>OX359293.1:16650853-18145853 GCA_947179395.2 Pulicaria dysenterica | reverse complement strand
GATAGAGAACGTGGGGGGATCAAGTGTGGCAGGGTATATGTGAGGAATTGCAATGAGATTGAAAGAGGGGGAATTGGACGGCTCAGATTGGTTCTCGCGGTTCTCGCCCTAAAAATGGTTCTCAATGGAACTTCTATATATATATATATATATATATATATATATATATAGAGAGAGAGAGAGAGAGAGAGAGAGAGAGAGAATTGAGTTCAAATAAAAAATTAGTTAAGGTACTAAATGTAAGGAGAAATTAGGGCTTGACACGTGACAAGTTTGTTAAAAGGGTAAAATAGGAATGATGTTTAATCCGTCCCCCACGTTCTAATCTCGACATTCACATCTCCTGAAATATTACGTATTGTGCTCTCGTTTCAAACCCTAGAATGGAATACGCCACTCTGCCTGCCGTCGATCCACCAGGCTGATGCACCGCCAATGCCGTCGTCGTGCCATACAGTGGTGACGCCGGCTGCCATCTACTCATAAAACGTCGTCGGCTACAATCTCAGCAACCTTCGCCGCCCAAGATCTGAAATTTGAGGGTTTCTTCTCTTCGCCGCCGCTGGTTTTGCTGCGCCAGTACGCCACCGCCGCTGGTTTTGATACGACGCCACCGCCGCTGGTTTTCTTCGAGATCCCATCGATGCACAACCGTTGTTTGTTCTCCGGTCATTCTTACTTCTCCGTTGCCAGATCTAAAGGGTCGCTGATGCACACAGTCGCTGCCGTCCACCACCGTTGCTGCACCACCATCGCCGCCGAGCCTAGTGCATCAGTTTTACACATGTATGATTAGTTTTTATTATGTGCATCAAAATGTTGTAAATTATGCATCAAATGTAGTCTGTGAATCTATACTTCTCATTATGTGCATCAAAATGTTGTAGTTTATGCATCAAATGTATTATGTGAATCAGAAGCTTTTATTTTTGTGCATCAGGATTTGTAAACCGTGAATCACATTTTCATGGTTGCCTGAGATTTTGGCCGACATGAAGTCGGGAACAGACCCACGTTTTTGCTATTCCTTTATTTTTGATGTTTGAATTTACCAAATTAACCTTTTGTATTTTTTTAATTCCGAAAGTTTAGTTAAAAAGGTGGATTTTTTTGTTTGACTATTTAATAAATCTTGTGGTCCAGATTTCACCTTACATTTAGTACCATAACATATTTTTTACTAGATCCCTACCCTATATATATATATATATATATATATATATATATATATATATATATATATAAATTATCAGTTTTCCAAACTTATTATTTACAAATTAACTTGGATAAGTATAATTTTCTTTTTAATTTTATTATTAAAATTTTATCATCAAAACCAGATATATTTAACTATTAATCTTTTGATTGCACTAACAAACCGCATTACTTTTTAAGTATGACCAATTTCAACTTTAGTTTATTTTACGTTGATGGTTATTTAAATTTCTTTTTGTTTTTAACAAATTCCTTTTAAATAACTTACGTTGATTTTCTCTTTTGGACACCTTCATCCATAGCACATAAAGAAAAAAAATCAATTTATATCAACTTTATATTTACTTTTAAATGTATAAAGAATAGATGTATAAAAAAGTACTCTTAACCATAAAAGTCTGAGGTGTTAGAAAAGAACTACATATAAGGACACTGAATCAGTCTTAATTTTTAACACTAATCTAAGTGTATTAGACTGACATACAAATGGGCAAGCGCACCGATCGTATAGCAGTAAACCAAGCAAGACCAGGATTGTCTCCACAT
This sequence comes from Pulicaria dysenterica, assembly GCA_947179395.2. Classification (NCBI taxonomy): domain Eukaryota; kingdom Viridiplantae; phylum Streptophyta; class Magnoliopsida; order Asterales; family Asteraceae; genus Pulicaria; species Pulicaria dysenterica. Next base: position 18,144,092 of record OX359293.1, on the reverse strand, counting down.
GGAACTGTTATGAAATAAACTAATTATACTAAAATTCTTTAAAAGTAAAAAGGGGTTTTTGAAACTAGCGGTTGATCGTTGCCAATGTATTGAAAGGCTTGAATTAAAGCAATGAACTAGAAACAATTTTTAAGAACGTGAAATCAGTTAATAGAGATGTATTTACCAATGAATCACTCCCCCTAGGTCCAATTTGTTATAAAATAAATAATATGACAGGTTTCTAAGGCCGTTCGAACAAACAACCATCAGTCCTACTAATCCGATTACGACTTAACTTTTCCAAAACACACTTAACTCTCGTTGTATGGTGAATTAGACTCGAACTTTTATCTACAGTATCACTAAATAATATTAACCCTCATTGTCTCAGAAAAGTTATCTATTCTATTGAATGCAAACGTCATTATCTCAGAACAAGCAAACAATAATCCAGAAGAAAATACACATGCAAGTCATTGTCTCAGAGAATGTACAAACTGTATCTAACAGATTACTCAACAAAAGTTAAGATCAAAAACTCAAGTTTCATGATTAAGCATAAAGAAAAACCAATCATATATTAACATTAAAGGTTACAAATCAAACCTACGGTTCGTTCATCACGGTAAATACAAGAAAGGTCTAACTCAAGATAGAAAACAAATACCAAGAAAAAGTTGAAAAACAAGAATTGCAAATCATTATAGACCGATGATAGCAACCCATGTTAACCCTGCAGCTGTTGTAGCTGAAGGGTTTTGTAGGGTATAAAAACATATTATCAAACATGCACAGCGGATTAAAACCCCCTCCAGTGATCTCATCTAAGTCGTACAGAAAATAAAAGAGGAAGAGGGATAGAAAGTTATACATTTAAGTATTAAAACTTTTCTTTTTGACCTCTAGACAGCTGCAGGCTATCCACCGCTACTGCACCGCCTCGAACTGGCTGCTAGACCACCTAAGGATTAAACATCGGATCAAACCGTGACCCGTGTGTGTGTGTGACCTGCGCCGCCGTCGACCACCGTCCCTGCGGTCTTGCGCCGCCGTCGACCACCGCTCCAGCGGCCTTGCGCCGCCGTCGACCTCACGAAGAGAGAGAGAGAGAGTCGACCGAGATAGAGAGAGAGAAAGGAGAGTCTTAGGGTTTTTTTGTAGCTTTGTATTTGACTTATGTGATTAATTAGGCTTAATTAGGTTTATATAATAAAACCTTATTAGACCAAGCCCGTTTAATTAAAGCCCAACTTTAATTAAACTATTAATCAATTACAGAAAGTACCCTCGACCTTTCTAATTAATTAATAACTATTAATTAACTGGTCCCGTTAATATTTAAACTAAATATTAACTTCTCCTTTTTAAATAATAAATAACTTTTATTGTTTCTCTCTTTTCTCAATAATTAATTAAACTATTAATTATTGTCATACACAAACAGGTAAAATCCAAAAGGTTCTAATTGGGTGTGCAGCGGTGTGATCCTTTAGTGTCACATAGTATTGGACACGATAGTACATGTTATCTATCTCTGCACATAATCTAACAGACTCCCACTTGTGCAAGATAAGTAACACTCCTTGTACATCGTTGGCCTAAGGAGGTCCCTAGCCAGACACTTAGGTTAACCAGACTATGAGATCTCTTACATCTAGAGATATAATCCAAACCTTGGATTATCTAGGCTTTTCCTTTTGCATCGCGATATTTTGTAATGTGGGTATTTGACATGGAGCAGGGATCTCATCTAATACTCAGATTTTCTCGACTCTGATTTCGACACTCTGCAGTTACGGTTTTCCCGAATGAATAAATATCATTCTAACCGAGTGCGGCCACGCATTTTTAGTAGTCTTAATCGTCGAGGAGCTCAGAAAATATCTCTCCTAAAAAGGAGGTGCAAATCCCATCTTGACTATCTGCAATTTGAGCACACGGCTTCCGCTGCACCTAGACAAGCCCCTTATGATCACCCTGTTACGGCGTGACGTTAGAACATGCTAAAGTACAGAAGTTACCATGCCCCAAACCAAATATCTCAGGTCTAAGGACAACCTATCAAGTTTACTTATGTTAACGCTCCATGAAGTAAACTCGATGCGGATCACCCCAATATTTATCCCCTGATAAATATATATGAATATTTGGTCACAACCTTGTGCTTTTATTCATACCCGAATAAATCATCAAATATTCATAATAGTGTTACCTCCCTAATGTAGCTCCCACTACATTAAGTAGCTACGAGCATTTAGACAATTCATAACTTGACTTGTCATGGATAAGTTAAACATGCTAAAAATGGATAACTACGAAACATTATGCAAATACCTCCTATTTCAATCCCATGAAATGTAAATACATAATAAAAGGTTTCAAGTTACATCCATAGTAATAATCAAAAACACGAACTAGCTGCTATGTTCCAAGTACTGCATTCCTATAGAACTCGCATGCCTCTCATGCCAAGCCCTAGCTAGCGGCTTCGTCAACTGGTCAGCAACGTTGTCGTCCGTCGGTATCTTTTGCAATTTAATATCATCTCTTCCAATGATCTCTCGGATGAGGTGATATTTCCTGAGTACGTGCCTTGTCCGCTAATGATCTCTAGGCTCTTTAGCTTGCGCTACAGCCCCTGAGTTGTCACAGAATATATCGATCGGTCTAGAGATACTGGCAACAACTCTAAGATCCGAGATAAAGTTCTTCAGCCAGACAGCTTCCTTTGCCGCATCACTTGCCGCAATATACTCTGCCTCTGTAGTAGAATCTACTATTGTATCTTGCTTCTGACTCTTCCAACATATGGCTCCTTCGTTTAGGGTAAAGACAAATCCTAACTGCGACCTGAAGTCGTCTCTGTCGGTCTGGAAACTAGCATCAGTGTAACCAGTTACACTGAGCTCATCCATCGAACCTCCATATACTAGGAATATATCTTTCGTCCTTCTCAAATACTTGAGAATATTCTTGACGGCCACCCAATGAGCTTCACCAGGATTTTGCTGATATCTACTCGTGACACTGATAGAATAGGCAACATCGGGTCTAGTACATAGCATGGCATACATAATCGAACCAACTGCCGAGGCATATGGTATCAATTTCATCTTGTCCTGATCTTGACTAGACACAGGACACTGAGCCTTGCTCAAAATCGCGCCAGATTGCATAGGAATAAATCCTTTCTTGGATCCATCCATCTTGAATCTTTTCACGACTTTGTCAATATAAGTACTTTGACTAAGTCTGATAAGCCGCTTAGATCTATTCTTATAGATCTTTATACCCAGTATATAAGCAGCTTCTCCCAAGTCTTTCATCTGGAAACATTTACCTAACCAGGATTTTACTCCTTGTAATACTGGTATATTGTTTCCTATTAACAGTATGTCGTCTACATACAAGACTAGGAAGGTTACCGCGCTCCCACTGAATTTGGTGTAAACATACGACTCGAACTCACTTTTGGTAAAACCAAACTCTTTGATGCGCTCATCAAAGTGTAAGTTCCAGCTTCTAGATGCTTGCTTTATTCCATAAATAGATTTAAGCAACTTGCATACTTTATTAGGGTTCTTTGGATCTGCAAAACCATCCGGTTGTATCATATATACATCCTCTGTCAGTTTCCCGTTAAGGAAAGCGGTTTTGACATCCATCTGCCATATCTCATAGTCAAAATATGCTGATATGGCCATTAGAATCCTAATAGTCTTAAGCATTGCCACTGGGGAAAAAGTTTCATCATAGTCAATGCCATGAGTTTGCGTGAAACCTTTTGCCACTAGCCTTGCTTTAAAAGTATGCACCTTTCCATCCATGTCTGTCTTCTTTTTAAAGACCCATTTGCACCCAACAGCTTTACTGTGTTGAGGCAAATCCACTAACTCCCAAACTTGGTTGTCATACATGGATTGCATCTTTGCCTTCATGGCTTCTAGCCATTTCTCAGATTCCAAACCTGAGGCAGCGTCTTGGTAGGTAGTGGGTTCTAAAAGATCCCCTTCGTCTTGAGCAACTAGGAATCCCATATACCTATCTAGCTCAATACGAGGCCTACTAGACCTGCGAAGGTCTTGTGTTTGCACCTCTTCCTCAACCACAGACTCGGGTTGAGGTTCAACAATTCTCTGTTGAACTACAGGTTCAACTATCGGTAGTGATGTAATCTCCTCCTCTTCAATTTCTTGAAGCTCTATTTCTTTTCTTGGAGTCTCTGAGTTTAGAAACTTCTCTTCCAAGAATACCCCTTTACGAGCAACAAAAACTTTGTTCTCATCTGGGTTGTAGAAATAGTATCCCATGGTTTCCTTGGGATAGCCCACGAAGATACACTTATCTGATTTGGGATTGAGTTTATCCGTGAATGTTCTCTTAACATACACCTCACATCCCCAAACCTTGAGAAAAGACATTTTGGGCTTTTTCCCGGTCCATATCTCGAACGGTGTCTTTTCAACCGATTTGGTTGGAACCCGGTTCAGCATGAACGCTGCTGTCTCGAGTGCGTGTCCCCAAAACGACAATGGTAGGGAACTTCGACTCATCATTGATCATACCATGTCAAGCAGTGTACGATTCCTCCTTTCTGATACACCATTCATCTGAGGTGTATACGGAGGTGTGAGTTGTGAAACAATCCCACATTCCTTCAAATGATCGTCAAATTCCTGACTCAGATACTCACCACCTCGATCCGACCGAAGTGACTTTATCTTCTTGTCCAGCTGATTTTGTACCTCATTCTGAAACTATTTGAACTTGTCAAAACTTTCAGATTTAAGTCTCATGAGGTAGACATAACCGAACCTACTCAAGTTGTCAGTAAAGGTTATGAAATACCGGTATCCTCCTCTAGCCTCCGGAGTAAAGGGTCCGCACACATCTGTGTGTATAATCCCTAATAACTCACTGGCCCTTTCATTCTCACTGTTGAAAGGCTGCTTTGTCATTTTTCCAGACAATCAAGATTCACAAACATCATATGACTCCAAGTCAAATGATTCTAGAATTCCGTCATCTCGGAGCTTCTCTATGCGTTTCTCGTTTATATGTCCTAAACGACAATGCCACAGGTAAGTTTGATTCAAGTTACTCTTGGATCTCTTACTTATATGATAGATGTCATTGTTATCTAAATTTAGCGTATATAGACCGTTTTCTGGAGTGGCTTTGAAAAAGAAAACATTGTTTCTAAAACATGAAATAACTTTTTCATTAAAAACATAAGCAAAACCACAGTCTATCAGCAAATTGAACGAGATAACATTTTTAATTAGTCTAGGAACATAATAACAAGGTTCTAGTTCTAAGACCATGCCCGAGGGCAAACTAAGACAATATGTCCCTACAGCTTCGGCACCAACCATGGAGCCTTCGCCTACCCGCAGGTCCATATCTCCTTGTCTCAGCTTCTTACTTCTCTTGAATCCCTGCAAATGATTGCATATGTGATGACCACATCCGGTATCCAATACCCATGATTCATAAGAAGTAACAAGACAATCTATCATAAAGATACCTGTATCATTGGGCGAACCAATGTCCAGCTGATCTATGTCGAGTGAGTGCTCGCATGAATCCTTGCTACCACAATCTGGGCAACAAATTTCTCCAAGTTCTTCCAGCTAGTCATCCTCCTGCATAGGGTCCACAACTGGTGACTCTAGCTACTTCGGGTTCAACTCGTCGCTAATGCACATGAGGATTTCGTGCAACCCTGCGACAGTCATCTCAAAATCACCGAGGACATACATTACTCTTTTCTGGTAATAGTCTGACAAGGAACCGAACAAGAGCATAACTAGCTCATGTGGTTTTGATTTTGACCCCAAGCTCTCATAGCAATCCAAGAGCTTTCTCATATTAATGAGATGATCGCTAATAGGCTGACTTTCTTTCATCTTGGCTGAAAGAATTTCCCTCATCAGTAGCATACGACATATCCGTTCACTAAACTTGAACTTTTGCTTCAATCCTTGAACAACCTCATAAGACGACTTCTCACGGAGATCATCCGTAAACTCGGATGATGCTGTGAGAATGAGAATCGACATAACGTCAGACTCATCATCCAGATACTGATAGTAAGTGTCATACTCACTATCGTGGGCATCTACTCCTGGTCGCTCTGGAGGCAATGTCTCAATAATGTGAAGCTTCCCCTGTGCATCCAAAATATTTTTCAGATGTAACTTCCAAACAGCAAAGTTCGGACCTGAAAACTTCCACTTGCCGATGATGAGACTTAGAGACTCTCTTGGTGAATAAAACCGATTCAGTATTGATTATATCTTCTAATAATTATTACCTTTTAACAAAAATTATTAGACTAGGATCCATATTTCACAATTCCCGATGCAAGGTTTAGGCACTTCCCACCGGGACAATGCTATTTCTGGTAGGTAAGAACTATACCAATCGTATCTTAACTGGACACGACTCCTAGATCCGCGGGACGTAGGTTATAGGAACCGTGCATGTTTAGTCCCTCTAATGCATTTTGGGCCGGGACTCCCGATTATCACCAAAATAGATCGCACTACCTAAGACAACATGAATTCTGGCCGGGACTCCCGATTATCGCAGAATCTTTCATGCCCCTTCCCGCAATGGTTTGAACCCGGATGCCCAAGGTTTGGGCACTTCCGACACCCGAGTACCGTTTAACAACAAGGGTGTACCATTAGGTGGGTAGCACACTGATCTAAGATTTTTCTAAAAAGGATTTCAAAGTTTTTAACGTGAAAAACTTTAATGCCAGTTTTCTTTTAAAAAACATCTGTTTAATAATTAACTATTATTAAAACCCTTGTTTTATTTCATCGTGTTAATCACAACCACGCATATATATAATATGTAAAGAAATAAAACAACCACAAACAACTATGCCTTAGCCTTGCCCTTAACTAATGTCGGTTTCGTGAGCCACACGAAAAACCCGACGGTCAAAACCTAAGTGGAAAAACACAACACACATGGCATGACATTCTGAAGCTCCCACTGGCTCCAGCATCCAATCCTGCTCCCTGCTCCTTGATTCTTGGTTCTTGTATCAGCTTCAAATTTATTCTAAAAAATCTATTCTATTCTAAAAACTAAAAACTAGAAAAAAATAATAAAAATTACAAGATGATCAAAGGCACGCAGGCCCGCTAATTCTAGTACTTTTACAAAATAGTATAGGGGTTGTAAGTGGCACGCAGGTCTCCCCACACCATAGAATAATAAAACAAATCTAAACCACAAGTGCAGAAAAGTAAACAATCCACAAGGTCTAAAAGGCTCGGCTATGGCATCCCAAACATGTACTAAACTAATACATGAAAGTACAACAACAACTGATTTCTAATTATTCATCTTGATGAAAATAACTGATTTTAACAACCTGTTAAAATCCCTATATTGTTTTTCCTTTATTTGCAATAAATATATATTTCAAGTTTTATACTTTGATAATTAACCAAAAACTCAAAAAATATTCAAAACTTAAATTAAAATAACAACTGTATTTCAATTCAATATTGACCACAAAATATCTGAACCGCGAGCTGGGCCAAATATTTAAACTGGGTCATTTATCGGAAACGGACCGTGAAACAAAAACTGGGCCGAGGCCCAAAAGCTTTAGCGCCGCTAAACCCTAGCTGGGCCGCAGGCTTACTGGGTCGTGGTTCTCTGGGCCGAAGCCCACCACACAGTTAGCGCCACTAACTGGGCTGCTAACCACGTTGCTAACGCGTCGCTAAACCGCGCCGCGTACCACCGTAGATCATGGTCGACCACCGAAAAACCGCCGCCGACTTCCAGCAGCCGACGACTACCGTCCCTATCTGAGACCGTCGCAGACCGCTGCCCCAAACTGAGGCCGACCACAGGGAAAGTGGTCGATTTTTCGATTATCGCAAATAATAACAATATATAAAAAAAAGATTTAATTTAAAGATTAAATCTAATGATCTTTTATCAAAGGTTTATCCAATAAAAATCAAAACTTAATTTAATCTGGATAATAAATCAGAAACCTTTTTCTTGATAAAAGATAAACCTTTTTCATCAGAATAAAAAAAACCTACCTAGTTCCCTACGAGGTTAGAAGTGGCTCTGATACCACTGAAGGGTTTTGTAGGGTATAAAAACATATTATCAAACATGCACAGCGGAATAAAACCCCCTCCAGTGATCTCATCTAACTCGTACAGAAAATAAAAGAGGAAGAGGGATAGAAAGTTATACCTTTAAGAATTAAAACTTTTCTTTTTGACCTCTAGACAGCTGCAGGCTATCCACCGCTACTGCACCGCCTCGAACTGGCTGCTAGACCGCCTAAGGATTAAACCTCGGATCAAACCGTGACCCGTGTGTGTGTGACCTGCGCCGCCGTCGACCACCGTCCCTGCGGTCTTGCGCCGCCGTCGACCACCGCTTCAGCGGCCTTGCGCCGCCGTCGATCTCACGAAGAGAGAGAGAGAGTCGACCGAGATAGAGAGAGAGAAAGGAGAGCCTTAGGGTTTTTTTTTTGTAGCTTTGTATTTGACTTATGTGATTAATTAGACTTAATTAGGTTTATATAATAAAACCTTATTAGGCCAAGCCCGTTTAATTAAAGTTCAGCTTTAATTAAACTATTAATCAATTACATAAAATACCCTCGACCTTTCTAATTAATTAATAACTATTAATTAATTGGTCACGTTAATATTTAAACTAAATATTAACTTCTCCTTTTTAAATAATAAATAACTTTTATTATTTCTCTCTTTTCTCAATAATTAATTAAACTATTAATTATTGTCATACACAAACAAGTAAAATCCAAAAGGTTCTAATTAGGTGTACAGCGGTGTGATCCTTTAGTGTCACATAGTATTGGACACGATATTACATGTTATCTATCTCTACACATAATCTAACAGTAGCCTCTCCTCTCTATCACTAATCGCTCATTTAAAACTGTCACATGTTTCTCTCGACTCTCATCGCTCGACTACTGTATCGAATATGATATATGATAGATTTCGTAGCCGCCGTTTTTTCCCTTTCTCCTCCACCTCCGTATCCAATAATCCAATATTAATAACCTCTATTTTCTTTCTGCTGGGCTTCTCGGCTCACAATACAACAAAAATGGAACATTTTTCTAATTCATATTAGGGTTATTTTCAAACTTACTTTTTGATTTAAACCTTAATCTTTATTATTATATGATTTAAACATTAAATTTTATTTTTCTTGTTAGTTTAAATCTTAAACTTTATTTCTAAATAATTTAAACCTTTAACTTTAAAAATATTTCTATTTAACCTATAAATTTTCATTTACTTACTTAAAATGGGTAAAAAGTAAAACTTATTCAACCGGCTACCTCATCTCCCCTTAACACACGACTAGTAAACGTTTCGAGCATAAAAGGGGAGCGGCGTTGAAATCGACGACGGGACTAAGGGCATTGACCAACAAAGACGACGATAGGACCAAGGGCGAAGAACGGTGAGAACGACGACAGGACCAATGACAGCGACCGGCGACGATGCGACGGGACCAAGGGCAGCGCCGTTCGCCCTTGGTCCTGTCGTAGGCTTCGCCCATAGCCCCGTCGTCGTCGTCGCCGTTTGCTGCTCTTGGTCTCGTCGTCGATTTCACCGCCGCCCCCTTTTATGCTCTAAACGTTTTACTAGTCGTGTGTTAAAGGGAGATGAGGTAGCCGGTTGAAATTTTATGGGTTAAAAAGAAATATATTTAAAGTTTAAGGTTTAAATCATTTAGAAATAAAGTTTAAGGTTTAAACCAACAAGTAAAATAAAGTTTAAGGTTTAAACCAAAATAAAATAAGGATTTAAGGTTTAAATTATATAAAAACAAAACTTTAAGTTTAAATCAAAAAGTAAAGCATAGTTTAAGATTTTTTCCATTATTAACACATCATGTTAATATCCACTTTTTTGCTTCTCTTTTTATTTTTTCACAGTTGCCCCGTCGCCGTGAAGTAAAATTGCAAGCCCATTTAATTGGTTGGTAGCTTTTTCTTCTTGTTGGGCTTTTCTTTGTAATTGTCGGCCCAAGAAAGGATTTAGTATCACAGTTGTCTTTTTTTCTTTCTTCGGCCCATATGCAGCGACAGTCCCATTGAATAGCACAAACATATTATTATTGTGACTTTTCTTGTCTAGTTTTCGTAGCTTTTTGAATCACATCGTTTCGAATTCGTTTAAGTAAATTACAACCAAATTATTGAAGAGTCATTAAAGCTGTCAGTTTTTCTCACTTTCTCTAATTCTTCTCCTAAAGAGCCCTAAAACATGTAATACACCAAATTAAGCCACAATTACCACAATTTATCATAAATATTCATTAAAAGCACGAGATATCGGATATTAATTATATGTGTATTTTTAGCCGATATTGGACACATACTTTTCTATATCCTTATATTAAATGCTACTCAATTCAACCAACTAAAAAGCGCATTAAATACCAACTTGTCTATATAAGCATCTTTGGGATCACATTTCTCATCTTTACACAAGCATATTTTGTCAAGTGTTTACACTCTCTTAAGCTTATGATCCTTGGATGTGCATGTAGAGAAAACGATTAATCGATTATGCATCTTAGATTTTGATATTTGTTTGCGAGTATTGGTAAATTATCTTTTAAAGATTTGCTTTATATGATTGAGACTTAATACTAAGGATTTACTGCTTTTGAAATCAACACATGTGAATGAGAATCACGAGTAGATTCGTAGATGGTTAGAGTGTTAAGAGGATAAAAGGTTATATATTGAACTATATATGTCTTAACCATTGGATTTATTATCTATTCAAATATATTATACTAGATTTAACACTCGTGTAATATATGTGTTTGGTTTAAAAAGTTGAGAAATATTAAATGTTAATAAAATATACTAAATAATAATAATACAAAAGAAATAAGTGCTTAAGATGGTGACAAGTAGCGTCTAACACTTAGACCAGTAGTGGAAGTGTCAACGCGAAAGGGAGGATACACGTGCTGCAGAAACGTTGTATTATGATAAACATGATTGTATTCATATACAAGTTATCGATCACTAATACACATAACTTTTCTAGACATATAAATTTTCTACTATAAATTCTAAATAAAATATAAATAAATTTAGTAAATTGTATTACGTACCCTAAAGGCATTAGTCTAATAATTAGTTTAATAGTCGTTGATCTTAGTAATTTTTAAATTCATAAGACAGGATGATTGTTTTTAGTCGATTTAAGTCTTTCTATTCACGGCTATATGTAGATTTTTATTTATTACCTCTTCATATCATGTTTAGACAAGATTGGATATCTTTATTATTATTGGAAGTAAATGCTAAAAGTTAAATAAAAAGATCATTTTATAGTTTTTTAGATTGATTTCTTAAAGTTCTACAAATATTAACATTGTAGGAAGAAGCAGTGACTAAAAATACTTATAGAGACCAGTTTTGAGAGCTTTTAGATCGATATGAAAACCATTATCATGGGTAGTTGTAGTTTTTGGATTATAAAAGTCGAACCAGTCTAAGATATGTATTTTTAAAACCGGTTTAATACAACAGTACACTAAGCTTGGATTTTTAAAACCGGTCTAAGTATAGTAGTGTGTTTCTAGTTCTTTTGGAGTTTATGATTCATCAACAAGCATCAAATGTCTAATTTCTTTTTTATTCATTAATTTGTACTTTCTAAACAAGTAATATGTTTTTATTTCACTTTTATTTCCTTAATGTGGTTTTTGTTTTTTGACTGTTATAATTTTTTCAAATATATTTTACAATTTATTATTGATCCACTTGTCTTGTGTTGTCTCCTTTTACCACTAGAACTTTTAGGCTATGCGTTGTACCTTACATATAACCAAATTTCAAGTTATACCTTATCTTCTCTTACCCAATTTTTTTTCACTTTTTTTTATTTATTATTATTTAAACAAATAACCAATTATATAAATAATATAATTCATAAATTAATTAATGAGTTAATTACAAAGATGGTCCATGTGGTCTTGTCCAAGTTTCATATTTAGTCCTTTAAACTCGAAAATTACACTGATAGTCCTTATGGTTAACGTTTTGTTTCACGTTTAGTCCTTTAGACTAACTGGTGTTAAAGTTGACCGTTAGTCAAAGGATAGACTAAGGGTATTTTGATCATTTTCCAATTTATCCTTATTACCAAACAAGAATAACCCCGCTTATATCACATCTCTCTCACACATCTCTCATCTCTCATCTAAACAAGAACAGGCACACCCACGTCCTTAGACAGCCGGCCACACTAGGGCCGCCGGCCACCACCTCCGCCGGCCACAGGAAAAGCCCTCACCGCCGTAGATCTGAAAAGCCCTCGCCCTCGCCGCCACCGTATTCTGGATCTGAAAGACCTTCACCTTCATCACCACCGTTTGCGACCTCCACCTTCATGACCATTTGCGAACTCCATCTTCGTCATTGTTCCTTCGATTTCACCATGGTTCATGTTTGATTTAATCACCTTTTATCACCATGGTTCCCAATTCTGAGTTAGGTAATTCTGAGTTAGGTCGGCTTCAATTTAGGGCACTGATGATTTCACCATGATTCATTCTCTTTCAGGCATCAATGGTGGTGGTTGTGTGGTCGATGGAGGTGGTAACTTCGATTTCACCATGATAACTGGAATTCTGATGATTTCATCTCCGTAATTCTAATGATTTCACCTTCGTAATTCTGATAATTTGACCTCTCTTTCAGGCATCAATGATTCCATGGTCGTAATTCTGATGATTTCACCATGATAACTTCAACTGAAATACTTTGTAATATAAGCTTTTAGTGGAGTTGTTGGTGGAGTATAATCTTTTATCTAATATTGTCAAATTTACACATATGTTCCCAAAACAGAGAAGAACAAGCATCATGCTAAAAGGAAAAAGTAAAGTTCTTGATGCAAAGGATATCCCGAAATTACGACATGAAGATACAACACAAGTATGTTACTCGAGATTCATGGAGATACTGGAGAAACGAAGGGAGAAGAGTATATCTAGTGGTGATTTTGATCAACCACCGTCTATGTAGTCAACATTGTTGAACTCCGACGGGTTTTGATTTTTTCAGATATGGAAGTATGAGAAATGAGAGAGAGAGAGAGAGAGAGAGAGAGAGAGAGAGAGTGGGGTGATAAGGGTAGTAGAGAGTGTGGGTGTTTGGAATGATAAGGGTAGTAGAGAGTGTGGGTGTTTGGAAACAAATAGAGAACTCCTTTATATAAGTGTGTTTGGTAGTAGTTTTAATAGGTTAATCTTGTTTGGTAACAAGGATAAATAGGAAAAGACTGAAATACCCTTTGACTAACGGTCAAAGTTAACTGGAGTTAGCTTAAAGGACCAAAAGTGAAACAACATGTCAACCATAAGGACTACCAATGCAATTTTCTATTTTAAAGGACTAAATGTGAAATTTAGTGCAAACCACAGGACCATCTTTGTAATTAACTCTTAATTAATTTAAAATTCAAACAATACTAAAAAGTAAAATTACATAATTTAAACTTAAAAAATCTAAACTACTAAAAAAATACATAATTTTAAACTTAAAAATAAAAAATACTCCCTCCGTCCCATTTTTATTGTCCACTTTTGACTTTTTAAAGTCTTTCTTTTTTAACTTTGACCTTAAATAATTTTGTTTGTGTTATATAATATTTGATACAAATTATATGAATGCATTGTATTTTAAATGTATTTTCATTGATATAATTTTTATCAAGAATTATATAACATAAACAAAAATATTTAAGGTCAAAGTTGAAAAAGAAATACTTTGAAAAGTCAAAACTGGACAATAAAAATGGGACGGAGGTAGTAATATTTAATCCATTGACCTTCACCCGTACTTGCGTCATATTTCCTCCTTCATTGCCATCATATTTTCCAATGCCGCTCCCGAAAGATAACTCGTCGGTTGCATGAAAAATTCGAAGGCTTTCATTTTATTTTGTTCCGCTTGCATCTCGAGAAATTGGGCATTTTGGGATTGTAAAGCTGCAATTACGCTCAACAACGACGAGATGCTCTCCTTTCTCGACCTCGTTCCGGTTGATCCCGATGCCGCCGCCCGCTTTCCCCGATCCCTACCCATGGGTAGTCGAGTTTCGGTTGGGTTAATATGTTCTTCCTCATCCTCATCATCCTCCTCGTTCAAGTTAATATGGACGTGTGCGTCGGAGGAGGTCGTGTTTGGAACTTGGTTCGTATGGGATGACGAGGTTTTGGTTCGTTTTGAAGGAGGAGGGGTGACATCAACGTGTGGAACTTGGTCCATTTGGGAGAATTCCTAAAATTTTCCCAACAACTCTGATGACCAAACACAACACCGTGATTATCCTCACGGTAACGGTTAAGCGCGATAGTTAGAATATCGGCGTCGCTCGTACCGCTACCTCTCGTATTGTAGAGGTGGTTGTAGATCCCCGCAAACTTTGACACCTTCGTATTGATGTCTTTATACTTGGCATTTATTTGGTGTACGTTGCGGTAGTTATCGGTTTGTCAAGTAGTTTTTGGAATAACGTCAAGATGCAAACCGAAAGTTATCTACAAACGACAATAATATTATATTAGTAGTAGTAATAATAATAATAATAATTAATAATAATAATAATACATACGGAATAATAATAATAATAATAATAATATATACGGAATAATATATATATATATATATATATATATATATATATATATATATATATTAAAGATTGCGAATTACCAACTATTGAGTCTTCGGAGATATCGACCCAAGCCGTGACTAACGCATTTTCTTCGTCGGAAGTCCACGGAATTGCTTTGGCTCGATTGGCAAATGCTCCGGTTTTCTTCCGTTGTGACGGTTGAATTTTTTTTTGAGTTTCTTTTTGTGTTGGAGGTTGTGTTTGTTGTTGAGTTTCTTGTTGGTTTCCGGCACTACATCAAAAAAATCATCCTCTTCTTGAGTGTCGAGAGGGAATTGTTGTGGCGGTTGTTGATGCATTGGGTAACCGAGATGAGATAGTGGGAATTGTTGCGGATGATTAAGCATCCCCGTATATGTGAATTAGGGTGCGGCGAAAAATGGATTTGGTTGGTAGGGTGGTGGCGGATTGTTTAAGAAAAATGGATTATCCGGCCGTGTCGGTGTGGAACTCGTAACCCATGAACAGTTACGCCTTGTTGATGGTGGAGTGGAACCCTCGTTTGGATCCATATTCTTTGTAGATGAAAAAAATATAAAAATATTGATGTATATGAAAGAAAAGGTAGAAGTAGAAGAGAGTAGAAGAGAGGAGTTGTGTGATTTAAAAAATTGCGAAGTGGTAATATTTATAGGTAAAAAGTGTTAATTAAAAAAAAGAAAAAAAAATAACGGTAAAAAAATTAAAAATGTAGCCGTTGGAGGGGGTGGGTGGGTGGGGGTCTCGGTTGAAGCAGCGAGTAGCAAAAACTCGATGAGGTGTTTTGGTGTTCCCGCCTTTACTCGATGCTACCCAATGGCATCGGGTCACCCACAACGTACGGTCTTAGAGTAGGAAATTTACGTTTATTACATATTTTTACTAACTACGCATCACTGGAGTCATTGTATAATTATGTCTTTTATACAGTGTCTCTTCTTTAAAATGTTGCATGTTTCTTTTATTGCACAATCTCAACCTTAATATTTAATCCCTTTGTCTCAATGCTAAACTTATTTTCAACCATTTGTCTAAACACACGACGTATTTTCAACGGATGACTCGACCATAACCTTGTTATCGGCCCAGTAGTTTGACCGGAGTATACACCTCGTAGATCGAGCTCCTCTTGGTTATGGGTTTATGGCTCAATGGCTCGACCTTCGCTCCTTTCTTTAGCCTGGATATATAACTCCAACCGTTCTTCTTGGCCTATTCTCTTGTGCTTATTCCACTATTTGTGTATGATGACTTCTACCTGCATACTATCGGACATTGTCATCAACAAACGACCATCACTTGTATTATTTGAGGGGTTTTACTCCAATGTAAATATTGAGAATCTGATCACACTAGGATTGTAGAGAGCTACGTTAGATTATATGAGTTTGTAGGTTTATTGTATTTAGCATAATGACTTGATCATATTATATAAGCGAGTCTTAGACTATGAGTAGTAGTCTTTCCAAACCAAACTCAATTCAAATGTCACATTAGCTGCCACATCTTTTCTTTATTTTATCTCTAACCAAAAACCCAAGTAACACATACCTAAACAACCCAAATATTATCTCTCTTCTTACGAAACCAAATAAACAATAAAAAAACAAAGAAAGTAATAAGGTAGCTTTGGGTTGGGGAAGCCGGTACCACACCCGAAAGGGGGGAAGGTGTAGGGGTGTTCCTGAAGAAACTAGAAACTGCTTGAAACCCAATCTCACCCGAACCCCTTCGGGTTCTCCTCTACGAGCAACCTTAAACTTTTAGGATTTTCATTGTATTATACTAAAGAATTTAACAATACAATTCTTAGTGCTTGGGTTTAATTATTTTACATTTTCATATGACTTTATGTCCTTAATTATAACATAATATCTAAACATCATCGTCTTTTAATGTGTTAAACATGAATGTTCAAATGACGCTTATTTAAATAAGATACTATAATTTGTAACATCTCCACTCTTCTTTCTATATAAATTAATCTCATACATTCAAACAACATTATCTCTTTTCTTTACTATTCAAATCTCTTAATTATACTCTCCTACTAACACCCACACTCACATAAACATAATTATCCATACACATCAATATAAATCTTTTTAGAATTTATTAACTTCTCTCTTTTTATTTCATAAATATAAATCTTTTGTCTTACTTTAATATTTTTAGAATTTATTTTCAAATTAATAAAATAGTTGATACAAATATAAGAAAAATTGAAAAAATGACATGTTGCTAAAAAAAATTCATATGACATTAAATTATAAGAATAACACATATCATTGCATTATTGAAATGACATGCTACAAAATGAAAACCATTTACCATCACAACATTACGCAAATATAATAGTAGTATAGTAGTATATATATATATACATAGTTCGTCATACATTAGATGCTTGACAAATTCTTATCAAAACTGCCATTTTCGTTTAAAAGTTCAGAAAAATAGCTGTTATTTAACAGTTTATAAAATTAATGAAAATAAAAGTGTACGAGATTGCATTGAAAAGTCAAATAGGCACGTACACGTGCGTCGACTCATCATTTGTTTATCTTGATCAAGGCAAACACGTATTACATGTCACCCCTTCGTGTAAAATTGATTATACATAAGAGTATCCCTAGCGGGTGTCTCGAATGCATTCGGGAGTTTCGGGTTTATTTGGGTTCTCATACGTATGCATCGGGTTCTTATAATTTCTCTTTCTTTGGCTTTCTTAACCCGACTAAATCCAAAACTTTCTCTTTTTCTTCTTGTTTTATAGTGAGAGTAAGGAGAGAGAAAATATTTAAATTATTTGGGTTGAATGTTAATTAAATTTTGTGTTGTTTTGGATTGGAAAGGACTATATTCTTGGCCTAATTAACCACAAAATATGTATGATTACTTTGCACTTAATAATTTACTAGCTTATTGACCCGTGCATGCACGGGTATTTCGGAAGTGTATTTGAGATATTAAAATTTTCAAATAAAAATAATGCAGTGAATGAAATATCACCTTTGTGATGAGAATATACTAATTTCATAAAAGTGTCATATTACTATAAAATTTATACCAAAACGTAGATAAAAATGAGACGGTCGTAAATATATAATTATTTTTTCTCTAAATAAAATATATCACAAGTTACTAAACATAATTTATAAATAACTTATAATTAATTACATTAATATACAATTTTTATAAAACCCGCTCACATTTTCTTAAAACCCCCTCGTATGCTTTATAAAACCCCCTCACAGTTTTCATCCAACCCCCTCATTAAAATTGAATTCAAATTCTTGTATCCAAGATTTTTAATCCACTATTTTTGATCTTTCCAAAATTGTTTTGAGAATGGAATAATTTTGAAATTAAAGATTGTGATTGATTAATTAATACTTAATTTACGGTTATTTTTGAAAAATTTGCATGCCTTTTATATATAGATATAGATTATTTGCTAATTAATTAATTAATTAGATAACCTTATTTCACATGATAGAATTTGTTGGTAATCTTTTATTTTTTTGGTTGTTTTTCTTCTAGTTTTATACCTTTTCTAGCTGTGTCTATTACATGTGAAGCCATAATCAAGAGGGAGATGCATGTATCAATGGGAGGCTTGCGTTAAAAAAAGGGAGGGGGGGGGGGGGGGGATAGCAATGATATATTTATTATGGGATGTTTGGGAAGTAAATAAATACTTATATTACTTAATTTTTTTTATATTTAGTAAGAAGTGTAAGGTTTGTGGTGAATTAGTAAAAAAAGGAACTTGGGGATTATAGCCAAGTCTAATAATGGTTAGTGGGGAGTTACTTTTGTCATTATCAAAGTAAGGTGTGTAGTATATGCTTTGTGTGTATTCGGAATGCTGAGAGAGAGTTCAAGAAGGAGATTAAGGGGGTGCTTGGTTGGGGGTTTTAGGAGGTAAGGAATGAGAATGATAATCATTAATGTTGCTTGTTTAGGTGGAATATAATCAATCATTACCCATTAATGGGTAATGAAGCATTCCCCAGTAAATTGGGGGTAATGAATCCAGGGTAATGGATTCAGGTACGTATGCCCCTACCGATCACCAACACCATCACTGACCACCACCAATATCGTTGCCACTACCCTCTGACGCTAGCACCACATACCGCCGCCGTTGTTGCCGCCGCCACCATCACCACCACCACCACCACCACCGGCAGCAACCATTACACAATCATAACACGTCAACTATCAACACTACTACTAAAATCTCTACCACCACCACCAACAGCCACCATCGCCGCCGCAACCACCACCAACTGATGTCGCCGTTGTCTCTGTCGCCGCCACCATCGGCAGAAACCATGAGTCCATCGTAACACGTCAACTATCAACACCACCACCAATATCGCTACCACCACTTTCTATCACCACCACCAACCGCCACCGTCGTCGCCGTCGTAACCACAAACAACTTCCGTCGTTGTCGCCGCTGCCATCGGCAGCAACCACGAGTCCATCGTAACACGTCAACTATCAACACCACCACCAATATCGCTATCACCACCCTCTAGCTTCACCACCAACCGCCACCATCGCCGACACCGGCAGCAACCTATACACCATCGTAACACATCAACAATCAACACCACCACCAATATTGTTACCACCACCCTCTAGCCCCACCACCAACTGTCGCCGACATCGTCGTCGCCGTCACTGCCACCGAGAGCAACCACTACACCATCGTAACACGTCAACTATCAACACCACCACCAATATCGCTACCACTACCCTCTAGCACCACCACCGACCGCCACCGTCATCGTTGCCGCCACCACCGCCGCCACAACCATTACACCATCGTAACTTGTCGCAAAATCACCACCACCGTCACCCCTAAACAACACACACATATACATACATATGTGTATATAATGATTACATATATTAACCAAGCAATATCAATGAGAATGATAATACTAAGGAATGCTCATTGCATTCCTTTGTATTCCCTTACCCTTTCCCATTCCTATTCCCCTCTAATCAACCAAGCGCCCCCTAAGTAATTGTGAAGGATTTGTGAAGATTCTTGTTGCTAATCGATCACAAGTAAGTTTCTAACCTTTCTAATGTTTTAATTTTATAGTTTTGATAATGAATTATTGGGTTTTAATGCTTGAAACCGTCAACTATGGGTAGGTCGATGGGTCCAAATGGAAATTGATGAAATTGGTTGATCAAATCAAATATTGATAAAAGATGAAACTGATGCTTAGGATGTATTAGTTATATGATTATGATAACTTTGGTATAAAAAGCTAGAATTAAAACTAAGTTTTTAAGATGTTGGATGAATCAAGCTGATAAATGGGTTGTGGGGATTTGCGATCCATTCATAAGTATCGTAAAACATGATTTGTGATCCGGGTTGATTCGCCACAAGGCTTGAGTCCCCTAATTATGGTTTTCGATGCCAAGGTTTTCGATTGGGGGCCTTGGTTTATGATCAATGAGATTATGTCTAGGGTTGTTGATTGCCTATTTGTAATCGGGCCTTTTACGATTGCTTAATTTCGATTAGTGTTCTTTACAATTCGTTAAAATACGATTTGTGAAAAATCTTGGTATGCGGTTGTGTTAAGTTTTCAATATGCTATTCGTGATGTAGGTTGATTTGCATTTGAGTGGGGCTTGGACAGATTTTGATTGTGAGATTTACGATTGAAGAGATTTACGATTTCATGGTTGACGGTTTGTGTAATTTACGATTCCATGAATAGTGATCTAGTGACTTATGATTAGAATTCGATTGTAGGGTGTTTCGTGAGCTTAATTGTCGGGTTTCTAGACAAACTTGGTACCATGTGGTGTACGACTACTTTAAGTGTTTGTACACAGGGGTGGTGTTTGACCGACAATGATGAGGTTAACGCGCTAACACAAGAGGGTGGAAGGAGGGTCTGAAAATGGGGGCACCGGCTGTACTTTCACGTGAATGACTTGTGTTGGAGTAGCTAAAGTGGAGAGACCACGCGAGTTTGGGTACAAGTGAGGGTTGCACCCCCCTTGGTACCAGGCTTTCCGGGCATGCTTAGTGAACTAATGCCAGTGCGGAAGGACCATGGGACTTAGCCGTTGTCGGGCACGCCATCGGTACCAATGCGAACGAACCTTGAAACTCTAGTGATTTCCAGGCATGCAAGTGGTGTAAAACGGGGTAGCGATGATAACGGTAATTGACGATAGATCCCACATAAGAACGAAGATAACGATGTTTACTATGTGAAGTGATGACTTGTGGTTAAACTTTAAAAATGATTAACTACGTGGTAACATTATGGTTTCTTAAAGATGATTATTTGTTTAATGGTTTTAACTGTTTAGCTCTAAATGAAGTCATTAGTTATTTCCACTACGATGTTTAAAAGAATAAGTTGTAAAATTTTTAAAACAATTATCAAACAAGAAAATAAAGTTGTAAAAAGGTAATCACTACTAAGCATGGTTAGGGAGGACTATTGATGTATCACTTCTACCTTAAGTGAGAAACATTGTCAAAATAGATTTCTTACATTTTAAGAAAGAAATTAGTGGAGCAAATTATTGATTGAAGACCACTAGTGGAGTAGAGTGAAGTGGTTAGCATTCACTTAAACATTACACACCATTGTGTCATTTGTATATCATTATAACTCTATTCTCTTCTATTGATGCATCATTACTTGCATTATCATCACTAATTTATAAGGGACAAATTATACTTCATATTTCATATTTACAATTTCACATCCATCATCAATTTGGTTTATCTATATTCTTAATCACTAATAACATATCCGTTCCGATAAACATCCACCAAGTCGATTAGGATTAACATAAATACCACTGAGTGACGTTTTAGAAAACATATTATATAATATAATATTTAGGGAGAATGATGAACAGTAACTACCCATTGCCATTAATAGTATATATTTTATTTGCAATTATTTCTAACCTATCTCCTTGGCGGATTGGCAAGGAGGTAAATTTTTAAAGAGATGTGCTTGTGTTCGATTCTCAACTTAAGCAGTACTTCTTTAATGACTTGCAGTTGTCAATTTGTTTTTTTGCCGCCTAAGCCTGATTACTAATAAAATATTATTATTAATTTATTCAATGAATTAGTTTTGTGTTTTTTTTTCTTTTATAACTTTAAAGCTGTAACAGTGTAAATATAAATATATATTTGTAGCCGTCTTATTTTTATCTATATTTTGATATAAATTTTACTTTAATATCTTAATATGATATTTATCTAAAAATTTATTTTTTGTTATGTATTACTAAAAAGTAAGTTTCATTCAATAACTATTATATTACGTACATTAAGACGTAAGAGGAAGAGTGAGAGATGAATACATTAGATGACGTTTTCACACTAAAATCTCGCTGTAACGCACGGGTAAGGACCTTCTCGTTACACCAGTTTATGTCATTTTGGCTATCTTTATAAATACTTGCATTATCACCACTAATTTAGGAGTGACAAAATATCATCCATATTTACATCCATCATCAATTTAGTTTATCTATATTCTATATCACTAATGACGGATCTAATTGGATAGACATCCGTCAAGTCGATTAGGATTAACATACCTACTAGCGAGTGACGTTTCTAAACATATTACACCAAAAACTAATTTTAAAACTAATTTACCCAAAAACATAGAGACCACAGCGAAACTTAAGGTTGTAATAATACATAATGTCTATAAGGTTTACTTTATTTAAAATGGTATCAAAATCTTACAATTCTAATTATATCTTGTCTTTCTTTTCTTTATTAAATTTGTTACATGACTTGCAACTACTTTTAAGGTTATTAGTGTAAATTAATTATTAGAAACCTAGAAAATTTAATATTACCCAAAAAAGGACAATCATAAAATCCCTAAATATTAATTAAGAATAGAAAAAGGAAAAAGCAAAAGAGCATATAAATAACAAATGGTGTGTCGTGTTTAGTCAACCACTGTGGTCCGGTTGTTGCCAGAAGACGCGTTTTGGCCAACTCTTCCTACTCACAAGCTTCCAAAATCTCTCAAATCGTAGGCTGATTCTCTCATAATTTGCTTCCCTTTTTTAAATCTTTAACCAAAACTAGTGAGGAAACTTCGCCATGAACAACTTGTCTGCTGGTTTCGACATGAATTATAAGAATTGGTGAGCCCCGCTTCCATCAATTATATAGCTGTTATCCTCTATCTTATCCCAAATTGCATTTTCGATTTTTGATATTGATGTGTAAACATCATTGGACCATTGACTATCTAGATGTGTCTTTATCTTCCCTTTTCGTAATTTTTTTTGTAAAGGGCTTTTTTCGATTTAAGAATGCTTGCCTTGTGTGAATTCTTGACCAAGTAAATTTAAAAAAAAAGTTGTTTCTTGATTTGCTATTTTCAAACAGATATATAACAAGTGGTCGGGGTTTCTGTGCAGTGATCAGAGTTCTTGCTTCTTTCCCAATTCAAAAATTGGAATTTTGGGTCATTGTATCCGTTGATGATCAGGTGATGTAGGATTTGAAGGTTTGTCCTTTATATTCTTTGATTCTTTTCTTGGGTATTCTTTATTCTGAAATCTCACTTGTGTTGCTGTTTTGGTGTGATTGATATGGAGTTTGAGAAATACGGATTGCTTATATGGGTTATGTCCACCATGTGTTTGATAAAATGCTCCTTAGAGTTTGAGCCTAAAGATAACTATCTGGTAGATTGTGGATCGCCCAAAAATAGTTCAGTAGGTGATAGGGTTTTCTTATCAGATACTTCTGATCATCGTTTTCTTTCAAACCCTGAACAAGTGTCTGTTAATGCATCAAATTCTCATTCGATTCCATCCACCTATGGATCTTCATTGTATACAACTGCTAGAATTCTTGATAAAATCTCCAACTATACATTTTCAATCAATCAACACGGGCGTCATTTCATTCGCCTATATTTCTTCCCATTCGGTTTAGAAACTGGAACCTACAACTTAAGTACTGCTAGATTTTCTGTATCTGCCAATGGTTTTACTCTCCTCAAAGATTTCCAGCCTGATATTACCCCTACTGTTAAGGAATACTCTTTGAACATCACTTCTGATGAATTGGTTATTACTTTTGTTCCTTCTGTCAATTCGTTCGCCTTCCTAAATGCTTTAGAAGTTGTTTCTCAGCCAGATGAACTCATCCCTGCCACCGCCCAAGAACTTCCAAAAAACCATCACAATCTGATGACACAGGCACTAGAAACTGTGGCTAGGGTCAACATGGGTAACCAAACCGTATCTCCTGAAAATGATACTTTATGGCGACTTTGGGATTCAGATGGTCCCTTTTTAAAACAGAACAATTATGTTCGGTTTGTTACAAATTTAAGTGCTGTAAATTATACACAAGGAGGCCCAACTGTTGATATTGCCCCGTTATCCGTTTATGGTACTGTTACTAAACTAGATACCGAGTTTAACCCTGGTTTCCTTCTTAACAACACTTGGTCTTTCAATGTTGACCCTGGGTTTTCGTATTTTGTCCGGTTTCATTTCTGTGATATTATTGAACGCCCACCTTCCGACTTGTTCATCAATATTTACCTAAACTCCATGTCAGTTGCTAAGGATCTTAATCTAGGTCAACAGATGTCAGACATCTGGGGTGCTCCTTATTTTTTGGATTCTGTCACTAGGGTAAGCGGGAATGGCATGATTAATGTGAGTATAGGAACTAGCCTTGCAAACGGTGCTTACCCCCAAAGCATTCTTAACGGACTCGAGATTATGAAAATAAGCAATTCTAAAGGGAATCTTGATGAACCCAATACTGGAACTAAGTCTTCAAGTACACGTTCAAAGCAGAAAGTTTGGGTCATAGTCGCCTCTGCTTGTGGTGTACTGTTACTTGTGATTGTTTTTGGCTGTTTATTATTCATCATACGCAGAAGAAACAGAAGAAAGTCATCAAATTTTGGTCAGCCTATGCAAGAAAACTCGAGCATCAATAAAAGTACCATTTTTTCAATATCAAAGATTGGGTACCGTTTTCCTTTAATAGTAATTCAAGAGGCTACTGATAAGTTCAGTGAGAGTTTGGTAATTGGAGTCGGTGGGTTTGGGAAAGTTTATAAAGGAACACTATCTGATGGTACAATAGTGGCGGTGAAAAGAGGAGCCCCTCAGTCTCATCAAGGTTTAGCTGAATTTCGTACTGAAATTGAAATGTTATCCCAATTTCGTCACCGCCATTTGGTATCTTTAATAGGGTATTGTGATGAAAGGAATGAAATGATAATTATATATGAATATATGGAAAACGGGACCTTGAAGAACCATCTGTACGGCTCAGATCTCCCGAAACTGAACTGGAGGCAAAGGCTTGAGATTTGTATAGGTTCAGCTAGAGGACTTCACTATCTCCACACGGGTACTTCAAAAGCAATCATTCATAGAGATGTTAAATCTGCTAACATTTTGTTAGATGAAAATTTCATGGCTAAAGTTGCTGACTTTGGACTTTCAAAGAACGGGCCAGAGGTTGACCAGACTCATGTTAGCACTGCAGTCAAAGGAAGCTTCGGTTATCTTGACCCTGAATACATGACTAGACAACAATTGACAGAGAAATCAGATGTTTATTCCTTCGGGGTTGTAATGTTTGAAGTTCTGTGTGGGAGGCCAGTCATTGACCCGTCTCGCCCACGGGGAATGGTCAATTTGGTTGAATGGGTCAAAGAGTTGCAGAAGAAAGGCGAGCTGGAGAAAGTTTGTGACCAGTTTCTTGTGGGGAAGATGAAGATGGAGTCTTTGAAGAAGTTTGTGGACATTGCTGATAAATGCTTAGCAGAAGACAGTATTGACAGACCTACAATGGGAGATGTTTTATGGAATCTTGATTCTGCACTCCAACTTGAAGGAATTGAAGTCAAAAGGCATCAAACGAACAACGATAATCATGTGGGGAATGGTGTTAGTAGCACCCTGATTGGTGAAGGAAGTGTTGGTGATTTTGATGGTGTTTCAATGAGTAGGGTTTTTTCTGAGATGGTTAAAGGTGAAGAACCTGAGATGAGGTAAAGCATATTGAAGCTTTTGACTAGGGAAGTATGTATAATTGAGTATATGAAGTTATGAATGATAAAAGATTTGTGTTAAAAGCTTTTTCCAACTTGTAACTTGCTGTTTTCTCTTACCTCTGGTTTGAAGTTGCATTGTAAATTTGTAACATGTATCAGTTGGTGTATTCATTTAGTTGGTCCATCAAATGACTGGTTTATAGAAGTCTCTTTCATATGAACCCGGCAAGTTTTCCATTTTTCCGATGACCAAGCGAGGCTAAATGGCAAGGATACAGGCTAGGTAGGGAGCAGAAATGGGTTGGGTCGGGTTGAACCAGAAATAGTCATCTATTTGTCTATTGTTCAAGTGTTCATAATTAAGTAATGTATTGAACTAGTGTGTTATACCCGCACTATGTTGCGAGTTTATGATTATCATTTTTCAATTTTTTTTGTATTTAATTTGTTTTATGTGATATATTTATGTTAAAAAAACATAGAGAACGCCATAGTTAAACATGATGTATATGTATAGACTATGAAATTATTGATAAAATTTTATTAATGACACCCAAGTATTATAATAACCTCTGAGAGGGTAAAAAAATGTCAATTCAACAAAAAAGGGTAATAAAAAAAGGAAAAGTTTCGAAATTGTGACTAACGAGTGTTAATAATCGCGCTTTGATGCGTGATTGTTATAATTTATCGATGTACAAAATATATTATCAAACTAGAATCGTTAAAAATGATTATGTTAAATTTTAAAAAAATTCATAATTTGTTATATATGTATTTATAGCTTAATAAGAAACAGTAAAGTTATTTATATTAGTAACATAAAACATAAATCATTACATGATTTTGAAAACCGAATATATTTTACGGAAGTCAAAAACAAAATATTAAGATAAAAACATCCCAAAGGTTGAATATGTTATAAAAATAGTAATGAACTAATAAACACAAAGTAAATAAAAGTAAAAAATTAATTTTTTATTCTAAATAGTTAAAATATATCTCATTAAAAATAGATGATATAACTAAAGAAGAAAACAAAAGAAATAATAAAAAATATGAATTTAATATAAATTACATATCTTGAGAATGAATATAGTAGGAAAAAGAAAAGGAAGTAACAGTTGATCTCATGATACATAAAAATGTAAAAGTTAAAAGTGAAAAAAAAATTAAAGGCAATGGCATGAAAAACGTTAAAAGAAAGAAGAGAAGAAAAAAAAAAGAAATAAAATGCAAAAATTCTAATAAGAATGAGTTGGAGTCTTGAAGGAAAAGCAAAACAAATTGAAAAATAAATGGTGGGGTCCTTCCAAAACCTACAGTGGAGAGAGAACTTTAAAACTTAAAAATAAGTATAGGAAGAAGGTTTCGAACTTTTGACTTGTAGTATAAAAAGAAGAGTGTTTACCATCTTTGCCAAGCAGACGATAATAAAATCGAACACCACTAATATATATTGTAGTAGGCGCAATTTAGAATAACCCAACAATGATTCAATGAACAGTATTTTAGGCGTAGGATAAGGTTTTTCCAATGTATATTATTATAAATATAAATATAAATTATAAATATAAATATAATGAAGTTGAGAGGCCTTACCAAATTGGATGTAGTATGATTTGATAAAAAATTTGTAAAATTACTATATATATCATATAAATAACGGCGCAAAATAGCCATTTATGAACAACGTTTTAACGCATTTTTAAGAGATGATAAATATATATATTTATAATATTTTATGTGTCTGGTTTCCTTCTATATAATATTTTTTTATTTACTGAGATGAAAATGCACATAGACACCACCTTGTTAGACATATACAACGTCATATTCTAATCATTAAATCATTTTATACATTGTTATAGAAACCATTTTAAAAACAAAACTAATACACTAAATAAAAAAAGCCTGAAATCTTCCGCAAACGAATACGCGGATAGAGAGTGATTGCGAGATCCCATGGTTCTCACTGCTAAATTGCCAACCACTAAGAACGCCATTGTTGCTTCAACATCGGTTCTCCTATCTCGTAACTAATGAGAACTTTTGTAACATACCAAAATGGGGCCTAATTGTAACGAGTTGTACATGTAGCTTTGTTAGTTGTACTTTGACTTTAATTGGTGTCTTGTTGTTAAATGTAGTATACTTGTTGTTAAATGGCGTTCTATGTGTTAATTGGTGTTAAATGTGGATAAAAATGTGGTTTTGTGTAAAGTGTCATAAGTTGACCAAGTCGGTATTTTATTGAACGGTTTTAGATAATGGTTCTAAAAATATCTCCGTTAGTTAAAACGGATAAACCTAAGTCGCGTTATAAGTTGAATAGGGGAACAAAATACCCGCGAGGGGGTATTAGACCACTTAAGGTCGGTCCTTAGCAACCTTATCCCCTGGAAGCTTCATTCACGTACACAAACACATACGTACTTGCGTAAAACACACACACACTTCCTGTTGATGAATTTTGAGAGAAGAAATTATCAAGAAGCTTTGGGACTTCGATTTCATTAGCATCAATCTGTTCTTATTGAGCTTGCTTATCTTCTTCTTGTAAGTGTTTAAGTTGTTAAACATAGTTGAGTTTTGGTGAAGAACACAGCCCAATTAAATGGTGTAAAGTGGGTTTTGATGTGAGTTTGTGTTTAGAAACATGTTAGTAACTTCAATTGGTGTTAAATAAGGTGTATAAACGTTAAAATATGAGTTTGGATCGATTTGAAGTATAAAAACGTCGAGGTGCAGGTTCTGTCTCGAACAGAGCTGAGTTTTTTGTAAAAATGGTGCTTGCGGTCGCAAGGAAAAGTCCTTGTGGTCGCAAGGAAAAATCCTTGTGGTCGCAAAGAAAAAGCCTTGTGGTCGCAAGGGTCCTTGCTATCACAAGGGAAATCCCTTGCTATCACAAGGGTGCTTGTGGTCGCAAGGAAAAGTCCTTGTGGTCGCAAGGGTCCTTGCGGTCGCAAAGGAAAAGCCTTGTGGTCGCAAGGGTCCTTGCTATCGCAATGAAATTCCTTGCTATCGCAAGGGGGTATTTTTATAAAAAGCCCTTGCGCCCTTGCTATAGCAAGGGGGTGTTTTTCATAAAAGTTGCCAGTTTTGTTGTAAATTGTGTGTTGAGGCGTGGGATGTTTCGTACGACTGTAAACTAAGGTGTTTGCGGGCGAAAGGCGTGTATCTTGTAGTTTACCGTCTACGGACGATTGAAATAACTATTTGGGCGTAAGCACATTGCCTATGACCAAAAGCACTAGAAGTAACACCCTTGCGGTCGTATGGTTAATCCCTTGCGGTCGTAAGGGGGGGGGGGGGGGTTTGAGATGACCTTGCGGTCGTAAGGCAACCCTTTGCGGTCGCAACTAGGGGTCTTTTGCTGACGGTTTCGTAGACTGTGTTTTAAGCTGCATTAGTTGTTGTTAATTGGTGATTAAGCATAAACCTATGGTGT
Organism: Pulicaria dysenterica; assembly: GCA_947179395.2. NCBI lineage: Eukaryota > Viridiplantae > Streptophyta > Magnoliopsida > Asterales > Asteraceae > Pulicaria > Pulicaria dysenterica. The sequence continues at coordinate 18,114,855 of OX359293.1, read as the reverse complement.
TAGGTGTATCTGAGGACTCTGAGGACTCCGGACATTACATCTGTCTCCTTTGACGTCCAGGTGAGTACCGGTTTTCCCATGAGGCTCAGTAAGTAGAGTTGTCTGTGGTTAGTTGAAATACGTCGTTGATGTTGTACATGTGTGTGTATGAGATATGATATGTTGTTAGCGTTGTTCACGTGCGTATATGAGGTACGATATCCTATGTTGTCATGTGCTATGTCATGTTAAGTTGTTTTGCTCGTTTGTTGTAAATCGCATGCGTAGTGTTGGACCCGATATGGGTGAGTTGTTGCTTGTTGTATTTGTCCAGACAGTAGCTGGCATGGTTAAGGTCAGCCGCAAGGCTGGATCCCTTGAGATGGATAATTCGGGATCAACGGTGGCTCGGTGGTGCACGCCGTGTCTCAGGTTCTGCAGGACCGCCGTTCCTTAGCGTGAGTTGGGATCTTGGCTTACGATCAAGATCCGAGTTGACACGAACGTATTGGGTGGACTGCTCTTCGCTCCCCCACCAGTGCGGTTGGTTATAGCTAATACCCCCAGTTGGAGTTGTTGAGCGGGGTTTCCCACCCTGCGAGATGTGACTTTTACTGACACGTTGGCACGCCGTGTTGTGATAGGATAGCTTTGTATGCTATTCATGTGTTGTGATAACCTGCTTGTTGATATTTATGTGTAAATCTGTGCTCACTAGCTAGTGTAGCTAACGGTGCAGGATTTCCCTTTTTGCAGGTGTTGAGTAGTTGGCCTTGTGAGGCGGGAACTTGATGGTAGTCGTTGTAAATATCTTTTGGGAACACTGGTTGTTGTATATGTAATCCGGTGGTCGGTTGTCGCTAGTTGGTAACACCTATTAGATATGAACTTGGCATATTCTTTTGATGTAAATTAATAGTCGAGTCAGTTGAATTTTACTAATCTTTTGTAAACATTGTTTTTTCCGCTGCAAGTTTTTTATTAAAAAGTTTAAATTGTCGCAAATTTTAAGCTCGTGAAAGCCGGTGTTACAACTTTAGCGCAAGCTGCGGATTGAATCCGCCGATGATGCCGCCTTGACTGGATCATTAGTTCTCTGTGTGGGGTTTCCTATCTCGTTACTCGGAGAACTACATGCCACTAGTGGTTAGGTGGTCCATTGTCTTCTTAAAAGTCATGGGTTTGATCCTTACCCTAGATAAACACCATGGGTGGTACATTTATCCACCACAGATGCTTGGTGGGTCCAGTAAGGGTAGACTTTGATGAAATACTCTCGGATTTAATCTAACTCCTTACTCGAGCAACCAAGAAACGTGATCATTGCCTGCGGGTCGGTTCTTGGGGAAAGGTCGGTTCGGATCCATAGGATCCTGGGTATGGGGTTGGCCTGACGTAAACAACCTTTTAATGAATATAAAAAGATGGAAAACATTAAACCATAACTTTTATTCCTTATAATATGATTTTTTTTCAACAAGTTAAAATTATCAAAATCTATAGACATATGATGTGGTGTGAAGCTTTTAGCAGTTTCTAGGAGATGGAATTTTTAAAAAAAATTTAAGTTTACAGCTTCTTGTGATAAGATGCTAGACATTTTATCTTGGAAAAAAAAAGCTTTGAAATTAAGAAAAAAAAAACTTCATGTAGTACTTTTTAATGTGTAAGATTACATAAATATATCCTTACAACTATATGGTAAACCGGTTTTTCTTCCTTCCTAACTATTTTATTATGTGAGCGACATATACTCTTTTTTTTCTTTCTTCCCATCTTTCTAACTATGAAATTGCTTTCTACCCATTTACGTTTATCCTAACTTTTTACTATTAAATCGTGAGAGAGAGTGTGAGTGAGGAGTTTTTCATCGAATATTGTATAAAACAGTAGCCTTTTCAAAACAGTTCTACTAAAAATTGAACTTTTTAAAAATTACTTTTCCCAAAATCAAATGTAACTAACAAAACCCCATCTATATGAATTGGGAGATGATATTCTCATATGCAAAGTTGATTCATCCAAGAAAACCTATGTTTTCATAACTTGTAACATAACTTTAAATATGTTATACTTTCCGTGAATGAATAAATTTTGTAAGTGAAAGAATCGTCTAATTGCTATTTACTTCCTCCTTAAATTTGTTTTTCTCCAAGAGGAAGATCATCATCTAATATATATTAATGTAGCAATGAAAACATTAAAGTATTAGTTGAAGAAGTAGGTGAATAAATACGATACATCATATATATGATGCTACGCTAGTTGTCTGTTGGTCATCCATGTGCGATGCTTCTTTTTCTTCTATTCTCCTTAATTAAATGTTTACTGATGACTTGTAGTAGTATTATATTTATATAATTATATATGTGACTTTTTCTGCTTGTTTTCATTTGCTTAATTATTATTCTAATATTCGAGGCAGGTGGTAGGTAGGCTTAATTAGATGATTAGCAGTCAATGGCGGCAGTCGATCAGAAACAAGAATTGAAACCGACAGCGCCGCCGTGCAACGTACTAATTACCATCTTGTTTTTGAGATTTTTTTAAGATGGGAAGGAAATAATTGGGAGGGATTGGAAGGGACAATTTTACCAGTAAAATCCCATTTTTTGGATTATATGGAGAGGAAGTTTTTACATTATTCCTTTTCCTTTCCTCCCTTCCTACTACAATATGATATGTGCTTCACTAATTCTCTTTTCTTACCTTCTTCATTGATTTTAACACTTATGTTAATTTTGTAAGTAAAAGAATAAGTAAGTGAATATATCACATTTTAATTAATTAATATCATTTATGTATAATAAAAACAAAAAGCAATAAAGCTAATATAAATGATACCTAGATGATATGGTTGGGTACAAAAGTAATGAATGTTCATGTTGTCCACCTATGTTCGAATTTGTGTATTATCCCCTTCGTTGACAAGGTCCGTTCACTTTTTATTTTTATTTTACACTTAGCTCTTTACACTTTTTTGTTTTTATTATTTCCTTTAATTAACACAACTTTTGTGTTCGTTATTTATTTTTCTGTTTTAATTTTTAATATAAAATATTTTTATTTGAAATCGTCTCATTTTTTACATTTTAATAAAACTTATATCTCAATATGATATTAATCTACAAAATGCATTTTTTGAATAAAAAATTAAAACAATATTGCTTCTTATAATTTAATTTACTTATAAAGAGAAACGTGAAATTGATATAGTATTAGAATACACACATTATAGTGACTCAAATTATATAAAGGTATACACACATTATAGAGAATCAATTTATATAAACGTGTATTTTTTTGTAACAAGCACATTATCTTTTTCAAAAGGATATTCTTTTTCTGTCTACTCTTTATTAAATTTACCACTTTTAAGAATATAATCTTATACATTATAGGGTTAATTATCAAATTCGTCTTTTAACAGTTTGGTCTTTTAACTTCAAAAGTGATTAGGATAGTCATTTAAGATCAATGTATGGTCTGGATGGTCCTTTTTAACGTTAGACATTAGTCATATCCATAAAAAAAAGGGTAAAATGACAATTTTACCCTTTTGTTTCAACTTTATTCTTTTATTTTTAACTTTTACTCATTTTATACATTAATTGATAATTAAATATTATTTCAAGGTAAAATAACAAATCAACTTTATATACATCAATTATTAACTTTTATTTTTAACTTTTACTCTTTTATAGTTGATGTTTACCGGTCCCAACCACCACCACCACCACCTAGCACCAGATACCACCACCACTACCAACACATTGTCAATGTAACTAGGGTTTTGAAGCCCAAGAACAAGAAATCAACCATGGTAAAGTGTACGATGCGAATTACAGATACAAAATATGTAGAGACATATTAGATACAGGAAGAGAGGCCGGACAGCCACTGCCGCCGCCGTCCTATCCCCAGCCACAACCACCACCATTCTAACCACCACACCACCATCTCTCTGTGTTTTTCCCTCATCTCTGTGTTTCTCTCACTGTGTAACCACCACCGCCCCACCGCCTCATCTTTCTCTATCTCTTTCTCATGTTGAAAGCATCGTTGTCGCCTCGTCAGCAAATCCAAGCTTTCAAGCTGTCCTTCTATCATTTTGTCATCCCTATAAGTGTTCTTGAAGCAAAACCTAGTTTTGTATGTTTGGAAGAGATGATCTAGTTTGAAGGTTTAAAATTGAGTTCTAAATGATGTTTTAACTAAATACATGTTGGGAAAGCTTGTAGAGGTGTTAAAGGACATGTTTGAATGTTTAAATCTAGAGTTGAATTGACTGGAAGTGGGTAAGAATAGATTTGCAGGGGTTGTGCTCGAACAGAGCACAGGTCTGCTATACCGACCTTGCTTGCGGCCGTAAGGGGTGTTCCTTGCGGGCGCAAGCAAGTGCAAAGAGTTATGGACTTTGAGTCCCTTGTGGTAGATTGTGTGCAGAGATAGATAACATGTATCATCGTGTCCAATACTATGTGACACTAAAAGATCACACTGCTACACCCATTTAGAACCTTTTAAATTTTACCGAGCTGTGTGTAAGAATAATTAATTAGTTAATTAATTATTGAGAAGGAAAATAATAATAGTTATTTATTATTTTAAAAGGGAAATTAATATTTAAGTTTAAATATTAATTGGACCAATTAATTAATAGTTATTAATTAATTAGAAAGGTCAAAGGGTATATTATGTAATTAAGTGATAGTTTAATTAAAGCTGAGCTTTAATTAAACGGACTTGGGCGTTAATAAGGTTTATAATATAAATAACCTTATAAGGCTTAAAGAATCATAAGGATTAACACAAGTTGCAAAAAAATAACCCTAGCCCCTCTCCCTCTTCTCTTCTGCGTCAAACTCAACATAGACCCCGGGGGTCTCGGCTTTTGGCGATCGATAACACACACACACACACACACACACACGCAAGCCTCGCGTGTTCAGTTTTGGTGATATCCTAAAGGGGTCTAGCAGCCAGTTCGAGGTGGTGCAGTAGTGGTGTTCTACCTTTAGCTATCTGGATTGAGGTTTCAAGATTACTGCTGAAAGGTATAATTTTTATTCCCTACTAGCTTTTAGTTTTTGTACGAGTTAGATGGGATCACTGGAGGGGGTTTTGTTTTATTCCGCTGTGCATGTTATATGATGTGTTTTTATACCCTACAAAACCCTTCAGTGGTATCAGAGCCACTTCTAAACTCGTAGGGAACTAGGTAGGTTTCTTTTTATCATGATGAATAGGTTTCTTTTAATCAAGGATTAACTTTTTGATTATCCAAGCAATGTTAAAAATCAAGTTTGAATTTTTAAAATGGATAATAATTAGTTATGATAAAAGGAGGATAAGGTTTAATTTTAATTTTAAAATTGTTATTTTTATTTTTTGTTGTTTTGCGATTTGGTTGCCGGCGGCAGTTTGCGACGGGAACCACCGAGGATGGCGTCGTTGGCGGTCAGCTACGGCTGGTTGGTCGGCATCGGCTGCCCTCTGCGCTGCTACCAGATACGTAGGCGGCAGGTGGTGGTCGGCGACCAGAAACCAAGCGGCGACAGTGAGGACGTGGGGGCGGCCCAGGTCAAATCGGCCCATCAAATCTCTTTTGGCCCAGTTTTGAGGCCCAAAAGTGTTTTAGGTTTAGTTTTGGGTAACGCCAAACAGGATTAAATCTAAAAGTTTCTCAATAAGTATTTTTTATAAAAAAACTTATGTTTAAAATATTTAGTTTTAATCATGATTATTTTTGTAATAATCAAGTATTTGTTGAAATTAATTATTTTAGTATTTTTAAATCGCATAACAATAACAAATGACAATTATTGAACTGGTGATTTTAACAGACAGTTAAAATCAAGTTAATTTATCAGGATGTGATAATTAGAGATCAGTTGTTTGTATTTATTTGTTTATACATGTTTGGGATGTCATAGCCGAGCCCTAGACCTTGTGGATTGTTTTTATTTTTCTGCACTTGTGGTTGTGATTGGTTTTTCTATTCTATGGTGTGGGGAGGTCTGCGTGCCACTTACAACCCCTATTCTATTATGTAAAAGTATTAGATTAGCGGGCCTGCGTGCCTTTGAATACCTTGTATTTTTTTATTTTTCTAGTTTTTAGTTTTAAATAGAATAGTATAAAATAGATTTGAAGCTGATTCAGAGGAGCAAGGAGCAAAGAGCAGGATTGGATGCAGGAGCCAGTGGGAACTTCAAAATGTCATGCCATGTGTGTTGTTTTCCGCTTAGGTTTTGGACCGTCGGGTTTTTCGTGTGGCTCACGAAACCGACATTAGTTGAGTGCAAGGCTAAGGCATAGTTTGTTTGTGGTTGTTTTATTTCTTTACATATTATATATATGCGTGGTTGTGATTCTCACGATGAAATAAAACAAGGGTTTTAATAATAGATAATTATTAAACAGTCGTTCTAAAGAAAACTGGCAAAAAGGTTTTTCTCATAAAAAACTTTTGAAATCCTTTTTAGAAAAATCTTAGATCAGTGTGCTACCCATCTAATGGTACACCTTTCCTGTTAAACGGTACTCGGGTGTCGGAAGTGACCAAGCCTTGGGCATTCGGGTTCAAACCATTGCGAGGGAGGGTGTGAAAGACTCTGCGATAATCGGGAGTCCCTTCTAGAGTTCACACTGTCTTAGGTGGTGCGATCTATTTTGGTGATAATCGGGAGTCCCGGCCCAAAATGCACTAGAGGGACTAAAACATGCACGGTTCTTGTAGCTGATGTCCCGCGGATCTAGGAGTCGTGTCCAGGTTGGATGCGATTGGTATAGGTTTACCTACCAGAAATAGCATTGTCCCAGTGGGAAGTGCCCAAACCTTGCATCGGGAAATGTGAAATATGGATCCTACTCTAATAATTTATTTTTAAAAGGTAATAATTATTAGAAGATATAATCATATTACTGAATTGGTTTTATCTTTTCTTTTTCTGTAGATGTCTATTTTATCTGTTATTCCGTTTTATTCACCTAAGGAATCTCTAAGCCTCATCGTCGGCAAGTGGAAGCTTTCAGGTCCAAACTTTGCTGTTTGGAAGATGCATCTAAAGAATGTTTTGGATGCACAGGGAAAGCTTCACATCATAGAGACATTGCCACCAGATATCTGGCTGATGAATCTGACGTTGTTGGTCTCTTGTATGAGAATAACAACAAGCAACAGGTGTGTAGAAGGGGGGTGAATACACTTTCTGCGGAAATTGAACAAATCAAATAAAAGTGTCACACACAGTAAATCAAACCACAATCAATTGAATGCTTTTATAAAGAAGATGATTACAATGCTTTGAATAAGAAGATGATTACACTAACTATCAAGTAAGAAACTCTTGATATATAACCACCTAATATAAATATCTCAATCTCTGAAACTTAGCTATCTATAATCAACTTATGATTATAGATACTGACGACTCTCTAAACAGGATTTACACAGATTGATAACTTACCAATATCACAACTAATGTGATAGTTCGAACACACGAACACCTTGGCAATCTGTGAGTTTCTTGATCACGTTGAACTGACAAACAGTAATCAAGATTCGTAACACATACGGTGAGGTGAGGTTTGGCTCTGCAACACTTAGTTGTTTTTCTAAGTCGTAGTCGTACCTCAAAACTTATCAGGAGATACGTATTTATAATCCTGTTGCTACGGTTCCTAACAAACTGGACTAATCCTAATATGCTAACTAACTATCGGATAACTCGGAATCTTGAATCTTGAATCTTCTTATCTTGAGTCTTCAATCTTCAATCTTGATTCTGAAGTCTTCTTATCCTTCCCGTAGATATAGAGAGTTAAAACATAATTTAAAACACATTTAAATTCTTTTAAACTGACTTCTTTAGTCGGGCTGAGTTACTCAGCTTGAAACTCATCAAGCTGAGTTCTTCGAGAACACACTCGAAAACAAACATGGACTAACATGTATAGTTCTTAACTCATCCTTAAAAGTCCAGAGAATTAACTAAAACATATTTAGCAACTCTATTGAGCTGACTCAATATTCACGCTGGGTCGCTCAGCTTGAAACTCATCAATCTGAAACTCAATATCTATATCTTAGTTTACGCACACAGCTTATCAAACATATTGATAATCTTACTAAGATATAGTCTAAGCTGATTGAACATATGTATAACTTATACTCAGTTTGAATCACTATGAGTGTTCAGTCTGACTAAGCTTTATAATTTTGTTTAAGTTATATGTAGAACACATCTTACAAACTTAACTTTGTCTCATCAAATCTAAACGGATGAGATCATTTTCCCAACAAACTCCCCCTATTTGATGATGACAAAACCATCAAACAGTTAGTAAGTTTGTTTAAATCTTAAACTTATCAAGATTTTTATATTTGAACTAACCAAATTTTAAGTGAACATATCAATTTCAATTGAACTTATCAATTCTAAGTGGAACATACCAACTTTTAGTTGAACACACCAACCAAACTTATCAATGAATAAGAACTTATCATTTATTCATTTAAGTTGAACTTATCAGACTTATAAATATGAACACATCACAACACAGTTGAACACATCAAACTTATACTTGTATTAATTGAACTAATCATAATACAAAATGATTGATCACTTTAATCATGCACACTAAGTGCATACAAAAATATTAGAACTAATCTAATATTTACAAATAGAACTAATCTATTTATCTTTTGAACTCAGGATATAGAACCTCCCAAAGAATGATTTCTCTGTTGATTTCTTATAGGAAGCTTTCAGCTTCTGCATCCCCTATTAGTTCTCTCTGTTGCACTCTGATGATCTTATTCAGCTTATACCTTACAAAATGATTTGAGCTATCACCATAGCAACTTCTTATATGTATGGCATCCCTAGCTTTTAGATAACATATCTCACTCAGCTTGATAAAGCTGGGTTTGCCTGCCTGATCCTTAAACATGAATCCCTGAACAGGTGTATCAATACCTTGGTTTTCTTTAAACTCTACACCTTCAGGTATCTCGAATAAGCTCTGCCACTGCAGACCAGGAACTGGAACATATTTCAATTCCTCAGCTCTGTTAATCAGCTTAGAAACTTCGGTAAGGATCTCTTGCTTGATTTGGCTTTTCTTGAACTTCTTGAGCATCATCAATATTCTTTGCCATTGTATGTAGCCCATCCTTTGAACATATCTCAGGTCCATCCCCATTGTAGATTTATCTTCAAATTCAAAGTTGAGGATGATGGCTCCATCATTTCTGCTCAAGGTCATGCCTTTGATATCTTTACCGAAGATTCTTCTGAAATAGCATTCTTGAACTTCTGCATCTGTATATGGGATAGGATCAGGTCTTGGATCAGTGTATGTAGCTTCAGCTTCAGCCAAAGATTTTCTCTGTTTTTCTTTCTCTTGGTCCTTTGCCTCCTTTTCTTTTCCCTTCCTTAGCTCTTCAAGCGAAATGCCTAACTCATTGGCTTCCTCTTGCTCGAGCATTTCAATCATAAGCCTTGTGGCTTTTTCTTCTTCTGTTTCTTCCTCAGGTTCAGAAACACTATCAGCTCCAGGTTCAGATTCTTCTACCTTTTGTCTCTTAGCTGCAGGTTCCTCTGTATTTATTTCTAACTCCCCCTCAGCCTGAGTCTTCCTCTCTGCTCCTTTAGCTAGTACTAGTAGAGCAGCTTCAGCTCGTACTAACTCAGCTTCATTATCAGCTTGAACCTTCTCCCCTTTTTGTCATCATCAATAGGGGTCGAAGTCTTTTGTGATTGGAGTGCAGCAACTGCAGAGGCAATCTCTTTAACATCCTTTGTCAGCTTCTCAAGCCTCTGATAGTTTTGGCGTTTATGCTTCTTCTACTTGAGATGGAATAAACCAAACTGAGCAGCAACATAATCTTTTAGCTGCTGGATGCCTGAGGAGGCAGTGTCAGTGTGTGGAGAGTCTTTGGGTGCATCATTCAAAGGTTGGTGTTTACCTTCAAATTCATTTGCACCAGAGTCTGGACCCTGTGAATCACCTCGGTTTGAATATGAAACATTGACAGGTCGTGCGAGTGGGTGTGAGAAATGAAAAGAAGTGATGGGGCTCGAAACGTGAAGTGTATGGGTTGGTGGTTGGTTTATTGGTTTAGAGGGGGGTGTTTGACCCTGGGGATTGGTCATATATTCAATGTTACCTAAGTGTATCTGCTTAGGCATAGTAGTAGGCTATCCCATTGCACTGAAGAGTGTGGGCTGGGTAGACACCACACCCGGCTTAGGCTGTTGGGTTGTAATGAGCATTGAGGTTGACACCTTAAGAGTAGGCGTCTCCCCCTCAACTCTTGCCGGTGGAGGGATCAATGTGATCTCAGCTCCAGTGATGCCTGTAGGAGTGGCACCACCTATGGCAGTTTTACGTGTATAGGTTCGGATATTCTCCCTAGCAGCAGTGGGCATACTAGGGGTGGCTTCAGATTGGATTTGATTGAAGGGTGAAGGAGATGGGTTAGACTGAGTTGGGTTTACTGCATTCTTGTCTCCAAAAGTGGATGGAGAAAAATGAGAAGAAAGAGAAAGTGGAGAGGTCTTACCAGAAGCAGCTTCAGAATGTACTGGTTCAGCCTGAGCAGAGTGCTCAGCTTGAACTTCGGTGTCAGCTTTAGAAGCTCCCCCTTGACTGGATCCCTCTTCTCCACTTGTAGATGAAGCTCCCTTAACAACCAGTAACATGGGCTCACTCAGACCCTCTTGCTCCGGGAAGATGTCGTTGTTGAACATCTTGGGGCTGAGTGTAGGAAACAGGAACACATCCTGATCAGCTTCATAGAGTGCTATCCCCTGCTCGGCTTCAAATGCCAAGGACAGGTACCTTATGAACGGTACATGAAGATCCCTTGTGGTCTTCATCACTTAGACCTTGAGTTCGTTGAAGAAAAGCAGAGCATAATCCAGATTTCTGTTGAAGAAAATATTGTACAACAGCTGCATCTCGAACTCATTAACTTGGTCCAATCCTCCAACCTTAGTTCCTAGTGAACAAATCACTGTTGAAACCATGAAGCCCTAACTGGTTGGAAAAGTAGCCTTCTTGATGACACCCTCTGTCTGTGGGTGACCCAATCTAGGTAGGACAGACCTAGCCACTTGCCTTGTGACAGCCGTCTCGAACTCATTAGAATGAGGGAGTCGAAGAACATCCCTTAGCCGCTGCACTGATAGGGCTATTGTTCTATTGCCATTGAGAACAGTCCCTATTATCTCTCCCCTATTCTGGTCGTAAGTACAGGTATACCAGAACTCCAGTAGATGTTGAGGAACGATATGGAGAAGTGCGCCACAGAAGGCGAATGCCAGGGGGCATTTACGAATGTAAGCCACCCAGGCTTCATAACCTCTGCCTTGTTTCCTTGAAGGAATTGCAAGACAGGCCAGTTTATTATTGACTTTCAGCAACGGCACTCCATTGTTCTTGAACTGAGCACCTCGAATCATCCGATCACTGAGAACTAGTGTGATCCCGTCCATGTTGAATTAATTACACTGAGTAATTTGTGGAAGAAAGCACTAAGCAACTGAAAACACGCACTGAGCGATTAGAAAATTGCATTTAGCAAATTAGGGCTTGGAACGGATGTATGCACTGAACAATTGAGGTATTTGCGAAAGGTATTTGAGAAGGTGAGAAGTCATAGTTGTAAGCGTAAACTTCTCTAAACCGGTTATGATCGGTATATATACTTTTCTAAGGAGAGAGAAAAGTTACCGTTGGATTCCTCTTTTTATCCGTTACGCCGAAAAAAAAATTTATGGCTTGATGTAACAGTGAGAGGGTAGAAACACATCATCTTCCAACGGATACAAGTGTAAAATATTAAAATTAACGAATAATAAGATTATAAACACTGTTGAAATATACCAATACACAATTGATATACGATACGATTTGAAACTAATTCAAATACGCTTTGACAGATGAATTAATAACACTTAGTAATTAAATCATAGGTTGGACACACCAAACTGAGTAAACATATTACTCAGTCTATGTCAAGCACACAACTTGATTCAAGCACTCAGCTTGAGATTAGTACTCAGCTTGAGTTTAAGCACTCAGCTTGATATTGGTACTCAGCTTGAGTTTGAGCACTCAGCTCAATTTTGAGCACTCAGCTAGATTTTGAGCACTCAGTTCAGAATCAATGACACTTAGTCATACATGTTTGAGACTGACTCAAACTTATTTTTAACTACACTGAGTAGTTGAAAACATGTTCGGAACTTACCAAACGTGTGAACCAATCACACAGCTTGAGTTAAGCACATAGCTCAGACCCAATGACACTTAGTCATTTACGTTTGAAACTAACACAAACGTACATTTTAACTACACTGAGTAGTTAAAGAAAGTTTGGAACTGACCAAACATGTGAACCAATCACACAGCTTGAGTTAAGTACATAGCTAAGACCCAATGACACATAGTCATTTACGTTTGAAACTGACTCAAACGTACATTTTAACTACACTGAGTAGTTAAAGAAAGTTTGGAACTGACCAAACATGTGAACTCATCATTCAGCTTGACCGATTTATCAGTTTATGAAAACATATTCATAAACTGTGCAGTCAGCTTAAGACACTTAGTCTTTGTCAAACAGAAAAACTCAGATTCTAGACACTTAGCTAGGGGTTGAGCATACCCAATTCACTTAGCAGATACATAAAGATCCTTTTCACCGCTTGAAGATGTGATCCTTTAGGATCTGCCTGATATCTTGCACAAACACATGTAGCAAACATGATATCAGGTCTACTAGCTGTCAAATAGAGTAATGAACCTATCATTCCTCTATAGGTAGACTAACACACAGACTTACCATCTGAGTCTTTACTCAGCTTGACAGCTGGTGACATGGGTGTTCTCATGGTTGAACTTGAATCAAAACCATATTTTTTTATCAAATCAAGAACATACTTGCTTTGATTGATGAATATTCCATCAGGCTTTTGTTGAATTTGTAAGCCTAGGAAGTATGTCATCTCACCCATTCATGTGCCTTGAACATCCACTATCCAAGTACCATTTACTTGAACCCTGCACATGATATGAAAACTAAACACATTAGTTTTGTTTGGGAACCCACTTCTTGGTGGGTTCAGATGATGAGCACTTAGCATTTTCATCTTGTTGAACTGACTGTTCAGCTTGAGCAGGAGCTGAGTCCTGTGTAGGCTGATCAGCCTATTCTTGTTCAGGCTTTGAGATTTCAACGTCATAATCCTTAGCCTCATGACCTCTACTTCTGCACTTATAGCATCTCCTTCTTCCAATGATTACATGAGGTAGAGAGTCTAACAATCCTTGTGAGAACTTACTCTCAGTCTTAGGATTGTAAGTGGTGGATAACTTTTCAACTTTCTTTGCAAGTTGATTCACTTGATGATCACTGACTTTGGACTTACCTTTGTCAGATCTTTGTTTGTTATCCTTAGAAGTTTGACTAACAACCTTCTTCTCCATGACTTTGGACTTACCTTTGCCATGGTGACTGGACTCACCAGTTTCAGCAGGTTTGGACTTACCACTGTTGATCTTCTTGGACTTACCAAGATCTACAACTTTGGACTTACCATTGTTGTGATTTGACCTCTGACTTACAGTGGTCTTCCTATTCTTGTAACTTCTCTCCGAGCCAGATAAAGAATTTTGTCTTTTGAAAGAATTTGGATTTAGCCTTTCTATGACTGAAATTCTTTGAATAGGCTGAGTGTCTAATCTGTCCAGCATAGAGTTACCATGCTGTTTGGAGGTTGAGCACTCATTTCCATGATCGTTTGCCTTTACAAACTTATTGTATATAAGGTTTTGACCATGTTTCTTCTCTGAGGATGATTTCTGATACTCAATCAATTGTATATCCTCCTCAGAGTCTGTACTTGCTATCTCATCATCAGCTAGATAAGCTGCTGTTTGGTAGTCACCTCCAAGTACAGCCTTTACCTGTATAGGTATTTGTTGGTTTATGCACTTTTCAGCAAGCTTTGATGACTTACACCAAGACTCAGTGACCTTTTGAAACTGCTCAACTTTGTCTTTAGCTTCCTGAAGTTCTTCACTTAGAAGTTTGTTAATGTGTCTTTGACATTCAAGATCACATTGTGCTTTCTTACCATCATCAATGAGAGATTGATTTTCCTTAATCTCATCTTTCAGTTTAGCTATCTCAGCTTTGAGATCATTTTGAGACTTAAGGCTGGTCTTGAAATCATTCAGCAGATAATCAAAAGCAAGACACTTTTCTTCATCAATGTAAGAGTAGAAATTACTGACCTTATACATGGAAGCAGGATCCTAATCACTGAGCTTATTGTTTCCCTCAGCTTCCTTCATGTCAGCGTCAAAGATTGATTCGGACTGACCATAATCAACCTCATCTAATTCTAACTCTTCATCTTCTTGAGCCATAAGACATACATCATCATCTGAGGTGGATGATTCTGTATCCCAGGTTTCAGCATATAACCCTTTTGCACTGGGTTTGTCTTCTGGCTTTCCTTTCTTGAGCTGAGTATATTTCTTCTTGTACTTATCAGCTCAATAAGCATTCTTATCAACAACTGATGTTGATTCCACCTTCTTTGATCTGCACTCAGCAGCAATGTGTCCCTTCTTCTGACAGTTGAAGCACACAACATTCTTCGGATCAAAAGAACTCTTCCCTTTGCCCCTGTCAGATGTTCCTCTTCCCTTTTGAGCTCTTCTCAAACGTCTGGCTAGCATTGCCATTTGCTCAGTGATATTCTGAACATCATCAGTATCACCTGAGTCTGCAGTCAGCTTGAGATTCTGACTCAGTCTCAGATTCAACAACCAGAGTCTTGGAACTTGTCTTCTTTTTCTGTGCAACCAATGCAACTTCAGTTTTATCCAGAGACTCCTTGAGTTGTTGTTGAGAAGTTCTCTTGTGTTCAGTGATCTGTTCATGATTAAGCAATAACCTATATATAGACTGTAGGTTGTACACGTGCAGTGTTCCTCCAGCCCTCAATGTTGTAGTTAAATTATTAAACCTTTCTGGTAACACATCCAGAAATTTCAGCACGAGCTTAGCTTCATCTTTCTTTACACCCACACTTAGTAGGTCATTTATCAAGCAGTGAAACCTTGTAAACAAATCAGACAAAGTTTCATTCTTCTTTGAGAAGAAGTTTTCGTAGGATCTATTCAAATGATTCTTCTTCTGCTGCTTGACCAGATCTGTGCCCTCATAGGTAACACTCAGTGTATCCCATATATCTTTTGCGGATTGACACCCAGTCACAGTACGCAAGTTTCATTAATCAGGGCATTTGCTAGAACACTTTTAGCCTTATCATCCAGATTGAAGAGTTTCCAATCTTCATCAGTCCAAGATGCAATAGGCTTTCTTGTTTCCTTTTCAGTGCCGCCAGGAGACGTATCACTGACAGTAGCAGGAATCTTGGGGATGATGGGTCCTTTTGTGACAACATCCGACATACGGTTGTCAATGGACTTGAGGAATAGCATGGCTCTGAACTTCCACATAGGATATTCAGATCCATCAAATATGGGACAACCTTTGGCATACATCTGTGGAAAGTTTGAAGAATTGTTGCTTGCAGACATTTTAAACTTTCTCAGAATCTTGAACTTTCAACTTATGAAATCGTTCAGCCTGCTCTGATACAAGTTGTTGGTCCCTTGTATGAGAATAACAACAAGCAACAGGTGTGTAGAAAGTGGGTTGAATACACTTTCTGCGGAAATTGAACAAATCAAATAAAAGTGTCACACACAGTAAATCAAACCACAATCAATTGAATGATTTTATAAAGAAACTCTTGATAGTTAGTGTAATCATCTTCTTATTCAAAGCATTGTAATCATCTTCTTTATAAAAGCATTCAATTGATTGTGGTTTGATTTACTGTGTGTCACACTTTTATTTGATTTGTTCAATTTCCACAGAAAGTGTATTCAACCCCCCTTCTACACACCTGTTGCTTGTTGTTATTCTCATACAAGGGACCAACAACTGGTATCAGAGCAGGCTGAACGATTTCATAAGTTGAAAGTTCAAGATTCTGAGAAAGTTTAAAATGTCTGCAAGCAAAAATTCTTCAAACTTTCCACAGATGTCTACCAAAGGTTGTCCCATATTTGATGGATCTGACTATCCTATGTGGAAGTTCAGAGCCATGCTATTCCTCAAATCCATTTACAACCTTATGTCAGATGTTGTCACAAAAGGACCCATCATCCCCAAGATTCCTGCTACTGTCAGTGATACGTCTCCTGGCAGAACTGAAAAGGATACAAGAAAGCCTATTGCATCTTGGACTGATGAAGATTGGAAACTCTTCAATCTGGATGATAAGGCTAAAAGTGTTCTAGCAAATGCCCTGACTAATGAAATCTTGCGTACTGTGACTGGGTGTCAATCCGCAAAAGATATATGGGATACACTGAGTGTTACCTATGAGGGCACAGATCTGGTTAAGCAGCAGAAGAAGAATCATTTGAATAGATCCTACGAAAACTTCTTCTCAAAGAAGAATGAATCCTTGTCTGATTTGTTCACAATATTTCACTGCTTGATAAATGACCTACTAAGTGTGGGTGTAAAGAAAGATGAAGCTGAGCTCGTGCTGAAATTTCTGGATGTGTTACCAGAAAGGTTTAATGATGTACTACAACATTAAGGGCTAGAGGAACACTGCACGTGTACAACCTACAGTCTATATATGGGTTCTTGCTTAATCATGAACAGATCACTGAACACAAGAGAACTTCTCAACAAGAACTCAAGGAGTCAATGGATAAAACTGAAGTTGCATTGGTTGCACAGAAAAAGAAGAAAAGTTCCAAGACACTGGTTGTTGAATCTGAGACCGAGTCAGAATCTTAAGCTGACCACTCAGACTCAGACTCAGGTAATACTGATGATGTTCAGAATATCACTGAGCAAATGGCAATGCTAGCCAGACGTTTGAGAAGAGCTCAAAAGGGAAGAGGAAGATCTGACAGAGGCAAAGGGAAGAGTTCTTTTGATCCCAAGAATGTTGTGTGCTTCAACTGTCAGAAGAAGGGACACATTGCTGCTGAGTGCAGATCAAAAAAGGTGGAATCAATATTAGTTGTTGATAAGAATGCTTATAGAGCTGATAAGTACAAGAAGAAATATACTCAGCTCAAGAAAGAAAAGCAGAAGACAAACCCAGCGCAAAAGGGTTATATGCTGAAATCTGGGATACAGAATCATCCACCTTGTATGTCTTATGGCTCAAGAAGATGAAGAGTTAGAATTAGATGAGGTTGAATATGGTCAGTCCGAATCAATTTTTGAAGCTGACATGAAGGAAGCTGAGGAAAACAGCAAGCTCAGTGATTAGGATCCTGCTTCCATGTATAAGGTCATTAATTTATACTCTTACATTGATGAAGAAAAGGGTCTTGCTTTTGATTATCTGCTGAATGATTTCAAGACCAGCCTTAAGTCTCAAAATGATCTCAAAGCTGAGATAGCTAAACTAAAAGATGAAAGTATGGAAAATCAATCTCTCATTGATGATGGTAAGAAGGCACAATGTGATCTTGAATGTCAAAGACACATTAACAAACTTCTAAGCGAAGAACTTCAGGAAGCTAAAGACAAAGCTGAGCAGTTTCAAAAGGTCACTGAGTCTTGGTGTAAGTCATCAAAGCTTGCTAAAAAGTGCATAAACCAACAAATACCTATACAGGTAAAGGCTGTACTTGGAGGTGACTACCAAACAGCAGCTTATCTAGCTGATGATGAGATAGCAAGTACAGACTCTGAGGAGGATATACAATTGATTGAGTATCAGAAATCAGCCTCAGAGAAGAAACATGGTCAAAACCTTATATACAATAAGTTTGTAAAGGCAAACGATCATGGAAATGAGTGCTCAACCTCCAAACAGCATGGTAACTCTATGCTGGACAGATTAGACACTCAGCCTATTCAAAGAATTTCAGTCATAGAAAGGCTAAATCCAAATTCTTTCAAAAGACAAAATTCTCTATCTGGCTCGGAGAGAAGTTACAAGAATAGGAAGACCACTGTAAGTCAGAGGTTAAATCACAACAATGGTAAGTCCAAAGTTGTAGATCTTGGTAAGTCCAAGAAGATCAACAGTGGTAAGTCCAAACCTGTTGAAACTGGTGAGTCCAGTCACCATGGCAAAGGTAAGTCCAAAGTCATGGAGAAGAAGGTTGTTAGTCAAACTTCTAAGGATAACAAATAAAGATCTGACAAAGGTAAGTCCAAAGTCAGTGATCATCAAGTGAATCAACTTGCAAAGAAAGTTGAAAAGTTATCCACCACTTACAATCCTAAGATTGAGAGTAAGTTCTTACAAGGATTGTTAGACTCTCTACCTCCTGTAATCATTAGAAGAAGGAGATGCTATAAGTGTAGAAGTATAGGTCATGAGGCTAAGGACTATGATGTAGAAATCTCAAGGCCTGAACAAGAACAAGCTGATCAGCCTACACAGGACTCAGCTCCTGCTCAAGCTGACCAGTCAGTTCAACCAGATGGAGATGCTAAGTGCTCCTCATCTGAACCAACTAAGAAGTGGGTTCCCAAACAAAACTAATGTGTTTAGTTTTCATATCAAGTGCAGGGTTCAAGTAAATGGTACTTGGATAGTGGATGCTCAAGGCACATGACTGGGTGGAAAGGACTTCTTAGTGATTTCCAAGAAGATAAAGGTCCTAAAGTAACATTTGGTGACAACTCCCATGGAAGAACTAAAGGCTATGGGAAGATGCAAGCTAGCAAGGTTACTTTCCAGAGGGTTGCATATGTCAAAGGCCTCAAACACAACCTGATTAGTATCAGTTAATTGTGTGATGAAGATAATGTTGTTACTTTTAGGAAGAAAGCAGGAACAATTTATAATGCTAAGGGAAAGCCTGTATTAATAGCTAAAAGAGAAAGAGATGTGTATCTACTTGATCTAAATTCTGCTGATCCCTATAATGAAACCTGCTTATATTCCCAATATGTTCCTAAGCTGAGTTGGTTGTGGCATAAACGTTTATCTCATTTAAACTTCAAATATATAAATATGCTATTCAATAAAGAGTTAGTCTCTGGATTACCAAAGATCACATTTGTCAAAGACAAATTGTGCTCAGCTTGTGAACAAGGGAAACATCATAAAGGGTCCTTTAAATCAAAGAAAAACTTTTCAATAACAGACCCACTGCATATGTTGCATATGGATTTGTTTGGACCCATAAGTACTCCAAGCCTAAGGGGCAAGAAGTACACACTGGTGATAGTAGATGAGTTCTCACGATTCACCTGGGTAATATTCCTTAAAGCCAAGAGTGAGGCTGCCCTGGAGATAATAAGTTTTATCAAACAGGAGGAGTTGCAGAAAGGTTTTTCTATAAAGCAACTCAGAAGTGATCATGGGACTGAGTTCAGGAACTCAACCCTTGAAAGCTTCTGTGAGAAAAAGGGAATATTACAAAATTTCTCACCTGTCAGAACTCCACAACAAAATGGGGTTGCTGAAAGGAGAAATAGAACCTTGATTGAGGTTGCTAGAGCAATGCTATGTGAGGCAGGATTGAAACTCTATCTCTGGGATGAAGCTGTTAGTACAGCTTGTTATACTCAGAATAGGTCAATCATTGTCAAAAGACATGGAAAGACTTCGTATGAAATGTACAAGTCTAGAAAGCCCAATATAGGTTATTTCCATATCTTTGGTTCAAAATGCTATGTGCTGAATCAAAGAGATCAGCTTCATAAGTTGGAACCCAAAGCTGATCTTGGAATATTCATTGGTTATTCTTCAATCTACAAGTCTTATAGAATATATAATACAAGGAGAAAGGTCATAGAAGAATCAATTCATGTCTCTTTTGATGAACACTGTTTTGATCAAGCTGATAAGAGTGAAGCTGACTTGGTCAGTCTGAGTGAGCTTGAAAGGCCTAAGGAAACCAACTTATCAAATCCTATGTATGTCGTAGGAGATGATAGTGATGGTGATGTGTGTTCATCAAAGAAATCATCACAAACTCCAAGGGATTCTCAAGCTGAGAAAGATGATGAGTTCATCAACCCCTTTGGAGCTAAAGTCACTCAGACTGAGAATCTCAGTGATCATCAGTTTGTTGACAATGCTGCTGTTGAGACTGAGGATGTGTGTTCACCTCAGAGTTCTCAACATCACTCAGATTCAGAACAAGACTCTCCAACTACAACGTTTAAATTCCTCAAAGATCATCCTCAAGATCAAATCATTGGAAATGTCCAAGAAAAAGTTATGACCAGATCTAAGGGTACAGCTAACTATGCTGCTCACTTTGGTTTCCTATCTCAAATGGAACTAAAGAAGACTGAGGAAGCCTTAGAGGATGAGGATTGCATTGATGCTATGCAAGAGGAACTGAATGAATTTGAGAGAAACAAAGTCTGTAAACTTGTCCTTGCCCCCAAAAATCATTCTATTATAGGCACTAAGTGGGTCTATAGAAATAAAATGGACAAGGATGGAGTGATTGTTAGGAACAAAGCCAGGCTGGTAGCACAAGGGTATAAGCAAGAGGAAGGAATTGATTACGATGAGACCTTTGCCCCTGTTGCTAGAATTGAGGCCATAAGGCTGTTCCTAGCCTATGCAGCATATAAATACTCCAAAGTCTATCAGATGGATGTGAAGAGTGCCTTCCTTAATGGAAAACTTCAGGAGGAAGTCTATGTGAAACAACCTCCTGGCTTTGTAAGTTCAAAGTTTCCACATCATGTCTATAAGTTGGACAAGGCTTTGTATGGTCTTAAACAAGCTCCAAGAGCTTGGTATGATACTCTGTCCACTTATCTACTATCAATGGATTTCACCAGAGGTAGTATAGATAAGACACTCTTTATTAAAAAGAGTAAAGGACAGGTGATTCTTGTACAAATCTATGTAGATGACATTATCTTTGGTTCTACCAATGAATCTCTTTGTGAGTGGTTTTTTTAAAATAATGTCACAAAAGTACAAGATGCGTATGATGGGTGAGATGACATACTTCCTAGGCTTACAAATTCAACAAAAGCCTGATGGAATATTCATCAATCAAAGCAAGTATGTTCTTGATTTGATAAAGAAATATGGTTTTGATTCAAGTTCAACCATGAAAACACCCATGTCACCAGCTGTCAAGCTGAGTAAAGACTCAGATGGTAAGTCTGTGTGTCAGTCTACCTATAGAGGAATGGTAGGTTCATTGCTCTATTTGACAGCTAGTAGACCTGATATCATGTTTGCAACATGTGTTTGTGCAAGATATCAGGCAGATCCTAAAGAATCACATCTTCAAGTTGTGAAAAGGATCTTTAGGTACCTTAAAGGTACACCAAATCTAGGTCTTTGGTATCCAAAGGACTCTGGATTTGAGTTAGTTGGTTTTTCAGACGTTGACTATGCTGGGTACAAGTTGGACAGAAAATCAACTACTGGAGGATGTCAAATGCTTGGAGGGAAGTTAGTCAGCTGGACTAGTAAGAAACAGAACTCAGTGGCTACTTCAACTGCTGAAGCTGAATATGTTGCAGCAGGAAGCTGTTGTGCTCAAATCCTATGGATGCAGCATCAGCTTGAAGACTTTGGCATAAGTTTCAAGAAAACTCCTATCTTCTGTGATAACCAAAGTGCAATAGCCATCACTTACAATACAGTCTTCCACTCAAGAACCAAGCACATTGAAATTCGACATCACTTCATCAGGTACATCGTGGAAAAAGGCAAAGTTGAAATTAAATGTATTTCCACTGATGACCAATTAGCAGATATTTTCACTAAACCCCTTGATGAAAAGAGGTTTGTGTATCTGCTAAGTGAATTGGGTATGCTCAACCCCTAGCTAAGTGTCTAGAATCTGAGTTTTTCAGTTTGACAAAGACTAAGTGTCTTAAGCTGAGTGCACAGTTTATAAATAAGTTTTCATAAACTGTATAACAAGTCAAGCTGAATGATGAGTTCACACGTTTGGTGAGTTCCAAACATACTTTAACTACTTAGTGTAGTTCTTATATAGTTTGAGTGAGTCTCAAACATAAATGACTAAGTGTCATTGAGTCTGAGCTATGTGCTTAACTCAAACTGTGTGATTGGTTCACACGTTTGGTAAGTTCCAAATATATTTTAACTACTTGATGTAGCTAAATTACATGTTTAAGTCAGTCTTAAACAGACATGACTAAGTGTCATCAATCATGAGCTGTGTGCTCTACTCAAGCTGAGTACTAATCTCAAGCTGAGTGCTTGAATCAAGCTGAATGCTTGACATAAACTGAGTAATCAGTTTACTCAGACTTGGTGTGTCCAAAACCATGTTTTAATTACTAAGTGTTTTTTATTCATGTGCTTTTGCGTATTTGAGTAAGTCTCAAATAACGTATTATACTAATTTGGTATTGGTGTATTACAACAGTGCTAATAGTATTTGTGTAGGTCACAAATATTATTTTACAATTGTATCCGTTGGAAGATGATGTGTTTCTACCTTCTTACTGTTACATCAAGCCGTAATTTTTCCGGCGTAACGGATAAAAATGGATTCCAACGGTAATTTTTCTCTCTCCTCGGAAAGGTATATATAACGACCTTACCTTCATTTTAGAGGTTTACGCTTAAACTTCTCATATCTAAACCTCTCATCTGATTGTATACCTTTCAACAAATTTGCTAAGTGCAATTCTCTGTTCCATCGAGTTCGAAACCCTACCACGCTCAATGCGACGCTCATTGCTCAGTGCAACGAAATCAGTTACTCAGTGTAATCTGAAATTTCAACGATGGAAGGAACCATTCTCATTCTCGTTGATCGAATGGTCAGGGGTGCTGCGTTCAAAAACAATGGATTACCGCTGATCAAAATCAACAATCAGCGCGCCTGTCTTGCTATTCCTCCGAGGAAACAGGACAGAGGATATGAAATCTGGGTCGCCTACATTCGAAAATTCCCTTTATCATTTGCCTTCACTGGAGCACCTGGTAACTTCGCTCCACAACACCTTTTGGAGTTCTGGTACACATGCACCTTCAACCAGAACAGAGGAGAGATCACACACACTGTTCTTAATGGCGATAGAACAGTGGCCCTCACGGTTCAACGGCTAAGGGATGTTCTTCAACTCCCTATTCAAGATGTGTTCGAGCCCACCGTGACTAGACAAGTGGCGAGGTCAGTTCTACCTCAGATCGGTCACCCTCAAACTGAAGGGGTTATTATGAAGGTCACTTTCCCAACCAGCTGGGGCTTCATGGTTTCAACAGTGGTACGTTCACTGGGGACTAAAGTTGGTGGCTTAGACCAAGTTAACGAGTTCGAAATGCAGCTGTTGTACAACTTGTTCTTCGATAGACGTATAGACTATGCACAGCTCATCTTCAATGAGCTCAAAGTCCAAGTAATGAAAACCACCAGGGACCTCCATGTGCCATTCATTAGGTACTTGTCCTTGGTGATTCAAGCTGAGTTGGGAGATCTCTATAAAGCTGGATGGGATGTGTTCCCTACCCCAACACTCAGCCCCAAGATGTTTAACAATGACATCTTCCCTGAGCAAGAGGGTCTGAGTGGTCCAATGCTCTTGGTGGCAGAGGGAGTTTCATCTGCAAGTGGAGATGAGGGATCACCTCAAGGGGGAGCTTCCCAAGCAGACATGGAGGTTCAAGCTGAGCACTCTGCTCAAGCTGAACCAACAACCATTGAAGTTGCTTCTGGTAAGACCTCTCCACTTTCTCTTTCTTCTCACTATTCTCCATCCGTTTTTGGAGATAAGGCTGTGGTAAGCCCAACCTAGTCTAACCCATCTCCTCCACCTTCGTTCCATTTACAATCCAACTCTGAAGCCACCCCTAGTATGCCCACTGCTGCTAGGAAAAATATCCGAACCTACACACGTAAAACTACCATAGGTGGTGCCACTCCTAAAGGCATCACTGGAGCTGAGATCACATTGATCCCTCCACCGGCAGGAGTTGAGGGGGAGACGCCTTCTCTTAAGGTGTCAACCTCGAGGCTCATTACAACCCAACAGCCTAACCCGGGTGTGGTGTCTACTCAGCCTACACTCTCTAGTGCCATGGGAGAGCCCACTACTGTGCCTAAGCAGACACACTTAGGTAACATTGAATATATGACCAATCCCCAGGGTCAATCACCCCCTTCCAAACCATTAATCCAACCACCAACCCATACACTTCATGTTTCGAGCCTCATTACTTCTCTTCATTTCTCACACCTACTCGCACGACCTGTCAATGTCTCATCTTCAAACTAAGGTAATTCACAGGGTCCAGACTCTGGTGCAAATGAATTTGAAGGTAAACACCAACCTTTGAATGATGCACCCAAAGACTCTCCTCATACTGACACTGCCTCCTCAGGCATCCAGCAGCTGAAAGATTATATTGCTGCTAGTTTGGTTTGTTCCATCTCAAGCAGAAGAAACATAAACGCCAAATCTATCAGAGGCTTGAGAAGCTGACAAAGGATGTTCAAGATATTGCCTCTGCAGTTGCTGCACTCCAACCACAAAAGACTTCGAACCCTATTGATGATGATAAAAAGGGGGAGAAGGTTCAAGCTGATAATGAAGCTGAGCTAGTTCGAGCTGAAGCTGAAGCTCTACTAGTACTAGCTAAAGGAGAAGAGAGGAAGACTCAGGCTGAGGGGGAGTTAGAAATAAATAAAGAGGAACCTGCAGCTAAGAGACAAAAGGTAGAAGAATCTGAACCTGAAGCTGACAGTGTTTCTGAACCTGAGGAAGAAATAGAAGAAGAAAAAGCCACAAGGCTTATTATTGAAATGCTCGAGCAAGAGGAAGCCAATGAGTTAGGCATTTCGCTTGAAGAGCTAAGGAAGAGAAAAGAAAAGGAGGCAAAGGACCAAGAGAAAGAAAAACAGAGAAAAGCTTTGGCTGAAGCTGAAGCTACATACACTGGTCCAAGACCTGATCCTATCCCATACACAGATGCAGAAATTGAAGAATGCTATTTCAGAAGAAGCTTCGGTAAAGATATCAAAGGCATGACCTTGAGCAGAATTGATAGAGCCATCATCCTCAACTTTGAATTCGAAGATAAATCTACAATGGGGATGGACCTGAGATATGTTCACAGGATGGGCTACATAGAATGGCAAAGAATATTAATGAAGCTCAAGAAGTTCAAGAAAAGCCAAATCAAGCAAGAGATCCTTACTGAAGTTTCTAAGCTGATTAGCAGAGCTGA
This sequence comes from Pulicaria dysenterica, assembly GCA_947179395.2. Classification (NCBI taxonomy): domain Eukaryota; kingdom Viridiplantae; phylum Streptophyta; class Magnoliopsida; order Asterales; family Asteraceae; genus Pulicaria; species Pulicaria dysenterica. Next base: position 18,089,599 of record OX359293.1, on the reverse strand, counting down.
GGAATTAAGATATGTTCCAGTTCCTGGTCTGCGGTGGGAAAGCTTATTCGAGTTACCTGAAGGTGTAGAGTTTAAAGAAAACGAAGGTATTGATACACCTGTTCAGGGATTCATGTTTAAGGATCAGGCAGGAAAACCCAGCTTTATCAAGCTGAATGAGATATGTTATCTAAAAGCTAGGGATGCCATACATATAAGAAGTTGTTGTGGTGATAGCTCAAATCATTTTGTAAAGTATAAGCTGAATAAGATCATCAGAATGCAACAAAGAGAACTCAGAGGGGATGCAGAAGCTGAAAGCCTCCTAAAAGAAATTAACAGAGAAATCATTCTTTGGGAGGTTCTACATCTTGAGTTCAAAAGATAAATAGATTAGTTCTAATATAAATATTAGATTAGTTCTAATATTTTTGTAACCTCTTAGTGTGCATGATCTAAGTGATCAATCATTTTGTATTATGATATGTTCAATTAATACGAGTATAAGTTTGATATGTTCAACTGTGTTGTGATGTGTTCATATTTATAAGTCTGATAAGTTCAGCTTAACTGAATAAATGATAAGTTCTTATTCATTGATAAGTTTGGTTGGTGTGTTCAACTAAACATTGGTTTGTTCCACATATAATTGACAAGTTCAATTAAAATTGATATGTTCAATCAATATTTGATTAGTTCAAATATAAAAATCTTAATAAGTTTAAGATTTAAAACATAATTCTGTTAAACAAACTTATTAATTGTTTGATGGTTTTGTCATCATCAAATAGGGTTGGGAAAATGATCTCATCAGTTAAGATTTGATGAGACAAAGTTAAGTTTGTAAGATGTGTTCTACATATAACTTAAACAGAATTATAAAGCTTAGTCAGACTGAACACTCATAGTGATTCAGACTGAGTATAAGCTGAGTGTAAGCTGTACATATGTTTGATCAGCTTAAGCTATATCTTAGTAAGATTATCAATATGTTTGATAAGCTGTGTGCGTAAACTAAGATATATTGAGTATTCAGCTTGATAAGTTTCAAGCTGAGTGACTCAGCGTGGATACTGAGTCAGCTCAATAGAAGTTACTAAATATGTTTTAGTTACTTCTTTGGACTTCTGAGGATGAGTTAAGAACTATACATGTTAGTCCATGTTTGTTTTCGAGTGTGTTCTCGAAGAACTCACCTTGATGAGTTTAAAGCTGAGTAACTCAGCCTGACTAAAGAAGTCAGTTTAAAAGAATTTAAATGTGTTTTAAATTCTGTTTATAACTCTCTATATCTACGGGAAGGATAAGAAGACATCAGAATCAAGATTGAAGATTGAAAACTCACGATAAGAAGATTCAAGATTCAATATTCCGAGTTATCCGATAGTTAGTTAGCAAATTAGGATTAGTCCAGTTTGTTAGGAACCGTAGAAACAGGATTATAAATACTTATCTCTGATAAGTTTTGAGGTACGACTACGACTTAGAAAAACAACTAAGTGTTGCAGAGCCAAACCTCACCTCACCGTATGTGTTACGAATCTTGATTACTGTTTGTCAGTTCAACGTGATCAAGAAACTCACAGATTGCCAAGGTGTTCGTGTGTTCGAACTATCACATCAGTTGAGATATTGGTAAGTTATTAATCTGTGTAAATCCTGTTTAGAGAGTCTTCAGTATCTATAATCATAAGTTGATTAGAGATAGCTAAGTTTGAGAGATTAAGAGATTTATATTTGGTGGTTATATATCAAGAGTTGCTTACTTGATAGTTAGTGTAATCATCTTCTTATTCAAAGCATTGTAATCATCTTCTTTATAAAAGCATTCAATTGATTGTGGTTTGATTTACTGTGTGTGACACTTTTATTTGATTTGTTCAATTTCCGAAGAAAGTGTATTCAACCCCCCTTCTACACACATGTTGCTTGTTGTTATTCTCATACAAGGGACCAACATAATCTCTCAATCTCTCAAACTTAGCTATCTATAATCAACTTATGATTATAGATATTGACGACTCTCTAAACAGGATTTACACAGATTGATAAATTACCAATATCACAACTGATGTGATAGTTCGAACACACGAACAACTTGGCAATCTGTGAGTTTCTTGATCACGTTGAACTGACAAACAGTAATCAAGATTCGTAACACATACGGTGAGGTGAGGTTTGGCTCTGCAGCACTTAGTTGTTTTTCTAAGTCGTAGTCGTACCTCAAAACTTATCAGGAGATACGTATTTATAATCCTGTTGCTACGGTTCCTAACAAACTGGACTAATCCTGATATGCTAACTAACTATCGGATAACTCGGAATCTTGAATCTTGAATCTTGAATCTTCTTATCTTGAGTCTTCAATCTTCAATCTTCATTCTGAAGTCTTCTTATCCTTCCCGTAGATATAGAGAGTTAAAACAGAATTTAAAACACATTTAAATTCTTTTAAACTGACTTCTTTAGTCGGGCTGAGTTACTCAGCTTGAAACTCATCAAGCTGAGTTCTTCGAGAACACACTCGAAAACAAACATGGACTAACATGTATAGTTCTTAACTCATCCTTAGAAGTCCAGCGACTTAACTAAAACATATTTAGCAACTCTATTGAGCTGACTCAGTATTCATGCTGAGTCGCTCAGCTTGAAACTCATCAAGCTGAAACTGAATATATATATCTTAGTTTACGCACACAACTTTTCAAACATATTGATAATCTTACTAAGATATAGTCTAAGCTGATCGAACATATGTACAGCTTATACTCAGCTTATACTCAGCTTATACTCAGTCTGAATCACTATGAGTGTTCAGTCTGACTAAGCTTTATAATTCTGTTTAAGTTATATGTAGAACACATCTTACAAACTTAACTTTGTCTCATCAAATCTAAACTGATGAGATCATTTTCCCAACAGACGTCATGTCAATTCTCATTCTCATAGCTTCATCCGAGTTTACGGATGATCTCCGGGAGAAGTCATCTTATGAGGTCGTTCAGGGACTGGAGCGTAAGTTCAAGTATAGTGAACGAATATGTCGTATCTTGCTGATGAAGGAAATTCTTTCAGCGAAAATGAAAGATAACCAGCCAATTAGCGATCATCTCATTAACATGAGAAGGTCTTGGATTGCTATGAGAATTTTGGGTCAAAATAGAAACCATATAAGCTAGTTATGCTCCTGTTTGGTTCTTTGTCGGACCATTACCAGAGAAGGGTAATGTATGTCCTCGGTGATTTTTAGATGACCATCGCGAAGCTGCACGAGATCCTTATGTGCATCAGCGATGAGTTGAATCCAAAGCAGCTAGAGTCAACAGTTGTGGACCCTATGCAGGAAGATGACTGGTTGGAAGAGCTTGGAGAAATTTGTTGCCCAGACTGTGGCAGCAAGGATTCATGCGAGCACTCACTCGATATAGATCAGCTGGACATTGGTTCGCCCAATGACTCAGGTATATTTATGATAGATTGTCTTATTACTTCTTATGAATCATGGGTATTGGATACCGGATGTGGTCATCACATATGCAATCATTTGCAAGGATTCAAGAGAAGTAAGAAGCTAAGACAAGGAGATATGGACCTGCGTGTAGGCGAAGGCTCCATGGTTGGTGCTAAAGCTGTAGGAACATATTGTCTTAGTTTGCCTTCGGGCATGGTCTTAGAACTAGAACCTTGTTATTTTGTTCCTAGACTAATAAAAAATGTTATCTCGTTTGATTTGCTTATAGACTGTGGTTTTAACTATGTTATGAATAGCAAAGTGATTTCTTGTTTTAAAAATGATGTTTTATATTTTAAAGCTAATCCACAAAATGGTCTATATACTCTAAATCTATATAATGATAATAAAGACATATATCATATAAGTAAAAGATCCAAGAGTAACATGAATCAGACTTATCTCTGGCATTGTCGTTTAGGGCATATAAACGAGAAACGCATAGAGAATCTCCGAGATGACGGAATTCTAGAACCATTTGACTTGGAGTCATATGATATTTGCGAATCTTGTTTGTCTGGTAAAATGACAAAACAGCCTTTCAACAGTGAGAATGAAAGGGCTAGTGAGTTACTGGGGATAATACACACAGATTGTTGGATTATGTGCAGAGATAATTAATGGGCATATTGTATCCAATGTTATAAGAGACTAAAGGGTCACACTACTACACACCCAATTCAGAACAGTTGGTTTTCACCATAAATCTGTGTGGAAATAATTAATCAGTTAGATTAATTATTAAAGAGAAAAAGGAGATAATTAATCAGTTAGATTATTTAAAGAGATAAGCGAATAATTAATCAGTAGTATTAATTATTGAGAGATATAAACAATTATCCAGTCTGGATTAATTATTAGAAAGGAATAAATAATAAATAGTTATTTATTATTTAAAGGGAATTAAATATTAAGTTTTAATATTTAACGGACCAGTTAATTAATAGTTAATTAATTAACTAGTAAAGTCTAGGGGGTCAAATAGAGAAGAGTTAAAAGTTTAATTAAAACCAGTGGACTTTTAATTAAACGGGCTTAGGTTCATCTAAATCCTTATATATATCCTTAAGGCTTAAAGGATTAACATATGAGACAAGGGATTAACCTAGCCACCAAGAAAACTCTCTCATCTCCCTCTCGTCGCAAGCCTCTCTCTCTCTCTCGGCTCTCTCTCTCTTCTCTTCGTCGAACAAGAAGAACACCCGAGGGGTGTTTGCGATTGCTGATCGACGCACACACATACACACTCTCGACTTTGAGTGTTGAAGGCTTGGTGATCCAGGAGCGGTCTAGCAGCCAGTTCAATCGGAGGTGCAGTAGTGGTGGACTATCTTTAGCAATCCTAAAGGTTTTTGTTCAGGTATAATCTTATAACCTTATCTATGGATTGTTTTGCAAGAAACTATGTTGATCATTTTTAAAGTTAATAAAGATCCTAACCCTTTTTGGGGTTTAGAGTGTTGTGTTCAATCCAGTTCCGCTTTTAGGATTGAACCAGTAGAATCAAACCCAGGTTTGACCTGTTTGTGTCATAGGGTGGTTTGGTCAGGTTCAAAAACCCTTCACAGATGTGTGTGGACCTTTTTGTAAATTCATAAATTGTATATAAATAGGATTTTCTATGTAATATACTCATGGAGTATATATAGGGATATGATATATGTAATGTGTAAGGTTTGAGCATAATGAAAGAATAAACTAGGTGTTTTCTATAGTGTAAATTCATATTCTCTCTAGTTTACATATGAAACCTTCATCAATCCTACATTATACATGAACCACTTGTTATCAAGGCCTAACAAGTGGTATCAAAGCCAAGGGAGTGAAAATTTGTTCTGAATTCAACAACAAAAGTCGAATTTTTGAAGATTTTTGAAGAAAAAAAAGTGTATTCTCGGGTTTGAGATCAAAGTCTAGATCAAAATGGAATTTTTGAGTGTTAATTGATTGGATTAGGGTCGCAGTGATCATAGAAACACTCGTTGATAAAAAGGAAGTTAATTCATTCACATATCAGTGGCCAATTTGAAGATTTTTGACTTTTTAAGTCTTTGAAGTTCTTGAAGAAATTTGATCGATTTGGCATGATTGATGGATATTAATGATAATTGATGATTTAGGAGTGTATTTCGGGGGTATATGAAGTGATCTGGGCAAGAAATATACAGATTCGGGCAAATTTGAAGAATTTTTGAATCTGAGCGGGATGATTATGAATCATGCGGAATTTCAGACTTGAATCATTCGGAATTGAGTTTGAATCAATCGGAATTACTGTAATCCGAATAGAAAGTGTTCGGATTTTCTAAATTCCGCAAGAGTTTGTTCGGATTCTTCCTATTCCGAATAAAAGTTGATCGGATTTCAAGATTATTCGGAATTCAACTTTGATCGGAATTTCAAGTTTATTCGGAATTCAACTTTGATCGGGATTTCAAGATTATTCGGAATTCAACTTTGATCGGAATTCAAGATTATCCGGAATTCAAGATTATTCGGAATTCAACCTAGATCAGAATTCAAGATTATCCAGAATTCAAGCTTATTCGGAATTCAAGCTTATTCAGAATTCAAGCTCGACCCAGGCCAGGGGCTCTGCCCCTTGGACCCCGCCAGGGGTTGATACCCCTTGGACCCCGCTATCAGGGGCGCTGCCCCCGAACCCTTGTCGTCGTTGTTGTGACTGAATTATCTTGTCACCTTAATTCCTAAGTCAAGTGTTTGGATTTTTTGGCTGAGTCAGAAGTTCTCAAAGTTTCAGCTATCATTCTGATGTTTCTAGATTCGGGTTTGCTTTGGGTCATTGTTACCATATGTTGAATGTCTAGTACCCTTATGTCTAGTCATCCGGTGCTTTCCTAACTGATTTTTTAGTCTTCTTTCTTTGTGTCACCAATTTTTGGTCTCAAAACCAGATTTTGGCCATCCGTCCCTTGTTTCTTTTGAATCTTGATTATCTTTTATCAGTCATCTCCGATGTCCCAGATCACAGTGTTGGTGAAATTGTTTGAAGGATTAACCAACATCAAGTTTCATCAGTTTTTTTTAAAGATTTTGTAAGTTCATTCGTGTGCTCTCAAATAAGGATGAATCCGACTCCCTAATCTTATTACAGTTCCCAGTCAAATATCCTCTTATGTGTACCCAAATTTGTTTGCACCCATATGTCTTCCAGAATTTTTTCCACTTGGTGTGATCTGGTCAAGGTTGATTACACGGTATTGGGAGGCTTCCTTGACAACATTATTCTCCAATATCATTTTACATCCCACACAGAGTTATATATCTTCAAGAATTCAGATCAAATCATTACCACTCCTCAACGATCAGAGTGGTTCAAGTATCTATTCAAGTCAGGGAATGTTTTAAGATTATTTTGACTTGAAGTGTAGGATTTTCCCCACCCCTCTTCCATGTTTTTGCAACTAAATCTTATGTTGATGACTTTTGTGCATGATGCTCATGATAAATCATAATCATCATGAGGGGGAGATAAAAAGTGAAGAAATTTTACATTGTTGAAGATATTCAGTTGTTGAGGGGGAGTTTGAATGTTTTTATTGTTAAACTCATTGTGTTTACTCATGGGGAAGAGATCATCAGTCTATGTCATGTCTAGAGGGAGTAAAGATCTATCATATGAAGACATGAGAAAAATCTGAGCTACATTCTAGGGGGAGACAAAAAGAAGATTCTTCCCAACACATCAAAAGTGTTTATGCTTCCGCTGTCAGATGCTCAAGATCAAACATTGTTCCAGACTGATGTATATGGTGGGACGCTACATCCAAAACTGCTTATATAATCTAAAGAAGACTTAGGTTACTGGCGTGTACACTCCTATTTCAATACAAAGGGGGAGAATGTAAATTCATAAATTATATAGAAATAGGAGTTTCTATGTAATATACTCATGGAGTATATATAGGAATATGACATATGTAATGTGTAAGGTTTGAGCATAATGAAAGAATAAACTAGGTGTTTTCTATGGTGTAAATTCATATTCTCTCTAGTTTACATATGAAACCTTCATCAATCCTACATGATACATGAACCACTTGTTATCAAGGCCTAACACCTTTACTCCAAAGGCTAGAGGAGGATACCGGTACTTCATTACCTTTACTGACGACTTTAGTAGGTTCGGTTATGTCTATCTCATGAGACTTAAATCTGAAAGTTTTGACAAGTTCAAACAGTTTCAGAATGAAGTACAGAATCAGCTGGACAAGAAGATAAAGTTGTTTCGGTCTGACCGAGGTGGTGAATATCTGAGTTAGGAATTCGATGATCATTTGAAAGAATGTGGGATTGTTTCACAACTCACACCTCCGTATACGCCTCAGATGAATGGTGTGTTAGAAAGGAGGAATCGTACATTGCTTGACATGGTACGATCAATGATGAGTCGGAGTTCATTGCCTTTGTCATTTTAGGGGCACGCACTCGAGACAGCGGCGTTCATGCTTAATCGGGTTCCGACTAAATTGGTTGAAAAGACACCGTTCGAGGTATGGACGGGGAAAAAGCCCAAAATGTCTTTTCTCAAGGTTTGGGGATGTGAGGTGTATGTTAAGTGAACATTCACAGATAAACGCAATCCCAAATAAGATAAGTGTATCTTCGTGGGTTATCCCAAGGAAACCATGGGATACTATTTCTATAACCCAGATGAGAACAAAGTTTTTGTTGCTCGTAAAGGGGTGTTCTTGGAAGAGAAGTTTCTAAACTCAGAAACTCCAAGAAAAGAAATAGAGCTTCAAGAAATTGAAGAGGAAGAGATAACACCACCACCGATAATCGAACCCGTGGTTCAACAGAGAATTGTTGAATCACAACCCGAGTCTGTGGTTGAGGAGGAAGTGCAAACACAAGACCTTCGCAGATCTAGTAGGCCTCGTCATGAGCCAGATAGGTATATAGGATTCCTTGTTGCTCAAGACGAAGGGGATCTATTAGAACCTACCACCTACCAAGATGTTGTCTCAGGTTTAGAATTTGAGAAATGGCTAGAAGCCATGAAGGCAGAGATGCAATCCATGTATGACAACCAAGTTTGGAAGTTAGTGGATTTGCCTCAACACAACAAAGTTGTTGGGTGCAAATGGGTCTTCAAGAATAAGACAGACATGGATGGAAAGGTGCATACCTTTAAAGCTAGGCTAGTGGCAAAAGGTTTCACGCAAACTCATGGTGTTGACTATGATGAAAATTTTTCCCCAGTAGCAATGCTTAAGACTATTAGGATTCTTATGACCATATCAGCATATTTTGATTATGAGATATGGCATATGGATGTCAAAATCGCCTTCCTTAACGGGAAGTTGACAGAGGACATATATTGTTGGGATTTCGTGGGCTAGCAGCGGAAGCAAAGTACAAACAAAATAGCCCAAGGTACAAGCAAACAAAGCATGAAACAAGAAATCCCAAAATGAACCAAACTCTATGTAAAGAAATGCAACAAGTAAAGAAGGAAAGAAGGTTATACCTTTCTCCTTAGCTCCAGAAATCTACTTGTCTCGTGATGTTGATGCTCCAAGAAGGAAATGCGGATCAACTAATGGGAAGTACCCCGGTAACACGCCAACCTCAAGTGCTAGCAAGCCTCCATGGTACTTCAACTTGAATACCACTTCTGGAACAGCAACAATGTGAGACCAATCTGAAACAATCCTCTCTTAAGCCTTCTCTTGGCCTTTGTAACCCCAAAGAAGAATGTGTATGTATTAAGAGAGAAAAGAAAGAGAGAACTAAAATGAATGAATTCTCTAGTTTCTCATCTGCCTCCAGATCTCCATATGACCCCAAATACCGGCCAAACCTCGATACAAGAAGTCTACATGCATTGGCTGATTTAGGAGGTGATATGACAAAAAGGCAGATGCAGGGTTAGCGGCGCTAACTTCGAGTTAGCAGCGCTATCTCATAATAGTTAGCGGCGCTAACGCGACCCTGTCAGTGATTTGACACAAAGTACATGCAGCCGTAGCGGCGCTAACCTTTAGGACTTAGCGGCGCTAACTCCTAAAGTTAGCGGTGCTAACGCGGCCTGCGATGTCAACTTTTGTCTTTTGTCATATTTGGTCCCTTAACTTAAGTTGCTGTCAGGTTAGACCCCGGTGTATGACCCAATAGGCCCATACATCATCAACAGCTGTCGATATGGCGTACGTGCATTAATGGGCATATTTCTAACAACTCCCACTTGCACATAATGCACCGTACCCATGTAACCACAGACAAAGAGCGGTCTCTAGCAAGGAATCAATGCCCCCTAGTCAGTATAGGTTCCGCTTCTTTGCAGAAAACCATTACCTACAAAAAGAACGTAGAGGTCCTATTGATAAGTGATCAAACATCCCTTTGTTCTCGATATCCTTGTGAACACGAGACATGGATTAATATGTCAATCTCCAGATCGTTCACGATTATGTTTCTCGATCTTGATTGGTGGTGACCAAAATTTAAGGACATATCTAATTCTCAATCAATATTCCTTTGCGCATGGCCATGCTTATTTTGGTGTCAGCGCCCAATCATCGAGGGGCCCAGGGATAACTCTCATACCACAGGAACAAATTCCGTTGACTGTACAACCCCATAGCGTGAACCTTATCTTACTTAACTATTCCTTTTATAATAGCCAGTTATGAACTACGTTTTGAAGTAGCCGAAGTAAGAAAGTTTCATGCTATAGTAATTCATACATCTCAGGTCGAAGGACGTGATGATATTATCCTTCCGAGTCACTTGTGACTATGATCCATGAAGTGAACTCAGATGTGGGTCTTCCAGATACTTGAAACTTCTTTCAAGCACAGGTTACTGTTGCGTTTCATGCATTCAATCCTTGATCAATGCACAACCAACACCTAACCTCAGCCTTAATTCAAGCTTCCTTCCCTTGAAGAATGACTGGCTGTGGAAATTTAGAATGTATTAACATTATGGGAAGTGGTTAAACATGCTAAGATGGAACACAGTAAAGACCAATGAAGGTAACCGCATCATGCGTATATATAGTCTCCACTATATATCGATACAATCATCGGTTAGTAGTACTGCTTACCGTTCCCAAAGCTTATAAGTAAATCAAACATTTACTAAAACGATATTCAAGCCTAGTCATAAGCATGAACAATGCTATTATACCTAGTATGAAATCCATCACTAGTATTTGACAACGGCTTAACTATGGGATCATCCACACAACATCCCTTTGTACTCTTTTGTATTCTCTTATTAAACCACTTGCATAGTGTTTATCAAAGAGATCATACACAAGGTTATCATAGTCGTCATATCCTCAATGTTACCGAAGTCTACAATAGGATTAATGACACTTATGATTATTAGAGTCGACATACCCTCAATGTAACCGAAGTTCACAATAGAGTCACTGACACTCACTTTTATTAGAGTCGACATACCCTCAATGTTACCGAAGTACACAATAGGGTCAATGACACTCATTTGAATTTAAATGTCGTATCTACACCACATATTTGTATATTCAAAACTTCGATTAAACTCGACAGTCTTACAAGTATAGATTTGCTTGCAGTAATAACTTACTCAAGACAACTTTATTTTCGTCGAACATCAAGAACATACATCAGTATTTCTTGAATTTAGAATCCACTTTACTTCACGTTCATATTTGTACTCGTAGAACAATAATTCCATCAATAGGTTGAAAACAACCCTAAATTAGGACATTATTTTCATTTGAGTATATCTTACTAGGAACAAATAAAGCTCCCACTAGCCCTGACAAGAGTATCTGGCTTAATCTATGCTTTCTAGAAAACTCATTCCTTTGACTTTCTCGTAAAGCAAGACTACAGCCATAGGATGCAAGTTTTATCGACTTCATTCATGGACACAACTTGGACATAATGGATATATATATAAGACCTCGAAACATGCTTCAAACATATCCTCAACTTAACCCTGTGAAGGATCTTGGCCTTTTATTTCCATGTGAACTTACTTGTTTCCCGAAAGTGACAACAATGCTTCACGTAATTCAGACCTAATCTGGATATTATGGATATGTAAGAGCCTCGGAAAGTGCCTTAAGCATTTCCTCAACTTAATCATGTGAAGGATCAAGGTCTCTTACGTCCAAGTGAACTAACTTGTTTCCTCAAGGTAACAACAATACTTCACTTTATCCAAGTCATCTTCAACATAACCACTAGAACATGTTTCCATATAATCGATATGAAACACTTTGTTTCTAGTCGGTATTTGAAGTTGTCTATTATTACATACATGTTAGTCCCTTTACCCTTCTTGGATTACACCTTAGGTGTGGGATTAACCAAAGTCAAGTACTTGGATGCAACAAAAGATTACATCTACGTATACCATTCCCTTCTTATATTCACTAGTGAACTCAGGGTCCCACTATGTTTCCGAATAATGGTAACATCACAATGATTTACCATCAAGCTGATGTTGCTAAAATATGACAACCTCATATCAAAACAGCCTTCTTGACTTCCATCAGATTTAAAGAAGCAATGGATATTGTCAGGTATTACCAGCATCTCTATGCTGATCATATGCTAGTTTCAACATCAGGTCTCTTATTTAAGTTTTCCGTTCTTCTACTGGAATGCTTTTGGATATTGTCTTCTTCGTTTGAGCAACCAAACATGGTTCCCATAAGTTCAAGAAACAACTATCCAAAATTTAGATGAACTACTTAAATATATATAAGTATCAACTTAGTTTATAATTCATCCATCTCCCACTAAATGTAGACTGGATAATTATGAGTTATGAGATTGACAAGCAAAGAACTCTTTCTAGTCAAAATCTCATTAAATGCTTAGATGACCATCATGTTGGGATTTAGATTGAGGACTTGGTTCATAAAATTAATGTATACCAATCACATTGAATACATGTTTTAGGCCTGCCTTTCACCAGATCATCAACAAAGATATCCGGTTTTCTTTAATGTGACACCATGTACAAATGTGTCTCTTAGAGAAAACGAATTATGGGATAAACCCATGATCCATTTCATATTTAAACCAATATAGATAGAAAACTTTGCATTTCTACTGGATCTAAGAATTTATATCTATATGCCCTTACTGATTCTTAACTTTCTTCAGGTTAGTTCCGAACACCTCTTGGTTTCAGACACAAACTTTTTATCTAGTTAAACATTCTCCCAACAACTATCATAAAGATGGTGATGGAGAAGTTTACTAGTGTCACCTCGTATGGCATACTTGAACGGATTATCCACACAAGTGTGATCAAAATCCAACAAGTCATAATCCTTCCTACCAACACTGGTGAAGGATTTCTTAATCACCCTAGTCCAATAAACAATATTTGTATATTTCATTTAGCCCGAGGCCAAACTTTTACAAAGATCCTAACCACATGGATCTAAGCGATGCAAATATTGTTTAATTGGTCAAGTTTGATTATGCCATAGAGCTAATGTATCCAAACCACTTTTGGATCTAAGAATAAATTATTCATGATTGCCTTATTACTTATAACGAGCCTTTATGTATACAATGATATGGATAAGTTTTGACAAAACATCTCAAAAAACAATTTTTCAAAATGTTTCAGTTTCAAGACATATCCATCGTCATCAAATGTGTATTTAAGCACTAAAATAGTCAAAAATTACACATAAGCATAGACATGGATCAAATTTGAAATGAAACCATCAAAATGAAAAATCTTTTCAACAAAATACAAGATACAAAAACATCCATCATTTTCTAAAGAACATACAATAAAGCAAGTCTTGCCACGCAGGGCATACATACAAAAGTAATAACTAATCCGGAATTAATGGTGAGACCAACACTCCCAATTCTCTTTTAGAAGACAATCAACAAAATTTCTTCTTCAGAGATCCGGTTCTTCAAGCTTTTCCTTCTTGCAACGAACAGACCTACACTTTGCAACAAAAATAAATTTGTGACAAACGTGAGTCTTATAGCTCGGGTAAACAACCCAGCTTATTAAGGAATAGCAATGAAGTATAATCATGAATGTACCTCAAGTAGGAAAATTAACTATCTCTCTTCTGAGAAGTTTTATATCCTCTCGGCACGAAGGGCAGGCATGACGGCCCCAATCCCTAAATCTACCGCAGAAGTAGCAAACCACCCCTTGTTGAGTCTCCTTAGGCACATCATCAATGTCCATAGACTCAAAACTTGAAGCAAGCTTGGATACTCCAACTTCTTCTTTTAATGGGATCGATTTCTTCTTCTTGGCTAAAAGTTGTTCCTTAGAACCAAGAACGGGAGTGGATGAGGATGATGAATGCTTGGACATGTTAGATTCTACATCCTTCAACATTCCATGCAAGTAATTTATAGATATTTCCTTTCCATGCATATGATAGTCCATTACAAACTTCTCATATGATGCGGGCAGAGACTGAAGTATGAAGTTCACACCGAGTTCCCTCCCTATAGGAAAACCTAACCTCTCCATCTGGTCCATGTATGATTTCATCTTCAAAACATGGGCACTAACACTCCCACCTTCCCGCATCTTACAACCGGTTAGACTTTTAACACACTCATAATGTTCTTGCGTAACTTGCTGTTGGAATACATCCTTCAGCTTGTTAATCATGTCACACATAGTCATGTGCTCAATTTGCTTTCGCAGTTCCGAGCTCATACTTGATAACATGAGACAAGCAACATCGTGCGTATCCCGAACACGCTTTTCATACGCGTATCGGATAGTCCATTCCGCATTGATAGCCGGTGGTTCAGGAAGGGGTTCCTCAAGGATGTGCAACTTTGACTCGGCACGTAGGACAATTCTCAATTGCCTAATCCAGTCAACGAAGTTTACTCTCGTAAGTTTCTCCCTTTGTAGAAACATACGAAGTGAAAAGTTCGACGTGGTGTGGTTTTGATTCGACATCCTATATTGGAATAGAGTACACGAATTAGTTAGTTTGATTTGAATCCTCGTTAAAATAATTACCCACATCGTCTCGAAAAATATTTTAACAAGGGCTAAGAACCATATTTCACTCCAATTCATGACGGGTTTGCCGCGGATCACTTCATGGAGCTATTTGGGCCGATAACTATTTTACCGATTGCAATCTCTATTGCAACTCTTAGACACTTGCGGGATCCTACGACAACCATCGGTCGTTTGGCATGTTTGATCCCTACCTGCACCAATTCCAAATTAAAATTCTTGGTTGACTCGTGCTAAGCTCGACAATCACTCAAGTATTTTAATTTGCAATTGTAAATCGTCCATCAAGACATACGATGTCAAACCCACCAAAATTGGCTCGTGCTAAGCTCGACAACCAAAATTGTGAATTTGCCACACGCACCTTCCACACGGTTTTATGAGAGTTGGCTCGTGCTAAGCTCGACAACCAAAACCCATAAATCTAGATTCGGGTGGTATCGACTTACGGATGGAGCAAGATTTACGGAAAAACGGGCTTTGTTTCCTACTTGGTAACAGATTAACTTGTTTAGTGACAAAACCTATTTCCACAAGGTGAGTTAATCTTGTATGTGAGCGCGCGCGAGAGTTGCAAACCATTTTTACCAAATCTCTTGTGATTTTATTAATTTTGAAAAATTATCTAGCATGCGAATCCTAAGCAAACCATGCAAGAATAATATAAAATCACATCACATGCATATAAACGAAATAAATTGGTAACCCTTGCCAACATTCCAATGCGTTCTTCCCGTGAGCCAAAACGGGTAGAACGTGGTCAAACTAAGGGACGGAAGATCTTCAATGCAAGCTCCCACTAGAACCGCCATCTTCAATGGACTTCATCTGCTTCTAGGGACACACTCCATCTCCTTCCGACTCCATCTTGTGTGTCTTCATCCAAATTGTACAACATATACAATAGAAATTGAAATGGCGTACAAACCACAATAATTTCCTATTTATCTAGTACAAATACACGAATAAATGAAATGGCATGCAAGCCACAATATTATTACATACCAAACTGAATTGATACATATTATAGCTCAAAAGTGATTTAAAATCACAAAATGCATTCAAACACACAAAGTCAACCACAAGGTCAAAGGCAAGGTTACCAATTTCAAATCAACCACATACAACCAAACATAACTAAATGGTAACAAAATTACCAAATAAAATCTGGAACAAATTTCCAGAATCATAAAAGGCCAAAAATTCCCGAGACCAAAACTGTTTTTAACTTGAACACCAAAACTGTTACAGCACGCGTAGCGCCGCTAACTATTTTGAGTTAGCGCCGCTAACTCGAGGTTAGCGCCGCTAACCCTGTTCGAACAGAAAACAAACATTCCGATTTCGGGATTTTTTAGGCCACCAAGTGCAAATCTAACATAGAGGTGGCTCTGATACCACTGTTGGGATTTCGTGGGCTAGCAGCGGAAGCAAAGTACAAACAAAATAGCCCAAGGTACAAGCAAACAAAGCATGAAACAAGAAATCCCAAAATGGACAAAACTCTATGTAAAGAAATGCAACAAGTAAAGAAGGAAAGAAGGTTATACCTTTCTCCTTAGCTCCAGAAATCTACTTGTCTCGTGATGTTGATGCTCCAAGAAGGAAATGCGGATCAACTAATGGGAAGTACCCCGGTAACACGCCAACCTCAAGTGCTAGCAAGCCTCCATGGTACTTCAACTTGAATACCACTTCTGGAACAGCAACAATGTGAGACCAATCTGGAACAATCCTCTCTTAAGCCTTCTCTTGGCCTTTGTAGCACCAAAGAAGAATGTGTATGTATTAAGAGAGAAAAGAAAGAGAGAACTAAAATGAATGAATTCTCTAGTTTCTCATCTGCCTCCAGATCTCCATATGACCCCAAATACCGGCCAAACCTCGAGACAAGAAGTCTACATGCATTGGCTGATTTAGGAGGTGATATGACAAAAAGGCAGATGCAGGGTTAGCGGCGCTAACGCGACCCTGTCAGTGATTTGACACAAAGTACATGCAGCCATAGTGGAGCTAACCTTTAGGACTTAGCAGCGCTAACTCCTAAAGTTAGCGGCGCTAACGCGGCCTACCATGTCAACTTTTGTCTTTTGTCATATTTGGTCCCTTAACTTAAGTTGCTGTCAGGTTAGACCCCGGTGTATGACCCAATAGGCCCATACATCATCAGCAGCGGTCGATATGGCGTACGTGCATTAATGGGCATATTTCTAACATATATATGGTACGCCCGGATGGTTTTGCGGATCCAAATAACCCTAATAAGGTATGCAAGCTACTAAAATCCATTTATGGGTTAAAGCAAGCATCTAGAAGCTGGAACTTACACTTTGATGAGCGTATCAAAGAATTTGGTTTTACCAAAAGTGGGTTCGAGTCGTGTGTTTACACTAAATTCAGTGGGAGCGCGGTAACCTTCCTAGTCTTGTATGTAGATGACATACTACTAATAGGAAATAGTATACTAGTGTTACAAGGAGTAAAATCCTGGTTGCGTAAATGTTTCCAGATGAAAGACTTAGGAGAAACTGCTTATATACTAGGTATAAAAATCTATAGAAATAGATCTAAGCGGCTTATCGGACTTAGTCAAAGTACATACATTGACAAAGTCGTGAAAAGATTCAAGATAGATGAATCCCAGAAATGATTTTTTTTCTATGCAATCTGGCGTGATTTTGAGCAAGGCTCAGTGTCCTGTGTCTAGTCAAGATCAGGGCAAGAGGAAATTGATTCCATATGCTTCGGCAATAGGGTCAATCATGTATGCCATGCTATGTACTAGACCCGATGTTGCCTATTCTATTAGTGTCATGAGATATCAGTAAAATCCTGGTAAAGCTCATTGGGTAGCTATCAAGAATATTCTCAAGTACCTGAGAAGGACAAAAGACATATTCCTAGTTTATGGAGGTTCAATGGATGAGCTTAGTGTAACTGGTTACACTGATGCAAGTTTCCAGACCGACAGGGACGACTTTAGGTCGTAATCAGGATTTGTCTTTACCCTAAACGGAGGAGCCATATCTTGAAAAAGTCAGAAGCAAGATACAATAGCAGATTCGACTACAGAGGCAGAGTATATTGCGGCAAGTGATGCAGCAAAGGAAGCTGTCTGGATGAAGCATTTTATCTCGGATATTAGAGTTGTTGCCAGTATCTCTAGACCGATCGATATAATCTGTGACAACTCAGGGGCTGTAGCGCAATCTAAAGAGCCAAGAGATCATCAGCGGACTAGGCATGTACTCAGGAAATATCACCTCATCCGAGAAATTATTGGAAGAGATGATATTTGACTGCAAAAGATACCGACGAACGACAACGTTGCTGACCCGTTGACGAAGCCGCTAGCTAGGGCTAAGCATGAGAGGCATGCGAGTTCTATAGGAATGCAGTACTTAGAACATAGCAGCTAGTTCAAGTTTTTGATTATTACTATAGATGTAACTTGAAACTCTTTTATTTTGTATTTACATTTCATGGGATTGAAATAGGAGGTATTTACATAATTGTTTCTTGTTGTCTATTATTAGCATATTTTAACCTATCCATGACAAGTCGAGTGATGAATTGTCTAAATTCCCGTAGCTACTTAATGTAGTGGGAGCTATATTAGGGAGGTAACGCTATTATGGATATTTGATGATTTATTCGGGGATGAATAAAAGCACAAGGTTGTGACCAAATATTCATAGATATTTATCAGGGGATAAATATTGTGAGTGATCCGCATCGAGTTTACTTCATGGAGCGTCAACATAAGTAAACTTGATAGGTTGTCATTAGACCTGAGATATTTGGTTTGGGGCATGGTAACTTCTGTACTTTAGCATGTTCTAACGTCACGCCGTAACAGGGTGATCATAAGAGGCATGTCTAGGTGCAGCGCAAGCTGTGTGCTCAAATTGCAAATAGTCAAGATGAGATTTGCTCCTCCTACTTTTAGGAGAGATGTTTCTGGGCCCCTCGACGGTTAAGACTACTGAAAATGTGTGGCCGCGCTCAGTTAGAATGATAGGTTTCATTCGGTAAACCGTAACTGCAGAGTTGATGGTCCCGTATTGTATACGGATGAAGCAATGCTAGATGATAATCTACTAGTGAGTGTTTGTGTATGTATTCGGTTGAAGAGAGAGAGCCGAGAAAGAATAGTAAGAACACAAACACAAGTGAGTAATATGCAAAGCTTAGTTAGAATGTGGGGGAAATGCCTTTATATAGCATTTCCCCAACTTTGAGTAATTACATATTACACCCCTCACTTTAATATTTCTAACAATCTCCCCCTAAGTGAGGTGTGTAATCATTCACAACAAATAAATACATAAATCTATTCGTATGCCGATTTGTTGCGAATCCCGAATGCCACTTGCCACTTGCGTATTTGCCTTCTGCTTGACAGTGTCGTTCTCATCCTTTCTATAGCACGATAGGCTTCAGCATGTTCTTCATCAGTATAGGCTGCCCGGTTATCCCAAACTTTTGATGTATCTTATGATGGAGAATTTTCAAAGTGTCGTCTGAATACGCCATGAGTTCATCAAGTCTGATGAAGATATTTTCGCCTTTTGTATTCTTTGAGACGACCCCTTGATCACCTTTGAAGTTTGAATGCCCATCATAGATAACTGTCAATTCTTCAAGCTTTTCTAGATCTGGATGGCTCTGGTTAGGCTTTAAGAGATTGAATTTCAGATAGTTGTTTTCAGCTCCGAGTTGTAGATCATGTTCCTCAAAGTATTCCATTAAATTTCTCATGTATTTCATCAGAGCACCTCTTCCAAACTCTTCTTCAGGCCACTTACCTCTTTTCTGAGAGAGGGTGTCAAAGATAAAGCTGATGTCTTCAATACTTACAAACCTTAAGTCTGCTTTGTTGAGGAAGTATGACAGGTTGTTTGCTCTTCTGACATGAAAGATGGCATACTTTATTCTGAAGGTTGTCTGGGTATAGATATTGATAAGTTCAACTATAGGATACTCTGATTTGATCTGTTCGGGTTTTGTCATGGACTGAGAGAGGATGTGTTCATATCTTCTTCTCTGTTTGTCGTCCATGTTCCGCAACTCAGGGGAAATAACATGTATTAGCTCATTGCTGAATATGTCTGGAATTCTTTCTTCAAGATTAGCAGCATTGAGAAAATACGCTTTCCATATAGGTTGTTGGGCAGCACTTCTTATGAACATGTTGCCTGCATCAAGTCCTGGATCCCCACGATACACTGGAGGAGCAGGTGGCACAATGAAGCTTCTTAGCAAGGGCCATTCAGATTCTTGTCTTGTTTTCTCAGCTGTCTCTCTCTGTTTGTTTCTTTCAAGTACATCGGCAGCTGATTCTTGAAACCGACCAGGAGAAGGAGGGAAAGTTTCATGAACTTCAACATTAATCCCACTGAGAACCCTGGACACGTCGAATATTGGTTTCTTTTGTTTAGGCTTTCTCCTAGCTTCCCTTCTAGAAATTGCTTCCCTTTCTTTTCTTTTAAGTGCAAGTTCTTTTTCACTGGGAATATCATCAAATTTGTGCACAATTCTATGAGAATCTGGACGTGCAGCAAACTCGACATATTCATCAATGCCTTTGAATAGTCTTTCCATCTCAGAATCCTCAGTCTCCTCCTCCGGTTGAGCAGAACTACCTTCCCCCACATGCCTTGCAGGTGATGTGTGAATAGACTCGTATAAATCTTCCACTTGTTCCTCTGAGTCACTAGACCAGTCAAACATCTCGGTATGGGGCAGCTCGTAAGGTATTTCACCTTCTTCAAGATCACTTGGCCTTTGTTCAGATTGTTCCTGAGGTACATAAAGTACAATTTGTTTTTCAGCATTTTCCTTTTGTTGTCGTTCATAAACTTCATCGGCCATATATTGCTGTTGTTGACTCCCAGACCCAGCTGAACTTGTACCTGCAGATAACTATGAACTGAGTTGAGGAACAGGTACAACTGGTACATTTGCAGTCGCAGAGGGAGAAGTCATATATAATCTTCTTCTTTTCTCCCCCTCGGGCTGATCATCAGGATCTTGATCATCCCGCCTCCTCTTGCTTCCCTGAGCCTGAGCCTGACAAGTTTGTTCAAGTAGTGTCAGCCGATCAGTAACCTTTGATAGAGAAGTATAGAAACCTCTAGTGATCCTATCTATCTTGTTGCTTACGTCTTCATGAAACTCTTGAAAGTCATCCATGGAGATTCCCGATGGACGATGTTCGTTGCGAAGAGTAGTCAGAAGGTCTTGATCATGAGCTGATTCTGGCTGTTGTTCCAGAAGTCTGACATATAGCAAGCTCTTTAAGGCATCAACTGACATAGATGATGGATCAGGTTGTGGCTGTGGTTCTGGCACTGCAGGTCTAGCATTAAGGAGTTCTTCTATTCTGTTCAATTGTTGAGCTTGGGTCTGGGAAGCTTGTTCAATCCGATCCAACCTTTGATTTGTCGTTAGTAGTTGTTGGTGGATTGGAGCCACGGCTTGTAGAATGTGATCATTAAGTTCTGCACCTGAAACAAACCCGGAATCACGAAGACTTCCTGTTGAAGTACCAGCTACATAGGCAGTACTACCTACTGGAGCAGCAGGAATGTTGGCTCCAACAGGATTTCCTTCCAATCCTCGAATGGCACCTGAAAAGGTACCACCTCTGGAAGTTGAGGAGACTTGTTGAGCCAACAAGCTCAGTGCATCGATTGTTACCCTGTGTTGGTCAAGATATGCGTAAATCCGCGGTATGTCAAATCGTGCATCAAAAGGAATCGAGGACGAGGGAGGCAGTCCTCTTTGTTCAATAGGTCCAACACCCAATTGGGGTTGACCTAGTGTATGTGCTATAACCCTGTGCAATAAAGACGGTGCCTGTTGAGAGACATCGTAGTAGCTAGGTTGGGTAGAAACTTGCACGGGTGGGATCACCGCGACTTGTTCAATATGAGGCCCAACAATGCCGGGCCCCATAATGGATGTGGTTTCCCAGATTTCTTGGTGTAGGGGTCCCTCAGCACTCTGCTTTTATTTTCTCACCTCCTCTCTTTCACTCGAACTACTATCCAATCTATCTTCCTCTTCACCACTACCTGGACCATATCCGGCATATTGATTAGGATCATGTAAAGAATCAGGAGTGACAGAGTCAGTTTCAACAGATATATCAGGAGATGGAAAGACAACTGGAATGTCATGGTCAGGGGAAATGATGGCATTGCGAATGATAGGAATGGTAGTTGTTGGGGCAGGTGAAGTCAAAGGAATGACCAGACCACCAGGTTGGGGAATGACCTGAGTAGTTTGAATGGGGTGAGTCTGGTCGGGAGAGGTAGTATGTGGATCAGTAAGTTTCATGAAAGAGGGTGTGCTTTCTGCTGGTTGTTCGATTGGGTGCTTAGGAGTGCCCATGGTAGATATAACAGGTTCAAAGGCAGGGGCATCTCCTGGATGGGAAGCAGACTCATCATGAGAAGAACTGGATGACTCAGAACCGTCAAGACCAAGTTCAGTAAGAACAGCTTAGGTGCGGGTGGATTGAGAAAGTGATTGTACGATGGCTTGAACAATGGTGGGATCATATGCATCCCCTCCCTCTCTAATCTCATCACCTGCGGCTGATAGAAATCCTCAATCGCATGCGATTCACACTTTGGTGTGTTAATCGCATGCGATTCAACTCAGGTGTTAGATCCAGTTCCATCAACCCATCCGAATCGCATGCGATTAAGCCTATGGGCCAGATTCTAATCCATTTGAATCGCATGCGATTCACCTTTTCTTATTTCAATCGCATGCGATTGAAATTCAGTTAAGCCATGCGATTGATTTTTGTCTACTGTTAGTCTATCGCATGCGATTAAAGGATAGGTAAATTGTAATCCCATTCGATAGCCTATCAATGCGATTGAATTCCATGCTATTGAACGAAGACTTAGAAAATTTTCAGTGTTGTGTGTAAGTGATTCCATGCGATTGAGTCATAGAATGCGATTGTCTGTGACCAATACTCCACACTTAGAGACTTTTTGAAAAAGTCAGAGTATCTGAAATTTTGAGTTGAAAATTTTTTTATATTCCAAGATACTTTAATTTGAGCTGTTTATTTTGACACACTCCCCCTAGGATGATGCATTTGTTTTTCACATTGGGAATTGTGTCAGTTGTAAACTTCTCCCCCTACACATGTGCACAATGTGTATTAAATTTCTCCCCTACACATTTGGAACATGTGTAAAACCAGGAACAAACTATCCCTTGATTGGTGCAGCAGATATCTGCACAGAGAACAAACAGTATAACACCTATTCTAAACTAAAGAAAAGGAAAAGAGATAACTGTTGGGAAATTAGCTAAGGCATTAAGACTGTTTAACATGCAAAGTTGAAACTGTTAGAAGAGTTTATGGAAAACAGTTGTAAACTGTTAGATGAAAATATGAAAACAGTTGTGAATAACAGTTGCAGTGGGCATTACAACTGTTAGTACAAAGTTCAGAACTGTTAGTTCAAACTTCTACAACTGTTTGAAGACCTTGAAGCCGAAGACTGTTAGAAGAACCAGAACTGTTGCATCCAATGAACAGTTTCGGTTGAGCTAAATATGGAAAACCCTATCTTTGAAGATATCTCGAAATATTTGGAAGATCATCAAGACTATCTCAGAAGATAGAAGATTACCTAACTGTCAACAAATCAAGGAAGATCAAAGAGTATATAAATACTAGATTAGAATTTATAATACGTACGTACTCATTGTTTAAGTTTTTGCATTCATTCTTCAAGTTGTAATTTGCTTTCAGAATAGTGCTAAGCCTCTAAGTTTCTCTTTGAAACCCAAGAACAATCTGTGTTCTTCGTCTAACATAATAAGTTAGATTGGGGGTGAAGTTTGCTATTGTAATCATTCTGGTTAATCAATAAAACTACTGTTTGATTGAATTGTTTTGTGTTCAAAACCTTCTTTAATCAATTAAGTGTGATTCCGCAACTTCTTAGTTGATTGTGATCATAGTTAAAGATTAACTTTTATTCAACTCTGATTTGTTATTCAAAAGTTAGTTCTTGTTATTTGATATAATCTATATCTGATCCTGACAAGTGGTATCAGAGCCTTATCATTAAGGTTCCTTTGATCACCAGTTGAAGGTTTTGCTTCAATCTTGCTTTGTTTTTTAAAACTGTTTTCAAATCACTTTGTTTCAATGGATTTTGGTGGATCTTCTGATAACAATGGCTCTGGGTCAAACATTCGTGTTCCCATGCTCAAACCAACTGATTTTGAGATGTAGAATCTGAGAATCAAGCAGCATGTCCAATTAATGGACTATGCTGTTTGGGAAATCATTGAAACTGTTCCCACTACCCCTGTTGATCTGGATGAGACTGGAAAACCAAAGAAGAAGCCACCACCAAAGACAGATGCTGAAAAGAAGGAGAGAATGATGGAGATGAAAGCTCTCAGCATCCTTCAGATTGCAATTCCCAATGAGTATCAACATCAATTCAAGAAATTTGATGATGCTCTTGAACTTTGGAATGCTCTGGAAAAGAGGTTTGTTGGGAATGCTAGCTCTAAGAGAAACCAAAGAGATCTCCTTAAACAAGCCTATGAGAACTTCACCAGTGGAAAGAATGAGAGCATCACCCAAATCTTTGATAGGTTTTATAAGCTAGTAAGCCAACTAGAGAGTGCTAAGGTTAGGCTTGATCAAGATGAGATAAATAGAAAGTTTCTTAAGTCACTAGGTGATGAATGGACTGTGTTTGCTGCACAATGGAGGACTAAGGATTCCCTTGAAGACATAGAGTTAGATGACCTCTATAATAGTTTGATAGTGTTTGAGGGAGAGATAGAGGGAAAAAGAAAAATTGTTGTCCCTAGCCACAATGCTGCTCTCCTGTCATCCTCAGGTATGGAATCAAACCATTCATTAACTAATTCTATTGATAGTTGTGCAGGTACTAGTTCTGCTGTTGGACTAGATGTGAACACTCCAGATGCTGTGCTTGAAGCTTTTCTTGCCAGCCATGCACATTCAACCCTCACCAATGAGGATCTTGAACAAGTGCACCCTGATGATCTTGAGGAGATGGATCTCAAATGGCAGATGGCCATGCTTACTGTTAGAGCCAAGAGGTTCATCAAAAGGACTGGAAGGCAAAACATGAATTTCAGAGCTGATTGCAAGGCTGGATTTGACAAGTCAAAGGTGAGATGCTTCAAATGTCAACAGCTTGGCAACTTTGCAAGAGAATGCAGATCTGGTGGACAAGTTCAGAATCAAGATCAGAGGCCAACTCAGAATCAAACCTCCTCGGCATTGGTCTCACAAGAAGGCCATGGGTTTGATTGGAGTGATCAAGCAGAAGAGGCTACAAACAACAAAGCTTTGATGGCATTGACTGACTCCTCCATCAAGTTGGATTCACCAGAATCTGAGGACATTCAGGTATCTTCTAAACTATGTCCTAGTGAATGTAGAGCTATTGTTAAAAGGTTTAGAGAGCACAATAAGAAAATGTGTGCTACTCTAAGCAAAATGGAGGAGAGGAGATATGAATCAAGTGCAGTCATTGAAAGCTTTGAAAAGAAAATAAAAGATTATCAAGCCAATGAACTGCAAATTGATTATGATAGAAAATATCATAAGTGGGAAAAAGAGCAGCTTCAAGAGGAGATTGATAGTCTGAAAAAGAAGCTAAGTGAGAAGGAAAGCAAGGTTGATGAATTAACCAAGAAGTTGGAGGGGGTGGACATTGATCTAAGTATGTTCAAGGCAGCCAACCTTAAACTTGAAACCTTGTTACAATCTCAAGTTAGAGACAAGGTGAAAACTGGCCTAGGATACAAACAAACCCCACCTCCATACAAACAAAACTACATAACTCCAATGTCAGAGGTAGCTGACAGATATGTTAATGACCCTTTGGAAGAAGAACTTAAGTCAGTTGATCCAAAGTTTGAGAGTTATGAAGATGGAGTTCTGTCAGAAGTAAGTGATGAAGATAATGAGGGAGTTGTGAAGAAGGATGAAGTTATTCCATATGAAAATCACATCTGTTGTGAGCCCATTCCCACAAAATCATCTTTACAACCTGTGGTGTTTGTAAAAGCATCCACTGAACCCCTCACCAATGAGCCAAAACCCTCAAAAGCTGTTAACTCCATAAAAAGTTTCACAACTGTTGCCAACAGTTCACATCTCTACACTAACAGTCCCAAAAAGAACCCAAACAGCTCAACTGTTAGTACCAAGACCAAAGGAAAGGAGAAAGTTGGTGAAGTTGTAGTTGGAAAGCCCAAGAAAGAGGCTGCAAAAGCACAGACTAAACCCAGATCTGTAAAAAGGCATACTGAAATGCCTACATGCACATGCCAAAAGCATGGTGTACAAAAGTTTCCTCAGTCAGCACCTGTTAGAGGAAATCAAAGAAATAGGAACCAGTTCTGGTCACAAAGAATTGGTTTGCCTATTGTGAAAGCTAAAAAGTGCTATATATGTGGGAGATTCAATCACTTGGCTCAAGACTGTTATTATAACCCACAGCTGTGTAGCACCAAAAAACCAAGTTTCAAAAGGCAAAATAACAGTTCTAAAACTGTTAAGTCAAAGCAGATTAACAGTTCTAAAACTGTTAAGCCAAAACAGGCTAACAGTTCTACAACTGTTACATCCAAACCAACTACCAGTTCCACCACTGTTTTATCAAAACCAAAAACTGTTAGTCTGGCTTGGGTGAAACTGCAGAAACAAATAGTTTCTGAAGAGGGTAAAACGGGTACTCAAATTGCAAAACAGAATAAGTCACATGATGACTCAACTGTTTTACCATCTACAACAACTGTTTGTTCAAAGGTCTCAACTGTTAATCACAACAGTTGGGAACCACATGTTCTTACAAAGTATTCATCACACAAATTAGAGAAATCTAATTTGGATGAAATCAAAAAGAACCAAACTCTGTTTAAGTATTATGACTTGAATGGTGTACCCAAGACCTGCATGGCCTGGGTACTTCCTGCTACTAACTGATTTTATTTGTGCAGAGCATTCATAGGGCCAATCATGGATCTATCTGGCATGTGGATAGTAGATGCTCAAGGCACATAACTGGAAATCCACATTGTTTGAAGGGTTTCAGAAGCTTTAATGGTGGATTTGTAGCATTTGGAGGAAATGCTAAGGGAGGAAAAATCACAGGTAAAGGAGCTGTTGAGGCAGGTACACTTACATTTAATGATGTTTTCTTTGTTGAACAACTTAAGTACAATCTGTTAAGTGTATCTCAAATCTGTGACAATGGAAACAAAGTTTTGTTTACAGATTCAGAATGCATTATCCTATGAAAAGATTTTGAACTAAATGAGAAGGATGTTCTTTTGAGAACACCTAGAAAGGATAATGTATACTGTCTAGATACATAAAAGATTGCTAAACTGAATGTGTTAAGTTGTTTACTCTCAAAGGCATCTCATGATGAGTCTGCCATTTGGCATAGAAGGATGTGTCACATGAACTTTAAAACCATGAACGTGTTAGCTAAAAACAGTTTGGTAAGAGGTTTGCCCCAAAACGAATTCTCATGTGATGATCATTGTGTGGCTTATCTGAAAGGCAAGCAACACAAAACTTCTTATAAGACCAAAGAAGTTTCTTCCATTGCTGCACCTTTACAACTTTTGCATATGGATCTTTTTGGTCCAACATCTGTGATCAGCATAGGTAAGAAAGCCTACTGTTTAGTTGTAGTTGATGATTTCACCAGATTTACATGGGTTCAATTTCTTAGAATTAAAGATGAAACTGCTGAGTTAGTTAAGTCTCTTATTCTTAGGATTGAGAATCAATCTGATTTGAAGGTGAAAGTCATTAGATCTGACAATGGTTCTGAATTTAAGAACTATGAGCTAAACAGTTTTTGTGAAAGTAAAGGTATTGAAAGACAGTTTAGTGCCCCTAGGACTCCCCAACAGAATGGAGTTGCTGAGAGAAGGAATAGGACTTTGATAGAGGCTGCTAGATCCATGTTAGTTGATTCTAGGCTTCCAATGACATTCTGGGAAGAAGCAGTAAACACTGCCTGCTATGTTCAGAATAGAGTACAAGTAGTCAAGTCCAAAGGAAAAACTCCTTATGAGTTGTTCCTCAAGAGAAAACCTTTAATAAACTTCTTCAAACCATTTGGCTGTCCTTGCACTATCCTTAATACCAAATCACAATTAGGCAAGTTTGAGAGTAAGGCTGAAGAAGGTTTCTTTGTAGGATACTCCACTCAAAGTAAAGCTTATAGAGTATTTAACAATGTCACTAGAATCATAGAAGAGAGTATGAATGTCTCTTTCAATAAGAATAGGATCAATATTGCAGGTAATGGGCCTGCTTGGTTATTTGATATTGATGCATTGTCTAAATCTCTTTCTTTTGAGTATTCTACTGAAGCAGCTGCAAGTACTCAACAACTGTTGGTAAAAATCAACAAACAGTTTCCAACAGTCCAAACAGTTTTGAAACTGTTAGTTCAAACAGTTTTGCAACTGTTGGTTCAAACAAAGTTACTGAAGACTTTGTTGTGATTCCTATGCTTCAACAAGAGTTCTCCAATGCTGTTAATCCATTTATTGATACTGAATCTTCAAAGGACATGGAATCTCATGATCCTCAACAACACACTGACTCTGCATCTCAAACAGTTGCTGATCAAGTGTGTGATACTGCTGGAAATTCAAGTGAATGTGAGTTTGATCTGTCTAATCTAGGGAATGAACTGACTGAAGAAAACATTCCTACATCAAGAGTTCACAAGAATCATCCAATATCACAAATAATTGGTGATCCAACCACTCCGATCAGAACAAGGAACATGCTGCAAAATGAAAACAGTGGTGTGGATCTTGCCCAATTTGATGTGAATGCCTGCTTTCTATCTCAAATAGAACCAAAGAAAGCAGTTGAAGCTTTGAAAGACCCTTCATGGGTGGAAGCAATGCAAGAGTAGCTCTTACAAATTCAAATTCAGCAAGTTTGGAAGTTGGTTGAGCTTCCAAGAGGCAAAAGAGCAATTGGCACCAAGTGGGTGTTCAGAAACAAGAAAGATGAAAGAGGAATTGTAATCAAGAACAAGGCAAGACTGGTTGCACAGGGCTATACACAAGAGGAAGGAATAGACTATGATGATGTCTTTGCACCTGTTGCAAGGATTGAAGCCATTAGACTATTTCTTGCCTTTGCAAGCTTCAAAGGATTTAAGGTGTATCAAATGGATGTCAAGTCAGCATTTCTCTATGGAACTATTGATGAGGAGGTATATGTGTGTCAACCCCCTGGCTTTGAAGACTCAAAGTACCCTGAGAGGGTATATAGGTTGGATAAAGCTCTATATGGACTACATCAAGCTCCTAGAGCTTGGTATGAGACATTATCATCCTACCTTCTTGAGAATGGTTTTAAGAGAGGCACAATTGACAAAACATTGTTTACAAAGATTATTAAAACAGAGATTTTGCTTGTGCAAATCTATGTTGATGATATAATCTTTGGATCCACTGATGACAGCCTGTGCAAAGAATTTGAAGTCATTATGCACAAAAGATTTCAGATAAGTTCCATGGGTGAACTCACATTTTTCTTGGGATTACAAGTAAAACAGAAGCCCTCTTGTATCTTTCTAAGCCAATCTAAGTATGTCAAAGACATATTGGACAAGTTTGGCTATCAAGATGTGAAACTGGCAAGCACTCCTATGGAAACACACAAACAGTTGGGAGCAGACTCTGAGGGGGAGGATGTATACATACATCTATATAGGTCAATGATAGGTTCATTAATGTATTTAACTGCTTCTAGACCTGATATAATGTTTGATGTGTGTGTTTGTGCCAGATTTCAATGTAGTCCGAAGATGTCACACTTGTTTGCTGTGAAGAGGATCTTTAGATACCTCAAAGGCCAACCAAAATTGGGACTTTGGTATCCTAAAGATTCACCTTTTGATTTGGTGGCATATTCTGATAGTGACTATGGTGGAGCCAATGTGGACAGAAAATCAACCTCTGGAGGATGTCAATTCTTTGGATCAAGGCTGGTTTCATGGCAATGCAATGTTTCAACTTCAACAGCTGAGGCTGAATATGTTGCTGCATCAAGCTGCTGTTCACAGGTTCTATGGATCCAGAATCAGCTTCTGGATTATGGTTTGTCTTTCTTAAATACACCTATTTATGTTGATAACACCAGTGCTATTAGCATAGTTAATAATCCAGTGAAGCATTCTAAAACCAAGCACATTGAAATCAGATTTCATTTCATAAGAGATTGCAATGAAAAGAAATTAATCCAAGTTATGAAAATTCATACTGATGATCAATTAGCTGATCTGTTCACTAAAGCATTTGATGTGAGCAGATTTAACTTTTTGATCTCAAACATTGGAATGATTAATTTGGACTAACAGTTGTTCATTACTCAATGTTTTTCACACTAACAGTTTGCAACTGTTAGTATTGTTATCTAACAACTGTTGCTTTTCAGTGTTCAGGGAAGAGTAAAAGTGCAAATCCCAAACCAGTTTTGGACATATCTGGTTGCCTGTCCCACAAACAGTTTTCAAACCCGTGAATGTCCTTGATATGTGGTAAAGGTAACATACTTTATTGAGAACAGTTCCAGACTGATAAAGGTAAGTCACTTTATTTTGACAAGTCACTGCATGCTAAATTATTGAACAATTCGCAACCACAAGTTTGTCTATAAATTAGCTTGCATGCATTCTTCACTAATCACACCTACATTTGCATTTCAGAGAGCAAACTTTTCTTTGCAAATGGTTACTAACTTCTTTCTCATAAACTTCAAAGAAATTAATGTTAAACAAAGTTATGTAACCATCCCTGCCCCATTTGTTAGAATGCATGAGCTTTGGAAATACTCATCTTGTGTTCTTGAGATGCATGATGATCGAGATATGTTCACCTTGACATAGCACCCAGACCCACGTAGGCCAAATAAAATGACTGATCATATTCGTATAAGAGGTGATTTTGAAAACTTCACTCTCTTCCACGAGTTGCCTACCAACTGCTGTTTAAAGTTTGACTTGAACCTGGAAGGCACTACAGGCTCAGTAGTGTGGTTCAATGTTCGAAGAAATGATGCTGATGATGACGTTCTAGCCTCGGATGATGATGCAGTGGAGGTCATTGTAATCGATGACTAATTCCAATGCACGTCATGGTCTTATCTGATGATGAATTGGCAGTACTCATCATCATCATCCGAGTCTAATGAAAGCCATATACATTAGAGACAAACAACCGTTAGAGAAAGAGATGGGTGTAGAAATCGAAGTCATAAAAGACTGAATTTCGTTGACCCTTGCACAATTAGATAAACAGTACCAACAATGGCTTGTGAAAATGCATGTACTTTGTAGTTCATCTGTGTTAAACATGAATAAAATGCATATTTTGTTGATGACTGTGTTGGCTAATGGTTTGTTTATGATGAATCAGCTTATGATGGTGTATGAGCTAAGTTTTGTTGACAGTTGCACATTTTTTTAACAGTTGTTTGAAATACTACTAACAGTTTTCAACTGTTAGCATATGGCCTGCACAACTGTTAGGAAAAATCCATGTGCATCTGAGGGGGAGAAACTCGTCCAATAACAGTTGTACTTTCTAACAAAAACAGTCTTCAACTGTTAGTGTGTAGAATTCACAACTGTTAGTCCAAATTCATGATCTTCGAAAAGGGAGTTATTTCTAAATAACAGTTGTTACATCTTATGAAAACAGTTCTTCAACTGTTAGCTTTATTTTTGTCCGTCAACTGTTAAGTTAATAAAGGGTGTTTTGGTCTTTGCAGAATTTTGAGGATGTTTGAATTGCATTTGATATTCGAAACATATATAAGGCAATTCCCTCCTCACCAGTTTATTCACTCGTTCTAAACGTAAATCACACGCAAACCCTAAATCCTAACTCTCGAACTCGAAATGGCTCCCCTTCCATTCGTCAAAGAGCACAATATGATCGCCTTCCTTGCCAAACCCGATAGTCTGCATGTCTTTCATGACACGATCGATTATCTCTTAATGTCCAACATCCACAATGCTCTTACTGTTAATCCCACCATATATACCTCGCATGTCGACCAGTTTTGGAAAAATGCAACTGTGCGAGAGGAAAATGGAGTTCAATGGATTGACTCCAAGATAGACGGCACTGAGGTCGCTATCTCTGAAAACATCATTCGTCAATCTCTGCAACTGAATGATGTCAATGGTGAGTATTCTGACTCAGTTTCTCTTGACTATTTATACACTGAGTTAGTAAAACTGGGATATGAGGGCCCTAGGGGAAAGGGCACCTTCTACAAAGGGCAGTTTTGCGCACACTAGAAGTTCATGATCCATACTCTCCAGCAGTGCATTAGCCCTAAGAGAACAGGCTGGAATGAGTTTGGGAGCAACATTGCTCTCGCACTCATCTGTCTAGCAAACAATAGATGCTTCAATTTTTCAAAACTAATCTTTAATGGAATGGTAAAGCATCTCGGGACCAAATATGGTCTCTTTTTTATGTACCCCAGGTTTGTGCAAATTTTCTTAAACTTTTTGATGCCAAACCTTAAAATACACAAGAGGGTCATTATTCTCTCTGCTCATGTGGCTTCCACATTGAGCAAATTGTTGATTAATGGCAAGAATTTCTCTGGTGCCATAACTCCACCACTCTCTGCAATGGTGGAGTTCTTGTCAAGAAACAGGGCTGCTAGTGTTGAGCATGAAGCCCAACATATTGCTACACCACCAACACTAGAACCAACAGCCCATGATACTCAAAATCCCCTCTCTACTACTTTTGAAATAGCTACAACAAAATCCCTCACTCTTAAAACATTTCAAAAGAAGAGGAAAAGAACTGTTGGTGCTCCTTCCACCACAGTTCATAAACCTGAAACTGTAAGCCCTGCACAGGTACATTCACCTATGCAGAATACCCAAAGGGAACCCTTTGTGCTGTCTCCCAGGCACAATGAGGAGGTGATCACTCCATTAGAGGGTGATCATATGGTTTTTAAGGCTGACACTACTGTTTTATCGGCAAGGGATGAACAGGACAGTGTTAACATAACTAAGACCTCAACCATGGCAACAGAAGCTGATCAAACAGCTTCTGGAAATCCCCAGTACCAAGAAAAGAGGGGTACTGGTGTGGAATCTCAATTGAGTGAACCACCAGTTTTATCTGTCAATGATATGTTAACAGTGGCAACACTGGCTGACATTGAGGCTAGAATAAAACACCAAGCATTGACGAATTTCAACTTTGCACCTTTCTTTGCTGCATACGTGCAACTCAAAAAGAAGATTGTCTTACAAAACAAAAGGATTCTTCAACAAGACCAGCAAATCAAGGTTTTGACCAACAATTTGAAGCATGCTAATGAGGTGCTAAAGCTACATGATCAAGTACTACAACAGTTGACAGCTGCTTCAAGACCCCCTTCAACTGTTCCAATCAAAGAGGGGGAGAGTTCATTTCCAACAGTTGCTGAAGTGCCAGAACAAACAGCTGCAGTGGATGAACTAACAGTTGCACCTAGTGAATCAACAGTTGAAGAAAAACTATCAGCGGTGGATAGAGTGCTAATCAATACGATAATTTTGTCTGGTGATTACCCAACAACTGAGGTTTATAAGACATGGCACAAGGTGAAACAAGAGTATTTGGTGAAAGTGGGTGCTCAGATGCTGAACTGCAATGAATTCCAAATGAGACAAAAGATTGATGATGGATGGCTTGAGGGCAAATGTGCAAAGTTAAAACCTATTAAGCCAAAGCCTGGATTTAAAGGGATTCATATTGTAAAAAAGGTTGTTGAAAAGCCAGTGCAAGAGGTAGAAGGAAAGGGCAAAGAGATTGTTGTTGAGCTACCAAAGCTAAAATTAACAAAAGAACAACAAGAAGAAAGGGATTTTGAATGTGCTTAGAGGTTGGCTGCTGATCTTCAACAACAAGAACAGACTGATTTTGAAATAGCAAAGAAGCTAGCCGATGAGTTCACAAAAGAGATTGATGAGGAAGAGAAAGCAAAGAAAGCTGATAAGGGAGTGAAAAGAAAAAGAATTGCAAAGAAGAAAACAGTTTTACCTCCTCCCAAGTCACAAGTGAAAAAAACAAAAGCTGAAATGGTTCAAACAATCATTCAAGACCGACTGAGAACTGAACTAGAAACAGGGATTGATAAATTGGTAAAAGAACAGTTGGGTCAAAAATCCCATATCACAGAATGGAGATTTGAGGTGTTAAGAGAGGACACTGGAAAGAAAGGTGTAACTGTGGTCAGAGAAGGGTTGATGGAAAGTTACTCTAATTTCTTTCAATTGGTAAATAATTGTACAAGGAGAGATCTTGAAGAAATGTATGTATATGGGGTTAATCAGTTTGCAAATCCTGAGGAGATTGAGATAAAAGTTTTGATGAGGCATCTAACAAGCATATGTCGTCCAAAGGAGATTATGCAAGTTTTGATTGCTGATAAGGCTTATCCTATCAAGTCAGTAAAAGTGTATGCTAAAGCTGGAGTATACCATATGGTGATGGCTAACACTAAACAACAATGGTTTGCTTTGGAGTTCATAGAGCACAATAAAGTCAAGCTTCAGTATATGCTAAAAGCAAAATTCTATGGATCAGATAGAATAAAAGATGATTTGTTCAAGAGATTAAAAGAAAGACTGGCATGAGTCAAGTCTATGTAAGTTTTCTCTCAATTTTGATTGTAACAGTTTACTTTGCATAAATATATGGAATTCATTCTTTGCTTATGCTTAATTTGTCTGTGAGTGAACCCTATGATCGAAAGAACTTAAAGACTTTGATCAATTCTTTAAGTTAGGGGGAGATTGTTGGGAAATTAGCTAAGGCATTAAGACTGTTTAACATGCAAAGTTGAAACTGTTAGAAGAGTTTATGGAAAACAGTTGTGAACTGTTAGATGAAAATATGAAAATAGTTGTGAATAACAGTTGTTGTGGGCATTACAACTGTTAGTACAAAGTTCAGAACTGTTAGTTCAAACTTCTACAACTGTTTGAAGACCTTGAAGCCGAAGACTGTTAGAAGAACCAGAACTGTTGCATCCAATGAACAGTTTCGGTTGAGCTAAATACGGAAAACCCTATCTTTGAAGATATCTCGAAATATTTGGAAGATCATCAAGATTATCTCAGAAGATAGAAGATTACCTAACTGTCAACAAATCAAGGAAGATCAAAGAGTATATAAATACTAGATTAGAATTTATAATACGTACGTACTCATTGTTTAAGTTTTTGCATTCATTCTTCAAGTTGTAATTTGCTTTCAGAATAGTGCTGAGCCTCTAAGTTTCTCTTTGAAACCCAAGAACAATCTGTGCTCTTCGTCTAACATAATAAGTTAGATTGGGGTTGAAGTTTGCTATTGTAATCATTCTGGTTAATCAATAAAACTACTGTTTGATTGAATTGCTTTGTGTTCAAAACCTTCTTTAATCAATTAAGTGTGATTCCGCAACTTCTTAGTTGATTGTGATCATAGTTAAAGATTAACTTTTATTCAACTTTGATTTGTTATTCAAAAGTTAGTTCTTGTTATTCAACTCTGATTTGTTATTCAAAAGTTAGTTCTTGTTATTTGATAACAGTATGCTAGATTTCCAGATTGAGCATGCCTAACTTGGATACCAACTCAGTGAATCGACGTTCGTCTAATGGTTTGGTAAACAGGTCAGCCAGCTGATTTTCAGTAGGAACATACTGTAGCTC
Source organism: Pulicaria dysenterica (assembly GCA_947179395.2). NCBI lineage: Eukaryota > Viridiplantae > Streptophyta > Magnoliopsida > Asterales > Asteraceae > Pulicaria > Pulicaria dysenterica. The sequence continues at coordinate 18,054,304 of OX359293.1, read as the reverse complement.
AATTAATCCTTTCTCAATGTTATCTTTTATGAAGTGATAACGGATATCAATATGTTTAGTTTTAGAGTGGTGTACCGGATTGCAGGAGATGGCAATGGCAGACTGAGAGTCACATAAAAGTGGAATTTTGTCATACCTGAGACCAAAGTCTGGTAGTTGTGTACGTATCCATAGACTCTGTGAACAGCACATTGCAGCAGCAACATACTCAGCTTCTGCTGTAGAAGTGGATACACAGTTCTGCTTCTTTGATGCCCAGCAGACTAACCGATCTCCCAGAAAGTGTGCACTACCAGAGGTGCTTTTTCTATCAAGCTTGCATCCGGCATAATCAGCATCTGAGTAAGCATGAAGATCCAGATTTGAGTCCTTTGGATACCACAGACCAAGATCCATAGATCCCTTGAGATATCTGAAAATACGCTTAACAGCTAACAGATGAGACTCCTTTGGATTCGCCTGATATCTGGCACAGAGACAGGTAGAGAACATGATATCCGGGCGACTTGCAGTTAGGTACAGTAAAGATCCAATCATCCCTCGGTAAGTTTTGAGATCCACTGGAGAGCCATCTGGATCTGCTGAAAGTTGTGCTTTCGTAGCCATGGGTGTGGAGATAGAATTACAGTTGAGCATATCATACTTGGTGAGAAGATCTTTGATATACTTAGACTGGAAAATGAAACTGCCATGACTCAACTGTTTTACTTGGAGTCCGAGAAAGAATGACATCTCTCCCATCATACTCATTTGAAATCTGTTTGCCATTGTTTGTGCAAACTCTTCACTGTACTTTGGATTCGTAGATCCAAAGATGATGTCATCTACATATATTTGAACAAGAATTTTGTCCCTACCTTTAGTCTTTGTGAATAGAGTGGTATCTGTCTTTCCCTTTGAATAACCCTCACCTATCAAGTACTCAGATAAGACATCATACCATGCACGTGGGGCTTGTTTTAAACCGAACAAGGCCTTATCTAGAATATATACATGGTTAGGGTATTTAGAGTTGATAAAACCTTCTGGTTGTGAGACATAGACTTCTTCTTTAAGTACACCGTTGAGAAAAGTTGTTTGCACATCCATCTGAAAGACTCGAAAGCTGCGGGAGGCTGCATATGCAAGAAAGAGTCGTATAGCCTCAATGAGAGCAACGGGGGCAAAAGTTTCATCATAGTCAATGCCCTCTTGCTGATTGTAACCCTTAGCTACCAACCGAGCTTTGTTTCGGACAACCACTCCATCCGAATCTCTTTTGTTCTTGAAAACCCATTTAGTTCCAACAATAGATTTCCCATAAGGCAGAGGAACTAATCTCCAGACTTTGAGACGATCAAATTGGTGAAGTTCTTCTTGCATTGTAATCACCCAATCAGGATCATCTAATGCCTCACAAGTCTTGGTGGGTTCAATCATACTCAAGAAACCCGCGAATTGACATTCATTGGCTGTTATTGATCGTGTTTGTATGCCAACTGAGGGATCTCCGATTATGTTCTCTTCTTAGTGATGTCTGGTCCACTTTATTTCATGGGGGGTAGAGGATGAAGGAATAAGATCTTGAATGTGTCTTGCCTCTTCTTCATCCTCTCTTGAGAAATTTGGGTCTGAATCAAACACAGGTGAGCTATCTTGGTCATCTATAGGAGCAGTCACAGGGGGCTGTGTGACGGAGACAGATGTAGAATCTTCAGCATATAGATCAGCAAATGGGTTTGTCTCAGTAACCATAGGAGCTGTGATAGTGAGACTTATTTGTGCAGCTGTGTTGTCCCTATTTTCATTCACAACTGGGGAAGATTCAGAACGAAAGAAATCAAACATAAAGTCAAGATTAGAATTTGAACTGGAAGAAATGTCTGATTCTTTATTTTGAATAACTGGTCCTGAACAGGTATGTTCAGAAGCAACTACTGTTGATTTAGGTGGAAAATTTGTAACATTCAAAGCATCATCAAATGTTACGTTGATACTTTCAACAATGCTCTTTGTACGTTTGTTGAAAACTCTGTAGGCTTTCGATTCAGTGGAATAACCTAAGTAAATAGCTTCATCAGCTTTAGGAGCAAACTTTCCAAGATTATCCTTGTCATTTAGAACAAAGCACCTATTACCAAAGACATGAAAGTATTTGATATTAGGTACTATGCCATTTGCCAGTTCATAGGGAGTTTTATTAAAACGTTTATTAATTAAAGAGCGATTCTGCGTATAGCAGGCAGTGTTGATGGCTTCAGCCCAAAAGGAAGGTGGGAGCCCAGAGTATGACAGAATGGTACGGGCAACTTCAACCAATGTTCGGTTTCGTCTTTCGACCACATCATTCTGTTGTGGAGTGTATGCTGCAGAGAAATAATAGTTGATCCTAACTAGGTTACAAAAGCTTTTCAGTGCGTTGTTCTTGAATTCTATTCCATTGTCTGTACGGATTGAGACAACACTCTGACCATACTTGTTCTGCTGCTGTTTGATGAATGTGATAATTGTTGGAGTAGCTTCATCTTTAGCACGCGGGAATTTGACCCAAGTATACCTGGAATAGTCATCCACCATGACTAGTATATACTTCTTCCCATGCTTGGACTGAATTCTCATAGGACCACAAAGATCCATATGCAGAAGATCTAATGGCTTGGTAGTGCTAAACACTTGCTTTGATTTATGAGTAGCCTTCTTCATTTTACCCTTCTCACAGTCTATACACAGATGGTCCTTGTTGAATCTTAGCTTGGGAATGCCTCTCACCAAGTCACCAGTGACTAGTTTGTTAATATTCTAAAAGTTCAGATGAGAGAGTTTACGGTGCCATTGCCAAGTAAGATCAGTTGAAGCTTTGGACATAAGACACACAGATTAGGAGAATCATATTTCTCCAAATCTATGGAATACAGGTTAGATTTCCTAGAGCCTGCAAGTAGTTCATCACCAGTTTCTGTGATCACAGAACATTTGTTTTTCTTAAATACGACTACCAGATCTTTGTCACAAAACTGTCCGATGCTAAATAGATTATGACCCAATCCTTCAACATAGGAGACTTTCTTGATCTTGATGTGCTTCTTCTCAATGTCTCCGTACCCCATTATTGGTGCAACATTGTCGTTCCCAAAACGTACATTCCCGGAGTACTTAGGAACATAATTCTTGAGAAGACTTTTATTGCCGGTCATATGTTTGGTACAGCCGGAGTCAAGGTACCACAAGTGAGGCACCTGCAAAAAGAGAATAAATCACGTTTAGGTCCCCATATCTGAATGGGCCCTTGATTGTTAGTCCCTAGAAGTGATTGAGTAGTGATATTGTCTACTTGTGGTGGTGAAACTTCTACTGATCTATTCTTGAGTACCCATGTGGGTTTAATCTGTTGTCGTGAAGGAATAGATTTGGAAGAAATTGGCTGAGAAGAAAGTTTCTTTACAACTGTTGGTTTTAAGGTTGATGGAATCGGAGGGTTTGGATTCGGTATAGTTGCGGAAGCGTTATGTTTGCGAATCCATGGTTGCGAGGAATTCTTAAGAATTCTCTGTGGCCTCGGTGCATCAACTTGCTTTTGCTGAACTGGAGCACTGCGATTAGTAGGTTTTGCTACTCGTTGAATGGATGATGGCTTGGGTTTAGAAGATTTGGAGTTTTTGGAAGGGGAATTGCAAGAACGCTTTTGAGAATGCAAGTGTTTTTCCTGTGCAATCCAAGCCCTTTTAAATGCTTCATACCCCTGCCATCTGTAGACTTCCAGTTCCTTGATCGTCAGTAGTCGCCTTGATTTGTGCAAACGTTTGAGTGCATGTGACTGACGAGTTGTGATCCATTGATTAATGACGATTCCTTTTGAGGTTATAAATGGAACACAGACTTGATTAGCGTAAAAGTCCGTCCAGTCCTCACATGGTTTAATTCCAATTTGTTTTCGCAATTGATCATATTCACAGTTAAATTCACAATGACCATGTAAGCAACCATCACTAGTACAAAACTGCGAAGAGGCTATATTATCATGCAAACTTGAACGATTACAGACTGAATTAAACATCAAAATTTGTTCACATGTTTGACCAGTGTTTGAACATTTCCTATTGGACTTAGGAATGACTCTCTTCCAGTTTGTGTTTATTTTACGCTCTTCACTCCCTAGCTTCTTCACATCTGCAGCAGAATGGAAATTGTTAGAATTGAGTCGTGGTCGACTAGCAGCATCTTTTGACGATTCAGGTATGTCAATGATTTTGCGAGAACCGTGAGTCGAAGTGAAAGTGGAGGTTTGTTTTGGTTTGAAAATCTGTTTAAGTTTTAAGTTTATCATGGATGACTTATTAACAGATTTTATCTCAGTTTTGACATCTTGAGAAGATGTAGACACATCTTTGGAACCTTCAATTCGTTCATCAGATGTGGTTCCCTATGGTGAGAAGGTAAATAGAGTGGGTGGTTCCAGTGCAGTTTCGACCATTTTGATTCGTTCAAGCAATTCAAAATTTTCTTTGCACAAGTCGTCAATGATCTTGCCATCAAGATTGAATACTGTTTGGAGACGCTTATGGAGGATAACATTTTCTTGAACTAGAGGAGAGGGTTCAGATGTGGTTTCTGATTGGAAGGCTTTGGTAAGGTCACCTTGAACTAGATGAGTGAAGCAAAACTCCTGTAGGTTTGAAACCTTTGCTGTAATTCCTTTTGGGGAATGTATTCAACATTTGGCTTTGGTGAAACATCAGTATCAGACGATGAAGTGAGACAGGTAAGGTATGAGTCATTAAGATCAGAGTAGTCAAATGGAACTTCAGTTCGGAGATTAAGAGTTCGTTTGACTTCTTCTTCTATACTTTCCTCTTCTTGACCAACAAAAACCATCTGTTGGGTAAGCCCTTCGCCAAACAGATCAACATTGTACAATTGTTTGGACGTGACCTTGCTCAATGCATTTGGGTGTTTGAAGCCCAGTCCATCGAATTTCCATCTGGAGAAAGGACGTTCCTTTTCTTTGTATTGAGAGATGATTTTGTCGCTTTGATCGCGTTTAGATAGAAGATATTCAAGTTCATAGATTCTGGTGTAAAGAGTACTTAGTTCATTTTTAAGAATTTTAGAATTCTTTTCAGCACATGCACATTATGTTTTAAGATCTAATATGGTGGTATTCGTGCTATTAGTTAACTCTAAGAATTCAGATTCTTTAGCAGCTAATTGGATCTTAAGGCTAATTAAGTCGTTATCTAACTGCTTAATTATTGTTTGTGCCTCTATATCCTTGTTGTGTGAAAAATCTTCTAGAACTTGATTTCTAGTGGTTAATTTTATTATCTGATTTTCTAACTCTTTCATTCAGATTAATATGGTTTGTATGTGTTCATGTTTAAAACCCATATTATAGTTAGAGTCAGAAGATACCTTCCCGCTTTCCAAGCTTTCCTCATCTGAATCAGAGAGATCATCACCATCATCATCCTCTCTACTTCCTCCACCATTGTGAGCCATTAAACAGAACTGAGCATGATCTTCACCATCCAGATCACTGTCCGATTCTGTATCTTCCAAGAACTGATCTTCTTCTACTAGCAGCGCGTTCCCAGCCTGTCTTTGGTTGAACAGACGGTACTTCTGCCGATAGTATTCTGCATCTTTGGTCTTTTTCATGGGGCAATTCCGGATTAGTTGCCCTGATCTTCCACAGTTGTAGCACTTGGATTCATTTTTCTTTTCCTCCTTCTTCTCTTCTCTCTGGTACCTTGGCTTGTCAACAGGAGCAACTCTTTCGGGTCTCCTTGAGCTAGATGTGAACCGTTGTCTATTGTTAGTCTTGCTGAAGCGGTTCTTGAAATTCTTGCTGGCCACTGTGAGAGTTTGAAAGGCAGCTTCTATTGAATCATCATCATCATCATCGTGATCAGAATCACTGAGAGCCACATGCTTAAGTTTCAATGATCTTGATGATGTTTCCCTAGGGGTTCTGTCAGATACCACCAAGGCAAGAGGATCAGCAACTGGTTGTTTTGGGTTAGACTGCAAGATTTCATCTTGATACTGATTGAGATCTTCGAAGATGTTGTGGAAGGTGACTGATGTAAGATCCTTGTTGATCTGTTTGTAAAGTCTGGCATAGCCTTTCCACTCAGAACCTAATGAATTCAGAAAAACACAATTCAAATCAAGATCAGTTCTGACAATTTGATTAGATCTCATTTCATTTTGCAGCTTGCAGAATCTGCCATATGTTTCAGACAGGAGTTCATTCTCACGAGCTTTGAACTCATGGTAACTGTTGACCAGCTGAGTGTGTTTGATGTACTCTCCTTGTTCAATCCCTTGCAACTGCTTTTTGATCTCATCCCAAATTTCCTTGGCAGTACTCAAGCTGTCAATCTTTAGATAAATCTCAGACGAGAGACCCTGTTTTAGATAGTACTTTGCTAGTCTTTCTTCTTTCTTGGTTTCCTTTTCAGTAGCAGTCAGCTCGTCATTGGTCTTCTCTCTCTCATGTCTGAGAATGGGGGGATTGTTAGTTGGTTCAGCTTCAACGATCCTTGTAAACTTGGTGTTGCCCTTGTGGATGCATTCTATCATCTTGTCTCCACAGATTTCGTTGTGTTCAAGGAAGTCCATGAACCTACCCTTCCAGACATTGTATTCCCCCCGAAACAAAACAGGAGGTTTTGTGTCGGTGCCAATGGACATCATTTCATTTGTACTTGACATGATTACTGATTTAAAAAAAATGATCGTTCACTTGTAAGATGGTTTGATTGTTCGAAAGATTCACTTAAAAAGTGTGACGGTTCAAGCTTGATTATAGAGTGACTTGAAAGTTGATTAAAGAACTAAGTCTTTTGAATTTCAATTTTGAATTAGATCTTAAGAGGATTAGATTCAACTTTGAACTAGATAGACGTAAGGTAATTTAATTCACCTTTGAATTAGATCTGGTTTAGATTAAATTCAATTATGAATTAGATTGTTTTGATTAAGTTCAAATATTCAAGAGTTCTTTAAGTCAAGTCCAGACGAGTCAATCACTTGTCCAAGTAAAGGAATGTCACTGACTGGAATTTGTCTTATCGAGTGCGATTACAGATCAATCGAATGCGATTAGGTGTCCTTGAAAACAAACAGAATGACTTAGTATGGGTGGTTAATCGAATGCGAATCAAACCTGTCTCATCATACACTTAGAAAATAAGCTATTAGTTCTGTCAATAGCATGCGATTGCCAAATCAGTGAATAAGAGTGCGATTCAATCAAGTACGATTCCAATAATAACTGCTGATAGATGTAAGTGTTAATCGCATGCGATTCAATCAAATGCGATTCACACTTAGACTTCAGGCAAACTTATCAACAGCTTCTATAAGCCGCACACCCCAATCGCATGCGATTGGGGATCCGGCTGATAGACTTTGATATGTCCTTGTCAAATCAGATTGCCTTACCCTGAATAGTGTCTAACCACTTTGTACTTGATTGGTATGGCAAGTGCTTGACTTTCCTTGTTCAACACTTAAGCTATTTATAATTTATAATTAAATAAATTACAAAAAAACGATTTCTTCTTCTACAGGTTGTACTATTCAGATCAAGAACACAATAAATGTTTAAATACCCAGAACATTTAATGTTTGAAAAATGGGTATTTAATGAATTTTCTTGACTAAGAATGTATGGATAAACTTTCGGTTCAACTTTTTCTTCAAGAACAATTTTCGTAGGTTTGTAAGCTATGTAAAACAACTCAAAGGTAGTTTAAAGAAGATGAAGTTTATACCTCTACCGAGTTCTACCTTTTGAAGTCGTTTAAGCTAAAGTTTCTTTGAGGACAGTTGATGTTCTTGAACTTGTGTAAAACCGAGAATCTTTTCTTCTAGTGAGCTTGAAGTTTTCGAGATCTTGAAGTTCTTTTTCGAACAATCACGAGCCAAAACAAGTTTGGCTCTGATACCAATTGATGGTCCCGTATTGTATACGGATGAAGCAATGCTAGATGATAATCTACTAGTGAGTGTTTGTGTATGTATTCGGTTGAAGAGAGAGAGCCGAGAGAGAATAGTAAGAACACAAACACAAGTGAGTAATATGCAAAGCTTAGTTAGAATGTGGGGGAAATGCCTTTATATAGCATTTCCCCAACTTTGAGTAATTACATATTACACCCCTCACTTTAATATTTCTAACAAGAGTGTCGAGATCAAAGTCGAGAAAACATGTATCATCGTGTCCAATACTATGTGACACTAAAAGATCACACTGCTACATCCATTTAGAACCTTTTCGATTTTACCGAGCTGTGTGTAAGAATAAATATTTAGTTAATTAATTATTGAGAAGGAAAATAATAATAGTTATTTATTATTTTAAAAGGGAAATTAATATTTAAGTTTAAATATTAATTGGACCAATTAATTAATAGTTATTAATTAATTAGAAAGGTCAAAGGGTATATTATGCAATTAAGTGATAGTTTAATTAAAGCTGGACTTTAATTAAACGGGCTTGGGCTTTAATAAGGTTTATAATATAAATAACCTTTTAAGGCTTAAAGAATCATAAGGATTAACACAAGTTGCAAAAAGATAACCCTAGCCCCTCTCCCTCTTCTCTTCTGCGTGGAACTCAACATAGACCCCGGGGGTCTCGGCTTTTGGCGATCGACGACACACACACACACGCAAGCCTCCCATGTTCGGTTTTGGTGATATCCTCAGGCGGTCTAGCAGCCAGTTCGAGGTGGTGCAGTAGTGGTGTTCTACCTTTAGCTATCTGGATTGAGGTTTCAAGATTACTGCTGAAAGGTATAATTTTTATTCCCTACTAGCTTTTAGTTTCTGTACGAGTTAGATGAGATCACTGGAGGGGGTTTTGTTTTATTCCGCTGTGCATATTATATGATGTGTTTTTATACCCTACAAAACCCTTCACCTTGTGGCGATAAGCATGGGGTCTAGCGGGCGCAAGGCGTTTGTTCAATGGTTACCGTCTACGGGTGAAGGAAACAAGCCTACGGGCGCAGGTACATAACTTGTGGCCGTAAGCAAGTAAAGAACAACCTCTGCGGGCGCAAGGAGGTACCTTAGCGGCGTAAGCCATGGTTGGTTGGGAAGAATCCTTGTAGGCGCAAGGATTACCCTTGCGGGCGTAAGGGGGTTTGTTAAGATTCTTGCGACTGTAAGCAAGGTCGCTTGCGGGTGTAAGTGTGTGGTCAGTATGCTATTGGACTTGTTAATGTTGTACACTTGGGTTAACGTGGAACACAATGAGTGTTAAGTGTTAATTGAGCCTAAACCTATGTGGTAGGTGTTGGGATTTACAGGGTACAACATGCACAGCGGAAACATAACATAAATCCCATTCTAAGATCACATCTGGATCTAGTGGGGAAACAGAACAAATAATCATACTAAATAGATAACACATATATGTATATAACAGTATTAAAAGGACAAGAGAATTATACCCTGGACTGCTATAGGGGGATACACAGCTACTGCACCCTTGAACTGGCTGCTAGACCGCCACGACAAAATAATACCCGCGTGTGAACCACCAAAAAGTCGTGGGATTTTTGGTTGCTATCGACCGCCGCCGAGAGCCACAAGAACTGCCGCAAAGAGGGGGGGGGGTTCTCGGCCCTGTACTCGATCAAGGATGTTAATTATCGAAGTGACACAAAATACGACATGCAAATAAACGGATTTAGGGTAATCATAAATTGATTCGAGCCATTTGCAGATTGACACATACATGAAGGTTCATTTTCAAGCTGGTTAGCGGGTTTACGAGTTGACGTGCAAACCTGTATAATATTTTTGATTTTCTTATTTACTCTTTTACTATTCACATTTCCCTATTATGGGATTAGGCTTTTCCCTTGATCCTTCATTCCAGTAACCACAGTTAGAAACAAATCCATTGGTTCCCTCTTGTTTCTCGGGCGTTGTGAAATCATTGAGAGTAACCATATTAATAAATCATCACTTGTAGTCAAATTATTTTTTAGAATAAAAAAGTTTTTGTATTTTGATTTAACTATTTCAGTAGGGTTGAACTTTTTTTAGGTATTTTGCCTTTGAATTATGTATTTTGACAAACATAAGACACAATTAGTATAACTAGACCTGCTAATCTGTCAACCCATTATGAATCATTAACCCGTTTATGACTCGTCAACCCATATATTTAAATTGGTAGCATGGATTATGTTCACGTATACGTATTCGTGTCAAAATATCCTCACACGAATACTTTTTTTTGTACGACAAACTCACACACCCACTAAACATACTTCTAAATCTGATTCACAGCGGGACTTGAACTATTTAACTCTCAACCTCTCAAGAGGAGGCACTACTCCACAACCACCAAATACCGCTGACTACAAGGCACAAGCCCTTTCGTCCTCACACGAATAATTGAACGGGTATGTTCATATCATAACTCGTCAACCCGTCAACTCGTGAACCGTGAACCTCACATGTTTGCCTCACCTCAATATCATGGTTCTAAAAAGCTCGACATGGCTTGAGGCTTGACTATGCCGCCTCGTCAAGGTCCAAGGCTTGGACGTAAAGCTTGACTTATTCTAAGGCCCAACTTGGCATGCAATTAGCCGTTATAAAACGTGTTTTCTTAGGTATGATAAAACTATTGAGTCATATGAGCTGAATGTATAAAGTTATTCGGTTATAAAGATAATTAAATATAATAAAATAAACAAAAAGATAGATAAACTAAGTTATAAATCTATAATTAGGCGCTTTTTTGTATAATTAAAATTATATATAAAATTGTTGCCTTAAGTCACAATTCAAGAAACACCATGACCTCGTCACGACTTCTAAAGCTTAACGCCCTGTTCTCGAGTTTAAGCTGTGAAGGAAAGAAAATCTTATCCTTCCAAATCATCCCAAATATGAGATGATGGTTTTTATATCAAATTAAGCCTATATTCCCCCTTCAAACCCCTCAATTTCTTTTCCTTTTCTTCTTTAAGTGAAACTCAAGAACACACTTTTTAAAGTTTCTTTCCAAATACTTCCATTTCCTTTCTAAAAAAACTCGAAAACAAGACGTAAGTGTTAACCATACGTATCACGTTATTTAGAAACTAGATCAATGTTCAATATACATGGTTCGAATTTGAAATATATTATTACGACTTGCGTGTTGAGCCGACGAGCGCGTATACGACGTGAGGGCTTCTCTGCATTGCCTACAGTCATGCTTCCATCACCTCTCTCCAGACTCACTCCCTCACAGTAGGCGCCCATTGTTTCACAGCTTTCTCTCTTTTCATCCTTCCATTTTTTTAGCACAAAATCAAGGTGCTACAAGAGTTGAACTAGATCGATCTTATCAAAGAAATCCGATAATGAAGGCCAATTCACCCATCTTCAATCCCTCTCTTGTCAATCATGAGCTTAAAAGGTATAATAACACCTATCCCATAACTTTGGACATCCGTTTTATTAGGCATTGCACCGCATTTCACTCGATTACTCTATTCATGTTAGATCTATCTCAAGCACTAATTTCACTCCAAAACAGAGAATTTGTTCGTATTTGCTTCGTTTGTGATACTGATCAAGCTTCGATCATGTCCATTTGTTAATGCGACAATTTCGCCTCCGAGAATGTGAATTTGAATGATAATTTATTGGGAGAATTCTTGATATTGGTGAAGAAATTAAATTAATCTTTGATTATTTAGCTAGATGAACTTTGGGGTAAATGTTGATGATTCGACGATTTTGAGATAACGGAGATTTTAGTCCTTTATAGAAAAATAGTGTTCTTTGGTTTTAATGGGAATTTGATTTGGAAATCCCTCTGTCTCAACGAAAGGGTTTAACACTTCAACTTGCAGCTTCTATTCCTTAAAAGGCTGCTTTAGAACTTATTAAGTTCAATAGATTCTTAGGGTCCATTCTTTTAAGAATGAGGTGGACAGGATTTACCATCTGTAGTTCTGCACTTCTTCTTTGCAAATGAATCAGGTCTGCAAAATAAAAATATTCAATGACGGAAACTTATTGAGCCTATAGCTTTCTGCATAAGTTCCAACATACAAGATATACATATACTACAACTAAATTAGCGATTGTTGTTGAATTGGTTTTAATAGTGATCAATGACTTGCTTGTGACCTTAAAATGATGTCTGATTGAGAATGCTGTTGAAACATGAACTGCTTTTGTTATTGTCTTGGACAGAGATGCTTATGGTTTTACGGTGAGACCTCAACATGTACAGAGATACCGTGAATATTCAAGTATCTACAAGGTATTACCCTCTCCATCTTTTCGTGTATCTACCCTTCACTTTCTGATGTGAAATTCGTTTTTGGGCATTGATTATCTTATTTTCTTTTCAAGATCCTCTTATGGTAGGCAAAGTTGAGGTTCTTTCTGTATTGTAAAACATAAAACCCTTTTATTTACATATTACAATTATTTAGGAGGAAGAGGAGGAACGATCTGATAGGTGGAAGGATTTTCTGCAACGACTATCAGAGTCTGCTCAGGTGCCGGAAATTGGATCAACTGCAGAAGGAAGTAAGCCCACAGAAGGAGATGATTTGAGCAATGGGAAACATGGTTATGATGATGGTCAAAATGAAGATGTGCCATCAATTCATGAAGCAAAGATATGGTCTCAAATTAGACCATCTCTTCAAGCCATTGAGGACATGATGAATGCCCGTGTTAGGAAGAAGATTTATCTTGCTAAAACTGAGAAAGATTATGAAGCAGAAAAGCTGTTTGAAGATGCTAGACCTGCAAAAACAGGCACTGAAGAGGTTTCAGATGAAGAATTTTATGATTTGGAGAGGTCGGAATCAGACTTGAGTCAAAATGTACAATCAAGTGATGGTGTAAATGCCTCAATTGCCTCTATGGAATCATCAATTCCTTGGAAAGATGAGTTGGAATGTCTTGTTCAGGGGGGAGTTCCAATGGCCCTTAGAGGAGAGGTAGGCTGCATGTATGCGCTTTGATACTTGTATACATTTATTTAAACAAGGTGGCAAAAGGACTGGGCGTGGTAAAAGTTCAAAATGGGTAACTTTTGGTACAGGTTGAAATGGCTCAGGTAGTCAGGTTCGCTCTACCTGACTCAATCTTTCGCAAGAAACTTTTGTCTTATGTATAGTTGGTGTGTCACAATGATTAAAAAAATACATTATTTTAATAGTAGTCTTTTTTTAATAAAATGTTTTAGGAGGTCTTATGGGGAAAAAAGGAAAAAGAGTGACCTGGTGACTTGAAGTTATTTTTTATTTTACCCATATCATCTGTTAGAGATTAAACATGACTTAAACTCCTGAAGTGGTCCATTTATAAGAAAATGGGTCGAAAATGCCACCTCTACTTTTAAAGATGGATTTCTTTGACATTCACCACTTTTTGCAGCTTTGGCAAGCTTTCGTGGGTGTGAAGGCACGGCACATTGAAAATTATTATCAAGATCTTCTGGAGCCTGATACAAAGAATGACAATAGTGAAATGTCAACTACCACATCTGTATCCGCACCTGAGAAATGGAAAGGGCAGATTGAAAAGGTGATCAAGTAAACTAATTTTGAGGTCTCAGGTTATGCTTATTTGAAGGCGGATGCCGGATGGCATTACATTAATTAGTACTCTTAATCATCTATATCTATAACATATATATTTCCCTATGCAGGACTTGCCTAGAACATTTCCTGGTCATCCTGCTTTAGATGATGATGGTAGAAATGCTTTGAGACGCTTACTCACCGCTTATGCTAGGCATAACCCCTCGGTTGGCTATTGTCAGGTACATACATGAGAAATGTTTATGATTCATAATTTTTCTTTATGTTTTGCAAAAATGAAATATAAATTCTAGTCACCCATATGTGTGTTTATGTAGGCCATGAATTTCTTTGCTGGACTGTTACTGCTGTTGATGCCTGAAGAGAATGCCTTTTGGTGGGTTTGATACTCGTTTTGATTTTTATTTGTTGATCTTTCAAGCTTCCAGTTTCTTGAATGATAGATGCTTACTTTTTGCTCCTTCTTGCAACTCGTAAATCAATAAGCAAAAAGCTTACTAAACTGTTGAAGTGCTTATATTATAATTTGATATCAGGGCTTTGATGGGCATTCTCGATGATTATTTTGAGGGCTATTATTCAGAGGAAATGATAGAGTCTCAGGTAGTTTTTAGCATGTCTTTTGTCCCAAAATCACACTAATTCACTAAAGTAAGTTTGTAAATCCTAATAGTACCCGGTCATATATCGTTAGGTCGATCAACTTGTGTTTGAGGAGCTGGTGCGTGAGAGGTTTCCCAAACTTGGTTTGTTTTTAATTTATTGTTGTTATTTTCAAACTACACATCCTCCCATTACCAAGCGTTGTTTCCTTTCCCTTTTTCTTTTTTTGTGCTGATTGCTTCACCTTGTTTATGGCAGTTAATCATCTGGATTACCTGGGAGTTCAAGTAGCCTGGGTCTCTGGACCATGGTTTCTTTCAGTATTTATAAATATGCTTCCCTGGGAAAGTGGTTAGTTTCTATATTTCATTAACCAAACTTCATTTATTGTTATCATAAATATAAATTAAGATATATAAGGTCTTTTGCTAATTATCCCATGTTATGGACTTTTATTCCAATTCCAGTTCTTAGAGTCTGGGATGTGCTTCTATTTCAAGGAAATCGGGTTATGTTGTTTCAAACAGCCCTTGCTTTGATGGAGTTGTATGGTATCGTTTTTCTTTCTTATTTCTTTTAGAAAATGTTGGAAATTACAACTTACGTTTATCCAGTATTGTGTAGGACCTGCATTGGTCACAACAAAAGATGCTGGAGACGCCATCACATTGTTGCAGTCGCTAGCTGGATCAACTTTTGATAGTAGTCAACTTGTGTTGACTTCTTGCATGGGTTATCAAAATGTAAATGAGTCAAGATTGCAACTTTTGAGAAATAAACATAGACCAGCTGTAGAAGCTGCCCTTGAGGAAAGATCGAAGGGGCTTGGTACGTGGAGAGATTCCCAGGGTTTGGCAGCCAAGTTATGTGGTTCCAAAGAAAATAATAATGGCCAAATGGATGATAAAGTAACAAATGGTGTATTATCACAGATGAATCCCGAGTCTTCAAATGGAGATGAAGTAGTTTATTTAAGTGTATCAGGGGATCTGGAGATTAACTCTGTTCCAGATCTTCAAGAACAGGTTCCATAGTTTCCTATTCCTACATACTCGAATGGCATTTCATGAAACTTTTATTGAATATTTCTGAATTCTGAAAATGAAGCAATATCCCCGATTCGGAGCCTTTGAAATTAAATCAGTGCCCCGAATTTCCTTATTGCAGATTCTTTAATTATAGATTTCAGAAAAGATTTTACTGATAGTTGCTCTGTGTCTCTGATGGGCGATGGCTTCTAAAATGTCTCTATGTAGATCTTGTGGCTGAAGAACGAGTTGTGCATGATACTAGAGGAAAAGAGATCGTCAACACTCAGGTTAATATGTTCACTTTACTCGCACTTCCAAATAAACAGACATAATTAGCTACAAGGTGAAGTACCCCTATTGTCTTTCGTGACCTCGTCTATAATTCTATATGGTGTCAATATTTGTCATCTGGCATTTCTTGCTGCTTTTGATTTTTATTTGTGATGCCTTTGAATGCATTTTTAGTCTTTGATGTAGCAATTGCAGCCTAATGTAAGTTGTTGGAAACCTCACAAAATATTTTAAGTAACTTAATATATTTGTTTGAACCAAATTATTGAATCAAATGTCTTATGTGCTTGATACATATCACGTACAATAGAATGTTATTTGTTTGTTTGTTCATACAAGAAATAAATTTTATAATGAGATTCTATATGTTTATACCATTTACTTACCATTCTCCATTTTCTAGTTCCTAATCTCAATTCTTAAGTCAAGTAAATGGGACCCATCATTTTCTTCTCAAATCATATAAAGTAGTAAAAAGATGTTTGGAATTTGAGTTCTAATGTTTAATTGTTTCTTTTTAATCTCTAGAGCTGAGGAATTGGAAACTGCTCTAATGGAGATGGTCAAGCAGGATAATCGACGACAATTAAGTGCAAAGGTATGCTAGAAACACATCATGTTTTTCTGACAGCATGCACATTGTTTTGGCTTTGTGATGTGGTTCTAGAATAATAGTTTTATTTGTAAGAATGAAAGAAACTATTTCTAATTCAATATGCTGAACTAATAAACTAGGTTGAACAATTAGAGAGAGAACTTGCTGAGCTACAGCAGGCCCTTGCTTGCAAACAGGAACAGGAGCAAGCCATGCTTCAGGTTTGTTGCAATCTATGATCGATATCCATGTAGTAATGCGTGTACAATAGACATATAGCTGTGTATTTGGTTCATAGTTGTAGTAATTTCAGTACTATTTTGAAGGTTTTGATGAGAGTAGAGCAAGAACAAAGAGCAACGGAGGATGCTCGCATATATGCTGAGCAAGATGCCGCAGCCCAGAGATATGCTGCTCAAGTGCTTCAGGTATATTCAGTACAGTAGTTTCTTTACTTAAAAACAACAAGAGTTGACAAGATGGCCTGGTTGGCTATTGGGTCACTTTTAACATGGATCAAAATGAGTTGGGTCATTGACCTACATCTCCGCTATTTTATCTTTTTCTAAGTAATTGATGTATTATTATGATTGCAGAAAAAAAAACAATGACTAAATAATAATCCGAATCCTTCAATATATGGATTAGGAGGCTGTGCGGCTTCTAAAAAGACTTCGACCCATTTTCATCTTTTAATTTTTTTCTATTTGACCGTATAACCAGTTCGAGATAAAACGCCAACTTGACTCATTCAACCCATTAATGGGTCAAAATCACCACCTTTAAAGAAACCGAAGTAGATTTTTCACTGTATACCAATTTTCTACATTCTTCATTCTTGAATCCCATCTTCCATTTCTACTCAACTTAACTAAATAAGGCGCGCAATCAAGTTTCTGATTTCCTTCGACACGCACTATATAATGGGAACCAAAAAAAATGAAACTGTTACATGACGAAAAGGAAGAGAAAATGATTTAATTTTGTACATCAATCAGGAAAAATATGAAGCAGCAACTACTTCTCTTGCTGAAATGGAGGAAAGACTTGTTATGGCAGAATCAATGTTGGAGGCTACATTGCAATACCAATCTGGTCAACATAAAGCACAGCCTTCTCCAAGGTACTTCCTTTTCTATCTTGGTGAAAATTTGTATTTATCAGTCTGGTCAATTTTCAAACGTAAAAAAGTATTTATTTACCCATCATCCTTGATAAATTATACTGATGTTGCTTATGTCGATTCTTCTACTTCGTATATTTATTTTTGAAGGCAATTATAGAATTTAAAGTTTAAACTACTAGTAATATTCCTCAAAACTGTGTCCTATCAAAAGCTTCAGTTTTCAGGGGTATAAATACCTATTTTGAATTATAAAACAGAGTTAAATCCTCTCGTGTTTGGTCAAACATAATCTATCATGTTCTCTAAAAAACATGAGAGTGGGACCTACAAAAACCGTTCTTGAATTAAAATAGTGGACCCACTCTCACATTTGTAAGACAACATAATGAGTCATGCTTGACCACAACATGAGAGTATCCTAACCCATAAAAACAAGGTACCTACTTTTTCTTGTTAATCGTTCCTATCATCCAAATAACTTTTTATCTCCATCCTTCAGATCAGCAAATCAAGAGATGCCTGCAAGAAAGATTAGTTTGCTATCAAGACCGTTTGGACTTGGGTGGCTTGACAAGAACAAGGTTTGTTCTTACTTCCATAACTCATAGAATGATCTCCTGAATTTGCTCTCCTGATTTAGGAATGCAAGTATTTAACATGGACGGCTTTATTCCAGTTTTCTCTAGTAACTGTAGATTTGTAGTACCTAGTCATTTTAAGATTTTGACATTCAGAAATTATGGTAAGTTTTTATACCAATTTTTCTGTGCAAAGTAATGCCAGGAGAAATATGATGCATTGCTCGAAGAATATAGCTAAACTGTAAGTTGAATTTCCAAGTGACTAACAATAACATATTCAACAACAATACAACAATAACAATACCCAATCCTGTTACAACGGGGTATGGGGAAGGTAAAATGTAGACAATCATACCACTGCCTAACAATAACATATTGGAACGATTAAATTTGGAATGCTATTATAATAGAGTTATAGACCATTGTGTTAATTATAAAATTCTATTTCATAAAAAAACTGCAGGAGAAGTCGGCTGAAGAAGTAAACCCTGGTCATCAATTGGAGGCAGTATCGCTGGGCTGATGATAAAGACACATTATATGAAGCTAAACCCTTTTATCCGAGCTGCAACCAGACTCGTCAAAGGTAGCATAATTTTGCTACATTGACTTGTACCTCATGCATAAAAAATGATATCTGTGGACTGTGGTTCCCAACATTATTAACATTACAAGTGTAATGAACAGAAAATTATATGCAATCATCTTATTATAGCTATATATAATGCTTATTATTGAGTCCATTTCATTTTTTTTTCATGATGAGAAAATCCCATTTCACTTGTTTTTTCATTCTAGATCCTATCTTGAAATACCCATTTCCATTTTATATAATACTAGCATTGCACCCGCGTAATACGGCGGCGATGACAATAGTTTGTGCTCGATAACATGTTTGATTTAAAAAGTAGGGTATGATATGTGAAATGCAATGTTAGTCAACCTATTCATGTATTTTCTACCTTTTCTGATTTCATTACTTTTTTTTTACAATCAACCATTTTATTAGTTGTTAAAATAGTTTTTGAAAGACAACTAAAAAAATATTATTATTGAATAATTAGAGAAAAAATATTATAGCCTTAAAATTGTATTGATGTAAGTAATTTAGCCATAATGAGATAAATTAAATAATTTTTGTGATGTTTAATGATTTATTAAAGTAATGATTGCCTTAAATTAGTTAAGTTAACCAAGGGAGTGATTGGTTAGACTATTGCTTTAAGTGTTTGTATCTTAAACAAAAAAATTTGTACTACTTAAAATTAAGTAGTCTTAAAATTTTAAGATAGAGAAAATTAAATGTTTTATAATATAGTATAGATATAGATATCAAAGTTTTACTCGTTAAAGGCAACACGTGATATAACTCGAATTCGCCTTTTACCCCATAAATAATTAAAGGGTTGCCCTGACCCATGCAACATAACCAGATTGTGGTTACATCCAAATCTGTAAACATCGTACTACAAAGTGAGTTGTCATGTTATTGCATGCTCTTGAGCACAAAATCAAGCTAATACAAAAGTAGAGAGCTTTGGCTATTTCTAGTCTTGATCTACTAAGATGTTGAATCACTTTAAGTTACTGTATTGTGTAGCACTTCGCTGTTTTCGTTCTTGTATTCCAATTAAGCTTTTGTTTTGTTTGGCTTCAAATTCAGATTAAGGTTATAAGATCAAGAAAGATAAGGTCATCAGGTGGCAAGATGGACAGATAATGGACGGATAAAGTAGATTAGACAAGTAACTTTTAAACTTGTTTAACATGTTCTTATTCTAGCACCCTTTACATGTAATCTCCAAGAATCAAGATAATATACAACCAAAGAAGACGCCAATATTCCAACATTGACACGTCTAACACGGATATTATGTAACTTGATAGATATTTCGAGGTCAAGCTCTAGTACTTGCCAACATCTTGAAGTTGTTATAGATAACATGAATAGATAGGAGGAAGGAATGATCAAAAAATCGCATTGATAGAACGGGCCGATTCACACTCAAACAGTTCAGATTTCGGTTATTGTGCTTTAAGTTCGAATGGGTTCGTTTTTTTACCCAGAAATGGCTGGAATGTCAAAAGCCTATTAAAATCTAAACCAAGATTTCAAAATGCTTGATTGCAAGTATTTGGTAAATTCTTGTACCTTTTTGCATTGAAGAACAAAGTACAAAGTTTAATAGTGAATTAAACTTTAAAGGGGATAGGATATATGTTTCTAGTAGCATATATCTTACATGCTTTCACACTCACAAACAATTTAAATGAGGGGTATGTTAGTCATTTTATCATATACTCATTTAAGTGTTTGTGTGTGTGGAAGCACCTATCATAGGTGCTTCTAGCTGCATACATCATTTTCCCTTAAACTTTAAATTTGAATGCTTTAAGTTTTGAAATAGTGGTTAATAGTGAACTTAAAAGTCAAAATTTCATCTAGGAACTAAAATGAATCTCAAAAGTCAAATTCGGTTTTCAAGGTATTGGAATTGAAAAACTGTAACCGATTACAATAGTACGGTTCGGTCATCTATTCTTTACTTTGGGGCATTTTCTCGTTCTTTTTTCCGGTTTGAACCTATTTTAGAACCGAGCTCGTCCCTACCAGAAGGAGATATGCTTTGACTTTTGGGTCAAACAATCTCCCTTAGTAGCACCAAGACAATACTTCCAACTTTGGAACCATTGGTTGATAATCCCTTTGAAATTTTGCATGACTGCATGGATGTATTTTCCCTTGGCAACAATCATAAAAGATGAGGAAGTCTCATAAGTATTTTAATATATTGTTTTATCAATTAATAATATTCTTTTTTTTAGGTATTTGATCTCATCTAAATACATATTTTTGACGAAATTTCAAGTTAGACTATTTATTGTTTCATAATGAAGTTCTACACGTATGCCATGATCAAGCCAAATAAAAACTTCAACTTGGTTCAGAACAAGTTACATGTTCATTCACCGGTTATAGGGTTGATAATTGTTAAAAGTTCTAAAGTTCTACTTCAATTAGGTTTTACCATTAAAAAAGTTTTTTAAATGCTTTTATTATAAAGTTTTGTTTGATGAATATTTTAATCTCTTACGTTTTGTTCAGTTTTTGCTTATACCCATTTGTTTACCTTTAACCTCCAATTTAAATAATATACTTCTTTGATTTTTTTTTCCCTTAAAAATTTTCTTTAATGTTTAGAGGTTTGTGACTAACATTATCAATAGGAAAAAACCATATACAAATCAATCTAACACATTAAATCCTAATCAATCCATCAAAAATTCATAATCGATCGACTAAAAAACGACTATGAAGATGAACAATTTGACACGCATACAATGAGAACAAAATCATATATAAAATAATTACATATAGATGAACATACAATTCAAATATTGCCATTGATGAACACCTAATCATCAGAAATCAACATCATATGAAATGAAACCCTAAAAAGCTAGAAATCATCAGCGTCAGAAATCACCTTTGAAGAACCCTAAATAGAGAGAGAGAGAGAGAGAGAGAGAGAGAGAGAGAGAGAGAGAGAGAGAGAGAGGATGAAACTTTCAAATGAAATATACAAATCGAACATCATCTTCATCTTTGAACCTGGAAATCTTCAAATGAAACACGTCTCCATCTTCATCTTCGAAATTGGAGAGAGAGAGAGAGAATGTGATATCTCACATCGGGTAAATCCTTAACCCTACCCCCTCTTACTAAGACTACAGAATGTTCTTGTGGATAGTGGAATTACTGCCACTCTATAGAACTATACATGAGATTTTCACTTCATATGGCTCCTCACTCAACTCTTTCAAAGTTATTAGATCCTTTTTCGCGTTCGAGAATCCCCTCCCTTCTTCCACTAGAAATCGCAAAGAGAAAGGGCTTTGACAGTACCCTTCCTTTGAGTGTTTGCAGAGAGGGGAGAGGAGGTTGGTAATTTGGGTGTGTTTGGATGAGAACCCATTCAAAAAAAAAAAAACTTTAATTGTTAAAACTTAAATTAAAATAAAACTTTACCTATTAAACCATGATTAACCCCTAGTTATATAATGACAATCCCTCCAACAGCAGTCCAAATATGCAAATTATTACAACTTAAACATCGGTAACCGTTCTTATTTGATTTTTCGTTTATGGCAGCAAAGTATAAGGCCGAAGTATGTTTTTCAAAAAGCTACAAAATTAATAATCATCAATATTTTACACCAATCTGAACTCACTACTGCTACTATCAACTAAGGAATAACCATTTCCAGACATCTTGAAAGCCCCAATGGCAAGTCTGAGGCATTTTAGGGTTCTTGTATAAAGAATAAATATATTAATTATGCATTTTACAATGTAAAAATGATTTAAAAATTACCCCAACCGCCGTTCTTTAAATCACGCTGCTGCAGATCTTTTATCTTCGTGATCATCGAGATTTAGAACTTGAAGAAGTTTTGTCCATGATTCAGAGATTCCTCCTGGAAGATCAAACTCTATTAACTTTCCTCGCTTGCGATAAAAATCTTCTACTGGCCGGCTCTGTAGGTAAATATAAAACATCAACATTAGGTTAACCAGTCAAAATAGGTAATTTCTTCATATTGGTGTTCGCTTTTTAAGAGGTAGAACTTGATCCATGGCACTTGGTTTCCTCACACTAGAAAATTATGAATATTGAATAAAAAACAAGTACGTATATGTATAACAATCACTGATATATTGATTCTGCAGAAACTTGGAATTGAATATTTTACACAGGATTATTACATATTTATTACATGCTATCGATAGCAGTTGGAGGTGGTTAATTGGCACCAAAAACTGCCCCTAAGTGTGTGAAAAAACACCTAAACACACTGAGATATTTACAGAAATTCCTAAGTTCAATTACATTATTACTATCATTGGTTCCATAATAATACTAATAACACTTATACTTTCATTTCATTTTTTAGGGAGAATTTCATATATATCCTTGTAAACTCCCATAATTACATATATATCCTTCTAAACTTTAATATTACGTATATATCCTCTCAAATCTTCTAAACTCTCAGATATATCCTTATACCCAATTTATGAAATTTTAAATAATTTAAAAATTAAAAAACACAATCCCTAATCTAGTTTAGTGATAAATTCCCTAAATGCCCTTAACCATTATTTACCTATCTTCCATCTTCCTTTTACCTATCTTCCTTCATTCTTCATCTTCCTACAGCGAAGTGAAGCAAAAAAACCCTATTTTCATTTTAAGTTTTCAAAAAATGCAACCAAAATTGATAAAAGCTAATTGTAATATTCAACAAATATAATCGATCAAGAATTTCTGGGATCGAGAATTTCCAAACGCCGCATACATTGGAGAATTTCACAGTAGCATACGTATCCAAACGTATGTTGAGAGATTTCCAACGCTACATACGATCGAGAATTTCACAGCTTTCCGACATAGAAGAAGCCAAATTTCGTTCACAATTTCAATAGAGCCGAGATCCAGTTCGAAGACGTGCTCGTGACCTGGGATAATCCATCTGAAGATACGTAACAAAATTGGAGATGGGTTCGATTGTTGAATGTCCAAGGTAAAAGTATTCAGCGACAAATAGCAAAACTGAAGATACCTAACAAAATTCAAGCCCTAATATTTGCCTTCTTGATTATGGAAACACATCTGTGAAAGAAAAGACATAATTGTCCATCCTAATTATAGTCTTTGTGTTTATATCTTCAATTTTGGGTTTTTTTTAATTTAGTATAATTCTGCTGTAAATGAATAATGGGAATGAAAAGGGATGTTCTTCATCTATTTGTTTATGGTTTCACTTTAGAAATTTTGAATACTGAGAATGAAAATGGGTTCTTTTTGGCTTCACTTCGATGCAGGATGAATATTGTTCTCCTTGTTAGCTTATCCTGTCATGGAAGATGGAAGATGGAAGATAGGTAAAAGAAAGATGGAAGATAGGTAAATAATGGTTAAGGGCATTTAGGGAATTTTATCACTAAACTAGATTAGGGATTGTGTTTTTTAATTTTTAAATTATTTAAAATTTCATAAATTGGGTATAAGGATATATTTGAGAGTTTAGAAGATTTGAGAGGATATATACGTAATATTGAAGTTTAGAAGGATATATACGTAATTATGGGAGTTTAAAATATTCAATTCATTAAATAATACGAGAAAATCCACATTACTTATAATAATTAAAACTATTTGAAGCTTTTTCTAATAAAGTGATTTAAGAGGTTTTATGCTTTAAATACAGTCCATACGTCTTTTGAGCCGCTTGACCTATTTGGCCCATTCCCTTTCTAGTTAAACCTCAAGCTAAATCCACTTGACCCGTTAGAGATCAAACATGACACCATTCATATGTATATCGGCCAAGATTGCCACCTCTAGTGGGAGGAACTACTGTAATTCTTCAGATTATTTGCCTCGTGTTTATTTACACCAAGCATCAAGATAAAGAAGAACAAACTTACTTCAAAGAAAAAATATTCAAATCAAATGATACTTTTGACATATTAGCAAGTGTAAGAAATCCCAGGAAGATGAAATACATACCTTCTCATTGTATATACGAAGACGTTCTTTAACAACTTCTTCGGTGTCATCAGATCGTGTAATAAGTTTAGATGCACAATGTGAAGGTGGAAGAAGGGGAGGCATGTACATTGCAGGGCTTTCATTATTGGCCTTGATGTCAATGCAAGCTACATTGTAGTTCCCACCACATTGGCTGCACGTCCTTCTCCCAAGGCATTTTGCAAGCAATGCCTCTTCTCTAAGCTTCAGGTTGATTACTAAATCAATGTTCGTTACTCCCTCCAGAATTTCCTACAAAAAATTAAGCAAATGAGCAAATCCAAAAGAAGTTTTAAAAAAATGTATAGAGGTATGTGGATCTGTTAATAAAAATAAAGTGTAAAGGGATTAAAAAACAGTATTGTAAGTTTAACAAACATGTTGAGTATCACAAACTACATTAACTAGTATTCCCGATCCAAGAAACTAAGTCAAGAATTGTGAACAGTTACGTGTAAGAAGCATCATATGCCTTCTGTGTAAGAAGCATCATATGCCTTATGATACAAGAGAGAAGAAAATTATGATAAACTGAAGCACCCCATCTATAATTTTGAATGCAACTGTCTTAAGAAGCAGCATATACCTACTGATACAAGAGACCAACACTGATCATAAGAATTTCAGAATCATTGCAGCACATTCAGGACACACTTGCTACTAACATCAAGCACCCTGGCTCTCCCATCTCATGTAAAGATAAACAACAAATTAAATCAAGGAAAGACAAGAGAGAACCTTTTTGGGAAAACAATAAGTTCCTTCATCATCAACCTCTACATAAACTACAGCCCAACCTATGAGAGATATATTTTATAATAAAAAAACTTCTTATAAGATGACCGAAGATAGTCCATTTACAGTACCTTTAAGGATGTTAAAACCTTTTAGTAATAAAAAGTTTTCACAAAAAAGAAAACAACTGTGTCTTCCCAATAACATATTGGTAGAATTTGATGGCACTACTTTTACGGAACGACGAACTGCAAGAAATATTGCACAACTTCATTGCTTTTTTTATATTTATCTTTATTTGTTAGTGATAGGGAATGGATAGTTAGTTCTAGTCTTCTAGAAGGGGTATTATTGTCATATGATTAGTAGTTAGTTAGAGGGAATGCTATAAATAAGTGAGGTGAGTCTCTTTGTTAGCCATGAAGAAATTAGATATGGCTTTGTATTAGGTTCATATTCCTCTGGACCGATCTTCCATTTGTGGTTAATTGGGGTTTATCTTCTTTGTTCAATTTCAAATTACAGTACCTATTTCTATCAGTTCTAGTATCGGTTGGTATCATTGTTCTTTATTCAGCTCTCGATCCTTTTCAGTTAGGCAGTTGTACAAGAGAGATATTTGCTTGTAGGCTATGAGTCCTAACCCATGTGCAACACTCTACAACTGGAAGTAGAAAAAAATGTTCATAAAAGCATGTTGATATCTTCTTACCTAAATGTTCATCATAAAAGCTAGTTTTTTTAAATAAGTGAAAGTGACAAAAGAAGTGATTATAGGACTCACTGCTTGTCTTATGGTTCGAGGGAACCCATCAAGAATGAAACCTGATTCGCTTTTGGCTTCCCCAGCTTCAAGACGCTGGGACAACAAATTAATAATAAACTCATCTGAAACAAGCTTCCCTTGGTTGACAATCTCAGCAAGCTGCAAAAAGAAATTAAAAAGAATACAACATTAATGGACTATAACAATATCAGTGTATAAACAATTGCTCATGATTTTAATTCACGATGAACCGAAGTCCCCAATATCCTCTAAGAAACACAGATTGCACAATAAGGTATAGAAACTAGCATTCATGATGAATGTCTACTGGTAAAGTGGCTTGCAGATCATGGACATATGGCAAAATTAACATTACAAACTGTTGTAGAGATGGATTTGAGATAATAATTGATCTTGGTTAACATATTTTTTTTTAACGGCTAACGCACACACACTTTAATCTACACCTTTTTTCTAAATTACTCCATTTTTGTCCACGGGATTGAACCCCTGACCTTAGGCACCTAAGTGCAAGAGCACTTACCACTGGGCTATAACCCAAGTGGCATCTTGGTTAACATATTGAAGACCAGAATAACCCTAAACATTCAACAAACGCAAATCTGAAATCAACAGTATAAATCTTCTCTTGGTTCTCACAGATCTCCTCCTGAACTAGTATAATGAAAAACAAAGCCGGATTAACTAATCACAGCTATAATTACCTTAATAGCATAAAACATTAGGCTTAATTCTGCCCTAAACAAGCTAAAAGGGCATAATATTATGATCTTACCTGAGAGGAGAGAGGTCCTTTAGTGGAGAGCTCGTCGCGAACGAGATCACCGGTGGCGATATGAGGAACACCGAGGAGTTTAGAGAGACGGCTGGCGTAGGTGCCTTTTCCGACGCCAGGACAGCCGAGAAACACCCACTGCACAGTCCTTCCATCGCTAGTCTTATTAAACGCCGGCGAGGGAGGAATCACACCAATTTCCGCCGCGGGAGGAGGTGATGGTGTAGAATAGGAAGAGCAAAAGCTACGAATTGTGTAGGTAGTGGTGGGTTTGGGTCTGAGTAGACGGGTAAGGACCGCCATGGAAAGGACGGAGAAAACACGCACCAAGTGTGTGTGTCAGAGAGAGTGTGTGTGTGTGTGTGAGTGAATCTAAAGGGGTACCCGTACTCAGTAGTAGTAACGTCGTCATGAAAATGACGTACCGACATCGATGGCCAAAACAACGTGCTCAATTACTTGACAACGAAACCAGGTGGTATTATTACGCTTAAGGATACTTTTGTACATTCAATAAAAAATTGTTAGATATTCTTAATAATCTATAATTTTAAATACCTATTTTTATAATTTAGTAATATTAAAATAATATAGAAAATATAAAAAATAAACTAATTAAAAGTAATAAAAATATCTCTAGTCTAGGTTATATGGATCATCATCCAATAAAATAACATTTAAATCATAATACTTTTATATATAATTAAAAAATAGTTATACCGGTTATAGAAATAAAAATATTTATGATAATCATCTTCCTTGCATTTCACACCTATTGTTTCATTTTTATATAACTATCATGAATTTTCTACTTTTACAAACTTCTTATTAAATAATAACACTCTATAATTTGGATTACTCTCTCTTATATACTAAATATATCAAATTAATTAACTACAGTTTTTAACGCAGGTTACACTCTTATGTACATCACATCATATAGGTTAATTTAGATTAATAAGGGTCTGAATAGATTTACCGTCGATATATATGGCTTAATCATATACTTTTTGTTATGTATAAGGTGTACATCCTAAAGTTCTTTTTCTTAATTTTCTTTTTCAATTTTTTAAATATATCTATGAATTCCTAGTTTTTTTCTAAATTATAGAAGGTATTATTAGTTTTTATTTTTTTTAAGTCATTAAAAGAGGTTTTTGAATTTTGTTTGGTCCTTAGTGAGCAGTTTAAGGTTGATAATGTGTTTTCTTTAATTATTATTGTTTTTTTGGTTTTTTTAATGGAGAAATAAAAACTACATTCTTTAAAGTTGTTGATAAAAATAAAAAACATAATTTTAATTTTTTAAAATGGTAACCTTGTTTCATGTATAGAAAGTTGAAATACAATTAAAAGGTAATATAAAATTTATGAAAATTTGATTTAAAGAACATGAGTTGTCATATGTATTGAAACTATTTGAACCATATTGATTGTCTAATTTGACCATGCTGATGTGATGTATTATATGTATTGAAAACTGTTTTTGATTAATATGACATATGATATATAAGAGAGAGGTCATTTTTTTATTAACTTATTTGATTTGACTATTTATTACGATTATTGTTTTATACGTCCTTCGGCTTTAAACATTTACAACTACATCCCTTACTTTCATCACCCCTATACTTCATAGGGGTGTGCATAGAAAACTGAAACTGAACAAAAAACCCAAAAAATAGAAAAAACCGAACCAATATAGGAACCGACGGTTTTGGTTCTCAAAGTTTCAAAAACCGACTTTTTTGGTCGGTTTTGGATTTTGAAATTTCAAAAACGAAAAAACCGAACCAAACCATTCCAAGAGCAATGTTGTAATTATCATTTCATTTCGAGTCCACGAGTCACTTCTTCTCGATTTTATTCATTTATAGCTTAAGATAAAAATCCAATTCTAGTTGTTTATCTCGATTTTTAGGTTATGTTTTTATGAGATTGCATGTAGTGTATCTGAAGTTGGTTGTTCATCTCAATTTTTAGTTTTGCTAATATGTTTTTGCGTTGTATTATGATTTATTTCAACTTTGGCTTGAAAGTTCAAACATTTGACATACATTTTGCTTGTATCAATTGCAATGCATATAGCTTGAATTAGGTGGTACATAGTGAGGTAAAAGAGCCAAGCTACTTGTGAGTTATTCGAGCTCGGATCGTTAAAAGCTCGAAACGAGCCGAGTCTTAACGAGCTCGAGCCTAGATTAAAACTCATTTAATAAACGAGCCGAGCTTGAGCTCCAAAGAGTGGGCTCGCGAGCTTACACGAGCATAAACAAGCTCCATATATAATATAATTTATTTTTTATATGTTTAATTTGTAATAATTATATATATTATTTTTATTAAAAAAAATTAAAAGAATACCCGCACCTAAACGAGCCAAGCCCAAGTTTCATAAATATTAAACGAGCCGAGCTCGAGCTCAACATCATAAGCTCTAAACGATCCGAGCTAGAGCTCGAGCTTAAAAGGGCCTAAACGAGCGTAGCTCAAATAAATGTGTAGAAGTTAGATAAATGTTTATTTTACAAAAATGAAAATGCATATAAATAAATGTTTATTCTACAAAATTGTGTTATCCATGTTCTTTATGCCAAACAATTGTAAGTATTGTCTAACTTTATACCAATAAAAAAGTAAACAATAAAGTATTATTTTAATGGGTATTGTACTGTTTTCCTGACAAATTTTGAGTATTTATCAGACTTCGATGTTAACAATTTAAACTAGCAAAAAATGTTGAATGGGAAACCACGGTCGCAGGCCACAGTCGACCATGAGCTGCGACCGTCCGGGCCCCAAACAGCTTAGATATTTTCTCTCTCGTCTCTATAAAAAGGAGGCTTGATCTCTCATTTTAAACACATCTTTTGCACAGAAAATCCTTTGTAATATTTCTTGAGTCATAGTTTTAGTTGTAGAACTTGTTGTACAAGTGGGTTTAACTATTCCCCATTTTGTTCTTGGGTTTGTGTTCTTTGTGAAGGCACTTGTTTGAAGACCTCGGTAGAGGCAAGGAAGTCCTACTTGGTAGGCAAAGAAGTCCTCCTTGGAGCATTACGAGTTCTTGGTCATGTTTTAAGAGCTTTATACCCTTGTTTAAGCATTAGATAAGCCTTGATCTCAAAGTTTATTAAAACTACTATTGTTAGAGTTGAATTTAGCTTGTCTTACTTGGTGTTTGGCCTAGTGGTTTAGGTGTGCTTGAGTTGGATCCTCTTCTAACTTGAAGATGTTTGTAATTGAATTGCCAAACTCGGATACACAAATGAAACATGTTCACTAAATCATGATAGTCATCACTTGTTGTCTTGTTTTGTTATTGTCATCTTATATGGTTGATATTTTAATTATTTAATGTTTGAAGCATGTATATATGAATGTTATGCACATTGTTATGAATTTATAGATAATTTATATGTCATGCTGTTAAGTGTTCCATGTGTATGTGATAGAACATTACGGTTGATTCAAGTTGTGATACTACTTATGCCTTGAAGTGTCGCTTGTTATTTGGTATGTTATATGTATGTCATTGGGTGTTCATTATTTGTTTGAGATTGGATACTATGGATGAACATAACAATAATTTAGTATGGTATTTATGATTATTGCCCGATGCATATCGTTTAGATAAAGGAGAATTATATTATACTTGATGCCAACGATGATGATAACAATGTGATATTAAGCGCGTTTACTCTCATCAAGAGGTGAATAATGGTCTAGATAGAGGGCATTGTACTCTCACGATTTGGAGATGGGCTTATCCGAGAGATGAACGACTTTGATGGCTTTCACATTCCGCAAAAGGAGGTTGTTTAATAGTGACTTGGCTTAACAAGTTGGCCAAACTGTTGTGCTCATTCACGAACTTGGCCACTTGGGTGATGTGGTTTATTCTCTCTGTGAATAGTGTTGATACGACTAGCTATCATGTGAGATGAAGTGACGTCCTATTATTGAATAAATGTATTACATGTATGTTCACATGATTAAAATGGTTATGCCAATTGACTATTGATGAACGTGATTTGTATTGTTTTCATTCATTAAAACGTTGTCTTACCAGCTTTCATAGCTAACAAAGTTTTGTTTAATGTTGTGTACTCACAAAGTTGCTCACAGTAAAAAAAAATGAGGATGAGTGCTTTGATATGATCTTATTTTCTGCTGATTACCTCTAATAGGTATTACATAAACACTATTCTGACAAAGATCTATAGTTATATTACATAAATGGCGAACCGCCGATTCATAATGATACATATGGTCCTTGTCATAAATGAAATCAAATGGACCCATCATCCGCAGATGGAAATGTGGAAAAGATGAACTTATGATAAGATGGTTACATGGGCTGGAAGTGTGTGGCAATGCATAATGCAGAAGACGGATCCATGGCGGTCTTTGTGGTGGCCATGAACCTTTTCCGGCTATACCAAAGAAGTAACAAATGATTCCTCCATGAGTTGCAGCAAACAATCCATTACGAGAAAGATGACTACAACAGACATTTATCATTCATAACTCGGTTTCATCAAAAAGAGAAGGATATTGACTTCAGAAGTCAATTTCTGATATCTTGAAGTTCAGAAATTTATATGAATTCACACATTCCAATATATAAACTTTCATAAGGCTTAATCCAACTTAAGACAACTGCATTAGTAGTTAAGATCTTACTGTGTTAACAGTTAGATCAGTCCATATCCACAATGAATCTTCTTAACATGTTGAACATTATAAAAGGAAAAAAAAAAAAGTCAAAACGGACCGTAGGAAAGGAAAGTCAAGATTATCTGAAGTCCTAATAAAAATCAGCTAGTTTAACAGATGATCATTGCAAATTTCTCCCAACTTCTATATCAGGACATTAGGCAAACAAACACGAAAGACCCATACACACCTTCATCAAAAGTCATGAACTGATCTAAAGAATCTATTTATAGAGTTGAGTTCAATAAAGTTCATATAAAAAACATAGTCCTGAAATTTTAATATTCAATCACATGTGATTCAGTATATAATCATATGTAATTGTAAAAGCATCACATGTTAATTATGAAAATATCACTCTGCCCAAAATTTTAAAATTCAATCTGGACCATTAATGAGGCTGATCCAAAGGCTAAAATTAGTCCCTTAGGACTATGAATTAAGTATGGACTATATTAAACATTTCTGTCTATTTATATCCCAGTTTCAGAGTTTCTATTTCAGATACCAGACCAGAAAATACTAGAGAGTTCAAATTTCGATCCAAAATCACCAACTTTTATATCAGAAGACCCGTTTACACTTCACACTAAGTCTAGGTTCGATGATCAATATAGATAAACACTACAAAGTAGCAGAAAATCAAGCTTGAGCGATGAACATTGGCTTGACATTCAAATACTGGTTTCACACATTAACGGTGAAAGTGTGAAACTCAGTTCTATAACTGCTGATCAACAATATACACATATCCCTCTTTTGGTAAAATAAACAAGTTTAAAGTAGCTACACAAAAGTCTAAAATAAGTGACCAACAATAAGCTTGCATCCCAATTATTAAATCAGGCGACCGAGTTAAAACTAACAGCACAAAACACGCAAAATGTTATATGCTAATCGAATATAGGAGATCAATTATTTGCTTATATCAGAATCCATATATCGAGTATGTTTGGCAGAAATAGCTGGTAGCTGTAGCCGGAAGCTTGAAGCTTGTAGCTTTTAGCTTTAAGCTTTTGCTGCTAGTTCTAGTGTTCTACCATCACCTAACTTAGGCCCAACTTTTAATAGCAGAAGAATAATTTATACTAGCAAAAAGGCAACATTTTGGACATAAAAGATTAACTCAAAGCAGTAAACTTAACATATTGATTTTGTGAATGTAGCATTAAAATTTTACAAAATTCTACATAATAACCCTGAAATTCATGTTCAATTCAAAAAATTGCACAAGAAACTTACAGTTGTGTAATATAATAGCAGGAAAACTACTTTTTTCATTGGCCAGCACCACTCTCTTCTTCCAATTTCTTCACATAAGCCTTTAAAGTCATAACTAAGTTCCTCGCCGGAGCCTGCAATGTTCCGACCACCGACGTTGCCGGTCCCTTCAAAGAACCCAATAGCTTAGCATAAACCTCTGCTCTCGATGGCATAGTCTCCAACGTCTTAAACTCCTCCGGCGGGTAATACTTGCCTTCAAAAACCGCCCCACTGAAATCATTATCTTCTAATTTCTTCTCTTTCTGAAAAGTCCGGTAGGGTTTAATTGCGGCCGGAATCTCTTCGGTGTGAACAAACAACCACGCATTCATCCCCTTCATACATGGTTTCAATGCTTCCCATTGTGTGCCTTCAATCGCTTTTTCGACCAACGTGTTTTTGGCGACTATGAGTTTGGTGGTTTCCGGGAATGTTGTACGGAGCTGCTGGAATTGTTGAACGGTGAAGCCTTTGTAATTGATTCCGGCGAGGAGGTAGCAGTCTTGGAGCTGTTGTTTGACGGTTTCTACTGTTTCTTCTTTCTTTGTACGGCTGATTGCTGAGCGGATTGTGAGATTTAGTCGGTTAGGTTTACGATTACAGGTGGTGGTAGAATGGAGGAGAAGGGGGTTGCGAAAGTGGGATTGTAGGGATACGGCGGAGGAAGACGGTGGCCGGAAGTTGGAGGATGGGAGAGTGAAAAGGGTCGCTTCCATTTTTGTAGAGATTGGGGGAGGAAATGAAGGTGTGGATTTTGTATTGGGTACTATCTTATCTCTTGCAGTGTGGATTTGGTGACAAACGACGCCGTTACGTAAATGTTAAATGTTTATACATCATATTATCTTATAAAAATACAAGCACAACCAGATTAAATATTTGTATAATACAATGTTTTTTAAACCGGACTGGACATTAAACCGACAGACTAACCGGTTCATTGATTCGACCGATTCAACTGGTCTTAAAAACCGGATGGCATCATAATTAATTTAAATCAAGGTTATCAAGATCGAGATCTTACCTAAAATCGTTTTTGTCTTTGCAAGATCGGATCGTAAGATCGAGATCGGGATCTTAAGATCCTACCACAAGTCACTAGATATTTTTAGGTTTTTATATGCTATAATTTTTAATAAAAAACCAATTATATAACATTTTTACGAGAGAATTAATCATTAAATTTTAAAATAACATACATTAAACTCCAAATTCTAAATATTAATAGAATAGATGAAAATTCACCATAACTTATTTATTTATATATCATAAAAAATTTAATAGGTGACTCTTAAACACATTCAACAAATCTAGAGCACACTATGCATAACATTAATTCCTTATGCATAACATTAATTCCTTATTTTATAAAATATCTTCTTCTCGTGAACTTCTATTTCTTATAACAAAGAAAAATAAAACTGTGACGTTTGTAAAGTACAAAACTTCGAACAGTTATTTTTAACATAAGGTTGACCACTCAAAATTAATAAAATAATAAAGTAAAATAAAAGTGATAATAAACGATTTTAAAAAATAAACATGTAAAATGATAGTAGTATTAAGAAATGTAAAAAACAAAAAAAAGGTGGGATCGTGGGATCGTAGGATAGTTTACGATCCTACGATCTCATGTACGATTTTATGATCCTAACTACGATTCTTCCTATTTACGATCCTAAATACGATCCAGCGCGTTTTCGGTTGGTAGGATCGTAGGATCATACGATCCTACGATCAAGATCGCGATTTTGATAACCATGATTTAAATCACAATAATAATTATATAATACAACAAAAGAAAAGAATATATATTAATATGTTTTCATCTAACTAGCAATTATAATTATATATATAATAATAATAAAGTATGAATACGAGATACACAATACTTTATGTGTCTCTTAGTTATTATACTAAACAAATGCCTTTTAAAGTTAATGTAATTATAAAGCCAAGAATATATAAGAACTTTATACTTACATAATACGCATGAGGAGAAAAATAAAATTATAGCAATAATTCTGTTTTGAAAAGAAAACTAGGTTTCAACTTACCCGTGCTACGCGTCGGGATTAAACTATACTTTTTTACAGCAAAATTCACATACATCATAAACCTACTCCTAAATCTACATATTGTCCAATATATTATTTGAACCAAAAATGTTATGACTACTCTTAAACATCACATACCGTTATATAATAGACTCTTTAATAGTGTATTAAACTACACTTTAGATCAAGTTTTATTAATCATCAATAGCACTAACAATTCACTTAAAACTTTCCAATTACTCAATTAATAAAACCACTTCTAATTTAAAACTCTATCTTGGTAAGCATGAGATACCAATACGAAATTCAAGTTTGAACGTCACAGTAAACAAAATACCCTTGAAATATGTGACATCAATTCAAATTCAGAAGAAAAATAGATAGATTAGTATATATATATATCAATCCTGAATTGCGGCTACCTAACCCTGACGAAGCAAGAAATAAATATAAAAAAAAAGAAAAGAGAACGTGCAAGTTCATATCGTGAATAAATGGAAAAAGCATATCACGTTTTATTGGCTAATTTACATAATTGCCCTTGTTTTTCTCATGAGAAATTGGCATAAAACCCTATCTTGGTTAGCATGAGATACCAATACGAAATTCAAGTTTGAACGTCACAGTAAACAAAATACCCTTGAAATATGTGACATCAATTCAAATTCAGAAGAAAAATAGATAGATTAGTATATATATATATCAATCCTGAATTGCGGCTACCTAACCCTGACGAAGCAAGAAATAAATATAAAAAAAAAGAAAAGAGAACGTGCAAGTTCATATCGTGAATAAATGGAAAAAGCATATCACGTTTTATTGGCTAATTTACATAATTGCCCTTGTTTTTCTCATGAGAAATTGGCATAAAACCCTATCTTGGTTAGCATGAGATACCAATACGAAATTCAAGTTTGAACGTCACTGTAAACAAAATACCCGTGAAATATGTGACATCAATTCAAATTTAGAAGAAAAATAGATAGATTAGTATATATATATCAATCCTGAATTGCGGCTACCTAACCCTGACGAAGCAAGAAATAAAAAAAAAAAGAAAAGAGAACATGCAAGTTCATATCATGAATAAATGGAAAAAGCATATCACGTTTTACTGGCTAATTTACATAATTGCCCTTGTTTTTCTCATGAGAAATTGGCAGATTTTTATGCCAATTGATATATATAGGAATACTAACCTAACCCTGACGAAGCAAGAAATAAAAAAAAAAAAAAGAAAAGAGAACATGCAAGTTCATATCGTGAATAAATGGAAAAAGCATATCACGTTTTATTGGCTAATTTACATAATTGCCCTTGTTTTTCTCATGAGAAATTGGCATAAAAATCTATGTTGGTAAGCATGAGATACCAATACGAAATTCAAGTTTGAACGTCACAGTAAACAAAATACCCGTGAAATATGTGACATCAATTCAAATTCAGAAGAAAAATAGATAGATTAGTATATATATCAATCCTGAATTGCGGCTACCTAACCCTGACGAAGCAAGAAATAAATAAAAAAAAGAAAAGAGAACATGCAAGTTCATATCGTGAATAAATGGAAAAAGCATATCACGTTTTATTGGCTAATTTACATAATTGCCCTTGTTTTTCTCATGAGAAATTGGCAGATTTTTATGCCAATTGATATATATATAGGAATACTAACCTAACCCTGACGAAGCAAGAAATAAATATAAAAAAAAGAAAAGAGAACATGCAAGTTCATATCGTGAATAAATGGAAAAAGCATATCACGTTTTATTGACTAATTTACATAATTGCCCTTGTTTTTCTCATGAGAAATTGGCAGATTTTTATGCCAATTGATATATATAGGAATTGTTCTACACTTATTTGAGGTCCCACATCGGCTGTTGAGTGGAAACTAATCAAGTCACATGTGTGTATA
The DNA here is from genome assembly GCA_947179395.2 of Pulicaria dysenterica. Taxonomy (NCBI): domain Eukaryota; kingdom Viridiplantae; phylum Streptophyta; class Magnoliopsida; order Asterales; family Asteraceae; genus Pulicaria; species Pulicaria dysenterica. The sequence goes on along the minus strand of OX359293.1, from coordinate 18,017,662 downwards.
AAAAGGAGGGTAGGCCGGCAAGTGAAAGAGCAAATTAGCCAAGCGTGCCTTGTTGTCCGCTTTAATGGTTTTTTCGGTTTCTGGGTGTTTGCCGGTTTACTTAAAACCGTCCGTTAAAAAATACAAAGGTTTAACCGGTATTATAAAACCATTTAGAGTTACGGTTCCTGATTGGACTGGTCGAACCAGCCGGTCCGGTCCGGTTTTGAGGACCATGGTATAATACATATGTTGGCTTAAAAAAATAATAAACATCAAAGTAATAAAAATATTATATAATAACGATAGATGGTACCAATCTATATCCTATATAACTTAGACTTGATTGTATCCTAGGTGTCAATGTCTATTGATTGGTAAAAATGCAAGTATGAGCAATTGCAAATTGTAGAAATGGTGATGTGGCCCTAATTCAACGAATGGTCATGTGTCCCACATCGGAACTGCAATAAAACTTCATGAGGAAAATCATGTATATAAAAAGGGATCTTGGAAGCCAATTAGTAAGGCCTTGCCCCATAAAAACTCATGATTAGAAATGGGTAATCTGTTTCCGGTTTGATCGTAAGTCTAGTTCAACCGGTTTTTCCGGTTTTCACATAACCGGGCGGTTTTTTTATCCGGATTTCCTTTCAGTTTTGAACCGTAGTCATGTCCGGTTCCCGGTTAACCGGTCGGGCCATTCCGGTTTTAAAAACGTTGTTTCCAGCTGATCGGCGTTACATCTAACTCTTTAGTCGTTTATGAAGATTATCAAATGCTTCATATTGCTTGCATTATTTATGCTTTAAAATACTGGTGTTTTAAACATATTTATTTTATACAAATTTGTTATAATTCTCGGTAAATGACTATCTAATATTTATAATCATCATTTGGTCGTCTTTCCTTCTTGATGTCTATTAATAGAGACATTGTTTTAGTTAATTGCGGGTTTCATGTAAAGTTTAAAAGATGTTATTAGGATGGTAGGTAATGGATAGGATGAGTTTAACGGACATTAAAAAGGTGTTAAATTGTTATGATTTGATTGTATCCTAGGTGTCAATGCCTATTGATTGTATCCTAGGTGTCAATGGCTATTGATTGACAAATATGCAAGTATGAGCAATTGCAAATTGTAGAAATGGTGATGTGGCACTAATTCAACGAATGGTCATGTGTCCCACATCGGAACTGCAGTAAAACTTCATGAGGAAAATCATGTATATAAAAAGGGATCTTGGAAGCCAATTAGTAAGGTCTTGCCCCCATAAAAACTCATGATTAGAAATGGGTAATCTGTTTCCGGTTTGGTCGTAAGTCCGGTTCAACCGGTTTGGTCGTAAGTCCGGTTCAACCAGTTTTTCCGGTTTTCACATAACCGGGCGGTTTTTTATCCGGATTTCCTTTCAGCTTTGAACCGTAGGCATGTCCGGTTCCCGGTTAACCGGTCGGGCCAGTCCGGTTTTAAAAACGTTGTTTCCAGCTGATCGGCGATGCATCTAACTCTTTAGTCGTTTATGAAGATTATCAAAGGCTTCATATTGCTTGCATTATTTATGATTTAAAATACTGGTGTTTTAAACATATTTATTATATACAAATTTCTTATAATTATCGGTAAATGACTATCCAATATTTATAATCATCATTTGGTCGTCTTTCCTTCTTGCGGTCTATTAATAGAGACATTGTTTTAGTTAATTGCGGGTTTCATGTAAAGTTTAAAAGATGTTATTAGGATGGTGGGTAATGGATAGGATGAGCTTAAAGGACATTAAAGAGGTGTTAAATTGTTATGATTTGAGGCTGTCGAGGTATACCGTTTGGAAAGCCTCACACCACGGGCCACATTATATCTATTCTGGAAGGCAAAAAATGAGTTAATATTTGTCAACTAAAAGTCTATTTCTACTAAGGTGTTGCTAGACATCCAAATCATGGATTATGATTAGATCTCAAATAGGTTAATAAGGGATTGCAAAGACTATGTCTTTCCTTCTTGCGGTCTATTAATAGAGACATTGTTTTAGTTAATTGCGGGTTTCATGTAAAGTTTAAAAGATGTTATTAGGATGGTGGGTAATGGATAGGATGAGCTTAACGGACATTAAAGAGGTGTTAAATTGTTATGATTTGAGGCTGTCGAGGTATACAGTTTGGAAAGCCCCACACCACGGGCCACATTATATCTATTCTGGAAGGCAAAAAATGAGTTAATATTTGTCAACTAAAAGTCTATTTCTACTAAGATGTTGCTAGACATCCAAATCATGGATTATGATTAGATCTCCAATAGGTTTATAAGAGATTGCAAAGACTATGTTTATGACACGGATTGCAAAAACTGAATTTATGAAGATTAATCACTAAAGATAATTGGGTCAAAATATATGACCTTTTATTGATTATTTAAATGCAACAACTCCACTTCAAACACTAACTTATCTGCTATAACCTACTTGAATTCTCCAATTATTCATATATCAAAAATCTTATATACTGGCCCGTGTTTACACGGGCGTGAAAGCTTCTGTCTTTAACATGAATCAACTCTACATGAGTGAATCACTCATTGATGCCACGAAATTGTACACACACAGCAAGATTGTCTATCCTGATACAGAAGGTAATTAATATTTCTCTTTCTGTTTTGGCACTCTAACACTTAATCAAATTAAATACTTCCCCATAATTCTCTACATAACTACTCCTTATCTACCTTATCTCACAATATCTCCAGATCTTATGATATTCCAGAAAGACTTGTGAGGCCAAGAAGGCGGATACCAAATGTGGGAACTGATATGAACGTGTTTGAAAAAGTTATTGATGCCAACGCTCTTAAACACAAACGATTGGTATGTCAAAACAGCCAATACCCCCAAGAGAACAATATTACATGCTTATTTTTTACAACTTCACAAATATAAATTAACATATTACTTATGTTAAATACAGACTATTCCAGCTCCATTTGCAAAACGTTATAATCTAATGCGTTTTAAGAAGGCCAGAATCATATATGGTGACACGGACTTGTGGATGAGGATGACTACGCTTAAGAGGAACAGGCCAAGAAAGATCGATGACCATGTGATTCTTGATGGACCAGGATGGATGAACTTCAAAGAGATCGTACAATTTGGTGAAAATACTATACTTTTCTTCACACTGGACACGTACAGCCTAGAATCCCAACAAGTAAAATTCACCATCGCGGCGATCTAACCATCTACAACAAATATAACACATTCACGAACTTTCGGCTTTTGGACAATTTTTTGGCCTGTTTAGTGACATATTTGAACTGTTAGATGATGGATTTGTAAGCCTGTATATACTGAAAATGTGGATTGATCTTTTGCCTAATCTAACTATCTCCTATCGAACTTATCTAAAAAACTCTCCTTATTACAATCCCGGAAGAGAAGTATAAAATATATAAACACTAGACTATAGGCCCGTGTTCACACGGGCTTGACACCTAGTACTCATATAAGTGAAGGAAGTGTTGACACGAGACGACAAATATTATATTAGTAACGTGATATTATTATGCAAATAAACATAATTGTATCTCTTATATAAGTCATCGAGTGTTACAATTAGGACAATAAGATCAATTTTTTTGGTAATAAAAAGAAATTAATATGATTATAAAATATTCTAAAATAATAAAACTAAGAATTTGGTTTAAGATTATATTATTTTAAAGTTTTATAAGGGGTAAATAACAAAATTTAATCTTTGTAAATTATAGTGGACTAATACAAAATTTTAAGCTTTAAGATGACACACTTATTTGTAAAAACACACGTACACGTAAACAATGACTCACATATTCTGCCAAAGACTCGATACAAATTCTAGTGAATACTAAGTACTAACTGCTTAATTCTTATCTGCTTTATCCGATTCTGCTTTCAAATAATCAACAAGTAATTGGGAGTAGTTTCCTCTACCTAACACATATAACACAAATAACAGGAGTTGCCTCACTCACTCATCACATTTAACAAATAATGAGAGTTATCTCCCTTGCTCAACATATAGCACATAAATACACACTCACAACTTTATCCACAAATGAGTATTTAAAGGATTTCATGTAACTCATCTCAATTGATGTTCTACTACTCTTCTAACTACTAAATACGAGGTAATAGATCAAAAGTCAACAACTATAATCGATCATCATTACATTAATCATGCATTATGCATTTTGTCATTAAACATGGGTTGACATGTCCTCATATTGGCCAAGGCATGGTTGTGCGATGCCATACTGCTCTCATCACACTATCATGTGTCGTGCCACTTCCCGTTACTAAACCTACTCCTACACCCGCCCCATGTCCACTCTCTTCTAATAGACACTCCTTACAAATTATTAGAAGATATAATATATGATATTGCTTTTGTAAATTAGTTAAATAACTTATGCTCGATGGCAAGGTTAGCGATAAGATCTATTGGGCGAATCCCCGTGCGGGAAAGAAAGCGAGAAGAGAAATGACTGTGCCATTCTTTCAGTTGCCGGCATATGCAACGGCTAGTTTATCAGGGGCGGATTGGTGAACAGAATACGCGACCCTAATAGAGTAGAGCAAGTTCTCCCTTCTTTTTGAAGGTAGTGTCATCGAATTCCTTTCAAAGCTAAAATAACTAAATATCTCTCATTTAAACAGTTTTATAAAAATAACATCATCTAAATTTGATAATGCCAACATAATATACCATTTCCCCGAAACAACCCACGATGAACAATGGCTCAAATAAAAAAATTTCAAACGAAGGACCAAATTTGTAACAATCATGAACATCATCTAACTATTCAATATTAATACATAGTATAGGGACTAGATTGTAATTCGCTTGAGAAACCCACAAATGCCACTCATTGTGGAGTCCCCTTTCTTTTTCTAAAGTTCTACGGTGAGAAAACTGGTTCGTATAAAACCCTAATCAGTGAACAGAATTTCGATTCCTTTAATAGTGTTCGTTCAATCAATTCGATCAAAATTATCGTACCAGCACAAAATTAAGATTCTAAAAATTTGAACTTGTGAATTGGTTCTGTTTCAAGAGGATGCCTCCGAAGCAATCAAAAGCGGATTTAGCGAAGAAGCAAAAAATTGTTGAAGACAAAACATTTGGGCTAAAGAATAAGAACAAGAGCAAGAATGTCCAAAAGTATGTGCAATCACTTCAGCAAAATGTACAGCCTAAACCCGATGCTTCCAAACTTGCTGCTAAGGTATTGTTTTTTACGATTCGATTCATTCGTTGTGTTGATTTATAGTGCGTGCATCGTCCTTTTTAGTTGGGTAGTTATTAATTTTAAGTTTCAATCTAACAGAAAAAGAAAGAGGAAGAGAAGGCTAGAGAGAAGGAATTGAATGATTTGTTTAAGATCGCTGTTGTTCAACCCAAAGTACCTGTTGGTAGGTTTTTTATTTACTTTGAAAAACAGCATTTTGATTTTTCTAGTTGGGGTAAGTCGTGGTTTTAGTTTATTGATCGGTGCTGGATTCAATCTAATCTGACGATCTTTATGCATATAAGGTTACAGTAGGTTGATTGTATTTGGGACCACCAGACTTTTCTGTTTTGTCATACTTGTAATTGCACAGGTAGAATCAATGTTTCTTTTGAATTCATTATACGATTTTGAACGTATATAAGGAGACCAAATAGTAATACAATACAAGACTACATTACCTAGCCCACTACAATGCAATAAGCCTGTTATATTGCCTATATCAGCACCACCATGAGCTAAGGACGAATTATCACTTGAAGCTTAAACCATAAAGATAAAATATTTACAGTAGGAAGAGGCTTCATAAAGGCAACGACAAGTTGGTTATGTAGTTGAGAGAAAGTGGTGCTACTATTCATTGCATGTCACTTTCTCTCTAGTGAAGTGAAAGTTGATTTTAACATCTTTGATGCGTGCATGAAACATGAGTTTTGCACATAGACAATTTGCATTTTTGCACCATGTTTTTGACACCATAGTATGAGACCTTTTGCTACCCAGGTTAATAATATATCGCTGCTAAGATAATCCTTTAATGGTGAGGAACCACCTATCTGCCAAGAAAGAAGTCTAGATGACCTTGAGGGTAGGGTGCGCCCCACAGACTCCACTGGTTCAATATGTGGCCGAGTATAAGAAAGATGTCGTCAACAAGTATACACATATAGAACCTTGACTAAATGAAGAGAGATGAATCAGTCTTTGAGCTGACAAAGCCAATTGCCTCAAGTGCAATAGACAATTTGTTAAGCCACATGCTAGAGCCTATTTTAAGCGATAGATGGATTAATGAAGCATGCAAACATGATTAGGGCATCAGGGATCAATATTCAGTTGAGACACATGTATCGTCTCAGCTAGGTTCTGTTGCAAGAAGGCATTCTTGAAAACAAGTTAACAAAGTGACCAACCTTATTAATGATCTATATGGCATCTCGACCTCTTATCAAGTCCACAACAACCCCGGAAATACCATTCCAGAGCATAATTAATCGTGAAAATACTAGGGATGAGCATGGGTCTCCTGGTTTATGCCTAACAGGACAATAACATCCTTTAGGACAAACACAACATACACCCTTTGGCCACCAGGACAAACACATCATGCACCTGGCAAAAAGCCTAACCAAGTAGAAAATAGTTTGACCTAGAGTCCACACAGACCAACCAGATCACTTTGGTTAGGTCAGCCTCTTCTGTTTTCTCCAAATCATGCACATCCCTAGATAATACAATTTAAGGACAAACACAAATGTAAAGGGGAAAGGAAATGATCGCCCCAGTGGGAAGGCACAACATATACCAGCAAGACAATAACACCCTCCAGGACAAACACATCAAGCACATGGAGGAAAGCTAACCAAGTAGAAAATAGATAGACCTGGAGTCCTCATTCCATGGCTCCTGTCCCTGGCCCTAAGTATATGCTTCCTGGTACATATAGTTAGCTCCCTGCGAAATCTTATAGTTCGGAAAGTCCTGGAAGTATGTAAACCATGTTCAGATGGGGTCAAAACTACCTTGGGGCATTTAAAGGATTGCCCAAACGGCCACTTACAATCGTGGAACATGTCGCATAGTCTGCATGTCCTACATATATGCATATCGTACATATATTCAACAGTAATGAAATTCTAGGGAAAATATCGAACACATGAGATATTGAGATTAATGATAAGTAGGAGATATCTAAATAAGTTTGGAGAAGTGATTTACAATTATAACAATCTGTGTCCAAAAGTAGAAGCTGTGGGTGATTATCTTAAACATCATTAAAAACAAAATCAAGTATAGATTGAATTCTATAATTAGAATTGGAAGTGATAGATGCAATGATTTTCTTATTGATGTGATGAACAAAAACTTATGAACTGTTTATTGAACATCAGGAGTGTCTACAAGAAATCATAAACTTGAGCAATTTTGCTTTAGGGTGGCCTAGATGATGATGCCATGTAGTAGACAATGCATGTGCAGTTGAGAATACTAAACCTGGAGAAGAACAAGTGGATGGTAAACTTAGGGCATATATTATGGTGCTACCCAGTTCTGTAAGGAGGATTTTGTGGTTAACTTGACTCGGTGATCCTTCACAACAAAGAATTTAGCACGAAATCTATAATAAACATGATAATCTTGGCAAAACTTTGGAGCAGACAAAAGCGGTGTGGTTTGAACACATTGGGAACATGCAAGAATCAAGATGTCAAATAAACGAAAAATATGAGTAGCTGAGTGTTTATATGTTCGGCCTAGATGTAGGATACGATAATCTCCACTCGAGCCATATGTGTGGTGTAAACTTAAATGAATTCGTCTCGTAAACCCGTTAAAGTTCAGGCAAACAGGTCAATGGGATCCACGGGATCCCCCATCATGGCAAGTATCAGCCAACTATTTTTCCCTTGTTAGGTAGTTGGAGAGTGGAGACGAAACTGTCATCATTATGACAGAGGTTGTGTTGAAAGCTCTTCAAATTTAATGCCTGATTGGAAGACGTTGAGGCATAAGAATTGGTACCCAGCAGCCAGCACACTAAGATGTAATAGTGCCCATTTATTACATATCTCAATACTTAACAAAGAGCTGAACAATTTTTTATGCGTGTCATTCTTGAAATGATATGTATTTTTTTCTTTTTGAAAAACAGTGTTAACTTCGACTTTTTATAAATCAAATACTACAGATATAACGTTGTTCGTATTAAATTTTGCTACCGTGTTATATCAATTTTACATTTGGGAAAATGTGAGTAGTGGAACTCATGGAGTAAAACATGTTTTTGTTTCTTGCTTTAGTTGTATAGCTATTACTTAAGGATGTTTGACAGTAGGATAACCTTCTGCCTCATTCATGATTATATGGTGTAATGATTGTGTCTAACATTTCTGATATTACTCATTAGTCATTCCACAGATTCTCAGTTGTCACTCGGATCTTGTGCGGAATAGTTGTACTTATTGATGGTTATTTTTTACAATAGCTCATTGCTTGTGGCAAGATAGTTATGCAACGACTATTACCATATTTATGTTATGAATGTTAAAAATTTATTGGATTATTATGTCTACATGTATTCCTTTTGTAACTGTTCAACAGTGTTGAACACATGTAAATTTTTGTACCATACTTGATTATCTTAAATTCTATGCATGGGTTTTGATCAGGTGTGGATCCGAAGTCCATATTGTGTGAATTCTTCAAGGCTGGTCAGTGTGCAAAAGGTTTCAAATGTAAGTTTTCTCATGATCTGAATGTACAGAGAAAGGGTGAGAAGATTGACGTTTTCAGTGATAAGCGTGATGAAGGTACTTGTTTTTCATGTGATATAATTGGTTATAAGAATTTTTCACTCATGAATTGTTATGAAAAGCATTCTTTTGATTTACAATACGCTTTTAGGAACAATGGAGGATTGGGATCAGGAGACGTTGGAAAAAGTTGTTGCATCAAAAGGGAAAGAGTATAACCAGAATAAACCAACCGACATTGTATGCTCTCATTATCCCTTTAACCCTCTCCAGCGATGTTGATATAATTCATGAGTCCATTTGTTATAGTATAGATTATTCATTAAATCTTTAATTTCCCACAATTTACTTTATTTGTGTGATTGCTGTTCCTGACATTAAGTATTTCCCCCTTATATTTCTTCTTTTAAGCTGTTAAGCAACAGATTACACATGTATAAAGTCGGTTGCCAGAAAATCAACAAATATAGTACTTCATATTTATTGATGACACTTTATATCCAATTTCTAAATCAGATCCTACTTTATCTTTGCCAACATTACAGGAAAGTTGTATGAATCGTAGACATTGGTGCCTCTTGTCAGGTGCCATTTTTCTACCTTACAGTAATAAATATTGATTCTATATCTTAAATTAACAAGTAAAATATATATAAGATCACGAAATCTTCTTATATCTACAAAGTATACAATCTTCCACATTGGTTTGGCCTTTAAATGAAATACATGAAGGTTTATGGAGTTATCGTTCAAAGATGATCTGTGCTAGCTAAAAACAGGGTGACAATTGCATGGAAGTTCTAGTCAACAAAGTTAATTATTTTGGTTAAAATTAATTTGTTTTGAATTCATGAGTAGGTTTGCAAACACTTTCTCGAAGCAGTGGAGAAGAAACAATATGGTTGGTTTTGGGTTTGTCCGAATGGTAATAAAGAGTGTCATTACAGGCATGCACTCCCTCCTGGTTATATTTTGAAGTCACAAATGAAGGCACTTTTAGAAGAAGAAGCTAACAAGCTTGCTATTGAGGATGAGATTGAAGATCAGGTGAGTGTTGTATCCATCAGAATTTTATTTTTGCATTTAACCATCGCGGCTCCAGTTTGTATCATTTGAGGATAAAAAGATCTGGTGGTGGGTCCTACTTAAGATGTACCGAGAAAGTAGGAAAATGGTATTGCTAGTTATAGAGATTAAAGTTTAATGAAATTTTATATAAAAATAGGAAGATGTATGAAAAGTTTAAAATGACACTATCATTTAGTATTATTCCCTATATGCCTTTTCTCCTTTGACTCCGAATGTCAAACTTGTTAATAACAAAGTTGCAATACTATTTATTCTTTTACATTTCTGAACTGCTTTTTTGGGTGACATTTCTTGATATATGTTTATTAAATTACTGTCCTTTCATTCACAAGTTAATTATATATATTCATATGAATTTCAAAATCATAAGTTATTTGTTTGACATGGAAAGTCAAAGTAGGACAATTGTGGGAGAACCTTGGGTTTATTTTTATGTGTCTGTTATCATATTGCTTATTGGAACATAGTTCTTAAGAAAGCTTGTTATTTGAATCAATTAGCGTGGAAAATTGAAAACTACAACTCCAATGACTACTGATCTGTTTATGGAGTGGAAGAGGAAGAAGCTGGAAGAAAGAGATGCTGGCTTGGCTGCTCAAAGAGCAGAGAGGGCTAAGAATGACCGCATGAGGTTTGTGTGCTTCCCACATTATTCTTCATTTTTATTTTTTTTCTTTATTTGTTTCGTAATAATTTCCATGGCTGTGTAGTGGTCGCGAGTTGTTTCTCTCTGATGCTAGTGTATTTGTGGATGATGCTGAGGCGTATGAGAAGTATAACCGAGAAGAGACTGATAATGACATGAACAAGGTAGTCTCAACTAATGCATATTTTTAATAATGGCTCTAGGCTTAAGTATGTGTTTAAGTGTACCCTTTTATTTCTTAGCTTCTAAAATCGTTTTTGTTTGATTTCTGCACTAATACCTTGTATATGTCACACGTATTTACGCCTCTTTAACTTTTTTTGAATCACTAAATCAGTAAATCTTGATATACATGTTACACACTAACTCGTCTCCTTGCAACATATACGAGTCAGTTGATGACTTGGCCTCTTGAAAAAACCTTCTAAAAGTTCAAAATCAAGGGGCAATCTTTAAATATTCTTCTAAAAGTTCAAGATCTCATATAGTCTTCTGAATTTCATCATATCTACTTACTCTTTCAACTCACTAAAATGTCATGTTTATCCATGAAGATAAAGTTAATTACTCATAACAGCTTGTTTCACTGAATAAACGAATAGAATGTTACTGATATGATTTACAATGATAACTATGTTTTCTTATATGTTTATTTAGTCAAACAGCCCATTACAGGCAACTAGTTTTTATATTACTTACTATAGAATGGGCAAATGTAATATTTTTCGTGTTGTAAAAACAGTAAATGTTATGAAAGTAAGGACACACTTCTTTTGAAAACAGTAAATGTTATGAAAGTAAGATGAGTTGCTTATGGAATGATTAAAATCCATCAACTTAACCATTCCTAATCTCAATTGCAGGCACAAAATGGCTCATCTACAGGTGCACCGAGTTCATCAACTAGTGTAGCTGCTGTTTCTGAAACGGGGAATTCTGACATTGATGACGATGATGATGACCTGGATATGGATGAATTGAACGAACTTGAAGCAAGCTTGTCGAAAACATCTATTCAGATTCAAGAGCCCAGTGAATAGATCTCCATTTTGCATCCTTGCAGTGAGTACATGTAAGAGATGTCATCCAACAGGTTTGAGTCATGGGTTGTCTCTAAAAGAGTTCTCTTTTCTTTTCTCTGCTTCACTAGTTTTGTGTTGCATATATAACATTATAAATTTATAACCTTCTGTTAACTTTTAATAAGTATCCGATTTAAAGTGTTCTGTATCCATTGCGCAAAGACGAGTCGTAGTTTCTTCGGGAAAAAAAGTCGTGTGCTTTGATCCCATGAAAGGTAGATGTTGGGACTTTTTGACCGGTTACAACTAGTGTAATACCCGTGTTGTGTTTGGGTACGTTGAAAAAGTATGTGTATAAATCTAAGATAAAATTTCAATACCTAATTTTGCAGCTTTTTACATTGACGATTGTGTTCAATAAAGTCTATTTAAAAACATAGTACTAAAGTTTTAATATTCAATCATAGGTGATTCAATATACAATCACATGTGATTTGTAAAAGCATTATCTGTGAATTACGAAAATGTCCCTCCATCTAAAATTTTAAAATGCAATCTGGATCATCGATGTCATGATCCAAAAGCTAAAATTAGTCGCTTAGGACTATGAATTAAGTACTAACTATATTTAACATGTTTCAATATAACATCAAAATAGGTAATTAGAACATTGCATATGAGTAAAAACTAAAAAATAAATAAAACATAAATTGCCAACATTATATATTTATTTTAAAGATCAGTTGTTTGAACATTCAAATATTTATGGTTTAGAAATAACTAACCAACTACAATGAATTAAAATGAGTAAAACCAAAATTAAAGCTAAAATTATTTTATTCTAAATATTCACAAAATGGGTATTATGATACGAACTGAGAAATCGATTAAGCCAAACTATGGATTGAAATAGAAGCAATACATATATTGAACTGAAATTAGGTAACAATGATAAACTCAATCATCACGACCATATACACTTTAGTAATCGTTGTTGTTCATTGGATTCCGGAGGAACTCTTTCGAGTAAGGACTGAGGTGCGTAGCGAAACTTTTGAAGCCAAAGTGCTGAGGACGCTCATTGGTACAATTAAGGTCCACTCGTACGCGAGCGTGGGCCTGGCTCCAGGGACTCACTGGCCAAAGCCTGCTAAATGATCCTCCAAGTCTGCCAAGGGTGGTCAGAAGCCGCCGAAGAAGAATTACCCTTCTTCTTCTATCTAATTCTATATAAGAGTAATTCTTCTAAAGTTATTGTAGCTCTTTTTTCCGCCTGCCTGAGGTTAGATAATATACTCGACCAAAGGGAGAGGACCTATGTGAATGTTTTGGAATGGGGATGTTCGCTTTTTGAAAGAAATTACCCAGTCAACCTCCCTTAGTCTCATTCTTTACACCCGGTCCAACAATCTGATGATTGATCCAGGGTTGTGTCCTATCTCGATTACCAAAGGCAACGAGCCCGACTAACAAGTCTAACCAAACGTAATTTCTGCCTAACATAACCAAGAGACACTATCCATATTTATTTAGCACTACTAACAAACTCCAGCCCACATGTTACCATTTGCCCCCTCAAGTATCAACTATTCCATTTCCTATCATTACTCCCGCCTTCGAAAAAGTCTTGTCCACAAGGCTTGCTTCCAAACGAGATCATGATCGGGTGGTTTCGGCCTGTTTAGGAGGACCCGGAGGTTGGTGATCATGAAACAAACACCGGGTAACAAAGAACTTTACACAATCTGAGGGTTTGAGTGGCTTTCAACTCCATACGACATACGGAATCACCATCATCAATTGTCTAACCCAAGTTGGTGTTAGACATTCATCAAGCACCTTGTGTGCGCAACCCAAGACTTGATTTGCGAAATAATCCACGGTGAAATGAGTCTCGGAGTGTAATTGTGGAACCATAACCGTGTGATATCGAATAAAGTCCTCCGTAGCGGTTAACTTACGTCCCGTTTCTGTCTCCAGTGGCTTGAGTGTGATGTCGAGGATAGGCTTAGGTGCCAACATAATTGCTCTATTCTCTGTCGGAATCGGATATACATCTGGAATGACTTCCCCAACATGAAGCTCATGAGAATAACCACAACTAGAGACACCATTGCCACCATCACTAGCAGGACCCTTCACACCCCCATTAGAAATGGAAACAATCACGGGACCTTGATCTCCCTTCCAAACAAAATGAGGGTCCTGTTGTTTTATCCATTACAACATAACCTTACAAAATTCCCTTTCTTCAATTCGATCTGCTTCCCACCTTTTTTTGAATTCAGAAACATCAAATTGGAGTTGTTGAATATGTTCATCATGAATATCCAATCGAGCATGAATAGATCGAGTGTCCATGGAAATCAACAAGAAGAACCAAGTAATCAAATCAGCAGGCACACCCTCAATTAACCGCCACTAATGCAATCCAGTGAAACATCAAAACCAATATAATCACGTATCAGCCAACAATTTCACGAAGTCAGAACCAAACCAGGATGAATCTCAAGTATAATCACCTATCCAACCCTGTAACACCGTACTTTTATATTAACTTTAATAAGCGTGCGGAAGCTAATTACATATAATTACTTTTAAAACCCAAAGATAAATACAAACTTTAACTGGTTTATAATTACAAAATACTACTACGATGTTATTTACAAAACAGGATCCATTCAAAAACTTGGACATCAGAGTATTGGTCTATCCATATTCCCAGTCCTATATCTTCAGAAACTCACTACGGAGCACCTGCAAAACAAACTAGTGGAGAATTAGCACAAAGCTAAGTGAGGGAATAAATATCTAAGCACATACAAGGCAAACAGCCCAAACACATAGCTCAAAACCAAGGAGAACCGACGGTGTTGCAACTACCTACAACCAAATGCCGGCCAAAGCATAGGTTTACCGATAGCCCTGCTAATATGGATAACAGTACAAGCACCCTTGAGTACAACAAATGCACCTCAAGATCAGATACTGTAAATCCCCAAGCAACAGGCCCAGCCGCCCAGCTAAAGCTGATCTCCAACCAAACATGTATATATATTATTCAAGAGCATAGCAACAATCAGGATATCATATCCCGCATATCCAAAGATATAGATCCACTTACCGAAGTCTTCACAACTCAGGTTACTCAGTATTCTAATCTACCGAGTCTTGTCTCCTCCTGAGTATACAACCATCAGTCAGTATTTGCTTAATCAATCCACAATAAGCACAATACAACATATGTACAAATAATCAAAATGTACATATACTTATACATCACATGTACTAATAATCTACAAGTACATAAACCACAAGTACACAAATTTACATATTACATGAACTAATAATCTATCAGCTCATAAACATCAAGCATAAATAAATGCGTATTTACAATTACCCTTTCCAATTTGTAATTCCGTGAAATCATTCAACTCCTTAGCTTAGGCATTACATATACTCTATTCATATGTCAAAGCCACACTTGATGTAATGTTCAGTTCAATTTATCAATATTTTCAAAGAGTTCTTAGTTCAACCTTCATTCGGATTTATCATCAAATTCCCAATTCCGAGCATAGGCATAAGTATAAATCCAAACAAGTCCAATTCCGTGCAAAGACAATATTAGAACTCCGATCATGTCAAATTCCGATTAAATATATTAATTTTTTTGATCAAATCCTTGTCAAATTCCGAGTATAGTCCAATTCCGAGCAAATGGTCTAATTCCGATCGAATACCAATTCCGAGAAATGTTCAATTCCGATAAATGTTCAATTCCGATCAAAGGAAATTCCGAATAAATGCTAAATTCCGATTAAATCATGAATTCCGATAGAAATAGAATTCCAAGCAAGGGCATATTTCAATTCCGAGTAAAGACTCATTCCGATAAAGGCACATTCCGATAAAATAAGTTTCTGAGAAAAAGCCAATAGTCAATTCCGATAAAATAGAATTCCGATCAAATCCGTTTTATCGGAATTCAACACATTCCGAGTAAATTGTCCCGGGATTCATGTATTCCGATAATCTTTTAATCGGAATTCTCAATTCCGATAGCTTCATATCTCAATTCCGACATATTCTTATGTTCTTGCATAAAATTGATTTCTAACTTAAATCTTACTGATTTAAAACATGAAAGAGTTCTAAGTTTCCAGAAATCATTCTAAGCATGTTATGAACATATTCTAACAATAATTTCTAACATGCAAACAACATAAATCATCAATTCATCACATAAGCATTTTATCGGAATTCATATATATTTACAAAACCGAATAAATTAACAATCAATCAACTATAAATCAGTGTTCTAACCTTTAGATGATATCAAATACTCAACTAAAATGCAAGCAAATAAGAAGTTCGATTTCTTTTCTTTTCTTCCTTCTTCTTCTCGGCCGAGAGCTCACAAGAACACACAAACACACACACACACACACACACACTTTGTATAAAATCACAAGTAATGAGGTATGGTGAAGGAGTGGGTGGTTATACCCACCAAAACCGGCCACCCCCCACCAACTCAATTTTTAAATTAATATAATTATTTACCTTAAATAATTAAAACAAAATAATATCACAAATTATTATCAATAACACATTTCTACAAATAATTTACATAAACAAATTAAATTTCCAGATTAATTAATTAATTACCTTAATTAATCTAAGCCGGTCGAGAGGGTGTTACAAATCTACCCCCCTTAAGAAGATTCCGTCCTCGGAATCTTATCATAAGTCTATTTGTACTCCCGTCATTAAATTTATAGCAGGCATTGATCTATCATCTATTATTTCTACTTCTACAGAGTAAATTAATCACAGTAGCAGATAATTTCAATTTATCACATAATGATATAGATATGAAATTTCTATTTACACTAGACTCAAGTAACTAATAAACAAACACAGAGTTTATAAGAAACACACCTGTAGCCACATTCTCATCCTCGGTGTCCTTGTTTACCGTCATTTTAAATGCCCTTCCTTCAGCAGAAGGTGGATTCTTTCTCTTTTGACCTGTTGAAGACGATCCCCCGACATCGACTACCCCTTGCCCCGTCCCCATTGCTTGCTGGCTTGTACATACTCCAGCTCTATGACCTTCCTTTTGACAGTTCCAACATACGTTTGTTTTAAATCTACAATCATAAAGTTCATGACCTAATTCACCACAACGCAAACATCGACGAGTCTGCGGTGTGCACGGACCCGTATGACATGATCTGCAAGTTATACACCACGGATTTCTTTGTACATATCATGAACTCTCAAATTTCTGATCTTCTTGATTCCGATTACTCTGTCCCTTTTCTTTATTCCCACTCTAACTTCCACTGGACCTGTGAGACGATCCCTTTTCACGGTTCATTCTTTCCCGAGCTTTAACATCACCCTCAGCAGCTCGTGCAATAGTAAAAGCTTGTACTAACGAGGTTGCCATCCAGGTGTTACCCCGATACTCAGGCAGTAGAGCTTGAACAAAATGATCTATCTGTGATGTTTCATCTGGTACCCACTGCTTAGCAAATCTCAGCTTTTCATTAAACTTAGCAATTAAATCATCCACCGACATCTTGTCATCTTGAGCCAAATCCAAGAATTCCCGCTTCACTTTAGCTAGATCATAAGTATTGCAGAACTGCTCACAGAACTTGGCTTGGAATTGATCCCAAGTGATAGAGTTGACAATCTCCCTGGATAGATGAGCAGTCAGAGAATCCCACCAGGTTGCAGCTTGACCCTTCAATCTCTTTGTTGCAAACTTCACTCTGTCAGACTCGTCACAATTACAGGCATCTAATGCCTTGACCGCTTCTCTCAGCCACTTTAAAGTATCCGTTGGGTTGGAACTTCCAGAATATTCAGGTAGCTGGCAATCCATGAAATCCTTGTATTGACACTTAGATCTGAAATCTCCCTGATTTGGATACCACGGTATAAAGAAGTTTTGCTGTTGTGGTTGATATTGTTGCTGAGGTTGTGATACCGGTGGAAAGGACATATATGGTAAAGTTCCAAAAGGTGTTGACACAGTGTTAAACGGTGCATCAGTATATACTGGAGGCGGTATTGATTGAGTAAACACTGCTGACTCTCGAGGCATATGGATTGTCTGAGTTGGCTGAGAAGATTAAGTCTGCTGCTGCTGCTGTTCTAATTCTTGAATTCTATCACTCAGAGTTTGCAAAGTATCCTCTAACTGTAACACATAGTCCTGTTGTTCTGATTCATCATTGTAAGAAGTACCAACTCGATTGTGATGTTCATTTACTGCAGTTGAAGATTGATTGTTGTTTCTTCTAGGGGACGCAGGGGTAGTTGTCTGGTTCACGTTATCAGCCATAATCTGTCTAATCCACAACATCTCACAAGTTGTTAGATTTAATCCGTTAGTATAAACACACTAACCACCCTCAAAGCTACACTACTAATTACCCACCCTGGGAATACTGGACTGACCAGAGCCTTGGTTCGAGTATTGCACGACAAAAACCAATGCAAATCCTCAAACCGGGGCTCTGATACCAATTTGTAACACCGTACTTTTATATTAACTTTAATAAGCGTGCGGAAGCTAATTACATATAATTACATTTAAAACCCAAAGATAAATACAAACTTTAACTGGTTTATAATTACAAAATACTACTACGGTGTTATTTACAAAACAAGCTCCATTAAAAAACTTGGACATCAGAGTATTGGTCTATCCATATTCCCAGTCCTATATCTTCAGAAACTCACTACGGAGCACCTGCAAAACAAACTAGTGGGGAATTAGCACAAAGCTAAGTGAGGGAATAAATATCTAAGCACATACAAGGCAAACAGCCCAAACACATAGCTCATAACCAAGGAGAACCGACGGTGTTGCAACCACCTACAACCAAATGCCGGCCAAAGCATAGGTTTACCGATAGCCCTGCTAATATGGATAACAGTACAAGCACCCTTGAGTACAACAAATGCACCTCAAGATCAGATACTGTAAATCCCCAAACAACAGGCCCAGCCACCTAGCTAAAGCTGATCTCCAACGAAACATGTATACATATTATTCAAGAGCATAGCAACAATCAGGATATCATATCCCGCATATCCAAAGATATAGATCCACTCACCGAAGTCTTCACAACTCAGGTTACTCAGTATTCTAATCTACCGAGTCTTGTCTCCTCCTGAGTATACAACCATCAGTCAATATTTGCTTAATCAATCCACAATAAGCACAATACAACATATGTACAAATAATCAAAATGTACATATACTTATACATCACATGTACTAATAATCTACAAGTACATAAACCACAAGTACACAAATTTACATATTACATGAACTAATACTCTATCAGCTCATAAACATCAAGCATAAATAAATGCGTATTTACAATTACCCTTTCCAACTTGTAATTCCGTGAAATCATTCAACTCCTTAGCTTAGGCATTACATATACTCTATTCATATGTCAAAGCCACACTTGATGTAATGTTCAGTTCAATTTATCAATATTTTCAAAGAGTTCTTAGTTCAACCTTCATTCGGATTTATCATCAAATTCCCAATTCCGAGCATATGCATAAGTATAAATCCAAACAAGTCCAATTCCGTGCAAAGGCAATATTAGAACTCCGATCATGTCAAATTCCGATTAAATATATTAATTTTTTTGATCAAATCCTTGTCAAATTCCAAGTATAGTCCAATGCCGAGCAAATGGTCTAATTCCGATCGAATACCAATTCCGAGAAATGTTCAATTCCGATAAATGTTTAATTCCGATCAAAGGAAATTCCGAGTAAATGCTAAATTCCAATTAATTCATGAATTCCGATAGAAATAGAATTCCAAGCAAGGGCATATATCAATTCCGAGTAAAGACTCATTCCGATAAAGGCACATTCCGATAAAATAAGATTCTGGGTAAAAGCCAATAGTCAATTCCGATAAAATAGAATTCCGATCAAATCCGTTTTATCGGAATTCAACACATTCCGAGTAAATTGTTCCGGGATTCATGTATTCCGATAATCTTTTAGTCGGAATTCTCAATTCCGATAGCTTCATATCTCAATTCCGACAGATTCTTATGTTCTTGCATAAAATCGATTTCTAACTTAAATCTTACTGATTTAAAACATGAAAGAGTTCTAAGTTTCCAGAAATCATTCTAAGCATGTTATGAACATATTCTAACAATAATTTCTAACATGCAAACAACATAAATCATCAATTCATCACATAAGCATTTTATCGGAATTCATATATATTTACAAAACCGAATAAATTAACAGTCAATCAACTATAAATCAGTGTTCTAACCTTTAGATGATATCAAAATACTCAACTAAAATGCAAGCAAATAAGAAGTTCGATTTCTTTTCTTTTCTTCCTTCTTCTTCTCAGCCGAGAGCTCACAAGAACACACACACACACACACACACACACACACTTTGTATAAAATCACAAGTAATGAGGTATGGTGAAGGAGTGGGTGGTTATACCCACCAAAACCGGCCACCCCCCACCAACTCAATTTTTAAATTAATATAATTATTTACCTTAAATAATTAAAACAAAATAATATCACAAATTATTATCAATAACACATTTCTACAAATAATTTACATAAACAAATTAAATTTCCAGATTAATTAATTAATTACCTTAATTAATCTAATCCGGTCGAGAGGGTGTTACAAACCCTTTATGGATTTTTCAAACAATAAAAAACAGGCAAATGGCGGTACCCCAAAACGACAACAATAGCAAAATCTAAGACCAATTACTGAAATTAATCATGAAACATCGCTACTTACATAAATGTGACTGCAATTGGATCCAAAATGGTAATAAAAAATAGTATAATACCAACGACAGATAATCACGACTAGCAGCACCCATAAAAACGAAATCAGATGTAGAAGACAACGATTGTTCAGTCGACAGAGAAATTGCCCTCATGATTGGAAATCGGAAATTGCCAAATAAAATGGCAAGGCGACGGAATTGAATCCTTCAGATTGATGATTCAATGTGAGATACACCGATAGGAAATTGCAATCCAGGGACTTACGAAAATTAACAAAGCGATCAAGGGAGTGACTACTTACCGAGCGTAACTTCAAGAGAAGCCCAAAAGTGAAAGTCGATTGGACTGGAGCAGCAGGTCGACTACGGAGATCGATTGTGAAAATCGATTGCGGAAGTTGAGTGCTGAAATCGAGTGGTTAAAGCGATCGCAAGGGTCGATAACAGAAAACGATGGTGAGTATCCAAATCGGCAATAGCAAGCAGCGATTAAAAAAACCCAGCGAAGAAACTTCAAGAGATATTACGCAAAAACGACACGTAACGATCGGAAATGGCAAATCGGCAGGTCAAGAAGGCAGGTCGGACCAATGATACGAACTGAGAAATCGATTAAGCCAAACTATGGATTGAAATAGAAGCAATACTGATATTGAACTGAAATTAGGTAACAATGATAAACTCAATCATCACAATCTGATGATTGATCCAAGGTTGTGCCCACTCTCGATTGCCAAAGGCAATGAGCCCGACTAACAAGTCTAACCAAACGTAATTTCTGCCTAACATAACCAAGAGACACTATCCCTATTTATTTAGCACTACTAACAAACTCCAGCCCACATGTTACCATTTACCCCCTCAAGTATCAACTATTCCATTTCCTATAATTACTCCCACCTTCGAAAAAGTCTTGTCCTCAAGGCTTGCTTCCAAACGAGATCATGATCGGGTGGTTTCGGCCTGTTTAGGAGGACCCGGAGGTTGGTGATCATGAAACAAACACCAGGTAACGAGTCTAAGCTATGTCCTTTACGAGCGTTAGACACAACTAAATAAGTGAGAATTTCGTATCTATGCTATTATGCTAACTCCCAACAAACCTAATCTAACCTTGTTATGATTATAAAATAGATGATTAATCCTTTCAAGCGTTCAAGGTCTCTTTAATTACTCAAAAATTCTGATCAACATAAAATGTTGTAATCAAACTAACTAATAAACAAACTACGCATATGATTTTCCAGAATTATAACAAAAGCTTATATTAGAATATAAGCTTTCGTAACCGAATGTTGTAACACCGTCGTTCAAATGTAGTAAAATTCGAGTTTTCAAACTGTATGAGTTTGTTTGTAAAATGATCATTTCCATTACACGCTATTTTAATCATTCATTTTTAACACAAGCAGCTGAATTTTAACTATTATTACATGTTAATAAGTACTTTAGCCTGACTTGGCGAATATAGAATACGACAAAACTTGCCAAGTTCAAAACCATCGGTGTTACCGTATTCTACCAACCGACCATATACACATAAAATAATCCCAGCAAAATAAGTGTTCCTTCAACAGTTGGTTTTAAACTATCACTAGGCAACCCGTCCTCACCAGGTAACCTAATCCATTCCTGCGCAAGGGGAAAACAATATGATGTTAGCTATAATTAGCTGGTGAGCACAGATAAACACGAGTATCAATAAAGCATACCAATTCATAAGAATACGCAAACAATGCTATCCTATCACATCATCATGGAGTGCTGACAAGATCACCGCACGATAGCTAATCCAGCTCAACGGCCCTAATTAGGTATCAGACACAACCAACCGTGCTGGTGGATGAGCGAGTAGCAGTCCACCGAGCACGTTACAGAGCCATCGGCTCTCTTGGGTTTAACGAGTAGCCGAGTACCCCTCCGTTAAGGAACGGTGGTCCTGCAGTTCCTACGACCCAGAATTGCCCCTCGAGTCACCGTTGATCCCGAATTTGACTCGAAGGTCCAACTGGATCCAGTCTACGACTGACCTTAACCATACGACTTTAAATCTATCAATGAACGTCCGGAAAATCACATATTACACATATGACACATTCCGGGTCCAACAGCATGCATGCATCTCATCATATAAAGATATATAACAATTCATAACATACCTCATGCACACGCTTGTGAATGCATAGATGACATATCAATCAACATGGTATTACTCAACTCAGATCTATATCACATATCTAAGAATTTAAAATTCGCAACAAACGACTTATAGTGAAGCCTTGTTAGTTATGGTTGTTAATTGTCATATTATTCAATTATAGAACCTCATGAAATCGGTACTTGCTTGGGTCAATACACTTGCAACAAGCTGTTTAACCAATTTCGACCCAAAATCTATCCAAACTGCTTAAAACCAGATTCTAATGTTTGAATACCTCATTTGGGTGAACCATAAGCTTACTAACATATATAACACCAAATAAACACAACCAATTCTCAATTGAAACCAAATTTCAACCTAATTGACCCATTAGAGGAATTTCATGAATTTTACACAAAATCAACACTTCAATCTACAAAGTGGATTGATTACAGTGTATACATGTTATAAGAACAGATTACAACATCAAACTTGCTTCTAGATTGGCAATTCGATTTTAACCCCACTTGCCCTAAGATCACAAAAAGCAAGAAAAGGATGAGTACTTACAATTGTGAGGATGAAGAAGATGATGGGAACACAACTTGGCTAGCTCTATGGAATTTCAGCTTCAACAATATGAAGATTAGGGGCTGCCTTGGAGAACTCTCTTCAAAGTGTAGAACACCATGCCTTTCAAAAAAAAAAAAAAAAAAAAAAGTGTAGAACACCGAGTTGAAGGGTGAATATGTGTGTGTGTGTGGGAAGAGATAAGAAAGAGGGGAGCCGACTTTAGTGTTTTTAAACCCAATAGCGGGTATCACGCTCCCCTATCCGACTTACAATAACTTACTAACTTACTCAGATAAATTAACAGGGATATTGGAATCATTATGTCAACCCTTTTTATTCTTAATTACTTTTGTTCATTTTTATTATTATTTTACATATTCCTTTATCACAATCAAAACACATAATAAACATACACAACTAAGAGTAGTTCAGTTAGTTATTATAAATATAAACTTACAAGCGCGAGATACAACTAGGCCCACTTCGGAGTGTTACAGAATGATTCGGTAAACGATTTAACAATTCAACAATAAAAAAACTACAAGTTCTCCAAATTTGTTGAACAAGCCTAGCATAGGACAAAGAATCATTAGAAAGGTTTACTATGATCAAACTTCTGTAACCTCTGGACTCAATCGTAACTTAGTGCTCCGATCCAGAATGCTCATGGTTTGAAATGACGATATCTACTCTAACTATGAAATAAAATAGCTACCGATTTGTAAGAACCCTAAAAACTACTAAAAGAAACCCTGAAGTAACTTATGAAAACATGATAAAATAATGAGAATTTATAACATCATAAATAGGGCGTTGTGTAAATGTCAACTTCACAAAAACAACCACTTTGACTATTCAATGGCCAAAACCCTCATTTTCTTGACTTTTGGTGTGCGATGCACTGCCCGTTTTTTTTTCGAATTATGCATTTCACACCGTTTCTATAAGGGTGTGCTTGGTATAGAGAAAAGAAATGGAGAAAAATGAAAATAAAAATAGGAGAGAAATGGAAATGGGTAGAGAATTGAAATAAATTCCCTTGTTTGGTATCATCAAAAAAATAAAACAGAGAAATGGTGGCTGAGGTTCCGGATGGCGGCTGCGGTGTTGGCCGCCTCACCGAACGTCGACGATAATGAGAGGAACGCCGGAAACACAACGCAAACGGACGTTGACGATGATGGGTAGACAACGTCTACCATTTCTTCACAATTTACAGAGAAATGAAGATACAAAGGAAGGGGAGAAATGGAAATGAGTGGAGAAACCATTTCTCCTCCAAAAAATATAACAATTTCTTCCAAGCAAGAGAAATAAATTCTCTCTTATTTCTTTTCTCTCTACCAAACGCACCCTAAGTTTCTTGATGCCTGCTTCATTTTAACTTACAAAATAAACCAATTTCAGCTAATGTTAAACATAAATACCTTGGTTTAAGTGGAAAGTATGGATATCGGTTTAAATTGTATGTGTATAAAATGAGCTTTATAACTTTTCATTTAACACAACCGCAGCCATCAATATCACACTGCTGTTGTCACCAATTCCGCCAAATGCACCTTTAGGTTTCATACGAACAACCTTAGCTACGCGTCGTACCTTACCTGCAGGTACCCCTTGCCCAATGCCACATCAGCGCCACATCATTCTCCCTCCCTTACTTTTCTCCTTTACCCAATATCAAGTTATACCTTACCTTCTCTTACCCAATCTTTTTTCACTTTTTTTTCTTTTTTTTATTTCAACAAATTAACAATTATATAAATAATATAATTCATTAAATTAATTAAATAAAAATTCAAATAAGACTACAAATAAAAACTACATAATTTAAACTAAAAAAAACTAAACTTTTAAAATAAAATAAAAATACACAATCTTAAAAACTAAAAACTAGTCGTCTCAGTTGTCGGGGATTTGAATACTCCAAATGTGTTCGACCAAATCGGACCGGAGGTTGTTATGAGTGTCCCGGTTTTTGACTTCTCGAACATTTGCTACCTGTTGTTCCTCGCTGATAGTTACTTCTATATCATCCGCTACAAGTTCGTCATCATCGGAATTGCAAATCGCACGGCCTTCGTCTTCGAAAATCATGTTGTGTAATATTATGCAAGCGTACATGATATTTCTCAATTTTGCCATTGTCAATGCTCGTGCCGGGTAGTGTAGAATGTGCCAACGTTGTTTAAGCACACAAAAAGCACGCTCAACGTCTTTCCTCGCCGATTCTTGTGCGGACTTAAACTTTTTCCTTTTGTTATCTTGTGGGCACGTAAATGATTTGACAAAAGTTGCCCACTCCGGATATATACCATCCGCAAGATAATATCCGTGTTTGTAAATCACTCCATTCAACTCAAATGTAAAATCCGGTGCTTTGTCGTCGTACACGTCGTTGAATATAGGCGATTGATTAAGAACATTGATGTCATTGTTAGAACCAGAAACTCCGAAGAATGCATGCCAAATAAAAAGAAGATAAAGGTAAAAAGGATAAGGAGTAATTAGGGCTTGACACATGACAAATATGGTTAGAGGATATCATAGCTATTTTAATCTATTTATTTTATTTTATTAAAAATAACCCTCCATACCTAAAATCTCTCATTCATATCTCTCATGTATCATATCCCAACCACCACCTCTAAAAAAGAATTTGAAGCACTCATCGTCTCCCCCCATTGCCTTCGCCCCTGCCGCCGCATATATCGCCGATTGCTTAGAGTCGTTCGCCCTGCGTTACTTTTGGCGATGCACAATCGCTGATCGTTTTCACGAGCACATCAGAGATGCAATATCGTTCGCTGTCCCACGAAACCCTAACTACAACCTCCGCCTCTCTGCTTGCCGCCGCCTGCGTCGTTGTTCGCCGTTCGCCGCTCACCCGTTGCAACCTTTGCCGATGCATGATGTGTGAAATCTAGTTATATAATGTTAAGTCCAATATTTACCTATTCTAGCACAAACACACACTAGGCAAGTGTACCTAATCGTGTAGTAGCAAAAGAGAGGCAAGTAATGGGTATCGTATCCACAAGGAGCGATGCAAACACCAAAGAGGAAACAGACTAAAATTAACCTAAAAATTGGGGTTCAGTTTTAAGAGAGATAGAATAATAAATACTAATTAATAGCAAGCAAGTAAAATAAAGATTGAACTTTTGTAAATGACCAGAATGAGAACAAGTATCCACCTTAATCTCTCCCTCTATTGTGATATATCTCAAGATCAATTTAATTAATTACCTAGATTGACTTAACTATATTCAATTTCTAATTTCATATAGCTATTGTGAGATAGATAAGAATAACAACTTCCAACTGATCATCAAATCCATACAACCTAGTTCATAATTCACCAATCATATTAAACAAGTTTAACATAACCAATCATGTCCTTGATGGCAAACCCTAGATCATTAGGTTTAGATTACTGTTTCTAGATTCTGATTACTATTCCAAGCAAACACCTTGAACCATTCATAGACAAGCATTCAAGAAGGAACATAGATCATATAAACTTCCTATTTATACTCAACATGCACAATGAATCCAGAAACAAGAGATAAAAACCATAAAAATCCAAGCTTTAATTGATTATACATTAAACTACCATCAATCATTAAGTAATCACAGAAATCAAGACATATCCCAATTAGGGTTCGATCAAAAGATGAATACAAGAGATGATTAGCCCATAATCAGGCTTAAACAATCCAACAAAGTCTGAAAAATCATTCCTAATAGAAGATTAAACATGAATTCGACAAACCAGATTGTTGATGATGATGATTGATGATGAAATATGGATCCTCTAAGCTCCAAGGGTGTTTCCTCACACTCCAGGGTTGTAATCCTCTGAAAAAGACGCCTAGGGCCGGCCAAGTGACAAAAGATGTTGATTGTTGATTTCAAATTCGTATTTATAGGCACCTGATCTGCGCAGGCTTGCGGCGCGGGCCCATATGCCTCGCGGCGCGTGGTCACCAACCCAAAACACTTCGATTTCTAGAGAGTTATTCGCGGCGCGAGTAGGGCATAGCTCGAGGCGCGAGCTACCCTATCTTGCACGGTTCTTCGATTTTCCTTCTTATCTCGCCCGTTTTCTGCATATCTTCCACTATTTCAACACTTTAAGCCTGCAAACATCCCAACACAACAAGTTAGTGTATTATATATCCATTTAAGCATGAAAGACATGTAGAATGCACAATATTTATGGATAAAAACATAGTTTAATACGGAAATATCAATGCACAATCGTTGATTGAGACCACAGTAGAGATGTACGCCTTTGATACTCTGTCGGCCGCTTATGCTGCCACATGCCTCCCGCAACTATCGATGCACAATCGTTGATTGTTCGATGCATGATGTTTGTGTATCATTTGTTTGTGTTCATCAAACTTGCACATATACTGATTTATATGTAAATTTCTATTTTGCTTGAATGTCTGCTGATATATGCGTTTTTAAGCATGTTTTACATGCTAGAATACCCCATAATTAGCCCAAATACAAGGTGATTACTCCTATTATTGATCTAATATGCTTAACATTCACCATGCAGGTTACAAAGAGCTTTAAGTAAGAAAAAGGGGCAAAACAAGGGAAGAATAGAAGAAAAATGAAGATTGGTGAAAAAGACACCCTACGGCCGCATAAGTTATTTCCTACGGCCGTAGGAACTATTCTTCTAGAAGGGTTAAAAACACACCCTACGGCCGTAAATGTATATCCCTACGGCCGTAGGAGCCCCTTATCCGCATTAATCATTTCCTGGCAGATTTCTTGCGTGTGTCGGATAAGTAGCAGAATCTTGCGTGTGGAGAAACTCCGTCCCAGCCACCCTACGGCCGTAGAGGATACTTCCTACGGCCGTAGGAAGTTCTGTTACAGCACATTAAATGGCAGAATCTGCCATTTGCACAAGAGCCCCGATTTTTTACCACATTTTCGTACCAACACCTCCAAACACTCTCTCTAAACACCCTAACACTCCAGGGAACTTCTCTTGGTGATTCTAAGGAGGAGAGCTTGGATTTGAAGGCTTGGAACAACATCTTGGAGCTTGGATTCACTAGTTTTATCATTGCTTAGCTTGGGTATACTCTTTCCATTTCTTATTTCAATCATGTACCCATGTGTTCCAGATGTTGTAGTATTAATATTGATGTATATGGATAACTAAACTCATTTCACTTGGGCCAAGATGATTCTTGGCTAGTTATGGCAATATATTTGACTTTTATGTTGACTTGATTCAAATATACATGTTTGATCTTGAATACAATTGTGTTTTATCAACTTAGTATGTTTAATCTTACCATGTTCATGTGTAATAATGTGTATAGGATAACTCCTTCATGTTTAAACATGTGGATATTCAATGACGATGTTTGTATATTCTTAATGTCATGTTACGTTTGTTATTAGAAATGATACATCTAGCATGATTGTCATTAGAAATCATTGTTGGGATATGTTTTGAATCATTTCTGGTTCATCCATTATTGGTCATTTTATTCATATGTTGGTTTTATGCAAGCCTTATGATATCCTATGAAAATCTAGTCATTTGGTGTATTTATGGGTTAAACATGTTACTAATAATTAAAGGATTCACAAAGATGTTTGTTAGTATGCTTAGATGGTGAAATGAACTCACATGTATGCCTTTGTTATGCTTGTCTTGGTGTTCAATGTGCATATCACATGATTCATGTTTTAAGAAGTGTTGGCTATACTAGAAATGGTAGGTTTAACATGTTCATATCTTTAGTAATCATGTGGCTAAATATTAAAATCCCTTAATTGTGAGGTTTGAGTTTAGAGGTGTTTGTGACCCCATTGTACCAATTTACATGTGTTTATGATCTGAGATTAAAGTCTAGATTATAATTTGTTGTTGAATGCCTTTATGTTAGATTAAACTGTTCTGTCGTACTGGTTCCTACGGCCGCAGAAAGAAATTTCTACGACCGTAGGACAGTAAACCTCCTACTACCGTAGGAAGAAATTCATATGGCCGTAGGTGGCATTTTTACCACAGTATGCTGTTTTTGCTTGTTTTAAGCATTTTAACTGCTTTGACACCTTTTTGGGTTCTGAGGACTACTGGACATGTCATTTGAAAGGATGTTTGTCTTTGTAGTCTGATTTGGACGCGATCTGGTGGATCTGTAGTTGAATTCTGATATGCCGTTGCTTGCCTGATCATCTTTGATTGTTGAGTCTGAGTCTTGATAACTCGAGTGATGGTTCTTGCATGATAATGTGGTTTTGTTGAGTATTAGAACAACATGCTATGCGCTCAATCTATTCAAGTCTTCATATTATGTGTTGTATTGTGTTATTGCCATGATTAGTCTCGATGATTCGAAAGCCCAAGTGATCTGTTATCCTACTGTTTGCCTTCGGTGTTAGTCTGTGTTAGTTACTGTAGTTCTTGCTTAATTTAGTTCATTCCGTTACTTGCTTTAATTAATTCTGCTGATCAAACAACAATGAGACTTAAGTATTGGTAGCTTCCTGTCCTGGTGGAACGATATCTGGTCTTACCGAGTCTATACTACTATTGACCAGGTTATACTTGTCTGAGTCGTGTGTAGTATCTGCTTAGTAACATCGTTTTTATAAATTTAAAACGAGGTTGTGTACCAGAATTTTATAACAAGAAAAACCCGCAGTCCGGGCTACACCAAGTTTTTGGCGCTGCTGCCGGGGACAGGCAATACTAAGAAATAGTTTAATTATTGATTCGATCTTGTTACTTGTTACTTAAGTTAGGTGTGCCTGATTAGGTAGTCACTTGCTTTTTCTACCTCTTTCTCGCACCCTCTATCAGTTTGTTCTATTCTGAGCAAATTGAGCCTTTTCAAGAACCGGAGCATGAGTTTCGACGACGCCGACGCCGTCAACGCCAACGCCAAAGAGAACGTTTACTAAACATGGTGGAAGAAGAACCACCACCACCTGTTAGGACACTCAATGACTATGTTCGTCCGGATATTAACAACATGCAGAACAACATCATTCGACCTAGGGTGGCAGCGAACAATTTTGAAATCAACCCAAACGTAATTCAGATGGTTCAAAACTCCGTTCAATTTCATGGATTACTCGACGAGGATGCTAACGCTCACATCCGCAGTTTTCTCGAAATCTGCGATACATTTAAAATCAATGGTGTTACTGATGACGCCATTCGCTTGCGTTTATTCCCGTTTTCTCTCAAAGACAAAGCCAAGCTTTGGCTTAATTCTCTCCAGGTGAATTCCGTTGCTACATGGAATGATCTTCTTGCCAAATTTCTAGCTAAATACTACCCGCCGGCCAAACGGCCAAGCTGCGTAATGATATCTCATCGTTTCAGCAGACTGACGGGGAAAGTCTTTATGATGCCTGGGAGAGATACAAGGATCTCATGAGGAGATGTCCTTCACACGGATATGAGCTATGGAATCAAATTTTCATATTTTATAATGGCTTATCTGTTGTCACTCGGCAGATGATAAATGCTGCCGCAGGAGGTACATTGGGTAGCAAAGACCCACAAGCGTGCTATGATCTTATCGAAGATATGGCAACCAATAGCTACTAATGGAACCCCTCCATGAGACTGAAACGCCAAAGAACGGTGGAGTTTTCAATGTGGATGCTTTATCTGATCTCTCTACACAGGTAGAGAAGTTGACAAAGAAAATGGATCAGATGTGTGCCCCTCCTAAACAGGTTACTTGTAATTTTTGCTCAGGGACACATCCTAGTAACCAATGCCAACAGGAAACTCCTGCTCACGAGGAAGTCGATTTCATTACTAATCAGCCGAGGTCTTAGTATAATCCCAATGCAACCAACTATAATCATGCATGGAGAGATCACGCTAACTTCAGTTATCATAACCAAACCACTAAACCCCCTCCAGGGATTCTGTACCCACAGAGACCATGACAGCCTCAGCAGTTCGATCGTCAGCCTCAACAGTTTGATCGACAACCGCAACCATATGAGAAACCACGTCAGTACAACACTCAACCCCCGCTTCCCAATCAATCTTCATCATCATCTTCAGGACCTTCCTATCTGGAGGATCTTGTGAAGCAATATCTAACACGATCTGCACTACGATTCGACCAAACCGATGCTAGACTCAATCAGGTGGAAGCCACTTTAAGAAATCACCAGGCCTCGCTCCAAAATCTTGAAAATCAAGTAGGACAGATTTCCAAACTCTTGTCTGAGAGACCGCAGGGTGGTCTCCCGAGCAACACGGATCCTAATCCGAAAGCAGTTCCAAGGCCTCACCCCGCTGCACCTTAGTGGGGTGAGTTTGGTCTTTTACCGGCAGACCTTAAAGAACTGGATATGCTTTCTTCCGAATCTCGTGCTCTCCTTTCTTGTCTCTTTCTGTGTACTCAACTACCTTCTGATATTAGCAAGTCTCTTTGCTGCATAGATAGAAGTGCCTCGATAGAAGTGCCCTCATATAGCAGAGCACCGCATTTTCAACTACCTTCTCACTTCAATTCTCATTCAGTCTGGAGAGACAGGAAAACACTCCGCATTTCAACGCATTAAAGTGTTCGCTTACACACCGTACTAATAGTGTGTTACCTGTACTTACATATCTGTTTTTCGGATGCCCATTTTCCGGGTTTCCGTTTCCCTTTCCGCGCATTTCCGTTTCCGTTGTTTCCCTTTCCGTTCGCATTTCCGCTAATATAGATGCGTGTTTTCAATTCCGCACTACTTGCTCGTATCCCGTACATTCTCCAGAGGCCTACCGAGAGTAGAGTGTGCCAAAATGTTGTTTGAATTGAAATTCTGATGAGAAAATGGTTCTGCTTGAAAATAGCACCTACGACCGTATTTCAATACTCCTACGGTCGTAGGAACATTCTAAGCCCTCTGCAGCTGTAGTCAACCTACTACGGCCGTAGGAACTTTCCTATATAAGCCCTTCAATCAGATCTCATACGCACACTTTCTCTCTCTCCTACGCTCTCTCTCTCCTACGCTCTCTCTCTCTCTCTCTCTAAAATCGCACCCGACGCCCTTCGAAGGTTTTTCGTTCACATCTCGTTCGTTCTCCGGCTATTTTTCGCGAAAAAGGTACCAAAATGCTCCTTACATTCGTGTGTAGTTGATTCATGCTTTAGTTTCATTATTATAGCCCTTATTTCGATCAATCGACCAAAACCCTAGCCGCCCGTTGTTCTGCTGTTCGTAAATTTGCTACGGCCGTAGGGATTTCCTTCTACGGCCGTAGGATGTCTCATTAAGGTTTCTGTTTAAACTGTTTGCTACGGCCGTATGGA
Source organism: Pulicaria dysenterica (assembly GCA_947179395.2). Lineage (NCBI taxonomy): Eukaryota > Viridiplantae > Streptophyta > Magnoliopsida > Asterales > Asteraceae > Pulicaria > Pulicaria dysenterica. Next base: position 17,985,261 of record OX359293.1, on the reverse strand, counting down.
CTATGTACTGTGGCCGTAGGACCTCTTATTAGGGTTTTGCCATTTACATGCTCCTACGACCGTAGAAAATTCTTTATACGGCCGTAGGAAGCCTTTTTAAGGTTTTGTTTGGTTTTGATTCCTGCGACCGTAGTAACTATATCCTACGGCCGTATGACCCCCTGTTTCAACTGTTTTTCAAACTTGTTCGTATTTTGGACATTTTTCAACACTCGGGGACCTATAGCATACGAAAGCAAACCTGTATCGATCGATAGGATGTCACCATCTTGCGCGCATCTTACTTAGTCTGATATTCCTTTCAGGATGCGTAGACGTCCTCATAGACAGGCTTCGCCTGAGCCTCGCATTGACCCCCGCCACTTTCCGCGCATAGTCGACCCTGACAGAGTTCCGGTCGAGCGGCCAGTTGATGCCGCGTTTCCTCCTTTTCTCCGTTTCGACCGGGAGGAGGACCGTAGTGACAGAGATCACCTGAGGGCACGCGCTGAGAGCCACGGATTTGAGCCCATCAGGTATCTGGTTTGGAATGATCTTTCTACATTACATATCAGAGGCCGTGCAGACGCCGCCTGTGGCCCACATTGTCGGAGGTTGTTTAGTCTGTAAGGGGCCGTTTATCACGAGATTGCATTGGAGTTCTTCTCCATTATCCATCTGGTTACCCCGCTCACGGATTATGAGCGGGAGGACGCCCTGACATTTCGCCTATTGGGGGCTGAGAGACAGCTGTCTCTACGGTAGTTTGCCGTCCACATGGGGTTATATACACATGAGGAGTTGGATACTCCGGCCTTCACTGAGGGTATTACTGATTGGCCGGAGGGTGTTTCTTGTATTTCCTTCTGGCAGGAGGTGGGCACCGGGGCCTACAACACCGCTAGCCTGCCGAAGAGCACAAAGCTCAGGGACCCGCTGCATCGGATTCTACACAGAACCATCGTACACAGCATCACAGCACGCATCGCTTCATCTGGTTCGGTCACTTTTACCGACTTATTCTATCTATACACTATGGTTCACCAGCAGCCCTGCCAGCTTGCTCTCTGCCTGGCCAGTTTTCTGTTCCACATCCGTACCTCCCGTGTTTCTCAGGCTATCTATGGAGGGGGGTACGTGACTATCTTGGCCGAGGCTATGGGCCTCCTGACCAGAGAGAATACTGATGATCTTGCCTGCTTTGCCCGTGCCGTTCCGATTGATCTAGCAGTACTGCAGCGCATGAGGGTCGCTGCTAGGATAGAGAACCGGATGCGTCTGACGAATCCGGATGGTACTGTTTGGGAGCCACCAAGGGTGGCCGAGGAGGAGGCTGCAGGTGGTGGAGAGGCAGGAGCAGGAGCGGCAGCAGGAGGAGCCGGTGGAGGTGCCCCAGAGCAGGGACCCCCTGAGTTTACTATTGAGGAGCTCTTTGGGAAGACGCCACCTCCCCCACAGAAGCCATCCCAGGTTTAGACGAGAGATTATAGGGCTAGGCTTGGGAGGTTGGAGAGGTCAGTCTCTGAGATCCGCGAGATGCAGTGGGAGTCCAGAGAGATTCAGAGAGCTGAGCTTGCACATGCCGAGGCTCACCGTCAGTATATGATCAGCATGATGCAGCTCATTGCGGCAGACACTTTGTCATCTTCACAGCAGATACCACAGCCGCCCGCTTATCCGCAGAGGCTCCGGGACTTCACTGATGGAGTCGGGCCTTCGCAGCCACCTCCGCCGTAGTTATATTTTGGGGATAGTTTAGTAGTTATCTTTATTTCAATTGTTCTAGATTAGCTTGGCTGTACAATTTGGTTGTTAGCAGTACATGCCACATTTTGATGTGTTTAATGTTCATGTATTTCATTTTGTCTATCTGTATAACATCAAAACACTTGTACATATTCGGATATATATTTATTGTATTTAGTTCTTTTTGCTTGCCATAACTTGTGATTTATTTTTGTCCCTCTCTATATTTCATTTTTGGTTGAGTTGTTGTTTTGCAAAGAATATTTGTGATATCTTGGCAGCTCAGCTTAAGTGTGGGGAGGAAGCCAACGTCTTCGGAGTTTAATAACTGCAGACACACTTGCTGTTCAGGGAGTTCTTAAAGCTCTTTTCTCGCACTTTATCGCTTACTATTAGTACATTGGGGACAATGTACACTTTTAAGTGTGGGGAGGGGATTAATATAACATGCCTGCTATTATGTGTCATGTTGAAAACTCTTGTATGTTTACTATGTTTTAAACCTTAGAATTGATTTAGGCGTAAATTTTTCGCAAAATTATATTATTTTGGACATGTTTAGATCTTCTCGCATGATAGACTTTAAACAAGTGACATTTCAGCTTTTATGAAGTAGATTTTGCACAAATACTTGAGTTATAACAATTGTTTGACTTCAATTGCACAAGCCACACCTGATATACATTCCTGAGCATTTGAGCCACTGCACTTCATTTCTTACATGATTAGCTCATGGAATTGCCCATTTATATGCTGATTGTTGCTTTGATTGTAGAACTTGCTTACTAGTACGCATGTCGAGATCATGAACTAAACTGTTGCAGTTAAGTGATAGAAGCATTAGGAAACCCCAATTCAGGCCTATATAATTTTATTTTTAGCCAATTTCTATATATTTACCCCTAGTTATCCAATTTGAGCCTAAGCCTTTCATTTCATTACCCATGTTTTTCCTGTTTTAGTCTATTTTATTTTTAAAGTTTCTAGAGTCAGTTTGACCCGTTTCATGCTGCTTAGTTCCGTTGTATTTTTTCCGTCAGTTGTTCATGCACCGATTAGTGGGATATGAAAAATACATATGTCCCTTGGTTTGTTCTGGTTATGCTGCATACAGCTGAGTTTTCTGAGAAAATCCAAAAAAAAAAAATTAGAAAATGAGAAAAATGAGAGATTCAGTTACTTGGCATGCTTTCCTTGGTTATTTTTTAGCCTGTCATACATTGAGTAGTAGTTCTTTGTTGGTATTACCTGGTTGTTAGCCATCATTCAGAGAATTCTGATTCCATTTCTACTTGATGAACTGTATTCTCGCCAAAAATATTGTGATATGCTTGTATTCCTTCAATAATAGCAGCTTAGACGGTTTTGAACTTGATTTATGGATTCTATATCAGCCACTTTTATATATTCCCATTCCTACCCTTAGCCCTAGCCACGTTACAACCCGAACAAAGTCTTCTTGATAATTGCATATGTTTATGTTAATTGGTGGAGATGTGATATGTGATCAAGCTTATGCTAATATTGGCTTCAATCTAGCACACGTGCACTTATACACTTAACCCTAATACACATTGAGTGCTAGAGTGATCTCCAGTGAGGTATGAAATCAGATACTTGCCATAATTCATCTATTCGTGGTTAAATTTGCTTTTCATGGAAGTTTGTTTTCGTTGTTGTGTTTGGCTGTCTGTTATGCTTTTAGATCTCTTCTTTGTCGGAATGATACATGTTTGCACTAATTTGCTGCCTTTAGAGATTCTTTAGTTTTAGCTATTGCATTAGAGTTTGCTTGAGGACAAGCAAAGCTTAAGTGTGGGGAGTTTGATATATGCGTTTTTAAGCATGTTTTACATGCTAGAATACCCCATAATTAGCCCAAATACAAGGTGATTACTCCTATTATTGATCTAATATGCTTAACATTCACCATGCAGGTTACAAAGAGCTTTAAGTAAGAAAAAGGGGCAAAACAAGGGAAGAATAGAAGAAAAATGAAGATTGGTGAAAAAGACACCCTACGGCCGCATAAGTTATTTCCTACGGCCGTAGGAACTATTCTTCTAGAAGGGTTAAAAACACACCCTACGGCCGTAAATGTATATCCCTACGGCCGTAGGAGCCCCTTATCCGCATTAATCATTTCCTGGCAGATTTCTTGCGTGTGTCGGATAAGTAGCAGAATCTTGCGTGTGGAGAAACTCCGTCCCAGCCACCCTACGGCCGTAGAGGATACTTCCTACGGCCGTAGGAAGTTCTGTTACAGCACATTAAATGGCAGAATCTGCCATTTGCACAAGAGCCCCGATTTTTTACCACATTTTCGTACCAACACCTCCAAACACTCTCTCTAAACACCCTAACACTCCAGGGAACTTCTCTTGGTGATTCTAAGGAGGAGAGCTTGGATTTGAAGGCTTGGAACAACATCTTGGAGCTTGGATTCACTAGTTTTATCATTGCTTAGCTTGGGTATACTCTTTCCATTTCTTATTTCAATCATGTACCCATGTGTTCCAGATGTTGTAGTATTAATATTGATGTATATGGATAACTAAACTCATTTCACTTGGGCCAAGATGATTCTTGGCTAGTTATGGCAATATATTTGACTTTTATGTTGACTTGATTCAAATATACATGTTTGATCTTGAATACAATTGTGTTTTATCAACTTAGTATGTTTAATCTTACCATGTTCATGTGTAATAATGTGTATAGGATAACTCCTTCATGTTTAAACATGTGGATATTCAATGACGATGTTTGTATATTCTTAATGTCATGTTACGTTTGTTATTAGAAATGATACATCTAGCATGATTGTCATTAGAAATCATTGTTGGGATATGTTTTGAATCATTTCTGGTTCATCCATTATTGGTCATTTTATTCATATGTTGGTTTTATGCAAGCCTTATGATATCCTATGAAAATCTAGTCATTTGGTGTATTTATGGGTTAAACATGTTACTAATAATTAAAGGATTCACAAAGATGTTTGTTAGTATGCTTAGATGGTGAAATGAACTCACATGTATGCCTTTGTTATGCTTGTCTTGGTGTTCAATGTGCATATCACATGATTCATGTTTTAAGAAGTGTTGGCTATACTAGAAATGGTAGGTTTAACATGTTCATATCTTTAGTAATCATGTGGCTAAATATTAAAATCCCTTAATTGTGAGGTTTGAGTTTAGAGGTGTTTGTGACCCCATTGTACCAATTTACATGTGTTTATGATCTGAGATTAAAGTCTAGATTATAATTTGTTGTTGAATGCCTTTATGTTAGATTAAACTGTTCTGTCGTACTGGTTCCTACGGCCGCAGAAAGAAATTTCTACGACCGTAGGACAGTAAACCTCCTACTACCGTAGGAAGAAATTCATATGGCCGTAGGTGGCATTTTTACCACAGTATGCTGTTTTTGCTTGTTTTAAGCATTTTAACTGCTTTGACACCTTTTTGGGTTCTGAGGACTACTGGACATGTCATTTGAAAGGATGTTTGTCTTTGTAGTCTGATTTGGACGCGATCTGGTGGATCTGTAGTTGAATTCTGATATGCCGTTGCTTGCCTGATCATCTTTGATTGTTGAGTCTGAGTCTTGATAACTCGAGTGATGGTTCTTGCATGATAATGTGGTTTTGTTGAGTATTAGAACAACATGCTATGCGCTCAATCTATTCAAGTCTTCATATTATGTGTTGTATTGTGTTATTGCCATGATTAGTCTCGATGATTCGAAAGCCCAAGTGATCTGTTATCCTACTGTTTGCCTTCGGTGTTAGTCTGTGTTAGTTACTGTAGTTCTTGCTTAATTTAGTTCATTCCGTTACTTGCTTTAATTAATTCTGCTGATCAAACAACAATGAGACTTAAGTATTGGTAGCTTCCTGTCCTGGTGGAACGATATCTGGTCTTACCGAGTCTATACTACTATTGACCTGGTTATATTTGCCTGAGTCGTGTGTAGTATCTACTTAGTAACATCATTTTTATAAATTTAAAACGAGGTTGTGTCACAGAATTTTATAACAAGAAAAACCCGCAGTCCGTAGCACACCATCTGCACTTTATTTCGAGTGTTTTTATTTATATATGCTATAAATTTTAAATTTGTATTATTGTATTTGTTCATCAAATCAATCACTTGAGTTGTAACAACTGTTTTTTCATCAAATTTCAAATTGTGCACCGATTACTTTATGTGATAAACTATCATTATGCATCATTTTTTGAATCGCCAGATTAGACAGATAACTAATCCCATAAATCTCCTATCTTTATCTTTTTATCATTTCCTAATTTGCCCTTGAAGGTTGGTTAATTATAATTTACCTTAACTAATTTATTTTGACTTTTCATAAAAAATGTGTGGTTGAGATTTATACCTTAAACATTACCATATATATATATATATATATATATATATACTAGTGACTGTATTTACGGGTATTATATTCTTAAACTAATTTTAAAAGAAACGACACATTAAAAGATAATGGTTCTTGGAAAGTGAAGAATGAATAGTAAAAATGGCTCAAAGAGTACTGCACGCTATCACATTGATATATACTAGTGATTGTATTTACGGGTATTATATTCTTAATCTAGTTTTAAAAGAAACGGCACATAAAAAATAATGGTTCTTGGAAAGTGAAGAATTGCTATTAGAAATGGCTCAAAGCGTACTACACACTATCACATTGATCGTCGCCTTGATTGGAAAAAAATATATTGTCTCTATCAGGACAATCTTAAGATGATATTTCTAACAAGCAGGTCCGAACATTCCCGTGACGAGCCTCGTGCAAATACTCATGAGCTTCTTGTTCTAGATTGAACATTCATTATACATATGACTATGATTCGTTTCTTTTTTAGCGTTTTCATTATACATATGACTACTTATGATTCGTTTCTTTTTTGTTTGGTTAAAATTTAAATTAAATTAATATTTTGTTGGTTGAAACTATAATGTTATAACATTTTTATAAATAGTTTTTTGGTCACATATGTATCTGTTTTCACTACACATTTTTATTTGTTGCACATATGTGAATATTATTATCTACATATATTATGATTGCTACCCACACAAAAGTGTTTTTACCAACACATATATAACCATTATTTACACATAAACTTTATTTACCAACACATATTGAATGATAAGTGTCACTAACACTTATTATAGTCATGCTACGTCACTTGACACGTCATCAACCATGTCATCTTTATATGCCACCACATCATCTATGTCATCGTACAAAGAAATTCTAACACCTCTACCCAAACATATTAATTTTGTGACGATTTTTGATAAAATTATATATATATATATATATAGTGTTAGGATCAAGGGAGAACGCTCTTAAATAGAGAACAGAGATAACACTTTTGAAACTTTGATTTCATTGATCAGATGGTTCAAAAATTGTCACAATTTATTTAGGCATTTGATTCCATTGATCATCGGATTTAAAATATGTCAAGTTTTTTTGATAATATGTTCGAATATAATCCTGATGCATCGATGCATACAAAAGTGTTATTTGATGCATCAATGCATCCAAAATTTTAAATTGTTAATAATTATAGAATTAATTTTGATTTTAAGATTTAGGATGTAAAGTTGACTTTTGGGTAGCTATGGGTGAACATGAACGTAAAGAAGAAATAATAAATTACAAGTTTACACGTGTTCTCTCTGTTCTCTATTTAAAAGGGTTCTCTAATATATATATATATATATATATATATATATATATATATATATATATATATATATATATATATAGGTAAATCTCAATATCAACCCTACCTTAAATATAGTCACCGTAGTCCCAATCTCCACCATCCAAATATATTAATCTGATGATTAAAAAATAATTTCCAAAAGTTTCTGATTTGCAAACGTTGATTTGCGAACGTGGGATGGTGGTTAGAAGGAGAACTAATAACGTCTGATCACTTTTAGCCCTAACTTTTTACTGATCAACACTCGAACGACAAATCATACGCAAAGGCTCCATCGACGATTTAAGCAGAAAATACGTACAAAGTAGAGGATCATCTTGTTTCATCCCGAAAGGTAATAATTAAACAACCCTGAGCAAAATCATCTGATATCGTATGGGTTTTAATAAGATTTTTCAACATTGCAGAGAATCATTTGATATCGTATTGGTTATAATAACAAGAATCATCTGGTCCACGACAATGTGGATAGCTCCAAAACGATATGGGAAGGTTATCAACCTGGACTCCGACGACGAAATACCAAAAAGCCCAAAAAAGAAAAATAACGACACAAAATTTACTGAAGGTAAGTGAAATTTATCAAAATTGAACCAACCCTAAATTGATGTTAATATCTAATGTCGTGCGATTCACTTGGAAGTTACTCTAGAAACATATTTTGTAGTTTTGTTGTTTTGTTTGTTTTCTTTTGCATTTTCGTATTATTTGATATGCATTTTCAATCTGGATTGGATTAATGTGTGTGTTAACCTATTGGAATAATTACTCCGGTCATATGCATTTTTAATACTACCTGGCTCTTATATCTGGGTGTTTTTTTAGTGACAGACCATATTGAGTCCTTTTAATTTTGGTATTAGTAAATTAGCCATCACATGGAAAGATATAGTACCTCTATACTTAGAGGAGCACGCCTCTCTAAGGACGGAACCGATGATAGGATCACATGCAGAAATACCCATGACTGTTTTTTTCTCATGTGCGTATGGTTAAATGTTTTTTGACTGTGTGTATATGTTTTGAGTGCATTTGTGTCGTAGGTTCAACTAAAAAAGTTTATTTTCTTTTGCATTTTCGTTTTATTATATATTCATTTTGAATCTGTATTCAATATTACTGTGGTTTGTGTAACCAACTTATTAGCATAATTACTCCGTATCATATATGTCTGTTATTTTTAATCAAATGCCATAATGAGTCCCTACATAATGTTTTTTTGGATCAAGATAGAATTCATGAAATAGTAAAGTAGCTGATCACCTGATTATGATAGTACAGTATAGCCTGATTATGATAATACGGATGATAATACAGTACCTGAGCACCTGATTATGATAATACAGTATAGCCATGTCAATGTTTGACAAAAACCTTTTTATATATCTTGTGTTGTTCAGTAAGTGTAGTTTTTATTTAAACACAAACAATATATGCATTTAGCAAAATGATTGATGTCTGTTAACATGATTGAACTGGTTCCCATTATACTCTGAGCAAAATATGTTTGAATGGGAAACACGTATTATGCCTTTCGTTAGATGTCATGAAGAAAATTAATGAATTATAGATTGACGTTTAAATAATATTGTCAAACATGCTTACAAATGTATATAATTGTGACAAATGAATATGCAGGTTGTTCGGAAAAAGAGTTTATTACACCACCTAAGAGAACAATCAATACACTTGAAAGACCATATGGCAAAATCGATAAAGAGGAAAGCATACATTGCAAGACTAGCACATCAAGAAAGAAAACAACTGCAGTCGGTAGAGTCATTAAAAAGTTGACAATCAGACAAGAAGCATTATTGTATTCATATGCAAATTCTTGATTTAAGATGTTACTTTGAACTCCCGATGTATATACTGAATTTTTTTTGTGTTTCTAAGTAACAAAATTCAAAAATATATTGATCGACTTATGATATAACATTATGAAGATATTTAGTATATTATATTTAGTATATTGAATTGTGCTTAAGAAATATGTTATATATTATACTGTATCAATTTGTGATGGAATCCAAGAATTTTCAATTTGTGATGGAATCCAAGATTCAAAAGAGGGATAATTGTGAAATTGTTTTACAAAATGACATTCATTATGAATATCCATTTATTGCAATTTAGATATTAAAATTCAAAATAAGCATCAACAATCACATAACTCCAAAATTAAGCCAAAAAAAAACATCTTAAAAATCTAAATTGAGAAACCTAAAATTCCCTGCTTACATCCAAAAACCAAAAAAGGATCAAATTCAAAATAGTCGTCATACATAAAAGTAACAATCTTAGGAAGTAGATGCTTTTCTATCCACACCTGCTTTTCAAACCACACCGATCTAGTCTATCCATAATTCTTACATCTGCATCTTCAATGATAGTGAGCTTCTCATTCTTACTCAATTGCTTGTATGCGTGAACTTCTTTCATGACCACCTCTTTCGATTCATTAATATCAGAAAGAAATATCTTGGATGCATATTTTGTCCTGAGTGTTTCAAGCTGGTAACTTTGATCCTGTTTTTCTCGTCTAAACCCACATTTCCAATCACCATGTGATGCAATGCCTTTGAAACATTCCATGTGTCTCATTAAGAATACCCCACAGTCAATGTAATTTACCTTTGTTTTCCAAGATATATCAACAAGCTTTGGTTGTATGACATGAAATGAGAGGTAAAACTGAAATTTTGCTTGACGCAAATACATAGCCATGACTTGTCGCTGCAAGTAAAATAAGAAATCATTTTAATAAAGTAAATAAATTTTAACAGTAATAAAAACAATTTCATATGCATATTCAAAAAACCCCAAATAACACTTGTAACCGAAACAAATAATTTTAAGACTAATTTATTACAAACAAAGTAGTATATCATGAAATATGGGTAAAAGGGGATTTACATTTTACATATTTGGCTTATTTCCTGAGTTAATCCAAGACTAAAATTTGGAAAATCACTTAGCTTTCTTCTCTTCCGTCGGCTTTCTTCATAGTATTTTTGTTTTCCTTTTAAGATTTCAGTATCCTCTTTTTGTTTATTCAAGTGTTCCTCAAACAACACATCAACCATTTCCAAAAATTGGGTGCTCTCAATGACTTGAGTTAATGTTCCAATTGCTGCTTCATGAGTTGCTGCTTCTCCAGTAGTGGCTTCTCCAGTAGTGGCAGCTTGGTGAGTTTGAATCCTATCAGAAACGTTTGAATCCTTCTCCTTTTCAACATCTACTCCTCTTAATAAATAACACATACTGAATAATAATATGACCTTCACGCATAAAAAACAATACTGAATAATAAATAACACATACTGAATAATAACCCTTCTCCTTTTCACCATCTTGCTCATCTTCATCACTATCTACTCCTTCATCACTATCAGAAACGTTTGAACCATAAAAAAACAAAAGTCATTACAAACATATGCATGAGACAGTACTGTAAATCACAATGTGTCTTTTAATAAATAACACAGAAATGCATACAGTATATAATGTAAAAACACATAATGAATAATAATATGACCTTCATGCATAAGGCAAGTAAATCAATGGTTGAAGCCATTAATATTAAATTAGAAAAACAGAATAACAGAGGAATCTTACAAATGAAACCAAAATAGAAAGCAACATATAAAAACAACATTCAAAACATATGCACGAACATATCAGTACACATGAAAATGCATGTACTGGTACATGAAAATGCATGCATAAAAAACAATAAGAAATACATGAATTAGATAAAAGAAACTAAATCAAATAACATGATTTGAGAAAAACATAGCAAAAAAAATCTACAGCTAAAAACATGGATGGCACGAACATGAATAATAGTACAAACAGTAGAGAAAACTATAGCTACAATCATGAATGGTTCTAATGTATAAAATATCAATACTGGTTAGAGGACAAATACAATTTTAACTACAACAATCCTGAAATGAAGTCTTGAATCATATAAAAAAACGTAATGATGAAATACAAATATATAATTTAAATTGTTTTAAAATTCAGAGTATATTCAATTTATTTTAAGCTTTTGCATAAACATTCAGATTGGAAACTGAAAAATTATGGGATCGAAGAACATAGGTTTTAAGCCCGTGTAAACACGAGCCAGCGTGTAAGATATTCGACATATGGATTATATTTTTATATTTTAAATAAGATAATGCTTGTTAATCGAATATTAGGATAATTGATACAAAATTGTTAGTTTTATACGAAAATTAAGTTTCATTGGTTGGTTAGACTGGAGTTTTCTTAAAAGTTGAAGATATTTTAATGCAAATTGGTCATAAAATGCGTTACGAAGTAAATAATCATTAAATAAAAATATACCTCTAAGTAATGAAATGATAGAGTCGTTTTTTGCTCGATTTAGACAAATCGGTTTTATTCATTGATCATTCACTTCTTTGTTTTTAATACATAATATAGAAATTAATGCAAATTGCTTAAAAAAATAGGATCATCAATGGAAAAATTAAGTAGCTTCATTGAAACATAAAAAATAAACATATCACGATAATCATGTGGTTTTGTACAGGAAAATCTTAAAAACAACATTTAAAAGTAGAGGCTAGTAAAGAGTAATTTCCCATTCATCAACATTAATCGTTTCAAATTTGAGCTCAACCGGTATGAGTTGTCCTTCATGTAGCCCGATGTGTAGATTTATGTTTACCGTTTTCCTTGGAGGACAACATGATCTCCGTGTTGGTTTCTTTACCTTATGTCTCCATAGGTTCCTTCATTCATGATCAAGGAATACGGACCACAAATGACTCTGAAGGTCATGTGCACGTGATGATGTAGATCGATCCTTCTTGTTCGTATATGTCATAATATAGTATAGCAAAGGTGATCAAGAGTATACCACTCTTCTAGTTCGTATAACATGGGAATCAAAGAATTAATGTAACATCTCTTCTTGAGGTATGTCGTTTTCCATGAACAATTTGCTGGAAAGATTGGTAATAACATACCATCCGTTATATATTAGAATATTTGGTTGTTATGTATGTGGAATTGTAAAGAGTAACATCTCCATTTGTAACTTATGATAAAATGTAAACCTTGTGTATATGTGTATACCATTTCATTTAATGTTGTTGGTTCATGAGTGCATATGAATTATGATACATATAGTGGACTTTTCATGTTTAGTGCAAATAATATTTTAAGAACTGAAACATACTGTCAAATAATCATATTCTAAAATTTAATAAGAAAATAAAGTCATAAACACTAATAATTGAATCAGCGATATGGTGGTATTGGTGCCGGTGGCACCAGCGGCAGCGCGCGGTCTATAATGATGGTATAGTATAGTGGTGGCGGCAATACCGTTGGTGGATAAATACATAGTTGAATCCATGGCGATGTGATTTGTGGTTATTTCATTTAAAGACACTATAAACGAAAAAAATGAAAATCTCTCTATCAAGGTGAGTTATTGAAAACCATGAGAAAATTTTCATTATCCAAAGAAGCTATTCAAAAGTAATGCCAAAAGAACCAACTGATTTGGTTGCAAAAATAAAACAATTTAAGCAAATACCAAATTCTGATATAAACAAAATGTAATTAGTTAACCTCGCGAACTAAGCACTTGAACATTAGTTTCACCAACGATTGGCCAATGAACACTCCAAAGGTTTACCAACCTATCTTACCCAAAATTTGAAGTATCCAGTACACACAAACCATCTTTGGCTTTGGAATATGAGAGTTTGCTTACACATCTTGTTAGAACCCTTAGTTGTGTTCATTACATTCTAGTGAAGTTTTTAATAGTTTAGTTGTTAATTTAATATTAGTAATAGTTTAGGGTACATTATGTAAATACCCAAGGGGTATAAGTACAACTTTGCAAACCCTATTCTATTCAAGCTTTCATTCAACGATTAACAGTGTGTTCTTTGGCCGTATATCGTCTCTCACGTTCGTATCTTCATATACATCCAAGAACTTGATCATTATGTATTGATTGCTTCAATGTTTGATTGATACTTGATACAATTGTGACCTACAATTGGTATCAGAGCCAAAGAGTGAATCAAAGGTAAGTTTTTTTTATTTGTTTGGCTCGATAGGAGGTTTTTTTTGTCGACTAGGGTTTAGTAGTCGTAGTTCACCGTAGGGCTTGCATTCATCTTCATTTTTGGTGTTTGATTCAAATTGATTGTTGGATTTATTAAGTTTGGTGTTTCTTTGGAGATTGGGTTTGAAAAAACTTGATTTGGTTATGTTTAGAATCATTAAGATCGATTTGCAGGTTTAGAATCGCCGTTGTTCATCGTAATTTTCTTCAAGCCATTTGGTGCTTCAAGCCATTTGCATTTCAAGCCATTTAGTGCTTCAAGCCATTTGGTACTTCAAGCCATTTGGTGTTTCAAGCCATTTGGTGCTTCAACGTTTGTACTTCAAGCCATTTGGGGTTCAAGCAGTTTGCTCCTCAAGCCGTTTGCTCTTCAAGCCATTTGCTCTAGTTTGCCTTTCAAGCCGTTTGCCCTCCAAGCCATTCACCTAGCCATTCCTTCAAGCCATTCAATTCAAGCCATTGTTCATCAAACCGTTTGGTTATCAAGCCATTCTCCACACCATTCTCCAAGCCATTCACCTAGCCATTCCTTCAAGCCATTCAATTCAAGCCATTCGTTCAAGTCATTCAATTCAAGCCATTCGTCAAGCCATTCCATTCAAGCCATTCGTCAAGTCACTTACTTCAAGCCATTTAGTTCAAGCCATTCACTAGTAAGCAAAAGTGATCTCGAGCTTTTGGACTTAATTTGAACAATTTTTTCATTCACCTTTAATTTTCACTCCAAGATCCGAGTTTTCAAGTATCAATATTTTGTTCATGATGACGACTACTGACAGTGATCATCGTTCTTCATCTGCATCTGAGGTTAGTACTACTAATTCCCAATTCATCGATATGATTCATGCTTTGAAAAATCAGATTTCACAATTAGAAAATGATAAAGCTCATTGTCGAGTCTTAGAGGCTAGATTAGACAACAATTACAACGAGTTAGTTCAGTGCAATCGAGAACTGTAAAAAACAAATGATCAGTTGTCTTATGTACAAAGTAAGTTGAAACTTTGCGAAGAAAAAGTTGGATATCTTACTGAAGTCAACTCTGAAATTACTGTCAAATTAAGGGATGCAGAAATTAAATGTAAAGATTATGATGCTGAGCTTGATCGATATGTTAAAGAAAGAACCCAACTGTATTCTAAAGTTAAAGAACTGGAAGATAATCTTTGTAAACGTGGTCAATCAGAACAGACTATATTTTTTAATAAACCGAAAGACACTAAATTTTACGATGTAAAAGCAGGTCTAGGTTTTGAAAATCCAAAGAATTTATCTAAAGTCTGTCGTGCTCAATTTTATGAATTTGAATTTATGGGTTGGGGTTTCACTGATTTAATGAAATTCACTGGGGCTTTAGAAGATGACGAGTTAGAAATTTCAAAACGAGCAAATAAAGATAAAATGCAACTTCCGTTTGACTACACTGAGTTAAACAAAAGTTATGAAAAACCTGAAACTCCTTCATCAACTGAATCTCCAACTACTTATTATTCTGAAGAATTTAATCAAAAATCAGAAAATCTTTCTGAAAAACCTGAATACTCTGATCTTTATATTCCAAGTTCTATTTTGAAAAAGAAAGTTTCAGATCTTCAAGAAGAATTAGCAAAACAAACAACAGATTTCACTAATGAAAGAGTTCTTCTACTTTATACAATAATTTCTTTAAAAGACCAACTCACTTCCACTGTCAACCATCAAACGGAAAATGTTTCAAACTCTTTCGTTGACAAAGGTAAATCTGTTGTAGAACAAAGTTTTGATGATTTTATTGAGTCTGATCTTGGAGACAAAGTCGTTAATGATCAATGTAGCACCTCTCAGCATAATCAATACATTAACTTTCCTTACCAAGATTTGGAAGTGACGACCGAGAAAACTTTAAGTAAGAGGCAAGCCAAGAGAGCATTGTGGTTTGAGAAAAGAAAGAGTTTTCTTGAAGCCAAGAAAAGATGTTTTCAAGAGAAAAATCATTCGGGTTGTGATGGTTATAAGAACAATTTTGATCATGTACATGGGAGAGCTTCAAATGCTGGAAATAGTTCTCGATGTGCAAAAACTAATGGTTCAAAAGAGTTTGGTTTTGATTCCAGTTTTCATTCTCATGCTCATGTTAGGAAGTATGAATCTTCTTCTTTTGTTAATTCTTGTTGGGATGCTATTGGTAAACCTGATGTAAAATATTCATTTAAGATATATTCTTTTAAGCACTTGATAAGGTTATCTAAAGAGAATATTTGTACCTCTCCTCAAAGAGTGAACACATTTTTGGTAAATCAGAAAATTCAAAAGGAGAAGTTGAATTCTAACTACAAGTGGATGCCTAAAAATGAATCTGTAGTTAATTCTCCTAATCCACCTAGACCCAAACTCAAATGAGTACCAAAATCTACATAATCTGTTTTGCAGATAAGCCAAGAGACATTCTGGAACACCACAGTTACACTCTGTAGAATATTGTGAAGTCAAAACAAATGTGTGTTCAATAATCGAAGAAGTTCAAATCTCATGGCTTGGAGAAAGAAGAGTGTTCCCTGCTGTTCTTCTTACACATCATTGTGTTCAGCATCAGATCGAGTCTGATGATTAGAGAAGCTTACTTTTTGTAGTTTATCATTTTTGATATAACGTTTGTGGTGATGATTGTTACTTGCAGGGGGAGCACAAGTCTTCAAGACCCGCAAGTATGCAATTTTCTCAATAAAATTGTTTTTATGCATGCTTGTAGAGGGAGTAAACCAGAAAATTTTCATAAAAATATTTCTTTTGTTCTGTTTTCATTCTTAGAAAATCAAAAAAAATTGAAAAATGAAAATAAAAAAACATTAAAAATTTAAAAATCCAAAAACAATATAAATGTTCAAAATTACAAAAATATTTTGTTGTTTCGATCATCTCGTGCGTACTGTGTCTAGGCAGTTTCTTTACTCCTATGGTCTAGCCATAGCCGGAAAGACCTACCCACGGAGCTTCCTATTTTAGAGAAGTGAGAAAAAGAGTGTCCATTCATTTTGAAAAGAGAGTTTGAGGGAGAAGTTGAAAAATATTCAGAGAGCTGAGTGTGAGAGAAAGGGAAAAAAAAATAAAGATCCTCACTAAACAATGTCAATCTGGGTAGCCACATCTACTGCTAGTTTTATACTGGTATTGAAGAAGACATCATGGACCCAGTGATGCAATGCACTTACCCCACCCAACTACTCAATTATCTCTTAAAAGATGATTGTTTCAACTTCACACGGAGATTTATCACATACACTATTGACATCTCACTTGGAGATTGTTGGTATTGAAAATAGGAGGACAACTACTCCGGTCCCCGACTTCTTTCGTACACTCATTGAGTCTAGAGCCAATTGCTATATCATTCTTATTCCAGGACATTCAGTGGAATCCTTTGCCTGTTTTTGTGACAGTGCCGGAACATCTTGAGTAATATCTTTAAGATATTTACAGTGATAGATGGAAATCCTACCAGTGCTAACATCATGCCAACGCTGAACGTAGGTCACTCGGTTTATTTAAACTGATGTGTTAACGGGAAATCTATGTGATCCCGGTGTTACAACCGATGCGTTTATTGCCATATCGTTCTGATAGAGTCATGCTAAAATCAAACTGAAGTCATTTTGCATGTGCATGATGATCATGATGAATCCTGAACATCATGAGGGGGAGAATCATCTTACTAAGTTAAGGATGAAAAGAAGATGAGATAATTCAAACGTTAAGGGGGAGTTAATACATCAAGTGCATTGTGTCTTAAAATTTTCAAAGAGAAGATGGCAAAGTTTCAGAGAGAAGAAGACAACCGTTCACATATTTGAAAGAGAGCAAGGTTCTGGAAAAATTTCAGATTTTAAAGATCTTGAGCTAAATTCGAGGGGGAGCAACTTTGTTTAAGGAAAATTTCAAAGGTGTTGAAACAGCCAATCCTACCCTCGAGTAACATTTGTGCGTAATCAAGAAAGATTATTCTTGTGTAATGCTCAAAACTGTTCCCGTGAAGACAAAAGAGATGATCATGGTTGTAAATTCTGATAAGCGTGAGGCTTCTACTACAATCTCTGATAAACAACCTATAAAACCTGATCATGCTGACAAGTCTTTGAAGATCTCGTGAAGACTTAAAACTTCAAATAACGATATCCTAACGTTGAATGCAGAAAGAAAAAGAATCTCTGCATATTCTCAACAGGAAGATTGTTTTGGTACTTAAATAGATAAATTTTTTTGTTATGCTTAATTGTAAAATGAACACAAAGGGGGAGATTGTTAGAACCCTTAGTTGTGTTCATTACATTCTAGTGAAGTTTTTAATAGTTTAGTTGTTAATTTAATATTAGTAATAGTTTAGGGTACATTATGTAAATACCCAAGGGGTATAAGTACAACTTTGCAAACCCTATTCTATTCAAGCTTTCATTCAACGATTAACAGTGTGTTCTTTGGCCGTATATCGTCTCTCACGTTCGTATCTTCATATACATCCAAGAACTTGATCATTATGTATTGATTGCTTCAATGTTTGATTGATACTTGATACAATTGTGACCTACACATCTTATGATCTACGAAGAATAAAGATGATCTAATGTATCTTTAGTCTCTTCGAGATCAATAAGAACACGATCCTAAAAAACATAATGAACTTTATAAATAAAATATTGTAATGTTAAAATTCTATTTAATATATGGTGACTGTCTAAGATTTTTGTTGCAATGGAGCATAGAGATTTGGTTTGTTTTAAAATTATGCTTATCATTTATGATGCAGTTGAAATTATAATATGGTTTGTTTCAAAAATATGGTTATGTTTTATGATGCACTTGAATTTCAAATAACTTCATGGGCCTGCTGATTTTATGCTTTAAGAGTTGGTATATATATATGTTAATACATTAAATTTTCAACAATATATGGTGTGTCTTGGATCTTTGTTGCAATGGAGTATAGAGGCTTTGTTTGTTTCGAGAACATGGTTATGTTTTCTAATACGGATGAAATTCAAATAACTCTACGGGCCTATCGTAATTTTAAGAAGCCAAACCCTCCAAATAGGTTTTTATATTTTCATGATTTTAGACTTGATTTTATTTTAGATATTGAATCTTGGATGTATACGTTTGTTGATTTGCTTGCTAATTTATGTATTTATCTATTTTTTTTGAAAGGCAAACACACACTCTCTCTAAACTTACTCCTAAATATACTTCCGTCCACGCCGGGACTTGAACCCACAACCTTTTAGGAGGGGTACTACCTTATAACAACAAATACTTTGGGCTACAAGCCCTTAATTTGGTATGTATATATTATGTATTTATATAAAAATTATGTTCTCTAAATGAGATAAGCACTCCCTAACATTTTACTTGTATTTGCTTATTTTAAAAGGAATAAGGGCTTAAAAAATGAAGTATGGTTAGTTGTTTAATGACTTAACTGTTATTTTCATACAAGATAAATACTTCAAAAAAGCCCCACACACCCCTACCAAGTTCTTATAGCTTTTCCTATGTACTTTACATATATGCCGACTAATTTTACCAACAAATGGATTATGCTACCATTAACATTAACAATGATACATGATCATCTCAATAAAGATAATAATTAGTGTAATACTTGATGCAAAGACATATCTTTCAGAATTATCTGACTCACATTTACATTCAAAACAAAAAGCAAACACCCTCATAGAGTCAATAAGCTATTTTTCCACTTTTAAAACATGTTTAAGGAGACAATTATAAGAATGCAAAACATGGAACATGATAGGAGCATTTACCCGGCCAGCGGAATGCGATTGGGACTTCAAGGTCACGTTAAATCCGATAATCAACAATTTCATACCCGTAAATCCAAATAGGCTATCGTCGAAACCTAGTAATGCAATGCGGAATTCTATAAATCAAGACAAATAGATTAACGGTTATAGAATTACTAAATCATGGTATAAGCATGTAATGCTTTTCATTTCATAATTAGAGAAAATGTGAAAGATCACCTGTTTGTAGAATTGTAACTATATTCACAGAACCTTGATTTCTTAAAGAATTCTCCAACCAATGTCATACCCACGTTCGAAGGATCAGACCAAAGAATTTATACAATTAAAAATCTTGAAGCCTTATAGACTAAAGAACTCCATTTAAGATAATGGAATTGGAATCGTAGACTTTACTTCGTATATTCATCTTAGTAACTAAAATTGTAACTTAATACGCATTATAATGGTAACTGAAACTAACAATTAAGACACATTTGAATAACATCTTGAATTCAATAAAGAATTATCTTAAATGGTCCATTTACATTCCCTTTAAGCTCAATCTCCTAATTTATTGACACGTCATTTAACCACCCATGCTAATTATCTTAGATTTAAAAATTGAGAACCAATCATATATGACACATAGGATTGGAAGGTTACTAAGTTAGTATATATATATATATATATATATATAGATAGATAGATAGATAGCAACAACATAATGGAAAACCTACAGTAACAACAAAGCGTTTCTGATAAATGCGTACCTCCTGTTTCGTTATCGTTATCGTCAACAACTGTACGGGAATCAGACGACATAATAACGATTTTTTCGTTGACACTACGAAGAATCAAGAATATTTTTAAAAAAAAATCGACAAGCAGTCTGAAATTGCGCAGGAATACAAATCTTGGAATTTACAATCTCAAGTAATTTACAATTTACCCCCTTTATTTAAATAAGAAAATGGTTAATTTACAAACTGCACCCTTGGAATTTACAAACTGCATCCTTGGAATTTACAAACCGCACCCTTGGACTATAGGAACTACGTTTAAACAAAGGGACTATATTGATCACTTTACTATATATATATATATATATATATATATATATATATATATATATATATATATATATATATATATATATATATATATATATATATATATATATATATATATATATATATATATATATATATATAGGTAAAAGTTAAAACGAGAACTGTTTTTCGTACGAGAATAGCGAGAACCGATCTGAGCCGTCCAATTCCTCCTCCTTCAATGTCATTGCCCACCCATGAATTCCTCACTTGCACCCTGCCACACTTGATCCCCTCACGCTCCACATCCATGAGTTCCACTTTATCAAATCAACGGCTAAGATTGGTTCTCGCATTTCTCGTACGAAAAACAGTTCTAGTTTGAACCGTCCCCTATATATATATATATACGCAGAAGTTCAAACGAGAATTGTTTTTCGTACGAGAATTGCGAGAACCAATCTGAGCAGTCCAATTCCCCCTTCTTCAACGTCATCACCTACTCATGACTTTTAGAAGTTCATAGAAAAATCCAGAATTTTATAGAAGCTTCTGGAACCTTCTAGAAGAGTGGAGAAGCTTGAAGAACTTTATAGAACCTTATGGAAGGGCATACAAGGTTCTAGGAAGAGGTATTAGATAAAAATATCTATGGTATCTAGAATACTTCTTAATAGAGGTATATGGTACATTCTAGAGTCATGAAACTCCTATAAATAGGCTTAGCCATGCTCATTCGGAAATCAACAAGTTGTAAAATCAAGTGTGATTCTTAATACAAGTGTAGAACATTTCTCGAAAGAGTTTTGAGTGTTTACTTCAATCTCTATACAATTTCTTAAGCTTAGAGGGAATATAAGGCTAAGCTAGCGTTGGTAAGAGCTAGTGCCGCACGGTTTGCAAAGAAATAAAGCACTCCGTGATAGTTTTCAATGTCTCGTTTTTATATGGATCAAAGTTTTAAGTTTTTAACTATGTTTTAAATGAAAAACTTAGAATTGTCTTACAACAGTTTTTTTGCTTTTTTTTAAAAATAAAAATCGTGCTTTGATCTTAAAGGTTAGTAATACTAAATGTTATGTTAAATGTAATATATGTCGTAACTTTTTAAAATAAAATTTCTTAAGATTATGTCTGAACGTTAGTTTTTATATTTTTATTCACGAAAAATTGCTTTTTTGTTAAGACACTAACAATTTTTTCTTCAAATTCACAAACCTTATATTTTATCAAATTTTCTAACATACTATAAACTTTTTTTTTCCTAATTTACGAACTTTCTTCTATTTTACTAATTATACAAATACATTATTAAAATTTTTACTATTAATACAAATACATTTTCAATATTAGCCTTCTTCTTAAATGGTGGTGGAAATTCAAAAAAGAACCGGATGCACTTTGGTATAGGGTTATAAAAAGCATTCATGGGATCGGGGGAGGGTTGTGTTCTTGTGACAATTTGAGGGCGGGTGGGATTTGGGGAAGGGTAATTATTGTGTGCAGGGACTTAAGGAAAAAAGGTATTCAAATACACTCCTTGCAAAAGATAGAAGTTGGAAATGGCAAAGATGTACTCTTTTGGTGTGATCGTTGGCTGGGTGATGGTGTTCTCACACAAAGATTTCCAAGATTATTCAACAAAGTGGGCAAATAGGAGTATACAATTGATGACATAGGCAAGTGGGTCGATGGAGACTGGACGTGGAACGTGACTAATGAAGCATTCCTAGTAGGTAGAGTGAAAGAAGAACTGGACAATCTGATGGAGGCTCTAAAGGATGTTCATCTCAGTATAAACAAGAGGGACAAGTGGACCTGGTGCGATGATGGAGACAACGGGTTCTCAGTGAAGGCAACAAGGGACTGGTTGGAGAAAAAATATTACAATCTGTCAAATAATCAAACAAAAATTTTATGGTCGCCCACGGCACCAAAAAAGGTAAACATATTTGCGTGGAGATTAGATAGAGAAAGAATCCCCGTTAGAAGCAAGCTAGTCGATAAGGGATTGGATCTACCAACGATTCTTTGCCCAAGATGTGACTGCGAGGTGGAGTCTGTTGTTCATGCAATATTCAACTGTTCGACAGGTTTGGATTTTCATTTTTAATTGGTGGGGACTGCGGTATAATGGGGAGGATTCTACTGCCAAAATGGATAGGTCTGCAAAGTGTGTTCTAAACAAACAGGGGTTCGTTTTTTGGGCTGCTGTGTCTAGAATAGTAGCTTACTTGATTTGGAAAAGCAGAAATTTGATCATCTTTGAGGGAAAAAACAATCTGGGTGATTTAATGTTTGAAATGCAAGTACTAAGTTTCCAATGGATTAATGCTAGAGTGAAGCAAGGTGAAAAATTAAACTAGTCCTCGTGGTTAACGAATCCAACTTCATCTCTGTCTGGGAAATAGCTTTCGGTATGCTGATTATGCAGTGAAGTTGGGCACTGGGTGTTACAGTAGTAAATGAGACATGTAGAGTTTCAATTATTATAGTAACATCTAGTGGTGGTTGTTTCTTCCATTTCTGATGGAGGATTTTGAGTTGTAACACCTGTACATTATCTCATATATAATATAATTTTATTGGCCTTTAAAAAAAATGCATCCTAAAATTTATTATCTCAAGCTTTCTTTAATTTATTCTTTTTTAAAAACATAAATTCAAATTATTTTCTTTTATTTTATTCCAAAACTACAAAAAATTATTTTCCTCTATTTCCCTTCTCACTTTTCCTTCTTAACTATTATTTTAGTTTAAAATTTTGGAGTGGATAGTATCCACTACAAGATGAGTTAAGTGGCGAGACTAAAAAGTTGTCTGACAGTGCGGTATGAGTAGTGTATTATCCCTCTGTTTGCTCTAACTTATGTAAAATTTGTAATAAACCCTACAAAAAATATGTCATTTATTTACGCTTCATAAAAAGTGTATGAAAATTTTAAGCGTTGTCACACTTACAATCGTGAATAATAGTAGATTTGCTAGAAAAAGAAAAAACTTAACATTTATAAACGTGTCCATTTGATTATAAAAGTTCACGTTTTTAAATGTGCAAATTTAGAAATATATATAAAAGTTCACACTAAAAAGCGTAGACTTTTGTAACTTTAGAATTATTTTCAAACTTTTCACCCTTAGAAGTGTGAAATTTTAGATAACTTGTCCACACTAATAAATGTAATTTTTGACTCTAATTTCCACACTTTTAAATGTAAAGATTTGGTATAAATTAGTAACACTCAATTAATCCACGCTTGATTATTATTCTTCACGATCTTAAGTGTATTATTATTAATAAAAAAAGAGTGGATAATCGACATGTGTTTTGTGGATAATCGACATGTTTTAAGTGTATTATTACATACGAAAATTATTTGCAACTTAGTTTCATGTCTTCTATGTAGAGGATAATACACTACTACAAAAAAGACCTTCAGGCCCGGTTTTTTAAGGCTTTCAGACCCGGTTTTGAAGGGGGCCTGAATAGGGGGGAGCCTGAAAGTCTATGATTCAGGCCCGGTTAAAAAACCGGGTCTGAAAGTCACTTTTAAGCCCGGTTTATATATAAAAAACAGGGTCTGAATGCTTCCTTATCAGGTCTAAATAGTCACTTTTAAGCCCTGTTTTTTAGTTAATTAACCGGGTCTGATTCTTTATGTTTTTTAAAAAAAATATTTTTTTTTGTTGTTTCGTGCTATCGTGAACCAACAATATTCAACCAACAAACAAAATAACAATTACATTACACATTGAATTCAAAGACGCTCTATACAAACAAGAATAATTATGTATCTTACACAAATATATTATATCAAAACAAACAAATATTACATCAAAAAATAAGGAACGCGACAAATATACAATTATAAACTATTGTAGCACCCCTAAACAATTCATTCTAACTTATACGCACTTGACTTATAATAACAATAAGAAACCTGGTTTATCTTTAGAAGATCACTCTCAAGAAGTCGAGTATTTGTTCCCCTTGAGTTTAATGCTGAGTATATAACATGGGACAAGTCGACCGGATCTTCCTCATTCCTTTTCCATTTTAAAGTACCTATAATTTCAATGACAAGTTATACAATTATAGAGTAATCAATGACAAGAGATGGTTCAGATATGGAGTCGGGACATACCTTTGATGTTGAGAAATAAGAATAATATACACATCAATCTTTCACGCCAGTACAATCAAGCATAGCTTTGCATTTTGTGTTGTATCTGTCCATTTCTCTCTGTCTTTTGTTTATGTTTATATGTTTCTACTTGGGTTCTTTTTTTGTGTAGAATTAGAAAGTAGATATACAAGATATCACAAATCAATAGCTGATGAAAGTCTATTTCACATATTTTTAGGTTCTGCATACATTCATCCAAAAAATAAGATGCTAGCTAGGAATAACATAATCATCAATCATTAATTTCTTGAACAACACAGAACATAAGATGGTTGCAGCTTCAATTTTTAGTATATGGTTAAAGCTTTTTAACATTATTTTTTCTGGTACATCACAAACACATTTGCAATTAAATGAAAAAATAAGCAAATAACTAACTACATCCTACATTCCCACAACAAACAGAAAGCAAACCAAACAACAGCACCTAAAATGTAGCAAGTCAAATACTCGAATATCAAAGTTTCTTTATGTACCTTCTCAGCTTCTTGCAATCTGCCAAACATCTTTAACAGCTGCCTACATTTTTAATTCAACATACAATTTCTGTTTTTGCAAAAAGAGCTGAGAAAGAAGAAGGCAGTGAGAATGTGAGATTAGAAAGAAGATTCAAGTAACAAAATCACTAAAACTAAATCTGTAAATCTAACACCACTCTACTAGAAACAAAGAGACAAACCAAGTAGTTGATTTTGGCAGTTGGCAATCAGAACTTGCAACTTGTGTTTGCTGTTTGCGGATATAAATGTTTTCCCCCACAGATTCACGAGTAGTCGAGTACTAACGAGAGAAAAATCAAACAAATTAAATTGCAATATGTCAATCTGAATATCTGATTTGTGATGAGTGAACAAACTAATGTGTCGAGACCTCGAGTACAACGCAAAATGTAAATGTAAATGTAAATGGTATTACTATAAAGTTATCAACACAACAGCAAACTTAAATACAACTTAAACAAACAAAAAATTCAAAGAAACAGACTATGAAACCGAATACACATGATCAATACACCAATTTATCAATTAAATTTTCTTTTTAAGTCTCCCTCTAGAACACAACAGCAAACTTAAATACAGCTTAAACACATCATCAAACTTAAACTTACTCTAAGATTTTCGGAACATAAGAGCAAAATCAGTACATAACTATAACTTATAATTCATTAGGAAACTTAATAAAAGATGCTAATCAAGAAGTGGCAATAGAAGTGGACTATAACTTATAATCCAAAATGCAATTTTAAATATATACCTTTTGGTTAAGACTGCAATGGAAGTAGACTTCACATTGTTTACTTGCATTTGGTAAATTCTGACTAAGCTAGGCCTATATACAAGCTACTATATATATATATATATATATATATACTTTGCCTGGATAGAAAAAAAGAAGCATAAAGAGTGATGATATCTCATATATAAACCCTAATTTTGATGAAAAACAACAGGGATTTCTACCTGATCATCATGAGTAACATCATAACTACCATACATTTTGCAATCATAAGTTTCCTTTGCCAAAATTCTATCAAAAAGACATTTTGGGAACTTGGAAACAGTCAGTTGTTTGAAGTTCAAACAATGGCCATATATATATATATATCAACAGAAAGTTAGTCTTCATCAAATAATGGTTTATTTCGACTTTCAGGTGGACAATCAACACAAAGTATTACACAGCTAATATCTCCATGTGGATGGTTTTCGATCTCAGTAATGTTAGTCTTCATCAACGATTATACTAACTTTGAATTAAAAAACAAATTAAACTTAGTGGTTTTCGACCT
This sequence comes from Pulicaria dysenterica, assembly GCA_947179395.2. Taxonomy (NCBI): domain Eukaryota; kingdom Viridiplantae; phylum Streptophyta; class Magnoliopsida; order Asterales; family Asteraceae; genus Pulicaria; species Pulicaria dysenterica. The sequence continues at coordinate 17,958,851 of OX359293.1, read as the reverse complement.
CATCAACTTATTTCAAAATACTAACTTTGAATTAGTCTTCATCAACGATTAAACCAACAAAAAGCCCCTTGTTTGATGATTAATTGATTATCCATTAACACAAAAAACTCTCAATTTATGATCCACGACTTCTACAAATACTTCAGAGATAAGAGACCATCTAAAAACTCAAGCATTTATGCATTAAGACTTACAGATTAAGACTTGCGGTGGTTTCTCGTCGGAACCCTAAGTCTCTTCGGTGCCGTCGCAGTCCTTTGAACAGCCGTCGCAGTCCTTTGCACAGCCGTCGCCGTCTTTTCTTACGAGCTTCTTTTCTTCTTCAGTCGATGTAGGTTGGGAGAGGGGAGAGTATCGATTAAGGAAGAAATGCGTGAGAATGGGAGATCAGTATCAATTAAGGAAGAAGCGGCAAAGTTAGGGTAAATTTGGGGACGGCGGGAGAGTAAAAACTAGAAATATTTGGGCTGAATTTTATCATTTAGACCCAGTTTTCAATAAAAAATAGGGTCTGATGGAATTTGAATTTTTAGACCCGGTTTTTTAATAAGAAACCGGGTCTGAATGTGTTCATAAATTAGAAACGCGCTGATAGTAGAATATTTAGACCCGGTTTCTTACAGAAAACCGGGTTAGAATGTTTTCCTGACATTCAGACCCGGTTTTGTAGTAAATAACCGGGCCTGAATCTTTAAAAACGCGCGTCTGACCTTTTAAGCCCGGTTTTTGGTGATTTTTTAAAAAACCGGGTCTAAAACCGGGGGTCTGAATGTGTTTTTTGTAGTAGTGATATCATGTTAATTAATATAATATAATACAAATCGTATGTTTTTAATAAAGTTTGTTTTTATTAGAATCTAAATAGCATATAGAAATATTTTAATAAATTTTGTTTTTATGATTTTATTTCATATCATATTTCATTCTTATTTTCATTTTGACTGATTTATATTTAATTACTTTTTATCACATATGCACATATATTTTCCGAATAAATAAAATCGTAAATGCAATGGTCAAATGTTAGTTGTTATTGTTTGTTTTTGTCTATCTTGTTTTCTTATAGAATAGTTAAAGATAAATAGAGGAAATACTGTTATGTTAATAAATCATAAATGGGATATGTATTAAATAAAATAAAATAAAATATTAAGTAAGTAAAATACTAATATATACATACGATAATATAATGTAACCTATTTATTTCCATATATTATTTTTGCAATATTACCATATTTTATGAATTTGTCCGACGACATTAATTGTCTTAATTTTGCTATCAATGCAAAGTCCAAAAGTTGAAGGTGCTAATTTATTTGTATGTATCATTGATATATTATTCTTGTGCATATGTCACCGAATTCGATACGAATTACATACAACATTTGAAAATTCTAACCTTAACTTAATTGACTATAAGACATTATTAATCGGAGCATCGGCTAAAACTATCGATTGATGTCAATATATCAAGATCGATCTACAGCATGAGTTGTGGTGATGCAGGTCCTTCACCATTAACGTCCCTAGATGGTGTTCTCTTTACGTATTTTCTCGCCCAAACGTGCTTCCCGTTTATATAATATTTCGATTTTCCATCAACACCGTCTCGATCAACCACGGCTCTAACCATTGAGGCAGACCGAGCTACAATCCTTGCAAAAAGGGGTTGGTTTTCAGGTTCGACTGGTTGCATGTAAATCGACTCGATGAAATCCCCAAACATCCTGATGATCAAATCAACAAAAAGAAATGATAAGAAACATGATATAACGACACTACTATACAAAAATTACTTTTGTACTAATTAATTTTAATAATTAATTGATTAAACAAATGTTATATATATGTATATATATACCTAGTAAAGTAGTTTCTAACTTCACTTTCAGAAATTGGGTATCCTTTGGAGAAGGTAAGGAAAATGGTACGATTTTCTGGTGGTATGTATATCTCCTCTTGTGGATCTTTTATGACAGATGAATTAGAAAGGGCTTGATCATCAGCATGCAAAAGATTCAAGCTTGAATTTCTTTGTTGTTGCATATACATTCCAAGATTGAGTAAAGCATGCTGATTTGCATCTTCTCCAACTGCTGCTGATGTTTGATGATATCCTGCATACTTGGTGATATCATAAGAGGGAAAAGGGACAACCGGGCCAATGTAACGAAACCCACCAACACCACCACCAACATTCATCTCGCGAGGCGAATGCAAAACCAAAGGCTCCCCACATCGAATAAACTGTTCCAAGATGTCATCAAACGCCTTGTTGGAAACTTGGTTCGCGATATGTGACACCTCATCAAAAATCAAGTCGCGATTTTGGTGAAACTCGTTGAGGTTTATCCTCTTTCGATCAAGATAACACTGAAGAAGTGGTATCTCATGGCTTTTGCTGGTTGATACAGAAATTAAGTTGTTGGATTTCTTCTCTATGAACTTGAGGCATATCACAACCTCGTCAGCTACACGATCGATTAAATCGGGTGTGATCGAATTGATGAATGTTTCGACGAGGTTTTTCGAGGTATACCCTTCTCTTTCGAGCCATAAGAGAAACCCCATGACGAGTATCGACTGGACCACCTCTCGGTGGAGAATTACGAGCAAAATAGTGAATAAAGAACGCTCATTTCTGTAAAAGAGAATGTAATCTTGCTTTGATATTGGTGGTGGTGATATTAACATTGGAAAAAGTGAAGGTTCTTTTGATGATTGAAATATATCAGCCATAGAGATGATCAAATTGGGTGTATAAGCTTTGGAGGTTTCTAACTTTCTCTGTGTGTGTGTGCAGTGTGTGAATTGTTTTGAAATGCATCTGCAGAATATATAGGAAATGTCCGAGCATTAAGGTGGTGTGTTTTAAAGACAAAAATACCCTATGAAAGGCGCAAAAATTGAAAATTTTAAAACCAAGGCAAGTATGTTTTGGAAATAATTTTTTTATAATTAATGTTATTACCTTTTATCAATACTTTTTAAAAAAGATTTTCTAAGGATGTGAACATATTCATTGATGTACATGATATATTAATTAGAGTATCTTATGTTCTTATTCATTAAATATATATATATATATATATATATATATATATATATATATATATATATATATATATATATATATATATATATATATATAAATTATTCAATGAATATGAACATAAGATTATGCATTTAATATAAAGTTACATATATTACTAAAATAATTATGTTATTTATCTATACTTCATAAATAATATTGTCACACTTATAATTATGAAAAATAGCTTAAATATAAATTGTTAGAAAAAGAAAAACTCTCCACATTTACAAATATGTAGATTTGATTAAAAGGTCCATACTTTTAAATATGTAAATTTAGTAACAAAAATATAGAAAATTCACACTTAAAAGTGTCGATTTTGTAAATTTATAATTATTTAAAAAAAATTTATTTTTAGAAGTGTAAAATTTAAAATAAATTGTCTACACTAATAAATGTGATTTATAACTATAAATTTTCACACTTTCAAATTATAACACTCAATTTTTCACAATTTATTGTAGTTTTCCACGTTTTTATGTGTGATAATATTGATAAAAAAAATATGCATGATGTATATCCTTTTTGTAGTGTGTGTATTAATTTTACATTAAAATGTGTAGGTTCTAATTAGAGCGTGTGTATGTATTTAATGAATTGGTCTTGTGGTTTTGAGATAATCAGGTATATTTAATAATTTGAGTAATTGTTTAATGATTGGAAAAATCGGATGTTAGTTGTTAACTCATAACAAAAATAGTAAGGATTCAAATCCTGGTATGTAATGAAGACATAGTATATAATTAGGTGGATGTATGTTTTTAGGCTTTAACTGTTAAAAAAAGTTGTTCACTCATAACCTTATTTGATAGTATTCGTATATTATGTTGTCTTAATTAAAATGTATAATTCAAATATTATACTGTCTCGATTAAGAAGTTAAGTAAGGGACAAATATGTAAATTGACAAATGTATTAAATGTTTGGTAGTGGACAAATATGTAAATTGACAAGTACGATTATGGTGCGTGTTGAGATGCATAAGAAAATAATAACCATAATTGAAAATCGATGAATAATAACTTGACCTAAATCCACTAAATTTGTTTCTTCATCTGTAAAATCATTTTGTATTTATGTGAAACGTAATCGCAATGAAAAATTTTCAATGTATTCACATCAATAATCACATTTCACACAAAGACAAAAGAAATTGTTATCATAAATAACAAATTATATTGTTCACATAAAACATAACTAGTATAAAAACAATTAAACTAGAGAATATGTATTTGAAAGAATGCATTAGCTTTAACAAAAACAAAAAGACATCCTTCTCACATAAGTAATAGTCTTATTATTCTAAACTTAAATGGATAAACGAAGTTAAGCATAAATTTACATGGTCTAACCGGTATATCCGTGATCATTTTCAAAATATCTTCGTAATTATCCTTGATTAAACTTTAACCTCTCAATATAAGGGGCAACCCCCACCCAATAGGTTATAAAGTGATGGTTTGTTATCTTTATATAAATACTTAATAAAATCTAGCTAAAACCACCATTTGAATAATCTTGTAAATATGTGTGGATGCATTGATCCATGTATGTGCATCAGTTTATGCATGCATGTATAGTGACGCACTTGAACATTAATATTTTTTATATTAAGTCTTGTCTATAAAAAAGTAAATTGTATACGAATACAATGAACTATTAGGAAAAACAATTAATTAACTTTCATAATCTTTTATTATATGTAAGTGGTTGTATATAATAGGAAAATGTTTATGATATACAATGATTAAAAAAATGAGACATAAAAAAATTGTTTATATATATACATTAATAAGTTTATAAAAGATTGTTGTACTTTATTTTGTGAGAAAATAATTGGTTATGTATAATGATAACTAATATAAAGTTAACTGTATTTTTATACAATTTACCTTATAAAAAAGTATTATTTAAGAAATTAAATATACTAAAACCATATAAAAACTTTAAGGATGGATCATACATCTATAAATTTCATTAAATTCGTGAATATGCATATATAATGATAGTATTTATGAAATTTCAATAATTTTTTGTTAAACAATGTAAAAAGTTGCAAATGCCAAAATTCTATTCAATAATTATGCATTGTACATGAATCTTTTTTTTTACATATTTTCTTGAAATTGTTCTACTCATATTTTCTAAAAATCCACGAAATAGTTTAATTATTATGCTCAATCATAAATTTAATAAATTTTATTCATACAGATCTGACTGATTAATTTTGTATGTTCTTACCGATATAAGTTACTACTTGTTTTTTCATTCACTATCTTACTACTATATAAAACATACATGTTTCTCTCTACTAAGTTTTTTAAGACTTCTTAAATTTTAAGTATTACAATTTTTTTAACCAAATGTATAACCACTTAAAGCAAGGAACAAAATATTGATAAATGGAAACTCAAATATTAATTCAATAAATTTAATGCTATTGATTTCATAACTTTTTGTTTATTTAAAATATACTCTCACACAAACACAATTATTCACCATATCAAAACAACTTTTAAAATTTTATTAACTTCTCTCTCCTTATTTCTTAAATATAAATCTTTTTTTAAAAGCATTTCGTAAATATAAATCTTTTTTTCTTATTTTAATTTCATTTAGAATTTGTTTCTAAAACTAATAGATAGTTTGTGCAAATAAAAAAAATTGAAAAAACGGACATCTTGCTAAAGAAAACTTTTTGTGACGTTGAATCGCGAATAACATATTATTACATTACTGAAAGCGACATATTGCAAAACAAAAACTATTCGTCGCTGCAGCATTGCGCGGGTCGGATGCTATGTTACTTAATTGACATGATCTTAACCATGACTTTTTACTAATCCTTATGAAATAATATAAACCAAGAAAAGCACGTTGATGAAAAAACCAATAAAAATATGAGGAAAAACATGAGCCAGTAGAACAAAGCGGACAATATCATATTATGGGGTTTGGGTCGTTACAACGAGTATCCAACCCGATGAGTTATCAAAATTAAGACTTCACCTAAATCTACTAGATTTATGTCTTTATTTGTAACCATTTCTTTTGTATTTATGTGAAATGTAACCGCAATGAAAAAATGTCGATGGGTATTCACATGTATTATCAGTTTATCACATTTCACTCAAACAGTACAAAAGAAATTGTTATCATAAAAACAAAGGAAAATTATTATAATTCTCCTTGTGAAAGAAATAAATGGTAAAAGAATTAGCTTAATAAAAGACAATATAATAAATATGCGCTTGTTAAAACATCATATGAATCTATATTACAGTATAAAATATTTAACTTTTTCTCTCTTAAATAAATTTTTAAGACTACTTAATTTTAAGTAGTACAGTTTTTTTTGCTTAAGATACAAACACTTAAAGCAATAGCCTAACCAATCATTCCCTTAGTTATCTCAACTAATTTAAGACAATTATTACTTTGTCTTTAATAAATCATTAAAAATCACAAAAATTATTTAATTTCTCTCATTATGAATAGTTTACTTATATCAATACAATTTTAAGGCTATAATATCTTTTTCTTTAATTATTCATGAATAATATTTTTTAGTTATTTTTCAAAAACTATTTTAACAACTAATAAAATGGTTGATTGTAAAAAATTAAAGAAATCAGAAAAGTCAAGAAAATACATGTATAGGTTGACTAACATCGCATTTCACATACCATACCCTACTTTTTAAATCAAACATATTATCGAACACAAACTATTGTTATCGCCGCCGTATTACGCGAATGCAATGATAGTAATCTTGAAAGCATCTGTGTATGAATGCATTGATCCATTCCAGGGATATACGTATAGTATCGTCAACAAACATTAATATTTTAATATTCTATTCTACACTTATATAAACAGAAAAATTGTGAAAATACTATAAATTTTGTCCTGGTGAATTTGTATATAATGCAAAAAAATTTAGCAACTTACAATAACGTACTTTCATAGCCTTCAATTTGTACATAATAAATTTTATCTTAGTGACATTGTATTTGACTAGATTTAGAACAAAGTTAATTTTATACAATGATTACATATATGAAAAAAAGTTGTTAATATACAATCATAAGTTATAAAAATTTATTATAGTTATATAGATAACGATAACTAAGATAGAGTAATTTTGCTTTCTAAATGAGCCGAGCCGAGCCGAGCTAGACCCTTATCGAGCAGGGCTCGTTTAGGATTTTTTAAGCTCGAGCTCGAGCTCGGCTCGTTTAAAGCTTATGATGTTGAGCTCGAGCTCGGCTCGTTTAATATTTATGAAGCTCGGGTTCGGCTCGTTTAGACTCGGGTATTATTTTGATATTTTATTAAAATTATATATATAATTATTAAAAACTAAACATATAAAATAAAATAAAATATATTATATATGGAGCTCGTTTAGGCTCGTATAAGCTCGCGAACACAATCTTTGGAGCTCGAGCTCGGCTCGTTTATTAAAATAGCTTTAATCTAGGCCCGAGCTCGTTTAGGCTCGGCTCGTTTCGAGCTTTTAACGAGCCGAGCTCGAATAGCTCGCGAGTAGAGGAGTTACCGAGTTACCTACACGGCTACACCCAGCCGAGCTGGGTAGTTGAAATATTTCAAACGGCCATGATTATAAAAATGAGCATTAATGAGATTAATGTTATAAATATTGATTAAATTTAATGAAGTTTGAAGATTTATTTTAGCGGTACTTTTAATAAGGATGTTTCTCAATATATATGTATAGGAAAAAGTTCCTGCGAGAATCATTCTTAGTGCGAGAACCAATCTGAGCAGTCCAATCCCCCCTTTTTCAATGTCATTGCCCACCCATGAATTTCTCACATGCACCCTGCCACACTCTATCACTCCACGCTCACCATCCATGAAACTTCCCATATCCAAGGAACGGCCGAGATTAGTTCTCGCGGTTCTCGCACTAACAACGGTTCTCGCATGAACCCTCCCTTATATGTATATATAGCGGTTCAAATGAGAATTGTTTTTTGTACGAGACATTTTTTTTAAACAGCAAGTGTTACCCAAGGGAAGTGCTTCGGCTCGGCCATCACATACCCTTGAGCAACCAAATATATTAATAAAAAACAGCTAGCAAGTAGCTAGCAACCATACAAAAACAGTTTGCAAGAAAAACTTACAAATTAAGACAAGTATTCATACAAAGATACAACACCAAAGTAACCATCAAAAGCATGCTGCTGGAAGGATGCACAAGTTGCTCCATTTGTGTGACGTAAACTCTTCACCTGACCTGTATTTGATTCAGTAGAAAAAATAGGCTTGGATCTTGTTAAAAACTCCTTTTTCATTTTCCGAATGTGAAGGCTTGAAAACTCTTATCATTTCTATGTTTCCATAACAACCAAAGATACATATAAAGTACACCCGTGAACGCCTTCAAAGTTGTGTCCCTGAAACCCAATGCATGCCCCCATTTGAATAGACTGTCAGCAACTACCACTGCCTCCATTTTGATGTTCCACCCTTGGTTTTAAAAAGCGTGAGGCGCTTCGAATCGTTGAGGGTCTAGAGGCCGAGGCGTGATGCGTGATGCGTGATGCGTGATGCGCGCGCATCACGTACCTGAGGCGTAGTATTAACATATTACTTGTAATTTAATTCTAGCATTTCACATAATTTGTAATACTCAACAATTTAAGTACTTCACTTAAACACTAATAACCAAAAGTAGTTCCAAAAGTAAAATTACAATCATAACAAGTCTTGGAATCATAACAAAATAAGTTTTCTAAACTTAATTGACCAACTATCATTCCTCAATCAACATCATCAAACCCAAGCACGGGCTCGTCTCCTTCATCATCATCAAAACCTCCGATATCTTCTTCCACTTCATCTTCGTCCACAAGAGCACGTCCTTTTCCTCTAGCATTTCTTGATGGCCCACATCCATCATCATCTACTCTTCCTCTTGTTGTTCTAGTAAAATGACTACTCTCATATGCCCCGGAAGCTCTACCAACATCACCCCACGTCAGATCATCATTAAGAAACACTAAATCATCATCTTCATCCTCATTTTCCATCCTCCCCATCAACCATTCATTACTTTCATCTATCTCTTCTAACATGATAGGATCAGCACTTCCTTCTTTTCTATATCGACGTTGCAAAGCACGATTGAATTTCACATAGACCATGTCATTCAATCTTTCTTGTGCTAACCGGTTTCGCTTCTTGGTGTGAAGCTACATAAAGTGAATTCTATATTAATTTATATTTTTAATATTAAAGTATAAAATTAAGAAATATTTACTTATATACTTACATGTTGAAACACTCCCCAATTTCTCTCACAACTTGTGGCACTACAAGTCAAACTAAGAACACGTATAGCAAACTTTTGCAAATTAGGAGATGAAGATCCAAAAGTTGTCCACCACTCCGCTAAACAAACAAAATATTGAAAACTAAAATTAATATAACTCATAGTAGTAATAATATATTATTAATTTAATATTTAAGATATTTACCCGGTGCCATTAGCTTTCTCTGCCTAATTGCCGCATTTCTACCAAAAAGTCCTTCTGCATTTTGATACCTGCCTAACTCTTTTAAAATTTGATCCTCAATTTGAGGACTTGGTGCGAGCCTTTCAATACAAGAATGTAACCCTTCCATCACCTCTTCACAACCTTCAACCCTTTGCATGTCATCATAAAAAGTGGACGGATTTAAGTAGTGGCCCGCGGCATGCAAAGGTTGGTGGAGTTGACATTGCCACCTAGAATCAATAATTTCAAAAGTTTTCTTGTAATGTTCCTCTTGATTAGGAAAACTTTTAGCAATTGCCTCTTTAGCCCTATCCATGGCTTCATAAATGTAACCCATGGCCGGCTTTCTTTCCCCGTCCACTAACCTAAGGACGCTAACAAGAGGGCCTGTCAACTTGAGAGTGTAGACAACATTTCTCCAAAATGAATCTTGCAAGAAGTAGGAATGCACTAACTTTCCTTTTGGTTCCTTTGACCACTTGCTATCCATCCATTCTTGAGAACTAACCATCTTTCTCAAGTTATTCTTTTGCTTGTGGAATTGAAGAAGAGTGATAAAAGATGTTGCAAATCTTGTAATTGCGGGCCTATGAAAATTCCTTTGATTTGTGAACTTCCGCATCAAGTTCACTAAACCAACAAAATTGTATATATATCCATTCGCAAGCATGGCCTTTTTCAAACAACTTTTCACTTTGGAAATCTGTTTTCCAATATCCTCCAACATAAGATCTATGCAATGGGCGGCACATGGAGTCCAATAAAGATGTTTTCTAGTAGCCATTAACATCTTTCCTACAAAGTACAAAGTACAAAATAAAATTGTAAGGTTACAAAAGATATATGAATATATGTAAAAAAGATTAAACTAGTAATTCTTACCCACTTTAACATAAGCAGACGCATTATCCGTGACTTCTTGGACTACATTATCTTCGCCTACTTCATCCACCATATTATCAAGAATCCCGAACAACAAATTTGCATCCTTGGAAACATCGGATACATCCATGGATTTCACAAATATGGAACCCTTAGGAGAGTTCACCATAAAGTTGATAATGTCCTTTTGAACAACCGAATCCCTCCATCCATCCGATAAGATTGAGCAACCTTTTTCAGCCCATTCTTTTTTGTGTTTGGTTACTTGTTCTTCAACTTTCTTCACTTCTTTATTAAGTAAAGGGACTTTTAGCTCATACATGCTTGGTGGTTTCATCCCCGGCCCAAATTGCCCAATGGCTTCAATCATTATTTCAAAGCTATCGTAAGTAGCGGCGTTAAAAGGAATGCCCGCATCATAGAACCACCTTGCTATCTCCATACAAGCTTTCTCCCTGAAGTCCTTTTTAATCGCCGCATTTATAGTTTGTTGTGTCCCTCCCTTTCCTTCCTTTCTACCTTTTATCACATCTTCGGGATTAGGTGTAAAGAACTTTTCCATAGGACCTTTTGTTCTTGGTCTTTTTCGTTGTGATTTCATACTACCACCTTCTACTGATATAAATGATATAAAACAGAAAAAAAAAACAGAACACCACACTTCTGATATAAAACAGAAAAATAAAATCAAACAGCAAGATGAAGTTGAAAATAGAAAATCGCACAGCAAGATGAAGTTGAAAACAGAAAATCGCACACTAAGATGAACTTGAAAAATCGAACAACAAAGTGTTACCTTTCATAAACGTCGATGTTCACGTCGGAAGAAGATCTTCAGTGTTTCATCGATCGACAGAGTGGAAGGGAGGAAGAAGCGTCGATGTTCACGTCGGAATGAAATTGGGACCGTAAATGACCTAAAAGGCCCGACTACTAGCAACCTAACTACTTAAAATCGGATCTACAAAGCCCATTTTAGACTTTACAAAGCCCAGCCTAATGTTATTTTAAGCCCATGTCGGAACATACGTGAAGCGCTAAAAGCGCCTGATGCGCGCATCACGTGAGGCGCAGCGCCTCACACCGCCTCGTCTCAATCGCATCGCCTCGCATACAGGATGCGTTTTTTCCAGCGCTACGCAACGCCTTGAGCGCCTCAGCGCCTCAGGCACGCTTTTTTAAACCAAGGTTCCACCAAGTACATTTTTATTGAAAGTGTACTGTGTAAACACATGACTTTCAGTTTCATCTAAATTACCACAGAGTGGGCATAAGCACGAGAGTAAGATGATTCCCTTTTTAGTAGGAAGACGTTGGCGGGGAACCCTCCATGCGTGTATGCATATTTTTACACCAGTTAAAATCGAAATAATTGCTCGTCTTTTTTAAGGTCAAATCATCAAACGCAGGATGAGACTGGAACTGACCCGTCGGTGCTAAGGCCAAAGAAATCAAAGGAGTTTGGGATCCCACCTGTAGCTCCATTTGAAACCAGTCAATGAGAGGAACGTTAACCTTGTCGAAATCTTTAAAAACTTAAATTAATAAACCCCTGTCATGCCTCCATGTATAGCTCGAATTGTGTTTTTCTACAGCCCGCCTTGTGTTATTTTGAACCTCTAAATCCACTTTGAGAGAAGGCCTAGGTTGAGAGCTTTAAGGCCCCCATTTGCTTTGCTATTGAGTATCATACTCCACGATATCCATGGAATCTCTCTTTCCCCTTCAGTGGATCCCAAAACAATTTTGCTCTTATACTCTCTAGTTTTTATGAAACTTTTTCCGGGGCTTTAAAAATAGATAGAAAATAAGTACCGAGGCTTCTCAGTACTGATTTTAATAAGATCAATTTCCCACCTAATGAAACAACTTTCGATTTCCATTTGGTTAATTTTGACAAACTTATCAAAGATAGGGGCCAACTTTCAAATTTGTTCATGGAGACCCCGATAGGAATTCCCAGGCAAAACTTATCCTTGGATACCCCACCCCAAACAAGCTGCTTTTTTTTAGGTTGGTCTTGAGACCTGATGACAAAAAGAAGCAACATAAGATACGTATTAAACTGCATAAATTAGAGTCAGACCATTCTCCGAGTACAACAGTGCCGTCTGCTAACTACAAGTGGGAGATGACAGGCCCGTTGTTTGGAAGTTGTAATCCATCGAAGACACCTTTTTCACGTGCTTCCTTCATAACCAAATTAAATGCTTCAGCATCAATTAAGAAATGAAACGACGCCATTGGATCACCCTGTCTTAAGCCTTTTCCCATATAGAATTCTGAAGTCGGGGCACCATTAATGAGGATCGATACCGATGCCGAGGATAGACAGTCATAGATCCACTTCCTCCATTTAATGCCGAACCCCATTTGTTGCATAATTTCATCCAGAAATTCCCAGTACACAAAATCAAACGCCTTTTAACCCACGCTATGACTTCGCTGATGATAAGTGGACCATCGAGGATGCTCCTGTTTTGGATAAAGCTGATTGTTCTGTACCTACAACTGAGTCGATACTCAACCAGAGTCTATTAGCCAAAAATTTAGCTATAATTTTATATAAGCTGTTAAGAAGACTTTGTAATACCCACTTTCAAAAAAAAAAGTTTATTAGCTTATTATTATTAAACGATGTATTTCCGTCGTACTCGAGATTGTAAGAGATGCAAAATTCTTAATTAATTCAACAATTCAAAAGTTATTACACTTGGGCTTGTTAATTAATGGTGATGTATTCAAATTGGGCTTAAATAGGAGTAATGGATTATTCTGGTTAAATTAGTCTTTGGGCTTAAATTATATGGTGGTGGTGGTTATTTGGGCTTGGCCCATGAAGAGAAAGAATAGGTTAATTAGGGTAAGCAGATAGTTCTTCTACTGTTCCATTGAAAAAAAAATCAGATAGAGAGAGAGAGAGAGAGTTCCTGTGTATGTATGTGAGGAGGAAGAAGAAGGTGATCAAGGTTTTGGTAGCAATCAACAAAAGAAATAGAAGGTAATGATCCTTGTTCCTTGGTGATTCTTTCTATGTATTTTATATGAAATTTCACCATGTTATAAGATTAGAATCTGAATTCTAAGGTTGAGTTTTAGTGGGTTTTTGAACAACAATGAAATGGGGTTTTCTAGGATCTGAACTTGTTTAATTGTTTCACAAATGATAAGAAATGGTTTAAAGGGATGGAGAAAGGTCTTGGTCCATTTAAAAGTGAGTTTGGATAAGTTTTGTAGAATATAGAAATTTTGAAATGGAGGTTCGGTGTCTGTTCTTAAATAGCAGAGGAAGAAGATGACCTGATGCTATAAAATTCGACACTTGCTTGATGGTTTGCAAAATTAAGAACATGCCCTTGCAAAATTAGAAACATTGCCTTCGACACTTGCTTGATGGTTTGCAAAATTAGGAACATGCTCTTGCAAAATTAGAAACATGCCTTCGACACTTGCTTGATGGTTTGCAAAATTAGAAACATGTCTTTGCAAAATTAGAAACATGCCTTCGCAAAATTAGGAACATGCCTTCGCAAAATTAGAAACATGACTCAAATTCGATACTTCCCTTTTATATTCAAGAATTCGAAACATTGGACAAGAATTCGATTGTTGCATGTGGGTAATAAATTCGAAACATGGACATATATATATGAAATTTACTAAGTTCAATTGTTGTCAGGTGGGCTAAATTTGAGTGTTGCTTATGGAAATTCAACACCTCCATTTTACATACAAATTCAATAAGTTATATATATCTATATACGCGAAACATGAAATCGGGTTATGGAAGTCATAGGGCCGAGGCCCATTATATATAATGGTGGTATTAGATTTCGACTGATACTACGTACATCAAAATTCGATACTCAAGAATTTTAGAATTTCAATTTAAGAATCCGACCCACGATCTCGAGTCTAGAGTTTGTTTTCTAATGCTAAGAATTGTACGAGTGAGAGTCGTATCTAGGAGTTTGTACCGTTATTAATCAAATGATGCATGATTCAGGACTTGGTGGTGCGATTCGTTGATCGGATCTTATTCGATTACTGTGATATCATTATTGTGTTGTTGCTACAGTCAGGTGAGTTTTCACTAACTCTTATATTATGTCGTGAACGTGTTATACGTGTTGTTATGTGTTGAGTAGTAGAGCTCGTTCGGCAGCAGGCCACCCGGCCTTTATGAAAAATGTTGAACTCTTATTATATGTTATGATAGTACTCGATGTGACATTGTGTTGTATGTGATACGTAATATTATGTGTTGAGCAGCAGAGCTCGTCCGGCAGCAGGCCACCCCGTTTTTATGACAATCGTTATGACACGGACGTGGTGTCTTGAGCAGCAGAGCTTGATTGGCAGCAGGCCACCCCGTCTTATGGGATAATTGATGTGACACACATTATCTGTGAACGTGTGTTCTGATATAATGTACGAGTGTTGTGTGCTCACTAAGCTTTATGCTTAACCTGTTGTTATTATATTATTTCAGGACCGTCGCGTGCTAACAAAGGCTCCTGCGTGACAGCTTGTTTTCCGCTTTTGTTCACTCTAAATTATGTTCGATACTTTAAACTATTATTTTGATGCCGTAAGTCCCGTGTGTTGGGCCGGCCGTTGACTTGCGAATGTTTTGGGATATTACTTTTGGTTTATGAAATTCGGATTTCTATAAAAAAAATTTTTGGGACGTTACAACTTGGTATCAGAGCCTAGGTTTAAGAGATTCAAGCACTCAAGCTGTGTGTTTGGACTTAGACCTTGGTTTAATATTATATTTTCAAAACGATTTTTGAAAACATTTTTCAAAACGCGCTGTCAGCTGGAGCCGGAGGTCCTGGTGAGCACTTATAAGGATGTGATAGGTGAACAATGGTTGTTATCTGTTGATTAATGATGAGATGAATTCTGAGTTGTGATTATTGTTCAGATAGATGTGAAGCAGATGATATTGATACTTAGTGTTATGTGAATACCTTAAACCATGCATGAGACTAGACATATAGGTTTAGAACACTCGAATTGGCCTTATTGCATGTTCTTGTTTGATTGTTGTGATAGGGTAGGTTCGAGCTTTCGACTGCTTATATGCCCAGGGTTATGCATAGTATAGTACTCACACCATGCTAAACCTGTGATGATATAATTACCAAAATGTGATGTGGTATAGGTGAAATGCAATATATGTGATGCCTCTACAGGATGCCTTATACGTGATTATTAGACTTATTGATGCGTGACCTAAGCCTGTGAATCGAGAGTCTTAGTGGTGATGCTAAGATCTGATATGTATAGTGTGTCGGTAATAATATGAAGGCCTGTATTATTACAAGCACACGGTACGCATTAGAACTTGACGGAATCATGAAGAGTCTTGTGGATCTGGTGAGGGGTTATTTGTGTGATGTGCCATGCTTAGCTAGGGTTGCCTTAGTGCGTGTAGGGCTACTCATAGATATGCTAAGTACGCGATAGGGAGCTCAATGTTGAGAAGTTTTCACGGTAACGCCTACCTAACTCATAGTGCGTTATCTTTACTTCAGAATGGTTGATACCAGAAGGAACCGAAACTTACTAACCGGGGGAACTGCTAATGTGCTCCGAGATGGGGATACTACCAGCCATACGGCTGAAACGGACCCGAGGCAACAGCCTCAGATACCAGTGGCTACTGTTGGGGGAAGGGATGCGGATCCCCCCGTTGATGCTGGAATAGTGACTGCTATTGCTAAAGCCCTGGAGCAGATCTTACCAAACATGTTTGAGTAGATGGCTAAGGAAATGGAAGTTATGGTTGCCGCCGAGGTAACAATAGCACTGGATGCCAGGGAGTCAACCGACACCCCGTGGCACAAGCAGGTATTCAGGGAACGATTGGTGGTACTACCTACCAAGAATTTATGGCCTGCGGGCCTCCAGTCTTTTAAGGGAAGCCTGACCCAGTGGAGAGTACCCGATGGATAGGTGCTGTGGAGGGGGCTTTCAGAACTAGTTACTGCCCCGCGGACCGCAAAGTCCTTTATGCGAGTAACTTGCTCCATAATGCTGCTAAGGACTGGTGGTCCGTACTTTTGATGCAAAAGGGCGAGGCATTAGTGGATTCATCCTGGGAAGAGTTCAAAGGGTTGTTCATAGCAAAATTTTCACCGAGGGTTGAGGTGGAAAGAGTTAAGAGGGAGTTTCTAGCTATGAAGCAGACGACTGAGACCATTACTGAACTCAATGAGTTGTTTCTGGAGAAGGCAAGATTCTGTCCCGAGTATGTGGTTGATGAGAAGATGAAGATGTTTCGATACATGGATGTGCTGAAAACTGAAATCCTGGAATTTGTGGATGAATCCAAGTATCAAACTCTGGATCAGATGATGGGGGCAGCGAGGGCAAGAGAATTGGAGCTAGAAAAGCAAGCTGCTGAAAGACAGGCCAAGCGGAAGTTCGAGCAGACTGATTCGGGGCATAAGAAGATGAGGTTCACTGTACCAAAGTCAGCGGGTAAAAAGGAGCCTACCAAATGTATCAAGTGTGGGAAGCACCATCAGGGTTCATGTGGAGATTGGGTGCCGAGCTGCTACCGGTGCGGGAAGAAGGGCCATCTGGGCCGAGATTGCAAGTCGGACGTGAGGTTGTGTTTTGGATGTTACAAACCTGGGCATGAAAAGGTTGCATGTCCATTGCTGAATGCTAACACTGTCAAGGCTCCTGCTCCTGCAACCTTGAGGATTACTGATGGCACTCAGGGGAAGAAGAATGAAGCACCGAACCGTGGGGGTCGAGCTTTCCAGCTCACAGCAGAAGAAGCTAAGAGGGAGCCGGATGTAGTTGCAGGTACTTATCTTGTTAACTCGAAATCTGCACTTGTCTTGTTTGACTCAGGGGCGAGCCGGTTTTTTGTATCTTTTAATTTCTGTAATCAGTTTGAAACTATACGTGTTAAGTTAGAAGTGCCCCTAGAAGTAGAAATTGCAGACGACAAAGCAATCACGGTAACAACTGTGTATAGAGGTAACACCATACAGATAGAGGGAGACACCTTTAAGATTGACTTGATACCTATCGCGATGAGAGAGTTCCATGTAGTTGTCGGTATGGATTGGTTGAGTTTACATCAAGCTACGATTGATTGCAAGCATCGCAAAATTAGAGTTCAGACCCTATGTGGGGGAGAATTAGTAATTGTTGGAGAACGCAAGAACAAGCCCATGACCTTTTGTACTATTATGAAAGCCAGGAAGTACCTTCGTCACGGTTGTACGTCATTTCTGGTTTATGTGATTGACGGCACTAAGGAGAAGAAAACCTTAGAAGTGAACGACGTACCAGTGGTTAGAGAATATTCCGAGGTATTTCCAGAAGAATTGCCGGGAGTGCCACCGGAGCGTCAAGTCGAATTTAGAATAGATCTTGTGCCCGGCGCGGCACCGATAGCTAAGACGCCATACCATCTAGCACCGCCATAGATGAAAGAGTTGATGAGTCAGCTTCAAGAGTTGTTAGACAAGGGTTTTATCCGTCCGAGTAGTTCACCGTGGGGAGCACCTATACTTTTCGTGAAAAAGAAGGATGGGTATTTTCGCATGTGTATTGATTATCGGAAATTAAATAAGCTTACGGTCAAGAATCGCTACCCACTACCTAGAATCGATGACCTTTTCGACCAGCTGCAAGGAGCCTCGTGGTTTTCAAAGATAGACCTTCGATCGGGATATCACCAGTTACGAGTTCGGGAAGAAGATGTTAGTAAAACTGCGTTTAGAACGAGGTATGGGCACTACGAGTTTGTGGTAATGCCCTTTGGTCTTACGAACGCGCCAGCCGCTTTTATGGATCTTATGAACAGGGTATGCCGACCTATGCTAGACCGTTTAGTGATTGTTTTTATCGACGACATTCTGATTTATTCTAAGACTCGGGAGGAGCATGAACGACATCTTCGAGAGGTACTTGAAACTCTGAGGCGGGAGAAACTATATGCGAAATTTTCTAAGTGTGAATTTTTGTTACGTGAGGTGCAATTCTTGGGGCATCTCGTGAACCAGGAAGGAATTAAAGTAGATCCGGCCAAGATTGAAGCGGTGTTAAAGTGGGAACAGCCGAAGAGTCCCACCGAGATTCGTAGTTTCCTGGGATTGGCAGGATATTACCGACGATTTATCCAGGATTTCTCAAAAATTGCTACCCCGCTAACGAAGTTAACAAAGAAAAGTGAAAAGTTTGTCTGGGGAAGCGCGCAACAGACGGCTTTTGAGACGTTACGGCAGAAACTGTGCGAAGCTCCGGTGTTAACCTTGCCAGACGGCATGGAGGATTTAGTGGTTTATTGCGATGCATCACATTGTGGGTTGGGTTGCGTGCTCATGCAACGGAGGAAAGTGATTGCCTACGCGTTGCGACAATTAAAACCCCATGAGGGAAACTATCCGACACACGATTTAGAACTCGCGGCAGTGGTTTTTGCATTGAAAATTTGGAGACATTATCTTTATGGGGTTAAGTGTACTATCTACACCGATCATAAGAGCTTAAAATATTTCGCAGATCAAAAAAATTTAAACATGAGACAGCGAAGGTGGTTAGATCTGGTGAATGACTATGACTGTGAGATCCTTTATCATCCGGGCAAGGCCAACGTTGTGGCCGATGCTTTGAGTCGTAAGGCTGGATGTATGCTGCTTGCAGTAAAATGTCTACGGATGACGGTTACTACTTCGTTATTTGATTTGATTCGAGCGGCCCAAGCCGAGGCGATTAAGCCTAAAAACCACAACATTGAAAGAGTAAAGGGTCAAGTAAGGAACTTTGTAAAGGATAACCGAGAATTGCTCACTCTTCATAGGCGGATATGGGTACCAGTCACGACTGATGTTAGGTCAACGTTGATGGAGGAAGCTCATAAATCAAAATTTTCCATTCACCCGGGGGCGACAAAAATGTACAGGGATTTGAAAATAGATTATTGGTGGCCCGGGATGAAGCGGGAGGTCGCTAAGTTTGTTGAGGGGTGTTTGACCTGCTTGCGGGTCAAGGCCGAGCACTAGAGACCACATGGTAAGCTACAACCGTTGGATATTCCGGAATGGAAATGGGAGCACATCACGATGGATTTCATTAAGAAGCTACCAAGAACACCGAGAAATTTTGATACGATTTGGGTGATAGTGGATAGGCTTACGAAAAGTGAACACTTCATACCAATTCGCGAGACTTTTTCTTCGGCAGCATTGGCCAGTTTTTATGTGAAAGAGGTAATCTCGAGGCATGGTGTGCCCGTGTTGGTGGTGTCCGACAGGGATACGAGGTTCACTTCTAGATTTTGGGAAAAGTTTCACAGTGACTTGGGGACAAAGTTGCACTTTAGTACGGCCTATCACCCGCAGACTGATGGCCAGAGTGAAAGGACGATTCAAACTCTGGAGGACATGTTACGGGCGTGTGTTCTAGATTTTGGTGGTAGCTGGGATACATATCTCCCATTAGCAGAATTTTCGAATAATAATAGCTACCATGCGAGTATCGGGATGCCACCGTACGAGATGCTATACGGAGGCGGTGCAGAACTCCAGTTTGTTGGGGTGAGGTAGGACATAAGGTACTTGGGAGTACTGAGATTGTGCAGAAAACGACGGAAAACATCCAGAAAATCCGTGAGAGATTGCGCGCAGCTCAAAGCCGTCAAAAGAGCTACGCAGATAAAAGACGGTCAGATTTAGAATTTCAAGTTGGGGACTTTGTGTTACTTAAAGTCTCGCCGTGGAAAGGAATTATACGATTCAGAAAGCGTGGCAAATTGAATCCCAGATTCATTGGTCCGTTTAAAGTGATGGCTCGGGTGGGCAAGGTAGCCTACCGTGTGGAACTACCGGAGGAGTTGTCAAGGATTCATAACACATTTCACGTGTCTCATATGAGGAAATGTCTGGCAGACGAAATCGCTTTTTTGCCTCTGGAGGATATAGAGGTTGATGAAAATCTTAACTACATAGAACGACCAATTGCTATTATTGACCATGAAACTAAAGTACTAAGGAATAAGCGAGTAGAAATGGTGAAGGTTCAGTGGGAACATCGAAGAGGTTCCGAGTGGACTTGGGAACCAGAGTTGGAAATGAGAAAGCAGTACCCAGAACTTTCCGAGCAGTAGCTTCGAGGACGAAGTTGATTTTAAGTGGGGGAGAGTTGTAATACCCACTTTCAAAAAAAAAAGTTTATTAGCTTATTATTATTAAACGATGTATTTCCGTCGTACTCGAGATTGTAAGAGATGCGAAATTATTAATTAATTCAACAATTCAAAAGTTATTACACTTTGGCTTGTTAATTAATGGTGATGTATTCAAATTGGGCTTAAATAGGAGTAATGGATTATTATGGTTAAATTAGTCTTTGGGCTTAAATTATATGTTGGTGGTGGTTATTTGGGCTTGGCCCATGAAGAGAAAGAATAGGTTAATTAGGGTAAGCAGATAGTTCTTCTACTGTTCCATTGAAAAAAAAATCAGATAGAGAGAGAGAGAGAGTTCTGTGTATGTACGTGAGGAGGAAGAAGAAGGTGATCAAGGTTTTGGTAGCAATCAACAAAAGAAATATAAGGTAATGATCCTTGTTCCTTGGTGATTCTTTCTATGTATTTTATATGAAATTTCACCATGTTATAAGATTAGAATCTAAATTCTAAGGTTGAGTTTTAGTGGGTTTTTGAACAACAATGAAATGGGGTTTTCTAGGATCTGAACTTGTTTAATTGTTTCACAAATGATAAGAAATGGTTTAAAGGGATGGAGAAAGGTCTTGGTCCATTTAAAAGTGAGTTTGGATAAGTTTTGTAGAATATAGAAATTTTGAAATGGAGGTTCGGTGTCTGTTCTTAAATAGCAGAGGAAGAAGATGACCTGATGCTATAAAATTCGACACTTGCTTGATGGTTTGCAAAATTAGGAACATGCCCTTGCAAAATTAGAAACATTGCCTTCGACACTTGCTTGATGGTTTGCAAAATTAGGAACATGCTCTTGCAAAATTAGAAACATGCCTTCGACACTTGCTTGATGGTTTGCAAAATTAGAAACATGTCTTTGCAAAATTAGAAACATGCCTTTGCAAAATTAGGAACATGCCTTTGCAAAATTTGGAACATGCCTTTGCAAAATTAGAAACATGACTCAAATTCGATACTGCCCTTTTATATTCAAGAATTCGAAACATTGGACAAGAATTCGATTGTTGCATGTGGGTAATAAATTCGAAACATGGACATATATATATGAAATTTACTAAGTTCAATTGTTGTCAGGTGGGCTAAATTTGAGTGTTGCTTACGGAAATTCAACACCTCCATTTTACATACAAATTCAATAAGTTATATATATCTATATACGCGAAACATGAAATCGGGTTATGGAAGTCATAGGGCCGAGGCCCATTATATATAATGGTGGTATTAGATTTCGACTCATACTAGGTACATCAAAATTCGATATTCAAGAATTTTAGAATTTCGATTTAAGAATCCGACCCACGATCTTGAGTCTAGAGTTTGTTTTCTAATGCTAAGAATTGTACGAGTGAGTCATATCTAGGAGTTTGTATCGTTATTAATCAAATGATGCATGATTCAGGACTTGGTGGTGCGATTCGTTGATCGGATCTTATTCGATTACTGTGGTATCATTATTGTGTTGTTGCTGCAGTCAGGTGAGTTTTCACTAACTCTTATATTATGTCGTGAACGTGTTATACGTGTTGTTATGTGTTGAGTAGTAGAGCTCGTTCGGCAGCAGGCCACCCGGCCTTTATGGCAAATGTTGAACTCTTATTATATGTTATGATAGTACTCGATGTGACATTGTGTTGTATGTGATACGTAATATTATGTGTTGAGCAGCAGAGCTCGTCCGGCAGCAGGCCACCCCGTTTTTATGACAATCGTTATGACACGAACGTGGTGTCTTGAGCAGCAGAGCTCGATTGGCAGCAGGCCACCCCGTTTTATGGGATAATTGATGTGACGCACATTATCTGTGAACGTGTGTTCTAATATAATGTACGAGTGTTGTGTGCTCACGAAGCTTTATGCTTAACCCGTTGTTATTATATTATTTCAGGACCGTCGCGTGCTAACAAAGGGAAGGCTCCTGCGTCACAGCTTGTTTTCCTCTTTTGTTCACTCTGAATTATGAACGATACTTTAAACTATTATTTTGATGCCGTAAGTCCCGTGTGTTGGGCCGGCCGTTGACTTGCGAATGTTTTGGGATATTACTTTTGGTTTATGAAATTTGGATTTCTATAAAAAAATTTTTTTTGGGACGTTACAGATTTATAGGCCTATAATCCATGCTTTGTTTGTGAAGAAGAAGTACTGTTCCCTGGGTGAAATTCGAAACATGCAAATTAGAAACTTGTTGGTGAAATTAGAAACTTTTCTGGCAAAATTAGAAACTCTGACAAAATTAGAAATTTGCAAAATTCGAAACTTTCAAATTAGAAACTTGTTGGTGAAATTAGAAACTTGCTGGTGAAATTAGAAACTTCTGGAAAATTAGAAACTTGTTGGTGAAATTAGAAACTTGCTGGTAAAATTAGAAACTTCTGGCAAAATTAGAAACTCTGGGCAAATTTAGAAACTTGCAAAATTCGAAACTTGCAGATTAGAAACTTGTTGGTGAAATTAGAAACTTGCTAATTAGAAACTTCTAGCAAAATTAGAAACTCTGGCAAAATTAGAAACTTGCAATTCGAAACTTGCAAATTAGAAACTTGTTGGTGAAATTAGAAACTTGCTGGTGAAATTAGAAACTATGGGCAAAATTAGAAACTTGCAAAATTCGAAACTTGCAAATTTGAAATTAGAAACTTGCTGGTGAAATTAGAAACTTAGATACTGGCAAAATTAGAAACTTGTGAAATTAAAAACTTCGATACTCATCAAAATTAGGAACTTCCTGTACCCTTGCAACATCCTAATTTCTACTTCCTAATTTCAACTTCTTAATTTCAACATTCTAATTTCAACTTCCTAATTTCAACTTTCTAATTTCAACTTCCTAATTTCAATATTCTAATTTCAACTTCCTAATTTCAAATTTCTAATTTCACATCCTAAGTTCAACATCCTAATTTCCACATTCCACTTCTTCCAAAGCTACATCAAATTTATTTGATTTTTCAAAGTTTCCAGATAACCTCAATTCATTTCAAGGAAAGATCCAAAAGTCTTAAAGATGAGTTCAAGCAACGAGATTCTAGCAATCGGTACCGATACCAAACCACCCGTACTATTCCGTAATGAGTACACGGTTTAGAAGGGTCGGTTCATGGATTTCATCGAACACAATGACAAATATGGTGAAATGATGAAAAACAGTATTCTAAATGGTGATACCGTTCATTGGCAAGCTATTGATGCTATTCCCGACAACAACCCTCCTGTAGCGGTATCTAGGCGACCAAAGCTTCCTTCCGAACTTAATGTTGAAGAAAAGGATCAGTACAAAGCAGACCAGGATGCAAAGTATTATCTGAACAGGGTCTGTGTGCCGAGATCTACTCAAAAATTGACAGTCTGACCTCCGCAAAGGCCCTATGGGACGAGGTCAGGCAACAGATGGAAGGAACTGAACAGGGAGCCTTCATTAAAGAAACCCAACTCTGCAATACCTTCAGAGATTTCTGTGCCCAAGACGGAGAACTGCTTCAAGACACATACAACCGCTTCTGTAGACTGTTGAACGAAATTAGAAAGCATGGTGTTACCAGATGCGACCTAGACATCAATGTCAACATGATCAATGCTCTAGGTCCGGAATGGCAGGAACATGTGTGACTGTACAAACATGTGAACCGCAACCTGAAAGCAGTATCCCACCACTCCATCTATCAAGACCTGAATCAGTTTCAGGATGAAGTTCTGTTAAAGGCACCTGTCAAGGTTTCCCCAGATCAGATTGCCCTTGTTGCAGAAAGAAAACCCCGTGAGCACACCAGGGTCAACAAAGGTAAACAAGTAATTACTGAAGCTGACCATTCGAATGAAGACTCTGATCCCTATGATGGATGCAGTCATGAAAGCCATGTCTCTCATCTCAAGGGCTTATCAGGGAGGCTTTGGGAAGACTAACAATCGGCAAAGGTTCACTTCCTGGTCTAGGAGGAAAGAGGGTTTTACTGATGAAAGGAAGAAGACTAAGAAACCTGAGGAGACTCCAGATGAAGAAAAGAAATGCTACAACTACGGTAGGACCGGTCACTTTATCAAAGACTACCGGGAACCTAAAATCAAAGATATGGAGTACTACCAAACAAAGGTTAGGTTGATGAGGAAGAAGGCTAGTGGGAAAGACATGATGGTGGAGGAAGACCACTTTCTGAGCAATACAAACACTTCAGATGAAGATGACACTACTCAGGCTCACTTATGTATGATGGCTCGTGAAGTAGGTTCCTCATATGAGAATGAAGATGATGAAGAAGAGGCTGATGCTAAGTTCCAAGATACTCGTAATGAGGATGTGTCCAACCGCGGAAAGGTCAGTATTGAACATGCTCAAACCTTAGTTGATCACATTGAACGACAAAACAAGAAAATCACTAAGTTAGAATCTAAAATAAAAAATACATCATGATCTAACTTAGATGAAATTCAACAGATATTAACTGCTAAGGAAAATGAACTAATCACTTTAAGAAACGAAAATGAAGTCATTATTCACAACCTCAAAGCAGCCACAATATCAGCCGAAGAAGATTTCAAATTCCGGCAAAAAGAGAGAGGTCAACTGTATTCAAAGATAAAAGGTTTAGAAGATCTCTTTATCAAACGAGACCAAACCGCACAAACCATGTTTCTAAATAAACTCAAAGACGTCAAATTCACAAAATGGACATACGAAGGTCTAGGTTTTGGTAATCCACACCTTAGCGATAATATTACAGCCAAACAACTATACAGGTTTGATTTAAAGAATCAAGGATTAACTACAAGAATGGTCTTTGTGGGCCAAGCAGAAGAGCGCGAAGAAGAAGAAATCAAACGACGCACGACAACCAAGGCTCAAACATCGTACAACTACGAAAGTCTTAATCGGTCTTACGAAACAACTGAATTTGTACCTCTTATGTCAGATGATTACTTTCATAGTTATACAAAACTAGAGATGAAGTCAAGGCCACACTTTTCTGAAACTCAAACAAAACCGCGTGTGTACATTCCTCACATGGAGTTACAACGTCGATTTGAATTGGTTGAAACCGGAATTTTCAATAAATCAATCATTCATGAGTTAGAAACTGAGGTTTTATATGATAAAATCGGCGAACTTGAATCTGAAAACGCCCGTATACTAAATTCCGCTGCACCAAGCTTGTCTGATACAAACACCCTCCACATGCATTCAAACGAGTGTTTTTCATTTTCCGATTCCATCACCATCGGCATCACTGATGAATTGTCCCAAACCAAAACACAACTACTCGGGGAAAATGAAAGGATAGAGCAGCTGTTTAGTTTGAACTCTAAAGCTAAATCAAAGCTAGCTGACTCTGAAGAAAGATGTAGAGAATACAGAGGCGAGTGTGCGAATCTTGAGTTAGAAATCTTCGAACTTAAATCAAAACTCAATATAGTTGAGAATGAGTTGTTTAGATCTCACACATCTCAATCCACGGATCTAAAAGGGAAAGAAAAATTCAATGAACCTACTTCATCACCACCTCCCCGACCGAATACACGCCTCATTTTTGAAACTCTAACAACACCAGTCAACACCAAACAGAAACCAGCAAATCCCAGAAAACAATACACCAAAGATGATATGATAACATATTCCTCACCTACCCTTCGTATAGATCTTGGTACAAGCTTCAAGGGATTACTGAAACACAATCTGGGTTAGAGGAAAAAGAAAGTTGTGAAAACGGAAGACGAATGTCACGAAGACGACACAGTCTACCATGCAAACTTTTCAAAAAAACAAGTGTAATGCGGTCTAAAGACTCGTCAATTGTGCATATCAACCATGTTAATTCCCGTGATGATCATGGTCAATGCGACATGTTCTGTGTCAGTGATAGTTGCTTTGAGGGCCATTGCTCGATTAAATGTGCTTATGATCAGGATCATAAGAATTGTGGGATCAAACCAGACCCAAATTATCAACCGTTCGAACAAAGGAACCAACAAGTTACATTGTAAACCGAAAAGGTTACAAGATAACCTACTGGTGCAAGAAAAGCTCAAGCAGAGCACAATTCCAATCAAGTGACACGCCTTCGTCACACTTGCTCAATTCACAATCATGATTTTACAATTTTCAAAAATCACATAATATTTTCTCAAATAATTGGACTCCAAACCGTCGATACCACTACAATTGGAACCGCGCCAATGACAATGCCGTGAGGAACCTTCCTCAGACCAAAAAGAAAGCTCAAACCAAGCTTATTCACACTCCTCAACAGTAGTGCAAACCAATCTATCGCGTGAAACCTAAAGCCCTACAGTCTGTTCCTACTTCATCCATCACATGGGATGGGAAAACGGGACGCAAACCTGAAGGATTTGAATTTATTCAGGATGACTTGTCTCTCCTAATGGGCTTCACACCGATAGTAATCAAGACACCAAAGGATGCACCCATACCTGTCACATCTAAAATGCATTAAACACCGTCGCTAGCCCAACCTCTACCTACAAAAAAGATGTGGGTTCCTTTTATCAAGACAAAAGAACCAGTAATTGATAGAAAATTAGAATTTGTTGTTTCTGCTAACGTGAAAGGACCCATGTCAAACTGGGTACCAAATTTCTCTTTGTTTTCTATGTGCAGGCGCCTGTTTGGTGGTTCATGGACTCCGATTGTCCCCAACATAGACACGGGAACAAGAGTTTACTAACAAATGCGGTTAGTGAAAGGAATAAAGTCGCTTGGTTCTAGGGGAGCGTCGTTATCATAAAACTACACGAATACATTTACATGCATTTGCATAGGGGGAGAAAATGCGACAACTCTCAATCTCACTCGCATAAATGAAACACGCACTATTCGAGGGAGAGTTTGTTGTAATTTTTCCAGTTCACAATTGTACACGAATACATTAATATGCATTCGTTTAGGGGGAGAAAATCAAACAAAATATAATATTTATATCTCACTCAAAATGCTATGTTCGAAGGGGAGTTTGTTTTAAATTGTCTTGATTGTCCTTAATCAGTTTTAAAACCCAAAAACATTGAAAAATCAAAAATCCAAAAACATACAAATGTTCAAAATACAAAAAGATTTTTAATTTCTCAAATCTTGTTTTCTAGTTCAAGAAGGTATTCAATCTTTGCTTCATTCTGATACATTTCTTGCTTTCTTGTTGATATTTCGAATGATCATCTTTCATTTCCTCGATGTCATCCCATATCATCCTGAAATCCTTCCATTATCCCATTCATATTTTCTGGAATCGTCATTCAAGTGCCAGTTACACATACTATCATACTTACAAACTGATCAAAAGCACTATGAGTGAAGGAGTGTAGGCATGTTTTACTCCTATGGTCAATCCAGAACCGGAAGGACAAGCCCCAGGAGCTCACCATATACTAGAAAGAGATAGTAAGGGTTACTTGCTAGGTTATCTAAGTGAGCAGAATCAGTTATCTTGGGATACTGATTAGCGTGTAGAGGGAAAATCAAAAGGAGAGGGATGGAACAGGAGATGGGGTGCATATTGATCAACAAATAACTTTGAGCATTCTGACAGTCAAATTATTTAGAAATTTTAAGATGCATCAATTCGTGATTATTGATTTCTTTGATTGATCAAATTGTCCTTGACAATCACATTTAACATATTCTTTACTGAAAACCATTCTTGTTAAAAATCACAATGATTATCCATACCGCTTATCACAAGTGTCCAAATGTATCAAATACATGATACATAAATATAACTTTGGAAAGAGAGTTTGAGAGAGAAGTTGAAAAATAATTAGAGAGATGAGGGTGAGAGAAAGGATCAAAAGAAAAGAAAGATCCTCACTAAATAGTGTCAATCTAGGTAGCCACATATACTACTAGTTTTATACTAGTATTGAAACAGACATCATGGACCCAGTGATGCAATGCACTTACCCCACCCAACTACTCAATTATCTCTTAAAAGATAATTGCTTCACGAAGATTTATCACATACGCTATTGACATCTCACTTGGAGATTGTTGATATTGAAAATAGGAGGACAGCTGCTCCGGTCCCCGGCTTCTTTCATGCACTTATTGAGTCTAGAACCAATTGCAATATTATTCTCTTCTAGGACACATATTGAATCATTTGCCTGTCTATGATAGTGCTAGAACATCTTGAGTAATAATCATATGATATCTACTGTGACAGATGGAAATCCTACCAGTGCTAACATCAAGCCAACACTGAATGTAGGTTACTCAGTTTATTTAAACCGACGCGCTAAAGAGAAATTTATGAGATCCCAGTGTTACAAAGGATTCATTAAATGTCATATATTTCTGAGATACACATGTTTATAAGAATGTTGAAAACCACTATATGCAAAACCGTTAATACAACCAAAGGTTCCTTACCTTAGGTTACTGGTTCGAAATTAAGGAGATTTAACAAGATATCATTGTGTGCCTGAAAGATCAAGCTCTCATCAACAACTTGAAGATACCTCAACATGAGAAGACATTTTAAAGACATCACATCTTTATTCCTATAAAGCTTCAAAAGAATGCAGAAAGAAAAAGAATATTTGCATAATCAAAATCGGAGATTGATAGAGATGCAACAAAAGCCAACAAGGTAGATGAACACGCACAAGGCTACAAAAGGGGGATATTGTTAGGAATTAGTTATGTTTATATTCCTCGTGTAACTATCTTAATTATCTTGTTATTATTGCTTTGTTTAAATTAGTTAATTATGTAAGGGATTATCACATTTGGTATTAACTAGTGTAGTCCATATACATGGAATATGTGAGACATATTGTTTAATAAGAGAGTCCATGATGGGAGCCCAAAAGGCTTATCGCCCATGTCCCTTTGACTATTTGAAGTCTTGTAAACCTAGATACTAGGTTAACCTTTGCCAAACACTCATTGTATACATCAGGAGATTATTCTCTCTACTATTGCAAAGTGTTCATCCCATTGTTCTTGAGCATTCATACATATTCATACATATTCATCTCAAGAACCACCATTGTTACTCATCTTTATCATATCTTGTGACTTTCATTATGTATTTAAACATTTCAGGAGTGGTATTGAGAGGAAGGGCTGTGTTTAAGTTCTCATAAACAGTAAGGAAGGGATGATCAGGATTGAGTATGATTTGTTCAACAGCAACAAAGGCTTTTGATGTTTTCTTAAAAGCATCATCTATCACTTGAATGTGTTCCACAAACTGATCATAAGTGAATACCCTGTGGCATACAGTCTGTCTAATCCAGTAATCAAAATGTCTTATGAACTTGAGAACAACTTCACTTTTGGACTTAAGGAGATGGTACATGATCGCAATCATTTCAAAGAAGGAGAACAACTTGCAGTGTTCTTGATGAGCATCTTCATATGTATTGTACTCATCCCTTCTTACAACTCTAATAAAGATCATTTTCTGTACCTCTGTATGGAGTGACCCTTGAGATGATGTTTGCATTATCTCTCTCCACCAATTTTTCTTTGTTGTTCCAGAACTCCTTAGACTGCTTTCCATTTGGATTTTTGGCCTTGCCAAATTCAATGTTGAGCAGAGCTTGGATGGCTTCTTTGTGAGTTCTTCCTCTTTTAGGAGCTTTCTTGGCAGAAGGGTCTTCTTGCTGCTGTGATGCTTGAGCTTGAGGGTCTTGAGAGGACATCATCATTAATTCTTCTTCTTGTATCTCTCTAAGTTCCTCATCAATGGCACCAATGATTGCATCAAGGTCTTCTGGAGTAGTGAAGTCCTGGTGACTTTCCTTGGCTTTGAGTATGTTTTCTACTGAATCACCAAGTGTAGCAGGCAGTTTCATTATCTCCAGAAGATCATCTTCTTCTTTTAGAAGTTCTTCCTCTCTTCTTTCTTCTTCTTCAATCTCCTCAGCAGACATAATTTTCTTTCCTTTTCTCCTTGAGGTACTGCTGGGAGTTGTAGGACTTTGTTTCACAGGAGAGGAAGCTTGGACTGATGGAGCTCTAGAAGAGGAGCTCTACTTTTTAATCTTAAGCAGAGTGGACAGAGGCATATCATTTTCATCATCATCATCATTTGAATCCTCTAAAGGAACTTTGATTGGGACACAGGATTTAGCTTGCCTTAACTTCTTTGCACTCTTCCTTCTAGCCTTTTGTTTAAGCCTTCTTTTAGGCCTCTGCTCATCTTGAGCAGGATCCTCAGGTTGATTCCCCCCTCAGCAGTTGTTTGTCTTTGAATTTCTGATTCATTGAGGGCTGCTGCTTTTGCTGCTGCCTTATAAGCTTCTACCTCAGCAGTATATGCATCAAAAGTTGCTTGAATGGTAGCTGTAGATGGTTCTCTTGAGTAGTCTGACTTCTTCCCCTTTTTGTCATCATCAAAAGTAGGGAAGTGGACTGAAGGCTTAGTAGGAGCATCAGGAGTGAATGTAGAGTAGGGAAAAGGAGAAGGAGTAGAAGAAAAAGGTAGAATGGTTGAGGTTGAAGGAGAGGCAGTAGGTATAGGATGTTGAGTAAAGGGTAGATGAGAGGCTCTTTGGTGTGAGGGCATGGGTGAGAAGGATGGATGAAAGGTAGAGGTGAGAGGTCTAAGCCTGTTGATAGCATCATTCACTTTTGTAAACTCTTTAAGAGTATCCATGTGCTTTTGTCGAGAATAGTGGCTTAGCTTGGTTACCACATCATCTATATTTTTGAGGAGGGAAGGGACTCTGAGGATATGATCAAGGATAGCAATAGAAATGTTGGGAGAGGTTGGTTTAGTTGTGTGGAGGTTGTTTAGAAGATTGGATATGGTTTGGTTTAGAGAGGAAATGGTTTGGGGAGATATAATAGGAGAAAAGGAAGGATTAGCAGTAGAGGGTTGGGTTAACAGTTGATCCAACTTGGTAAGAATTGGAGTGAGATCAACAGGGGCAGGGGTGGGTTGGGGTTGGGATTGGTTAGCATTTAGTGACTCAACTTCTTTGGTTAGAAGGGAAAGTTGAGTTTCTGTTTTGGTTTAGAAGTTGGTGAAAGAAGTTTGAAGACTATCCATCTTTTCAGAGATGGATAGTAGGTGTTGAAGTATTTGAGGAGAAGGTTCAGTAGTTATAGAGGGAGTGGGTGTAACTGGGGTTGATTGAGTTGAAATGCCAATATCTAGAATGGTGTGTGGTCCCTCACTTAGACTTTGGTGTAAAAGCCTAAGATCACTGGGAACAAATTGTGTGCCCTGTACTAATGATTGGTTTATACCACTAGTATTGACAGACAGTGCAGTAGTGGGTGTAAGAAGTGAATCAATTGTAGGTACAAGAATGTGGGGTTGAGTTGGGGTTAAACTCAATTGGGTTCCCCTTAGTACATCAACAAGCTGTTGTGAGCTTGTTGAGGGCATAAGCTCACTCAATATAAAGGAAGACACAGTGTGACTTTGGATAGAGGTCTGTCTTTCAATGGCATCACCCTTTTGGGAGGGTGACCCAGATTGCAAGAGTCACATTTGTATAGATGCATCTTGTTGGGAAGATACACCTACTGGTTGATGGTTAAAGTCAACATCCATAAGCTCCCCCTCAACATAAGAGGTAGCTATAGTGTTGAGGTCAAAGGTGCAGCTATCAGATCCTCTGAGATGAGTGCAGAATGCACTATCTCTATGGAACTTTGTTCTATTTGGGTGACAATGGGAGTAGAACTAGTGACTATTGGAAGTGCACTAGAGCTTGGTGGTTGTGGGGGTTTTACAACTGGATTTGAGGATGGGCTCTCACTAGTTGGGTGTACCAAGTGAGTATCCTCAGGGAGTGAAGTGACCATACCTGAGATGTGCTTGGTTCTGCTGATCTTAATAAGTTGAACCAGCTTATCAGAGATGACATCTTCCTCAGCAGCATCATCATCAGCAGCTTCATCCTTACCAACTTGTTCATTGTGAACAGAGGCACTAGAGCCTTGAGAGTGTGGTGGAGAAGGATAAGCAATATGGCCTCCAAGAGTTCTACTTGTAGAATCATCATCCGACTCATCTTCAGTCTCAGGAGTACTGACATGACCAGATCTCCTTGTAGTGTTTGAACTTAAGGGAAACTCAGTTAGGGGAATCATAATGGGAGTGGATGTGGTGAATGTGGCATTATCAGCAACATAATCAATAAACGGTCTACCAGCATCACCATCATGAGCATCATCATCATCATCATCACTACCATGATCACCACCATCATCAGCAACATCTCCTTGGGTTCCTTGATCCTTTAGACTGAAAGAGTTAGCAACAGAGTGAGCAGAGTCTTCATCTTGAGTTCTTTGTGGAGTAACAGCAGGATCAAACAAAGGAATACCCTCAGATTGCACAATATTCTCAGCAACAGGTTTCATAATCTCATCATGTGCTGGTGCATCATCCAAATTCTAATTAAAGCTAAAACCTTTACCACCACCAGTTGAACTAACCTCCTCATCATCATTTGAGTAAGGTACAAGAGCCACTTCAGTTTGGGCAACAGCAACAGAATGCTCAGAGTGCTCTGTTATGATATCTGGAGACGCAGCAGAGTGAAGTGAGTCCTCAGCCAGTTCAACAATATTTTCAGCAATTTCCTCTTCCTCATTTCCACTTGCTTCATCAACAGCTTCATTAACCAGTTCTTGCATCTTCTCAGTAATAGCAGGACCTTGAAATTCTCTTATCAGATTGAAGATCTTTTGACCCATCTGAGGAATGGTCATTGTTTGCAGATGTGCAGCCAACCCAGCATATTGTTCCCATTGAATATTTCTAAAAGAAATCAGACTGAGATACCTTATGTAGGGAACATGGGTTCTGGTTGATTTATTTTACCCAGAGTGATCTTATCCACCATCTCTGTGAATATGACTTGAGCAAAGTCAATATTCCTTCCAGTGACCAAAGCATGAAGAACCATCAATTCAAAATGATTCATTTGATCATGACTTCCGGATTTGTGACCAAAACACCTAATGACCACACTTGCAAGATACTTCCAGGGATGACCTAGAACTGAGAGTTTACTGGCCATGGGAAACTGGTTCATTGTAGCCAATCAGGAGTAAGACCTCCAGAGTTTGGTCAAGTGATTCAAATGGTTGAAATGGGGCTAAGTTGGGTATAGAGATTGCTTGGCGAAGGGAATCAACAGTAATGGGTATGTTTATGGTGTTGTTGAGGCCATAACAGGTTATGGTTTGCTCGGTTGGGTGGTATGTAGCAGTATACCACATCTCCCTAATAATGTTAGGGAAGATAAACAGAGGGTGAGCAGAGAATCAGTTGAATAGAGGATGAGCAGTTAGAAATGCGACCATGGGTTCATAGCCCTTGTTTACCTTGCTCGAAGGAATGTCAGTGTTGATGAGGAAGTTGTTTGGACGAATGGTGAACAGAGAGTTGTGAGTAACATTCTCTCTAGGAATGACACTTGGAGTTGAAACAGGGTTCAAAGTCACCATTGTTATGCAGGACGGAGATACAGAGAACAGTGAAGGATTAGGTTTTTGTGAGAAAGACGAAGAAGAGTGCTTGAGAATTTTAAAAGCTTAGGAAATTGAAAACCGCTCAAGCATCATTTATATCTTCTTTGAAACCTAAACTGTCACAGAAATATCTTTTTCAAAAAGTAACTGTCACGTCTGCAAAAAGGAGTTAAACAGAAAGGTAATAAATACACAGACAACTAACGGACAATTAAACAGAATTAAATACAAATGAGAAATTAATAAAATAAGTGTGGGGACACAGAATTTTGACTCTGAGAGGCATCAGCTGAGGGAGAAAAAGTATCAGCTGATTCATTTTAAGAG
Organism: Pulicaria dysenterica; assembly: GCA_947179395.2. Lineage (NCBI taxonomy): Eukaryota > Viridiplantae > Streptophyta > Magnoliopsida > Asterales > Asteraceae > Pulicaria > Pulicaria dysenterica. Next base: position 17,924,361 of record OX359293.1, on the reverse strand, counting down.
AAAACAAGTATCAGCTAATGAATGTCCTTAGCTGAGCTGCTAGTCCTTAGCTGATGGTGTATTAGCTGAGGTATTTCATCAGCTGACATAATTCCTTTAGCTAATTCACAATCAGTAAGACATAAAGAAGCCTAGATAAGTACTTCAGTTAGAATTCACACACGAATAAAATTATTTTCTCACACAAAGCTAACTACCTAGGAAAAGAATATTTTACAAGTTTAACATGCCAAGTTTGGATATTAGGAAGTTGAACCGAGACTCATCCAAAGGTTTTGTAAAAAGATCAACTAGTTGAAAATCAGTACTGATGTAGTGCATTGAAACTTTATTTTTCTGCACATTATCTCTTAAAAAGTAGTGTCTGATTTCAATGTGCTTTGTCTTAGAGTGCAAAACAGGATTGTTAGAAATATATATGGCACTAGTAATTCACACAGGATTGGGGAGTTTTCAAACTGTATGTCATAGTCAAGTAGTTAGTTTTGCAGCCATAGCAACTGAGCACAGCAGCTACCAGCAGCAATGTATTCTGCCTCAGCTTTAGAAGTTGAAACAGAGTTATGTTTCTTGCTTGACCAGATGACTAACCTTCCACCTAACAATTGACAACCACCAGATGTATTCTTTCTGTCCTGAGTGCAACCTGCAAAATCAGAATCAGTGTATCAAACTAATTCAAAGTCTGAGTCCTTGGGGTACCAAAGACCTAGATTAGGAGTTCCTTTGAGGTACCTGAAAATTATTTTAACAGCTGCTAAGTAAGATACTTTGGGATCTGCTTGGTATCTAGCACAGAGACATGTTGAGAACATTATATCCGGTCTACTTGCAGTGAGGTAAAAAAGTGACCCTATCATGCCTCTATAATCAGTAATGTTCACTAATTTACCATCAGTGTCCTTTCCAAGCTTTGAGGCAATAGACATGGGTGATTTCATTGAAGAACAATTATCAAACTCAAATTTCTTAAGTAAGTCATTTACATACTTTGTTTGATGAATGAAAAATCCATCAACCTCTTGTTTAATTTGAAGTCCAAGAAAATAGTTTAGTTCACCCATCATGCTCATTTGATAATTATCTGACATGAGTTTAGAAAACTTTTTACAAAGATCCAAATTCGTAGACCGAAATATTATGTCATCTACATATATCTGCACTAGGATTACATCACCTTTGCATTTCCTTATGAATAAAGTGCTATCTATGCTTCCTCTAGTAAAGCCTTTAGTGGTTAGAAAAGAAGAGAGGGTATCATACCAGGCTCTTGGAGCTTGCTTCAGACCATACAAAGCTTTTTTCAGGAAGTACACATGGTCTGGCTTGCTTACATCCTCAAAACCAGGAGGTTGTTTGATATACACCTCTTCCTTTATTTCTCCATTGAGGAAGTCACTCTTAACATCCATTTGGAATACCTTGAAGTCTTTGAAGGTAGCATAGACTAGGAACAGTCTTATTACTTCTAGTCTTGCAACAGGGGCAAAGGTCTCATCAAAATCAATACTTTTTTCTTGACAGTATCCCTAAGCAACTAGCCTTGCTTTATTTATGATGATCAGCCCTTGTTCATCCATCTTGTTTCTGAACACCCACTTAGTACCAATGATGGATTTATCCTTTGGCCTTGGCACCAAAGTCCATACATTGTTCCTAGAGAATTCTGCCAATTCTTCTTGCATGGCATTAATCTAGTGGGGATCATTTAGAACTTCATCTACCTTCTTTGGTTCGATCATAGAAACAAAACCAATGTACAAACAGAGATTACAAGCTTTTGATTTTGTTAGTACAGGTGCTTCTATATTACCTATGACCTGATCTTTTGGATGATCTCTGAGGTCCTTGTAGGCATTTTGGATTGTGGGAGAGTTGAGATTATTTTGGATTTGGGGAGTTAAAATTCCTTGGTTTGGATCAGCTGATGATATATTTGATTGATCAGCTGACAGAATTTCAAGATTACAATCTGTGGAAATTTCTACCGATGAAAGAATATTTGATATGGAAATAGAGTCCATTGATGTTGAATCATGATTCACATCATTCAGTAAAAGTGTGGGTTGGTTTTAGGTAGGCTGTGCATTTGTTTCATATATATTTGGAACAGGTTCATCTAAGTCCTCTACATCAGCTGATGGGAGTGGATCAACTGATATTGGAATGTTGTCTTCAGTATTAGCAGATCATTAAATTCCTCACATGTAGATTGAGTAGTAGAACAGGAAGCAACAAAGTTATTTTCATTAAAATTACATTGATTGATTCTTCTATGACCTTTGTTCTAATGTTGTAAACTCTGTATGCTTTGGAGATCACAGAGTATCCAACAAACACACCTTCATAAGCTTTAGGTGCAAACTTTTGCAACTGGTCTTTCTACTTCAGAATGAAACACTGACAACCAAAGATGTGCAGAAAGCTGATGTTTGGCTTCCTTCCCTTGAGCACTTCAAAAGAAGTCTTGTTATGCCTTTTGATCACAAGGGATCTGTTCTATGCAAAGCAAGCACAGCTGACAGCTTCAGCCCAGAAGTTGAATCCTAACCCACTCTCACACAACCTAGTTCTTGCAGCTTCGATCAATGTTCTGTTTCTTCTTTCAGCTACACCATTCTGTTGTGGAGTTCTTGAAGCAGTGAAGTTTTGAGATATCCCTTTATCATCACAGAAACTTTCTAGAGTTTGATTTCTGAATTCAGTTCTATGATCACTTTTAAGCATCCTTACCAGATTGCAATTTAGCATTTCCATCTCTCTGATAAGCTTATAATCTCTTCAGCAGCCTCACTCTTTGCTTTAAGTAAGATGACCCAAGTGTATCTTGAGAACTCATCAACCAAAACCAGTGCATACTTACTTCCACCAATACTTGCAGTGGCAATAGGACCAAATAGATTCATGTGCAAGGTTCAGTAATGGAGAAGGCTTGCTTAGATGGAAAAAGATGTCTTGTGCTTCTTTCCCTTTTCACAAGCAGAGCAAGGTTTAGGCTTAACATACGTCAGTGAAGGCAGTCCTGACACTAGATCACCCTTGCTTAACTTGTTGATGTTTTTGAAGTTTAGATGGGAAGGCCTTTTATGCCATAACCAGTTTGTGTCTATTACAGATTTTGTATACATAATGGTTAACTTAGATGAATCACCAGAGGACATGTCAAGAGTGTAAACATCCTTGGTTCTCTTGGCACAAATTACTGTTTTTCCTTCTTTATCTAAAATGGAACCACCTGTCTTAGTAAAGAGGACCTTATGATCATCATCACATAGTTGACTTATGCTGATGAGATTGTACTTAAGCCGTTTAACATATGAAACCTTAGACATGGTTAAGCTCCCATTATGAAGTTCACCATAGCCTTTTGCTTGCCCACAGTTATTGTCACCAAAGGTTACTCTTGGACCTTTATCCTTCTTGTAGTTACTAAGCGAAGCTTTGCAACCTTTCATGGTTCTTGAACATCCACTGTCAAGATACCATGTGCTAAGACCCTGCATAGATAGGATTGAAAGAAGGTTAGTGACACTTAGGGCGTCCACAGTTAAGTGGACCCCTGTGGATTGCACCTAGCCATCCACTTCATATTAGGTTGTTTATGAATGAGTGGAACAACAGCGTTATCAATATCAGACCGCTGGCTTGAGTTACTTTCAAGAGAAAAATCACTTGCCTTATGTTCTTTTCTACCACATATATATCATTTTTGATTTTGTAGCATTTAACATGTTTTAGTGATTGCCCATGAGATGTCTTAACAGTCTTTTGATGACTATGGGTCATCAGCTGATTGATTTGACCATTCAACTGTTGCAGTTGACTTTGTAAAGTAAAAAGGTCTATTTTTTACAGTCACCTTTGGCTGATCCTTAGTTAAAAGGAGTTTTTGATCAACCTTGGGTGTGGCAGACTTAGACTTTATGTGAACATTAAGTCCTTTTCTCTTGGTTTCTCCTATTGAAAGAGTTTGAGTGATACTTGATCAGCTAAGCAATTAGCAGAGGATCCATGATCAGCTGATAGGTTATCAACTGAGCAGTTATCATCTACTTGTTGATTAACTGATGTATGATCATCAGCTAATGAAATGTCAATAAGCTGAGTACCTATATTTAATGCATCAAATTTCAAGGTTTGACAACATAATGTCTCTTTGGTATCAACCAATGATTCTATTCCTTTACTGGCTTCCTTTAATATTAAATTTTCAGTACTTTTACTTTCTAATAGAACAATATAATTTGAATCAACTTTTGAAGTTGTTAAGTCTTTTAGCTTAGAGCATTTACTTTTGACAAATCTGTTAGTGATAATACTTTTTCCTTTTACAATCTTTTGAAAAGTAAGAGGTAAAATATCAGCATTTTCTAAGATATTTATGTCCTTGCTAAAATCAACACAACTAGCAGCTTGAGAATAATTTCCACCAATAATAGCTTGAACTTGTTTTGGAATCTGCTCATTGACAGACTGAGTGGTCTTTTCAGCAGAAATACACCAAGATTTAACTACTTTTTGTAGGTCAATAAACTTTATGGTTGCTTCATAGGTTTCTTTTCCCAAGATCTGATTAAGTATCTTTTGATTAGCTAAATCATCTTCCAATTTTATTATCTGTTTCAGTTTCTCATCTTTAAGACTTAACTTCTCTTTTAGTGATTCTTTTTCTATTTTTAGCTTTTTTTTCTCTTTGAATATTTGACAGAAACTCAACACACAGATAATCAAACATAGTGTTCTTTTCATTATCTTCATAATTAATAAATTTTCCAACCTGATACATTGAAGAAAGATCCCAATTAGGAGAAGTACAAGCTTTAGCAACTTTCTTCATGTCCTCATCAAAGGAACTTGTGCTCTCAGTGTTGGCCATCAAGCTGAGCTGAGCAGTAAGGACCTCATCTTCATCACTTGAGAGATCTTCCTCAGCCCCCAATCTTGTTCTTCAGCCACCAACACCCTATTCTGAGCTTTCATCTTCTTCTTGTCAAGAACAGCAGCAAGAAGCTTCTTATACTTAGCTTCATAATCTACCTTGATGTCTAAGTTTGAGGGACCCTTGAAGCTTGAGCTTCCTTTGGACTTACATTCACTAGCATAATGACCAGTCTTGCCACAGAAGAAGCATCCTTCAGAATCCTTTGACTTATACTTCGCTTTTTCACCTTTGAAAGGTCACTTCCCAAACTTCTTGACACCCTTTCCCTTGAGAAAAGGTTTGAACCTTTTAACCAACATGGCAACCTGCTCAACAGCAGCTTCAATGTTGTCCATGTTCTCCAAATCTTCATCCCCATCAGCCACTTTCTCTTCATCTTCAGAAGACTCACCACAGCAGCAAAACTCCTAGATCTTGTATCCTTAGACACAAGAGCAGTTGATGGAACCTTTGCAGCCTCCTTCATATCTTTGGTAGAAAGTTTCCTTTGTTTCACTGATTGTTCATGGTTCATCAGGTTTCCATACAAACCAACCAGTGTAAGACCCTTGATTTTCTCACCATGTTTCAGCATAGTGATAAAATGATCCCAAGATTCTGGGAGAGAGTCTAGAAACTTTTTTACAAGCTCCTTGTTGCTCTTGGGAACATCTGCCCTTCTTAAGTCATTAATTAGGCAGTTGAACCTGGTGTAGATCTAGGTAATACTTTTACCTTTATGAGCAAAGAATAACTAATATTCTCTAACCAGAAGGAGTTTCTTGTTCTCATGCACTTCTTCAGTGCCTTCATATGCAACCGTCAGAGTATCTATCATCTCCTTAGCAGATTTGCAGTTAAGAACTTGATGATAGACTTCATTGGGTAGTGCAGACACTAAGGCTGTTCTGGCTTTGCCATCAAGATTAACCAGCCGTTTGTCTTCATCAGACCATTGATGCACAACTTTGACAACATATCGTTTTACTGCAGGAGTAGTATCAGTGGCGACAGTGACTTCAACAATGGAGAAAGGAACATAGGGGCCTTTAGTAACAATCTTGAGAGTTACATCATCAAGGCTGGACATGTAGAGAAGAACTCTACTCTTCCAGAGGGAAAAGTTTTTCCCATCAAACATTGGGCACCTTGTGAGTGAGCCATTGTTTGAGAAACTGTTAGAGGCAGCAACAGGAGTGGCTATTTTGAAGTGTGGGGTAGAAGCAGTTGAAGTGTAAGCAAAACAGATCTTAGATATGAATTATCTAGCCTGCTCCCATACCAGTTGTTGGTCCTGAATGGATACTACAACAACAAATGTATGTAGAAGGAGGGGTGTTGAATACTGTTGGGAAGATAGAGATATCAAACCATAATCAAATCTGTCTATTATTTGATATAGGATTTGAAGATAACAAAACCATATATTCAGTAGTGAACTTAGTTAAACCAAAAACATGTGTTGTTTTTCATGATAGATTTAAAGAATTTACTAAGTATGAATTGTCAGCTAAAGAACCAAAGTGTCAGCTGAACACTAAGTATCAGCCAAAGGATCAGCTTCAGGAAGATCAGCCAAGAAGAACAGACAAGTTAAAGAGTGTCAGCTGAAGCATCAGTTGAGGGTCCAAACCATCCGCTGAGGGTTATTTCAAGATCAGCTGAGTAGTCAAAGGATTAGCTGAGTCAATCACTTTGATCAGCTGATGCCTCCCATCTGTCAGATAAGGTATTTATTACTTATCCAATCTTTTCTCTATAAGCTGATCATTCTCAAATGATTAGCTGAGCCTTCGGGATTAGCTGATTGTAAAGATTGATTAGTTTATTAGTTGTACTCTGATATGTATTATTAGCTGAGCATTTATGATCAGCTGAGCATATCTGAGTAGCTGAGTATTTCACATTTATTCCTTAGCTGAGAAAAATTACATTTGCAGTTTAGTAACAGTTAGCTTAGTCTTTTCATCAGTATCTCAGTTAATAATTTTTCTATCTACTACTTCATAAGTCCAAGACAGAACATGTGTTGTTCTATTATGCCTTTAGATCTATCTTTGTAAAAGTACTAAGCACTTTTTTGTAACATCCTCAAATGGGCCTAGTCGTCTATACTCTCGGTACGTTCCAAATCTCGAGTTTATTAATAAATATTAAAATTATGTTAAATATTAAAATTATTATTAAAGTAATTAAGAAATCATGATATTAAATATTAAAACAAAAATAGATAAGTTTAATAAAATATTAAACGGTTTTGAATAATTATTCCGGAAACATCCCGTTAGTTGAAATGGGTAAAAGGGTATTAACTTGCAAGTTGAAAAGGGGAACAAAATACCCCTTATGGGTAATATTGAGACCAAAGTCGGTCTCTCCTTTTCTCTCAAACACAGACACGCATACATACATTCATACTACACACACTCAACTCTCTCCTGTTCTTGAAATCGTGAAGGAGACAACCAAAGGAGCAAGCATCAAGACTAATTCCAGCAGCAATTTAAGCTTCTAATATGCTCATACACTCAGAAATCATCATCTCCTTCCTCCTTGTAAGTCCATCTTCTTCATCTTCTCCATTTTCTTGAAGTTTAGGTCAAGAATGACCAAATCCGAATTAGCTATTGATGACTTGATTTTAAGGTTGTAATCTGTTCCTATCTCATTTGTAAGTGATTAGGAATCAATTTCATGAATTAAAATGATAGATTGGATCATGTTTCATAATAATCACCAAATGGGTCAAAAGATGGAGAATTTGATCCCAAACCTTAAATCCTTGATTAGAGATTGTTATATGTATGTTTTTGGGTTCATTATGATGCCTTAAATGATATGGAATCACTGGAAATTGATTTGGACTGCTGGAAATTAAGTTTGGAGTGGAAATAGGACTGAACAGGGACTGGAAATCGACACTGCACTGTTCTGCAGGGCTTTGTGATCGCATGGCCTTCCCTTGCGATCGCATAGGGTACCTTTCGATCGCATGCACTTCCCTTGCGATCGCATGGCGCCTGTCCAGCCACAGTGTGTTGTTTGTTTGCTGTTTTTTGACGTTTTATCGTACGGGATGCTCGTTTAGGATTCTAAATAGTCTAGTGGCATCATTAGGGGATTCATATTAGTTATATTAGTTATGTACTTGTGTGAAGTGACTAAATATTAGTATTATCTTATAGGTGAACCGTACGACTCCGAAGAACGCGACGATCACGATATTTGTTTATTATAGCCTCTAGCCTCTCAGGTGAGTATAGGATAACATACGAATTAATATAATCATGTTACATGTTATTAGTATGTGCAAGTAGTTCCATGAAATGAAATTAACACTGTTGTATGCTTGAAATGCGTACTGTATGCTATGTTTATGCATGACACACGTAATCATTGAATCATGAGTATGATATGATATATATATGCGCGCTATGAGGCCCGGAATGGGTCAGTTTTGTGTTTATGAACGGATCCGAGATATGGGGGCTAGTTATAGTCCTTGATCGAGGCCAGACTACGGTCTGGGATGCCTTGAGGCCTGTGGGTCGATGATAGCGTCAACGGTACCTGGATAGGTATTTAGGGTTTGGCTAACCCAATGTTCCTCGTGCGATTAGGGGATCAGTTACCCGCTGTACCCCATGGAGTCGATGACTTCATAACGCAACGGTGGACCGCTGCCCGCTCACCCACTCGTGCGGTTGATGTGTCTGGTTTCCCCAGTTAGAAGTGTTGAGCCGGGCTCGCTACCCTGCAAGATTATGCTTCCTTCTGGCTGTGCCAGCTCATCGCGAGATGCTAGGATAGCACTGTTTGATATATTGATGATATGTGATATGTTTGTATTACTGAGTATGCTATCTTATGCTCACTAGCTTTAAATAGCTAACAGATACTCTCCCCATGATTGCAGGTAATAATTAGGTGTGTGAGCTTTGGGTACCTGATGGTTGTTACTTATCTTTTGGAGGAACACTTGTCTTTGTTACTTATGTTTACTGTTTATGTTTGTATAAACTTGTTTATGTGGTCGGTGAACAGTTTTAGTAACACCAACTGATCTTTTGTATATCGTGGCTGATTTTGATTGTAATTAATAGCCACTTTTATATTTCCGCTGCTATTATTGAGTTTTGAAAAACAGGTTTGGTTGAAGTTCAGTTTACAAATGGATCCACGCAGTTTGGAATCTTGAATTTCTATTATTAAAATGAAAAATCTGGTTTTCAAAAGCGAGGTGTTACAAGTTGGTATCAGAGCCTAGGTTTGAGTGAATTGGGTACTTGTAAAAGTATTCAGTCTCAAACCCAGGCCCGACCATTGTTTAGTGTTCCTCGAGGGGTCGTGGGGTGTGTAAGAGAGTGTTATGTTTGTAATATGCCATTGTTTGTTTGCTTCTTATGCTATTAATATTTGATAAAAGTACTAAGTATGTTATCTATGTTTTGTTTGGCCAGATTATTTAAAAGAATAACATGGCTGAACATAGAGATAGAGAGGCTTACGTAAGAGACTTAGAGGCTCGTTTGAAAGCTTGGGAGGAAAGGGTATTTGTACAACCAGTGGCAGAACCCAAGATGTCACCAGATCTTAAAATTTTCCTATCTTGCCAGCCACCTACCTTTGAGGGTAGCATGGATCCAAGTGTTACTGAGAGGTGGATCCGCGAGATGGAGTTAGCTTTCAACAACAGCAGTTGTAAGGAATCCAACAAAGTGGGATTTGCTCGGAAGCAGTTAAGGGGTAATGCACTGACATGGTATGATACTGTGATCTCATCCACGCCAGCAGAGGTGAGAGCTACATATACTTGGGCAGATTTTGTGAGGATCCTCTGTAGTAAATATTGTTCAGATCAAGTGATGGATAGATTGGAGAAGGAGTTCATGGCATTGAAAAAAGGGGATAAACCGGTCGAAGACTTAATCGAGCGGTTTTATGATAAGATGAGGTTTGTGAATCACTTACTGCCTGATGAAAAGTCAAAGATAAAACGGTTTGCCAAAGCTCTTCCACCGGATTATCGAGCTTCAGTTAGGAGTGCTTTGTCTTTAGATATCGCATTCGAAATGGCGCGACAGTATGAAAGCGATCATGTGCAGAAAAAGGAATCTACGAGTGGGGGCTTTAAGAGGAAATTTGATCAGTCTTCGGGGTCGAGAAATTGGAGTGGTGGGTCTTGACAACAACAGGGTACCCAAAGATATAGCCCGTCTACTACTCCATGGTGTTCCCAATGTCGTTCTAACCACACTGGCCATTGTACCCGGGACACAGCCCGTTGTTACAAATGCGGGCAGAAGGGGCATTCTACTGATGCGTGTCACTTTAAAGGAAATGTTTATATAAATGCTTCAAACCGGGATATCGCTCATCTGAATGCAGATCAAGTCAGGGACGGGGATCAGGAGGAGCCGGAGGATCATTGTCGGGGCCGAAAAAGTAGAATGCACCCCGGGCAGCTGGCAGGGCTTTCCAGATGACGGCCGACTAGGCCAAGACAGCAGGTGATGTTATTACAGGAACATACTTAATTAATTCAATGCCTGCATGCATTCTGTTTGATTCTGGTGCTACTTACTCCTTTATTTCTCCGAAATTCTGAGAAAGAATTCAACTTCCTAGTTCTCTTATGACAAGTCCTATTGATGTGGAAGTTGCTGATGGTAAGTTAGTGTCCGTTACTTCATCAATTCCACAAGCTTCACTTGAAATTGACAGTCATAGTTTTCCTATATCTTTGTTGCTTTTGTCTATCTCTGGTTTTGATGCGGTTGTCGGCATGGATTGGCTTGTTAATCAAAATGCCGAGATTCTATGTTCTAAGAAATTAATCAAGATTCCTCTACCCAATGGGTCATATGCTATGGCTCGTGGTGAACGGATGAAGTCTGAAATTCCTTTGATCTCAGCAGTGAAAGCTCACAAATCAATAGTCAAAGGGTGTGATTTGTACTTGGCTCGTGTAATTGACACGAAAATGGAAAAGAAAGTTGTTAATGACATAAGGGTGGTATCGGAATACTCTGATGTCTTTCCTGACGAATTACCTGGATTACCTCTTGTACGAGATGTAGAATATCAAATTAATCTTGTTCCAGGTGCTACACCTGTGGCAAGAGCTCCTTATCGTCTCGCTCCATCTGAAATTCGCGAGATGATGACTCAAATTCAAGAACTCCTTGATAAAGGCTTTATTCGTCCCAGCTCTTCGCCTTGGGGAGCCCCAGTTTTATTTGTCAAAAAGAAAGACGGGACGATGCGTATGTGCATAGACTACAAGGAGTTAAATAAAAGAATTATAAAGAATAAGTACCCTCTTCCTCGCATTGATGATTTGTTCGATCAGCTACAGGGTGCTACTTGTTTTTCTAAAATTGAACTTCGGTCTGCTTATCATCAAGTTCGGGTACGCGAGGAGGATATTCCTATAACAGCTTTTAGAACCAGATATGGGCATTACAAATTTCTGGTGATGCCTTTTGGTTTGACGAATGCTCCGGCTGTGTTTATGGACTTGATGAATCGAGTCTGTCGTCCTTTTCTTGACAAGTTCGTGATAGTATTCATTGAGGATATTCTCATATATTCCAAGTCCGAGGCAGAACACGAGGCTCATCTTCGTATGGTTCTTGATACTCTTCTACGTGAGCATTTATAGGCTAAGTTTTCTAAGTGTGAGTTCTGGCTTGAAGAAATACATTTCCTTGGTCATGTTATATGCAAGGATGGTGTAATGGTTGACCCAGTCAAAGTCGAGGCAGTGGGGAATTCCTAAAACCCCATCTGAAATCAAAAGCTTCTTAGGACTCGCTGGTTACTATCGGAGGTTCATTCGGAATTTCTCCAAAATAGCAGGTCCTTTAACTAAGCTCACGCGAAAGGATGTTGCTTATGATTGGTCTGCTGAACAAGATAAGGCCTTTCAAACTCTAAAACAGTTGTTATGTCAAGCTCCAATTCTAACCTTACCCAACGGGTCAGAAGACTTTGTTGTTTATTGTGATGCCTCGTATGCAGGTTTGGGAAGTGTCCTAATGCAGAGGGACAAGGTTATTGCTTATGCTTCCCGCCAATTAAAGCCTCACGAGAAGAACTACCCAAAACACGATCTTGAATTGGCTGCCGTAGTATTTGCTTTGAAACTATGGCGCCATTATCTTTATGGTACCAAGTGTGTGGTATACACAGATCATAAAAGTCTGCAATATGTTTTCACTCAAAAGGAGCTTAATATGAGGCAACAGAGATGGTTAGAGTGGATCAAAGACTATGATTGTGAAATCAAATATCACCCGGGAAAGGCGAACATTGTAGCGGATGCATTAAGCCGAAAAGGCTCTTCGGAGAATGTCAGATTCATGAAGCTTACTATCGTATCTGATATCATTACTCAGCTTAAGGAGGCACAACAGGAGGCTTTGTTAGAGGCTAACTTGAAGGTAGAAACCATGAGTAAACTGAAAGATCAACTGGAAGATGACAACCGTGGGCTAAAGACTTTTAAATCCCGAATCTGGGTGCCTAGCCTTGGAGGAAACCGTGATCTAATTCTCCAGGAGGCTCATAAATCAAAGTTGTCTATTCACCCTGGATGTACTAAAATGTATCATGATCTTAAGGTACTTTACCGGTGGCCCACATTGAAGCGTGATATAGCTTCATATGTCGAAAAATGTCAAACATGTGCACAAGTCAAGACGAAACATCAAAAGCCTTATGGTAATTTGCAGCAATTACCGATTCCGGAATGGAAGTGGGATAATATTACCATGGATTTTGTCACTAAATTGCCCAGGACTTCAAAAGGGCATGATATGATCTGGGTAATAGTCGATCGTCTCACTAAGAGTGCACATTTTCTTGCAGTCCGTGAATCTCAGTCTATGACTAGCCTTGCTCAGTTGTATATCAACGAGATTGTATCTCGCCACGGTCTTCAACGAGAGCTTGGTACTCGAGTTCACTTTGGAACAGTCTTCAACGATAGGGATACTCGTTTTGCATAGGGGTACTCGAGTGCACTTTGTCTATTGTTTCTGATAGGGATACTCGTTTTGCATCAAACTTTTGGAGCAGTCTTCAACGAGAGCTTGGTACTCGAGTTCATAAGAGTACTGCACACCATCCCCAGACTGATGGTGTAACACCCTCTTACCCGGCCTAGTAGGTTTAAGGTAATTAATCTAATTAAGTTTGGGATTTAAATTTATTATGTGGATTTATTGATTTAATGGTTATTAATATTATGTGTTAATATTTGTATTAATGATTAAATAATTGTGTTGGTGGTTTGTGAGTTGGCCGAGATTAGGGGCCTTAGTCACCACCACCTCCAACAACTCTCACATTACATGCAAAATTTCCAAATTAAGTGTGTGAGTGTGTGAACCTTTCCTCTCAGCCGAATAGAAGAAAGAAGAAAGGAAATCCAACAATTGATCTATAAACTTGCTTTGCAACTAGGTTTCTGAAATCATAACATAGTCAACGTTAGAACACTGGATTCAATTTGTTAATTGATAGATTATTTCGGATTTGGATGTTTAATATGAATTCCGATTGAAGCTTGATAAATGATTTGATGAACTTAGGATGTATGTATGTTAGATTTTATGCTTGTTATATGTTCTTTAAGTGATTAGAATGATTACTGGAAACATAGAACGTTTACATGCTTAAAATCAGTGATTAATTGTGCTAGAAACTGAAAATGGGGATGAAAAATTGAATTAATCGGAATTAGGCTTGAATGAGTCGGATTTGAGGAAATCCGAGATAATTTGGTCGGAATTGGATGAAATCCGACTAAACACTTATAGAATTTCCTTAACTTATTTACTCGGAATTGATATGATCGGAATTCGACTAAGATATCAGTAGAATACTTTTAACACTTTACTCGGAATTGGATTGTGCCGGAATCCGACTGATTATATATGAACTGTCTTAGCATTTTCTCGGAATCCTATTCAGTCGGAATCTTATTTACTCGGAATTAACGTATGCCTTAACATGTATCGGATTTCTGTTTAGTCGGAATTGACATTACCTTAGCTTGGAATTATATTTCCTCGGAATTTATTTGATCGGATTGTATCTTTTCTCGGATTTGGATCATTTACTCGGATTATACTTTTACTCGGAATGCTATTCTCTTGGAATTGTACTATTCACTCGGATTGGACTCTACTCGGATAGTACCTATGCTCGGATTGTACATAAACTCGGAATCCGACTTTAATCGGATTTGGATTCAATCGGATTTGAAGATTTGAAGATAAACATAAATTGGTATATCTTTTGGGTGTATGTATAATGAATATATGTATTTGTGTATATACCTGGGAAATATGAATAAATATAATATTTATTATTTGGATCAGTATTTTGATTTGAATACTGACTTGGGTTACTTTAATCTCAGGAACTAAGAAGACTCAGTGAATTTAGTCAACTGAGTGGGACTCTACAGTGCAGACTGTGGTGAGTGGATTTATATCTTTTGATATACAGGATATGATATCCTATTTGGAATGCTCTTGTTTGGATTGTATATACATGTTAATTTGGAGATCAGTTTGATACTGGGCCTGTTGCTTGGGGGATTTACAGTATCTGATCTTGATGTACCACTGTGGTACTCAAGGGGGCTGAAACTGTGGTCCATTTTAGCAGGGCTATCGGTAAACCTTGGTTTTGGCCGACCTTGGTTGTAGGTGCTTGCAACACCGCCGGTTCTCCTGGGATTCATGAGCTATTTGGTTTAGGCATGTTTGCCTTGTTTATGATTCCCTCACTTAGCTTTGTGCTAATTCCCCACTAGATTGTTTTGCAGATACTCAGTGGTGAGTTTTGATGCTTCTGGCTGGTAATATGGACAGACCGTACTCTGATGTCAAGATTTTGAAAGAGCCTGTTTTGTTATTAACAATGTAGTGGCTATTTTGTAAACATTAACCATACAAAGCTGTAATTATTTTTGGTTTAAATATAAGTATATGTAATTAGCTTCCGCATGCAGTAAATATCATGTTTAAAAAGTACAGTGTTACAGATGGACAGTCCGAAAGGACTATTCAAACTCTTGAAGACATGTTACGCGCGTGTGTACTTGAATACGGTGGTTCGTGGGATTCTCATCTACCTTTGATCGAATTTTCTTATACTAATTCGTATCATTCTAGCATTGGTATGCCACCGTATGAGATGCTTTATGGTAGGCGTTGTCGTACCCCTACTTGTTGGCTAGAACCGGGAGAGAAACAATATGCAGGACCTGATTTGGTTCAAATTACAGCTGATAAAGTCAAAGTTGCACGTGACAAGCTAAAGGCGGTTCGTGATAGACAGAAGATGTATGCTGATCCAAAACGCAGACCTGTTACCTTTGAAATAGGTGACCGGGTATTCTTGAAGGTTTCTCCATGGAAGGGCATAATTCGGTTTGGTAAGAAGGGCAAGTTAAGTCCTCTTTACATTGGTCCTTTCAAAATTCTCAACAAAGTCAACGAGCAGATTGTTTCTTTGGAATTACCTCCAGAGTTGTCCGGTATTCACAGCACTTTCAACGTTTGTTATCTGCGAAAGTGTAAAGTGGAGGAAGAACAGATTTTGCCTTTACAAGACCTGAGGGTAGATCCTACCAAACGATTGGTGGAAGAACCTATTGAAATCATGGATACTAAGGTCAAGCAGTTGAGAAAGAAGAACATCCGATTGGTCTTAGTCAAATGGAAACACAACCTTGGGTCGAATCTGACATGGGAGACTTAGGTTGACATGAAGGCCCGATATCCCCACTAGTTTACCGAAGAGCAGATTCCGAGGACGGAATCTTCTTAAGAGGGGTAGATTTGTAACATCCTCAAATGGGCCAAGTCGTCTATACTCTCGGTACGTTCCAAATCACGAGTTTATTAATAAATATTAGAATTATATTAAACGGTTTTGAATAATAATTCCGGAAACATCCCCGTTAGTTGAAAAGGGTAAATGGGTATTAACTTGCAAGTTGAAAAGGGGAACAAAATACCCCTTATGGGTAATATTGAGACCAAAGTCGGTCTCTCCTTTTCTCTCAAACACAGACACGCATACATACATTCATACTACACACACTCAACTCTCTCCTGTTCTTGAAATCGTGAAGGAGACAACCAAAGGAGCAAGCATCAAGACTAATTCCAGCAGCAATTTAAGCTTCTAATATGCTCATACACTCAGAAATCATCATCTCCTTCCTCCTTGTAAGTCCATCTTCTTCATCTTCTCCATTTTCTTGAAGTTTAGGTCAAGAATGACCAAATCCGAATTAGCTATTGATGACTTGATTTTAAGGTTGTAATCTGTTCCTATCTCATTTGTAAGTGATTAGGAATCAATTTCATGAATTAAAATGATAGATTGGATCATGTTTCATAATAATCACCAAATGGGTCAAAAGATGGAGAATTTGATCCCAAACCTTAAATCCTTGATTAGAGATTGTTATATGTATGTTTTTGGGTTCATTATGATGCCTTAAATGATATGGAATCACTGGAAATTGATTTGGACTGCTGGAAATTAAGTTTGGAGTGGAAATAGGACTGAACAGGGACTGGAAATCGACACTGCACTGTTCTGCAGGGCTTTGTGATCGCATGGCCTTCCCTTGCGATCGCATAGGGTACCTTTCGATCGCATGCACTTCCCTTGCGATCGCATGGCGCCTGTCCAGCCACAGTGTGTTGTTTGTTTGCTGTTTTTTGACGTTTTATCGTACGGGATGCTCGTTTAGGATTCTAAATAGTCTAGTGGCATCATTAGGGGATTCATATTAGTTATATTAGTTATGTACTTGTGTGAAGTGACTAAATATTAGTATTATCTTATAGGTGAACCGTACGACTCCGAAGAACGCGACGATCACGATATTTGTTTATTATAGCCTCTAGCCTCTCAGGTGAGTATAGGATAACATACGAATTAATATAATCATGTTACATGTTATTAGTATGTGCAAGTAGTTCCATGAAATGAAATTAACACTGTTGTATGCTTGAAATGCGTACTGTATGCTATGTTTATGCATGACACACGTAATCATTGAATCATGAGTATGATATGATATATATATGCGCGCTATGAGGCCCGGAATGGGTCAGTTTTGTGTTTATGAACGGATCCGAGATATGGGGGCTAGTTATAGTCCTTGATCGAGGCCAGACTACGGTCTGGGATGCCTTGAGGCCTGTGGGTCGATGATAGCGTCAACGGTACCTGGATAGGTATTTAGGGTTTGGCTAACCCAATGTTCCTCGTGCGATTAGGGGATCAGTTACCCGCTGTACCCCATGGAGTCGATGACTTCATAACGCAACGGTGGACCGCTGCCCGCTCACCCACTCGTGCGGTTGATGTGTCTGGTTTCCCCAGTTAGAAGTGTTGAGCCGGGCTCGCTACCCTGCAAGATTATGCTTCCTTCTGGCTGTGCCAGCTCATCGCGAGATGCTAGGATAGCACTGTTTGATATATTGATGATATGTGATATGTTTGTATTACTGAGTATGCTATCTTATGCTCACTAGCTTTAAATAGCTAACAGATACTCTCCCCATGATTGCAGGTAATAATTAGGTGTGTGAGCTTTGGGTACCTGATGGTTGTTACTTATCTTTTGGAGGAACACTTGTCTTTGTTACTTATGTTTACTGTTTATGTTTGTATAAACTTGTTTATGTGGTCGGTGAACAGTTTTAGTAACACCAACTGATCTTTTGTATATCGTGGCTGATTTTGATTGTAATTAATAGCCACTTTTATATTTCCGCTGCTATTATTGAGTTTTGAAAAACAGGTTTGGTTGAAGTTCAGTTTACAAATGGATCCACGCAGTTTGGAATCTTGAATTTCTATTATTAAAATGAAAAATCTGGTTTTCAAAAGCGAGGTGTTACAAGTTGGTATCAGAGCCTAGGTTTGAGTGAATTGGGTACTTGTAAAAGTATTCAGTCTCAAACCCAGGCCCGACCATTGTTTAGTGTTCCTCGAGGGGTCGTGGGGTGTGTAAGAGAGTGTTATGTTTGTAATATGCCATTGTTTGTTTGCTTCTTATGCTATTAATATTTGATAAAAGTACTAAGTATGTTATCTATGTTTTGTTTGGCCAGATTATTTAAAAGAATAACATGGCTGAACATAGAGATAGAGAGGCTTACGTAAGAGACTTAGAGGCTCGTTTGAAAGCTTGGGAGGAAAGGGTATTTGTACAACCAGTGGCAGAACCCAAGATGTCACCAGATCTTAAAATTTTCCTATCTTGCCAGCCACCTACCTTTGAGGGTAGCATGGATCCAAGTGTTACTGAGAGGTGGATCCGCGAGATGGAGTTAGCTTTCAACAACAGCAGTTGTAAGGAATCCAACAAAGTGGGATTTGCTCGGAAGCAGTTAAGGGGTAATGCACTGACATGGTATGATACTGTGATCTCATCCACGCCAGCAGAGGTGAGAGCTACATATACTTGGGCAGATTTTGTGAGGATCCTCTGTAGTAAATATTGTTCAGATCAAGTGATGGATAGATTGGAGAAGGAGTTCATGGCATTGAAAAAAGGGGATAAACCGGTCGAAGACTTAATCGAGCGGTTTTATGATAAGATGAGGTTTGTGAATCACTTACTGCCTGATGAAAAGTCAAAGATAAAACGGTTTGCCAAAGCTCTTCCACCGGATTATCGAGCTTCAGTTAGGAGTGCTTTGTCTTTAGATATCGCATTCGAAATGGCGCGACAGTATGAAAGCGATCATGTGCAGAAAAAGGAATCTACGAGTGGGGGCTTTAAGAGGAAATTTGATCAGTCTTCGGGGTCGAGAAATTGGAGTGGTGGGTCTTGACAACAACAGGGTACCCAAAGATATAGCCCGTCTACTACTCCATGGTGTTCCCAATGTCGTTCTAACCACACTGGCCATTGTACCCGGGACACAGCCCGTTGTTACAAATGCGGGCAGAAGGGGCATTCTACTGATGCGTGTCACTTTAAAGGAAATGTTTATATAAATGCTTCAAACCGGGATATCGCTCATCTGAATGCAGATCAAGTCAGGGACGGGGATCAGGAGGAGCCGGAGGATCATTGTCGGGGCCGAAAAAGTAGAATGCACCCCGGGCAGCTGGCAGGGCTTTCCAGATGACGGCCGACTAGGCCAAGACAGCAGGTGATGTTATTACAGGAACATACTTAATTAATTCAATGCCTGCATGCATTCTGTTTGATTCTGGTGCTACTTACTCCTTTATTTCTCCGAAATTCTGAGAAAGAATTCAACTTCCTAGTTCTCTTATGACAAGTCCTATTGATGTGGAAGTTGCTGATGGTAAGTTAGTGTCCGTTACTTCATCAATTCCACAAGCTTCACTTGAAATTGACAGTCATAGTTTTCCTATATCTTTGTTGCTTTTGTCTATCTCTGGTTTTGATGCGGTTGTCGGCATGGATTGGCTTGTTAATCAAAATGCCGAGATTCTATGTTCTAAGAAATTAATCAAGATTCCTCTACCCAATGGGTCATATGCTATGGCTCGTGGTGAACGGATGAAGTCTGAAATTCCTTTGATCTCAGCAGTGAAAGCTCACAAATCAATAGTCAAAGGGTGTGATTTGTACTTGGCTCGTGTAATTGACACGAAAATGGAAAAGAAAGTTGTTAATGACATAAGGGTGGTATCGGAATACTCTGATGTCTTTCCTGACGAATTACCTGGATTACCTCTTGTACGAGATGTAGAATATCAAATTAATCTTGTTCCAGGTGCTACACCTGTGGCAAGAGCTCCTTATCGTCTCGCTCCATCTGAAATTCGCGAGATGATGACTCAAATTCAAGAACTCCTTGATAAAGGCTTTATTCGTCCCAGCTCTTCGCCTTGGGGAGCCCCAGTTTTATTTGTCAAAAAGAAAGACGGGACGATGCGTATGTGCATAGACTACAAGGAGTTAAATAAAAGAATTATAAAGAATAAGTACCCTCTTCCTCGCATTGATGATTTGTTCGATCAGCTACAGGGTGCTACTTGTTTTTCTAAAATTGAACTTCGGTCTGCTTATCATCAAGTTCGGGTACGCGAGGAGGATATTCCTATAACAGCTTTTAGAACCAGATATGGGCATTACAAATTTCTGGTGATGCCTTTTGGTTTGACGAATGCTCCGGCTGTGTTTATGGACTTGATGAATCGAGTCTGTCGTCCTTTTCTTGACAAGTTCGTGATAGTATTCATTGAGGATATTCTCATATATTCCAAGTCCGAGGCAGAACACGAGGCTCATCTTCGTATGGTTCTTGATACTCTTCTACGTGAGCATTTATAGGCTAAGTTTTCTAAGTGTGAGTTCTGGCTTGAAGAAATACATTTCCTTGGTCATGTTATATGCAAGGATGGTGTAATGGTTGACCCAGTCAAAGTCGAGGCAGTGGGGAATTCCTAAAACCCCATCTGAAATCAAAAGCTTCTTAGGACTCGCTGGTTACTATCGGAGGTTCATTCGGAATTTCTCCAAAATAGCAGGTCCTTTAACTAAGCTCACGCGAAAGGATGTTGCTTATGATTGGTCTGCTGAACAAGATAAGGCCTTTCAAACTCTAAAACAGTTGTTATGTCAAGCTCCAATTCTAACCTTACCCAACGGGTCAGAAGACTTTGTTGTTTATTGTGATGCCTCGTATGCAGGTTTGGGAAGTGTCCTAATGCAGAGGGACAAGGTTATTGCTTATGCTTCCCGCCAATTAAAGCCTCACGAGAAGAACTACCCAAAACACGATCTTGAATTGGCTGCCGTAGTATTTGCTTTGAAACTATGGCGCCATTATCTTTATGGTACCAAGTGTGTGGTATACACAGATCATAAAAGTCTGCAATATGTTTTCACTCAAAAGGAGCTTAATATGAGGCAACAGAGATGGTTAGAGTGGATCAAAGACTATGATTGTGAAATCAAATATCACCCGGGAAAGGCGAACATTGTAGCGGATGCATTAAGCCGAAAAGGCTCTTCGGAGAATGTCAGATTCATGAAGCTTACTATCGTATCTGATATCATTACTCAGCTTAAGGAGGCACAACAGGAGGCTTTGTTAGAGGCTAACTTGAAGGTAGAAACCATGAGTAAACTGAAAGATCAACTGGAAGATGACAACCGTGGGCTAAAGACTTTTAAATCCCGAATCTGGGTGCCTAGCCTTGGAGGAAACCGTGATCTAATTCTCCAGGAGGCTCATAAATCAAAGTTGTCTATTCACCCTGGATGTACTAAAATGTATCATGATCTTAAGGTACTTTACCGGTGGCCCACATTGAAGCGTGATATAGCTTCATATGTCGAAAAATGTCAAACATGTGCACAAGTCAAGACGAAACATCAAAAGCCTTATGGTAATTTGCAGCAATTACCGATTCCGGAATGGAAGTGGGATAATATTACCATGGATTTTGTCACTAAATTGCCCAGGACTTCAAAAGGGCATGATATGATCTGGGTAATAGTCGATCGTCTCACTAAGAGTGCACATTTTCTTGCAGTCCGTGAATCTCAGTCTATGACTAGCCTTGCTCAGTTGTATATCAACGAGATTGTATCTCGCCACGGTCTTCAACGAGAGCTTGGTACTCGAGTTCACTTTGGAACAGTCTTCAACGATAGGGATACTCGTTTTGCATAGGGGTACTCGAGTGCACTTTGTCTATTGTTTCTGATAGGGATACTCGTTTTGCATCAAACTTTTGGAGCAGTCTTCAACGAGAGCTTGGTACTCGAGTTCATAAGAGTACTGCACACCATCCCCAGACTGATGGTGTAACACCCTCTTACCCGGCCTAGTAGGTTTAAGGTAATTAATCTAATTAAGTTTGGGATTTAAATTTATTATGTGGATTTATTGATTTAATGGTTATTAATATTATGTGTTAATATTTGTATTAATGATTAAATAATTGTGTTGGTGGTTTGTGAGTTGGCCGAGATTAGGGGCCTTAGTCACCACCACCTCCAACAACTCTCACATTACATGCAAAATTTCCAAATTAAGTGTGTGAGTGTGTGAACCTTTCCTCTCAGCCGAATAGAAGAAAGAAGAAAGGAAATCCAACAATTGATCTATAAACTTGCTTTGCAACTAGGTTTCTGAAATCATAACATAGTCAACGTTAGAACACTGGATTCAATTTGTTAATTGATAGATTATTTCGGATTTGGATGTTTAATATGAATTCCGATTGAAGCTTGATAAATGATTTGATGAACTTAGGATGTATGTATGTTAGATTTTATGCTTGTTATATGTTCTTTAAGTGATTAGAATGATTACTGGAAACATAGAACGTTTACATGCTTAAAATCAGTGATTAATTGTGCTAGAAACTGAAAATGGGGATGAAAAATTGAATTAATCGGAATTAGGCTTGAATGAGTCGGATTTGAGGAAATCCGAGATAATTTGGTCGGAATTGGATGAAATCCGACTAAACACTTATAGAATTTCCTTAACTTATTTACTCGGAATTGATATGATCGGAATTCGACTAAGATATCAGTAGAATACTTTTAACACTTTACTCGGAATTGGATTGTGCCGGAATCCGACTGATTATATATGAACTATCTTAGCATTTTCTCGGAATCCTATTCAGTCGGAATCTTATTTACTCGGAATTAACGTATGCCTTAACATGTATCGGATTTCTGTTTAGTCGGAATTGACATTACCTTAGCTTGGAATTATATTTCCTCGGAATTTATTTGATCGGATTGTATCTTTTCTCGGATTTGGATCATTTACTCGGATTATACTTTTACTCGGAATGCTATTCTCTTGGAATTGTACTATTCACTCGGATTGGACTCTACTCGGATAGTACCTATGCTCGGATTGTACATAAACTCGGAATCCGACTTTAATCGGATTTGGATTCAATCGGATTTGAAGATTTGAAGATAAACATAAATTGGTATATCTTTTGGGTGTATGTATAATGAATATATGTATTTGTGTATATACCTGGGAAATATGAATAAATATAATATTTATTATTTGGATCAGTATTTTGATTTGAATACTGACTTGGGTTACTTTAATCTCAGGAACTAAGAAGACTCAGTGAATTTAGTCAACTGAGTGGGACTCTACAGTGCAGACTGTGGTGAGTGGATTTATATCTTTTGATATACAGGATATGATATCCTATTTGGAATGCTCTTGTTTGGATTGTATATACATGTTAATTTGGAGATCAGTTTGATACTGGGCCTGTTGCTTGGGGGATTTACAGTATCTGATCTTGATGTACCACTGTGGTACTCAAGGGGGCTGAAACTGTGGTCCATTTTAGCAGGGCTATCGGTAAACCTTGGTTTTGGCCGACCTTGGTTGTAGGTGCTTGCAACACCGCCGGTTCTCCTGGGATTCATGAGCTATTTGGTTTAGGCATGTTTGCCTTGTTTATGATTCCCTCACTTAGCTTTGTGCTAATTCCCCACTAGATTGTTTTGCAGATACTCAGTGGTGAGTTTTGATGCTTCTGGCTGGTAATATGGACAGACCGTACTCTGATGTCAAGATTTTGAAAGAGCCTGTTTTGTTATTAACAATGTAGTGGCTATTTTGTAAACATTAACCATACAAAGCTGTAATTATTTTTGGTTTAAATATAAGTATATGTAATTAGCTTCCGCATGCAGTAAATATCATGTTTAAAAAGTACAGTGTTACAGATGGACAGTCCGAAAGGACTATTCAAACTCTTGAAGACATGTTACGCGCGTGTGTACTTGAATACGGTGGTTCGTGGGATTCTCATCTACCTTTGATCGAATTTTCTTATACTAATTCGTATCATTCTAGCATTGGTATGCCACCGTATGAGATGCTTTATGGTAGGCGTTGTCGTACCCCTACTTGTTGGCTAGAACCGGGAGAGAAACAATATGCAGGACCTGATTTGGTTCAAATTACAGCTGATAAAGTCAAAGTTGCACGTGACAAGCTAAAGGCGGTTCGTGATAGACAGAAGATGTATGCTGATCCAAAACGCAGACCTGTTACCTTTGAAATAGGTGACCGGGTATTCTTGAAGGTTTCTCCATGGAAGGGCATAATTCGGTTTGGTAAGAAGGGCAAGTTAAGTCCTCTTTACATTGGTCCTTTCAAAATTCTCAACAAAGTCAACGAGCAGACTGTTTCTTTAGAATTACCTCCAGAGTTGTCCGGTATTCACAGCACTTTCAACGTTTGTTATCTGCGAAAGTGTAAAGTGGAGGAAGAACAGATTTTGCCTTTACAAGACCTGAGGGTAGATCCTACCAAACGATTGGTGGAAGAACCTATTGAAATCATGGATACTAAGGTCAAGCAGTTGAGAAAGAAGAACATCCGATTGGTCTTAGTCAAATGGAAACACAACCTTGGGTCGAATCTGACATGGGAGACTTAGGTTGACATGAAGGCCCGATATCCCCACTAGTTTACCGAAGAGCAGATTCCGAGGACGGAATCTTCTTAAGAGGGGTAGATTTGTAACATCCTCAAATGGGCCAAGTCGTCTATACTCTCGGTACGTTCCAAATCACGAGTTTATTAATAAATATTAGAATTATATTAAACGGTTTTGAATAATAATTCCGGAAACATCCCCGTTAGTTGAAAAGGGTAAATGGGTATTAACTTGCAAGTTGAAAAGGGGAACAAAATACCCCTTATGGGTAATATTGAGACCAAAGTCGGTCTCTCCTTTTCTCTCAAACACAGACACGCATACATACATTCATACTACACACACTCAACTCTCTCCTGTTCTTGAAATCGTGAAGGAGACAACCAAAGGAGCAAGCATCAAGACTAATTCCAGCAGCAATTTAAGCTTCTAATATGCTCATACACTCAGAAATCATCATCTCCTTCCTCCTTGTAAGTCCATCTTCTTCATCTTCTCCATTTTCTTGAAGTTTAGGTCAAGAATGACCAAATCCGAATTAGCTATTGATGACTTGATTTTAAGGTTGTAATCTGTTCCTATCTCATTTGTAAGTGATTAGGAATCAATTTCATGAATTAAAATGATAGATTGGATCATGTTTCATAATAATCACCAAATGGGTCAAAAGATGGAGAATTTGATCCCAAACCTTAAATCCTTGATTAGAGATTGTTATATGTATGTTTTTGGGTTCATTATGATGCCTTAAATGATATGGAATCACTGGAAATTGATTTGGACTGCTGGAAATTAAGTTTGGAGTGGAAATAGGACTGAACAGGGACTGGAAATCGACACTGCACTGTTCTGCAGGGCTTTGTGATCGCATGGCCTTCCCTTGCGATCGCATAGGGTACCTTTCGATCGCATGCACTTCCCTTGCGATCGCATGGCGCCTGTCCAGCCACAGTGTGTTGTTTGTTTGCTGTTTTTTGACGTTTTATCGTACGGGATGCTCGTTTAGGATTCTAAATAGTCTAGTGGCATCATTAGGGGATTCATATTAGTTATATTAGTTATGTACTTGTGTGAAGTGACTAAATATTAGTATTATCTTATAGGTGAACCGTACGACTCCGAAGAACGCGACGATCACGATATTTGTTTATTATAGCCTCTAGCCTCTCAGGTGAGTATAGGATAACATACGAATTAATATAATCATGTTACATGTTATTAGTATGTGCAAGTAGTTCCATGAAATGAAATTAACACTGTTGTATGCTTGAAATGCGTACTGTATGCTATGTTTATGCATGACACACGTAATCATTGAATCATGAGTATGATATGATATATATATGCGCGCTATGAGGCCCGGAATGGGTCAGTTTTGTGTTTATGAACGGATCCGAGATATGGGGGCTAGTTATAGTCCTTGATCGAGGCCAGACTACGGTCTGGGATGCCTTGAGGCCTGTGGGTCGATGATAGCGTCAACGGTACCTGGATAGGTATTTAGGGTTTGGCTAACCCAATGTTCCTCGTGCGATTAGGGGATCAGTTACCCGCTGTACCCCATGGAGTCGATGACTTCATAACGCAACGGTGGACCGCTGCCCGCTCACCCACTCGTGCGGTTGATGTGTCTGGTTTCCCCAGTTAGAAGTGTTGAGCCGGGCTCGCTACCCTGCAAGATTATGCTTCCTTCTGGCTGTGCCAGCTCATCGCGAGATGCTAGGATAGCACTGTTTGATATATTGATGATATGTGATATGTTTGTATTACTGAGTATGCTATCTTATGCTCACTAGCTTTAAATAGCTAACAGATACCCTCCCCATGATTGCAGGTAATAATTAGGTGTGTGAGCTTTGGGTACCTGATGGTTGTTACTTATCTTTTGGAGGAACACTTGTCTTTGTTACTTATGTTTACTGTTTATGTTTGTATAAACTTGTTTATGTGGTCGGTGAACAGTTTTAGTAACACCAACTGATCTTTTGTATATCGTGGCTGATTTTGATTGTAATTAATAGCCACTTTTATATTTCCGCTGCTATTATTGAGTTTTGAAAAACAGGTTTGGTTGAAGTTCAGTTTACAAATGGATCCACGCAGTTTGGAATCTTGAATTTCTATTATTAAAATGAAAAATCTGGTTTTCAAAAGCGAGGTGTTACAAGTTGGTATCAGAGCCTAGGTTTGAGTGAATTGGGTACTTGTAAAAGTATTCAGTCTCAAACCCAGGCCCGACCATTGTTTAGTGTTCCTCGAGGGGTCGTGGGGTGTGTAAGAGAGTGTTATGTTTGTAATATGCCATTGTTTGTTTGCTTCTTATGCTATTAATATTTGATAAAAGTACTAAGTATGTTATCTATGTTTTGTTTGGCCAGATTATTTAAAAGAATAACATGGCTGAACATAGAGATAGAGAGGCTTACGTAAGAGACTTAGAGGCTCGTTTGAAAGCTTGGGAGGAAAGGGTATTTGTACAACCAGTGGCAGAACCCAAGATGTCACCAGATCTTAAAATTTTCCTATCTTGCCAGCCACCTACCTTTGAGGGTAGCATGGATCCAAGTGTTACTGAGAGGTGGATCCGCGAGATGGAGTTAGCTTTCAACAACAGCAGTTGTAAGGAATCCAACAAAGTGGGATTTGCTCGGAAGCAGTTAAGGGGTAATGCACTGACATGGTATGATACTGTGATCTCATCCACGCCAGCAGAGGTGAGAGCTACATATACTTGGGCAGATTTTGTGAGGATCCTCTGTAGTAAATATTGTTCAGATCAAGTGATGGATAGATTGGAGAAGGAGTTCATGGCATTGAAAAAAGGGGATAAACCGGTCGAAGACTTAATCGAGCGGTTTTATGATAAGATGAGGTTTGTGAATCACTTACTGCCTGATGAAAAGTCAAAGATAAAACGGTTTGCCAAAGCTCTTCCACCGGATTATCGAGCTTCAGTTAGGAGTGCTTTGTCTTTAGATATCGCATTCGAAATGGCGCGACAGTATGAAAGCGATCATGTGCAGAAAAAGGAATCTACGAGTGGGGGCTTTAAGAGGAAATTTGATCAGTCTTCGGGGTCGAGAAATTGGAGTGGTGGGTCTTGACAACAACAGGGTACCCAAAGATATAGCCCGTCTACTACTCCATGGTGTTCCCAATGTCGTTCTAACCACACTGGCCATTGTACCCGGGACACAGCCCGTTGTTACAAATGCGGGCAGAAGGGGCATTCTACTGATGCGTGTCACTTTAAAGGAAATGTTTATATAAATGCTTCAAACCGGGATATCGCTCATCTGAATGCAGATCAAGTCAGGGACGGGGATCAGGAGGAGCCGGAGGATCATTGTCGGGGCCGAAAAAGTAGAATGCACCCCGGGCAGCTGGCAGGGCTTTCCAGATGACGGCCGACTAGGCCAAGACAGCAGGTGATGTTATTACAGGAACATACTTAATTAATTCAATGCCTGCATGCATTCTGTTTGATTCTGGTGCTACTTACTCCTTTATTTCTCCGAAATTCTGAGAAAGAATTCAACTTCCTAGTTCTCTTATGACAAGTCCTATTGATGTGGAAGTTGCTGATGGTAAGTTAGTGTCCGTTACTTCATCAATTCCACAAGCTTCACTTGAAATTGACAGTCATAGTTTTCCTATATCTTTGTTGCTTTTGTCTATCTCTGGTTTTGATGCGGTTGTCGGCATGGATTGGCTTGTTAATCAAAATGCCGAGATTCTATGTTCTAAGAAATTAATCAAGATTCCTCTACCCAATGGGTCATATGCTATGGCTCGTGGTGAACGGATGAAGTCTGAAATTCCTTTGATCTCAGCAGTGAAAGCTCACAAATCAATAGTCAAAGGGTGTGATTTGTACTTGGCTCGTGTAATTGACACGAAAATGGAAAAGAAAGTTGTTAATGACATAAGGGTGGTATCGGAATACTCTGATGTCTTTCCTGACGAATTACCTGGATTACCTCTTGTACGAGATGTAGAATATCAAATTAATCTTGTTCCAGGTGCTACACCTGTGGCAAGAGCTCCTTATCGTCTCGCTCCATCTGAAATTCGCGAGATGATGACTCAAATTCAAGAACTCCTTGATAAAGGCTTTATTCGTCCCAGCTCTTCGCCTTGGGGAGCCCCAGTTTTATTTGTCAAAAAGAAAGACGGGACGATGCGTATGTGCATAGACTACAAGGAGTTAAATAAAAGAATTATAAAGAATAAGTACCCTCTTCCTCGCATTGATGATTTGTTCGATCAGCTACAGGGTGCTACTTGTTTTTCTAAAATTGAACTTCGGTCTGCTTATCATCAAGTTCGGGTACGCGAGGAGGATATTCCTATAACAGCTTTTAGAACCAGATATGGGCATTACAAATTTCTGGTGATGCCTTTTGGTTTGACGAATGCTCCGGCTGTGTTTATGGACTTGATGAATCGAGTCTGTCGTCCTTTTCTTGACAAGTTCGTGATAGTATTCATTGAGGATATTCTCATATATTCCAAGTCCGAGGCAGAACACGAGGCTCATCTTCGTATGGTTCTTGATACTCTTCTACGTGAGCATTTATAGGCTAAGTTTTCTAAGTGTGAGTTCTGGCTTGAAGAAATACATTTCCTTGGTCATGTTATATGCAAGGATGGTGTAATGGTTGACCCAGTCAAAGTCGAGGCAGTGGGGAATTCCTAAAACCCCATCTGAAATCAAAAGCTTCTTAGGACTCGCTGGTTACTATCGGAGGTTCATTCGGAATTTCTCCAAAATAGCAGGTCCTTTAACTAAGCTCACGCGAAAGGATGTTGCTTATGATTGGTCTGCTGAACAAGATAAGGCCTTTCAAACTCTAAAACAGTTGTTATGTCAAGCTCCAATTCTAACCTTACCCAACGGGTCAGAAGACTTTGTTGTTTATTGTGATGCCTCGTATGCAGGTTTGGGAAGTGTCCTAATGCAGAGGGACAAGGTTATTGCTTATGCTTCCCGCCAATTAAAGCCTCACGAGAAGAACTACCCAAAACACGATCTTGAATTGGCTGCCGTAGTATTTGCTTTGAAACTATGGCGCCATTATCTTTATGGTACCAAGTGTGTGGTATACACAGATCATAAAAGTCTGCAATATGTTTTCACTCAAAAGGAGCTTAATATGAGGCAACAGAGATGGTTAGAGTGGATCAAAGACTATGATTGTGAAATCAAATATCACCCGGGAAAGGCGAACATTGTAGCGGATGCATTAAGCCGAAAAGGCTCTTCGGAGAATGTCAGATTCATGAAGCTTACTATCGTATCTGATATCATTACTCAGCTTAAGGAGGCACAACAGGAGGCTTTGTTAGAGGCTAACTTGAAGGTAGAAACCATGAGTAAACTGAAAGATCAACTGGAAGATGACAACCGTGGGCTAAAGACTTTTAAATCCCGAATCTGGGTGCCTAGCCTTGGAGGAAACCGTGATCTAATTCTCCAGGAGGCTCATAAATCAAAGTTGTCTATTCACCCTGGATGTACTAAAATGTATCATGATCTTAAGGTACTTTACCGGTGGCCCACATTGAAGCGTGATATAGCTTCATATGTCGAAAAATGTCAAACATGTGCACAAGTCAAGACGAAACATCAAAAGCCTTATGGTAATTTGCAGCAATTACCGATTCCGGAATGGAAGTGGGATAATATTACCATGGATTTTGTCACTAAATTGCCCAGGACTTCAAAAGGGCATGATATGATCTGGGTAATAGTCGATCGTCTCACTAAGAGTGCACATTTTCTTGCAGTCCGTGAATCTCAGTCTATGACTAGCCTTGCTCAGTTGTATATCAACGAGATTGTATCTCGCCACGGTCTTCAACGAGAGCTTGGTACTCGAGTTCACTTTGGAACAGTCTTCAACGATAGGGATACTCGTTTTGCATAGGGGTACTCGAGTGCACTTTGTCTATTGTTTCTGATAGGGATACTCGTTTTGCATCAAACTTTTGGAGCAGTCTTCAACGAGAGCTTGGTACTCGAGTTCATAAGAGTACTGCACACCATCCCCAGACTGATGGTGTAACACCCTCTTACCCGGCCTAGTAGGTTTAAGGTAATTAATCTAATTAAGTTTGGGATTTAAATTTATTATGTGGATTTATTGATTTAATGGTTATTAATATTATGTGTTAATATTTGTATTAATGATTAAATAATTGTGTTGGTGGTTTGTGAGTTGGCCGAGATTAGGGGCCTTAGTCACCACCACCTCCAACAACTCTCACATTACATGCAAAATTTCCAAATTAAGTGTGTGAGTGTGTGAACCTTTCCTCTCAGCCGAATAGAAGAAAGAAGAAAGGAAATCCAACAATTGATCTATAAACTTGCTTTGCAACTAGGTTTCTGAAATCATAACATAGTCAACGTTAGAACACTGGATTCAATTTGTTAATTGATAGATTATTTCGGATTTGGATGTTTAATATGAATTCCGATTGAAGCTTGATAAATGATTTGATGAACTTAGGATGTATGTATGTTAGATTTTATGCTTGTTATATGTTCTTTAAGTGATTAGAATGATTACTGGAAACATAGAACGTTTACATGCTTAAAATCAGTGATTAATTGTGCTAGAAACTGAAAATGGGGATGAAAAATTGAATTAATCGGAATTAGGCTTGAATGAGTCGGATTTGAGGAAATCCGAGATAATTTGGTCGGAATTGGATGAAATCCGACTAAACACTTATAGAATTTCCTTAACTTATTTACTCGGAATTGATATGATCGGAATTCGACTAAGATATCAGTAGAATACTTTTAACACTTTACTCGGAATTGGATTGTGCCGGAATCCGACTGATTATATATGAACTGTCTTAGCATTTTCTCGGAATCCTATTCAGTCGGAATCTTATTTACTCGGAATTAACGTATGCCTTAACATGTATCGGATTTCTGTTTAGTCGGAATTGACATTACCTTAGCTTGGAATTATATTTCCTCGGAATTTATTTGATCGGATTGTATCTTTTCTCGGATTTGGATCATTTACTCGGATTATACTTTTACTCGGAATGCTATTCTCTTGGAATTGTACTATTCACTCGGATTGGACTCTACTCGGATAGTACCTATGCTCGGATTGTACATAAACTCGGAATCCGACTTTAATCGGATTTGGATTCAATCGGATTTGAAGATTTGAAGATAAACATAAATTGGTATATCTTTTGGGTGTATGTATAATGAATATATGTATTTGTGTATATACCTGGGAAATATGAATAAATATAATATTTATTATTTGGATCAGTATTTTGATTTGAATACTGACTTGGGTTACTTTAATCTCAGGAACTAAGAAGACTCAGTGAATTTAGTCAACTGAGTGGGACTCTACAGTGCAGACTGTGGTGAGTGGATTTATATCTTTTGATATACAGGATATGATATCCTATTTGGAATGCTCTTGTTTGGATTGTATATACATGTTAATTTGGAGATCAGTTTGATACTGGGCCTGTTGCTTGGGGGATTTACAGTATCTGATCTTGATGTACCACTGTGGTACTCAAGGGGGCTGAAACTGTGGTCCATTTTAGCAGGGCTATCGGTAAACCTTGGTTTTGGCCGACCTTGGTTGTAGGTGCTTGCAACACCGCCGGTTCTCCTGGGATTCATGAGCTATTTGGTTTAGGCATGTTTGCCTTGTTTATGATTCCCTCACTTAGCTTTGTGCTAATTCCCCACTAGATTGTTTTGCAGATACTCAGTGGTGAGTTTTGATGCTTCTGGCTGGTAATATGGACAGACCGTACTCTGATGTCAAGATTTTGAAAGAGCCTGTTTTGTTATTAACAATGTAGTGGCTATTTTGTAAACATTAACCATACAAAGCTGTAATTATTTTTGGTTTAAATATAAGTATATGTAATTAGCTTCCGCATGCAGTAAATATCATGTTTAAAAAGTACAGTGTTACAGATGGACAGTCCGAAAGGACTATTCAAACTCTTGAAGACATGTTACGCGCGTGTGTACTTGAATACGGTGGTTCGTGGGATTCTCATCTACCTTTGATCGAATTTTCTTATACTAATTCGTATCATTCTAGCATTGGTATGCCACCGTATGAGATGCTTTATGGTAGGCGTTGTCGTACCCCTACTTGTTGGCTAGAACCGGGAGAGAAACAATATGCAGGACCTGATTTGGTTCAAATTACAGCTGATAAAGTCAAAGTTGCACGTGACAAGCTAAAGGCGGTTCGTGATAGACAGAAGATGTATGCTGATCCAAAACGCAGACCTGTTACCTTTGAAATAGGTGACCGGGTATTCTTGAAGGTTTCTCCATGGAAGGGCATAATTCGGTTTGGTAAGAAGGGCAAGTTAAGTCCTCTTTACATTGGTCCTTTCAAAATTCTCAACAAAGTCAACGAGCAGACTGTTTCTTTAGAATTACCTCCAGAGTTGTCCGGTATTCACAGCACTTTCAACGTTTGTTATCTGCGAAAGTGTAAAGTGGAGGAAGAACAGATTTTGCCTTTACAAGACCTGAGGGTAGATCCTACCAAACGATTGGTGGAAGAACCTATTGAAATCATGGATACTAAGGTCAAGCAGTTGAGAAAGAAGAACATCCGATTGGTCTTAGTCAAATGGAAACACAACCTTGGGTCGAATCTGACATGGGAGACTTAGGTTGACATGAAGGCCCGATATCCCCACTAGTTTACCGAAGAGCAGATTCCGAGGACGGAATCTTCTTAAGAGGGGTAGATTTGTAACATCCTCAAATGGGCCAAGTCGTCTATACTCTCGGTACGTTCCAAATCACGAGTTTATTAATAAATATTAGAATTATATTAAACGGTTTTGAATAATAATTCCGGAAACATCCCCGTTAGTTGAAAAGGGTAAATGGGTATTAACTTGCAAGTTGAAAAGGGGAACAAAATACCCCTTATGGGTAATATTGAGACCAAAGTCGGTCTCTCCTTTTCTCTCAAACACAGACACGCATACATACATTCATACTACACACACTCAACTCTCTCCTGTTCTTGAAATCGTGAAGGAGACAACCAAAGGAGCAAGCATCAAGACTAATTCCAGCAGCAATTTAAGCTTCTAATATGCTCATACACTCAGAAATCATCATCTCCTTCCTCCTTGTAAGTCCATCTTCTTCATCTTCTCCATTTTCTTGAAGTTTAGGTCAAGAATGACCAAATCCGAATTAGCTATTGATGACTTGATTTTAAGGTTGTAATCTGTTCCTATCTCATTTGTAAGTGATTAGGAATCAATTTCATGAATTAAAATGATAGATTGGATCATGTTTCATAATAATCACCAAATGGGTCAAAAGATGGAGAATTTGATCCCAAACCTTAAATCCTTGATTAGAGATTGTTATATGTATGTTTTTGGGTTCATTATGATGCCTTAAATGATATGGAATCACTGGAAATTGATTTGGACTGCTAGAAATTAAGTTTGGAGTGGAAATAGGACTGAACAGGGACTGGAAATCGACACTGCACTGTTCTGCAGGGCTTTGTGATCGCATGGCCTTCCCTTGCGATCGCATAGGGTACCTTTCGATCGCATGCACTTCCCTTGCGATCGCATGGCGCCTGTCCAGCCACAGTGTGTTGTTTGTTTGCTGTTTTTTGACGTTTTATCGTACGGGATGCTCGTTTAGGATTCTAAATAGTCTAGTGGCATCATTAGGGGATTCATATTAGTTATATTAGTTATGTACTTGTGTGAAGTGACTAAATATTAGTATTATCTTATAGGTGAACCGTACGACTCCGAAGAACGCGACGATCACGATATTTGTTTATTATAGCCTCTAGCCTCTCAGGTGAGTATAGGATAACATACGAATTAATATAATCATGTTACATGTTATTAGTATGTGCAAGTAGTTCCATGAAATGAAATTAACACTGTTGTAT
The DNA here is from genome assembly GCA_947179395.2 of Pulicaria dysenterica. Lineage (NCBI taxonomy): Eukaryota > Viridiplantae > Streptophyta > Magnoliopsida > Asterales > Asteraceae > Pulicaria > Pulicaria dysenterica. The sequence goes on along the minus strand of OX359293.1, from coordinate 17,890,002 downwards.
GCTTGAAATGCGTACTGTATGCTATGTTTATGCATGACACACGTAATCATTGAATCATGAGTATGATATGATATATATATGCGCGCTATGAGGCCCGGAATGGGTCAGTTTTGTGTTTATGAACGGATCCGAGATATGGGGGCTAGTTATAGTCCTTGATCGAGGCCAGACTACGGTCTGGGATGCCTTGAGGCCTGTGGGTCGATGATAGCGTCAACGGTACCTGGATAGGTATTTAGGGTTTGGCTAACCCAATGTTCCTCGTGCGATTAGGGGATCAGTTACCCTCTGTACCCCATGGAGTCGATGACTTCATAACGCAACGGTGGACCGCTACCCGCTCACCCACCCGCGCGGTTGATGTGTCTGGTTTCCCCAGTTAGGAGTGTTGAGCCGGGCTCGCTACCTTGCAAGATTATGCTTCCTTCTGGCTGTGCCAGCTCATCGCGAGATGCTAGGATAGCACTGTTTGATATATTGATGATATGTGATATGTTTGTATTACTGAGTATGTTATCTTATGCTCACTAGCTTTAAATAGCTAACAGATACTTCCCCCATGATTGCAGGTAATAATTAGGTGTGTGAGCTTTGGGTACCTGCTGGTTGTTACTTATCTTTTGGAGGAACACTTGTCTTTGTTACTTATGTTTACTGTTTATGTTTGTATAAACTTGTTTATGTGGTCGGTGAACAGTTTTAGTAACACCAACTGATCTTTTGTATATCGTGGCTGATTTTGATTGTAATTAATAGCCACTTTTATATTTCCGCTGCTATTATTGAGTTTTGAAAAACAGGTTTGGTTGAAGTTCAGTTTACAAATGGATCTACGCAGTTTAGATTCTTGAATTTCTATTATTAAAATAAAAAATCTGGTTTTCAAAAGCGAGGTGTTACATTTTTGGATCTGCAAAGAGACAAAAAGGATCGATCTTTGTCCACTGGAAAAGGAGAAAGATACTTTAGAAAAGAAGATCTTGAAGATATGCTTCAACAACTAAGTATGGCTGGCAACTCTATACTGGGTTAAGTCAAGTCTTCAAGAAGCATGGTGCCATTTAAAGTACAAGCATGGAAGAAGAAGTTTACTGTCCCAAGACTAAAAGGTAGTACTTTAATAATATAATAATAGATAGTGGGATTTGACTTTACCTAATGGTACATTCACTTTATACATATTTTGTATAAAGTGAATTTACTTTTCACCCACTTTACTTTATCTATTATAATATTATTAAACTAAGTAACTTTGTCTCCTTCTACACTCCATCAACCGGATGCACCCTGCTTATATATACTCTTGCATGAAGACATGCAAAGAATCCCTGAATATCACAGTTATCTCATTAGTTGAGTATTTAGAAGAGTTAGCATATTTCTAACTGTGAGAAGCAAAATTGTTCATGTGTTGAACTTCTTAGACATAAGTTGTTTGAGAATAGATTAGTCTATGTGTTAGACAAAATTAGCTGCCACCTTTGTTGAACTAGTTTTTCCGCAACTAGTTCATGTAATTCTTGATTTCAATCAATAAGAATGATATAAAGTATATCGTGTGTCTTTAATTTTTTAAAAATCTAAAGTTTGTATTCAACCCCCCCTTCTACAAACATTTGTTGTTGTAGTATCCATTCGGGACCAACAACTGGTATCAGAGCAGGTTAGATAATCAATATCTAAGATCTGCTTTGCTTACTCTTCAACTGCTTCTACCCCACACTTACAAATGGCCACTCTTGTTGCTGCTTCAAACAATCTCAACAACAATGGCTCACTATCCAGGTGTCCAATGTTTGATGGTGATAATTTTTCCCTCTGGAAAAGTAGAGTTCATCTTTATATGTCCAGTTTAGATGATGTGATGCTGAAGATTGTTACAGAAGGTCCTTCTGTTCCTTCCTCCACAGTTCAAATTTCTGAAGCAACTGATGAAGCTCTTGCTGTTGAAAGACTGATCATTAAGCCTGTAAATCAGTGGTCTGATGAAGACAAAAGGCTTGTTAATCTTGCTGTCAATGCAAGAACAGCCTTAGTCTCTACACTACCAAATGATGTTTATCATCAAGTTCTCAACAGCAAATATGCAAAAGAGATGTTAGACACTCTTTGCTTTTAGGAAGATGACCCAAGTGTATCTTAAAAATTCATCAACCATTACAAATGCATACTTACTTCCACCAATACTAGAAGTAGCAACAGGACCAAATAGATCCATGTGCAACATGTAGAAAGGTTCAAAAATGGAGAAGGCTTGCTTAGATGGAAATGAAGTCTTGTGTTGCTTTCCCTTCTCACAGGCAGAGTAAGGTTTAGGCTTAACATACGTCAGTGAAGGTAGTCCTGACACTATTTCACCCTTGCTCAAGTTGTTAATGTTTTTGAAGTTTAAATGGGAAAGCCTTTTGTGCCATAACCAGTTTGTGTCAGTTACAGACTTGGTATACAAACAGGTTAACTTGGATGGATCACCAAAGGACATATCAAGAGTATATACATCCTTGGTTCTCATTGCACAAATTATTGTTTTACCTTCTTGATCTAAAATGGAACCACCTGTCTTTGTAAAGAGGACTTTATGATCACCATCACATAACTGACTTATGCTGATGAGATTATACTTAAGTCCTTTAACATATGATACCTTGGATAAAGTTAGGTTCCCATTATGAAGTTCTCCGTAGCCTTTTGTTTGCCCACAATTATTATCACCAAAGGTTACTCTTGGACCTTTTTCCTTCTTGTAGTTACTAAGCAAAGCTTTACAACCTGTCATGGTCCTTGAACATCCACTGTCAAGATACCACGTGTTCAGACCCTGCATAGATGTGATTGAAAGAAGGTTAGTGAGATTTGGGTATCCACATTTAAGTGGACCCCTGTGGATTGCACCTAGTCATCCACTTTATATTAGGTTGTTTATGAATGAGAGAAACAGCTGTGTTATCATAATCAGTCCGCTGTCTTGAGTTACCTTCTAGAGAACAATTACTTGCCTTATGTTCTTTGCTCCCACATTTATAACATTTTTTATTTTTGGAGCTTTTAACATGTTTTGGTAATTGATTAAGAGATGTCTTAACTGTTTTCTGATGACTATGGGTCATCAGCTGACATATTTCACCATTCAGCTGTTGCAGCTGATTCTGTAAACTAATAAGGTCTTTGTTTACAGTCACCTTATGTTGACCCTTAGTTAAAATGAGTTTTTGATCAACCTTAGGTGTGGCAGACTTAGACTCTTTGTAAACAAAATGTCCTTTTCCCTTAGTTTCTCCTATTAAAAGAGTTTGAAGTGAAGTTTGATCAGCTAAACAAACAGAAGAGGATCCATGATCAGCTGACAGTATATCAGCTGAGCAGTTATCATCTACTTTTTGATCAGCTGATGTAATATCATTAGCTAAGGAATTTTCAGTTAGCTGAGTTCCTAAATTTAATGTATCAGCTTTCAAGGTTTGACAACAGAATGTCTCTTTGGTATCAACAAATGATTCCATTCCTTTACTTACTTCCTTTACACTTAAATTTTCAGTACTTTTGCTTTCTGTCAAGACAATAGAACTTGAACCAACTTTTGAAGAGGTTGAGTCTTTCAGCTGAGTACTTTTACTTTTGACAAATCTGTTAGTGATAATACTTTTTCCTTTTACAGTCTTTTGAAAAGTAAGAGGTAAAATATCAGCTTTTTCTAAGATATTTATGTTCTTGCTAAAATCAACACAGTTAGCAGCTTGGGAATAATTTCCACCAATATTAGCTTGAACTTGTTTTGGAATCTGCTCATTGACACACTGAGTGGTCTTCTCAGCAGATACACACCAAGATCTAACTACTTTTTGAAGGTCATTAAACTTTATTGTTGCTTCATTGGTTTCTTTTACCAAGATCTGATTAAGTATCTTTTGATTAGCTAAATCATCTTCCAGTTTTGTCATTTGTTTAAGTTTCTCATCTTTAAGACTTAATCTCTCTTTTAGTGATTCTATTTCTAATTTTAGCTTCTTTTCTCTTTGAATATTTGACTGAAACTCAACACACAGATAATCAAACATAGTGTTCTTTTCATTATCTTCATAGTTAATAAATTTTCCAACCTGATACATAGAAGAAGGATCCCAGTCAGGAGAAGTACAAGCTTTAGCAGCTTTCTTCATATCCTCATCAAAGGAACTTGTACTTGCTGTGTTGGCCATCAAACTGAACTGAGCTGTGAGGACCTCATCTTCATCACTTGAGAGATCTTCCTCAGCCCAATCTTCTTCTTCAACAACCAGCACCCTGTTCTGAGCTTTCTTCTTCTTCTTGTCAAGGACAGCAGCAAGAAGCTTCTTATATTTGGCTTCATAATCAATCTTGTTGTCTGAGCTTGAGGAACACTTGAAGCCTGTGTTTCCTTTGGACTTACATTCACTGGCAAAGTGACCAGTCTTGCCACAAGCGAAACAACCTTCAGAAGCCTTTGGTTTTGACATGGCTCTTTCTTCTTTGAAGGGTTTCCTTTCAAACCTCTTGACACCCTTTCTTTTCAAGAAAGGTTTGAACCTTTTAACTAACATGGCAGCCTGCTCAACAGCAGCTTCAATGTTGTCCATGTTCTCCAGAACTTCATCACTGGACTCATCCACAACTGCAGCAAAACTCCTAGATCTTGTATCCTTAGATACAAGGGCAGTAGTTGGAGCTTTTGCAGCCTCCTTCATATCCTTGGTAGAGAGTTTCCTTTGTTTCACTGATTGTTCATGATTCATAAGATTTCCATATAAACCAACCAGCGAAAGACCCTTGATTTTCTCACCATGTTTAAGCACAGTGATAAAATGATCCCAAGATTCTGGGAGAGAGTCTAGAAACTTGTTTACAAGTTCCTTATTGCTTTTGTGAACATCTGCCCTTCTTAAGTCATTAATGAGGCAGTTGAACCTGGTGTAAGTCTGAGTGAGACTTTCACCTTTATGAGCAAAGAAGAACTCATATTCTCTAACCAGAAGAAGTTTCTTGTTCTCCTGCACTTCTTCAGTGCCTTCATATGCAACAGTCAAAGTGTCTAGCATCTCTTTTGCAGATTTACAATTAAGAACTTGATGATAGACATCATTTGGTAGTGCAGAGACTAAGGTTGTTCTTGCTTTAACATCAAGATTAACAAGCCTTTTGTTTTCATCAAACCACTGATTTATAGGTTTTATAATCAGTCTTTCAACAGCAGGAGCTTCATCAGTTGCTTCAGTTACTTGGATAGTTGAGGAAGGAACATAAGGACCTTCAGTAACAGTTTTAAGCATCACATCATCAAGGCTTGACATATAGAGAAGAACTCTACTCTTCCATAGAGAGAAGTTCTCTCCATCAAATATAGGACACCTTGTGAGTGAACCATTGTTAGAAGAACCATTAGAGGCAGCAACAGAAGTGGCCATTTTGTAGTGTGGGGTAGAAGCAGTTGAAGAGTAAGCAAAACAGATCTTAGATATGGATTATCTAGCCTGCTCTGATACCAGTTGTTGGTCCCGAATGGATACTACAACAACAAATGTTTGTAGAAGGGGGGTTGAATACAAACTTTAGCAAATTAAAATTTTAGAGACACACGGTTTACTTTTATATAATTCTTATTGACGTTAATCAAGAATTACATGAACTAGATACGGAAAATCTAAGTTCAATAAAAGGTGGCAACTAAATTTGTCTAACACATAGACAATGCTAATCTTAAACAACTAATGTCTATGACGTTCAACACATGAACAAGTTTGTTACACTGAAAGTAAAATGCTAACTCTTCTAATTCTCAACTTAAGAGATTTCAGTGCTTTTCAACGCATTCGCTACTTTAGCATGTTTCCATGCATGAGTATATATAAGCAAAGTGTGTCCGAGTTGATGAAGAGAGAAGGAGACAAAGGTACTTGGTTTAATAATATTATAATAGATAAAGTTAGTGGGTGAAAAGGTAAGTTAACTTTATACACAAAGTGTGTAAAGTGAACTTACTTTTCAGTAATGAGTATACCCACTATCTATTATTATATTATTAAATTACTACCTTTATGTCTTGAGAAAGTAACCTTATCCTTCCATGCTTGTGCTTTAATCGACACCATGCTTTCTGAAGATTTAACTTTACCAAATATGGAGTTGCCAGCCATACTTAACATCATATCTTCGAGATCTTCTTTTCAAGAGTATCTTTCTCCTTTTCCAGGGGATAAAGATCTATCCTTTTTGTATCATTGTAGATCCAAAAAGTGCTAAGTACTTTTACAAAAGAAAGATCTAAGGCATAATAAGAACAACACATGTTCTGCCTTTGACTTTAAGAAAATATTACATAGAAAAGCTATTAACTGAGATATACAATAAAGACTCAGTTAACAGACACTGAAATACAAATATAATTTTGCTCAGCTAAGGATAAGTGTGAAAGACTCAGCTAACTAGACTTGCTCAGCTGATAATACAAATCGTAGTAGCAGCTAATAAACTGATTAACTCAACTGTCAGCTGTTCCCAAGGGCTCAGCTAATCATTTGAGTATAGTCAGCTCACAAAGAGAAGATTGGATAAGTAGTAAATACCTTATCTGACAGATGGAAGGCATCAGCTGATAACTGTGATTGAGTCAGCTGATCCTTGACTGCTCAGCTGATCTTGAAATCTTCATCAGCTGATGGTTCTAGGCCATCAGCTGATCCAGTGTGATTCCTCAGCTGATGCTCTTTGACTGATCTTTTCTTCTCAGCTGATCTTTCTGAACCTGGTCCTTTGGCTGATACTCAGTGTTCAGCTGACACTATGATTCGTCAGCTGACATTTCTTACTTAGAAATTCTTTAAGTCTCAGATAGAAAAACAACACATGTTTTTCATCAATCTAAGTCCAAAACTGAATATATGGTTTTGTTAACATCAAATCCTATTTTACTTAATAGATAGGTTTGATTAAGGTTTGATATTGCTATCTCACCAACAAAGTTAGTAAAGGAATGGAGTCATTTGTTGATACCAAAGAGACATCATGTTGTCAAACCTTGAAAGCTGATACATTAAATTCAAGTACCCAGCTAACTGACATAACTGTTTAGCTGATCAAATAGTAAATGATAGCTGCTCAGATGATAACCTCATCAGCTGATCAAATAGTAAATGATAGCTGCTCAGCTGATAACCTGTCAGCTGATCAGAAATCCTTTAATAACTGTTTAGTTGATCCTGTATTACTTCAAACTCTTTCAATAGGAGAAACTAAGAGAAAAAGGTTTAATTCTCGCATAAAATCTAAGTCTGTCACACCTAAAGTTGATCAAAAACTCATTTTAACTCAGGGTCAATATAAGGTGACTGTAAACAAAGACCTTGTTTACAGTGTCAGCTGCAATAGCTGAATGGTAAATTCAATCAGCTAATAACCTATAGTCATCATAAGATTGATAATACATCTCATGGGTAATCACTAAAACATGTTAAGTGCTACAAAAACCAAAAATGTTACAAATGTGGTAGCAAAGAACATAAGGCCAGTGATTGTACTCTAGAAGGTAACTTAAGACAGCGGACAAATAATGATAACACTGTGGTTCCAATCATTCATAAACAACCTAATATGAAGTGGATAGCTAGGTGCAATCCACAGGGGTCCACTTAACTGTGGATGCCCTAAATGTCACTAACCTTCTTTCAATCACATCTTTGCAGGGTCTTCACACATGGTATCTTGACAGTGGATGTTCAAGGACCATGACAGGTTGCAAAGCTCTACTTAGTAACTACAAGAAGGAAAAGGGTCCAAGGGTAACCTTTGGTGACAACAACTATGGGCAAACAAAAGGCTATGGTGAACTTGATAATGGGAACTTAAATTTGTCCAAAGTTTCATATGTTAAAGGACTTAAGTATAATCTCATCAGCATAAGTCAATTATGTGATGGTGATCATCAAGTTCTTTTCACTAAGACAGGTGGTTCCATTTTAGATAAAGAAGGAAAAACAGTAATTTGTGCCAAGAGAACTAAGGATGTATATACACTTGATATGTCCTCTGGTGATCCTTCAAAGCTAACCTGTTTGTATACAAAATCTGTATCAGACACAAACTGGTTATGGCACAAAAGGCTTTCCCACCTCAATTTCAAAAACATAAACAAGCTAAGCAAGGGTGATCTAGTGTCAGGACTGCCTTCACTGACTTATGCTAAGCCTAAACCTTGTTCTGCTTGTGAAAAGGGAAAGCAACACAAGACATCTTTTCCATCGTAGCAGGCTTTCTCCATTATTGAACCTTTCTACATGTTGCACATGGATCTATTTAGTCCTGTTGCCACTACTAGTATTGGTGGAAGTAAGTTTGCATTGGTGATGGTTGATGAGTTCTCAAGATACACTTGGGTCATCTTCCTTAAAGCAAATAGTGAGGACGCAGAAGAGATAATAAGTTTTATTAAGAAGATGGAAGTGCTAAATGGCAATCTGGTAAGGATGCTAAGAAGTGATCATGGAACTGAATTCAGAAATCAAACTCTGGAAACTTTCTGTGATGAGAAAGGAATATCTCAAAACTTCTCTGCTCCAAGAACTCCATAACAAAATGGTGTAGCTGAAAGAAGAAACAAAACATTAATTGAAGCTGCAAGGACCATGTTGTGTGAGAGTGGGTTAGGATTCAACTTTTGGGCTGAAGCTGTAAGTTGTGCTTGTTTTACTCAGAACATATCCCTAGTAATCAAAAGGCACAACAAGACTCCATATGATGTGCTCAAGGGAAGGAAGCCATACATCAGTTTTCTGCATATCTTTGGGTGTCAGTGTTTCATTCTGAACCAGAAAGATCAACTGCAAAAGTTTGCACCTAAAGCTGATGAAGGTGTGTTTGTTGGATACTCCGTGATCTCTAAAGCTTACAGAGTTTACAACATCAGAACAAAGGTCATAGAAGAATCAATCAATGTAAGTTTTAATGAAAATGACTTTGTTTCTTCTTGTTCTACTAATCCATCTACAGGTGAGGAATTTGATGATCTATTGCACACTGAAGACAACATTCCAGTGTCAGCTGATCCACTCCCATCAGCTGATGTAGAGGATTTAGATGAACCTATTCCAACTCCAATCAAACTAAGTACCCAGCCTATCCTAAACCAACCCACACTTTTGCTGAATGGTGTGAACAATGACTCATCATCAATGGATTCTAATTCCATATCAACTATTCCTTCATCAGTAGAAGTCTCCACAGATTGTAACCTTGAAATTCTGTCAGCTGATCAACCAGAAATCTCATCAGCTGATCTTACCAAAGAATTTCAACTCCCCAAGAACAAATTAATCCTAACTCTCCCACAATCCAAAATATCTATAGAGACCTCAAAAACCATCCTAAAGATCAGGTCATAGGTAACATAGATTCTCCTGTACTAACAAGATCAAAAGCTTGTAATTTCTGTTTCTACACAGGTTTTGTATCCATGATTGAACTAAAGAAAGTAGATGAAGCTCTCAATGATCCCAACTGGATTAATGCAATGCAAGAGGAATTGGCAGAATTCACCAGAAACAATGTGTGTACTTTGGTGCCAAGGCCAAAGGACAAATCCATCATTGGTACTAAGTGGGTATTCAGAAACAAAATGGATGAACAAGGGCTGATCATCAGAAACAAAGCAAGGCTAGTTGCTCAGGGGTACTATCAAGGAGAAGGTATTGATTTTGATGAAACCTTTGCCCCTATTGCAAGACTGGAAGCTATCAGATTATTCTTAGCCTATGCTGCCTTCAAAGATTTCAAAGTATTCCAAATGGATGTTAAGAGTGCTTTCCTCAATTGAGAATTGAAAGAAAAGGTATATGTCAAATAACCTCCTGGTTTTGAGGATGCAAGCAAACCAGACCATGTATATTTTCTGAACAAAGCTTTGTATGGTCTAAAGAAAGCTCCAAGAGCCTGGTATGATACCCTCTCTTCTTTTCTAACCACTAAAGGATTTACTAGAGGAAGTATAGATAGTACTTTATTTATAAGAAAATTCAAGGGTGATGTAATTCTAGTACAGATATATGTAGATGATATCATATTTGGGTCTACTAATTTGGATCTTTGTAAAAAGTTTTCTAAACTCATGTCTGATAATTATCAGATGAGCATGATGGGTGAATTAAACTATTTTCTTGGTCTTCAAGAGACTGATGGAATTTTCATTCATCAAACTAAGTATGTTAATGACTTACTTAAGAAATTTAACTTTGAAAACTGTTCTTCAATGAAAACACCCATGTCTACTGCCTTAAAGCTAGGAAATGACACTGATGGTAAATCAGTTAACATTACTGCTTATAGAGGTATGATAGGGTCACTTTTATACCTCACTGCAAGTAGACCAGATATAATGTTTTCAACATGTCTCTGTGCTAGATATCAAGCAGATCCCAAAGAATCTCACTTAACTGCAGTTAAAAGAATTTTCAGGTATCTCAAAGGAACTCCTAATCTAGGTCTTTGGTACCCCAAAGACTCAGACTTTGAGTTAGTTGGATACACTGATTCAGATTTTGCAAGTTGCACACTGGACAGAAAGAGTATATCTAGTGGTTGTCAGTTGTTAGGTGAAAGGTTAGTCAGCTGGTCAAGCAAGAAACAGAACTCTGTTTCAACCTCTACAGCTGAGGCATAATACATTACTGCTGGAAGCTTATGTGCTCAATTTCTTTGGCTGCAAAACCAACTACTAGACTATGACATACAGTTTGAAAACTCCCCAATCCTTTGTGACAATACAAGTGCTATATCTATCTCTAACAATCCAGTTTTGCATTCTAAAACAAAGCATATTGAAATCAGACATCATTTTCTAAGAGATAATGTGCAGAAAAAGAAAGTTTCAATACACTACATCAAAACTGATTTTCAATTAGCTGATCTTTTTACAAAACCTTTGGATGAGTCTAGGTTCAATTTCCTAATATCCAAACTTGGCATGGTAAATATGTAATATATTCTGTTCTAGGTAGATAGTTTAGTATGAGAATATAATTATGTTTGTGTGTGAATTCTAAATGAAATACTTATCTAAGCTTCTTTATGTCTTACCTACAGTTAATCAGCTAAAGGATTTATGTCAGCTGATGACCATCAGCTGATGAAATATCTCAGCTAATAAACTGTCAGCTAAGAACTAGAAGCTCAGCTAAGTGCATTCATTAGCTGACACTTGATTTCATTCAAACACGGATCAGCTGACACTGTTCTATCAGCTGATGCCTTTTTATAATTAAAACCTCGTATCCTCACACTTATATAATTAATGTCTCATTTGTATTTAATTCATTTTCTAGGTTGTATTTAATTTGTTTTAATTGTCCGTTAGTTGTCCGTGTATTTAATACGGTTCCTTTATCCTACTTTATGCAGACGTGACAGTTACTTTTTCAAAAAAAATTCTTTCTGACAGTGCAGGTTTTCAAGAAAGATATAAATGATGGATGACCGGTTTCTTTTCGTTTAAGCTTTCAAAATTTCCCAAACACTCTCCTTCTCTCTCAAAGAAAACCTAGCCTTCTCAAAAATTCAATATCTCCGTCAAGCATTAACCATGGCGACCTTCAGCCCAATCTCTACTCCAAATACTGTTCCCGGTGAAAATGTCATTCCTGGTTCCAACTTCACCATTAAACCAAACAATGCTCTCACAAACACCTCAATTCCTACAACGAAGGTAAACCAGGGTTATGAACCCATGGTAGCATTCATCACTGCCCATCCTCTTCATAATTGCCTATCCCAACACCCACTTCTCATGTACCCTAACATCATTGGAGAAATGTGGTACACTGCCACTTATCGTCCGAATGAGGATGTTATTGTCTGTTCTTGTCTCAACAATACTGTCAACATGGCCATCTCTGTAGATTCTCTCCGAAATGAGATTGGTATCCTTTACATGGCTCTTTATAAACCTTTTGCCTCATTTGATCAAGTCCTAGAGGTTCTGCCCATGATTGGCTACACTGAGCAAGTGACCCACGGTCAATACAAACTATCTGTTCTGGGTCATCCATGGAAGTATCTGGCAAGTGTGGTTATACGCTACTTTGGTCACAAATCTGGAAGCCATGGCCAACTTAACCAATCAGAATTGATGGTGCTCCATGCTCTTGTAATTGGGAGAAATATTGACTTTGCCCGAGTCATCTTTACAGAGATGGTGGACAAGATCACCCTGGGCACAACCAAGAAATCAACAAGGATTCATGTTCCCTACATCAGGTACTTAAGTCTCATTGCTCTTAGAAGTATTGAATGGGAAGACTATACCAGATTAGCTGCTACACAGCCAACTATGCCTATTCCCCAAATGGGTCAAAAGATATTTACTTTAATTAGAGAATTTAGGGGACCCGATATCACTGAACAGATGCAGGAGATCATAGATGTGGTTCCTGATGTAAAGGAAGATGATGGTGATAATGGTTGTAGGACCGTTGGGGACGGGGTTCTAAACTAAACTAAAACACCCTTACGCTAGGACTGATCTAGGATGAGAAATAGTGCGGAATTTCTATTTCCCAAACCTCCTAAGAATTCTAAGATCTGCTTAGGTGTCTGGCACACAGTAACACACAGAGAAACACATAGAGTAGAAGCAAGAACAAACTCTAAGAACTCACACAGAGATGCTTAAGGCTGCCCTTGGTTTTCGTATTTATCACTAAGATTACGACTTATGAGGTCAAAGTCGCGATTACTAAGGCTTAAGGTCAGATAAGGTCGATTACGAAGGCTCCCGGTTGATTACCTGTCAATTAGTCGATTACCCGCGAACTCCCTCGCTAATATGCGGTTAAGAGATATTTATAGTGTACTTAAATTCACTACGCACGTAATGTATCACACTTCGTACGAAGTGAGTCCAGTACGCACGTACTGGTTATATTAATAATAATTAATTAACTTTTAACCGACCTAATCACTGCGCGCGTAGTGAGCTCCACTACGCACGTAGTGAGACTGACTTCGCACGTGGTGATCTTTCACCTAAACTTAAACTTCCAAACACACATCAACACATGATTAAGTACTTGTAAGCTTAAGATCATCACAAAGAATCACTAAGAATATATACACATTCAAACAATTAATCAAAACACATTTGAATTAACATTTCATGTATGTATTTGATTGATAAGAACTAGGGATTCACAATTATGCACCAACAAACTCCCCCTAAGACCTAGTTCTATCAACAACCATTGCACTAAGCAAAATTTCCACAAAGTAAAATGCACAAAGCAAAATGCACACAGCAAAATGCTAAACGAATACCTTTCGTCATGCCCTTACCTGCACTACGCACGATGTGAGTTGTAACTCGTGCTTAGTGGGGTTCCATTTCGCATGTAATGATCTGTGAACCTTAATTACTGTTAGTACTGCACTCAGCAATAAACAGTCAGTAACTTCAAGATCACTTATAAACATTTAAGCAAAACACATCAAAGTGAGATGAAAGAAAGGTAAACAGAACAAATCACACTAAAAGAAAATAGAACATGCTAGAACTCTTTTTGTATTTTTCTAAACAGAAACGAGATAAAAATGCAAACTATTAACAACTTACTTTGGGAATCTAAATTCAACTATTTAAAGACTTAAAAATAAAAAACAGAAATGAAAATAACTGAAATGAAATTAACTCAGAACAAATTTGCAAAAGAAGTAAATTCCTGAAAATTAAAACTTTTTGTGAGAAGGTTCCAGTATGGAGTCAGTACTAGCTCGTCTATACTCAGTAATCATTCATTTCAGAACCTTGGGCATAAACATATTCTCTTAAACTTTGTCTGTCAACCTATCTTTCTTCAGATAATAACAGGTTTTGTTCAACATTTTCAGATTGTCTAAACTGGATACATGATTAAGACTATCTCTTTCAAAGTCTCACAGTATTTTGATTCACTCAGTAGGTTGCACAACTTAATTACCAAAACCACCATGCTTATGTGATATGTTAATTTGTCAACACATTTTATGCTCTTTGACATGGAGGTCGATTTTTCACCTCTCTAGACATTTTTCTTGCTGAGCTTTTGTCAATGCATTTTATGCTCTTTGACAATTCAACACTAATAGATCAATGTAGCTTTTGTCACTGCATTTTATGCTCTTTGACAATTCAACATTGATAGATCAATGTATCTATATCTTTTGACATTCTCAAAATTGGGGTCAATTTTTCACCCTCTTTTACATATAGCTCAATGACATTTAACACATTAGGCATGGTAATAGGTGTGTGCATCAAACTAAGTCATTCTCAACTGTTATTGACTTATAGACTTGGAATGTCTCGATAGCTTAAATCTATGATTGATTTTCACATGCATAACCATTTATCAGTCTAGACTTTCCTTATATGTCTTACACACTATCTGTTTCTTATCTGATTCAACTAGATTTTCAGACAGTTTTCTCAAAAGTATGTATGTGCCTTCAGTTCTAATTTTACTAGACGACTTTATATTGAGAACCAGTGTGCCATCACTCTCCATCTAGGTTGGATCAACTTCTCCCCCTTTTTTTTTTTTTTTTTTTTTTATGTTTTCTGATTTTTTTTGTATTTTCTATGTTTTCTGATTTTTTTGTATTTGTATTTTCTATGTTTTCTGAACTAACTCCCCCTAAAATACTAAACAATCTAAAAACTTAGAAAATAGAAACGCAGAAGCACACAGGAAATACTAAACAATCGGTCGGGTTTTTTTTTTTTACTTTTCGGTTTGTTTTTTTGTTTGAAAAAGAAAGTGACTTGTAAATTTAAAAAAAAATTGCAAGTTATAAAATATAAAGTATAAACATATATAATTGCAAGTTAATAAAAACATATAAATAACATTACGATACAATTACGAAATAAAATTACATATTGTTGAAACTTGAATTATATTTTTAACAAGAAAAGGGGACTCTAGCAATGGAGCTTCGGCATGGCCATCACCCCAAGTTAGAGACCCGAAAAATACATATTGTTCGAAAGAAATAACGTCACAAAATATAAAGAGACAACTACTGAAATGGATAGTCGGAATTGATATTCCAATAGTTGTAACTATCGTCGGCATATGGCCCATGCCCATAATAGGCGAAATCGTTCGATTGGACGTTGGATGATGAACCTGCGTTCATTCTATTTTGAGTGTCGTCAACGTATTCTTCGCCGGGTTCGGGTTCTTCACTTTCAGCTTCGGTGTTAGTGTTTGATGTTCCCGATTGGAAGTCTCTATTGTAATCGTCTTCGAGAATCGCTTCCTCCAAATTAGTTATGCCTTCTTCGAGATCCGCATCGTTTTGACATCTTTCCAAAGAATCATAGTAATCCTTAAGCATCACGGCCATTTGCACCGACTCGGCCTTCAACATACACCGCCGTGCGCTTAAAATCCTGCCACTAAGAGAAAAACAACATTCCGAAGCTACGCTACTAGCTTGGACGGTTGAAATCACTTCGACCCGCGTTCAAATTGCTAGATCCTTCACCGGCCATTTTTTATAATCTTGAAGCAAATCGAAATATTATATAGAACACTTGTATTGTATATAGAACACAAACTTGAATTATAAAACTAGAAAAATCAAGATTCAAGAATGAGAGAATTGGAATTTGGAGAATGAGAGAATTGGAGATTTGGAGAATGAGAGAATGTGAGAATGTGAGAAAGATTGGTGCAATTTTTGGTTTCAAGAATGGGGTATATATAGGGAAATTTTCGTAAAAAAAAAAAAAAAAAAAAAAAAATTTCAAAATCTAGCCGTTGGGACCGGTTCGGACCGGTTTTTTACCGTTTTTTTCAAAAAACATATCCGTTGGAACTTGGACCGGTTTGGACCGAGTTTGGACCGGTTCGGTCCTGGACCGGTCTTGGACCGTTTTTGGACCGGTTCGGGTTTTGGACCAGTTCGGACCGTTTTTCGCGTTTTCAGTCTTGGACCGGCTCGGTCTGGGCGGTTCTCGTCGGACCGGTCCGGTCGGTCTGGGCGGCCCATGTCTAATCAATGGATCCCAAGGGCTCAGCTGATCATTGAGAGTGATAAGCTTATAAAGAAAAGATTAGATAAGTAAATGATAGCTTATCTAATGGATGGGAGGCATCAGCTGATCAGAGTGATTGACTCAACTAATCCGTTGACTGCTCAGCTGATCTTGAAGGAACCTTCAGCTGATGGTATTGGACCATCAGCTGATGCTTTGTAGATGCTCAGCTGATGCTTCTTGACTTGTCTTTTCTTCTTGGCTGATCTTCTTGAAGCTGGTCATTTGGCTGACACTCAGTGTTCAGCTGATATGTTTGTTCTTCAGCTGACATTTCTTACTTAGGAATTTCTTCAAGTCTAATATGAAAAACAACACATTTTTTTCATTGATCCAAGTACAACACTGAATATATGGTTTTGTTAGCATCAAATCCTATTATAAATATTAACATTTAGTAGGAAAGATGAATAGTACCTTTTTGTCTTTTTCTGTAAATTGATTATTATATTATGTGTTGCAAATATAAAACAATAAGTGTGTTTAGCTTGGTGGTTAAATGTCATTGCAATGAGTCATGTAGCCTGGGTTCGAGCCCTGTTGCCTTTAACTTTTTCTTTTTTTTTGTTGCACTTACCCACACTGGCATCCTTTTAATTGTTTTTTATTTTGTTTTTTTCTACTTTTTGTCAATACTTTTAATTTAATATTTCCATTATTACTATTATGTTAACATAATTTTTTATATTATCTATTTTATTATATAACTTTTAACAAATCATATTTTATGTAAACAACAACAATAACACGCAATTTTGTCAAAGCATTATTATATTAGACGTAATACGAAATTTATAAAACCTAAATGGATTTAAATTTAAACCAACTTTTGTGAATACAGTCTCAAATAAATTCTATCATAATTTCACTTCTAAAATTTAATTTCTTTCCTTTTACTTTAAAATTATGATTTTTTTTCTTTTTGTTTTTTGTTCCCGCCGCAACGCGCGGGTATAAAAACTCGTTTTAAATGATAGACAGGTTTGATTATGGTTTGATATCTCTATCTCCCCGACAGATCACAACATAAACGGGTAACCACACAAATCAGAGGACCGGCGGTTCTGCCGAACCTCAACCCAATGCCGGCACAAAGCATAGGTCTACCGATAGCCATCTGTTAATTGGCACTATTAAATCCCTTCCGTCACAACAAATGCATTGGAATATCTAGAAATGTTCAACCAAAAGCAAACTAGCCTAGCCCAATACATATGCTTAGCTGACCTCTGCCAAATACATCATGTGCACAAGTTCATCCCTTGATACACATATCTTGGACTCGATCGAGTAATCAACACATAACCAGTCAAACAATCATATCAGACTAAACAGTCTATCAAAGCATCAATCATGCTAATCCATGCAACCATAACAGTTACAACTAATACCACCCATGAGTTAACGTCCACTCACCTCGTTCTCAGACTTATTCTACTCAGTCGTCTAATCACCGAGTCTTGGTGTTTCCTAATAACACAATAACACCAAAATCAATTCTCAATTCATAAATATATTCACAAATATATTTATATCTATATTAATCACTAACACCATGTTATAATTATGTATAACAATTAAACATAACATGCATCACGAAAGAACAACAAACAAATATCGAAAACACCAAAACGCGTGGACGCACCAAGACCAGGCCGTGGACGCGCTGCGTCGGGCCATTACTCTTTGAATGGGCCTCAGCCTTCGCATGGGCCTATTAGGCTTCAAATCAATTGTCAGCTAGGCTCGAATGAACAGGTCTTCAAATGAACAAGTCTTCGAGAATAGACTCCTTCGAATGGAGCTTTCGAACGAAAGCAGTCTTCGAACCAAGGAGAGTTCGAGCTCCCTCAACACTCCTTCGAACCACACCTTTTCGAACCAACCCTTTCGAGCGGACCCCCCTCGAACAATTCGCCTTTCGAGCGGCTATTAAGTCTTCGAACCACACACACACACATTTTGAGCTGATTATATATTCGAACTAAGGACTTCGAACGGCAGTATTATGATTTTCGAACAATATTAGCATGTCACCAAAGTCAATAAGAAGATAAGATTTGTTTTCCTAAGTATTACACCTCATCATCATCTTCATTATAAAACTCAATATTAATCTTTTAAATCTTCATACCCATTTATGAACAAACACTCAAACTTCCTAAAATTTGAACTTTCAAAACTCTCTTAAAACATTATTAAATTATCAAGAACATGAACAAACATCAAATATCATGTTGGCATGCATCAAGAACAACTTATAGCCATTTAAAATCTTTAAATATATAAAATCCAAATTTTGAGTTCTATCAAGAACCCATCCATGGCAAATCTACAATTTTTGAGCATTGTAACACCTTAAATTATGTTAATAAGTAACCAAGAATCATGCTTCTACAGTTCTACCTTGAGTTTGAATTAACAAACACCAAATCACAAGTTGGAAGAATTCAAGTAAGCAAGTCACTTTGAGTTCTCTCTCAAACACACCTTAAACACACACACAAGTATAACTAAAACTTCCTCATGAAGGACCCTTTTTATCACACAATAGTCGGCTAAGGCATATAATAATATTTAACATGGTATAACACACTGCATCCTAACATACAGTTGTTCAATTAAATAGTCATTATTAATTAATTAACAACTAACGAGTTAATATTGGGGATCCTTATTTAAAAACAAATTCATTAAAATCATAAATGCATGTAACATAAAATAGACATATAAACAATTAATTAAATACTCACACTGACAAACATAACTACCAGACCCAAATTGAGGATGTTACAATACGTAAGAATTTGGATCGAGAGAAACTAAAAGACTAATTCTGTAATAGACCAAACCATATGCACTAAAACTGCAATTAACACTAAAAAAATATAAACAAACATGGTGCGATGTCAATTGACTTTTCACTCTCGAATGTTTTTTATTATTCTTGGCAAACCGGTATATTCTTCCTTATTCCTAAACACTGTACCTTTATCTGTTCTCTAATCATTAATATATATATATATATATATATATATATATATATATATATACACACACACACATATATATATATATATATATATAGGGGAGGGTTCATGCGAGAACTGTTGTTAGTGCGAGAACCGCGAGAACCAATCTCAGCCGTTCCTTGGATATGAGAAGTATCATGGATGGAGAGCGTGGAAGGATAGAGTGTGGCAGGGTGTATGTGAGGAATTCATGGGTGTGCAATGACATTGAAGGAGGGGGAATTGGGTTCCATCGAGAACCAAAAAAACTGCGAGAACTGCTAAGATTAGTTCCTCAGGACTATGCAATAAGTATGGACTATATTGAACATTTATCAACTTTCATAATTTAATATCTTGGCGTTTGGTAGATATTTTAGTTTTAAAAAAATGGGGGTAATTAATTAAAAAGAAAGAAGCTAAGATGGACGGTTTAGATCGATTCTCGCAGTTCTCGCATTTTTTTTGTTTCTCGATAGAACTTCCCTATATATATATATATATATATATATATATATATATATATATGGTAATTGGTTATAGAATACTTAAATTTAAATTAACGGACTAAAACCTTAACAACCATCAGCCACATGATCAAAAATATAATTAACTCTTAGTTTTTATATTGTATGTATCAAATCTTTTTCTTAGAACTTGACTCTTGAGTATGTATTTATATTATAATTAAAAACCGAAAAATATACAAGTCAATTTAAAGATGGCAATTCCTGACCCAACCCGAAACACGACCCGAACCTGACACGAAAAAAGCGACACGAACCTGAAATGGGTCAAAAGCAGGTCGACACGAAGTTGACATGAAAATAAATGGGTTGGGTTAGGGTCAACCCGACAACCCGAAATTGACCCGTATAAAGGTAAAACTAAAATTTATAAAATATTCTTTAATACTTAAAATTTTAATTTCAAAAAGGAGATTATAAATTTAAATAACGGAGTGACATCTTAGGCAATAAAATCCGATGAACAAAAGTACAAAACCTTTAAAATCTAAAAGTTAAATAAACAATAAAAGATTTAAACCTAAATAATATCAAATCATGGTTTAAATCTGAGAATACAACATAAAAGAGAAAAAGAATACTTGCCTTTTGAATTTGGATAATTTCCTTTAGGTTATTTTATTCTATAGTTTATTCACTAGTTAGTACTTTTGTATTAAAGCTACTAAATTGTATTAGTATTTGAAAGCTACTAAATTGTATTAGTATTTGATATTTCAATCCGTGGTTTATTCACTAGTTAGTAGAGAAAATTGGAAGCAGACAAGGAATTCAAAATTTTAATTAACGAAAACCGAATTTGAATACCGTAATAGAAAACCGTAATTGAAAACAGTAATTGAAACCCGTAATTGAAAACGGTATTCGAAACCGGAATCGAAAACCATATTTGAAAACGGTATTCGAAACTGTAACCGAAAAACGTATTTAAAAATCTTATTTAAAAAAATAACCGTCAAATACGTTTGACCGAAATGGGTCGACACGAAACACGACCCGAACCCGACACGAAAAAAGTGACACGACTCGAACCCGTCACGAAAATAAATGGGTCGGAATTGGGTCGACACGAAACTGACCCGAACCCGATAACACGAACCCGACCCAAATTGCCAGCCTTAAGTCAATCTAATCAAATTGTAATTTGGATAGTCTTGTTAAGATATTTGGATTATTTGAATGGATCACATTAATTTTTTTAAAACAAAATCCAATCAGATTGGATTAAACCATCTATATTTATTATTAAAAGACTTACCTTCTTCCTTTTTTTAGAAGTTTTTTGCACCAATAGAATCCCTCCACTTCAGCAATTTTCCTCCACATCAGCTCCACCTCATCACTTTTCTTAATTAAGTATCCAAAAGAGGAAACTCCCTTCTAACAAAAAAAAAGACGCGGATCTTTAAGAATCCGGATCCTCTTCCGGGTCACGATCAAAACCATTGCTTTCATCCATTCTTCCCTCATACGTCTCATTCCAAAAACACGAACGAAACCCTAGAGCCGCTTCAATCGATCTTCATCGCCATGTTAATCCATCTTCATCGCCACCGTCTCTGCAGGTAACCTTCTTTATTTTCTTTCGTTCATCATCTTCTCCTTCATTCTTTGATTTTACAGATTCATTTGATTTCTTATCTGTTTATAGATTTCGTGTTTCTTTCGATTTTACAGATCTGTTGGATAGCTTTCGCTTATTGATTTGTGTAGGTAAGTTTCTTGAATCATATTCATTTGATTTCCGTAGTTAAGTTTCTAGAATCAGATTTCATTTATTTTTACAGGTTCTGTTGATAGCTTTCGCTTATTGTTTACTGATATTGCTTATTTTTACACCCACTACCACGTCGTTCACAGCCACGTCGCCTACAGCCACTGTCGTTTATAGCCATCGTGCTCACCACCGTCGCCTACAGCCACCGTGCCACCACCGTCGCAACGCCTACAGCCCGTCGCCATAGCCATCCCTACAGCCACCGTGACCCACATCCACCGTCGCTACAGCCATCGTGACCAACATCCACCGTCGTTTCAGATCTGGGTTCTTTTGAGACACAAGGTTTTCTATATTTTTCAACTTTTATTTTCTTTTTATTTCAGATCTGGGTTCTTCTCTGTGTGGCCGGAATTTCGCTGGAGGTTAGCCGGAAATATCTTGTTCTCTTTCTTTCTTATCATTACCGGAGGTTAGCCGTAATTTTGCCGGAGGTGCCCACCACAGTCGCCTTAAACCGGAATTTCTCTCTTTTTTCCTTCTTACTTTCTTATTTGTTTTTACAATTTTGGTATGAAGATTTATGAGTTCTTTTATCTGTTTATATAAAGTATTTTGTTTGTATCTGTTTATATTAAGTTTTTCAGATTAACAATTAATTTTTTTTAAGTTTCAAGATGAAATTTATGTTTTTAATGTTGTTTGTAAGAGTTGAATGCATTGAAAATTATATTTACACCTAGAAAAAAGAGTTAATTGCACCAATAGTCCTTTAACTATTCAATTGTTGCGAGTTTAGTCCTTTTTTTCAAAAAGTTGCAAGGATAGTCTTTTAACTGCCCAAAAGTTACAACAATGGTCCTTTTTGACGTTTTCCGTTAACTTAATCTGTTACTTTTTGTAAATTGACCATTATACCCCTTATCCCTATTTTTTTAATTTATTTTCCAAATAAATATATAATAATTAATCTTTAATATTCAATCTTGGTATGACACACACCTGCACACACACACACCTACACACAAAAACACACACACACACACACTCTCTCTCTCTCCCTCCAGTTCTGCTCTCTCTCTACACATACACCACTACCCACTTCTCTCTCTAATTCTTTGACCACCACCGGCTTGAAACCACCACCTACCACAACCACCATCATTTGAAACCACCGCCTACCACCACAGAATACAACCACCAAGAACCGGTCGCCGTTTCTTCAATTCCGGCCGCCTCCGCCGCTGCCATCACCGCAGCACCTCCCCTGCTACCATCACCATCGAAATTAATCAAAACGCACCACTAAAACTCGAACCCACGATCCAAAAGCACAAGAAACAGCAAATCTCTCTCTCGATCTCTCTACCCTTAACCCCATCTAGGGGTTTCATGTTTTGTAACTTCAAAATCTCTCTATATCTCTCTCGATCTCTCTGCCTTTAACCCCAAATCTAGGGTCTTTAAATTTTGTGTTCTTTCTACCGTAGATGGTAGATCTGAGTTCCTTCGACGTATTCATCTTCAACCCCACATCTGAGATATATATATATAT
Organism: Pulicaria dysenterica; assembly: GCA_947179395.2. NCBI lineage: Eukaryota > Viridiplantae > Streptophyta > Magnoliopsida > Asterales > Asteraceae > Pulicaria > Pulicaria dysenterica. The sequence continues at coordinate 17,867,117 of OX359293.1, read as the reverse complement.
ATATATATCCAACGATTTTTGTGTGCGTTCAGGAAGGAAGAGAGAGAGATGATGATGTGTGGTTGGCGGTGTTCGTCGGCGGCGGTGTTCGTCGGATGTCCAGTGGTGGTTTTTTGGGTTCCCGGTGGTCGTGGTTTTTTGGGTCGGTGGTATGGATGACTGTGGCGGCGGTGGCTATGAGAGAAAGAGAGGGGTGGGTTTGACGATGCTAAGGTTAGGGTTTGAATGTGTTAGGATTGCTTATGTATTTGACTCTAGAGAGAGGGATGGGTTTGACGATGGCGGTGGTGGTATGGATGACTGTGGCGGTGGTGGTGGTGGTGGTGGTGGTTTCAAGGGGTGAGAGAGAGAGAGAGAGGGAGAGAGAGAGAGAGAGTGGTTTCAAGGGGTGAGAGATAGAGTGTGTGTGTGTGTGTGTGTGTAGGGTGAGAGAGAGAGAGAGGTATAATTAAAAGTATATTTATTTGGAAAATAAATTAAAAATAGTAATAAGGGGTATAATGGTTATTTTACAAAAACTAACAGATTAAATTAACGGAAAACGTGAAAAAGGACTATATGTGTAACTTTTGGGCAGTTAAATGACTATCCATGCAACTTTTTGAAAAAAATGAGTAAAGCCGCAACTTTTGAATAGTTAAAGGACTATCGGTGCAATTAACTCTAGAAAAAATAATACTTCTGAAAAGTAATGAAAAGTAAAAAACCACACCAATCAAATCTGGTCAAACTTATGGAATTAATATACCTAATCATAAATTAAGGTACATTGATCCTTATACTAGGGTGTCTAAACAAATACCCAAAGTTAAAACATATGTTGTCTTAAACTCTAAACAAACCTAATTACCTAAAGTTCAGAAAAACCAAACACAACGGTTTAATTTCTTAAATTGAAAACCGGTTCATCTAATCGTATAGGGGTTGACTTTTATATCTTGGAAAATGCCTTTGACTTTATGTCACTTGTTCAAAGTATAAGCCTGCCCAACGTCCAACCATCTCTTAATTTTGACTTTATTTATTGTAGATTTCTCCCTCCACCGGTCCACCATACATGCTGACCTCTTTATCACCTGATATTTTTTTAACAACAAACTTACATCTATCAACTCTACTTCTAAATTTATTTTATTAATTATAATAAAACTTGAATCTACAACTTTTTAAAATAAGGCATTACTTTACAATATCATATATCGATATGCTACAAGTCTTTTGATCTTTATTACACAATAAAACTTGACCTTTTTTACTATAAAACCGGACTGTATATGTCATTCAAATATAAATCCATCTCTTATATTTTTGTTCGGTTTCTAACCTTATTCTTAAAGTACTCTAATCTACACCTTAGTTTCTCTTACACATAAGACTCGGCTTGCTAGGAAATTAACATTTAAACATTGTGGATTGTACGTAGCATAGTTGACTAGTTATAATAACATAGTCATATCATATAATTACGTGCATCTTATGAAAATATCTATCATCTAATAGTACAACCCTTTACATAAATTACAACTATATATGACAATTGGTTAGCTAAAGATTTTTAAAGAAAAGTCTCTTTACTCTCTGGTAGACTCAAACTTCATGATTTAATAAAAGAATACATACATACATATATATTTTGTTAGAAAGAAAGATTAAATACTAAAAGATAAATAAAAACTCATTCAATATTACTATTGAAAATTATTTATACTAAATTTCTAAAGATATATAAAAAATTAATTTCATAAAGTAAAAATTTTAAGGAATTGAATTAATGTTAATAATTTTTTTTAGAAAAAGAACTAGATTGAGTTATGAAAGTCTATTACATTTCTCTTTCAAGGGATGAAAAATCTATAATTTGAATGAATCCTAAGAAATGGTATATACCATTTCCACATGGTAAACTAAATAAAAATAAATTAATGACATTGAAATTGGCTTATTTTATTTGGTTTTGCTTTTCTTCATACCAACCTCTATCCATGTATTTTGTTATTTTGCGCATCATATGATTATAATTATATCTAACTACAACACTTTTTTGAATTTATAGTCCAACCTTAGACACCAAAACTAGTAATTATTATAATTAATAACAAAGGTTGGAAGGGGTGAGCACATAGATATGCTAAACATATTAGATTTTTTTTATTTTATTAAATATATTTAAATTCACTATAACAAATAAGACAATTTCTGATGGCAAAATTCGTCGAAATATGACGTTTCCGATGAATTATTGATGAAATACGACTGTCGGTAAAATGGGTTTTGGAAACCGTTTTCTGACAAAGACCATTTCTAACGTACATCATTTTTGACAGATTTCTGACATATTCATTTCAGACAAATTTTTGACGAACTTATTTTTTTTCATAAACTATTAAGAAAATATTTGAAGTATTATTATACTATTTAACTTGTGTTATGTGATAATATATATATATATATATATATATATATATATATATAGACAAAAGTTCATGCGAGAACCGTTGTTAGCGCGAGAACCGCGAGAACCAATCTAAGCCGTCCAATTCCCCCTCCTTCAATGTCATTGTTCACCCATGAATTCCTCGCATGCACCCTGCCACACCCTATCCCTCAACGCTCTCCATCCATGATACTTCCCATATCCTAGGAATGGCTAAGATTGGTTCTCGCGGTTCTCGCACTAACAACGGTATATATATATATAGTTTGAGTAATAATAAAAATGATATATTTGTAGGTGACTTTGCTTGCAACTATAAACCAAACTGTAGATTACCACCCTTACCTAATTTAGAAAACGTCCCTTCATGAATTCTCACTGCATACGTCACATTACGCCACGTGTCCCGATTTGTTATCCTTGACACAACTCTTGGCTAATTACTGACGTCTAGGAATCTTAATATTAGGCAACGTAGGTCACCTCACCATCCATCCTTCATTTCTCTCTCACACACAAACACCTTAATCCACTTACTAAATTACTTTTATTTATTTATTTATATATTTTTATTTATATATATATTCAGGATAGCCATCGGATGGTAGTTGATGGTTACACCTGCTGCTCATGATGTTTCACGATAAGTATTGAAAATGAACGAAGAGGTAAGGGTGGGTATGATGTTGTACCGGTACTAGTGCCGATTTTATCGAGCATCGAATTTGGTTAAAAACGCGCGGTACCAAATAACGTACCGAGTATTTGTATATGATTCTGGTTCTGGTAGTACTGAGCTGAGTACCTATTTTACCTAGTCAGTTTACCAATTTAGCAATATTTGAAGTAACGAGTACCGAACCGAAAAGTCTAACTCGATACTCGTGATAAGTATAACTAGCTCTATAACATGGTTACTCCTATCCATTTAATAAGATCAGAATTTATATAAAAATAGTAGTTTTTGTACTATACTTTATTTTAGTTGGGTTAAATGATAAAAATATTTTTGTAATAATCAGGAAAACAAGTTGAATAGTCAAAACCATACTAGGTTAGGGATATGGATGATAATTATCGATATAATATAAAACACAATATGAGCATGACCCAAAAAAAAGTTTGAGTTGAGCATAAATAGGTTTTGTTCTTTTTGTTGACCCGCGTAACCCGTATAATAAACCACTCGTGTTCGAGTTGAGCACCGGTCTATTTCGCAGATCGACCGTCCAACTAGTAAAAGTTTTGTTTAGATTTATTTATTTTCCTTTTTGGTTTTAATTCAGTGTGCATCATACCTATGTACGAACTCCAACTTCTAAATTCCACTTTCAAATGTTATCACATTATCAAGCATCACCATCAAGACATCGACCATTCAACAATTTGATGAACAAGACAATCAACTATCATCGCCCTAGCCTTAAAGTCACAAATCATCTCGACCAATCGACCATCAAATAATACATTGATCATAGACCGTTTTCCTAAATTATACCTAGAATTTTTTTCTTCATTGTACATAGTTCTAGAGATTGTTTGTAGATTTGAGGTATTAAGAATTCTTCTCAGGAAATTTCAACCTTGATCATCATGAACACTAACTCAAAAAAAAAAAAAAAAAACTATTTCTTTTGGAAACTTGAAAACACATATCCATTAATTGTATATATGCAATTGTCATTATCAAAATGAAATCACATATTTATTAACACAAAATAAATAGAGCAATTGTCTAAATATATAGAAATGATATCACATACCCTTGAAAACATGGATCATAAACCATAACATTAAATATGTTGATCAATTGAAAACACGTATCACAAACTTAAAAATAAAGCGATTGTCTTAGAGTAAGGGTAAGGGGAGTGAAGTGTAATGGGTTGAAAAACCGTGTGGTAAATTCTTTTCTCATTGTAATGTTGCGTGGTTGGACTAGCAATGCGGTGCCCTTCACTTTGTTAGGGGTTGTGTGATAAACAAAGGTGGAGGTAGCCGGTGTAACTTTATTTATTCATTGTTTTTATTTTTTTTAAATTTAAATGGTTAGTAAGTGTATTAGGTAAGTTTCAGAATTTAGTGTGGTAAAGAGTTTGTGTGGTAGGAGTAAAAAGATGATGTGATTGTGTGGACCGTTATTTGACATTTGAGAAAGCTAGAAAGAGTATTTAAACCCAAAATTAGGGTATAATGTCCAACATTTGTTACTGTAGCCCTTTTTAGTATTTTGAGCGATTATGCTTGTGTGTGTACCGTGACCAAGAAACGAGAAGGATCGGATCTTCTATTCATCAAATCAGTTATAATTCATTGAAAAACATTCAGATATGATTTTTTGTATTATTTTGATCAAATTTATGCAGGTTTTATACTATTTTTACTAAGGTTTAATGGGTGTAGAATCGGTTCCGTATGTGTATTCGAGACTGAGTAGAAACCGATGACTAGAGTTGGTTTTTAGACCTTTGATACTTGTTAAAAATGCAATTAACTCATAAGGATTCCGTTATTTGATGTTTAGAACGCATTGTAACAAGAATCATGTGATTTGGTTAAGTTTTAGGTAAGATTAAATCTAAAACACATTGACTGTGGTTTCTGAAATCGCTAACTTAAATCAGTATCCAAGTTAATAGTTAAAGGGTTGAGCTCCTCGTGAGCTTCCCAGATCGCCAAAAGGTTAAGTCCTTAAGAACTCCCCAATCGCGAATCATGGATCACAAAGTGTGTTGAGTCTAAATCACAAAGTGCCATTTAGTCACATAATCGCAAAATGGTTAAGGTCACTGAATCACAAAGGGATGACCTTAAGCGTATCGCAAAGTGCGTCTTTGACATGTAATCACAAAGTATATATATTTAGGTGTTATAAATTTCCAAGTGGGTAGACTACCCAATCGCCAAATATGACAGAGGTCCTAATAATCAAATATGATGCAACTCTTACTCGCAAAGTTGTATATTTAACACAAATTGCGAAGTGCAATTTTAACTGAATCGCCATGTTAGTAAGGGGCCAAGGCCAAATTGCCAAGTGAACAATGTTAGGATTTTTGGGGAATTTGCAATGCATAAGTATGATTGGGTATGTAACCCTAGGTTGTGACTAATGACGTGTAAACCTATGATCTAGATGATTGTCAGTAGGTGAAAAACTTCCAAATACATTGAAAACTGTTATAGCTTTTATTATGCTGCAAAAAGGTGAGTTACACTAACTTACTCGTTATGTTAGTGTTAAATGTGTATGTTATTTATTTGAGGAATTTGACATATGTGACTGTGATGTATATGTATTTAGTAAGTAAAAACCGTTTACTTTGATAGCGGGTATGTTAAGACTGTCTACTCTGGTAGCCGGTATGATTAGACTGTCTACTTTGGTAAGGAGTATATCATATGGGTGACTGAGCTAATGATGTATAACTTGATGGTAAAGTGAAACATGGATAAATTTATGTTACGGACATACCTAGTGTGGTGAATGAGTTTAGTATGCTCTCTAAAAGCTATGCTTACTGTTGTTGTTTTACCTTTTTCAAGAAAAGGACCACGGGTAGGTTCTGGTACATTGAAAGCAACTCATCTTAAACGTATTCTATATAAAATCATTTTGGGTAACTATTTTCGTAGCATTCTTAAAGAACAATGCTTATGTTTGCTTGTACATGTTTTAACATTGGAAATGTAATGATGTGTAATTCCCGATGAGGGACCTCGTCACAATTATTATTAAAATTATATGAATACTTTATTATTACTCTGATTCATTTTTAAAACAAAAAAATTGAGGTGTTACAGTCATTACGGAGTATTTGATGATTTACAATCGATGGAGAACAAATCATAATCATCAATTAGATGTCGATCTCTTAAATCTAATTGTCACAATTCACCCGTCGTAATTCATGACTATTGAGTTCATGGTTGAGTTATGAATAAAATTAAGCGTCAGATTTAGCAATCTGATTAAATCAAATGGATGGCTTGTATTAAGTCTTCATTCTCATCTAAAATTTATTCTCATTTGAAAATGTGAGGGTAAGATTGAAAAATGATAAAACTAAAGTTGTAGAAAGTGAAAGAGAAGATAACGATGGGACTGGTTTTCCACTAATATGTTACCTGTCATCATTTAACAATGAGTTAATTGTCAAAATCGTTCTTTAACTTAGAAAAACTGCCACTTTGGTCCTTTAAGTTTAAAAATGGTGTGATGATCCTTTGTGAACCATTTGTAGCCAGTTTGGTCCTTTCTAACGTTAACTGTTAGTCAACCCCGTTAAAACGACGTAAAATGACAATTTTGCCCTTCTGTTCTCACGATTAGGTTTTCAGAGCCCCACCAACCACCATCCAATTTTGTAACACAAATTAGGGTTTCTCATGATTTGGTGGTGGCGGATCTAGGAGTGCAGTGGTGGGTGTCAGCGGTCCTGGGGCAGCGAGGAGAGAGAGGGAAAGCAGAGGATAGAGATCAGAGAAAAGAAGATAGAGAGAGTTGGGAGTGTGGCGATGGTAGGTGCGTGGCAGTGGCCGTGGAAGGTGCTGATGGCGGTGGCGATAGGGGTGGATGGTACCGGTGGTGGTGGCAGTTGGTGGTGCTGGAGGGCTGGAGGCGGTTTAAGATAGAGAGAGAGAGAGAGAGAGAGAGAGCAGGGAGTGTGGGCTGTGGTAGGCACGTGGCGGTGGCCGTGGATGGAGCCGGCGGCGGTAGCCGTGAATTGTTTTGGAGGCGGTTCCAGGTTGAGAGGAATAGGCGAGAGTGTGAGAGAGGGAGAGGAGAGAGAGAGAGAGAGGATGCGTTTGTGTAAGAGTATATATATTCTTTATTTAAAAAATATTATATATTATTTTTATTAATTAAAAGTTAGAAAAGTTAGTAAAAAGACCAAATTACCCCTAATTTAACGGGGTTGACTAACGGTCAACGTTAGAAAAGACCAAACTGGCTACAAAATGGTTCACAAAGGACCATCCACACCACTTTTAAACTTAAAGGACCAAAATGATAGTTTTCCCTTAGTTTAAGGACGATTTGAACAATTAACGCTTTTTAACAATTTTCATACCATTAGAGCTAATGGAGGGCACGTTGTCAACCTCCATGCCTGTTTTGGGAGGAGCCGGGGTGGGGGGGTTCCACACCGTCACATAGTGGTGGATGGCAAACGATGATAATATCAGCACTTAAGAAAGAGGTGTGTGGTGAAAATGCCGGGGCCTGCTACTTGTCTCTTTTAAGTTTTTTTTAATTTTTTTAATTATCTAATTAATACAGGTCGATATCAAAATTTTATGTAATGAAAAATGATCCCTATATTATAGGGATGTAAACAAGTTGAGCCGTGCCTGATTCTTGGAGCTCATGATATTAAGCTCAAGCTCGATTCGTTTAAGATTTATAAAGCTAGGGCTGACTCGTTTAGGCTCATTTAAGCTAGGCTCAAGTATTATTTTGATATTATTATTAAAATGATAAATATAAATTAAATATATAAATTATAAATTATATTATATATGAAGATTGTTTAAGCTCGTGAGTGACTTAACTCATTTACATCTCTACTATATTACCAAACGTTGGATTAAGTGATAAAAAAAATCAAAAAAACTTGTAGCCTAGCGGTATATGATGTTGGAATGTGTTTCCTTTGGTCTATAGTCATAAATTCAAGTGTCGCTGTAAATAAAAGGTTATATTTAAAAGTATATTAGTATCTGATTGTCTTTTAATGTTAAAAAAACTGATTCAAAAAACTTACTATATTACCAAACGTTAGAAAAGCAACTATTTTCATGTTTCTCTCACACATAAACACCGTAATCACGCACTTTTCTCGCTCGTCACCCCCCATGCATTTCGACAAGAAAGATTTCCGGACACAAATTCTTCACATACTACACACACATAACACGCTAGCTCTACCTATATAAATAATCATCTCACTCTTCCAACTCCTTCACACCTCCCATAACTTCTCTCCTTCTTTCACAACCACCTAGCTCTTTGCTGGCTAGCTGCCTCTCCAATGTCCAGGATTATGGCGGATAACATAGCGGATAGTACGGCATTTTATGATCGTCGGGAGGCGGCTACGGCGGCTTCTCCGACTCTTGGTGAGCTTTTGAAGTATGTTGGAGATATCAGGAAGGACGGGAACGGCGACGACACACCGGCCCATCGTGTTTTGGAGATGAGTGAAACTAGCAACGAGCCTCGATCGTTGCCGTTTGTTTTGTCATTTAGTAACCTCACTTATAGTGTTAAGGTTCGAAGTAAGATGTCGATTCCGGCGATGTTTGGTGGTCGACGACAGACCAGGTTAGGTGGTTCTCCGACGACGTCGATGGAGGCTGTTGCCGGAGAGAGGTTGTTTTCGAGGCATAAGGTGTTGTTGAATGATATTTCCGGTCAAGCAAGGGACGGCGAGATACTGGCGGTGCTCGGTGCAAGTGGATCGGGGAAATCGACTTTGATTGACGCTTTAGCGAATCGAATTGCTAAAGGAAGTTTGAAAGGGAAGGTGACTTTAAACGGCGAGGAATTGGAATCCAGATTACTGAAGGTGATTTCAGCTTACGTGATGCAGGACGATCTCCTATTTCCGATGTTAACCGTCGAAGAAACGCTGATGTTCGCCGCTGAGTTCCGTCTTCCTCGAACGCTGTCTAAATCGAAGAAGAAGCTCAGAGTTCAAGCCCTTATTGATCAATTAGGGCTCCGAAACGCTGCTAAAACTGTCATCGGTGATGAAGGACACAGAGGAGTTTCAGGCGGAGAACGGCGTCGTGTTTCGATCGGAATCGATATCATTCACGATCCGATTATTCTACTTCTAGACGAGCCGACTTCAGGACTCGATTCCACCAGCGCTTACATGGTGGTGAAAGTATTACAACGTATTGCACAAAGCGGAAGCATTGTTATCATGTCTATACACCAGCCGAGTTACCGGATTCTCGGATTACTTGATCGGTTATTGTTCCTGTCCCGTGGACAGACGGTTTACAGCGGCTCTCCGACGAATCTCCCGTTATACTTCTCCGATTTCGGTCATCCGATTCCGGACAAAGAAAATCGGACGGAATTCGCGCTTGATTTGATCAGAGAACTCGAAGGATCACCAGGTGGAACCAAAAGCCTGGTTGAATTCAACAAATCATGGCAAAATTTAAAGCGATCGCGAAATAGCGTTGTCACCGGTAACGAAACACCAACACACGGTTTATCGCTTAAGGAAGCAATCAGTGCGAGCATATCAAGAGGCAAGTTAGTCTCCGGCGCCGGCGCCAGTAACGATATTAGCCCTAATTCATTAGTTCCGACTTTCGCGAATCCAATGTGGATGGAAATGGCTGTTTTATCGAAACGATCGTTCACTAATTCACGCAGAATGCCAGAACTTTTTGGAATCCGATTAGGTGCTGTTGTGGTAACAGGGTTTATACTCGCGACTATGTTCTGGAATCTCGATAATTCCCCAAAAGGTGTTCAGGAACGGTTAGGGTTCTTCGCATTCGCGATGTCGACGACGTTTTACACCTGCGCAGACGCATTACCTGTCTTCCTTCAAGAACGATACATCTTCATGAGGGAAACAGCTTACAACGCTTACAGACGATCATCATACGTTCTCTCTCACTCCATTGTCGCAATTCCAGCTCTGGTTTTCCTCTCATTCGCATTCTCCGCAATCACATTTTGGGCGGTGGGTCTCGACGGCGGGTTTTCCGGCTTCTTGTTCTACTATTTCATAATCCTCGCTTCATTCTGGGCCGGAAGTTCGTTCGTCACGTTTCTCTCCGGCGTCGTCCCTCACGTGATGCTGGGGTACACAATCGTCGTCGCGATCCTCGCATACTTTCTTCTCTTCAGTGGGTTCTTCATCAACCGTGATCGAATCCCTGCTTACTGGATATGGTTTCATTACATCTCCCTTGTCAAATACCCCTACGAAGCAGTTTTACAAAACGAATTCCAAGATCCAACCAAATGTTTCGTTCGAGGAACTCAGATCTTCGACAACAGTCCTCTTGGAGAAATCGATAACTCCATGAAAGTAAAGCTTCTGCAAAGCATGAGTAGATCGTTAGGGGTGAACATCACCGGCACCACCTGCCTGACCACCGGCGCCGACATACTCCAACAGCAGGGAATCACCGACCTAAGCAAATGGAACTGCTTGTGGATAACTCTCGCATGGGGGTTCTTCTTCCGGATCCTATTCTACTTCTGCTTGTTGCTTGGAAGCAAGAATAAAAGGAGGTAAAATGTAAAATTTGAAACTTGGTGTACTTGCATGCAATTTTATAATTATTACTTTTTTATTTTTATATTTTTGGGAAATGTAATGAAAATATTAATTAAAGTTGGTTAGGTGTAAAACTGTTGGGAAATTGCAAATTACTTGTATGGATTAAAGTCAAAATGAGTCTTGATTTTAGCTAGCTAGGTTACCTGCGATCTTTAGGTGGGCAAAAATTAATTTTCCTTTTTAATTAAAGATGATATATCTTGAATGATGATCATATATACATTAATTAAGTTGTGCCAACCTGCAACAAATACCATATATAAAAGTGGTTGGCAAGAAATGAACCAATTTATGAAGCAAGAATAAAAAATGAATATCATAGTGAGTTGAATATCTTTTTTAATAATATGTTGCTAATTTTTATATTTAAGAGCACATGTAATGACGCTTATTAAGGGTCTCGTGAGATGTAAGTCGTAAGATTAAGATATATGTCAAAATTATAAGAGAAAATAAAAAAAGATTATACATATAAGTAAAAGAATGTAATAAGAAAATTTAGTAAAAAAAGTATAATTTTTAATTAACTTAAATGTATGATTAGTGGTGTGTTAACATGAGTCATGTTATAGTAATTACTATGAAAATGCTCTAATCATCATGAATGAATCCATGCATGTTCCATCAAATGTAAAATGTTACCTACACATTTTTGGCATGTTTCTTGTCAACTTTCAAAAATTAAATTTTGCTTACAGCTTAATACATGTACATCACATGTTTGCAACATATACTTATTCAGAGTGATGATGTAAGTAGTTGGTCCCTCTACAATTTTAAACTATAATATAATTTATTTATAAATTAATGATTTTTGAGTAATTAAAAAATTAAATATGTTTATACAAAATGTCCTAATTAAACTTTTGATATTGATTTTTGATTTGTATATGTTTGAATGTGTTTAAATTATTTTTATTCTTCAAATCTTATTTTGTATTCTAAATATTTCTTTTCTTGAAATCAGGGTTTTTTTTATAATTTTAAATTTGATAGTTCTTGTGTTAGAATCTCTGTTAATAGATTATTTGATACTTATAAGTATGTTGTGTTCTTAATTTCAACTTGATTAGTTCTATTTATTTAGGGCTTTATTTCTAAGTTTATAAATTATGTTGACATCTTATTTAGTTGACCATTTAATTTCTTTCTATTTTTCTATAATTTAATTACATAAAGAATCAATTACTATAAAAATTGCATGCCTTTTCAAAAGGTTACAATAGAAACTTTTATTAAACCTTATGCTAACTTAGACCATGAGCATCCGTCGCGTACCAGCGTCGTAAGGGAGCTTCACCGGCGCGAAACACCATCGCCCCTCTTTCGTGAGGGAGCTTCACGGTCACGGGTGTGACCGTGGTCGCGCATGTGAGCGGAGGCGTGAGAGGGTTTTTTTTCTTTTTTGTGATGTGAACCATGTGATGGATGCGGGGTTTGTGTGATGGAATGGTGGTAGAATGATGTGGGGCTGATGTGGACCTGACGTGGCTATGTGAACCATGTGATGGATGCTGGTGGTCTTATGAGTTTACACATTGTTTATTAACGAACCAAATTCTATTTCAGCCGAATTCAAATATTGAAGTTTCTATTTGATTCATTGAAAAATATGTGGTATTCATTTTAGTATAATCCTTTGAGAGAAAAGTAAATCACATAAAACTAAAAGAATTAAAAATTCCTGATTGAAGAACTATAATTCTACCCCGCTTGACAATATTTCTGCCCTGTTTATTAATGAAATATTTACTGCAAACAAGATCGAATATAAAGATTTTTTTTGAAAGACGAACTCACACATGATAATCTAAACCCTTCATATTTTGTATCAATCTCATAAATCACATGAAACTGCCCTCTACGTACATCTGTATCAATTTTAACGTCATTTTTTTAAATTAAGCATCCATCTCCACCCCCAACTATAACACATGACGAGATTGATTATAGAAAGTCTCCAATGTTTAAGACATGTTACTCAAACAGTTGCTTTCAAAACTCTATTGTTACTAACAGACTTATAACCCAAGGTATCTGATATCATAGAGTGGCACTCCTGCTCAAAGATTATGAGTTTAAGTCCCGTTATAAACAATAAAATAAATTTATGGCCGAATAGACTTAATATGTGTGTCACGTGTTTGCCGTTCAAAAAATAAAAATTAATATTAGAGCTCTATTGTTGTTTTCTAGTACCGTGAAAGGTAGTATATAACCAAAAAGGGCAACTACACGCATTTTTTTCTAATCAATATTTCAACTTTATCATCATTTATCTATCCAGGTAAACCAACAATTTGTGACAAATTTAGTGTAATGTGAAATCGTCTTAATCTTCTTGAGGAAACTTGTTATTTACCTTTTGTTAGCGTACACTTTTCTCATTGTAAATATGGGTAGCTACGATGATCTATATTAGAATACGGCTTACTAATTGTTTGTAGCTCAGCGGATAAAGTGTTTGAAAGGTGTTTCTTATGATCATGCTTTCTAATCTCGCTACGGAAAAAAGGTGTAGATTTAGAATTATATTAGAGTACACGTGTGTTTTGCTGTTAAAAAAATAGAATATGGCTTCTAGAAGAGGTGATCCACCATTTGGGGCGTCTATCGCGGTCTGATAATCTGCATGATAAAGATAAATTACGTAACTTAAAGTTAAAATAAACATATAACTATAGATATGAACCCTGAATCTTCATTACTAATCATTATATATTTGTAACACCACTTTTTCAAAAGAACTTTAATTACATCAAACTACTAATTAGCACCAAAAGATATCAAGGTTTATACAAAATTCAGTTACTATTTACATCCGTGCTAATTGTTAGACAAACGTAGTGTTAAAATGTTCTCAAACAAAAACCCCGGGAACTATCCAGCCGAATCAAACCGTTGGGGCCTTCCCCTTACCAGAACCAGATGTACATGCATGCACAAAACACTGAACATAAGCTAAAGCTTAGTGAGCATACCACTGAACATTTATAAACGTAAAGCATGAGTATCTCTTCTCAGGATGCCTCACATCCCAGCTATAAACATGCAAAGCTGTACAAATGTTAACTTGTCCCAGGGTATGACCACACCTCGGGGTAGCCAAGCCCCTGAGACCTCTCTATGGGTATAAAGAGCTCAACATACCCCTGTATCCTTGATACAAAAGTCACGGTTATGCGTAATTAGGTATCCTATGTTCTCGTGTAACACCGGATTTCCAAAAATACCTTTTAACATAAAAAAAATTAGTTATTAATCAACCATAAGCAACGGAAGTCTTAAAACCATAAGTACGATAACGTAACCCAACAAAACCACGGTGTCACACCGTGATCAAAACCGTTAATCCTTTACAAATTCAAATCATAAATAAAATAATAAAAGTTCATTGGTATCAATGTCTATAAACTATCTACCTAATAAGCACCCGTCTCACAAAGCCGATCTCTAAGTCACCTGTACGAGTACAAGACACCATTTCAAAAGAACAAATGTCAGCTTACACCTCGTGAGTCAATAGGGGTTATAACCAAAAACCAAAAAAAAATATAATCGTAAGTATAGATATGGCATTAGAGAAAATACCCTACCCAACCCATGGTGTATTTGACCCGTACCCGTTAGCCCGCATATAATATAGCAATGAATGGGTCAAATATCCGCAAATCAAATCATATAATCAACCGCACGTAATCATGAATCATACCGCATCATAACCGCATATGTATCAATAAGGTGTCCTAATGTAGAGTCTAAACCCACACTAGATACCAAAGGTTCACTAATCACGTGCCCGGTCAACCTATGCACCAAGTGGGGCGCAACTCCCACCCGAGAGCATAGATCCCGAGAGTATCGCCGCTTTCGCTACTTCGACAGTGCAAGCACAAGTACTGCGTTGTCGTTCAAGTGCAAGTACAAATGAAGCCGACCGCAATTTCAGCTTCTCCTCACACCCTCGTGATGCATGATCTAGCCCCGCTGGCCTGCATCACTCCAGTACTTGAACACCGAGGTGTCCGCATACCATGTGTCACTATAGCCATCTAGAAAGACCAAGCGACCGGCATTAACTAGCACTTTAATCCTAGAAGGTCAGTCATACCTACTAGGCCCGCAATCTACAAATGAGCAATAAAGTATACTACCCCCGCCCGCTAAGTTCAAGCATGCATATAATAAAAAATAATTATATTTATAAATCGCAATAAACCACAAATAATTATAGCATGTGTATCACGTGTTTAAACATACATATAACAAGTATTTGACTTTAAACACATAAAACATATCTTCAATCAATATGAATAACCGTTTATATTTCCAAATATTAGGTTTTGTCTTTGTACTCGGGTTTTGTAAATTCTACTGAACTCACCTGCAATTTCGAGAGAATAAACAGAGAGGATCACCGCAAGAGTTCACCGAACAACCTAACGAAATAACAAGTCCTAATAAGTATCCGAATCTTACGATTCGAAAATAACAAACTTAAATTAATTAATAAAAGATTCTATCTAAACTTAATATATATAAAAATCGAATTTTCCATTTCCTATTACCAAAGCTCAAATTGCCAACTCCAATTTATTTCCTGACCAATCAAATTCTAATTACCATCCCATTATATATTACGGCCCAAAACACAATCCATATGTAATTGTAGTTCTCTTTTCTTTTTCTTTTTTTTATACCATTCCTTATGCCAACCGAATTCCAATAGTAATAGGCACAAAAGCAATCACAGTTAATGGGGTATTGCATTTCAACCATTACCAATGAGGGATTAATAGAAGTTCATCACATGCTCCGATTGTAATTTACATATTAAAACCCAATTGTAATTGCCAGACTCGTAATTGTGAAGCTGAATTGCACTTGCTTTTGCAGTCAATCGTAGTTCATTTTCATCGCTTCAAACCAATTGTATTTACCTCCTGTACTTAATTGTTTCCTTTAGTAATAACCATATATTTATAACGCAGTGAACATGAATAGGAGTTCACAACTCCAACTTCAATATATTGTAACTCCATTCCATTAAGTCTAAATCATTGTTACTAAACTAATAGTAATTCCTGAGTACTAACTACCATCCACTTCCTTAGCTTTAATCGTAGTTCAGCCCCCCATGTACTAGAACAATCTCAATCTCATTCTTGTTCACTCTTAAGGTTACTGTTACTACCAGCCATGAATCCCAATTCAATACTCATCAACCTAATCGTAATTGTCTTAAATCCCTACGAGTCCAATTCAGTTTTATCTTTATCCTAAAACCAAGGATTGTGGCATTGAGAATTGTTATTCACCAAAAACCATCGCTAGCTTACGGATGACAAAGCAGGTTCAAAACTATGAAACTAAATCTTGATTCTTAAACAAAAAATCATAATTTGCACTTCAATAAACTCTGAACTCATAAACATATAAGCCTCCACTATCAATATAAGGATTAAACCACCTAATGTAAATCAATTTTTACAACTTTTGAGTTCACTTTATCAACCAATTATACTACTGCTCGAACCAGATTTCAGTAAATCATGATTAAGGCTTCACTAAACATGTACAAACACATAATCAATGATTAAAATACTTACTTAAAGGATCTCTTCACCAAAACTTGCGATTTCTGGTTGTTCTTTAACTGCCGATCGAGAGCACCAGATGGCTTCAAGAACTGCCGTATATCTCATGTAGGGCTGCCACAATAATAAATCTTAATCCTTTTAATCCCTTATTAATCCTTTATGTTTCGCCTATTAACCCCTTAGTCCCGTCTCTTTTAATTTTATTCATTAGTCATCCCTTACATCACTAAACACCCCCAAGTCGTCTCATTTAATGCTCAAAAGCAAATACCGAAACGAGCTGATTATTCTAATAAACAATGCCTAGAAATTCAGGTCATTACATCTCGGTACAAAGCTACTCATAGCTGGATATCCTATGTCCTTGTGCATTGCTACACTCACGGTATCACAATACAACTTCACTCTGTCTCCATAAACACATCACTTATATTTAACAGGTATCATACTGTTCACATTACATATTTGTACATATTTAGTCATATTCGAGATAAGTAGACTCACCTTAACAGCAATATATATTAAGCAGCGCGAATACATGTTATCATAGGTAGACACGTCAACTATTATTACCTACAAGCCATATACATATATGCATCAATACCCACTGAACTGCTGCAAAAACAGAAACTGCACAGAACAGGGGCACGCCCGTGCTTGCCTGCAGACACGGCCGTGCTTCCAGTCGTTGCCTCTGCAGACCAAGGCGTACCTCCATAGGCATGCCCGGACCTCAAGAACTAGGGCTTGCCACGCCCCGATAGGCACGCCTGTGCCTCATGAACTACAGCAGCAGTATCATCAACTGCTTTCTGTTTTTACCAATTAAATCACACGAAACCAAACAGAAATGCTTTCCTGCACTTCTACAGCATACTACAGCTAGTAAAGCAACTAAACAACATATAGAAAAATGACACAACCAAGGATTCAACCTTTGAATCCCTTGTTTGACCCACAAACCAAAAATACAGTCAAGAACTCATACCTTTTTGCTACTGAATCACTATGAGATCAACTTCAGGTGTTAAACTTCACTATGACTATCAAAATCAGCCAATAACAGATGGTGTAAGTGTGTGTACGTGAGCGTGTGTTTGTGTCAAGAGAATGGTTTGACTACACAAAGTCAAAACCATACACATAGGGTTGTAAACGAACCGAACGAACACGAACGGGGCTTGTTTGTATTCGTTCATTTAACTTTAGCCGAACAAATAAACGAACACGAACAAATAAACGAACGGAAATCTGTGTTCGTGTTCGTTCTTTTAACTTTAGCCGAACAAATAAACGAACACGAACGAGCATGTGTGTTCGACTGTTTAAAGGATTGATTAGTTTGTGTACATTTTTGTTTGTTCATTTAAGTGATAAACTAACGTAAACAGATGAACACACACTAAAATACAAATCAAACATTATTAAACACAAATAAACACTATATCTAAACACACACATATAATATAAATATATATATTCATATAAAATATAAATGAACATAAATGAACGGATAACCGAACGTTCACGAACATAAATGAACGAACGAAAGCTCTGTTCGTGTTCGTTCGTTTAATCTAACGAACGAAAAATCTTGTTCATGTTCGTTCGTTTATTAAACAAACGAACATAAAAGAACTTCCCGCCAAACAATTTCACAAACGGTTCATGAACGTTCTGTTCATTTACAGCCATGCATACACATATATATCTTAAACTTTCAATATCACAAAACAGCCCTTGGACTTCTTTAAGTTTTGAAAATGGCAATATTAACCCATCAACTTTAATAAACACATACTTTACATATACACATAATGACAACTTAATAAACATACGTAAACACTTAACAACCAACTAATAAAGCACGTAACATGAAACTATCAAACCTTGGGGCATTACATATAATATTATGTGTGTTCAACCACTCAATTAAAACAACAAAAGGTTTTTGTTAAGGGAATTGAAAGTGATAAACAATCTTTATGAACTTAATTAAACAACCGAAGTAGCTACACAAAAAGGGTCTTTCTACAAATTCCATATGTTTAGAAATTGAAATTGAGAGCATTACCGTCAATTCATCATATGACCACCGTTAGTCCATCCGACAACCACCACCACATTGATTTACCAAAAGGTTGTAGTTTTTAATATGAAAATTGAAAGTTTTGATGAATCGAAACCCTAATCGAACTTAGAACATGCATGCAATACATGTATCGAAATACAGATCTAAAACTCTTACCAAACCTTGAATCACATGATAGAATCAAGCATGAAAGATTGAATTGATTGAAGATGAAATTTATGAGTTTGATTAAAGATGAAGAGAAATTGCCGATCTCTTGGATCGTTTATCATCATCATCATCATCTTTTGAATTTTAAAAATGATGAATTTTAGACTTCATATAACTGCTATGTTAGTGTAACATGTGTCACGTCATCAGATAACAAGCTAAAACCATATATATGTATTGTATATTAAGTGATAAGTTTTGTAACTTAAGTATATTAAATTTAAAATTTTGAAAATAAAATAATAAAACATGACAAGTTACATATATATTAATAAACTAAAATTCTAATAATATGAGTTCAAAATTTCCATAATAGCACTATGTGAATTATCAGTTTTTCCATAATCATATATTCTAGATTTTAAACGGACGAACATTAATATCACGTGTGTACGTCATCTCTTTTCTGTTATTCCTAAAAAAAATTCTGTCTTAATACATGTAGCTAGTTTGGGTTGTATGAAAATGAAATACACCTTGTTCCAAAATACTACCTACGGATTAAAAATCTGTAAAAAATAATAATAAAATACAAAATTTATAATGTTCGAGTATCAGGCGCTACGACGCTGAAGTAACCCATGCCATACTCTAAGGAAAAGCTCGAACCGTATCATTTCTTAACTAATCATATAATAAGTGGTTGACATCGATCCTCTTATATTACGTTCAAATATGAAACCACTGATACTCTCTTACAAATATGATAGTAGAGCCTACATAGGAACTCAATCTTGATTTAAAGTAAGAGTTCATACTCTCATGTTCATACTCGCGAAAGCATAAGTACTAGTAATGTTTGAACACAAAATAAGAGTATCTCAATCTATTAAGAAGATATAAAAAGGAGAAAAGGTGATGGATATCACATGTTTGGTAATAGAAATTAATTCAGCCGCAAAAAACATATTTGTTTTAGTTGGTTATTATGTTACTAGTTTAAATATTTGTGTAAACATATGTATAATCATAATTATGTTATGTAAAAGTATTAATTCTGATCTTAGAGTTTCTTTAAAATAAAAAAAGTTTATATTTATTCTAATTAACATAGAAAAATAAATGATGACAACTTTGGAATGATGTAACATTTATTTACTATAAGATTTATAAAACAAATACAACCGCACTTGGCATGGGTCACAGCATAGATAAAATTTTCAATTATTTAATCTGAACCAAGCATTTTTGTAAAAATCGATATCCAACTTCGATTTCTCTTAGGTCAAAATTAGATTCAATTTTGGCTTTAAATTGAAGTTTTTTGTTGTCCTTTTTTACATTCTCGTTATTTTGACATCACACAATTATTAACTATATTTTTATTAATATTAAATATTAATTATTTTTACAACCAACTCGTCTATTACACTAAAATCTAGTTATTAATGAAATATTTTTATTAATATTTAATATTTTAGTTATACAAAATAATATATATTTGTATATGCTAACTTAGATGGGATCTTCATGGACTTTAAATATATATGACGTTTTTAAATTTATAATAACATTTAAATATATTAAATTTATATTAACTTAGATATAATCTTATCTTATATAAATTTAAAATATAGTTTCAAATTTTAGTTATTCAAAGTCAAAATCGAGTTTTAATTTCAACCTAAATGAATGGCTATGATTTTTTGATTAAATAAAAGGCTAAAATCTTTTAATGAAATCAATGATTGTTAGTCTTTTATTTGGATTAGAAGATCACTTATTGGGTTAAACAAGTTTGACTAACATTCTTAATTGGGTTTAGTTCGCGATAATGTATCCAAGTTGTCACCTTTTGCTATTGTGTGTACTCAACTTTCAAAGTTACCATTTAATGTATCAAACCTTCTAACTTTACCAATTAATGTATGATACAACCTCCTATTCAGGTTACAGGTAAATTTATTTATTTTTATTTATTTTTATGTTTCTAAAATGCCACATATTATTGCCATCTATTTTTTATTTTTTTTTAAAGAACATTCTTCATCTATCATCTTCAACATTGGCACAATCAAACACAATCAAGAACCCTAGACTCAAGAATCCTAAATCAGAAAAAAGATTCGTCAGTAAAAACATAGAAACTTAGATCCATCAGATCGATTACAATGTTGAAGTTTCCAACTAAAATCACAGCTTCGCTGATAAACAGAATTTGAATCGTTGATGATTACGAGCCCTAAACACAAATCGTTGCTCTGAAATCGTTTGAAACCCATATCTGGAATCAAAACTTAAATTGAAAATCCATTAAGAAACCCATAAACATACAGACATCGATTAAGAAAACCAAAAGCGTATGAACAAATCCATTAAGAAACCTAATTACATACCTGAAATCCTGAAATGATAAACCATAATCGTATGGAAGAACAGATGAGACCCAATCAGAAGTCCCAAATCAAAAATCGCATGGAAACAATAAACCACAATCGAACATTTTAAACCTTAAACCCAAATCAGAAATCGCAACCATAAACATATCAAGATGATGAAGAACACATGAGACCCAGATGAAATCCATCGATGAACTCTTCAAGAACCCGACTCTGAATAAAAAATTAAACCGATGGAGTCAAGTGATGAAGAACCCTCAAGAACCCAACGATGAGAATGAAGATTGGACAGATGGAACATTTAATCGCAGATGAACAACACATGAGACCTAGATGAAATTCACGGATGAACTCTTCAAAAACCCAGTTGAAATCCCAACGAACAGAACCCCATATGAAATCCGTCAAACAAAATCCCAGATCTGAATCAAAAATTAAACCGATGAAACCCTAAATTGCATTTCTGGGCGATTTGAACGGTGAAGGTTTGAACGACGAGTGGAGATGGTGTTCAACCATGGAGTCAAGTGATGAAGGAGGTGCTCAGTTGGGATTTTAGGCGTACGAATTTAGGGCTTAACTCTTACAGATGAAGGTGTTCTTGTTAATAATAATATATAAATTAAAAATAAATATTTATTTGTTTTTGAATTACTTTTAAATTTGAAATTACATGTCACTCTCCATATCATCAGTCATGTCATCATAACCGGTGCCACATCATCAGTTAACCTGCTATAGCAGGCTAACTACATTAAATGGTAAGTTTTTATAATTCAGTACATTAAATAATAAGTTTGAAAGTTCAGTACATACAATAGCAAAAGGTGCCAACTTGGATACATTTTGGTGTACTAAACCCTTCTTAATTTGTTAACTTATATGGTTTACATTTAAGGCAAATATTTAAGCTTTATACACCGTTGTTACAAAAACATGTAATTTGGTAAAGAATTTCTACTTTAGGATAGACAACAATTTAAACAACATAAAGGGTGATATTCGTACATAACAATAGTTGTCTTTGTATAATAATTTATACATTATCAACTTGTATCGATGTATAATGTGTTGTTAAATATTTGTACGAATTAGCTCCCACATGAAGCATGAATCTAACCTAATATATATATTAAAAGAAAAAGATTTTGACATCATTTCTTATTTAATTTTAATTCCACCAATCAAAAATTTGATTTCTTAAAACTTTTTCTTGTTATTAATCTTTATCTTTAATATATATTAAAAGAAAAAAGAATTATAATATCAATAGTTAGCTCATATTTGATTTGTTTTCACTAATTGTCAATTATGTCAGTCGTTTCTCAAGTAAAGAATAATAATAACTTAAAAGTTCTAATTTGCGATAAGAAGTCAACCCTATAAATAATGTTGTTTATAAAAAGGTTCTACATGTCATTCTTATAATCGAGGTATTATGCCACACATGATTATCGTTTCCTGATCTTATGTAAAAGTATTGCTAGATTCTGCGCTATAACAATGTATAGATTTTCTCGCATTAGATTGCGACCCGAAAAGAAAAAGTGTCTGATTCAAGACCGATTATTTCCCGTTACTACACTTCAAAGAATTTATTTGATAGATAGAAAACCTACACGATATCAATAAATATAATATCAACTTAAGCAATTAAAAAAAAACTAACATAATGACTTTATCCACAATTTGCCATACACATTGTGCCTCTATAGAAAAGAATGATGATCTGATTCTAATCAAAACAACATATTAGATCAATTTAATGATCTATTTCTATATCGACCTCGACAATCTTACACTTCCGATCCCCCTATCAAAACCATGCCATACATAAATCAGGCCAGTTTCCAGGATCAGGACGGCGTTAGTTTTGTTACAGATGTCTAAGGTGCTTATTATGGTAACGAACGTGTCAAAAAATCATCCACAGCAAGACTCGCATCCCCGTGGGCGACGGCATCATCTGGCTCTGGCATGAACAGAGAAGCCATGGAAGCCTGCACATCCAAAACCAAAACCAAAACCAAAACCAAACCATCATTTGGTTGATATAAGTTCATATTTTATACAATTTTTACTAAATTGCCAAAATAAGAGATTGCACAAAGAACCAGAACATTTTACATGGTTGTTGACATTGGAAATTGCATTTATGCTAGATGCCAAATCAAAATGTATGTAACTTGTTTTATACTATGAGAGTTATGACAAAGATTATTGTATACAATGGTAACTAAACAACAGACACATAAAAAAGTTGTTTGCATACAATCAGAGGATTATGAAAGTTAATTGTATTATTTTTAAAATTTTATAGTTGGTTGTATGCAATGGTAACTACAACAAAGTTCATTGCATTTTCATGCAGTTTGCCATTTTATTTACATATAGTTTAGATCATTATTGTAATATTAAAAGCTTTGATATCGTATGTAACAGCTTAAACTAGTTATAGTATGCAAAACAATAATATTTAATAAAAAAAGGTCAATTTTGACAAATTATCCAACCTGGTCACTTTGGCTAGCCACCCCTAACGGATACGATTACAATTAGCTCAAAGATTGGAACGTACCTTTGCATCAAGTGTCATCTCACCAGAACTATCTGTAGCAAGACATGCACCATGAGCCTTCAACCATTCTGTGCACTCTTCCAATCCACCTACTGTATCTTTTTCATCCGACGGTTGGAATCCAAGAACCTGAGCCACATAAGACACTGGAAGTGTTGGACGATATGATCGACTCATACATTTCACAGCTGCATACCGCATCTTCTCAACATACAAATCTGCAGAAACACGCTCAACGCATAATTATTGATTTCTAGAATAAAAGAAACTTACTTTCAGTCCCTAGAATTGAAATTGACTGAAAGTTTGTACTTTTAATATGCAATATGCCCTTTTAAAGAAATGAAAGCTCACCCATTAGGCAGGTATTTAGGTTAGGAGCATTCTTGTATAATCTAAAGAACAAGACATAGTTCCCGGAGGTGACAGCTGCACGAACTGCAAGAGCATGTTTTACTCCTGCATCTTTCCTTGCTTCGATTGATAATCTAAACATGCAAAATAAGTTCTCGCGTTAATTATTTATCGATAGAAATTATAATATATAAATATGGTTTATCTAACGAACCTAGACATTGCTGACAAGAGATCTTTGTTGTTATTAGAGTGCAAAATAACACAAAGTAGATTATAAGCCGAAAATTCCATATGGCATCCCTTAATTCCTTCAGCATAAAGGGTCTGCAATTGTGACTGGCACTGCAAAAACAAACAAACATTTCAACATATAAATAAATAAATATAACAAAAGGTCAAGTACATGCACAAAGAGAAAATGATTCCATTTAGAGGTGGCCATGTTAGAAGTGACCCAAAATTTATGTAAATGCTTCTAACCTCTTAAATCGCTTTATTAGAAAAAAATGACTGATAATATAATCATTTCCATGTCCCATGATATTTGACGAATGACGAGCATCGATGACTGAAGTATATAAATTTTGTCTAATCACAAAAATGGAAAAACATATTCTAGTAACATAATACATAATTAGATAAACATCTTACTTTTGTGAACACCTTATTAAGAAATACATGTTATTATTAACGAATTCTTTTAGTGCCAATGTGTTGCAACGGGATCTAGGGTGAAACTCAAATTAAAACACAGATAGTTAAAACAAAGCAGGGAAAATTATAAATTGAATTAATGTGTAATCTGGTTCAAACTCAAATCAATTCAGGTTTTATTTTTCATATTACGTCCAACATGACCATGTAGTATCATTAATTTTTACAATCAAGTAAATGTTTAATGGAAAAAAGAGTTCCTCCGAGATCCTTTCGATGACCTATGTTGTGTTGAAGGGATCATATTACATTCATAATCATGTAGTATTATTAATAACTATAATCAAAGGAATGTTTTAAGAAAGAAGAAAAGAAAATTTTCATAACATTTTCTAATATTTTTTGTTTCAGAAAAAGAAACTAAATACGTCGTTTGAGTGAATATAGTATTACGATAATATTTATATAAAGAAAAAAAGAAAAATATAATAAGCTGAAATATAATCATAAAAATAGTAAATCTAATAACAACAAAAAGATACAAAAAGGAAAACGAAAAAGAAGAAAAAAATGATAGTAAAGTAGAAACTATGAAAAGGAAGAAAACTTTAAAGAGTATACACCA
The DNA here is from genome assembly GCA_947179395.2 of Pulicaria dysenterica. Classification (NCBI taxonomy): domain Eukaryota; kingdom Viridiplantae; phylum Streptophyta; class Magnoliopsida; order Asterales; family Asteraceae; genus Pulicaria; species Pulicaria dysenterica. Next base: position 17,841,907 of record OX359293.1, on the reverse strand, counting down.
TATTTTGGTACCATGACGCACAGTCCCACAATACCAAGAGCGACGACTTTGCCAATCCGCTAAAAATCAATTATGTTAAATGTTTGAGCTAAACTAACTTATTAGGAAAATGCTTTTTTTCCCTGGTATTTGTATGGTATTATAATGTATCAAAGATATAGATGCACCTAATTTTCCAATATAAATACTATCGTACGAAATAATTATATGTATATTATAAAGACAAACCTGGTTATACTCGGACAGATCTCCAACTTCTATTGCTAATCGAGCATGAGTTTCATACACCTGATACACGAGACAGATAGAAATGGTTTCAGAATCAGCTAAACAAAAAGCAAGCCTTCATAATAAAAAACAGAAAGATCAAAGGGAAAGAAACCTTGGCGGTTAACTCATTGCGTATACGTTGTACTGTAAGATCTTGCCGAATAGATTTTAGCTGGTCACATTTATAAAGGTAGTTCTTCTGAGAATCTTGAACTAGAAGCAAAGCTTTTTCTAATACTTCCTCGGGTCTTACCTGTGAAGGATGGAATGATGGATATCAGGTAAAATACTAAAATCTAAGATGAATGTGCCAACTAGCTGCTACTTTATTTGGGATGTGCAGAATGCAACTGAATTATTTGATTATCAAGACTTAATAGTCCCATTAATCTACTTTAGATTTTAAAAAAGTGATTGTGAATATATAATTATAACTTTCAAGGGTCAAATACATTAGTTTTGGATAACCTAGAGTTGCAACAAAACTGAATTATCAAAAGGTTAAACAAAATTAACCTAAGTTTTTATTAACCTATTTTGAGAGACTTACAGTGGCTGGATCTGGTGCAGAAGTGAGGCGCAAGTAACGTTTTTCAATTTCTTGGCAAGTTCCTTTAACAGTAAGAGAATCCCAGTCAATATCTTCAACTGCCCTGCTGGAATCTGAAATATCACTATTCGCCAACAAAGATGCAGACGGCCTTCTAGTATACAGGTTTCCAGCTCCAATGTTTTTGGTTCTTGTAAGATTATTATTAGTAGTAATATTATATGCCGCTCGATTTACGTGATTTTTTTCAAAACGTTTCGAGCGACTTTCACGTCTCTTTCTTTCCTCAGGTGAATCTGCAAGTGTAATTGCACCTGCGTAATATGCAGTCAAGCTTTGTTCTTTATCACTATCACTGGACGAGTCACCATTATTTGATCCAACCCGATTATCACCAACATGTTGCCTCTTAGCTGGTCTAAAACCAGCTTTACTTGTTTCTTTCTGATTTGATAAATAAAATTTAAGGTTGCTAAATTTATTCTCCTTGTTTTCAGGTTTTCCTGTAGAAAACTGCAGTGATACAAATACAGTAGGGAATATGGTATGTTAGTTCCTCTTTAACTTCAAGTTAGAAACAAAGAAAGCAAGTAAAACATTTAATAGAGACAAGTTTGACCTATCTACCTATGAATGGGTTGATTCAGGTTAGGTCTTATCTCTAACGGGTCAAATGGTAAACTATAAATAGCTAAAAAGAAAATGGGTCAGATGGGTTGAGGAGGCCAAACAGCTTAATTTTGCCAAAAGTCTATTTTACACATGTAAAACCTCTTAATTCGCTTTATTCTAAATCTCTAGATTATATTCAGTAACATACTTTTTGTAATCATTTTTGACAAATTTTTATATCATATATAATATTGACACAAAATAATCCTTGTAATCATACTTCCAAAAGTTACAAAACACTTAGGACAAAGGACATTGGGCAAAGCAAACCCAAACCATACCCGAAAGCCGAAACTCAGGACGCACACAAGTCAAGCTTTTATCAAGCAACACAGCTCGGACTGAACTCTAGAAGTTTGAGTCATGTCTTAACATATTCAAGCTCGAGATTGAGCATAAAAAATGAGCTTGATATATATTACGAGCCAAGCATGAGCTTATAAATGCTCAACTCAAGCTTTATAAAATAATAGGTGTATATATATATAGACATATACATATAAAATTGAATTTCTAAAGGTTGTCATTGTTGAATTTTATTATAAATAGAGTTCTCTAAAAATGTTTCACTTATGGTCAAATTTTGTTATAATTTTTATACATCAAAAAAATGAGTTTTGCTATTGAATATAACTTTTACATAATTTTGTCATAAGTTTGGTTATCGGGAAAAATGATTTATATAAAAATACGCGAGCTCTTTTTAGCCGATTTTGAATCCTTCTCGAGCGGAGCATGACTGCATCATTAAGGCTTGTTGATATATCGAGCTGAGCACGAGCCTGCGTCATGAAGGCTTGTTGATTTATTGAGCCGCTCGAGCTTAGCCTAAAGTAGTCGAGCCAAGCCTCGTTTGCAGCCCAACCCAAAATAAGTGTTGTAAAACTCGGCCTATTTGGCCAAGTACACTCTACTCGGGACATTACCAAGGTGATTCTTAGGTAAACGGGCTAAATTACTCGGACAATCAACAACTCTGTCAAACTCGGGATTACTCAAGCAGTTAAGATCATTACTCAGGTAACTCGCTCAAAATTTTAAGGCAATAGTTTTATTTTTTTAACCCCAATTTTGGCCTCCTTTAAGCCTTATTCTTGTTTGATAGTTTGATTTTTGTTCTCTTTGCTTCATTTAAGAACCTTCTATGAACAATTTTTTATACTTTCATGAAACATAGTATACTACATTGACAGGTTCAACATGTTTGATTTAAGTTGTGTTAATTTTTGACAAATTGTGTTAACGTTTCTAAACATGATTCATGGGTCCCATGAACAATTATGTTTATGATATGAACACGTCTTGCATATAAATTTGAAAAAAAATATTTAAAAACTCCAATTCAGGTACTCCCGCCTTGGCCGATTGCTTTCTACTCCTCCGTGGGCTGCTCTGAGTACCGCGACCGCCTAGTGAGTTTCACAAAAATGACGAAAAATACCTAGTTTGACATGAAACCAACATAACCCATTACCCAACCCGCCCATTTTGCCACCTCTTTTTATTATAAGAAAACCACGGGCTTGGATGTGCTAGCAAAGAACAAAAGAAATAAGGGAGACCATACGGAGAAAAACAAACCTGTTTATCCCTTTCATAGTTATGAACGGGCCCACTATATTTAACGCTATTGGGAGTAAAAGATGGTTGTTTCTCAACTGGTTTCTCCTCTGGCAGAGGCTCCCACCTACTTTTGGTACGCCTACTTGGACTTCTTCTGTTCTTCATCACTAATGATAGAGGAGTTGAACTATTCGAAGTACTGCACCATCAAAAAATGTTTTTAGGACTAATCCAAAAGCACACAACATTTTTTCTTGTTTACATAGTAATAATGATAATAATGGATACTCTAAGCTGATTAAAGTTTTCCACAGCCAAATTTATCAATACCGCATACAGATAACAATTTTTGTACATCCAGTTATACATATAGAGAAGCGGCATACTCATTATTAATCACATCAGTGTTAGGAAGTGGGAACAGAGGCTCAGTATCCCAGTCTCGCGTAGAAAGAGTGCCATCAGTACTTGCCTTGGTTATAACCTGTATTTTAATCAAATATAAGCACTACTAATAGTAACATCAATATACTAACCAACAATAAAAAATCAGGTAACCAACAGAAACCTAAACAAAAAGTAACAACAGATCTTTTTCTTTTTCTTCTGAAATATTAGTAACAACACCACATTTACTTAAGTTTTCTCAAATTCCATTACAAAAGTTTCATATTAAACATGCTTTGCTTAAAAGTAGCTTCACATGAAGCAGTTAGAAGAAACTAAACAGTTCAGCAAATTATGCTATTATACATGCTTACCTCCTTCAGGACATCTTGACAAGCTGCCATCTGTCTGTCATCCTTGCAACGAGCCAAAGCCCTTTCAACATATCCACGCAGTGACTTGGGAAGCATACCAGGCTGTAAGCAACAAATATTTTAGTGATGATCACTACTATAATTCTTACTTGTATCTCTCTCTCTCTCTCTCTCTCTATATATATATATATATATATATATATATATTCTCACCTTAAGTGAAGAATCAGCGGCAGCGGCAACATTTGATGGCTCATTACTGTTAGGCGTTGGAAGTGAGACACTGATATAAGCTGGTTTGGACGCTCCAATTGTAGCATTGTTATTTCTGGGTAGACTGGAAGAGATTCGAGGGTTTGTTGGAATCTGCATGCTGCTTACCCTGCCTGAATCAAAGGGGGCAGCAGGTTGAGGAGTTGTTTGAAGAGAGGGTTGATAAGTCTGGGCCACCTGATGGGAAGCTGAAGATTGTACAATTGGTCGTTGAGACACTTCCGGCTTTTGTTGATTATGGAAGCTTCCAGAAATAGGATTTAAATCTAGAGGCTTCTGAAAGTTTAATTGCATGGGACTAACATGGTAACTATTGTAACCTTGACCCCCTTGTTTCCAATATCCTTCATTCACATTGTTACTTACTGCACTAGGCTGACAAAAATCACAAAATATTTTAGACAGTGTCATCTAACTATAATTTAACCTCTGAAAAGTATAGAACAATCTACAAACGCACACCGTTACCAGTTCGAGGTGCAGGTTTAAAATAAAGCTGTAATGAAGGGTGCAGCGTAACCCTTCTTTTCCAAAGGAAAAGCTATTAATAACATTCCAAAAATATCATATGAATCAAATTTCCAAACATAAAAAGAAAAGATAAAAAGATAGATTAATCAACTTTCAAGAGGTCGATCTACCAATTTACTTTCAAGAGGTAAACCAACACATACTATAGGTATAAAAGGCACCATCAATCTATGCATTATGCAACCCTAATGATCTATTTATAATGGAAGACGAGAATTTAATCCTAAAATAAGTCTAGTACCTAATCTTTGTCTACAATAAAACTTATATACTAAATAAGTAACTTAGGACTTATGTAATAATAAGAAAACATAAAAACTAATACGTATCAATTAATAATATTCATCTCTTGTAAGCCACTTGAGTCGTATCACAAATTGATTTGTGGCTGATAAGTCGGAACCTAATTTCGACCATAGTTGGACTTCCAAACTTATAGTTGTACAGTGATTGAAAGGTCAACAAAACCAAAGATTTGTTTTCCCTACGTGTCTAATTGAATGGTCATTTCAAAAGACTATAAACAATACCTAGATCAATGGTTCAAATAAGCAGAACTACAAAAGTTACTAAATCCTCAGAAATGACATATACAAAGACAGCAGACACAATGAACACTATCTGCAATTGTACAGTGAAACGATAATCATGCTTAAAGATTGGAATATTCCTTTGTTAAAGTTTAGATGTTGATTTACTGCATATGATGGGTACCACGTAAACAGATCTTCAAGAAAGTAAAATGATTGAGGAACCTTCACTAGTTGCTGCATTTCTCAATCAAGAAATCAAAAAGGTCAATCTAATAGGACACTAGTAAAATTGGTAATCATAGACCGATAGTAACAGACGGTATATAAACAAATAAGGCCTAAATTTTGTACCGTTGAGAAAGCTGAGTTATTCTGCTATGTATCACCACAAATACACAGAAATATTTATAAGACGCGCTTTAATCATGCAATTTCCATCAGATATATACCTTTTTAGGAACAAGAGAAGAGTAGTAGCATGTACTTTTGATTCAACTTGTATTCATGTATAGCCTGTAAACAGCTTCTTATCGTCGGTTTATTACTAACTTACTAAATGAATGGCACTACTGAAGAAGATATGGACATATGGGTGCACAGATATACGTAGGTATAGATGAATATATATATATATATATATATATATATATATATATATATATATATATATATATATATATATATATATATATATATATAGAATTATAGACACACATACATTATGCATAATTTATGTATGTATATGTTCTATACTAAAGAGAGATCTTGGATTGTTCTCTGATTATATGGATAGACATCTCAACTTTAAGATGGAACAAGAACGGCAAAAAATATGTTGCCACAATTACCTGAAGGAACAGAATTCACTGAGCTGAATTGTTACATGAAGCAACATTTAAAAGGAATGTATCTTTACTAAGTTGATTATGTAGACATTGAAAATGCTTTTGTATATGACAGGTTCGTTCTTGTAAGGCACAAACTATTGAAGGCATACTCTCAACCAATTACTCAAAAACCTTCAACAAAAACTAGCCAGAGAATTTAGATTTTTAACATGTAAGAAATTTGATAAGAATCAACTAATAAAAGATCATACATATAAATGAATACAAGATCATTGTCTTTATTCACATTAAATTACATTTTTAGCATGTATATAGAAAAATGAACGCCATCAAAATAGTTTCTATAGCAGTATAATACCATGCAATGCAATCTCCTGGACGTACTAAGCAAATAGGAAAAAGAATGTTCTGTGGTGTTTATGTTCTAGTATGAGTGTATTTATGTTTGTAGCCCCAGGGAACCATTATATGTAACCTTTCGGGTAAAAGATACTCTTAAGCACATTCTAAATTTTAAGTAACTTCCTCCTAATAATAAGATAATAATAATAATACTAATGACAACAATAATAATAATGATATCATAACTAGAATTTCTAAAGGTACATCAAACCCTAGAGAATAACATAGCAGCTAGGACTAAAGGATAATGTTGTGTTTAAATTTACTATATCATCTTCTCACGCAATGTGATCCGTATTTGCATATAATTAGAACCCTGGGAAGGACAAATCAATTGCTCTCCAACAATCTATTTTGCAAAATCCATTGCTCACGGGTAAAATTCATTTGGTAATGACTACTAAATTCAAGTGGTATAAGTATGAGTATGCAATATTATTGAGATGGAAAACACCAGAGGCATCACACTACTATCAGATTATATGGGAAAAGCAATCCCCAAACCTGCACAGAGGGCAACTCGGATAAGCCAGGTTCTGGCCTCCAAGATGATGGAGCAGTAGATGCCAATTGCTGGCTGTTTGGAGCAGAATACCCACCAGCAACAACAGCAGGGAGAGAAGAAACAGTATTAGAAGCACTGGTAGAAGATACATTTTCAGTACCAGGAGCACATGTGACTTCCGTTTGGTTGTAATAATCGGCCCACTGTTTATAATCTGGTTGTGGTTGATATTGAGGTGCTGCATGAGCAGTTTGAGCATTATAAGCACCGTTAGCTTCAGCAGTGTAGTTTGGATGATATTGATGACCGTAATTTGCATAGGTTCCTTGATTCCATGAGTTGTTGTGACTATTGTAATTCGCACTTGGGTAACCAGCAGATGTCTGATAATCACCAGGATTGTAATAAGTGGTTGAATAACTGGCAGACCCAGCATAGGAACTTGTATTCTGAAATGAGGAAATAGGCTGATGAGGAGCACCTGTGCTTTGATAGGCTCCTGCAGGTTGAACATATGTTTGACTAGGTTGCTGCTGAGGGTATGCTTGATTTGGCTGCTGCTGAGGGTATGCTTGATTTGGCTGCTGCTGCTGCTGATAATTACTATAGTAACCTGAATATCCTGTATTTCCATATGCATATGGATCACTGTTTGGGTATGCTGGATAGTTGGCATACTCTAAAGTAGCTGCTCCAGAACTTGAAACGGGACCAGCAGGTGCGACAGGCAATCCATCTTGAGTGATTCTTGAGCGCGTATCTGACTGTTGTTCATGGTTGAAGCTCGCACTGGGATAAATTTTGTTCCCTGTGGATTCGCTAACAGCTCCATACATGGTCCACGATGCAGATTCAGAGCCGGTAGGTGGAGCATAATAAGATGGTGCCTGTGCAGGGTTTGGATCAACAGCCTGACGCTTAAAAATATTTAAAAAACATGACATTAGTTGAAGACTTGAAATACTCCATTATTGAAAATCAATTGAGGAATCTAGCATCTAAGCACAAAACTCAACCATTCAACCCAAATAATGTATGCAATGAAATTGATCATAAGAAAAAAGAGGGTAGCGATTATTCATGAAACTATGAGGCATATAAGCATAAACATGCCGACCCAATGAACCCTACAAAGTACAAACTACACAATTTTCACATGGATCCTTTCTACCCATATTTGCCTCCATAATAATTGCATTCTCCCATTATTAAATCCAAGAGACACACAGATAATGCAGAATGAGCAATATTTCCATCAACTGTAACCTATATTGGTATATAGTTCGTTATAAAGACAACTTATAAGAACCAACTCCATGTTATCTCAACTTAACAATCAACTACTAGCAACGAACATAAAAATGCTTGTACCATATATCATTTCAAAAGAACTACAAAAAGTTTAATAATACCAACCTCAAGTGGATTATTGGGGTCCAGTGTGGTTATGGTGTCGGTAATTCCTCCTTGGTTCATCATATCATAATAAGCACCCTCCTGCTAAAGAAATTAATAAAACATTGATATTCATGAATTTGCAGAAGGTCGACCCTAAAAGATCCACTTGCAATTGACCATAAACAATATGAACAAAAACCCTAACAAATTCACTGGTAATCACAAATCAAACTTACGAACCCACAGAGTCAATCGGGAGCTTGAAACGCAGAATAACTCGTCGCCGACGATTCTGTTGATTGGAGGAAGGGTAAAAATCAACAAAAACAAGAAAATTCAAGGAAAATTAGGAGGAATGTATGTATTGGTAGAGATTTAAGAATTAAGGAAAGATCGGAGAGAGCGATAAAGAGGGATTAGTGAAAGATTCAACTAGGCGTCTACGTTGGGTCCAATTTGGGGCTCCAAGAAAAGCTGCCGGTGTGGAAGTGGGTTAAAATTTGGGAAGTTTGGTTGCAATTGCTAATTACTATAATTATATTATGATTTACATTTTCTAAGCCATAGTTTATGTTACAAATATGTTTCTCATTAAAAATATATTGTGTAATATATGTATTTTGTTATACTTCAAAGTTTCTACTTTGCATTTGTGAGTTTCATTTATATTTTATTTTGATTTCGGTTAGTTTTAGTACATTATCAGTATAAAACTTTTTAACAGCATCCGTGGTAGTAAACACCAATAAATAAGATAACTATCCGTCATGTCAACATTACTAATTCATAATTAAACAGTTACAATGATAAAATTTATAACTACTATTACTACACGATTATTTATGTCGATTTCTATTAGTTAGAAAAAAAGAAAATAAATAACGAGGGACTTAATGAGCGAATAACGAGACAAGAGTATCCTCATTGAAAAAAACATGCTCGTTATAACTCCAATTATCTTGACTTAGCTTGTTCCTGTGATATCAAGCTCCATCTTAACGAGCGAATAACGAGACAAGCGCAACAATAACGGATCACAAGGATCATCTGTTGGGAAAATGATCTCATCAGTTGAAATTTGATGAGACAAAGTTAAGTTTGTTAGATATGTTCTAGATATAACTTAAACAGAATTATGAGGCTTGATCAGACTGAACACGTATAGTGTTTCAGACGGAGCATAAGCTGAATATAAGCTGAGCATATGTTCGATCAGCTTATACTGTATCTTAGTAAGGTTATCACTATGTGTGATAAGTTGTGTATGTCACATCAGATAATTGAGCTTTCCGCTTGATGTGTTTCAAGCTGAGCAGCGTATATATTGAGTCAGCTCAACAGAGTTGCTAAATAAGTTCTAGCTAACTCTTAGGACTTCTAAAGATGAGTTTATTAATATACGTGTTAGTTCATGTTGGTTTTCGAGTTTATTCTCGAAGAACTCAGCTTGATGAGTTTCAAGCTGAGTAACTCAGTCCGAGTAAGAAGTCAGCCTAAAGAAAGTTTGAATATGTTTTAAACTTATCTTTTTAACTCTCTATATCTACGCGAAGGATAAGAAAACTTCAGAATCAAGATCGAAGATTGAAGACTCAAGATAAGAAGATTCAAGATTCAAGATTCCTAGTTATCTGATAGTTAGTTAGCAAATTAGGATTAGTCCAGTTTGTTAGGAACCGTAAGAACAGGATTATAAATACTTATCTCCCTGATAAGTTTAGAGGTACGATTCTGAAACGATTACAACTAAGTGTTGCAGAGCCAAATACCTCACCTCAACCGTATGTGTTACGATTCTTGAATCACTGTTTGTCAGTTCAAACGTGATCAATATATTCACAGATTGCCAATTTGTTCGTGTGTTCGAATACTCACATTAGTTGTGAGATTGGTAAGTATTCAATCTGTGATTAAATCATGTTTAGAGAGTCGTCAGTATCTATAATCATAAGTTGATTATAGATAGCTAAGTTTGAAAGATTGAGAAATTTATGTTAGGTGTTTACATATCAAGAATTGCTTACTTGATAGAGTCTGTAATCATCTTCTTATTAATGAAAAGCAAAGCATTCGATTGTGGTTTGATTTACTTTGTGTAACACTTTATTTTGATTTGTTCAATTTCCGCAGAAAGTGTATTCAACCCTTCTACACATTTGTTGCTTGTTGTTATTCTCACCAAGGGACCAACAACTGGTATCAGAGCAGGCTGAACGATTTCATAAGTTGAAAGTTCAAGATTCTGAGAAAGTTACAATGTCTACAAGCAATAATTCTTCAAACTTTCCACAGATGTCTGCCAAAGGATGTCCCGTATTTGATGGATCTGACTATCCTATGTGGAAGTTCAAAGCCATGTTGTTCCTCAAGTCCATTGACAATCGTATGTACGATGTCATTACAAAAGGACCTATCATCCCCAAGATACCTGCTACTGTCAGTGATACATCTCCTGGCAGAACTGAAAAGGATATGAGAAATCCTGCTGCATCCTGGACTGATGAAGATTGGAAACTATACAATCTGGATGACAAGGCAAAAAGTGTTCTGGCAAATGCCCTGACCAACAAGATCTTGCATACTGTGACTGGGTGTCAGTCTGCAAAAGAGATATGGGATACTCTGAGTGTTACATATGAGGGCACAAATCTGGTCAAACAGCAAAAGAAAAATCATTTAAACAGATCATATGAGAACTTCTTCTCAAAGAAGAATGAAACCCTGGCTGATGTGTTTACCAGGTTTCATTGCTTGATTAATGACCTGCCAAGTGTAGGCATTAAGAAAGAAGAGGCTGAACTCGTGCTGAAGATTCTAGATCTGTTACCAGAAAGGTTCAATGAAGTGCCACAGTACTGAGGGCTGGAGGAACATTGCATTTGTATAACATACAGTCCATTTATATGTTCTTGCTAAATCATGAACATATCACTGAATACAAAAGAACTTCTCAACAACAACTCAAGGAGTCTTTAGATAAAGCTGAAGTTGCATTGGTTGCATAGAAAAAGAAGAAAAGTTCCAAGGCACTAGTTGTTGAATCTGAGACTGAGTCAGAATCCCAAGCTGCCACTCAGACTCAGACTCAGGTGATACTGATGATGTTCAGATAATCACTGAGTAAATGGCAATGTTAGCCAGACGTTTGAGAAGAGCTCAACGGGGAAGAGGAATATCTGACAGGGGCAAAGGGAAGAGTTCCTTTGATCCCAAGAATGCTTTGTGCTTCAACTGTCAGAAGAAGGGACATATTGCTGCTGAGTGCAGATTAAAGAAGGGAGAATCAGCATCAGTTGCTGATAAGAATGCTTACAGAGTTGATAAATACAAGAAGAAATATACTCAGCTCAAGAAAGGAAAGCCAGAAGACAAACCCAGTGCAAAAGGATTATATGCTGAAACCTGGGATACTGAATCATCTACCTTAGATGATGATGTATGTCTAATGGCTCAAGAAGATGAAGAGTTAGAATTAGATGAGGTTGATTATGGTCAGTCCGAATCAATCTTTGAAGCTGGCATGAAGAAAGCTAAGGAAAACAGCAAGCTTAGTGATTGGGATCCTACTTCCATTTACAAGGTCAGTAATTTTTACTCTTACACCGATGAAGAAAAGGGTCTTGCGTTTGATTATTTGCTGAATGATTTCAAGACCAGCCTTAAGTCTCAAAATGACCTTAAAGCTGAAATAGCTAAACTCAAATATGAGATCAAGGAAAATCAATCTCTTATTGATGTTGGTAAGAAAGCACAGTGTGATCTTGAATGTCAAAGACACATTAATAAACTTCTAAGTGAAGAACTTCAGGAAGCTAAAGTCAAAGCCGACCAACTTCAAAAGGTCACTGAGTCTTGGTGTAAGTCATCAAAGCTTGCTGAAAAGTGCATAAACCAACAAATTCCTAAACAGGTACAAGTTGTACTTGGAGGTGACTATCAAATAGCAGCTTATGTAGCTGATGATGAGATAGCAAGTACAGACTCTGAGGAGGATAGACATATGATTGAGTCTCAGAAGTCAGCCTAAGAGAAAAGACATGATCCAAACTTGAAATACAATATGTTTGTAAAAGCTAAAGATCATGGAAATGAGTGTTCAACATCCAAACAACATAGTAAATCTGTGCTGGACAGATTAGGCACTCAGCCTATTAAAAAAACTTCAGTTGTGGAAAGGCTTAACCCAAATCCTTTCAAAAGGCAACATTCTCTATCTGGCTCGGAGAGAAGTTACAAGAATAGGAAGACCACTGTAAGTCAGAGGTCAAATCACAACAATGGTAAGTCCAAAGTTGTAGACCTTGGTAAGTCCAAGGAGATCAACAGTGGTAAGTCCAAATCTGTTGAAACTGGAAAGTCTAGTAAGCATGACAGAGGTAAGTCCAAGGTCATGGAAAAGAAGTTTGTTTGTCAAACTTCTAATCAAAGGGATAACAAACAAATATCTAACAAAGGTAAGTCCAAGGTCAGTGATCATCAAGTGAATCAACTTGCAAAGAAAGTTGAAATGTTATCCACCACATATAATCCTAAAACTGAGAGCAAGTTCTCACAAGGATTATTAGATACTCTACCTCCTGTAATCATTGGAAGAAGGAGATACTACAAGTGCAGAAGTATATGTCATGAGGCTAAGGACTGTGATGTTGAAATATCAAGGCCTGAACAAGAACAGGCTGATCAGTCTACACAGAAATCGGCTCCTGCTCAAGCTGAACAGTCATTTCAACAAGATGGAGATGCTAAGTTCTCCTCATCTGAACCCACCAAGAATTGGGTTCCCAAACAAAACTAATATGTTTAGTTTTTATATCATGTGCAGGGTTCAAGTAAATGGTACTTGGATAGTGGATGCTCAAGGCACATGACCGGGTGGAAAGGACTTCTTAGTGATTTCCAGGAAGACAAAGGTCCTAAATTAACATTTGGAGACAATTCCTATGGAAGAACTAAAGGCTATGGGAAGATGCATGCTGGAAAAGTTACTTTCCAGAAGGTTGCATATGTCAAGGGTCTTAAGCACAATCTGATTAGTATCAGCCAATTGTGTGATGAAGACAACATTGTTACTTTTAGAAAGAAAGCAGGAACAATATATAATGCTAAGGGAAAGCATGTATTAATAGCTAAAATAGAAAGAGATGTGTATCTACTTGATCTTAATTCTGCTGATCCCTATACTGAAACCTGCTTGTATTCTCAATCTGTTCCTAAGCTGAGTTGGTTGTGGCATAAACGATTATCACATTTGAATTTTAAAAATATAAATATGCTATCCAATAAAGAGTTAGTCTCTGGATTACCAAAGATCACATTTGTCAAGGACAAATTGTGTTCAGCTTGTGAACAAGGGAAACACCACAAAGGGTCCTTTAAATCAAAGAAAAATTTTTCAATAACAGACCCACTGCATATGTTGCATATGGATCTGTTTGGACCCATAAGTACTCCAAGCCTAAGTGGCAAGAAGGACACACTGGTGATAGTAGATGAGTTCTCACGATTCACCTGGGTAATATTCCTTAAAGCCAAAAGTGAGGCTGCCCTGGAGATAATAAGTTTTATCAAACATGAAGAGTTACAGAAAGGTAAGCATGTAAAGCAACTCAGAAGTGATCATGGGACTGAGTTTAAAAACTCTACCCTTGAAAGCTTCTGTGAACAAAAGGGAATATTACAAAATTTCTCATCTGTCAGAACTCCCCAACAAAATGGAGTTGCTGATAGGAGAAATAGAACCCTAATTGAGGCTGCTAGAACAATGTTGTGTGAGGCAGGATTGAAACTCTATTTTTGGGATGAAGCTGTTAGTTCAGCCTGTTATACTCAAAATAGATCAATCATTATCAAAAGACATGGTAAGACATCATATGAGATGTATAAGTCTAGAAAGCCCAATATAGGTTATTTTCATGTCTTTGGTTCAAAATGCTATGAGCTGAATCAAAGAGATCAGCTCCATAAGTTGGAACCCATAACTAATCCAGGAATATTCGTTGGTTATTCCTCAATCTCCAAATCATACAGAGTGTATAACAATAGGAGAAAGTCCATAGAAGAATCAATTCATGTCTCATTTGATGAAGACAGTCTTGATCAAGCTGAGAAAAGACAAGCTGACTTGGTTAGTCTGAGTGAGCTTGAAAAGCCAGAAGAAACCAATATGTCAAATCCTATGTATGTCATGGGAAATGATAGTGATGATGATGTGTGTTTATCAAAGAAATCATCACAAGCTCCAAGGAATTCTCAAGCTGAGAAGGATGATGAGTTCATCAACCCCTTTGAAGCTGAAGTCACTCAGACTGAGGATCTAAGTGATCATCAGTTTGTTGACAATGCTGCTATTGAGACTGAGGAGATAAGTTCACCTCAGGGCTCTCAACATCACTCAGATCCAGAACCAGATTCTCCAACCACAACATTTAAATTCCTCAAAGATTATCCTCAAGACCAGATCATTGGAAATGTCCAAGAAAGGGTAATGACCAGATCTAAAGCTACAGCTAACTATGCTGTCCACTTTGGTTTTCTATCTCAAATGGAACCAAAGAAGACTTAAGAAGTCTTAGAGGATGAGGATTGGATTGAAGTTATGCAAGAGGAATTGAATGAATTTGAGAGAAATAAGGTCTGGAGCCTTGTCCCTGCCCCCAAAGATCATTTAATTATAGGCACTAAGTGGGTCTATAGAAATAAAATGGACAAGGATGGAGTGATAGTTAGGAACAAAGCCAGGCTGGTAGCACAAGGGTATAAGCAAGAAGAAGGAATCAATTATGATGAGATCTTTGCCCCTGTTGCTAGAATTGAAGCCATAAGGTTGTTCTTAGCTTATGAAGCATATAAAAACTTCAAAGTCTATCAAATGGATGTGAAAAGTTCTTTCCTAAATGAAAAACTTCAGGAGGAAGTCTATGTGAAACAACCTCCTGGCTTTGTCAGTTCAAAGTTTCCACATCATGTCTATAAGTTAAACAAGGCTTTGTATGGTCTTAAACAAGCTCCAAGAGCTTGGTATGATACACTGTCCACTTATCTATTATCAATGGATTTCACCAGAGGTAGTATAGATAAGACACTCTTTATTAAAAAGAGTAAAGGACAAGTGATTCTTGTACAAATCTATGTGGATGACATTGTATTTGGTTCTACTAATGAATCTTTGTGTGAATGGTTCTCCAGAATAATGTCACAAAAGTACAAGATGAGTATGATGGGTGAGATGACTTATTTCCTAGGCCTACAAATTCAACAAAAGCCTGATGGAATATTCATCAATCAAAGCAAGTATGTTCTTGATTTGATAAAGAAATATGGTTTTGATTCAAGTTCAACCATGAAAACACTCATGTCACCCGCTGTCAAGCTGAGCAAGGACTCAGATGGTAAATCTGTGTGTCAGTCTACCTATAGAGGAATGATATGTTCATTGCTCTATCTGACAGCTAGTAGACCTGATATCATGTTTGCTACATGTGTTTATGCAAGATATCAGTCAGATCCTAAAGAATCACATCTTCAAGTTGTGAAAAGGATCTTTAGGTACCTTAAAGGTACACCAAATCTAGGCCTTTGGTATCCAAAGGATTCTGGATTTGAATTAGTTGGTTTTTCATATGCTGACTATGCTAGGTGCAAGTTAGATAGAAAATCAACTACTGGAGGATGTCAAATGCTTGGAGGAAAGTTAGTCAACTGGACTAGTAAGAAACAGAACTCAGTGGCTACTTCAACTGCTAAAGCTGAGTATGTTGCAGCAGGAAGTTGTTGTGCTCAAATCCTATGGATGCAACATCAGCTTCAAGACTTTGGTATGAGTTTCACGAAAAAACCTATCTTCTGTGATAACCAAAGTGCTATAGCCATAACTTACAATCCAGTCTTCCACTCAAGAACCAAACACATTGAAATTAGACATCACTTTATCAGGGACATCATGGAAAAAGGTAAAGTTGACATAAAATTTATCTTCACTGATAACCAATTAGCAGATATCTTTACTAAACCCCTTGATGAAAAGAGGTTTATGTATCTGCTAAGTGAATTGGGTATGCTCAACCCATAGCTGTGTATCAAGAATTTGAGTTTTTTAGTTTGACAAAGACTAAGTGTCTTAAGATGAGTTCAGAGTTTATAAATAAGTTTTTATAAACTGAATAACATGTCAAGCTGAATGATGAGTTCACACGTTTGGTAAGTTTCAAACATACATTAACTGCTCAGTGTAGTTAAGATATATAGTTTGAGTCTGTCTCAAACATAAATGACTAAGTGTCATCGAGTTTGGGCTATGTGCTTATCTCATGCTGTGTGATTGGTTCACACGTTTGGTAAGTTCTAAACCTACATTAACTACTCAGTGTAGTTATAAGTGTTAGTTTGCGTAAGTCTCAAACAATAATGACTAAGTGTCATTGAGCCTGAGCTGAGTGCTCTACTCAAGCTGAGTTTCAATCTCAAGTTGCGTGCTCAATTCAAGCTGAGTGCTTGACTTAGGCTGAGTAATAAGTTTACTCAGCTTGGTGTGTTCAAACTACGATTTGATTACTACGTGTCATTAATTCATATGTCAGTGTGTATTTGAGTCAGTCTCAAATCTCATTGAATATCAATTATACGTTGGTATAATTTAACAGTGTTTATAATCTTATTATGCGTTAATAAGATTATTTTACAATTGTATCCGTTGGAAGATGATATGTTTCTACCCTCTCTCTGTTAAATCAAGCCGTAATTTTTCCGGCATAACGGATAAAAAGGGATTCTAATGGTAACTTTTCTCTCTCCTCAGAAAGGTATATATACCGATCATAACCGGTTTAGAGAAGTTTACGCTTACAACTTTGACTTCTCACCTTCTAAAATACCTTTCGCAAACAACCACAAATTGCTCAGTGCAATTCCTCATTTCATCGATCACGAAACCCTAAATCGCTCAGTG
Source organism: Pulicaria dysenterica (assembly GCA_947179395.2). Taxonomy (NCBI): domain Eukaryota; kingdom Viridiplantae; phylum Streptophyta; class Magnoliopsida; order Asterales; family Asteraceae; genus Pulicaria; species Pulicaria dysenterica. Next base: position 17,824,657 of record OX359293.1, on the reverse strand, counting down.
CGAATCCAATATCGCTCAGTGCGACATAAATTGCTCAGTACGAATAGAACAGTTATTTACCGTAATCTTCTAAATTCAACGATGGACGGAACCGTTCTGAATCTCAGTGACAGAATGGTAAGGGGTGCTGCGTTCAAGAACAACGGATTGCCGCTGATCAAAATCAACAATCAGCGTGCCTACCTTGCAATCGCTCAACGCAAAATTAACATAGGATACGAACCATGGGTAAACTATATTCGTAATGCACATTGGCTTTTGCTTTCCCTGGAGCACCTTTACACGTGCTTCCTCAGCATCTGCTCGAGTTTTGGTATACGTGTGTCTACGACCAAAACAACGACGAAATCCGGGGCACAGTGTTGAACGGAGAGAGGACCATTACTCTCACTATACACAGGCTAAGGGAGGTTCTTCAACTCCCTCAATCTGATGAGTTCGAGCCTGCTGTGACGAGACAGGTGGCTAGGTCTGTCCTACCCAGAATGAGACACCCGTAGACAGAGGGTGTAATAAAAAAGGCCACCTTTCCAACCAGTTGGGGTTTCATGGTTTCCACAGTGATTCGTTCACTTGGTACCAAGGTTGGAGGATTGGACCAGGTAAATGAGTTCAAGATGTAGCTGCTATACAACATATACTTTGCCCGAAATCTGGACTATGCTCTGCTTATCTTCAACGAACTCAGGGTCCAAGTGATGAAGACCACAAGGTATCTTCATGTACCTTTCATAAGGTACCTGTCCTTGGCATTTGAAGCCGAGCTGGGGACAGCACTATATGAAGCTAATCAGGATGTGTTCATGTTTCCTATACTCAGCCCCAAGATGTTCAACAATGACATCTTCCCAGAGCAAGAGGGTCTAAGTGAGCCCATGCTACTGATAGCTGAGACAGCTTCATCAGAAAGTAAAGAGGAGGGATCTAATCACGGGGGAGCTTCCCAAGATGACACCGAGGTTCAAGCTGAGCACTCTACACAAGCTGAACCAGCAAACACTGAAGCTGCTTCTGGTAAGACCTCTCTACTTTCTCTTTCTTCTCATTTTTCTCCATCCACTTTTGGAGATAAGGCTGTGGTAATCCCAACCCAGTCTAACCCATCTCCATCACCTTCATTCCATCTTAAATCCCACTCTGAAGCCACCTCTAGTATGCCTACTACTGCTAGGGAGAATATCCGCACCTATACAAGAAAGACTGCCAAAGGTGGTGCCACTCCTATAGGCATCACTGGAGCTGAGATCACATTGATCCCTCCACAGGCAGGAGTTGAGGGGGAGATGTCTACTCTTAAGGTGTCAACCTCGAGGCTCATTACAACCCAAAAGCCTAAACTGGGTGTGGTGTCTACTCAGCCCACACTCTCCAGTGCCATGGGAGAGCCCACTACTGTGCCTAAGCAGACACACTTAGGTCACATTGAATAAATAACCAATCCCCAGGGTCAATCACCCCCCCTCCAAACCAATTAGCCAATCACCTACCCATACACTTCACGTTTCGAGTCCCATTACTTCTCTTCACTTCTCACACCCACACGCACGACCTGTCAATGTTTCATCTACACACCAATGTGATTCACAAGGTCCAAACTCTGGTGCAAATGAGTTTGAGGGTACACTCTAACCCTTGGATGATGCACCCATTCACTCACCTCTTTATGTTTTTGACTCTCATAATTCACTAGATATTCATACTGAGTCTAATAACAAAAGCCAGTCTCTTCCTGAAGCATCTGCCTCCTCAGGCATTGAACAATTGAAGCAATATGTTGCAGCTCAGTTTGGTCTTTTCCATCTCAAGCAGAAGAAGAACAAACGTAAAATTTATCAACGCCTTGAGAAGCTGACGAAAGATGTTTAAGAGATTGCCTCTGCAGTTGCTGCACTCCAACAGCAAAAGACTTCATCTCCTATTGATGATGACAAAAAGGGGGAGAAGGCTCAAGCTGAAGTTGATGCTGAGTTAGTTCAAGCTGAAGCTCTACTAGCACTATCAAAAGGAGCAGAGAGGCAAGCTCAGCTTGAGGGGGAGCTGGGATTAAAAGAAGATGAACCTACAGCCAAGAAACAAAAATTAACAGAATCTGAATCTGAGACTGAAGAGGTTTCTGAGACTAAGCAGGAAACAGAAGAAGAGAAAGCTACAAGAGAACTAGTAGAGATGCTCGAGCAAGAAGAAACAGATGAGCTTAAAATTTCTATAGCTGAGTTAAGAAAGAGAAAAGAGAAGGAAGCACTGGATCAAGAAAAGGAAAAACTGAGAAATGCTTTAGCTCAAGCTGAAGCTGACTACACTGGTCCAAGACCTGATCCTGTCCCATATACAGATGCAGAAATTCAAGAATGCTATTTCAGAAGGAGCTCCAGTAAAGATATCAAAGGCATGACCTTGAGCAGAATTGATGGAGCCATCATCCCCAACTTTGAATTTGAAGATAAATCTACAATGGGGATGGACCTGATATATGTTCACAGGATGGGCTACATAGAATGGCAAAGAATAATAATGATGCTCAAGAAGTTTAAACGAAGCCAAATCAAGCAGGAGATCTTTACTGAAGTTTCTAAGCTGATTAACAGAGCTGAGAAATTGAGATATGTTCCAGTTCCTGGTCTGCAATGGGAGAAACTATTCGAAGTACCTGAAGGTGTGGAGTTCAAGGAAAATCAAGTTATTGATACACCTGTTCAGGGGTTTATATATAAGGATTAGGGAGGCAAACCTAGTTTTATCAAGCTAAATGAAGGCTGTTATCGAAAAACTAAGGATGCCTTGCACATTCGAAGTTGTTGTGGTGGTGATAGTTCAAATCAACTTATAAAATACAAACTGAACAAACTCATCAAAGTTCAACAGAAGGAACTCAGAGGGAGTGTAGAAGCGGAGAAGTTGCTGGATGAAATCAACAAAGAAATTATCAACTGGGAACTTCTACATCCTGAGTTCATAAGATAATAGATTAGTTATATTGTATAAATTAGATTAGTTCTAATTTTGTAAGCACTAAGTGTGCATGATCTATGTGATCAAAACTTTTGTATTATGATAAGTTCAATTAATACAAGTATGAGTTTGATATGTTCAACTGCGTTATGATATGTTCATAATTATTAGTCTGATAAGTTCAGCTTGAATGAATAATTGATTAGTTCTTATTCATTAATGTATTTAGTTGGTGTGTTCAACTTAAAGTTGATGTGTTCAATTAAAAATTTTGATAAGTTCAATTAAAATTGATATGTTCAATTAATATTTGATTAGTTCAAATGTAAAATCTTGATAAGTTTAAGATTTAAAACATAATTCTGTTAAACAAACTTAATAACTGTTTGATGGTTTTGTCATCATCAAATAGGGGGAGTTTGTTGGGAAGATGATCTCATCAGTTGAAATTTGATTAGACAAAGTTAAGTTTGTTAGATATGTTCTAGCATAAGCTGAATATATGCTGAGCATATGTTCGATCAGCTTATACTGTATCTTAGTAATGTTATCACTATGTGTGATAAGCTATGTATGTAACCAAAGATATATTGAGTTTTCCGCTTGATGTGTTTCAAGCTGAGTGACTCAGCGTATATATTGAGTCAGCTCAACAGAGTTGCTAAATAAGTTCTAGCTAACTCTCAGGACTTCTAAGGATGAGTTTAATAATATACGTGTTAGTTCATGTTGGTTTTCGAGTTTGTTCTCAAAGAACTCAGCTTGATGAGTTTCAAGCTGAGTAACTCAGTCCGAGTAAGAAGTCAGCCTAAAGAAAGTTTAAATATGTTTTAAACTTATCTTTTTAACTCTCTATATCTACGGGAAGGATAAGAAGACTTCAAAATCAAGATTGAAGATTGAAGACTCGAGATAAGAAGATTCAAGATTCAAGATTCCGAGTTATCCGATAGTTAGTTACCAAAAATTAGGATTAGTCCAGTTTGTTAGGAACCGTAGGAACAGGATTATAAATACTTATCTCCCTGATAAGTTTAGAGGTACGATTCTGAAACGATTACAACTAAGTGTTGCAGAGCCAAATACCTCACCTCAACCGTATGTGTTATGATTCTTGAATCACTCTGTTTGTCAGTTCAAATGTGATCAAGATATTCACATATTGCCAATTTGTTCGTGTGTTCGAATACTTACATTAGTTGTGAGATTGGTAAGTATTCAATCTGTGATTAAATCCTGTTTAGAGAGTCGTCAGTATCTATAATCATAAGTTGATTATAGATAGCTAAGTTTGAAAGATTGAGAGATTTATATTAGGTGTTTACATATCAAGAGTTGCTTACTTGATAGAGTCTGTAATCATCTTCTTATTAATGAAAAGCAAAGCATTCGATTGTGGTTTGATTTACTTTGTGTAACACTTTATTTTGATTTGTTCAATTTCCGCAGAAAGTGTATTCAACCCCCCTTCTACACATTTGTTGCCTGTTGTTATTCTCACCAAGGGACCAACATCGTCATTGAAAAATATGCTCGTTATATGGATAACGACATGCATTTTGATTGCTCTAAGAGGTGAATCTCAAAATTGGTGTCCAAGACTTCAAGAGGTGGAGTGGGAGACTATTTTGCAAATATGTGTAGTGTTATATATTAAGAAGTTGGTTGTTTGCTGCTTAATGAAACCGTATATGATTACCACATTTAAATGAACATTGTGCCCAAAAAATCTGAATAACACTGTTGAATCATACAACTTTAAAGTACATTATGAATCATTTAGTACAAAGTTCTTCTCTATTAACCCTTATTTTATATGTTGTCTTGTTAAACAATCATATCTTATCTTATAATATAAAACAGTTTCATATAGAGCTTTTAAATTATTCAGTCATAGAATCATTTGGTGCTTAATCAATTTGTTTTAACAAACTGCTTATTAGTCATCTTAAATTGGTTAATTTCAAGTTATTTCAAATTTGCAACCTTTGATAATGTAAATTATCATATTTGAAGGCAATATGATTTTTGACGTTGAGTACACTTGATTACCTGACAATCATATTTTTATGAAAGACAAAAAGTTAACATAATTTCTTTAGGTTAGATCAACAAACCAAAGTTTCATATGTTACGTATAGTTTTTAAAATTTACATCTTATTTTTTAATTTCATTGCAAGAAAACTTAATTGCATGTATAAATATTAAACAAACCTAACTATTAAATAATCATCTCATTAAAACCAATACATTACATAGTAGTGAAAACGTCTTTTGAAAAGTAATCAATCTTTTAAAAGAAAACAACAAGTTAGTAACACTCCAAAAAGAAACATCTTACTTCATTACCCAACAGCACACACTTGTCAAGCAACAACAAACACTGCATGCGTACAGGACATATTTCAAAGAACAAGTGTCAGCTTACGTCTTGTTAGTCAACATAGTATACATCATAAAATCAATCTTTAGAGCAATCAAAACATGTTTAGACAATTACAAGTTAAATTCTTAATCATTAACTTGCCCATCCACATAGCATCAATAAACTTTTCATATGGTCAAGTATCATTCGAAAATATCATTTAGCATCAATGGCGTCATAAAACATCAATTTACCATATATCATATCAAACTTGTCCCATCATAATCCTCCATCATTTGAATCATAACTTAAGAAAGGCATATAGTAAATCATTATATGTCTATCATTACCCAAGATACTATGCACGGTTTCGGCAACTATACACACAAAACAGGGCCTATAGTAAATCATCATATGTCTATCATTACCCAAGATACTATGCATGTAACACTGTACTTTTAGATTAACATAAAACTGCGTGCGGAAGCTAATTACATATAATTACATTAAGATCAAATGATAATTACAACTTTGTCTGCTTAACATTTACAAAATTGCCACTACAGTGTTAGTAACAAAATCAGGCTCTTTACAAAATATAGACATCAGAGTAGTGGTATGTCCATTATCCCCAGCCAACATCTTTTAGAAACTCACCTCGGAGGATCTGCAAAATAAACTAGTGGGGAATTAGCACAAAGCTAAGTGAGGGAACATATATCTAAACATATACAAAGCAAACATGCCCAAATACAAAGCTCATAATCCCAAGAGAACCGGCGGTGTTGCATGCACCTACAACCAAGGTCGGCCAAAACCAAGGTTTACCGATAACCCGGTTAACATGGACAACAAAATTATCACTCTTGAATACAACAAAGGCAAATCAAGAAAAGAGCTAATACTATATATCCCTAAACACAGGCCCAGCCGAAAATCCGCCACGCTGATCTCCAAAACAACATGCATACATATTAAACAAGACATATAGTCCAATGAGCAAGTTACAATCAGGATATCATATCCTGTATATCCGAAGATATAAATCCACTCACCACAATCTGCACGGCTGTAGCACACTCAGTTGACTAACTCACCGAGTCTTCTCAGTTTCTGAGAATAAGTGAACACAAGTCAGTATATTATCCAGAATACTGAATTCATAATAAGCAACACACTTATTTATATTACATGTATACATACATGATACTTAATACATATATCACATATATTCAATTAATATGACTTGATCTCAATCCATTCTTAAAAAACCGTATAAGATGCCATGCGGTTTCATCATGAGTCTAAATCCGATCAAAGTGTTATGGAAAATGGTTAAGTCTCGAATTCCGAATGGATCACACGGTTTTATCATCATAGGCCCAATTCCGATCAAAGTGTTGGATAAAATAGTTCAAGTTCCAAATTCCGGGTAAGTCATGCGGAATTATCATAATTCCGGATACAAACTCACAATTCCGAATAATCAAAGGCAAATTCATGCGGTTTTATATCAATTCCGGATAAGTCATAATTCCGTATAAGTCCAATTCCGAGCAAAGCCCAAATCCGAATATAAGTCAAATCCGATCGATGTATTTCCTATTAAATGAAATTCCGGGTAAAGGCACATATTCAATTCCGAATTATCTTCAATTCCGATCAATTCATGCCGATTGTCATAATTCTGTATATATTTATTCGGTATTCTTAAGTATTCGAAATTCATCATAAAGTTTAATTGTTTGTTCGGAATTAACCCCAAATCCGATCAAATCTGTTCGGAATTCCTCAAATCCGCATGTTTCATACCCAATTCCGAATAATTCAAGTATTCATGAACAATATCGATTCTAACTTCAATTTTAGGCTGTTTTATACACATGTATATAATCTATGTTTCCAGAATTCATTCTAAGCATATAATGAACATAAATTATCAATCAATTCTAGCATGCAAACAACCTAAGTTCATTAAAACAAGAAGCGTCATGCAGAATTCATATAAAATCCATATTTCCGAATAAAATTATCAATCCAACAATCGATTTAAGCTAACCTTGAGGATCATATTATATCAGAAATCCAAATCAAACAATTCAAGATGAAGATCTTTTGTTCTTGTTTCTTTCTTTCCTTCAGCCGAGAGCTCCCAATTCACACACACACTATCTAATTTGTTAATTGCATGTAAATGGAATGGTGGTGGCATGTTAGGTGGTGATTAAGCATACATAGTGGACACCTCACAATCCACCATCTTCATTTAATTGATTATCTTTTCTAAATTAAATAAAATAACACAATTAATTATCACATAACACATAAAGATAAATAATCCACATAATCAAGTATTAGTCTCAAGATTAATGACTAATTACCTTATTAAATCTAGACTGGTTGAGAGGGTGTTACAAATCTACCCCTTAAGAAGATTCCGTCCTCGGAATCTCATCGCGCTCGAATAGGGAAGGATATCGACTCCTCATATCTACTTCAGTTTCCCAGGTTAAATCGGAACCCAAACTGTACTTCCACTTGACCAAAACCATTAGTATCTGCTTCTTTCTCAGCTTTGTCACTTTACGGTCAAGTAATTCAACTGGTTCCTCGATGAGCCTCTGTGTTGAATCCACACGTAGATCTTGTATCGTAAGATGTAACACCACTTTTCTAAAATAGCTTTTAGAAATTCAATTACTACTGATTAGCATTCTAAAATATCAGAGTTTGCGGAAAACTAACTACAACACTTTAATACTAACAGTTTTACAAAAAGTAGTGTTAAAAGTACTATTTTCAAAAGCTGGGAGCTATCCAACTCTGCGGAGCACCGGGGCCTTACCCTTGCTGGAATCTGGTTACCTGCATGTACAACATACTAAAACGTAAGCTTTCGCTTAGTGAGCATACTACTGACTAATAAACACATAGCATGAGTATCTTTTCTCGGGATGTCTCACATCCCAGCTATAACCTGCAAAACAGTCAAACTGTTAACTAGTCCCGGGGTATGATCACACCTCGCGCGTAACCAAGCCCCTGACACTTTATTTGTGGGTATAAGGATCTCAATATACCCCTTTCACTATTCTGGATACAAAGTATCTGCTTTTCTTAGTACAAGACTTCTCTAAGCCAGGTACTTTCTGTACTCGAGCACATACATAACACATATCACAAACACATATATCATATTGTTCACTTGGTACATAAATGCATACTACTCATATCAAATACTATAACATAGTGCTACTGAACAACTGAACAACAGCCTTTAACTTAACATATCAAACATACAATTGATATACTAATCACTTAGTGCACAAACATATACTAATCTGATTAAAGGTAAGTACACTCACCTCCGCAGCAGTTAAGAATTACACTCCTATCAGAAAAGTGTCAACTCTTATTGCCTACAAACAATAAATAATAACTGAATTAACTTCTGAACGCTACGTACGAAATGAACACACTACGCACGAAGTGAATCACACTGCGCGTGAAGTGAATCCCACTACGCGCGAAGTGAACTCTCACTACGCATGAAGTGAATCCCACTACGCGCGAAGTGAACTCTCACTACGCATGAAGTGAATCCCACTACGCGCGAAGTGAACTCTTACTACGCATGAAGTGAATCCCACTACGCGCGCAGTGAACTCTCACTACGCATGAAGTGAATCCCACTACGCGCGAAGTGAACTATCACTACGCACGAAGTGGCTCACACTTCGTGCGACCAAAACTCATCGACTTCATCTCTTACATTGAGCACTTCGTACGAAATGAAGTCACTACGCACGAAATGGGCTTCACTTCGCACGGCTAAAACTCATCATGTTCTTCCACTCAAATCTTGAACAACTCGAAATTAATGATACCAACAGGTTCTAAAACATAAAGAATTCTTACCTTTTGCTTCTACTTCGCTATAACAAACAAAATCAGCTATCCTCCTCTTGATTTCTTGCTAAGAATCTCAATTTTAGTGGCTATGTGTGTTTTTATCTGTTCTTGCAAATGGTCTCATTGACTAAACATAGTCAAATGCATACATATATAATTACACTTTCAAACAATGGCAATTCAGCCCCTGCACTTAACCACTTTGCACACTTGACAACTTTAGCCCCTTCTAGTTTTAAATCACATAATCACAAAGAAAATGCAACTTGCTAAACACACATACAACATTTCACAACAAAAGAACTTTCAAACTTTGGGGTGTTACAACTCTTCCCCACTTGGAATGATTTCGTCCCCGAAATCAACTGTACACATAATAACTTAACATCATAACACATTGAATGCTACCCTAGCTGTAACACCTCGCTTTTGAAAACCAGATTTTTCATGAAATTTAATTCAAATCACCATTTTAATTCATGAACTTGGATTCTAATCACTTAGAAATGATTTAGAAACAGATTGGAATATTTAGAATCATTTCTTGATTCCAAATTCGGGTTTGACTAAGTTTGACCTAACTCAAGAACTCAAGAACAAAGAAGCATGAGGGAGATGATAGACTTACAAGGTAGAAGGAGATGATGAAGATGATGATAAAGAACTGATATTAGCTTGGATTTGCAACTGAAATTGATCTTGGTGACTTCTCTTTTGATTTCTTCTTCACGGCTCAAGAACAAGAAAAAAAATGAGAAGTGTGTGTGCGTATCTGTGAAAAGGAAAGAAAAGAGACCGACTTAAGGTCTCAATAATATCCACACGGGGTATTTTGTTCCCCTTCTCAACTTACAACTTAATACCCGTTTACCCGTTTCAACTAACGGGGATATTTCCGGAATCCTTATTCAAAACCGTTTAATATTTTATTAAATTTATCTATTTTCTCTATAATATTTATTATCATGATTTCTTAATTATTTTAATAATAATTCTAACATTTATTAATAAACTCGAGATTCGGAACGTACCGAAGGTATAGACAACTAGGCCCATTTGAGGATGTTACAAATCTACCCCCCTTAAGAAGATTCCGTCCTCGGAATCTGGTCTTCTGTAAACAAGTGGGGATATCGGGCCTTCATGTCATCCTCAGTCTCCCACGTCAAGTTTGACCCAAGGTTGTGTTTCCATTTGACCAAGACCAATCGGATGTTCTTCTTCCTCAACCGTTTGACCTTAGTGTCTAATATTTCAATCGGTTCTTCCACCAATCGCTTGGTAGAATCAACCTTCAGGTCTTGTAGAGGCAAAATCTGATCTTCCTCTACTTTACACTTTCGCAGATAACAAACGTTGAAAGTACTGTGAATACCTGACAATTCTGGAGGCAATTCCAAAGATACAGTCTGCTCGTTGACTTTGGCAAGAATCTTGAAAGGACCAATGTAACGCGGACTTAGCTTGCCCTTCTTACCAAACCGAGTTACACCATTCCATGGAGAAACCTTTAAGAATACCCGGTCACCAATTTCAAAGGTAACAGGTCTGCGTTTCGAATCAGCATACATCTTCTGTCTATCACGAGCCGCCTTTAACTTTTCACGTGCAACTTTGACTTTATCGGCTGTAATTTGAACCAAATCAGGTCCTGCATATTGTTTCTCTCCCAGTTCTAGCCAACAAGTAGGGGTACGACAACGCCTACCATAAAGCATCTCGTACGGTGGCATACCAATGCTAGAATGATACGAATTATTATAAGCAAATTCGATCAAAGGTAGATGAGAATCCCACTAACCACCATATTCAAGTACACACGCGCGTAACATATCTTCAAGAGTTTGAATAGTCCTTTCGGACTGTCCGTCAGTCTGGGGGTGGTATGCGGTACTCAAATGAACACGAGTACCAAGCTCTCGTTGAAGACTGGCCCAAAAGTTTGATGCAAAACGAGTATCCCTATCAGAAACAATTGATAAAGGAATACCGTGGCGAGATACAATCTCGTTGATATATAACTGAGCAAGGCGAGTCATTGACCAAGATTCGCAGACTGCAAGAAAATGTGCACTCTTAGTGAGACGATCGACTATTACCCAGATCATATCATGCCCTTTTGAAGTCCTGGGCAATTTAGTGACAAAATCCATGGTAATATTATCCCACTTCCATTCTGGAATCGGTAATTGCTGCAAATTACCATAAGGCTTTTGATGTTCCGTTTTGACTTGTGCACATGTTTAACATTTTTCGACATATGAAGCTATATCACGCTTCAATGTGGGCCACCAGTAAAACACCCTAAGATCATGATACATTTTAGTACATCCAGGGTGAATAGATAACTTTGATTTATGAGCCTCCTGGAGAATTAAATCACGGTTTCCTCCAAGGCTAGGCACCCAGATTCGGGATTTAAAATTCTTTAGCCCACGGTTGTCAATTTCTAGTTGATTCTTCAGTTTAGTCATCGTTTCTGCTTTCAAGTTAGACTCTAACAAAGCCTCATGTTGCGCCTCCTTAAGTCGAGTGATGATATCAGATACAATAGTAAGCTTCATGAATCTGACACTCTCCGAAGAGCCCTTTCGGCTTAATGCATCTGCTACAATGTTTGCCTTTCCCGGATGATATTTGATTTCACAATCATAGTCTTTGATCAACTCTAACCATCTCCGTTGCCTCATATTAAGCTCCTTTTGAGTGAAAACATACTGCAGGCTTTTATGATCTGTGTATACCACACACTTAGTACCATAAAGATAATGACGCCATAGTTTCAAAGCAAATACTACAGCAGCCAATTCAAGATTATGTGTTGGGTAGTTCTTCTCGTGAGGCTTTAATTGGCGGGAAGCATAAGCAATTACCTTGTCCCTCTACATTAGGACACTTCCCAAACCTGCATAAGAAGCATCACAATAAACAATAAAGTCTTCTGACCCGTTGGGTAAGGTCAGAACTGGAGCTTGACATAACAACTGCTTCAGAGTTTGAAAGGCCTTATCTTGTTCAGCAGACCAATCATAAGCAACATCCTTACGCGTGAGTTTAGTTAAAGGACCTGCTATTTTGGAGAAATTTTGAATAAAACGCCGATAGTAACCGGCAAGTCCTAAGAAGCTTTTGATTTCAGATGGGGTTTTAGGAACTCCCCAATTCATCACGGCCTCGACTTTGACTGGATCAACCATTACACCATTCTTGCATATAACATGACCAAGGAAATGTATTTCTTCAAGCCAGAACTCACACTTAGAAAATTTAGCAAATAAATGCTCGCGTAAAAGAGTATTAAGAACCACACGAAGATGAGTCTCATGTTCTGCCTCAGACTTGGAATATATGAGAATATCGTCAATGAATACTATCACGAACTTGTCAAGAAAAGGGCGACATACACGATTCATCAACTCCATAAACACATCCGGAGCATTTGTCAAACCAAAAGGCATCACTAGAAATTCGTAATGCCCATATCTGGTTCGAAAAGCTGTTATAGGAATGTCCTCCTCGCGTACCCGAACTTGATGATAACCAGACCGAAGATCAATTTTAGAAAAACAAGTAGCACCCTGTAGCTGATCGAACAAATCATCTATGCGAGGAAGAGGGTACTTATTCTTTATTGTTCTTTTATTTAACTCCCTGTAGTCTATGCACATACGCATCGTCCCGTCTTTCTTTTTAACAAACAAGACTGGAGCTCCCCAAGGCGAAGAGCTGGGACGAATAAAGCCTTTATCGAGGAGTTCTTGAATTTGAGTCATCATCTCGCGAATTTCAGACGGAGCGAGACGATAAGGAGCTCTTGCCACAGGTGTAGCACCTGGAACAAGATTAATTTGATATTCTACATCTCGTATCGGAGGCAATCCAGGTAATTCGTCAGGAAAGACATCAGGGTATTCCGACACCACCCTTATGTCACTAACAACTTTCTTTTCCATTTTTGTATCAATCACACGAGCCAAATATAATTCACACCCTTTGGCTATTGATTTGTGAGCTTTAATTGCTGAGACTAAAGGAATTTCAGATTTCCTCCGTTCACCACGAGCCATAGCATATGACCCATTTGGTAGAGGAATTTTGATTAGCTTTTTAGAACATAGAATTTCAGCATTTTGATTAACAAGCCAATCCATGCCGACAACCGCATCAAAACCAGAGATAGGTAAAAGCAACAAAGATATCGGAAAACTATGACTGTCAATTTCAAGCGAAGCTTGTGGAATTGATGAAGTAACGGGCACTAACTCACCATCAGCAACTTCCACATCAATAGGACTTGTCATAAGAGAACTAGGAAGTTGAATTCTTTCACAGAATTTAGGAGAAATAAAAGAGTAAGTAGCACCAGAATCAAACAGAATACATGCAGGCATTGAATTAATTAAGAATGTGCCTGTAATAACATCACCTGTTGTCTTAGCCTCGTCAGCCGTCATCTGGAAAGCCCTGCCAGCTGCCCGTGGTGCATTCTCCTTTTTCGGCCCTGACGATGATCCTCCAGCTCCTCCTGATCCCCGTCCCTGACTTGATCTGCATTCAGACAAGCGATGTCCCGGTTTGAAGCATTTATAACAAACATTTCCTTTAAATTGACAAGCATCAGTAGAATGCCCCTTCTGCCCGCATTTGTAACAACGGGCTGTATCCCGGGTACATTGACCAGTATGATAAGTACGACATTGGGAACACCATGGAGTAGTAGACGGGTTATACTTCTGAGTCCCCTGTTGTTGCCGAGACCCACCACTCCAATTTCTCGACCCTGAAGACTGATCAAACTTCCTCTTAAAGTTCCCACTAGTAGGCTCCTTTTTCTGTGCGTGATCGCTTTCATACTGCCGCGCCATCTCGAACGCAATATCTAATGACAGAGCACTCCTAACTGAAGCTCGATAATCCGGTGGAAGAGTTTTTGCAAACCGTTTTATCTTTGACTTCTCATCTGGCAGTAAGTGATTCACAAATCTCATCTTATCAGAAAACCGCTCGATCAAGTCTTCAACCGGTTTATCACCCTTTTTCAATGCCATGAACTCCTCCTCCAATCTATCCATCACTTGATCTGAACAATACTTACTTCGGAGGATTCCCACAAAATCTGCCCAAGTATATGTAGCTCTCACCTCTGCTGGCGTGGACGAGATCACAGTATCATACCATGTCATTGCATTACCCCTTAACTGCTTCCGAGCAAATCCCACTTTGTTGGATTCCTTACAACTGCTGTTGTCGAAAGCTAACTCCATCTCGCGGATCCACCTCTCAGTAACACTTGGATCCATGCTACCTTCAAAGGTAGGTGGCTGGCAAGATAGGAAAATTTTAAGATCTGGTGACATTTTGGGTTCTGCCACTGGTTGCACCAACACTCTTTCCTCAGAAGCTTTTAAACGAGCCTCTAAATCTCTTATGTAAGCCTCTCTATCTCTATGTTCAGCCATGTTATTCTTGTAAATAATCTGGCTAAACAAAACATAAATAACATACTTAGTACTTTTTATCATATTTTACTAACATAACATGCAAGTAAACAATAGCATTTCAAGAATATAACACTCTTTCACACACCCCATGACCCCCCGAGGAACACTAAACAATGGTCGGGCCTGGGTTTGAGACTGAATACTTTTACAAGTACCCAATTCACTCAAACCTAGGCTCTGATACCAACTTGTAACACCTCGCTTTTGAAAACCAGATTTTTCATTTTAATAATAGAAATTCAAGAATCCAACTGCATGGATCCGTTTATAAACAGAACTTAACCAAACCTGTTTTTCAAAACTCATTAACAGCAGCGGAATTATAAAAGTGGCTATAATTACAACCAAAAAATCAGCCACAGTATACAAAAGATCAGTTGGTGTTACTAAACTGTTCACCGACCACTTAACCAAGTTTATACAAACATAAACAGTAATAAAAGTAACAAAACAAGTGTTCCTCCAAAAGATAATTAACAACCAGCAGGTACCCAAAGCTCACGCGCCTAAGTGTTACCTGCAGTCATGGGAAGAGTATCTGTTAGCTAATTAAAGCTAGTGAGCATAAGATAGCATATTCAGTAATATAAATATATCACATATCAACAATATATCAAACAGTGCTATCCTAGCATCTCGTGATGAGCTGGCACAGCCAGAAGGAAGCATAATCTTGCAGGGTAGCGAGCCCGGCTCAACACTCCTAACTGGGGAAACCAGACACATCAACCGCGCGGGTGGGTGAGCGGGTAGCGGTCCACCGTTGCGTTATGGAGCCATAGACTCCATGGGGTACAACAATCAGTCGATCCCCCTCATCGCACGAGGAACTTTGGGCTAGCCAAACCCTAAATACCTATCTAGGTACCGTTGACGCTATCATCGACCCGCAGGCCTCAAGGCATCCCAGACCGCAGTCTGGCCTCGTTCAAGGACTACAAATAGCCCCCATATCTCGGATCCGATCACAAACACATAATTGACCCATTCAGGGCCTCATAGCGCTCATACATATCATATCATAATCATGATTCAATGGTTACGTGTGTCATGCATAAATATAGCATACAGTACGCATTTCAAGCATACAACAGTGTTAAGTACATTTCATGGAATTACTTGCACATACAAATAACATGTAATACGATTATATTAATTAGTATGTTATCCTATACTCACCTGTGAGGCTAGAGACTAAAGCAAACAAAAATCGTGATCGTCGCGCTCTTCTTCCGGGTCGTACAGCTTACCTATAAAATAATACTCGTGTTTAGTCACTCCACACAAGTACATTAACTAATAAACTAATATGATACCCCTAATGATGCCATTAGACTAAATAGAATCCTAAACGAGCATCACGTACGACAAAACGTCGAAAAACAGCACAACAGTGCACTGTTCATAACAGACAGTCCCTACGGCCGTAGTAAAAATGTCCTACGGCCGTAGGACCATTTTTTATAGAACACCCTCCTACGGCCGTGGGGAAAACTTACTACGGCCGTAGTAACCAATTTACAGTCAGTATGCGAGAAACAGCCCCCTGTTCAGTCCATTTGCAAACCAAACCCAATTCCATCAATCCCAAATCCATTTCCAGTGTTTCCATATGATTTTAGACATCCAAATGAATCCAAAAACATACATATAACAACATCAAACCAAAGATTGAAGGTATAGGATCAAATTCTTCCATTTTGACCCATTTCAAGCTTTTCATGAAATTTAATTCAAATCACCATTTTAATTCATGAACTTGGATTCTAATCACTTAGAAATGAT
Organism: Pulicaria dysenterica; assembly: GCA_947179395.2. NCBI lineage: Eukaryota > Viridiplantae > Streptophyta > Magnoliopsida > Asterales > Asteraceae > Pulicaria > Pulicaria dysenterica. Next base: position 17,808,144 of record OX359293.1, on the reverse strand, counting down.
TTAGAAACAGATTGGAATATTTAGAATCATTTCTTGATTCCAAATTCGGGTTTGACTAAGTTTGACCTAACTCAAGAACTCAAGAACAAAGAAGCATGAGGGAGATGATAGACTTACAAGGTAGAAGGAGATGATGAAGATGATGATAAAGAACTGATATTAGCTTGGATTTGCAACTGAAATTGATCTTGGTGACTTCTCTTTTGATTTCTTCTTCACGGCTCAAGAACAAGAAAAAAAATGAGAAGTGTGTGTGCGTATCTGTGAAAAGGAAAGAAAAGAGACCGACTTAAGGTCTCAATAATATCCACACGGGGTATTTTGTTCCCCTTCTCAACTTATAACTTAATACCCGTTTACCCGTTTCAACTAACGGGGATATTTCCGGAATCCTTATTCAAAACCGTTTAATATTTTATTAAATTTATCTATTTTCTTTATAATATTTATTATCATGATTTCTTAATTATTTTAATAATAATTCTAACATTTATTAATAAACTCGAGATTCGGAACGTACCGAAGGTATAGACAACTAGGCCCATTTGAGGATGTTACACTAGCGCACTAGCGGTAGTCTTACATCTCCTCAACTCTGAATGCTATCGCAGCGTACTGGCAATAGTCTTACATCATAAATCTACCTGCTATTACTGTAGGTCTATCACAAACTAAACATAAAATAACATATCATAAGTAAAACATATATACACTTAAGTGTATCTGATCTCTTTCAGTATTTCCACTGTAACTTTACCATTCTTATTTGTTTGTTACACAAACTCACAACTTTTCTTTTAATTAAACTATTAACTGTGCTTCAAAACATATTGAATGCTACCGTAGCGCACTAACGGTAGTCTTACATCCCTTTATCTCTGTATACTATTGCCTCTCTACTTGCTACTAAAGTAGAAGGTCTACTGCATACTGAGTATAAATCAATTATTACATACCCAACATAGTATAATTACACCTAAGTGTAATTTAATCCTTTCTCATGTTTCTATTCTATCTTTACTATCACATCTGTCTACTACACAACTCTCAACTTTCTATAAAATACAGCCACCGGCTGTTCTCTACCACTGGATTTATCATTTCTTGTCCCGTCTGGACAACTACTGATGCATCTGTTACATACTTACAATGGTAGTTATACATGTTATACTATCTAAGACATCTTTACTATATTTTCTGGCATATAAATTACTCTCTCTATCCTTGAGATGATCCTCAAAGGACCATTAAACTACCTTCCTAGCTTATCTTTCTTTCTGAATCAGTTCATCCATATCCACGATGATACTTTTAATAACACATAGCCTCCAATCTGGAGCTCTACTAATAATCTTTTCTTATCACATAGCTGTTCTGTTTATCTTGAGCAGTTCTAAGCCGCTCAAATAACTGTTATACTATCTTTACATTCGATCGAGTGCTGAGTTCTCTCATTCTGATCAACCCCGTCCCAGCAAATAGGAGTTCTGTATTCCCCATCATACATCATCTGGTACTAGATATGCTATTACTCAAACGTAACTGTGATCATACTGGAACTCTATTAACATATATACGTATCTCAACTGCCACTAAAATCAATAATACATGCTCTGAGCATATCTCTCTGTGTTGATATATTCCTCTTGCTCTGCCCAACCTCACAAGGGTGGAATATTGTGCTAAGATATAACTTAGTTCTCATATCTTTCTGAAATTTTCTCCAGAACTTAAAGATAACCAAGTATCTCTATCTAAATCATTATACTGTCATTTTATATCTAACTGCTACTTTTCATAAAATTTCTGATACTCTTCTCTAACTTGTGGATAATTCAAAATTTTCTCAACCTTCTTTGCTAAAACACATTCTATTCTTGACTACTAGTAATTTCTGCTCATATCTCTCGTCAATTTGGACATCTAATCTTTGATACGCTGAATCTTGGGCTGCTATCTTTTAACTACCTTAGTATTTAATAGATTCTTTCTTATGGTCACCCCCTTCTGACTGCTTCATTCTGTACTACTTTAACTTGATCTAGTATTGACTTATGTCTAGCATTCTTACTTGAGGTATCTATATTTTAGGGTAGTTGACTTGATGCTAAAAACATCTTTACTAAATTAACTTTCCAACTACTATTAGTTTCAAATCCTGAGTCGAATAATCGCTTCATACTTGTGGGGAGTCATATTCTGAGAACTTCATTGATTCTATCCTGCTCTCTGACTTCATCTGATGGTACTCTGACCACAACTCTATCCCTGCATACCATTCTACACTATGAAACTAATCCAACAAATTATCTACTTCTTAAACTGGGTACTGATTTTTGTTTGTAACCTTATAGTGTTCTCTGCAATCTATACACATTCTGACTAGCTATTTCTCTTTAAGATTATCTATATTAATGCGCCCCACATTAGGCTAATGGATTGGACGAAACCCTTATCTGTTAACTATTACAGTTGAATCACCAACTCTTACTTTTCTGGGCCAATCTGTACAATATCTTAACTCCTTGGTTCTATTCTTGACTTTATACTAATACTAAATTCTACTTATCAAAACTCTAGAATTACTGGTAATTCTTTTGGGAAATACATCTGAGTAGTCACCACTGGTGGTATCTATTAAATCTACTATGACTATCTTTTATACTACACTTTTCCACATAAACTAGACAAGCTATATCATTAAGCATCAAGTACTTTCTCATTTTGCTGACAAGTAACTGCAACACTGACTCTCTTACTATTACTTCTGTCCAATAGTTCTTCCCCACTTGGAGTCTAAGCCCGCATTGCTCTCTGATCTCCGAGTACCTGAACTTGCTATTAACTCAATTAATCAATACTAATAACTGCTTAAAACTCTTCCATGGTAAACTGCTAAATATCTGTCTCTTTAACCTTGTACCAATCTGTACTATTTACAATAGTAGTCTTATCATTTGTTGTATCTACTTACTACCACATTAGATCTAACCTTTACGTCTTAAACCATAAACTGGAGAGTTCTGCCCGTAACTAAGGCATCCCTACTTTCTAGCACTTACTCTCATTATAACAAAACTAGGCTAAATAATTAACTGACTTACTCTGTGCGACTAATAACTTTAGGCAATAATATCTAAACTAGTAAACTGGTAGCACACTTAGAACAAACTATTTCAAATCTTTGATCACATGCCTCTACTTTTCACACTTCGTATATCTGAGTGGGGAACTAGCCCTCCATGCTGTAGTACAAACTTCGGCTTATTATTTAACATTGTCACTGACTTAACCTTTCTCTTTGGGTTCACTATTCTCTGCTTTCTCAACTACTTCTCTTTTCTTCTCTGTAAGACTTATCATCTCACCCACTTCGTTGCGAATAACTGCCATTAAACTTCACACGTATCATTTCTAACATCAGACTATACCACTGTAATTACAAAACTTCTATACCAAGTCACTCTGAACAAAACTACATATTCTTAACAATTTCTAGGTGATGTCATTCACCAACTTTATCTTCTTATCATCAGATTCTAGATTATTTTTGTGATCTGTTCTATACAAGCTTCTAGTACTGCTATACTCTTAACAACTCTTTAAACTAAGTCTATGTCATAGTCTCAATCTATGTTTCTAACTTTCTCCACATCAACATGGTCTACCAGTCTTTCACTGTCTCAAACAATAAGTTCGATACGTACATAACTTTTCTCCCTGGTTGACACCTACTAATACGAAAAATCTCATTCCATCCCTATTAATCATCACTACTCACAACTAGATCTAAAATCTTCCCTCTAACGAGGTAATTTCGCATACTGAACAATCTTTACACATCTACCCTTGCATCGAGTTCTTTCTTAGCTTTAATTCTTACTAATGGTTTAACTGTAACCTATACTGCTGTATCCATGTACTACAATAACATAACTTTCTTTTCCTTCTAAAACTTACTCAACCACTTAGTTGATAATATCTAAAACGTTGTTTATAGGACTTTGCTCCACTTTATCACTACTATCTACTTTACTAAACTGGTCTCAAGATCTTGCAATCCATCTGTAACAACTCCCTCTAAAGGGTTTACTTATAGGTCTATTGGTTTAAAATAAGGATTGCATCTGTAAAATAGGTAATTCTGATCTTCTGAAGTATACTAGCCTCAGGCTACTTTATCTAACTCGTACCAACTTACCACATACTATAAATTCATAATCAGATATCTTTAACATATACTACTAAACAACTTTCTCTGTTTCTCATAATAAGGTATGTAATATTATCAATACTACATTTATCTCATTTTCTGTTCTTGTCTGATTCACACATACTGTACTATCACGTATCACCCCTCACTTGATTCACAAGGTACTGACATGGAAATCTTAAGCTCAATTGCATATCATATGTTCTTCACATACACTGGCCAGGCGTTGTGAGGAACATATTATACATAATTGTTCTTAATACCGTCGCGGAATACCCCGATTCACAAGCTTAGGTCACGTATTAACATAACTAATTACACCTGTTAAACATTTTTCTTTTCTCTGGAATTATATAGGCATATGGTCATTTAGCACTTAACCACATAACTATTACACATACATAAACATTACTACTCATGCTCAATCTGTAAAACAGATAACAATTCATAAACCTCTACTAACCGTATGCTCACCAAGGCTACTGCCCCAGGGATAGCTCCTCTTAACCTCAAAACCACGGTTTAAGTTCAGACATCACACTCGTGTGTGCCCAAATCTCTTAAACCTTGGCTCTGATACCAAGTTGTAACACCACTTTTCTAAAATAGCTTTTAGAAATTCAATTACTACTGATTAGCATTCTAAAATATCAGAGTTTGCGGAAAACTAACTACAACACTTTAATACTAACAGTTTTACAAAAAGTAGTGTTAAAAGTACTATTTTCAAAAGCTGGGAGCTATCCAACTCTGCGGAGCACCGGGGCCTTACCCTTGCTGGAATCTGGTTACCTGCATGTACAACATACTAAAACGTAAGCTTTCGCTTAGTGAGCATACTACTGACTAATAAACACATAGCATGAGTATCTTTTCTCGGGATGTCTCACATCCCAGCTATAACCTGCAAAACAGTCAAACTGTTAACTAGTCCCGGGGTATGATCACACCTCGCGCGTAACCAAGCCCCTGACACTTTATTTGTGGGTATAAGGATCTCAATATACCCCTTTCACTATTCTGGATACAAAGTATCTGCTTTTCTTAGTACAAGACTTCTCTAAGCCAGGTACTTTCTGTACTCGAGCACATACATAACACATATCACAAACACATATATCATATTGTTCACTTGGTACATAAATGCATACTACTCATATCAAATACTATAACATAGTGCTACTGAACAACTGAACAACAGCCTTTAACTTAACATATCAAACATACAATTGATATACTAATCACTTAGTGCACAAACATATACTAATCTGATTAAAGGTAAGTACACTCACCTCCGCAGCAGTTAAGAATTACACTCCTATCAGAAAAGTGTCAACTCTTATTGCCTACAAACAATAAATAATAACTGAATTAACTTCTGAACGCTACGTACGAGATGAACACACTACGCACGAAGTGAATCACACTGCGCGTGAAGTGAATCCCACTACGCGCGAAGTGAACTCTCACTACGCATGAAGTGAATCCCACTACGCGCGAAGTGAACTCTCACTATGCATGAAGTGAATCCCACTACGCGCGAAGTGAACTCTCACTACGCATGAAGTGAATCCCACTACGCGCGCAGTGAACTCTCACTACGCATGAAGTGAATCCCACTACGCGCGAAGTGAACTATCACTACGCACGAAGTGGCTCACACTTCGTGCGACCAAAACTCATCGACTTCATCTCTTACATTGAGCACTTCGTACGAAATGAAGTCACTACGCACGAAATGGGCTTCACTTCGCACGGCTAAAACTCATCATGTTCTTCCACTCAAATCTTGAACAACTAGAAATTAATGATACCAACAGGTTCTAAAACATAAAGAATTCTTACCTTTTGCTTCTACTTCGCTATAACAAACAAAATCAGCTATCCTCCTCTTGATTTCTTGCTAAGAATCTCAATTTTAGTGGCTATGTGTGTTTTTATCTGTTCTTGCAAATGGTCTCATTGACTAAACATAGTCAAATGCATACATATATAATTACACTTTCAAACAATGGCAATTCAGCCCCTGCACTTAACCACTTTGCACACTTGACAACTTTAGCCCCTTCTAGTTTTAAATCACATAATCACAAAGAAAATGCAACTTGCTAAACACACATACAACATTTCACAACAAAAGAACTTTCAAACTTTGGGGTGTTACATAAGAACCTGTGTTTGATCCTCTGCGTTGCACTTGCGAAGATAACACAAGTTGAAAGTATCATGAATACCTGCTAACTCGTCAGGAAGATCTAAAGTAACTGTCTGATCATTAACCACTCGTTTAATTCTAAAGGGACCGATGTATCGAGGAGCTAACTTCCCGCGTTTTCCAAATCGAATAACGCCCTTCCACGGAGATACCTTTAAGTAAACCTTTTCTCCCTCGACAAAAGATACCGGTCGACGATGCGGATCGGCATACATTTTCTGTCTATCTCTGGCAGCTTTCAACTTTTCTCTGGCAATAGCTACCTTATCTGCAGTAATCTATACAATATCGGGCCCTGCAAACTGCTTTTCTCCAACCTCTAACCAACAAGTCGAAGTTCTACAAGGACGCCCATATAACATTTTATACGGCGGCATACCGATGTTGGAATGATAGGAGTTGTTGTAAGGAAACTCAACTAGTGGCAGATGTGAATCCCAAGAACCACCAAACTCTAACACACAAGCCCGAAGCATATCTTCTAAAGTCTGTATAGTTCTTTCTGATTGACCATCTGTCTGTGGGTGATAAGTTGTACCCAAATTGATCCTGGATCCTAACTACCTTTGTAAGTTGTTCCAAAAGTTAGACACAAATCTCAAATCTCGGGCTGAGACAATAGAAAGAGGAATCCCATGTCTAAACACGATTTCATCAATATACAACTGTGCTAACTTACTCAACGATGCGGTTTCAGCAGTAGCAAGGAAGTGAGCACTCTTGGTTAATCTGTCAACTATAACCCAAATCATATCATGACCTCTCTGAGTTCGTGGAAGTTTTGTTACAAAATCCATCGTAATATGATCCCACTTCCACTCAGGTATTTCCAATTGTTTCAAAGATCCGTACGGTTTTTGATGTTCGGCTTTAACTTGTGCACAGATGTGACATGTTTCGAAAAAACGGGCGATATCCATTTTCATTGTCGGCCACCAGTAAAGGGATTTTAAATCATGATAAAATTTCGTACTACCCGGATGTATTGATAATCTGGACTTGCGAGCTTCATTCAGAATTAACTCCCTCAAGTTTCCAAACTTTGGCACCCAAACATGTGTATGATATACCTTCAAACCACGCGAGTCAATAGTTAATTCATTTTGTCGTTTGATCATCAGTTCATCCTTCAAGTTTTCAACCTTCGAGGCTTCAAGTTGAGCGGCTAAAAGTTGATCCACTAAATCTGATTTAATTTCCATTCGCATAAATCTCACAATATCCGAGGATCTTTTTCTGCTAAGTGCATCCGCAACTACATTCGCTTTTCCCGGATGATACTGAATATCGCAATCATAATCTTTGATCAATTCCAACCAACGACGTTGTCTCATATTCAATTTCTTCTGAGTGAACACATACTGAAGGCTTTTGTGATCATTGCAAATCTTACACTTGGTTCCGTACATATAATGTCTCCATAGTTTCAAAGCAAATACCACCGCTGGTAATTCTAAATCATGTGTTGGGTAGTTTCGTTCGTTCGGTTTCAACTGTCTTGAAGCATAAGCAATCACTTTTCCCCGTTGCATCAATACACATCCCAATCCAGCGTGAGAAGCATCACAGTAAAACACAAAGTCTTCTGAACCCTCAGGCAAAGAAAGAACAGGAGTTTGACACAACAATTGTTTCAGAGTCTGGAAAGCATTCTCTTGAGCTGTACCCCACTGAAACTGAACGTCTTTTCAAGTTAACTTGGTCAACGGACAAGCAAGTTTAGAAATCTTTGATAAACCATCGGTAGTAACCCGCTAATCCCAGAAAACTCTTAATTTCTGTTGGCGTTTTCGGAGCACTCCAGTTTATCACCGCTTCAATCTTGGACGGATCTACCTTGATACCATCTTTACAAATTACATGCCCTAGAAATTGAACTTCGCGTAACCAAAATTCACATTTTGAGAACTTAGCATATAATTTGTTTTCCTTTAAAATCTCCAGAACCTGTCTCAAGTGCTGATCATGTTCATCCTCTGTCTTAGAATATACCAAGATGTCGTCAATAAACACAATCACAAACTTGTCTAAGAACGGTCGGCAGACGCGGTTCATCAAATCTATAAATACAGCAGGAGCATTTGTCAAACCAAACGGCATAACCAAAAATTCATAATGGCCATACTAGGTACGAAAAGCTGTCTTTGGTATATCCTCTTCTGCTACTCTCACTTGATGATATCCCGATCTCAGATCAATCTTTGAAAAATAAGAAGCCCCTTGTAGCTGATCAAACAAGTCATCAATCCTGGGCAACGGATACTTCTTCTTGATAGTTCTCTTATTCAATTCTATGTAATCAATACACATTCGCAGAGTCCCATCTTTCTTCTTCACAAACAGTATAGGTGCACCCCAAGGCGAAGAACTCGGACGAATAAACCCCTTATCTAACAGTTCTTGAATATGCGTCATCATCTCCCGGATCTCTGAAGGAGCTAGACGATATGGAGCTTTCGCAATCGGTGTAGTGCTAAGTATCAGAACAATCTTATACTCAACTTCCCGAATAGGTGGCGATCCCGATCGATCATCTGGAAGTACCTCTGGATACTCTAACACAACTCGGACATCGGTAACCGGTTTCTTCTCCTTCTTAGCATCAATTGCATAGGCCAGGTAAGATGCGCACCCTTTGGCTAGAGATTTTCTAGCCTTCATATACGAGATAATAGGAAAAGAAGATTGAGCCCTATCCCCGCGAGCCACGACATGCGACCCGTCAGCTAAGGGAATAGTAATGAGTTTCTTATGACACTGAATACTAGCTTTGTGGTGACTTAACCAATCCATTCCTAGTACTGAGTCAAATCCAGGTATAGGCATCAACAAACAGTGTACAAGAAAGCTAGTACCGTCTATATCTATTAGCACCCCAGTCACTGAAGAAGTTACAGGCACTAACTTACCATCTGCTATTTCTACTTCTAAAGGAGAAGCAATCCCAGAAGCAGGCAATTTCAGTTTATCACATAATGACACAGATATAAACGATCTATTTGCACCAGAGTCAAATAACACACGGGCAGACACAAAGTTTATAAAAAACATACCCTTGATCACATCATTGTTCTCAGCAGCCTCACTTACAGCCATCTTTAAGGCTCTCCCTTCCGCAAAAGATTCAGCCTTTCTCTTCTAACCTGCCAAAGACGATCCCCCGACATTGGCTACCCCTTGCCCCGTCCACGTTGATTTCTGTTTGGTGCAAGCTCCGGATCGGTGACCTTCCTCGTGACAATTCCAACAAACATTCGTTTTGAACCTACAGTCAGAAGGCTCATGACCAAACTCACCACACCTTACACACCGTCGAGTCTGCGGTGTGCACGGACCTGTGTAACGGGACTTGCAAGTTCCACACCATGGCTTACCCTGATTAGACCCCGAACCCTTGGATTTATGATCTCCCCGGTTCTGGTTGCCCTATCACTTACCCTTATTTCCACTCTGATTCCCACTGAATTTGTGATACGATCCTTTTTCACGGTTCATCCTTTCCCTAACTTTCACATCTCCCTCAGCAGCTCTGGCTAGTGTAAATGCTTGAACCAGTGATATTGCCATACGGGTGTTACCCCGATATTCAGGCAATAATGCTTGAACGAAATGTTCAATCTGTAAAGGTTCATCAGGTACCCATTGATTCACGAACCTCAGAGTCTCGTTGAACTTAATGATCAATTCATCCACGGACATCTTATCAATTTGAGCTAAATCCATGAACTCTCGTTTCACATTTGCCAAGTCATACGTGTTGCAGAAGTGTTCACAAAATTTTCTTTGAGACTGTTCCCAAGTTACAGAGTTCAAAGTCTTCCTGGATAAATGAACAATCAAGGAATCCCACCATGTTCCAGCTTGACCCTTTAACCATCGCGTTGCGAACTTCACTCTTTCAGACTCCTCGCAATTACAGGCATCCAATGCCTTAACCGTTTCTCTCAGCCAATTCAGTGTAACATTAGGATCTGAGCTTCCAGAATACTCCGGTGGCTGGCAATCCATAAAATCCTTAAACTGATATTTCGGTTTAAAACTACCCTGTGGTGGATACCATGGAATGAAAAAGTTATGCGGTTGCGGCTGTTGGTGAATTTGATGAGGCTGTGTCACCTGTGGAATCGACACATAGGGTAAAGATCCGAATAGTGTTGACATCGTACTAAACGGAGTAGTAGTGTATACAGGAGGTGGTATGGGTTGAGTAAACACAGCTGATTCTCTAGGCATATAAATTGTTTGGGTTTGCTGAGAGGACTGAGTTTGCTGTTGTTGCTGCTCTAGTTGTTGAATTCGGTCTCTCAGAGTCTGCAGTGTATCCTCCAACTATAACACATAATCCTGTTGATCAGACTCACCGTTATGAGAAGTACCAGCTCGATGATGTTGTTCATTAGCTGTAGTTGAGGACTGGTTGTTGTTTATTCTGGGGGACGCAGGGGTAGTTATCTGGTTCACGTTATCAGCCATATTCTGTCTCATACACAACATCTCACCAATTGTTTCTTCTAAGCAAGTTACAATCAAGATATCATATCCTGTATATCCGAAGATATAAATCCTCTCAGCACAGTCTGCACGGCTATAGCACACTCAGTTGACTAACTCACTGAGTCTTCTCAGTTCCTGAGAATAAGTGAACACAAGTCAGTATATTATCCAGAATACTGAATTCATAATAAGCAACACACTTATTTATATAACATGTATACATACATGATAATTAATACATATATCACATATATTCAATTAATATGACTTGATCTCAATCCATTCTTTAAAAACCGTATAAGATGCCATGCGGTTTTTCTACCATGCGGATTTTTATCATGAGTCTAAATCCGATCAAAGTGTTATGGAAAATGGTTAAGTCTCGAATTCCGAATGCGTGAAAGGACTTCCAAGTTCCCTCCCTTTTAAGTACTCTAACGCAAATTCGTTTGGGTGAAAGGACAATCGGTGCCACATCTTAGATCCTCTTTCCACCCACATGACATTATGCGTGTTGACCTCATATTTGGTCGAACGTCACTCCAGTAATGAGTACACAAGGCACCCATACACCATGTGTTACAATGGTCGTCTAGAATATTCGGCAAATAGTCTTTGTTCTAGCAAAATCCTAGGAGTCAAGAGTCTACCTACTAGGCATCATTAAGTACATCAATAGAGTAGAACTACCCCCACCTTATGTTATATAAAGCAATTGGTTAATATCCGAAAATGAAGGAGCATTCTGAACTTGTGGATGTGCTCTATAAAAAGGTGATATTTGTATCCAACTTGTTGAGAAGAGGAGCTAAAGACTGGTGGGAGCTTCTTATTCAAAAGAAAGGGGAGCATTAGATACTTGGGTACAAATCAAGGAATTATTCCTTCTAAAGTTTGCACCTCAATCTCAGATAGATAGGATCACAAAGAAGTTCTTTAGCATGAAAAATACATCCGGAACGCATGATGAAGTTACTAAGAAGTTTATGGAAAGATCCCGATTCTACCCAATTTATGTTGCTACTAAAGAATGAAGATGCATCGTTTTTTGTCTATCTTAAAAACTAGTATTTGAGAAGCTTTAGTGACTACTAAGTACATAATCTGGATGAGTTAATAGAGTTAGCGAAATGTCAAGAGTGGGAGTTGGATAGGACACGAAGAAAAATGTAGAGGCAACTAACATCTCACACAAAAAGCCAAAGTTTACATTGAATAAAGGAAATTAAACTATCCCACAATATGCTAGGTGGGAAGGTACACCCAAGGGAATGTAGATTAAGATCTCCAACATGTTATAGGTGTAGGTGTTGGGAAAATGATCTCATCAGTTTGAATTTGATGAGACAAAGTTAAGTTTGTAAGATGAGTTCTACATATAACTTAAACAGAATTAAGAAGCTTAGTCAGAATGAACACTTAGAGTGATTCAGACTGAGTATAAGCTGAATATAAGCTGAGCATATATTGATCAGTTTATATTATACCTTAGTTTGTTTATTAATATGTTTAATAATCTGTGTATGTCACATAAGGTATATATTGAGTAATCAGCTTGATGTGTTTCAAGCTGAGTGAGTCAGCTCAAAAGCAGAGTCAGCTCGACAGAGTTGCTAAATATGTTTTAGTCAACTAAGTTAGACTTCTAAGGATGAGTTTATCAATGTACGTGTTAGTTCATGTATGAATTCGGATTTGTTCTCGAAGAACTCAGCTTGATGAGTTTCAAGCTGAGTAACTCAGTCCGAGTGAAGAAGTCAGTTTAAAGATAATTTAAATATGTTTTAAATTCATCTTTATCTCTCTCTATATCTACGGCGCGGATAAGAAGACTCCAGAATCAAGATTGAAAATTGAAGACTCAAGATAAGAAGATTCAAGATTCAAGATTCCGGTTTATCCGAAAGTTAGTTAGCGAATTAGGCTAAGTCTAGTTTGTTAGGAACCGTAGCAACAGGATTATAAATACATAACTCCTGATAAGTTTAGAGGTACGACTTTAATTCAAAAGCAACTAAGTGTTGCAGAGCCAAACCTCACCTCACCGTATGTGTTACGAGTCTTGATTCAGTATCAAGATTTAATCACAGATTGCCAAAGAAGTTCGTGTGTTCGAATTAATCACATTAGTTGTGATATTGGTAAGTAATCATGTGTTGATTCAATCTGTGAAAATCTTTTTTAGAGAGTCGTCGGTATCTATAATTATATGTTAATTATAGATATCTAAGTTTGAGAGAATTGAGAGATTTATATTAGGTGGTTATATATCAAGAGTTGCTTACTTGATAGTCATTGTAATCATCTTCTTATTCAAAGCATTGTAATCATCTTCTGATTAATAAAAGCATTTGACTGTTTATGGTTTGATTTACAGTGTGTAACACATTTCTTTGATTTGTTCAATCTCCGCAGAAAGTGTATTCAACCCCCCCCCCTTCTACACACTGTTGCTTGTTGTTACTCTCTCATACAAGGGGCCAACAACTGGTATCAGAGTAGGCTGAACGATTTCATCAGTTGAATAGTTCAAGATTCTGAGAAAGATTGAAATGTCGACAAGCAATACCCCATCAAACTTTCCTAGGATCTCTGCTAAAGGATGTCTCATATTTGATGGATCTGCCTATCCTATGTGGAAATTCAGAGCCATGCTCTTCCTAAAGTCCATTGACAACCGTATGTCAGAAGTCATCACAAAAGGACCAATAATCCCCAAGATTCCTTCTACTGTCAGTGATACGTCTCCTGGAAAATCTGAGAAGGAAACAAGAAAGCCTGTTGCATCCTGGACTGATGAAGATTGGAAACTCTTCAATCTGGATGACAAGGCAATGAGTGTTCTAGCGAATTCCCTAACTAATGAAATCTTGCGCTCTGTGACTGAGTGTCAAACCACTGCACTAAGGGCTGGAGGAACATTACACATGTATAACCTACAGTCCATCTATGGGTTCTTGCTGAATCATGAACAGATCATAACACACAAAAGAGCTTCTCAACAACAACTAAAAGAATCTTTGGACAAAACAGAAGTTGCATTAGTTGCACAGAAGAAGAAGAAAGGTTCCAAAGCTATGGTTGTTGAATCTGAGACTGAGTCAGAATCTCAAGCTGACCACTTAGACTCAGACTCAAGTGATACTGATGATGTTCAGACTATCACTGAGCAGATGGCAATGTTAGCCAGACGTTTGAGAAGAGCTCAAAGGGGAAGAGGAAGATCTGACATGGGCAAAGGGAAGAGTTCTTTTGATCCAAAGAATGGTGTGTGCTTCAACTGTCAGAAAAAGGGACATATAGCTGCTGAGTGCAGATCTAAGAACGTAGAATCAACATCTGTTGTTGATAAGAATGCTTATAGAGCTGATAAGTACAAGAAGAAGTACACTCAGCTCAAGAAATCAAAGCCTGAAGACAAACCCAGTGGAAAAGGTTTATATGCTGAAACCTGGGATACAGAATCATCCACCTCAGATGATAATGTATGTCTAATGGCTCAAGAAGATGAAGAGCTAGAATTGGATGAGGTTGATTATGGTCAGTCTGAATCTATCTTTGAAGCTGACATGAAGGAAGCTAAGGAAAACAGCAAACTGAGTGATTGGGATCCTGCTTCCATGTACAAGGTCAGTAATTTCTACTCTTATACAGATGAGGAGAAAGGTCTTGCTTTTGATTATTTGTTGAATGATTTCAAGACCATCCTTAAGTCTCACATTGACCTCAAAGCTGAAATTGCAAAACTGAAGGACGAGATTAAGGAAAATAAATCTCTCATAGATGTTGGTAAGAAAGCACAGTGTGACCTTGAATGTCAGAGGCACATTAATAAACTTCTTAGTGAAGAACTTCAGGAAGCAAAAGACAAAGCTGATCAACTTCAAAAGATCACTGAGTCTTGGTGTAAGTCATCAAAGCTTGCTGAACAGTGCATAAACCAACAGATACCTAAACAGGTGAAGGCTGTACTTGGAGGTGACTATCAAACAGCAGCTTATGTAGCTGATGATGAGATAGCAAGTACAGATTCTGAGGAAGATAGACAACTGATTAAGTCTCAGAAGTCAGCCTCAGAGAAAAGACATGATCCAAACCTAAAATTCAATATGTTTGTGAAGGCCAAAGATCATGGTAATGAGTGCTCAACATCCAAACAACATGGTAAGTCTGTGTTGGACAGATTAGGCACTCGGCCTGTTCAAAGAACTTCAGTCATAGAAAGGCTTAATCTAAATCCTTTCAAAAGACAAAATTCTTTATCTGGCTCGGAGAGAAGTTATAAGAACAGGAAGACCACTGTAAGTCAGAGGTCAAATCACAACAATGGTAAGTACAAAGTTTTTGATCTTGGTAAGTCCAAGAAGATCAACAGTGGTAAGTCCAAACCTGTTGAAACTGGTGAGTCCAGTAAGCATGACAAAGGTAAGTCCAAAGTCATGGAGAAGAAGGTTGTTAGTCAATCTTCTCAGGATAACAAACAGTTGCCTGACAAAGGTAAGTCCAAAGTCAGTGATCACCAGGTGAATCAGCTTGCAAAGAAAGTTAAGAAGTTATCCACCACATACAATCCTAAAACTGAGAGTAAATTCTCACAAGGATTGTTAGACACTCTACCTCCTGTCATCATTGGAAGAAGGAGATGCTACAAATGCAGAAGTAGAGGTCATGAGGCTAAGGACTGTGATGCTGAAATCTCAAGGCCTGAGCAAGAACAAACTGATCAGCCTACACAGGATTCAGTTCATGCTCAAGCTGAGCAGTCAGTTTAACAAGATGAAGCTGCTAAGTGCTCCTCATCTAAACTCGCCAAGAAGTGGGTTCCCAAGCAAAACTAATGTGTTTAGTTTTTATTTCATGTGCAGGGTTCAAGTAAATGGTACTTGGATAGTGGATGTTCAAGGCACATGACTGGATGGAAAGGACTTCTCAGTGATTTCCAGGAAGATGAAGGTCCTAAAGTAATATTTGGTGACAACTCCCATGGAAGAACCAAAGGCTATGGGAAGATGCAAGCTGGTAAAGTCACTTTCCAGATAGTTGCATATGTCAAAGGCCTCAAACAGAACCTGATTAGTATCAGTCAATTGTGTGATGAGGACAATGTTGTTACTTTTAGGAAGAAAGCAGGAACAATTTATAATGTTAAGGGAAAGCCTGTATTAATAGCTAAAAGAGAAAGAGATGTGTATCTACTTGATCTTAATTCTGCTGATCCCAATAATGAAACCTGCTTATATTCCTATTCTGTTCCTGAGCTGAGTTGGTTATGGCATAAACGTTTGTCTCATTTGAACTTTAAAAATATAAATATGTTGTCCAATAAAGAGTTAGTCTCTGGATTACCAAAAATCACATTTGTCAAAGACAAATTGTATTCAGCTTGTGAACAAGGGAAACACCATAAAGGGTCCTTTAAATCAAAGCAAAAAATTTTCAATAACAGACCCATTGCATATGTTGCATATGGATCTGTTTGGACCCATAAGTACTCCAAGCCTAAGTGGCAAGAAGTACACTCTAGTGATAGTAGATGAGTTCTCACGATTCACCTGGGTAATATTCCTAAAAGCCAAAAATGAGGCTGCCCTGGAGATAATAAGTTTCATCAAAAGGGAAGAGTTGCAGAAAGGTTTGTCCGTAAAGCAACTCAGAAGTGATCATGGGACTAAGTTCAGGAACTCAACCCTTGAAAGTTTCTGTGAACAAAAAGGAATATTACAAAATTTCTCATCTGTCAGAACTCCACAACAAAATGGAGTTGCTGAAAGGAAAAATAGAACCTTAATTGAGGCTGCAAGGACAATGCTATGTGAGGCATGATTGAAACTCTATTTCTGGGATGAAGCTGTTAGTACAGCCTGCTATACTCAGAATAGGTCAATCATTGTCAAAAGACATGGAAAGACTTCATATGAAATGTATAAGTCTAGAAAGCCCAATATAGGTTATTTCCATATCTTTGGTTCAAGATGCTATGTGCTGAATCAAAGAGATCAGCTCCATAAGTTGGAACCCAAAGCTGATCCTGGAATATTTGTTGGTTATTCCTCAATCTCCAAATCATACAGAGTATATAACTCTAGGAGAAAGGCCATTGAAGAATCAATTCATGTTTCATTTGATGAAGACAGTATTGATCAAGCTGAGAAAAGTCAAGCTGACTCCGTTAGTCTGAGTGAGCTTGAAAGGCCAAGGGAAATCAACATGTAAAATCCTATGTATGTCATAGGAGATGATAGCGATGAGGATGTGTGTTCATCCAAGAAATCATCACAAGCTTCAAAGGATTCTCAAGCTGAGAAAGATGA
The DNA here is from genome assembly GCA_947179395.2 of Pulicaria dysenterica. Lineage (NCBI taxonomy): Eukaryota > Viridiplantae > Streptophyta > Magnoliopsida > Asterales > Asteraceae > Pulicaria > Pulicaria dysenterica. Next base: position 17,790,911 of record OX359293.1, on the reverse strand, counting down.
TGAGTTCGTCAATCCTTTTGGAGCTGAAGTCACTCAGACTGGTAATCTTAGTGATAATCAGTTTGTTGACAATGCTGCTGTTGAGACTGAGAAGATAAGTTCACCTCGAGGTTCTCAACATCACTCAGATTCAGAACCAGACTCTCCAACTACCACATTTAAATTCCTCAAAGATCATCCTCAAGATCAAATCATTGGAAATGTCCAAGAGAAAGTCATGACCAGATCTAAGGCTACAGCTAACTATGCTGCTCACTTTGGTTTTCTGTCTCAGATGAAACCAAAGAATACTGAGGAAGCCTTAGCAGATGAGGATTGGATTGATGCTATGCAAGAGGAATTAAATGAGTTTGAGAGAAATAAGGTCTGGAACCTTGTCCCTGCCCCCAAAGATCATTAAATTATAGGCACTAAGTGGGTCTATAGAAATAAAATGGACAAGGATGGAGTGATAGTTAGGAACAAAGCCAGGCTAGTAGCACAAGAGTATAAGCAAGAAGAAGGAATTGATTATGATGAGACCTTTGCCCCTGTTGCTAGAATTGAAGCCATAAGGTTGTTCCTGGCTTATGCAGCATATAAAGACTTCAAAGTCTATCAAATGGATGTGAAAAGTGCTTTCCTGAATGGAAAACTTCAGGAGGAAGTCTATGTGAAACAACCTCCTGGCTTTGTAAGTTCAAAGTTTCCACATCATGTCTATAAGTTGGACAAGGCTTTGTATGGTCTAAAACAAGCTCCAATAGCTTGGTATGATACACTGTCCACCTATCTACTATCAATGGATTTCACCAGAGGTAGTATAGATAAGACACTCTTTATTAAAAAGAGCAAGGGACAGGCGATTCTTGTACAAATCTATGTGGATGATATTATTTTTGGTTCAACCAATGAATCTCTGTGTGAGTGGTTCTCCAAAATAATGTCACAAAAGTACAAGATGAGTATGATGGGTGAGATGACATATTTCCTAGGCCTACAAATTCAACAAAAGTCTGATGGAATTTTCATCAATCAAAGCAAATATGTTTTGGATTTGATAAAGAAATATGGTTTTGATTCAAGTTCAACCATGAGAACACCCATGACACCAGCTGTCAAGCTGAGTAAAGACTCAGCTGGTAAGCCTGTGTGTCAGTCTACCTATAGAGGAATGATAGGTTCATTACTCTATTTGACAGCTAGTAGACCTGATATCATGTTTGCTACATGTGTTTGTGCAAGATATCAGGCAGATCCTAAAGAATCACATCTTTTAGCTGTGAAAAGGATCTTTAAGTACCTTAAAGGTACACTAAATCTAGGTCTTTGGTATCCAAAGGATTCTGGATTTGAGTTAGTTGGTTTTTCTGATGCTGACTATGCTGGGTGCAAGTTAGATAGAAAATCAACCACTGGAGGATGTCAATTGCTTGGAGGTAAATTAGTAAGTTGGACTAGTAAGAAACAGAACTCAGTGGCTACTTCAACTGCTGAAGCTGAGTATGTTGCAGCAGGGAGCTGTTGTGCTCAAATCTTATGGATGCAGCATCAGCTTCAGGACTTTGGGATGAGTTTCAAGAAAACTCCTATCTTCTGTGATAACCGAAGTGCAATAGCCATCACTTACAATCCAGTATTTCACTCAAGAACAAAGCATTTTGAAATTTGACATCACTTCATAAGGGACATCGTGGAAAAATGTAAAGTTGACATTAAATTTATCTCCACTGATGACCAATTAGCAGATATCTTTACTAAGCCTCTTGATGAAAAGAGGTTTATGTATCTGCTAAGTAAATTGGGTATGCTCAACCCCTAGCTAAGTGTCTAAAATTTGAGTTCTCAGTTTGACAGAGACTAAGTGTCTTAAGCTGGGTGCACAGTTTATAAATAAGTTTTCATAAACTGATCTATATGTCAAACTGAAAAATGAGTTCACACGTTTGGTCAGTTCCAAACATAATTCAACTACTCAGTGTGGTTCAAATGTTAGTTTGAGTTAGTCTCGAACAAAATGACTAAGTGTCATTGAGTCTGAGCTATGTGCTTAACTCACACTGTGTGATTGGTTCACACGTTTGGTAAGTTCCAAACATATTTTACCTACTTAGTGTAGCTAAAATTACATGTTTAAGTCAGTCTTAAACATAAATGACTACGAGTCTGAGCTATGTGCTTAACTCAGACTGTGTGATTGGTTCACACGTTTGGTTGATTCCAAACACTCTATAACTACTCAGTGTGGTTAATAGATTCGTTTGCGTCAGTCTCAGACGAAAACGACTTAGTGTCATTACTTATGAGCTGTGTGCTCTACTCAAGCTGAGTGCACATTTCAAGCTGAGTTTCATTCTCAAGCTGAGTGCACATTTCAAGCTGAGTGCTTAAATCAAGCTAAGTGCTTGAGTTAAACTGAGTAATAGGTTTACTCAGCTTCGTGTGTCCAATCTCATGTGTTATTTACTAAGTGTGAGTGACTCATGACTACTGCGTATTTGAGTCAGTCTCAAATCGCGTATTATACTAACTTGTGTATAGGTATAATACATCAGTTTATATAATCTTATTGTCAGTCAATATTATTATATTACCTTAGTAACCGTTGGAAGATGATTAGTTTTACCCACTTACTGTTACATCACAATTTTACGGCGTAACGGATAAAAAGGGGAATTTCTAACGGTAATTTTTCTCTCTCCTCAGAAAGGTATATATACCGATCTTATTCGGATTAGAGAAGTTTACGCTAACAATTCAGGCTTCTCACCTTCTAAACTACCTTTCGCATACACCTCCATTGCTTAGTGCATACGTTCGTTTCAATACCCTAAATTGCTAAGTGCAATTTTTGAACCGCTCAGTGCGTATTTACAATTTCTCAGTGTAATTAACCAACATGGATGGAATCACGTTAGTTCTCAGTGATCAAATGATTCGAGGTGCTCAGTTCAAGAACAATGGAGTGCCGTTGCTGAAAGTCAACAATCAACGGGCCTGCCTTGCAATTCCTCCGAGAAAACAAGGCAGAGGTTATGAAGCCTGGGTGGCTTATATTCGTAAATGCCCTCTGGCATTCGCCTTCTGTGGCGCACCCCTCCATATCGTTCCTCAACATCTGCTAGAGTTCTGGTACACCTGTACTTACGACCAGAACAGGGGAGAGATAACAGGAACTGTTCTTAATGGTACTAGAACAGTCGTCCTGTCAGTGCAGCGGCTAAGGGATGTTCTTCAACTCCCTCAATCTGATGAGTTCGAGCCGGCTATCACAAGGCAAGTGGCTAGGTCTGTCCTACCTAGAATGGGTCACCCACAGACTGAAAGGGTGATCAAGAAGGCCACTTTTCTAACCGGATGGGGCTTCATGGTGTCCACAGTGGTTCGTTCACTTGGTACCAAGGTTGGAGGATTGGACCAGATCAATGAGTTCGAGATGCAGCTGCTGTACAACATGTACTTTGCGAGAAACATAGACTATGCACAGCTCATCTTCAACGAGCTCCGGGTCCAAGTGATGAAGACCACAAGGGATCTTCATGTACCTTTCATAAGGTACCTGTGCTTGGCATTTGAAACCGAGCTGGGGACAGCGCTCTTTGAAGCTGATCAGGATCTGTCCCTGTTTCCTACACTCAGCTCAAAGATGTTTAACAACGACATCTTTCCAGAGCAAGAGGGTCTGAGTGAGCCCATGCTCCAAATTGCTGAGGCAGCTTCATCAGAAAGTGAAGCAGAGGAATCAAATCAAGGGGGAGCTTCTCAAGCTGACACAGAAGTTCAAGCTGAGCACTCTGCTCAGGCTGAAACAGTTTACACTGCAGCCACCTCTGGTAAGACTTCTCCACTTTCTCTTTCTTCTCACTTTTCTCCATCCACTTTTGGAGATAAGACTGCAGTAGAACCAACTCAGTCTAACCCATCTCCTCCACCTTCATTCCATTTACAATCCAAATCTGAAGCCACCCCTAGTATGCCCACTGCTGCTAGGGAGAATATCTGAACCTACAAACATAAAACTGCCATAGGTGGTGCCACTCCTAAAGGCCTCACTGGAGCTGAGATCACATTGATCCCTCCGGCAGGAGTTGAGGGGGAGACGCCTTCTCTTAAGGTGTCAACCTCAAGGCTCATTCAAACCCAAAAGCCTAAACCGGGTGTGGTGTCTACTCAGCCCACACTTGTTCCATGGGAGAGCCTACTTCTGTGCCTGAACAGACACATTCAGGTTACATTGAACATATGACCAATCCCCAGGGTCAATCACCCCCCTCTTTACCCAAAAGCCAACCACCAACCCATACACTTCACGTCTCGAGCCCTATTCGTTCTATTCATTTCTCACACTCTCTTGCACGACCTGTCAATGTTTCATCTTCAAGCCAGGATGATTCACAGGGTCCAAACTCTGGTGCACATGAGTTTGAAGGTATACACCAACCTTTGGATGATGCACCCAAAGACTCTCCTCACACTGATACTGCCTCCTCAGGCATCCAGCAGTTGAAAGAATATGTTGCTGCTCAGATTGGTTTGTTCCATCTCAAGCAGAAGAAGCACAAATGCCAAATCTATCAAAGGCTTGAGAAGCTGACAAAGGATGTTCGAGAGATTGCCTCTACAGTTGCTGCGCTCCAACAACAAAACACTTCAACCCCTATTGATGATGACAAAAAGGGGGAGAAGGTTCAAGCTGATACTAAAGCTGAGCTAGTTCGAGCTGAAGTTGAAGCTCTACTAGTACTAGCTAAAGGAGCAGAGAGGAAGACTCAGACTGAGGGGGAGTTAGAAACAAATAAAGAGGAACCTGCACCTAAGAGACATAAGGTAAAAGAATCTGAAGCTGACAGTGTCTCTGAATCTGAGGAAGAAACAGAAGAGGATAAAGCCACAAGGCTTATGATTGAAATGCTCGAACAGGAGGAAGCCAATGAGTTGGGCATTTCTCTTGAAGAGCTGAGAAAGAGAAAAGAGAAGGAAGTGAAAGACCAAGAGAAAGAAAAACAGAGAAAAGCTTTAGCTCAAGCTGAGGCTACATACACTGGTCCAAGACCTGATCTAATTCCATACTCAGATGCAGAACTGCAAGAATGTTACTTCAGAAGGAGCTACAACAAATACATCAGAGAAATGACCTTGAGCAGAGAAAATGGAGTTGTCATTCTCACTTTTGAGCTTAGTGACAAATCAACAGTGGGAATGGACCTGAGATACGTTCACAGTATGGGCTACATTGAATGGCAAAGGATAATGATGTTGCTCGAGAAATTTAAAAGAAGTCAGATCAAACAAGAAATTCTATCTGAAGTCTCCAAGTTGATTGCTCGAGCTGAAGAACTAAGGTATGTCCCAGTTCCTGGTCTGCAGTGGGAGAATTTGTTTGACATGCCTGTAGGAGTAGAATTCGGAGAAAATCAAAGCATCAACACTCCTATTCAAGGTTTCATGTTTAAGGATCAGGCAGGTAATCCCAGTTTTATTAAGCTAAATGAGATTTGTTATCTAAAAGTTGAGGATGCCTTGAGAATAAGAAACTGTTGTGGTGATGAGGAGTCAAATCAGTTAATAAAGTATAAGCTGAATAAACTCATTAGAGTACAACAGAAGGAACTTCAGGGAAAGGATGAAGCGGAAAGACTGTTAGATGAGATCAATAAAGAGATCATCATCTGGGAGCTTCTACATCCTGAGTTCATCAGATAGAGTAGATTAGTTCTACTGTAAATATTAGATTAGTTCTAATTTTGTAAGCACTATGTGTGCATGATCTATGTGATCAACATATTTGTATTATGATCAGTTCTATTAATACAAATATAAAGTTTGATATGTTCAACTGTGTTGTGATGTGTTCCTATTCATAAGTCTGATCAGTTTAGCAAAAATGAATAACAGATAAGTTCTTATTAATTTATGTAATTAGTTGGTGTGTTCAACTAAAAAATTGGTGTGTTCCAATTTAATTGATAAGTTCAATTAATATTGATATGTTCAATAAATATTTGATCAGTTCAAATAATAAAATCTTAATAAGTTTAAGATTTAAAACATAATTCTGTTAAACAAACTTAAGAACTGTTTGATGGTTTTGTCATCATCAAATAGGAGGAGTTTGTTGGGAAAATGATCTCATCAGTTTGAATTTGATGAGACAAAGTTAAGTTTGTAAGATGAGTTCTACATATAACTTAAACAGAATTATGAACCTTAGTCAGACTTAACACTTAGAGTGATTCAGACTGAGTATAAGCTGAATATAAGCTGAGCATATGTTGATCAGTTTATATTATACCTTAGTTTGTTTATTAATATGTTTAATAATCTGTGTATGTCACATAAGGTATATATCGAGTAATCAGCTTGATGTGTTTCAAGCTGAGTGACTCAGCTCAAAAGCAGAGTCAGCTCGACAGAGTTGCTAAATATGTTTTAGTCAACTAAGTTAGACTTCTAAGGATGAGTTTATCAATGTACGTGTTAGTTCATGTATGAATTCGGATTTGTTCTCGAAGAACTCAGCTTGATGAGTTTCAAGCTGAGTAACTCAGTCCGAGTGAAAAAGTCAGTTTAAAGATAATTTAAATATGTTTTAAATTCATCTTTATCTCTCTCTATATCTACAGCGCAGATAAGAAGACTCCAGAATCAAGATTGAATATTGAAGACTCAAGATAAGAAGATTCAAGATTCAAGATTCCGATTTATCCGAAAGTTAGTTAGCGAATTAGGCTAAGTCTAGTTTGTTAGGAACCGTAGCAACAGGATTATAAATACTTATCTCCTGATAAGTTTAGAGGTACGACTTTGATTCAAAAGCAACTAAGTGTTGCAGAGCCAAACCTCACCTCACCGTATGTGTTACGAGTCTTGATTCAGTATCAAGATTTAATCACAGATTGCCAAAGAAGTTCGTGTGTTCGAATTAATCACATTAGTTGTGATATTGGTAAGTTATCATGTGTTGATTCAATCTGTGAAAATCCTGTTTAGAGAGTCGTCGGTATCTATAATTATATGTTAATTATAGATATCTAAGTTTGAGAGAATTGAGAGATTTATATTAGGTGATTATATATCAAGAGTTGCTTACTTGATAGTCATTGTAATCATCTTCTTATTCAAAGCATTGTAATCATCTTCTGATTAATAAAAGCATTTGACTGTTTATGGTTTGATTTACTGTGTGTAACACTTTTCTTTGATTTGTTCAATCTCCGCAGAAAGTGTATTCAACCCCCCCCCCCCCCCCTCTACACACTGTTGCTTGTTGTTACTCTCTCATACAAGGGACCAACAGTAGGAAGTAGGGAGATGGTGCTAGGATTTGCACCCCTCCACTTCAGGTTTGTTTCTTCTCTTATCAGCCAAGTCATATAAAGGCCTATTGATTGAAGTTAAATGCTATAGAGCACACCCTTTTCCACCTTTCAGGATCGCCGAAGGGAAGGAAATAAGAAATAAAACTAAATCATTAAAAGCGAAAGGGGACAACCTTTCAACTTATAGCTAAATAGGCTAAAACAGAGCAAGATGTGGTAGCATCTACCTTCCTTGTTAACAACATACCTGCTTTAATATTGTTTAAATATGGTGCTAGCAAATCATTTTTATATTACTTTCTATAAAAGTTTCATGTATGTACCTGTTAACTTAGATTCTCCCTTGAAGTACCAGATGATGACAAATGTACTTTTATAAATGATATGTGTAAGAACAATGTAATAGAAGGATATACTATCAAATTTCCCATTGACCTTATTCCGATGAATATGAGAGAATTTCAAGTAGTTGTTGGTATGGACCGGTTAGATCATCATCAAGCCACCATTCTATGCGGTCAAAAGATGATACTGGTCAAACCATAAGTGGGGAAGAACTCTATACTTATGGTGATGCCAATAAAGGGAAATTAGCTATGTGCTCAGTATCTAAAGCTCGTAAGTATCTACAACGTGGTTGTTCAGCCTTTCTAGCACATGCGGTATATACAAAGCTGCAGACAAGTGTGAAAGATGTGCCAATTGTTTGTGAATATCCATTAGTATATGTGTTGACTTTCCTCGAGTTTTCCGTTAACACGTAGGTTGAATTCAAAATTGACCTAAATTCGAGGAACTACACCAATAGCCAAGACTCCCTACAACTAGCTTCGTGTAAAATGCAAGAAAGTATGTAGTTGCAAGAGCTATTCAATAAATATTTTATCAAAGAAGTTTGTTCACCGTGGGTGCTCTTATCTTATTTGTAAAGAAGAAAAATGGAACTTTTCGAAGATTTATAGACCAATTTCACTTTCAATAGTGATTTTTAAAAATTGATCTACAATCACTCAAAATCAGGGAAAATATACTCCCAAAACAACATTCATGACCCAACATGGAAAATTTGAATGTGTTGTTATGCCTTTTAGCCTCACATATACTCCTAATGATTTATGGATTTGATGAATAGGGTTTTTGGACCGATGCTACATAAACATGTAAGTATTCAAAGATGACATTTCATATGTTCTAAAACTCAAATAGATCATCAAGATCATCTGAGGGGAAGTCCTAGAATCCCTAAGCAAGGAGACGCTCTATGCAAAGTTTTTGAAATGTGAGCTCTACTTACAAGAAGTATAGTTCATTGACCATCTTGTCAACAAGGATTGTATCAAAGTTGATCTTGCTAAAGTAGAAGTTGTTATGAAGTAGGAACCCTCTCAAAATCCCATAGAGGTTAGAAGTATATTCTTTTTCAAAGATTGTAGTATCATTAACCTAGTTGACTGAATGTTGTATTCAAGTGGGGAAATGATCAGCATAAGGCATTGGATATCCTAAATCAAAAGCTATGTGAAGGGTCGGTAACTACTTGAAATGGAAGATATGGTGGTATACAGTGATGCATCCTATCATGGTTTAGGATGTGAGTGATGCAAAAAGTGAAAATTATTGCTTATGCTTCTCGCCAACTCGAACCCCATTAAAGTAACTATCCGACCCATAAATAGAACTAGCAGTGATGCCACACTCAAAATATGAAGACATTATCTATATGTAATTAAGTACATAATATATACCGACCACAAAAGCTTGAAGTACTTCATTGATCAAAAGAACCTCACCATGCGATATAGAAGATAGTTAGAGCTACATAATGATTGTGAAATACTTTACGACCTAGGTAAAGCACATGTAGTAGCTGATGCACTAAGTAAGAAGTCTATAACTCTACTGATGAATGTTCAATCATTGAGAATGTTGATAACAACACATTTTCTAGGTACGATTAGATTTACGTAATTCGAGCTGCTAAAAAGAACATATCATAATAAAGAACGAGTAAAAGGCCACTCTCTAGTTTTGTTAAAGGCAATTGCGATTTGTTGACCCATTATGGTTACCTAATTTTAGGAATGTTAGATAGATCCTTCGTGATGAAGCTCACAAATCCAAATTCTCTATCCATCTAGAGCTAACAAAAATACATAGAGATCTGAAGATGGATCATTGGTGGCCAATTATGAAAAGAGATATAACAAAAGATGTGAAAGAGTGTCTAATATGTCTTGGAGTGAAAGCAGAATATCAAAAGCCTCATGGGAAGTTATAGCCATTAAAGATACCACTTCGGAAATAGGAACACGTCACTATGGATATGATCACTAAACTTACTAAAAACATGACAGGTGTTTATGTGAAAGAGATAGTGGCGAGACATGGTATACATGTTCCTATTCTTTCAAACGGAGATACTCGATTTAACTTCAGGTTTTTGGAATAAATTTCATAAAGATATGGGTATAAGATTCCATCTTAGCACTACTTATCACTCAAAAACGTTGGACAGAGTGAAAGAACAATACAAATATTGGACATGTTACGAGCTTGTGTTATTGATTTTGGTGGCAACTAGGGTACATACCTACCTCTCGTGGAATTTTCATACAATAACAGCTACCACTAGAGTATTGGTATGCCACCGTATATGGTAGAAAGTGTAGAAATCTTATATGTTGTTGATAAGTTGGTGAAAGAGTATTAGGTAGTACATAAGTTGTGCAAAAGACAACCGAAAACATTCCACATACTCGTGAAAGATTGTTAGCTAAATAGAGAAAACAAAAGAGTTATGTTGACAAATGGAGATCGCATGTACAATTCAAGATCAGAGACTATATGTTACTTGAAGTATCGCCATGGAAAGAGATAACCAAATTCGGAAAGAGGGGCAAGTTTAGCCCTAGACTATTAGCCCTTCAGAATCATTGCGCGTGTTGGAGAGTAATCATACAAACTAGAAGAGATGTCAAGGATTTAGAATATCTTTCATGTATCACATCTCAAAAATGTTTAGCAAATGAATCGATGTATGTTCCCGTTGAAGATGTGATTGTTGATGAAAAGTTAAACTATGTAAAACAACTAGTAGGTATACTAGAGAGGAAAGTCAAGATCTTATGAAACAAACACAATGGGTTGGTGAAGGTATAATAGAAACACAAAAAAGGGTCACGCTATACATATGAACATAAGAAATAGACAATGCATAAATATCCAAAGTTTTTTTAGTAATTTGCTCTCTTGGATGAATATTACTTGGTGGGGAAGAGTTATAACAACCCAAGGTCCGAAGTACTTTATTATTTATTATTTATTATTATTATTATTAGCAACTATTTAGAAATTTAAAGAATTATTAAATTAATTATGTTTGCCTAAAAGAACTTAAGGGAGTGAATTTGACAATGCGCATAAGTTACAAGTACAAGGATTAAATTATAGCGAGTTATTAGATGGCCCCGCGCGATGCGCCGGGTTAAAGCAATGTATTAAGTTAATTTCTTATACATATCTTATATGTTTTTTTTAAAGTTGCTATCTAATGGTAACTAAGTGTCAATATCATCATACAAAATTCGTTCAAACTGTTTTCTAACAGGAAAATCAAATAATTTGTTATAGACCAAAACTTAAAAAGCTTGTTAAAATGGGTTTGAATTAAAGAATTTTTTTTAATTAAATATGTATCTTTATGTTTAAAGACATCTATCTAAATTCTACAGTACTTATTAAAAAACAATTATTTAAGATTAAAAATATTTAATTAGGTAATCAGCGAAATTAATATTTTTTGACATACAAACCCACAGGCTCAAAACTCTATTCCCAAAAAAACTTACAACTTAAGTTATGAAACAACTATTAGTGCATAGAGTATAACTTTTCAATGCATGAGGATATTTGTTGGAGACTTATAATAAGGAAGGTGATCCTCACACAACAAAAGTGGTTCATGCACAACAATGTTATGCAGCATCAACCTGTACTATATGTAGTAACTGCTTGTATATTATTGTGCATGACTAAAATTTGTTGTGTGAGGATCATCTCCCTTATAATAAAGTAGGGTACGCATGTGACTCTCTCTCTCTCTAACTCCCTCATCCCTCTTCCTTGTCTATCATGGCGGACGCTCATTTCTTCTCCGACCTAGCCGCAAAATCTGATACCACCATGACTGTCTTGTTTGCCAAGATTCGCAGCCACCGCCACGTTCACCGCCTAGATCTGCAACATTTTCTGCTCCGATGAAGACTACCTAGATCCGGCCCAGATCTGCGATGTAATCCGTTTTGTTTCTGATTATGATTTTCTTGTGCAGATCTGCTCCTTTACCCGGATTCCACATCTGTTTCCCTATCTTCCAAATCAGCCACCACCTCACTGTTCTCCCCTTCTTCACATCATTTTCCTCAAATATGTTATTTCGCGAGAAATTCAACAATCTCGTGAATACATGATATCACGAAATAAAGAAACAATTACAAAAACACCCCCGAAAATCTCACGAGAAAATAAAGATTTACTACGCCAATTGATAGTATAGATAATTACTTGATAGTGAAAAAATATTAATAGGTGATAAAATTTAAAAAAAAAAACACAAAAGGGTGGTGAATTGGGTTCTAGACATATCAACAAATATTAAGGAAGAAATTAAAAAGAAAATTAGATATTGTCTAAATTTTGCAAGAAGACTAAGTATAATTGTATAGTCAAGCAACATGTATTTTATCTTTCTCTTTAATTATGTTAAAGGTCTGATTTTAGAGTTCTTAGGGATTAATAGATGAATTATAGTAAATTGATGATGTCTTGTGCTTAAAAACGAACACATAGGTTGTTTGGAGTGTAGGAAAATACTCATAAGTGGAAAGAGTCGATTTTGAATGCAAAATGGGTAAAGAATAACAATTGTTCAAACACAGACATGATGTTCTTAAGGAGGATACATGCGTGCTTCAGGGAGAAGGCCATGTCACCATGTCATGTTGAGCAACATGTGGCGAGTTAAGCCCTAAGTGGGTGGTCACACGCCGTGCCTGGTGCACGGGCCGTGCTAGCGACACAAACGTGTCATATTAAACATAGTCATGTCTGTCGTATGAACAATATAGAAATCAATGTTTAATCCCATGTTTGATATCATCTTATAATATAAATAAAAGACTAACATACATCAATTTTATTACATGATCCTAACCGTTCATTTAATAAAATAAATGTAATTGCTTAATCCTGACCATCAATTTAATCAAAATTAAATTTCGAATTTGACTTTTCTAAGCCAAAATTGAATCAAATTTATTAGAGAAATTTCACATGTGTCATTCTTAAACTTTATAATATCATATTTGTCCAGACTAATTTACAAATATCATATTTACCTTTTATAACATCTGAAATATCATATTTAACATATTTTTAATTTCGTTATTTTAAAATATTTTATAATCATTTTAAATTCCTGTTAATTATAACCAATAAATATGTGATATTATTGTTCTTTTTGTAACAATAATAATCGAAAACTTGTACAAGAATTACAATCATGTTTCTTTGCATCATACTATCATGTTTCTTTCGTCATATTAGCCCTCAACATCGTGCTGACACTTCATGTTTATAGTTATTTAATACTTTTTGATTAATATTTAATATTTATTGTTTGTTAGATTAACTCGTGTATCACACAGTCACCTAACGTAGTTGAATAATAAAGTGTAACTATATGATTTATTTGACTTAATATATTGTAATCAGTTTTGGTGGATAAAGAATGCAAGTATATTGAACTTTCTTTTACACAAATATGTGATATATGAACGTGCTATGGTATTGATATGTGCTCTTTTATAGCATCAACATTATGGCCACGGTACCACACTCAGGGTATATGAGGTCAAGTATTCATTATTGAACCTTCGGGTTCTATTGATATTGTATCTTTCGTGTTGTTACATGTTACACTAATTGCGGGTTTAATGTGATCGCTAAGCAAAAACTTATCAATTTTTAATTAATAATTTACATGAGGTTGAGTAATAGATAAGGGAAAAGCTCTAGTTCCATTATGATGAATACAACTCCATTCCTTTGTCTTAAAAACTGTACTTTTACACAATCCACTCTTTATATGTAAAGCTGTGGTTTAGTAAAACAATCGACCAGTTTATATGTTAATTTTTGTATATATATCTTGAAGCATTGTCAACAAATCATAACTTTGAATATTCTATAGAATGACTTATAGTTGGTTTTCTTTTAATATAATTCAGAAAATTGCACTTATAACCCAAGCACTTACTTTGGACTAAAATCGGTGAACCTATCACAAACATAGAACAAATGTACATGGAAATTTGAAGAGAGGCTAGGGAATGAGGCCGAAGATCCAAGGGTTCTAAAGTGATTTCACATGTGAATATCCTTAGAGCCATTAGTTAATATCAAACCATGTGATCCCTTTTTCATCACAACACAACATGCCCGATTTTTGGACATTATAACTATACGGGCATATTGGTAAAATGACATGATCCAAACATCGGCCACTAGGAGAAACGATTCTATCATGTTATGTCAATATGATGACATGACAGATAGTTGTATCAAACACAATCATTCACAAACAAAGGATATACCGTCTTTTTCAGGTGATCGACACAAACTGTACATTTGGACATTCAAACAAATGTTTTCCAATGAAGACAAGCTTTATGATTGGTTTAGGTACAAACAACAATTACAAAGGCAGAAGGTGATTAGCACATATATATTATATATGCATTTTAAGGAATGAAGGTTGTAACTTACCTTCACTCACATGAGTAAGTCAATTATGAGATGTATGCTTTGGTGACTTCAGTAAAGTTGCAAACCAAGCCTGTTCTCGGGCAAGTGATTTTTCCATTATTGTTAGTTGCCATTTCTTCAAGAGCCTGCAAAACAAAAAAACGAATGCTATCCCTCAGAAATTCATTAATTTCTATTTCCTACTAGTTATAATGTGCAGTCTGACTCCACATCATAACATCCATAACAAAATAAACTTGCAAATTGCATCTGTTGATCACAAAAGGATTTATTGTTCAATTCTCAAACTTGTTATTTGGTCAAAAGAAGATATGGCATTTCAATGCTAGTTTCACATAATCTTTAAGTATGAGAGGTCCACAGTTCCAAAACAGAAAGAAGAAAATAATCCACTCAAAGTCTAGGAGTTGCAGACCACATAATCTTTTGAACACATATGAACAGTAATAGTCTTCATAAAATCTTAAGACATTGAGGAACATTAGATTCATTTTAATGTTAAAATGATTACTCTTTTTTCGAGCGGAGGTAAATTATAAAGTGGACTTGAATTGAAGTAGTTATAGACTAGTAGTATTTATTTGAGTTATTAACTAAAACGGAGAAACCTACTTCTAGTCATCTGTCAATTCAACAGACAGTAAAAAACGTCTTTTACAAAACCTTAACAATTGTCCAATAAAAAAGCATCCCAGTGACAGAATGCTGAGGTTGGGATATCAGAGCCTCCTACATTGTATTTATTAGTATCTATCTCCTTTCTTCTTTCTAAGACAGGTAAAGATGACAATTTTAATTCATTTACTTATGAATAAACTGATTTAGGATAAAGTAAAATTCCAAAGGGTTGAAATGGAATAAAACAATACAGCTAGAAATGAAACCGGTCAGACGGGTTCAAAACTGTCCAAAGTGTATTCAGAATGCATAAAACCTCCTAAATTGCTTTTCTTACATTAGTAATATATTATCCTAAATTGCTATTAACCAAAAAATGGAATGTAGACACCTTTTTTTTGGAAGATAAGATTTAGGAACGTAGTAGCACAAAATAAAATCTGTTAAAAACCTTAGTGCTGTAAACGTAGCCGTTTGGTAAGACTAGTGGTGGGTTCTCTGTATCCATCAACTCTTTTGTTATGTAACAGACAAGTTTCGAATGGTGCTGCTTTGAGAAGGGCAATGGCATTGCAAGTTTGCGGAAGCTTTCTTGAGACAGAGGATCCTCTTTTGTACAATCATCCTCATAACAGAATCTAAAGGTGGTCAAGGCAAAAACTGAAGATATTGGCAAAAAAAATCTCACATCTATTAATTAAATAAATTAAATGAAGTATTCAATTAGCCAAGAATCAGAATATAATGATCTATTTAAGGTAAATCCTCATGGGTTTAAATTTATCCTATTTAACCTAGTCCAAATTGTAATGATATGTGATTTAGGTAACCAAATGTTATGAATTGAAAAAAAAACTGCAACTTTAAGGCTCTGTGTGTGTGATATTAAAACATGCATTAGGATACGGGGTTTTCAGAGCAGACAAGCCTGCTTGGAGATAAATATTCAACAAAGGCTCCAGAGTCATGCCATATAACCTACAAAACTCCTGTTTGAATTGATCCATTAAGTAATCCCACTGCTTTGGTTCAAATAAAACCTGCCATGAAAAATAAGAGTGACTCAATTGGGTTAACCAGTGAGCATTTATAGTAAAATGGTAACATAAATATGGTTTTAATCTTCATTTCCTTTAATAGGTCTGAGATGTCGGTAATATGAATAAAGCAATCGATTTGAAGTTATTGTTTTGTTTATAGTCTCACCATTCCACAAAACCAGAAATGTTTATGCTCATTCTAGAAAGCATCTAATTTGCAAGAAGATTAACCTTGTATATCTCACATCCAGTGTTACTGGTAAAAGCCAATGTGGCAAAAACTTTCTGAAGGTCTTTCATATAGGTAGCTGCCCATGGCGCAAGGTACTTCCGGGCATACATAACTGCCCGAACATTGTTTTCACTGCGTACCAATTCAATGAACTCCTGAAGTCTTAACTGGAACTCAAATTTGCTCTGTCATCAAGGGACAAAAAACAATATTAGCCATGTTCATGCAAAATTATGCCACTACATAAATAAAATTTTATTGGAGGAATTACAAGATCCTAAAGGAAACATGATTATTAGTACCCAATTTACCATTAATAGTATTTTAGGTTAAGTAAACTGAATGCGAACAGAAAGAATTTTACTTTATTTCATGTAATCAATAATCATATTACAGTTACGTCTTGTATTATGAGTATTATGTCAAAGGACCTCTGGAAATTATTAGTGCCTAAAGTGTTCCAAAACCGAAAACCACAAAGCTTATGAAGCATCCACAACTTCTAGAAGTTGCTCATTAAAAGAATCAACCTTCACTCAACTAAAGTCTTTAATAAGGCAGAGATAAGTTTTTGTATCAATTTTATTACATAATAAAAAAGAACTTAATCACCAGAAAGTTAAGTACGATCACCCAGAACTTTATAAACTACCTGACATATGAAGAACTAAGTTCAGATATTCTTAAATTTAATGACTCAAAAGCTAAAAGAATTTCTTTAAAAAATACAGTGAATAAATAGAGATTCGAGTACACTTCTGTTCTGCATGATTGCAGCAAATTTGAAGGCTTTACTAGCACGTAACAAAAGTGGCTATCATGTAATCATATTTGAGTTCCAAGATAAAGACAATTTTAAAGAAAGTGTATACTTTTGTCAGCAACAATCCTGTTTAACAAAAAATTCACATGGATTCTGTGACCATGAAGGTTTTGATCCTCACTAACAATGCCCCAGTTTCATCTCAAACAGGTTGAAGTTCTGACCAACTGTTCATATCAAATGAGCATTCTCATTGCAAAGAAGATAAGCCACGTTCATTCTGATAATCTGATTTCAACTTAGCATTACTCAACAATCAAATATAGCCTCAATCCACTATCCCTAGCATAGAAAGACATGTTAACTATATCTAGATAAATGATTCATCCAGAGAACATGTAGCAAAAAAAGAATTAGCAACCACTCATAGTTAAAAAATAAAAGCATAGAGCTAATATTTGTTCATTTTGAAACTCAGAAAAATTGAAGACCCAATGCATTCAATATTACATGTAGAAATGTACAAAAGAGAACAAAATATAAAACCTAGAACATCCTTAATATCAGTAGAAGTCGCAAATTTAAACAACATTAGGGAAGTACCTTGGATTTCTTTAACCTAGACTTGTTATCAGCACACCAGGCTAGAGCAGGTGCTACCTCCTTATTTCGTAAAGCATCAATAACTTTTTTAGCTTCATAAAAGATATCAATATCAACTAGATCCTGTGAGAACAAGAAAGAAGACAGACAAAATTATATAAGAGTTTATAAAAAAGTTCAACAACTACTTCACAAGATAAACACCAAAACAGAAAAAAACCAATTGATGATAGTTATCTGAAGAAAGAAAGATTGCTTATGAGACCTAGATATTTCCTCCTTGAGGACTCTTTAACCTTTTTATGCACTGATTAATAATCTTTGAATATACTACAAGTTTATAATTATACTAAACTATGAAAGAAAATAAAAAACAACAGGAAATGATGCCAGAAAGTTCTTAACTAAACAAACAGATTCACTTAATTGTCAAATCTTGAGAAACCAAGAAGAAACTTCAGAAGCATCAAAAACAAGTTTGACGCCAAGTACCTGTATGTTACTGCTTTCAGCAAGCTTTGTGGCAGTGTCATAGTATGACATTCGTAACATATAGTCCACCAGTATTCGCTTTAACCGCGTGTCATTCCACTCTGATATATTGTCGGCGTCAGCAGATTCTAAGTGATCAAGTCGGGCTCGGCAACGTTGCGCTTGAAGATGCTCAACCCGACTCCCATCTTCCAACTGTTATGTTGCAAATTGAAAGTCACTGATTAACCAACTATTTTCCTATCAATATTCCTAATCATCGAATAACGTAATCAAGTACTGCATTCAGATAACTGGAAACCCTAGAAATCTAATTGCAATTTAGACTTTTGAGGATAAAAATCGATCACCTTCCGCTTGAGACCTTGTAATCTGGAGACAAGCGAATTAAGATGCTGAACGGCGTCGTCTTGTGAGAGATCACCGGCATCTGATAGACCGGACATGACGGCGGTGACCTCTTTCTCGACAACCCGGTGATTGGCACGGATCGTCTTTTTGTAGTGTTCGAATGGGACTCTTAGGAACTGATGTTCTAATTTTAAGGACTCCGTGAGTTGTGTGAGTTTGGAAGAAGGAACTCCGCCGTGAAGTGATGGAAGAGATGTCGCAGGGGCTGAGGCGGTGGTGGTGGTGGAGGTAGCGGCGACGACGGTGGAGTTGCCGTTCAGAAGGGGTTCCATTTTTGTTGGGGCAATGGATGAATCTCAAATCAGGGTGAAGGTGTGTAGGAGGAGAAATGGTAGGGACCGGGGAGGTGCATCTACAACAAAAATGCAATACGATATCGTTACGAAAGACTCTGGTTGTCAATATTATATATAAGCACCCGCGTAATGCGGCGGAATGATAACGGTTTGTGTTCGATAACATATTTGATTTAAGAAATAGGGTATAGTATGTGTGAAATGCGGTGTTAGTCAACCTACCCATTTTCCTTTTTCTTTTTTTTCTGATTTCTTTAATTTTCTTACAATCAATCATTTTATTAGTTGTTAAAATAGTTCTTAAAAATCAACTAAAAATCTTCTAATATATATAAAAGACTAATTGATAAAAAATTATTAGATAATGTTGACCTTTCATTTAGTAAAATATTTAATCTTATTCGTTCTTTCTTATAATTTTAAATTTTTGATTTTGACTTTTTAGAGTCAAACTAATATGACTAATTAATATGAATTAAGATAAAAATAACTTTTAATTAAATTATAATATTTAATATAACAATTCAATTAATGTTTAATCGTATGTATTTATTTACATGTGTGTTGTACCTTTAATATTTTGATTTTGATTTGAATATTTAAGATAGCCTTTAATTTTAAATTTTCATTTTATAACTTATATTTGTACTGATAATAATCGGTGACTTGGACAAAACATACAATCACATCTTTTCATATTACGATACCATGTTTTTAAAACATACAATCACATCTTTTCATATTACGATACCATGTTTTTGCAATCACATTAGATTTTTTGCGTCGACGCTTCTATCGTTGGTTTTGGTGTTGACATCTTTTGTCTTCGTTTTTTTTAAACTCTCATATCTTTCGCGTTTTATAATATCTAATATTTTTTAATAATTTTTAACATTTATTATTTTTTTTGAACAAACTCGTGTATCACACGGTATTTAACCTTAACAACCAATATGAATTATTATATTTGTGTCTTATAATTATTTAATATTTTCTATTAATATTAATATTTAACTTTTTTAAATAATTTGTGTATTACACGGGAATTAGTCTAGTATTATTAATAAAAGAATTAAAGAAAAAGATACTATAGGCTTAAAATTGTATTGATGTAAGTAATTTAGTCAAAATTATATAAATTAAATAGTTGTTGTGATGTTTAATGATTTATTAGGGTAAAGGTTGTTTTAAATTAGTTGAGATAATTAAGGGGATAATTGGTTAGGCTATTGCTTTAAATTGTTTGTATTTTAAGCATAAAAACTTGTACTACTTAAAATTAAGTAGTCTTAAAATTTCTAAGAGATAGAAAGTTAAACGCTTTATAATGTAGTGAGAAATATTCAATATAGTCCATACTTAATTCATATACCTGAGAGACTAATTTTAGCCTTTGGATCAGCCTCATCAATGGTCCAGATTAATTTTTAAAATTTTGGACGGTGTGACATTTTCGTAATTCACATGTGAAGTTTTTACAATCACATGAGATTGTATACTGAATCACATGTGATTGAATATTAAAATATCAGGACTATGTTTTTTACACGGACTATATTGAACACAACTCATAATGTAGTATAGATAACAATATCCGGTAAAAATGAACAGTACTTCACATTTTAATTCATATATTTTGAACATACAAACAAAAGCAGCATTCTCATTAGATGGTGTAGTGGTTAGTGCCCTTCAAACTCACATGGTAGCCGAGAGTTCGAGACCTGCTATTGTTTTTGCTTTAAACGGAACGTGTCTTTTTCTTTACTTTTTTTATTTTCCATTTAGCTGTATATGTATTTGAATTGTTTAACTTATTTTAATATTTCAATTTTTATTATTTATTATAAGTATGCTTAGTGAGATTACAAGTCTAAAGAATGAAGTAGTCTTCCGTATTATAGTTAGTTCTAATGGTTTCAATTTTCATTTAGATATACGTATCTACATTGGTTCCTAACTCTACAAATCTACATTTTGTTCCGGTTTTATGAAAACAGAAAATTCTATATTTTATTCCAATTACATTTAAAACTTCGAAATCTACTTTTATCT
This sequence comes from Pulicaria dysenterica, assembly GCA_947179395.2. Classification (NCBI taxonomy): domain Eukaryota; kingdom Viridiplantae; phylum Streptophyta; class Magnoliopsida; order Asterales; family Asteraceae; genus Pulicaria; species Pulicaria dysenterica. Next base: position 17,770,278 of record OX359293.1, on the reverse strand, counting down.
TTCTTTTCATCTTTTTAATTTACTACTACTACTATTGTTACTTTCACATATATGACCTTATAAGATTATATGACGATAAACAAAATAAAGCATTTTATCTTTTTTATAAAACAATATTTGCTTATATATTTTGTTTTCCATGTAAAAATATTTAGTCTATAACGCGATTGTTACATATATTAACATTAGTGATGAAAGTTGTGGTTAAGATCCTAAAGCCTTTTATGTTATTATTTATAAAGTTTTTTAGACGTTTTTAATAAAAAAAACTTAAAGTATATAAATCTGTATAAATCCAAATCATCCGAAATAGTAATTTCATCCCGCAGCGAAGCGGGGTAAATGAAACCTCGTTAAACATTAATTTTAAACATTACATATTTTAAACATTAATTTTAAGATGTTATAAAAGATCATCACATCTTGACAAAGGAGCTATCCACACTTCATGATTAAGGCTGTCAATTCGGGTTGGGTTCGTGTCGTTCGGTTCGGGTCAGTATCGTGTCGACCCGATTTTGACCCATTTATTTCGTGTTAGGTTCGGGTCATGTCAGTTTTTTTCATGTCGACCTTCAGGTCGACCCATTTATATGTGATCGGCAAACTTTTTTTCAATTTCCGAGTTCGGTTTTCCGAATACTGTTTTCCGTTTCGACTACGATTTTCTTTATCAATTTTTCAAATCCTATTATGTTTTCCAACTTTCGATAAGGAATTTGACAATGGTTTTCGTTTATATTCTAACTTTAATATTCAATGTTCGTTTTGATTGTATTCGAACTTTAAATTCGGTATTTGTTTCGGTTTGATTCGAATTTTGATTTTACTCTTTTATTCAAATTATATAAATGAATATAATAAAAAATATGATACACTACTATTCTACCAAATATCAATAAAAAATGTCTTAAACAACCGAATAATTAAAAAAATCCATCATTGAATAGAATTATAAATCGAATTGATAATACTAAAGTACCACTTATCAAGTAATAAAATGTCATAGTACTATAATAATATAGTCAAAATAACAAATACAACAATGATATACTATTGTTTTAACTATAAATCTTCTATTGTTATTGTAAGCTTTTAACATTTAAGAGTTTTGTACTTTTGTTTAACGGGTTTTATTACCCTAAAATATTTGAATTCACAATCTTCTTTTCAGAATTTAAAATTTAAGCATTAAAGAAAATTTTATAATGTTAAAATTTGACCCATAACGGGTTATACGGGTCACTTTTGGGTTTTCGGGTTGACCCTAACCTGACCCATTTATTATCGTGTTGATTTCGTGTCAACCCGCTTTTGACCCATTTCGGGTTCGTGTCACTTTTTTCGTGTTTGTTTTGGGTTGGGTTTCGGGTCGACCCAAAAATTGCCAGCCTTGGAGTCGCACGTTTATTTGTTCATAATCTTCTTGTAAAATAATAGTGACAACTAGAGTAAACTTTCGATTAGTGAGCATACTAATTATTATGTTACAAGAGAAAGTTTTGAAGAGAATGACTGTAAACTTATAAGTTGTATAACTGTATTGCTATAGGATAGAAAACAACCTTGCTATAATGTTGTATAACTGTAAACTGTATAGTTGTACTTTGGGAATCCAATAACACATACTGGATTTCTCGCTGTATTCTACTTGGTACCAGGTCACAATTGTAAGTGGTTGTATCGAGAATATAACTATATCATGTAAATAATATTATAACTGTACTATAAATTACATACATATAGTAAGAGAGAATTAGTACACTCACAATGTTTAATTATTTACATAGGGAACCTTTGATCGGTAATCCACAAGTTCGGATATTCCCAATAAATGTTAAATAATATAATTAAGATAGTTAAATTCTATTTTCTAATTTGTGCTACACGGTCGTGTATTGTTCTACACAAACCATGTAGCTCTAGCCCTACACGACCAAGGGTACATACATAGTCAGTGTTGTCTTAGCGCTCTACATGGGAGGTGTATTTCAATACACGTCGTGTACCCTTACACGAGCTTCGTAATCCTACACGGCCGTGTACGATAAACACTTCCAATGTTGTTACTACTGTTTGACCCATATGATCTCCTTAGATTGATTTAGCTATTATTGAGTGTTTCCTAAACTCAAACAACCTATTTCATTATTATTACACAACTAATTGACACTAAACATACTAATCTCATCTTTTACAAATGATAGAGTTTAACACATATGGAGGTAATTAGCTATCGTACCTTCAATAATTTTGATTCCATCAAGTTTGTTTTATGAATATGAAGTTGCTACAATTCTTTAAAATTCTAGTGTTTTAGCTTCCTTTTATCCAAATGCTTTAGGGTTTAGTTTCAAAAAGTGTATCAAACTTGTCACTTTTTGCTATTGTATATACCTATGTTTCAAAACAACCATTAGTGTATCCAACTTTTGAAAACTAACATTTATGTACCCGGTTACCTATTCAACAGGTAATGCTGACGTGACATCAGTTTTGTTGATGTGTCATGTGATCTTCACCTCCGCCTCCTTCAACCTCACCTCCGGCGCCACCCACAACCACCTCCTCACCTCCTTCCACTCTTTCCACCTCTGCTTCATCATCATCCGGACTTCATCGATCTGTTGCCTAGGGTTACCTATTCCCCACCTCCTTCCACCATTATCATCGATCCGGACCATCGCCACCTGATCTTTATCGGTTTTCTTTGAGGCGTTCAGCCACAACCACCATCGCCTAGGGTTCCTTCAAGGGTTTCACCGGATCTTCATCGAGACGTTCATATGCGAGGGTTTCACCACAACCATGAGGGTAAGTTTGTGTTCGATGTTGTTCGAGGTTAAGCTTGTGTTCGAGGGTAAGTTTGTGTTCGATTTTGGCTCCAGATTCAATGCTCAACTAGTTCTGTAAGTTCGATTTTGGCTGCAGATGTTCAACACATCTGGTTCGATTTTTCTTCTGTAAGTTCAATCTGGTTGTTCAACTTAGTGTTGGTTCGATTTTGCTTCAAATCTAGGTTTGATCAATTTAAGGGTTTTCTTCTTCATTAGTTATTCATTGTTTGTTAGTTCCCAAATGTGTTGTTGAGATTCATCTTCCCATATGTTAGGATTTCATCTTATTCCATATCTGTTTTTAGGGTTCTTGGGCTTGATCGAATTTGTGCATCTTCATCATATTTGATGTTCTTCATGTTCTTGAATAGATTTATGTCGATGAATGAATCTTCATAGATGAAGATGATGAATATTCATCATCATCTTAGAACTTTTATAAAAATAATAATAGAAATAACACATGGCATGATTTGCTGACATGGATATAGAGGTGGCTTTTCAGTGGTATAAAACTAATTCTAAAATAGTATAATTACTGGTTACCTGGATAGCAGGTAAACTGATACACAAATCGGTAGTTTTTTGAGATTTCAATACACTAAATGGTAGTTTTGAGAATTAGGTATACACAATAGCAATACGTGACACGTTCGATACACTTTTTGAAACTAAACCCAATGTTTTAAGAGGTAATTAACCTAATTCTCTTATTAAATTGCTTTTATATGTTTAACTATAGTCATATTATAGTTTCAACTCATGTACTTTTCAAGTTTAGAATTTAGACAGTTTTGGTTTGTGTACTTACATATTAAACATATCTTACATATTTACTATTTATTTTTATATTTATGTATACTCTAAATTGAAGTATGTATTTGGAACCTTGGGATGTTACAACTCTTCTTTACTTGAATAGATTTCGTGTTCGAAATCTATTCGTGAAAAAGAAAGTGCTAAAGAGCTTAGAAGGGAAAGTTTTCATGCATATTCATTTTCTTACATTTGGTGAAGATTCACAAACAAGTATATTAAGCTATTACTTCAATAGTTGTCCTTTCTTGATGATAGCTCAAAGAAGTTGTGTACAAATATTCATAAAAGGAATGCCAGATGACATTACACACAAATCGTTTTTGGCAATAGAAGGGGAGTTTCTTATCTTTAGTGGAAAGTGAATGGTTAATTAATCCAAAAATAGCTTATGTTGGGTCATGTTGTTTGGTTGGTGCTACATGCGGTCGAATGTAGTATATTAAAAATGCAGGAGATTCCGCGTAGTAAACAAAGGAAGAGAAATCCATCATTGCATTTAAAACTTTTCGAGTTTAAGAAGAACAAAATGCTAGCTTTGAATATGATACGGAGGAACTACGCGAATTGCACCCAAATGATCCTAAATTGTAGCGATAAAACACAATGTGTTGCGTGTGAGAGGTTTTATTCGGGTAATGATATGTGTTATAGAGCTTAGAATGGAAAGTTTTCATGCATATTCATTTTCTTACATTTTGTGAAGATTCACAAACAAGTATATTAAGCTGTTGCTCCTACAGTTGTCCTTTCTTGATGATAGCTCGAAGAAGTTGTGTACAAATGCTCATAAAAGAAATAATTATAGTTTTTTTTCTTAAAAAGCTTTTAAAACAAGCTCTATAACACATATCATTACCCGAATAAGACCCCTCACATGCCTCACATTGTGCTTTAACACTACAATATCAAGATCGTTTGGTTGCAATATGCGTAGTTCCTCCCTAACATATTCAAAGCCAGCATTGCATTCTTCAAATACTCGAAAAGCGTTAAATACAACTATGGCTTTCTCCTCCTTTGCTAATTTGTAGCGTACAACACACCACCGCATATTACACCAACGAAACAACATGACCCGGCACAAGCTATTTTTGGATTAATTAACCATTCACTTTTCACTAGATATAAGAATTCTTCTTCTTTTGCTAAAAAAGCTTTCGTGTAATGCCATCTGACATTCCTTGACTAATTGCTATGCATTCTGCATCAAGAATAGACTCCAAGTCAGAATATACGCTACGCACGAGTAGTTTAAACTTAAGAACATGTTGAATGCGTAATAGTTGAAAAGGTGACTTGTAATAAGAGAACATTGAGATTAACATGTTTGTTATTATCATAAATAATTACCATTTGCTACTAAAGTATCGGGAATGTCGACTTAACATGGCTTACACATAGTTGCCAACCCATTACTATGTGTAAGCCATGTTACGTCGGCATTCCTGATATTTTTGTCACACATAGTTATATTTTTTATAATAGCAAACTTATTAATCCCAATGTTCTCTTATGACAAGTCTCGTCTTTAGCTATTGTTCATACACCATGTTTTTTAAGTTTAAACTGTGAGTGCATATATTACGATTAGGAATATATTCGTGATACGGAATACACAACACAGAGTCAAGGAATGCCAGCTGACGTTACACGCAAATCGTTTTTGGCAATAGAAGAGGAGTTTCTTATCTTTAGTGGAAAGTGAATGGTTAATTAATCCAAAAATAGCTTATGTCGGGTCATGTTGTTTGGTTGGTGCTACATGTGGTCGAATGTTGTATATTACAAATGCCGGAGATTCAAGTGTAGTATTAGCAAAGGATAAGAAAGCCATCGATGCATTTAAAGCTTTTTGAGTTTCCAAGGACACAATGCTAGCTTTGTAGTGTTAAAGCACAATGTGTGGCGTGTGAGGGTTCTTGTTCAGGTAATGATATGTGTCATAGAGCTTATTTTACAAGCTTTTAAGAAAAAAACTATAATGTTTTCTTTTACGAGTACCCGTACACAACTTTTTTGACCTATCAATAAAGCAAGAAAGGGCAAGTGTAACGTCCCAATTTTTTTTTTATCAACACAAAATATTTAAACACCGAAACCAACTTTAAAATAGATACTGAGGTAGACTTTAACATATCAATTAATTGCAACAAACTATAAATGAAAGAGTTGCGGAAACGTTGCTGAAGAAGATGAGCTATCACTGACGCACTCGAGCCCCGCCGTGGTCGATACCTGAAAAATGGTTAAACAACAACAGTAAGCATAAAGCTTAGCGAGTACGTTGCATACAAACTAATTTAGTTAATCACATTAACAGATAAGTGTTACAGATGCAACTTTCATCATTCCCGTCACCGAAGTGCACGGTCTAACATACCCGACACCGAAGTGTGCGGTCTAAACATACCCGACACCGAAGTGTGCGGTCTACACATACCCGACACCGAAGTGTGCGGTCTAAACATACCCGACACCGAAGTGTGCGGTCTAAACATACCCGACACCGAAGTGTGCGGTCTAAACATACCCGACACCGAAGTGTGCGGTCTAAACATACCCGACACCGAAGTGTGCGGTCTAAACATACCGACACCGAAGTGAACGGTCTGACATACACTATAACATAGATACATCATGTTCATATAATTCACCAAGTTAGGTTGTAAGTAAGAGTATTCACCTGATTCGTAGTCTAGGTGATAGCTACAACACACGTCACAATTATCCGAAATTAAATCAACTACCGGCAACACCTACATTTACTGTTATATCACATAAGCCTCATGAGCTCGTACCAAAACATATCAATTGCGACTCAATTGTAGGACCCAACTAGGGATTTGACCTCCTAGGCCCAATTTATAATTATATCTTTAAGCTCATTTTGCGGTTGGGCCTTAAGGCACATTGGTGATTCACATCTCTTGTCCATTAGGTCACCCTAACATACGATCTAATATATATATATATATATATATATATATATATATATATATATATATATATATATATATATATATACACACACTTTACAATTAGGCCCATATTGCACCTATATTTACGTTTTGTAATTCAACTACTTGGCCACAATAAATTTACAGCTCTATATAAATTTCTATGAAGCTCAAGAACTAAAATCATCTTCTGCCACTACGATCTTCAATCAACCTCATTCATATATATCATATTTTAGTTCTATGCTTACTTAACCCATCATGACAAAGTCCCATTGATAATTGTATTATTTATGTGGTTCTAAACCTTATTATTTGTTTTACTCATCATTAATCATATACAACATTCTGTTAAACATACCCGACACCGAAGTGCCGGTCTAATCATAGCATTCTCTTACCTTCAAACATAGTTTACTTTCATACTTGCCATTAGGCACATTCGATGTCTATCTAAAAAGTAAGTAAGAATACTCAATTGATCGTAGCTCGGTTCACAATAACGGTTCAATATGTGTGGTCGTGGTTTCGCGTCAAACGGTAAACACCTACAATTTGTTCATAACTCGTAAATACTCATGATCTCATAATTGTAATATAACTCTCGAAGGAATTCTAGAAGTCCCGAATGCGATTGGGCTGTAAGGCCCAAGTCATGGTTTGGCCCAAACCGCCTACTAATTTCCTCTCTATTCTACTTCTCGTTAACTTAAAGTGAATGTAGAGAAATTAGGAACTAAAAATTAGTAACTTAGGACCTTCAAAATTAGGAACTCAAAAATTAGGAACTTAGGACCTTCAAAATTAGGAACTCAAAAATTAGGAACTTAGGACCTTCAAAATTAGGAACTCCAAGTATCGAATTTTGCCTTGAGTACATACATGCAAGCATTAGGTACAAGTATATTATGCACTACCAATGTTCCTAATTTTCCTTCAAAATTAGGAACTTAAAATTAGGAAGTCAAGTATCGAATTTTGCCTTGAGTACATACATGCAAGCATTAGGTACAAGTATATTATGCACTACCAATGTTCCTAATTTTCCTTCAAAATTAGGAACTTAAAATTAGAAAGTCAAGTATCGAATTTTAATATCAGACATCATCTTCTCTACTGGCTCGAAGAACAGTATCCCCAAACACCATTCTTGAAAATCATGAACTCTTAAAACTTAACCAAATCAATTTCTTTTTGACTCAAAATGTTTCTCCACCTTTATATATCACTCGTTATAAATTTTGTAGCAATTTAAACAAGATTTAGGCCTTCAAATCTCAATTCTTCTTCTTGTTTTCAAACTAACAAAACCCACCAAAACTCAACATAAACTCATTCTAACCTCACTAAATCATGCTAAAATCATACAAAACTTACATCTAAATAATCAGGAAGTTGTGAGGATTAATACGTGATGTTTTGCTAAGAAATTCCTTGGTGGTTTAATGAAGAAAATGGAGACCCTTGCTTCTTTGCTTTCTTCCTCCTAGCTCCAAGAACACACACTACACTCTTTTCTTTTTTCTGCTTTCTTTCTTTCCCTCAATACCACCGTAACAACTCTAACATAATTATATAAATATATATATAAAAATCCCTAGGGCTTTTAAGCCCAACTATCCTTAAGCCCAAACTTAATCAAGCTTAAGTATATGTCCACTACCATAAATAAGCCCAATGCAATAAAAATCTCTTCCCCATAATATTCTAAGCCCATCTCATAAACCTATATATATATATATATATATATATATATGTGTGTGTGTGTGTGTGACTGTGTGTGTGTGTATTACACTCTTAAGGCTTATGCCCACTAGCCATTAAATTAGCCTATCAAATTCTATTCTTAACAACATGGGCTCTAAGCCCCTTATCTCTTACTCTCTTAAAATAATAATAATACAAGCCCAAGAATCCATTATTATAAATATTTCTGACTCTTAGACCAATCATCTACAATAACTAAAGCCATCATATTAATAATTATACGAAGTGCGTCAACAAATATAATTCTCAATATTATCGCTCCTACATAAAATCATCGATCACCAAATTAAATACCTTTTACATACTTTTCGAAAACCGGGTATTACAGCAAGTACCCGTGAAATACCGCAAATACATTTTGAAGCTGTGGTTAACCACCTCTGTTTGCCCGTGAGTCTACGGAAGGTATGCAGTACTATATATAAGAGTAATACCCTCATATTAGAACAGCCAAAAGTGGCTAATGAAAAGATGGTCAAGGTATGAACTCTAAAAGAATCAATTTGGGAATACCATACAACCAAATGATTCCCCGGATAAGTTCCACTACGCCGTATGGGGGTATAGGAGCGGAATAAAGTGGGCACATTTACTCAACGTGTCGACTACCACCATGATTACCATGTATCCATCAAACTTGGATAAAGTGTCAATAATGTCTATCATAACATCCACCCAAATACGTTCGGATAAATCTAGCGGCTGAAGTAATCCGGCTAGTGTGAGGTTGGAGTATTTGCTCAACCCACAAATGGCACATTCCAAGATCATTTTAGTGATATCTTGACGCATGCCAACTTAGCATAGTTCCATCTCAATATGCTTAAAAGTTTTTTGGTTCCCTTGTGCCCCTACCACTCTACCATGCATCTCCTTAAACAACCGTAGAATCCACCCTGAGGTACACGGAATAGTTTTAATTTCAATATTGTGTATAAGCCAGGGTAAGAGAACGGGGCAGTAGACGCCTTGTCTCGACGTGATATGGGCATCGAGGGGTCACACACAGGTAGAAAGTCGGGCCGGTGAATCGGTGATAATGAGAACTTGTGAGAGAAGTTGTGTCCACATTGGTTGTTGCTTTCCTCCTGAAACCGGAACCCATCATGGGCGAAGTTTATAGGGTTAATATGGTAAGGTGGCTGGTTCATGAATCCCAAGGGCTGAGTCAAGGACAAGGGCAGCTGGGTCGAGGAGATTGGTGGCTGCGTTGGGAAGAAGGCCGGTTGCATGGTGGTGGTGGATATGCCCATGTGGGCAGTGGCGGTGTAGGTTTGGACGGGTTCATGAAGATGTTCACGACTCAAGTAAGTTCTCAAACTTTTCGAATCACTCCTTGCCACCACCTTATATTCCGCCATATCACCGTCGACATTAGTCGGATGCTTGATAGATTAACCCTAAGGTTTTTGAACGAAGAAGTCTCCCAAACAAAAGAACAAGGAAATAACAACTATCTACACACAATAAAATGGGGTAGACGGAACCTACTTAAAGCCGTTTCCCTAATAATATTAATTAATACTAATAACACAATTAAACCGTAATAACTTATGAAGGCTCCCAAACCCATTTCTTCTTGCATGGTACACCCGACCCTAGTCACGGGTCGTATCAAACAAGTAACTGTAATGCTATAAATACAAAAGGCTATTGCATAGTTTCCTAACTAACTAGGCTATCAACTAGGAAATAATATCTATCCATATTTACGAGATATACACAATATACATTACTAATAGTCCCCCACAGTTGAAGCGGGAGCGGGGCGAACGCTTAAACTGTACCAAAAATTTTCGAATACATGTCGTGGCAAGACTTTCGTAAATATATCAGCGTATTGGTATTTGGAAGGAACATGAAGCACACGTATGTCACCAACTCGTACCTTTTCACGAACAAAGTGGATATCCATTTCAACATGCTTGGTCCGCTGATGTTGGACGGGGTTTCCGGATAAGTAGACGGCAGAGATGTTATCACAATATATCACAGTAGATTGTCTGAGTGGAACATGAAGCTCAAGCAAAAGATTGCGAATCCAACAGGACTCAGCAACAGCATTAGCAACGCCTCTATATTCGGCTTCAGCACTAGATCTAGAAATGGTGGGTTGCCTTTTGGAAGACCATGAGACCAAATTGTCGCTGAGAAAAACACAATATCCGGATGTAGAGCGGCGAGAATCAGGGCATCCTCCCCAATCAGCATCAGAGTAAGCTGTGAGAGTATGTTGGGGAGACACGGTTATATGTATGCCGAATTCAAAAGTACCCTTCATGTAGCGAAGAATGCGTTTCATGAAAGTAAAATGTGGTTCCCGAGGAGCATGCATAAAAAGGAAAACTTGCTGAACCGCGTATGTGATATTCGGTCGTGTGAAGGTGAGATATTGAAGGGCACCTGCTAGTTGTCTGTAAAGAGTGCCGTCAGCTACTGGAGGACCGTCCGTGGCACCGAGTTTAGATGTAGTATTAACGGGTGTAGTGGTAGGGTTGCATGAGGTCATAGAAGCCCGTTTCAAGATATCCCTTGCATATTGTGTTTGCGACAGAAATAACCCCCGGGAGGAGCGTTTGACCGAAATGCCCAAAAAATGGTGTAGTGCCCCGAGGTCGGTCATGGCAAATTCCCGAGATAAAGTATCAATGATAGACTTTAGGAAACCTGGGTCAGAAGCGGTTAGCACAATATCATCAACATATAATAATAGATAAGCGGTATGTACACCCTGTCGATATATGAAAAGAGAGTTATCGCAAACACTACTCCGGAAGCCATTAGCAGTAATAAATGTTGCAAACCGATGGTACCAAGCCCTTAGGGCTTGTTTGAGGCTGTATAGGGACTTTCGAAGACGACAAACATGATGAGGCCTGTTTTGGTCCACAAAGCCCGGTGGTTGGTGCATATACACTGTTTCATGAAGGTCCCCGTGTAACAATGCGTTCTTTACATCTAGTTGATGTATGGGCCATGACCGTGACACTGCAAGGCTTAAAACCGTGCGAATTGTTGTTGGCTTGACAACTGGACTAAAGGTTTCATTGCAGTCGATTCCCACCGTTTGAGATTTACCATTTACCACAAAGCGAGCTTTGTACCGCTGTAAAGTACCATCGGCATGAAATTTGTGTCGCCACATGCATCGTATGACCGGCCGGTCCTCAGGTCGAGGAACAAGCTTCGATGTATCATTTTCTTTTAACGCATTAAATTCGTTAGTCATGGCATTGTACCAGTTTGGGTCCGCAAGCGCTTTGGAGTAACTAGAGGGAATGGGTGTGATTGGTTGGTATGTTTGTGTGTGAAGGTTAAGTTTTTGTAAGGGTTTGAAAATCCCGTGATGGGAGCGGGTCGTCATGGGGTGGTGCTTGATGGTTGGGGCGACAGGTTGAGGTGGCGGAGATGGAGTTGGTAGAGTGGGTGGTGGGGAGTTGGTAGAGTGGGTGGTGGGGAGGTGGCTGGTGAGGTAGTGGGTGTGGTTGGAGGAGTTGATGTAGTGGGATGATCGGTGAAGATTGTAGGGGGGGTGGATCAGGATCGAGGAAGTGGTATGTACTGGTAGGTGACTGGTGAGACAAAGGAAAGGAATGCTCGTCAAAAATGACATGACGAGAGAGAAGAACTTTGCCCGTGGATGGGTAATAACACCGGTAACCTCGAAAGTTCTCAGGGTACCCGAGAAACACACAACGTGTGGAACGGGTATCAAGTTTGTGGGATTGAGTGGCGGAGATGTTGGGATAGCAAGCACAACCAAAGACGCGTAAGTGGTCGTATGCGGGGTGGCGGAGGTAGAGGGCATAGGTAGGGGTGTATTGGTTTAGAGTTTTAGTGGGTAGGATGTTGTGAAGGTAGGTTGCGGTGTGTAAGGCTTCGACCCAAAATGTAGAGGGAAGATGGGCATGGGCTAAAAGAGCGCGAATGATATCATTTAGCCGACGAATCATACGCTCAGATTTTCCGTTTTGTTGTGAGGTTTGGGGACAAGAAAATCGAAGGGTTAGACCGTGTTATGTGGAAAAGGTTTTGAAGTCGTTGTTATCAAACTCACCCCCTAAATCGCATTGGAAACATTTGATTTTTCTATTGAATTGGGTGTTGACATGTTTGTGAAATTTAGTAAAGGTGGTGAAAGTATCCGATTTGAATTTTAAAGGGTAAACCCACACATATTGTGTGTGGTTATCGATTAACACCATATAATATTTATAACCAGATTTACTAAGAACGGGTGAAGTCTATAAGTCACAATGTATAATATCAAATGGAGCAAACGTGACAGTAGTAGAATTAACAAATGGCAATCTTTTTGTAAGTTTGTGGGGTTCCAACTCAAAACCAATTGGTTATGAGAGGAGTAGCCCAAGACTCTTATAAGCTCATTACAAAGTCACTCTCCGTCCAATGTGGGACATTACTCAACACGCCCCCTAACGTGTGGCGTTCTTTTTTTTTCTCTCGCCTAACACGTGGATACTTATGGGTTACGTGGAGTGGGTGAACCTTGCTCTGATACCATGTAAGTTTGTGGGTGAATCAGATGAATCAAATAAAGTCGACGATGAATCAGAAGTTACGATATCAATAGTCGATGTCGCACCATGAATCAGAAGACAAGTGACGATACAGATAAATAATCAGATGAAACAATCGGAATAAGATACACGATTGCAATTGGATTTCAATGCAGCGGATGAAGAACAGACGTGGGTAGGATTACGCCTGCTCTGATACCATGTGAAATAGAAAGAACGTGTATTTCATTTATACGAAAGAAGGGTTACAAATAATATATATATATATATATATATATATATATATATATATATATATATATATATATACACACACACGAATAGCATAACATCTATACATTTACATCTAAGTCCCCGAACTATATAATTCTAACACTTTTATTTTTAGAAACTGACAAGAATGACAAATAGATGAAACACTAGATTTATTATATGAAATAAAAAAACGACTACGAAGAAAGTCTAAAGTTGAAGTGCCGGGATGTCCAAGACGGTTGTGCCACATGTCCATAGGGGAGCTAGTAAGGAGGGCGGTGGATGATGAAGTAGCTGTGGTGAGTGGGTAGAGGTCTCCTGAACTATTGTGGCGTGAAAGTATCCTCCCAGTCTTGAGTTCCTTCACAGAAAAACCACAAGCGTCAAATTCAATTGAGACGTTATTGTCACGAGTAAATTGGCGAATGGAGAGTAAATTTTTAATAATATGTGGAGTGTAACAAATATTGCGAAGAGTATATGAGTGGGTTGGGGTGGGGTATTGAGTGTGTCCGGAGCCCAAAACGGGAATACTATTGCCATTACCAACGAAAATAACTTGTTTAGAAGAAAAAGACGAGGGAGAAGTTATTTTACCTGAGCCGGCGGTCATATGAGATGAGGCCCCCGTGTCCATGTACCAAGCGGAGTCGGGTTGGTTGAGATGCACTGCTTGAAAGGCCTGCCCAAGATCTGTTGGATCCAAAGCATTGTAAGTGGGCTGCTGTGCTGGTTCATTGTACTGGGCCATGGGTTGTGTTGTGGAGTAAGCAACATGGTGTGTTTGAGACTGTTGTGGCTGTCCAGTAGCATTAATCTGTGGAATGGGCCATGCACCAGGCCAAGGATTCTGTTGGGCCGTAGGGTGAGGGCATGGTGGAGGTGCCCACCAAGCCCAAGGCGGATAAGAGATGCCTGCCGATTGATGTGGTTGTCCAGCCGATTGATGATGTTGAGGAAGACGACCACGACCAGAAGAGCCCCGTCCCCCACGGTTGTAGCGACAGGTTTGGGTAGTCCGACCACGACCACGACTTGGTGGGCGATGGGTGGTGTCACGAGGGCCGGTGGGCATACGATCATCCGACGAAGGTGCTGTCGGAGCGACCATAGCAGTTTGGTTGGATGTGTTTTGCCGGGCCGATTGGGGGTGTTGTTCAAGTTGTAACATGCTCCGTGCGGTGTCCCATGTCAGGAGGCTTTGATTTATGAATGAGGCAACGGTGTCATATTCCGGCGGGAGGCCAAGGACGAGTTGCAAAACGAGTCGATTTTCAGTGACGGGACTTTCAACGTCAGATAGTTGGTCCGCTAGATCTTTGAGTTTTTGGCAATACTCATCTAAGGAAGAAACAGATTGCAATGTAAGATTTGTGAACTCGTGTTCGAGAGCTGCTGCACGAGAGCCTTTGTTGTTGGTAAAAATCTCCTGGATCCGGTGCCAAGCCTTGTAGGCTGTTGTGTCAGTGTCCAAAACCCGAACTAGAAGATCGTCCGAAAGAGTACCGTATATCCACCGAAGAACAATGGCGTCAATTTCTGCCCACGATTCATAGGTTGCATCAGTTTTAGCGGGTGGCGGCGTACCGTCAATGTGATGAAGAACCTTGTACCCACGAGCATGAAGTTTGAACAACTTTACCCAGGAGTTGTACGTGACTTTCGTTCTGTCAAGCACACGTATTTTGTTCTGGATATTGGTGACTGTGTAGACCGGATGTAACGGAGATTGTTTAGAAGTGTTAGGTTCATTAGGAGCCATGAGGAGGAGGGGCTGTACTGCCGTAGCAGAGGAAGAAGGTGACTGAAACAAGGGAAGAAAAATCACCGGAGAACCTATGCTCTAGATACCATGTTGGATGAAACAATCCTTGAGGGATACATTATCTCAATGCTATAAATACAAAAGGCTATTGCATAGTTTCCTAACTAACTAGGCTATCAACTAGGAAATAATATCTATCCATATTTACGAGATATACACAATATACATTACTAATAGTAACAAGTTTTAAAATTAGCAAACCACCGACCATCGGCGCTAAATACCACATTCCATGGGCAAACATAAACAAATATGTATAGGCCTAAAAACCGTGTTTGCATAATCCGAATACCTATACACAAACCCTTTGTAGTAGATCTATGAACATATTTGCAATAGACCCATGAACATTTCTATTTGATCCCTCCAAAAACATATTAAACCAAATTCTCAATCACGTAGATCAATACTTAAATCTCAATCCTACTAATTATGTACTTAGAAGATAGTCAGATCTACCAAATCTCACATAACAAGTGAATAAGCTAACTTAAATATTATATATTGAATGAATAAATAGAAATATATATTATTCATAGTTTACGTGAGACTATGATTGAGTAAGTGATAACTAAGCCAAGTTTTCCCAACACACGGTTTTCATAAGGGGAATTCAACCTTAATATCATATAGAGATGAAATTCATATAATAGTTGTAGGTCATACCTTCAAAGCAAAACCTCAGAAGCAAACGCAACTCTAAGTTCTCAGTCAAGCGGATGACACAACACTCATGGAACCTTTGCATAGACGTATGAACACATTTGCAACAAATCCATGACCCGTTGCAGTAGACCCATGTACATTTATGTCGAACTAAGAATATAATATTGAAGAGGAATTAATCACAGTTTATGTCGAACTCTATGATTGACCGAGTGATAACTCAGCCAAGTTTTTCCAACTCACAGTTTTAACTATGAGTTGAACCTTAATATCATATGAAAATGAAATTCAGATAATAGTTGTGCGCCAAACCTTCTGAGCAAAATCTTAAAAGCAACCACAACTCCAAGCTCTCGGACAAATGGATGACACATGGAATAGAACTACTGACAGAATAAAGAACTAAAAACAAGATTAAGAATATCAATGGTTGAATGATGCACAAAAAATATATATAATATATATAATCTAAATTTCAAAATAAACCATTGCAAGAGGTTGTACATATTAATAGAGTTTGAGCAAGTTACATCATGTTTGCGCTGCTATTCGACCAGTCCCATGTTTCGCCCATTTGGCAAGAAAAAAATCCCAGCTAATCATGTGGTAAACAAACATGAATATTGATCTAGAGGCAAGCAGAGTAAGACCCACCTAGCTGTCCCCGTGCTGCTACCAACGATAAAAACACGTATGTTTTTCAAGTTTTAATGTCCTTTGTTGTTCTTGAAACCATCTCTTTGCACTCCTTAAACTGCACAAGTTGAAATATGCATGGTAGTACAATCTGTTTGCATCAGCAACATACGCCTATTCCTAAATAAGCACTAGCTCCATCTACTTAATTTAGGAATTTCGTTAGAAGAAGTTCATAATAAAAAATGTATTGATGATGAGAAAAAGCAAAACAAATGCATTATCAACACTAAGCCATTTTTAAAGATATATGTTCACATTATGTAAGTATTTGCTATTTCTGTAGGTTTTGAAAACACCCAAATTTATAGATTTTGTATGCTAAACACCTGTACCAACCAAACATGATACATAAAAAAGGCCGCCGACCTTTGTGACATTACCGTGTCTACCATCAGTAGCACTAGTCCTTACTCATTGCATTGAATCAAGCACAAGGCCGCCGACCTTTGTGCGCATTGAATCAACAGGTTAATGCTGTAAAACACCCTAAGCGTATTATTTTGATTATTTCTGTAGTAATTTAGTTTTTGAATCATAATTTGCACTCTAAAAGTTCTAAAAATTGATGAACAGTATTTGCGCACAGACCCAGTTGACCCACCCATCTTGGCATGTAAAACCTTTTTTGACCGGTCATGTGCTTTCCAAATGGAACAAATGTTCATGTGGTTCCCAAAAGATGTGGGTTTGTGTTTACTAACATATTGAAACTGTTGTGAATTTTCAAAAGAAGTGTCAAAACAATCGTTTAATGTACCGATTACATAACAAGTGCATCCGAACCCATAACATTGTAAGTTCAAAAAAACTAAAACTAGTAGAAGTCTAATTGGGCTATGGGGGAGGCTCGATGGAGCTTCAACAATTTCACAGCAATCCTCAACTTTTCATACTCTAGAGATGAATCCGAATAAATAGCAATAGTCTTCAAGAAAGGAGAACAAGCAAGTAAATACTTAACCAAACATTCTTCAATCTTTGAACCACTGAAACGTTCAATCACCACACTCTGAAGCTGCAGTTGCCCCACTGTGTTGCCAGAAAAAACTTCACTTGGTGGGACATCCAACTCATCTGCGTGCTGCAAGATTAACTAGTATTCAGATGCATAACTTAAAGATTTTAACAAGTTCAATTTGATGAATATGCACTACACTCACTACATCTGGATTCATTTCAATCCTAAGATCCTGCAAATTCGGGGAGCCCCAAATCATTCCAAAAACACAAGATAACATTTCAACTTCAGATAATGTAAGAGTGTTGAGGCAAGGAAGTGAGATAGGTACCCACTTTCTAGTGTCCGCTTCCACAACAACCTATAGGAAAAGTTGTAGCCACGGTTAGTTAATTCATACAAGCCATGCCACGACATTTCTGACAAACAAACTCAGCCTTACCTTACACAGTAGAAAATCCAAGTCAAGCTCTTCAAGTTTTGGCAGAAAACCTAGAAACTGAAAGATACTAGACGTTGTGATCACCCTACTCTCAAGTTCACGCAATGGCAAAGTTAACTTTTTAAGATTTTTAAGATTTGTGAAATCATCCATATTAACTTTGGATACAGGATAGCTACTACGATAGTCTCCGGAAATTTCCACAACCTCAAGTAAGGGACACCGAGTCATAAGTTGTTCCCCCCACTTCGCAGTTCCAAAATCTACCAAACACAAATTTAAACTCAATAGATTTGGAAAACCACAAAACGTAGGTGAAAGACGGACCAAAAACTTTTGAAGCTTTAGATGTGTCAACTCCAGACAAGAGAAAAGATGTATAGGCAACATAAGAGGTATATGACCGATATTGACAAGAGTGAGCTCCTTAATTCCTTTTCTGGACAAGAATAAAACCCAATGATTTAAATCCCCAATATCGAATTTTTGGTCACTCCATATATTGAGAATAAACTTTGTTACAGGTCCTTCGAGTGCAAGGAGAAGTCTACTTACAATCCTACTATCGTAGTATTGTTCGCCTTCTGGTCCCTCTTTTACTAAATACTTAAAGATCTCTGTTCCAAATACGAGTTGCGTGAGCAGAGTCCACTTCAACCTCCAGCTTTTCGCCAAGATAGAGGTCCTCACCGCATCTCGTATTGGCAAACGATTCATAATATTAGTAATCACATTATCTGGCAGCTAATAGCATCTTCAGACGCTAAATTGGAACCTTTATGTGTCCCATGAAGCTTTTCCATTATTATTCTATCAAGAAGACAAACATAAGCTATGTAAGTATTACATTCCCTATTCAATGTGTGAAAAATTATATGAATTCTGTAATAATATCAGATTTCACCATTGAATTTATAAGGAGACGTGCAATTTACAAACCCTAGTTTCATCAAGCTACTGTCACCATCATCACGTTTACTATTAAACATTATTAACCTTGGAAAACAATAGCAATTTTACTTATGAATGACCTAATTTTATAAATTACTTACTTAAAAACAACAATTCTGAACAGATAAATTGCGGAAGCACAGAGATTACCGAAGACGATTCAAACAAAGCAAAACCGGTGTACAATTGCAACTTTGACAGAGAAATTGAAAAAGCACAGAGATTAACCCCAACTTTGTCTAGAAAAATCTCGACCTTTGCCCATCACTCTGGAATAAAGTGATGCTTGCAGCAACATCACAGTTCGAGATATTTTTTTTTTGTTTTTAATCGTTTTTCTAGTTAGAGTACCTGCAATAAGTGCTAGTGATCGTGTGTACCAAATCCCTTTTACTTATAATGATCGTATCATGTAGGTGCGGACCTATGATTTTTATTAACCATTTATATCATATAATAGCGAAAATAAAATTAAATAAAATTGAGAGTATTATTCGGCTTTTTTCTCTTACGTCTGGTTAATCGGGTTAGATTAACGAGGTTTAGACTGTTGTTTTGATATTTTAGAGCCAACATCTAAAACAACATTTAAGACGGCCATGTCATCATTTAAGCCATTTCGTAGCTTCATTTTTCCTTTCGTTTGTTTACATGGAGTGAGAAGAAGTGTCTTTCTTGAATAATACTTGGATCAAGATGAGACAAACTCACAAAAGTCTTTTTTAACAAGAAATATGTGAGTCCTATTAATATGGTTGTTCAACAAAGTCATTAAATGGTTCACCACTTGGGTGATGTTAGAACTTATAACATGGGGTTCCATAGAGGTGGCAATTTTAATGCAATTTTACTTGATGCATTGATCATATATAAATAGGTTTAAGAATTAATGAAAAACTGGGTGCGGGTCAGTTAGATCTTTTTGGTTAATGCTAAGTAACCACTTGTTTTGACCGGAATCCATTTTGAACAAGATACTAAACTGCAAACTCGCATGTATGTTACCTTTATGTTTGTGGATTCATTGTACAAAAACTAGAGATGCTTGATTATAATATTTTTATGATAAATACGGCCTCCAAAACAATTTTAAAATATTTTTGCGGGAATTACAAGAAAACTTGTTAAAGCTGCAGCTGAAAAAACAGCAAAGAAAAAAGAAATGAGATATTCAGACCTGAAAAAACGGATGAATTGGTAAGAAGACACTTCCATGTTGAAATCATAAAGTTTTGTTTCTCCAATGCCATTCACCAACTTGAAGTTCTTCTGGTGGGAATAAATGAAGGATTACTTATATGAAAATAAAAGCACAATTGATGATTATGCCAAGAGAATTCCATAGAGATTTTCTCATAAGAAGCTCAGTGATTGGCATAACTTGCATTCATTTTTTTCTTGTTGGGTTTTTCTTTTTTGTTTATTTCCCAACTCAAAGTTCTTCTAGGGCAATGCTATTGGTAAAAAGTTTTGTGTTCACGAGTCGGGTTGGGCTAAGAGGTCAAATGGGTACTTTTTATATGCATGTGTTAAAGGATTAACTTGGGGTCTATCACTTTTTTGGTCGGTTTTTTTGTCTTTCGTAATAAATAATGTATCTAGTATGATTACGAAATTGTTGATCGTTAATCTGAATTGAACTATAATGTTCAAATTGCCACCTCTAGTTTGAGTTTTTACGGGTTCATTCCTCCCTTTCTTTTTTCTTGTGGGTTTCATTTCAGCCTACCCCAACTAGTACACGATAAAGACTTGATCTTGTCGAGTATTTTTCACATTCTCGATTTAACACATCATTAAAATATACACAAAATATATATATCATATCTCGATTTAACACATCAAACAAAGTACAACAAATCGATATAAGAAATACACCAGATCTATTAAAATTCAAAAACGCGAGATATTGTAACCTCGAGCATTTCAAGTAGGAAACGGAACACCCAGAGTGGAAGTATGGTTAGCAATTATGAGAGAGATAAGGTGGAGGGTTAGGATGTGGTGATGTAGAAGAGACACAATGGCGGTGATAGACCGATAGGCGTTTTAGAGACAACAGAGAAGAGAGAGAGAGAGAGTCGAGAATAGATTGAAGAAAACATACGATAGTGATAAGGTTTTGTGGGTTAAGGATATTGTGTATGTGACTATATCGTGGTGGTAGCAAAGGGTGGAGAGAGCTTTAAACTTTGTAAAGGAGCTTTTCTTTAATAGATGATATGTTTGCTAGAGAGAGAGAGAGAGAGAGATTTACGGGGGGTGGTGGTGGTAGTATGTCGTGATGGTGATGGTGGTAGTATGTCGTGGTGGTGATGGTGGCAGTATATCAAGGTAGTAGCAACGGCTGGAAAGAACTTTCAACCCTTCGACTTTTTCGAATAGCAAATTGTCATCTCTGCTCAATACATCGACAATTCTCATAAAACTAAAATGTGAATATTAAAGAAACCATGTTGGAAGCTTTCACAAAGTAGAATGTTGGTTAACAACTTAAAATGTCAATGATGGGTTGGGTACACATCAAGATTCATATGTGAAAAGCTACAGGCAAACATTCAACAAAACTGTAATACACCACTCCCCCACCCCATTCTTTTTCCTTTGGGAAATAAACAAAAAGAAAAAAGAAAAACCCAACAATAACAAACCAAATGCAAGTTAGCTTCATATGCCAATCATCAGAGCTTTTATCTCTGTGGAATCCTCTTGGCATAATCATCAACTGTTGTTTTTATTTTCATATGTGAAAAATCCTTCATTTATTCTCAGGCATTAACGAAAAATCAAAAGGACACGGGACTTTTCACCGAGAGCATGGGCCCATCAGAAGAACTTCGAGTTGGTGAATGGCAGTTGAGGAACAAAACTATAACTGTGATGTCATCGTGGAAGTGTCTTCTTACCCCTCCGTTTACTTTTTTCAGGTCTGAATATCTCATTTCCCTTTTCTTTGCTGCTTCTTCAACTGCAGCTTTAACAAGCTTCCTTGCAATTCCCTGCAAAAATATTTTAAAATTGTTTTGGAGATCATATTTATCATAAAAATATTAAAATCAAGCATCTCTAATTTTATTGCGAAAAGACTTTTGTCCCATCTTGATCTAAGTATTATTCAAGAAAGACACTTTTTCCCATCCCATATAAACAGACCAAAAAAAGCGAAGCTACTAAATGAATTTATGACAAGGAATAAGAGTTAAAATCATTTGGTACCACAAATGTGTTTGCTACTTTCTTGAAGAAACTAAAACACATACACTTTATGAACATTTAGAAGAATGACAATCATGTTATTTAACAAGTTGTGGCGTTCAAAGAACCTTTTGCCATGTGTGATTTTTGGAGAGAAACTTACATCACGTGGTGAACTTTGGACAATATCAACTGCCTCTTGATCACTAATATGCTCCCACAAACCATCAGATGCAAAGATAAGAAACTGATCTTCGGGAGTGAGCTTCTGCACAAGTATTGCTGGTTCGGCCTTTAAAATTGCCTGGCTGAAAGGCTCGGATTGTATAAACTTTGGCAATAAAGGAGGTTTGTTAAACTCTGGTTTCTTCAGATAAGCATCACCAAAACACCTAGACACCTGCAAAAGTTTAAAAATTTTCTTAAAATATAATATCAAAGTACACGTTTCTGCAATAATTTCACTACAGGCGAATGAACCAACCAAATTCATAAAGAAAGCAAACATACTACTCCCTCAGCCTTGTAGAAACTGCAATAATGTTCATTTGGGATGTTCAATATTGATTAAAATGCTTTTACATATCACTTTATTGTCATTATGCAAAGGGTAGTTTAGGTAATTGACTAAAAGTCACAATTCCATCAAACCGTGGATAGTCATACTTTGCAATTTAAAGGAGCAGAGGGAGTGATATGCTTGAAGAATAAGTGAATAACAATCAGTGTGAATATTGAATGTGAAAACTACTCAACTTGAACAAACCTTTATCACGTACTAGTTGGGGTAGGCTGAAATGAAACCCACAAGAAAATATGAGAGAGAGAGAGGGATGAAGAAGCCCATAAAAGCTCAAACTAGAGGTGGCAATTTGAATCTTATACTAAATTGGGTTCAATTTGAATCTTAAAAAGCATGTAAAATAAGCTCTGTAACACATATCACTACCTGAATAAGACCCCTCACCCGCCACACATTATGCTTCAACACTACAATATTAGGATCATTTGGGTGCAATGCGCGTAGTTCCTCCCTAACAGATTCAAAGCTAGCATTGTGTTCTTCTGAAACTCGAAAAGCTTTGAATGCATCAATGGCTTTCTCTTCCTTTGCTAATACTGCACGAGAATCTCCAGCATTTGCAATGTACAATATTCCACCACATATTAAACCAACCAAACAACATGACCCAACAGAAGCTATTTTTGGATTAATTAACCATTCACTTTCCACTAAAGATAAGAACTCCTCTTCGGTTGCCAAAAACGCTTTGCGTATAATGTCAGCAGACATTCCTTGACTCTCTGCTGTGTATTCTGCATCACACACAGATTCCAAGTCAGTAATATATGCAGTAGCAGTTTTAACTTTAAAACATGTTGTATGCACAATAGTTGAAGAGAAGATTTGTAATACGAGAACATTGGGATTAACAAGTTTTGACCATTAGCTAACCCACCGATCATGCCACTTCTAATATCATGTAGTCAATATATGCATCTATATTCTATCACCTTTCCCAGAAACTGAAACAATTTCTTTTCACTACCAAGCTTTCAAAACTGAATTACATATCTGCCTCTGATTACAGTCCAAAAGACTCCTAAATGTTGCCATTCTTAGAGGACATCTAAGACATTCATGACTAACACTATGTATCAAGTCAAATGATGAAACTGTCAATAAAAAAGCTACATGAAAAGCTTGCAGAAGTATCTACTCGAATTACAGAAAGGCAAACTACATGTATGCATCATGGAAAACGAATCAAATTGTATACAATAAATAAGTTATAGGCTCACATTTGTCAGTCCTGATGATTTGGGAATGAATGCAAATATCAACAATTATGATGACACATGAGAAACTGAAATACAATTACCAACGGTTAGCTTACTTTTGATATTGTTGAATAGCCGATCTTTGATAAACCTAGCAGCTTCAGGGCCAGCATGACCATCATATATTCCAACAAAGGTTCCTCTAGGTCCACATTCAACTGAGCTAAGACATCCAGATTCAAGTTGACATTGATCCTCTAACACAATATTGGCTTGGATCACTGCCATTGATAATTCACCATTAACATGCTTTCCAGAGTCTTTATACCACCATAGCCCATCCACACGGCCACCAGAACCACCATTTCTACTATCTCCTTCAACAGAAGATGGCTTCCAACATGGATTCACAATTCTTTTCAATGTAGTCCTAACCATTCTCCTTCTTTCACATATTAATATCACCAAACAACCAGGTAGTCCCTGAATACGAGATAATTAAAGCCCTAGCTATTCAACCTAAATCTCTGTTAATCCTCAAAACGCACATCAATCTCAAGAACTGATCACAAAACTGCATGCGGATATCGTAAAGCTGTAAAAGAGTAATCAAGAATCAAGAAACAACCCATGATTATGTTAACAAAACTGCATACGAATCAAGATTCAATACAAATCGGTTTCTCTGGGACCAAGAATCAAACACATAGAGAACAACACATAATTGAAACATGAAACTAACCTTCGATCAGGAACCCTTCAAATAGGATGGCATCTGACAATCCCCATTATAATCGTATCAAATCTTGAATTAGGTTTGATGGATTATAAAGGGGAAATGGTCTTGAATTCGAGAAATTCGAACGATTCTCGGATGCAAAGAAAAAGGGTTTTACGTATTATGCCTGCCTATAAATAGCACACGCACCGCACACGAATCCAAACTCCTGTGGGCTTTTGAAGGGTTTATTAGTTGATGGGCTATGCTATTGTCCAAATAAATTCTGACTTATATAGCATGCTTGACACTTGACAGAAGTTGGTGACGAATTAAGAATAACATCTATTACCAACAAGCTGAGAGAAGGGAGACTGAGGTGGTACGGACACGTTAAAAGGAGGGAACCTTCAACACCTGTCCGGAGAGCAGAGTCGATTTTAGTGGATGGAACTAGAAGGCGTGGTCGCCCTTTCCTGAGGTGGGAAGATAGAATAAGAGCGGATTTGCATGAGCTTTCTCTCTCTGTGGACATGATCTCAGATAGGCCCTTATGGAGAAGGAAGATTAGGATACAAGAATAGGTAGTGTTTTCTTAGCAGCATAGGGTTTAGGATTAGGGTACGACCTTGCTTTGGCTTTTTAAGTACTTTCCTCGATTTAGGTTTGACTAGCTTTTTTAGCGTTGGGTGTCCCCCATATGTATTATTACTGTTATAACTATATTATATTTTATTATACTTGTATTTTTATTTTTTGGTCTACGCTTCCTTCCTTTTTGATATTTTTTTTGTTTTTGTGTTATATGTATTATTACTGTTATAACTATATTATATTTTATTATACTTGTTTTTTTTTTGTCTACGCTTTTTATTGTCTTCGCTGCCGGAGGTCTCTCAGGAAGCAATCTCTCTACCCATGGGTAGGGGTATGATTGTCTACATCCACCTCCCCCATACCGCGCTTTAGCGGGATTGGGTATTGTTGTTGTTGTTGTTGTTGTGAGAATACAATACAAGACAAATTACATGATAAAAGAAAAGTCTTACAATTTAAAAAAAATTATTTTTCTAGATTAAACGTCTGTGTTATATACCAAATAGTTTAAAAAATATAATAAACTTAGATATTAAAGAAAAAATATTTAATAATAATAAAAATTATAATAGTTATACAACTTAATCAGTAACAATAAGATCAAAACTTTATTAGATACCATTAAAAAATATAAATGATTATATAAGATTTTACAACAATAACAATAAGAAGCTAATTAAATATTAAATATTTTCAGAGTTTAATTACATTTTTGGTCCTGTGATTTGGTGGTTTATATGGTTTTCGTCCCTAACTTTTCATTTTACGGTTAGTCGGTAAACAACCAACCCTCTTACGACCTTGGTCACTGCTCAAATTATAATGAACAAGTTACCCATGCCTTATTTTTTATTTCGTTTTTGCATTTATAAATTATTTTTTGAATTGGATTTTACAAATCAAAAATAAAAAAGTCAAATCTCTCTTTTGTGTATCTCTCTCTATCTTATCCCACTCTAACTTCTCTCTCTATCTTATCCCACTCTTAACTTCCCTCTCTTTGACATAACCATCACCACCCCTATCACCTTCACCACTGTTACCCCCCATCATCTCCATCTCCACCGTCGTTACACCACCATTCATTTTCTCAAACGCCCTTAGCAACGCCTACCTTTCTTTCCAAATGAAATGCTCTCCTCCACGTCTCCCCGCCACCAACTCCATCAACCACCATCATTATGAAGAATTTGGTTATATGATATTTTAAAATATTACAAAGAGTTAATATGATATTTGTAAATTTGGGTAAACAGCTACAGTATTTGAAGATTTAAGAAAAACATATATGCAATTCTATACAAAAATCTTAATTCAAATTGAAATCTAAATTAAATCCAATTTTGACCAATAAAGTCAAAATTGGATTTCATATAAAGATTTAATAATTAATTTTTTAGTTAAACCATGGCTTGTTAGATTTTTTTTCATATTATTATTTAATTAATATTAGAAGACTTATATGTAGGCCTGTAAACGAACCGAACGAACACGAACGAGGCTTGTTCATGTTCGTTCGTTTAATTTTAACCGAACACGAACACGAACAATTAATCGAACAAGAATTCATGTTCGTGTTCGTTCATTTAAAAAATAAGGATGTTCGTGTTCGTTCATTTAAATACTAAACGAACATAAACGAACATAGAAGAACATAAACGAACGCAAACCCAAACGAATACAAACGAACGCAAACGAATATAAAGTGAAGAACTGAATCAAGCATCCACATAGAACAAGAACAGTGTGTAATACAATAAATACAAAATCTATAAAAGTAAATCAAGAAAAAGAGAACTAACAATTTAATAGAATCTATTAAATGTGTGTAAACGGCAACAGATAACAAGAGAACAACATTTTGAACAAAATGATGAATGTTGGCTGATTTGGGAACGGCAAGTCGACGACAGGGCCTGGTTTGTGAGTACAAGTATCACATAAGCACTAATAAGCATGTTATCATGTCACAATAAGGCACACAATGCTAAGCTATCACATAGCGGTGTGCCGACATGTCAGCCGGATCATATCTCGCGGGGTTGCAAATCCGCTCAACGAATCCAACTGAGAAATCAGCAACACCAATCCATGCTGGAGGGGAAACGAAGAGCAACCCCCCGAGCACGTTGCGGAGCCACCTGGGCTCAAATTAGGCCTTAGTTACAAACCAAGACCCCACTGTTTGTCAAGGAACGGCGGCCTGCAGAACCTTTACCCCAGAAAATCACTCGTGGGAACCGCTAATCCCTGAATAACACTCAAGGGACCCAGCCGCATCGGCGACTGACCTCAACCACTACGTCTGTCAGGACAGGAATCATAAACACATTTGACCCATAGGGTCCACAGTACGCATGCGTATCACTTATCACAATTTATATCACATGGCATCACTTATAACACTATGTCATTATATCATAATCACAATATCACATGGCACACAACCACAGACACACAATAGCCCTACTTAATGAGTCTTATGGGAAACCGGTACTCACCTCGATATCACAAGAGGCAGATATGGATCCGGGAATCCCAAGAACACACAGAATCGTCCGAATCACCTAACACATAAGGTTCAGGCTTGGTTATCACTTACACATAACACACACAGGTTAAAACACAGTTCCACAAGCTGTCTAGACTGGACCCCTGCTTGCGATCGCAATCATAAGCCTTGCGGTCGCAAGAGACCTTTTAGACAAGCCATGCGATCGCAAGGATACCCCATGCGATCGCAAAGGTCCTTTTTCCCCAAACGCATGCTTCCGATCGCAAGGGATACTCCCTTTGACCGCAAACATGATTCTAGGGTTGGTTACGATCGCAAGTTACGTACCTACGATCGCAAACCTTATTTCCTTCGCTCGTAACGTAAGCGGTAATCACCACAAAATAGACCCATACGATCGCATGACATACCATGCGATCGCATAGCATACATACACGACTTACGGTCAAAAGCCTAACACATGCGATCACATCACAATTTTACGCGGCGCGTTCTTTAAAACTTACGCGGCGCGTAATTTAACAAACACCCTTACGATCACAAGGCTTAACCCTTGCGGTCGCAAGAATGGCAACACCCCTTGCGATCGCAAGCACCTTGCCATGCGACCGTAATGACCCTTTTTACAGTGACCTTCGTCCCTGTTTCGACACAGCTCCTGCAACTCGCGTTTTCAACATATTTTTCGACCAAAAACTCAGTTCTAACCACATACACACTTTGTTTAACACCCATAGACACAAAAGAACACATTAGACACAATCACAATCACATGGACATCATTAACACCATTAAAATGGTGTTTATCTCTCTTGAACACAAAACTAAGTTTAGAGAAGAAGAAGGCTTACAATAAGGAGATACAAGAACAGAATAACCACCTCAAACTCTGCTTCACAATCCTTAGCTACTGATTCCTTTGATTTGCCTTCTAAAAACTCAAAGGTGAAAGTGTGCGTGTGTTTGCAGCATGTACGTATGAAGTATATGTGTGTACACTGTGTTTTCAAACTCCCAAAGGATAAGGGAGTTAAAGACCGACCTTGTGGTCTTTAAATTAGACACGGGGTATTTTGTTCCCCATTTCAACTTACAACTCGACACATGCCGTCCCGTTTTAACCAACGAGGATATTTACGGAATCATTACGCGAAACCGTATAACACTACTTCACTTTTAGACACCACCGACACTTTTCACATAATCACATTAATTAACACGAGACACGTTAGTCACACAAAACACTTACTTTAATTCACTTAACGTCATTGTACAAACACTAAAGCATAAAGTACAACCCTACACTGCTAGGCCCTTTATCAGGGTGTTACAATAGGGATGAGAAAAGGGGCAGCAAATATGGATGAGAAAAGGGGCAGCGGCTACAAAGTAACAATATGAAAACCCTAAAAGTATATTTAAGTTATTTATATCTAATTTCAAAGGGGCAGGATTTCTATTACATTCTCACGCCCTTCCTTTTTATTTCCCGAAGTCTTTAGTTATTTATTTCTTTAGGTTTTTCAAATACAACTTAATTTAGATAAAATATAGTTTAAATTACAAATTACAAATTATAAATATATATATGTATTATATAAATATACGAACGAACATAAATATACGAACATAAACGAACGACCATAAACGAACAGTTCACGAACATAAACGAACAGATAACCGAACGGTTCACGAACGTAAATGAACGAACGAGAGCCTTGTTCATGTTCGTTCGTTTAACTAAACGAATGAAAAATCTTGTTCATGTTCGTTCGTTTAATAAACAAACGAACATAAACGAACTTCCCGCCGAACATTTTCACGAACGGTTCATGAACGTTCGGTTCGTTTACAGCCCTACTTATATGAAAGGATAGTATTCGAGGTATAGCTTTATCTTTAAACAAGTTAATACTTAATAGACACCACATAGAAACGTTTAAATAAACCTTAAATATTTAACGTGTAATTAAGTATAAAAAAAGGGGAAATCATCCGTAATGTTAACATTACGCAACTTAGGTGATGTTATACTCACAATCTACTTTAATGAATGGTAGTTTGGTCATTTCAGTATATACTCATTTAAATGATTTGTGAGTGTAACATCACCTAAGTTAGGTGATGTTAACATTACGGATCATTTTTCCAAAAATATATACAACAATTCCAGTAAAATGAATCATAAACTCTCAAAGCTTGTATCAAATTTGAAAACTGGATACCTAAACCAAAGATTGTTAAATAATACACATCTTCTGCTTTAACACAAACTCGTCGCCTGGAAGCGCACTTCAGTCAAACAGACTTCATAAATCACGAAATAGTGCCATCTCCGCCGACGAGTCAACGATGGCAGCCAACTCCGTCCGTGTCGCCGCCGCTCAGATGACATCTGTTAATGATCTTGCCACCAATTACGCCACTTGCTCCCGCCTTGTCAAGGTACCGTTTTCAATTGTATCCTCTAGATGAAACATTTTCATTTAGATATAAGACAATCTGAATGTTAGATTTATTGGTTAAATAGTCAATTACTAAGTTTTTGCAACTTCCAAAACCACTGTAATTGAATGCTGTGAAGTTATTTGGATTGATCAAAGGTTTGTATTTGTTAGGGTTTGTGATGTGTGCGTGTATTTCTTAATAAATTGATATAGATAATACGATGGATCAAAACATCATTGATCCAGCTTTTGTAACGATATAGCTATATGACATCAGTTGGGATTATATCTTCCTTATTTTCTCTCTTTTTTTTTGGCTGAACTTTTTACAAATGATTCTGTCCCTCTCCAATGTCTGTACCATAAAATGCATTAAATTTTATAGAATCCATGGAACAATATTGGATATGGGGAAAATGTTGAACATGAATACTAAGTCGTTAACGTCTGTTTTCTGTAATCATTATCATGTGCGTGACAGTTGATTCGAACAAAAATTAGTTGGTTTGACCAAAAATTGAAGTGCACTTTCTCTGAGTGGAGCATGACATGTGTGTCTTCTCAATTTTTTACTTGTTTTGCTTATAGATTATGGTTTGTAGGAAGCAGCCTCAGCTGGGGCAAAACTTCTTTGCTTCCCTGAAAACTTCTCATTCGTTGGTGCAAAGGATGGGGAAAGTCTTAAAATTGCTGAACCTTTAGACGGACCAATTATGAAAGGTTACTGTTCTCTTGCAAGGTAAGTTTATGGGAGATGGACCAATTTCTTTTGACATTTGCAAATTGTAAGGCTATGTGTTATAGGTTCCCTTCTCTCTCTTTCCTTCCTTCCTCTTTCCTTCCCTACCAACTATGATATACCCTTCCTTTCCTTTCCAATCTCACCTGTCCATTTTGCCACCTTTATCCACTATGTTTAAGATATAAATGTTTAGATTAGGTTTTTATTGTGACAAATTACAGGGAGTCCAACATGTGGCTGTCGCTTGGAGGATTCCAAGAAAGAGGGTCCGATGATGCACACTTATGTAATACTCATGTTTTGATTGATGATGGTGGAAATGTTAGAAGCACCTACAAGAAGATGCACTTGTGAGATGTTTGAAATTTGCAATTTATATTTTTTGTTTATGGGGAGTAAATGACTATCATTCACTGCCCAAATATATAGTTTCCGTTTCTTAAATCCCAAATGACATTGCTGTAATTTTGTGAAATTCTTCTTGATATTGAAGGTTTGATGTGGATGTTCCTGGAGGTGCAGTCTACAAGGAGAGCAGCTTTACAGAAGCAGGTATTTTACTTATTACTTTCACTTAGATACCTAAAAACAACAGAGGGAGTCTCCAGAAAGGGTTAATAAGAACATATATATTACTGTTGCTCATTGCAACCTTTTCGTGAAACTTTATAAGATTTAAAGGCACACATGAATGATTGTGCTTTAATAACTATTTGTTGTCATTTAGAAACGTAGGATACGACTGTACGTTATCATTTTATGGTTTCACTTTTTTTGCTAGCTTGTCTTTTGCTCTTTACAACTTCATGCAATCAAGCCATATGATGCTGGATTTAACAGCAGTGGAGTATCTTTTCTAATATTTGTATTCCCAATTTTTCACTGTTTAATATTTTATCTCTATATATCACTTACTTTCCAATGAGGAATTGTTGCATTTCTTTTGGGACGGAGTATCTTCTAACATAATACAATTGTTTTTGGATAAAAATTTATTAGAAGGCCGTAGGCATTTCTTACTTGAAGACTTGTACCACTCATGTTTAGCGATTTCAATTCAAAGTTTTGCAGGGAAGGAGATAGTTGCTGTGGATAGCCCCTTTGGACGTTTGGGTCTTACTGTATGCTATGATTTGAGGTTCCCTGAGGTCTATCAACAGCTACGGTTCCACCATGGAGCAGAGGTTTACACAATTTCTCAATCTGTAAAGCTTTTAGCTAGAGGTAGCAATATTGGCGGGTGGTCAATTTGAGTCAGGTCAGGTTGACCCGAAGACCTTTTGGTCCAAAATTTTTAACCGGGAGTAGTTTCAAATATGATTGCAATGATAATAATATATGTTTATTTATTTATCATGAATTTACCCTTCATAAGTAAATGGTTGGTATCGCCACCTCTATTTTAGCTTTTACATTTGGATTAGAATGTTTATAACCTTATATACCTCTAAATCTGAGATTCAGGTTCTGCTGGTTCCTGCTGCATTTACAAAAGTAACTGGTGAGGCACATTGGGAGGTTCTTCTCCGTGCCCGTGCTATAGAGGCACAATGTTATGTATGAACGGCTCTCTATACTTCCATGAATTTCATTTTTACTAAATTTCTTTTGTGTGCAGTAATAATTTTATTGGCTGCTGTGTATGTGTGTTTTTTATTTGGCCAGTGGATGTTCTTTGTTTGGCTTTATGCTGTTATGCATATGGAAATTGACAGATTTTTTGGCTTTTTGATCAGGTTATAGCTGCAGCACAAGGTGGGAAACATAGTGAGAAAAGAGAAAGCTTTGGTGATACATTGATTATCAACCCATGGGGGACAGTAATTGGTCGTCTAGCAGGTATCCTAATTGTGGAATGGGGAACTATATATATATATATATATATATATATATATATATATATATATATAGACAAAAGTTCATGCGAGAACTGTTGTTAGTGCGAGAACCTCGAGAACCAATCTAAGCCGTTCAATTCCCCCTCCTTCAATGTCATTGCCCACCCATGAATTCCTCACATGCACCCTGCCACACTTGATCCCCTCCACGCTCTCCATCCATGAACTTCCCATATCCAAGGAACTGCTGAGATTGGTTCTCGCAGTTCTCGTACGAAAAACAGTTCTCGTTTGAACCCTCCCTATCTTATATCCTTATTAAAAGAAAAGGATGCTTACCTCATCATTACTCTTCCCTAAAAAATCTCCACCAATCATAGCCCTTCATTTAAAAAAAAATAATTAAAAAAATGGAAAATAAAAGCATTATGACATCACATGTTAAGTCTTCATCCATTCTTTTCTACATAATTACATTAATTGGAAGGGGTTTAATGTAAATTGTTAAGGGGGTAGTACGAAATATGTGAGGGGGTTTTAAGAAAATTGTATATTAATGTAATTAATTATAAGTTTTTTGAAAATTGTGTTTAATAACTTCAAATATATTTTGTTTTGAGAAAAAATAATTATATATTTGTAATCATCTCATTTTTATGTACGTTTTGATATAAATTTTATTGAAATATGAGTTTTTTTTAAAAATTAGTATATTTTAATTGTTTTATCAACATCTAAGTAGTTATTGGACATTTTATTCGTCGTTTATAGTTATTCCCTCTACATAATGTAGTTGATGTAATCACTGATTTCTTGATATTTCGATAAAAAGAATTAAAAGTATACTATAACTAATGGTTAGTGGCATAAAGTTGTTTACAAAACTACCACTACCGTTAGAGTTTTTTAAAATTAATTGTTAGTTGTGAGTAAATAACCCTTCAGAAACTAGAACTCTACATAACAACTGGGTAGTGAAACAACTGTCATGATAGTGAGTTTTGTAACTACACATACAACTTGAAATTTTATATAAAAATTTTAATTGTCTAAGTTTTCTTATTTTTGAACTAAGAACTTGATACATAAAATAAAAGTTATTATTACATGGATATTTGAATTCAGTGAGATCTCGTGTTTTCAATTATATTTAATTGAATAGTAAATTACACTTAAGTGATTTACGTATGTATAGACATAATATATTCTATGTTAGAATCTTATTTTTATGCTATCTAATTTGCGTATACTTAGATGGATGCCATCATTATTTAACTTTTAATAAATTTAGTTTACAATTTCAAATATTCAAATATATAATTGGCTAATAAAAATGTATTTAAAGCACTTGATATTATAACATTGACAATAATATTATAGTTATGTCTTTACAATGTCGGGATAAAGCTCCATCACGAGAAACACATTAATATTATACTAAAAACTTTTAAACGTGTAATGTAACTTTATATTTCTTAAAAAGAGTATTTATAAAAAGTATTAAAAATACACGTTTTTACTCATGGGTAGTTATATGTGACGGTTTCTCGAGTGAAGAGTAAGGATTGGTTAAAAGTTTTAATTTACGATGATGAAGGAAACCATACTAATAAAACCATGAATGTTGTTTATAAAGAGACTTTACAAAAAATTTAATGAATAATCTTATGTATGGATTTCAAAATTCTGTAATGGTTATTCATTTCTTATTTTCTTACGAGATTTTATTTTATTATCTATGCTTTGTAATTATTTTTACTATACGTGTTATGAGTATTTAAAACTATATAAATTTAAAATTGACTTATATAATCCCGTGTTAATACACGGGTCGTTTAGCTAGTATATAATATAGGGTGAGGATCAAGTAAAAGGTATATTAACATAAAAATGGTAAGAGGCAATAAAAAATCTTTTTTATTGATTAAAACTAGTTCTTCATCGATTTCTTTTTGATGAATCCAACATATTCATCACTTTTTACACACCAAAAGAGATTTTCAAATACAGATTTTGAAACCAAATTTTTGGAATAATTTGGTGATGAACAAAATGCTTTCATCTAAAAAGTGATGTATATGTTGGATTCATCAAAAAGAAATCGATGAAGAACTAGTTTTAATCAATAAAGATGATGAACTAACAATTATCAGTTGATG
This sequence comes from Pulicaria dysenterica, assembly GCA_947179395.2. Lineage (NCBI taxonomy): Eukaryota > Viridiplantae > Streptophyta > Magnoliopsida > Asterales > Asteraceae > Pulicaria > Pulicaria dysenterica. The sequence continues at coordinate 17,735,568 of OX359293.1, read as the reverse complement.
TATATACTGAAAAACTATCACTAATCATCCCTCTTACACTTTGTACTTTAATTTACTTTTTATTTGATCTCATCCCTATATAGGGTATATATATATATATCTGAAAAGATGCGCATTATCTTCTGATGCAACTTCATGAGCAACAATTGACATATTCAACTATGTATCCTCAGATAGAGCGTCAACGGGCATTGTGGTTGCAGATATCGATTTCTCTTTAATTGAATCAGTGAGAACAAAGATGCCAATCTCCCAGGTAAAATTCTTGGTATTAATGCATCTCAACCCTATTTTCCCATCATTTTGATACTTGAGGTGTGAACATGGACGAGTTCGGTTTGAAAGGGGTTGACCCCAGGGGCAAATCGCTTGTGTAAGCAAGGGTGGTACGCGCCACCAGTCAACCGAGCGTACGTAATAGAAAATTACAAGGTTTTCTAAGGGGTGCTACCAGTGAAATTTTAAGGTGCCACTACGATTTTTGGTCCTACTGTAACATAATTAAACTTCAAAAAAATTATAAACACAATTAACCATAGTTAATACCTGTTTTTTTTGTTTGTAAAAAATCTTGTTTTGGGCTTATAAAATGAGTTGCGCTATTAAAAATAGACTGGGCTAAAAAAAGAATTGGAATCACTTTTCTTGGTTATTTAAAAATAACGTGCCTTTAGACTTTCTTTTTATAAGAATCAAGATTTACCTAATTTGGTTCAGTTATCCATTGAACAACCAAAAACCTAATTAACTCGAACTAAATAACCAGAAACTAAAAAAAACCTGAACAACACACTCCTAATGAACTTGTTATCTATTCTTTATCCCCCTCCACCCCCAAAAAAAGTAATGAACTTGTTAATTATGATTATGATACAAACCAAATATAAAAACTTTTATGAAACAAAAGAAATTAAAAAGAAGAAAAAGATAGATTCATCAAAATTTAAGAGGTCAGTTGGAGTTTGCTTTCGAGAGGTAAACTAACACTCCTAATGATATTAATATCACCAATCAAATTATTATTATTATGGATAATAAAGCTCCAATCCTGTTGACCTATTGTAATACAAGACAAGAATCGGATACTAACACAACTCTAATTCCTGATCTTTATCTTATATAAACCCTATCTACTAGTTAATAAAACGTACCTCCTTATAATAATATTCTTATCTAAAAGCAAATCTGGGTCGTATTCGATTACAAAAACATTTTATTACAATTATAATGTAAGTCTTTGAATAGAAAGGAATTAGGAGTTGTATGCATCAAAAGTAGATTTGGGTGACTTTTCTCCTGTAGCTAAATGTTTTATATTGACCTGTTTAAGATAACAAACTATCAAATCTGATGAAATCATATGTAAATAGATTATAATTGCCACCTGTTTTTAATATGCACACTCACAATCAATCTGTTTGGTATGTAAAACGACGCTTTGATGCTAAGGATTCGTATCAACTGCATTCTCTCGAATTTCATTTGAGTTTGGTTCCTTTTTTTTTCAGCACCGGAAGCCCATCGAGTTCTGGAAGCAAGCCTCCGTGTGAATAAAAGCCTACAAATCATAACTTGGCAACTGAATTCCATTTGCCTTTGTGGTATGATCGTTCTGTTCCGTTCCATCGTCTGTTAATTGCTCATAGTTTCAGTGAGCAAGTCATTCAAGTTCTACATCAAATAGTTGCATTATTTGGTAAAGTTCACATCTTGTAGATTGGATGAAATGTACATGATTTTTTTTGTCCAATTTATATTTTTTTTCCGAATACTTAATGTGCTAAATACGATACAAATATTACATTTACTATATTAATCGTCTTACTTTTATTTTAAGAGTTTGCATGTATTAATACTACGTTTTTTTTATTAAGTTTTGACTCTTTGCCCTATTTGATTATACTTGGGAGATTTCTTTATAAAAACTATTTGACCGTCCAAATTGTCATCTCTAATCCAACCTCACTACTCTATGCCAACCTCATGTGGCAATCTAGGGATGCAAGCAGTTCCAAACCCGGACCGAACCGGGACGAACCCGAAAATGACCAAAATCTAGAACCGAGAACTGTCCCATTTAGGTGTAACCGGTTCTGGTTCCGGTTCTTTGGTTCCAAAACCCTAAATATATGAAACCTCTGTTAAAGTGTTTTTTACCTAAGGTACCATACTATATATTACATATCAAAAGATATAACCAAGTTTGTTTAACTTATGTTGATTGCTAGAATGTTATTTTTACTTGTATAAATTCATATAAATTATCATACGTTAACCGTAAAAGGTAAAACAAAAATAATTTATCACTATCATCAAAAAGTAATTTTCTACTTGTAAGAAATCAACAATATTAATGTATTTCTTTGTCTTTCAAAAAAACATTGAAATAGATGGTAAATATGAAGATCGCTTATTAACTTGAGCTCTTCAATGGAAGAGGGAACCCACTTATCCATCAATGACATTCAATAGGTTGAAGAAAACTTGAGATTATGTTTTGCACAAATGACTTACAGAATATGGAGAAGATGAAAACTTTTTAGGGTTTGGACATGCTATCGACATGAAAGCGGGGTACTACTGTCAATGTGGGGAGATGATGAAGGTTCACGATGACTATGTATTAAATTATAGATTAGCAAAAGACGTGAGATTGTGTTTTTGACATTGGTTCTTGTTTGTTACATATTAAATTATTAATTAAGAATAAGATAATCTGAAGTTTTATTATAAAAAGTGATTATCATTTGATATTCCGGTCCGGTTCCGGGTAAAAAACCGAATCCGTTAGAACCGAGAACCGAAAGAACCGAACCCGAAAAAAGAGAAAAAATATGGAACCGAGAACCGTCCTGCTTATGTGTAATCTGGTCCAGTCCGGTTCCGGTTCCGGTCCGGTCCGGTCCATACGGTTATTTTGCTCATCCCTATGGCGATCTAACGTTTATCTAAACAATATATTCACAAGGGAAGTCCCGAGTCTAGTCTTTGCAGGTATTGTTGACAAAACGAAGCACTAAGCTAGAAAATGAAGCTCAACCTATGCAGTATGTGTAACACCGGTTTTCACGCGCTTAAAATTAGGGAAAATTTTAGCTTTTTAAACTTATATAACAAAAGCCAGCAGCGGAAGTAACCACGTTTTACAAAAGATAATATTGTTTATCTGACTTGGTAATGTAAAAGTACAACACCATAAACCAAGTCCCAAAAATACTACCGCGTGTTACCCAACTAACCGACACTACCGACCATCGGATCACAAATAATTACAACGAGCAGTGTTCTGCAAAAGATATGTACAACAACTACCAACAAGTCCCGCCTCACCAGGCCAACTACTTCGCATCTGCAAAAAGGTAAATTTAGGCACCGTTAGCTACAACTAGCTAGTGAGTACAGATTAACACATAAGCATCAATAAGCAGGTTATCCCAACTACGGGACAGCACACAAGGCTATCCTAACATATAGTGTCGCGCCAACGAGTCAGTAGGAATCATATTTTGCAGGGTGGGAACCCCGCTCAACGATTCAAACTGGGGACCATCAGCAACAACTAACCGCTATGGTGGGGGAGCGAAGAGCAGTCCACCAAACGCGTTACGAAGCTCGAAGCTCAACATCTTGGATCTCAACTGAAGTTAAGATCCCAACTCACGTTAAGGAGCGGCGGTTTGCAAGACCACCCCGGCGTGCTGCACACCGGGTACCGTTAATCCCCGTTATTCCATCAAAGGGATCCAACCTTCGGGAAGAAAGCTGACCTTAACCATGCCACATCGGTCCGGACCAGTACCACATATACAACTACTACCCGTAATGGGTTCAACTATACGCATGCGATTCATAACCAACATGTAAGCAACTTAGCATGGCAACAATATATATAACAACATGTATAACATACCTCATACGCACGTGTGCGACATCGACAACATATTTCAACAAATAATAGACAACGCTACTTACCGAGACTCATGGGAAAACCGGTACTCACCTCGAGGTTATAAGAGGCAGATATGAATTCGGGAATCCCAGGAGCACACGGAATCGTCCGAATCACCTAACACATCATGTGTAGGTTCAGTCAACGTCTAAAAGTACTATCATAGCTTCTATGCAAACATACAACGAACAACAAGCAACAAGCAACCTGAAACAGCTCCTACGGCCGCAGTAGATGTGTCCTACGGCCGCAGGACACCTTCCAAACACCTCCTACGGCCGTAGGAATATATCCTACGCCCGCAAGAGTTCCTTTCCCAGAAACCATATCCTACGGCCGAAGGGACCATACCCTACGCCCGTAGGAGTGATTCTTTGGGTACCAACGGTCGTAGGTTATGTACCTACGCCCGTAGGCTTCTTTCCTTCACCCGTAGGTGGTAAACCATACAAATTACATTACTACGGCCGCAGGGAACCCTGCCTACGGCCGTAGTGACTATGATCACCCCCTACGGCCGCAGGGACTATTTCCTACGCCCGTAGGAACCTCTGTTACAGTAAGGTTTTGCTCTGTTCGAACACAGCAGCTGTTTTTACGATTTTTGACTCAAAAATCAACTTGAATCCGTATCCAAGCGTTTATACATGTTATCTAACATCAATATACATATACTACATGATTTCTTGCTTCATAACAACACTTGCAACTTAATTTGACCTCCAAATTAGGTCATCATCTTCCAAACCCAAGAACACCATTTTTTTGATTATAAAACTTACCAAGAAGAAGATAAACTCGGCTATTAGAATCAACACCCAACTGATTTTCAGCTTCAAATCCGGATTCAATTTGCTTTTCTCTTCAAATCAACAAGTTTTGTGTATGTGTGACATGGTACGTACGTATGTATGTTTGTATGTGTTTTTGTGTGTGTACAAAGTGAAGGCAGGGGATAAACATCCCTTCTAAGACCGACCTTAAAGGTCTAATACCCCCTCACAGGTATTTTGTTCTCCTATTCAACTTAAAACATGACTTAGGTTTACCCGTTTTAACAAACGGAGATATTTTCGGAATCATTATCCGAAACCGTTCTATTATTTACCAACATCATCTATTTATGAAACACTTCTAACTTTAACCACATAACCACATGTATCAACAAATAACAATAATTAATCAACAAAACAACTTAAACAACTTGGTTAACGTCAACGTACAACTTAACAAACATAAGGTACAACTGTTTACAACTAAGCCCTAAATTAGGGTGTTACAGTATGCATGAGTGAGAGGATATTTAGTTTCAAATCAAATCAAATTCTTTAAGCTTACAATGGAGGTTTTCGGCAAAGGTAATAAGGTCTTGTTATTTTTTCTTTTGGTAAACCAGAAGATCTATTCTTAGACATCGACGTGTTCCTTGTCAATGCACTTGCAGTCGTTTGTCTCTGTTTACTAGACCAGTGGTCATAAAAATAGAGACATTAACGGTGCAAGCATATCTAAACTCAATTATATGCTTAGACTCCAATCTGAGTTCATCTCAAGCTATGTACAATTGCAAGGTGGTCGGATGGGGTGTAAAGAGTGTTAGTTGTTAGCTGGCGTTCGCATTGTATTATTAGAAGATGTGTTTGTGCTCTGTTTTCTTCTTGTTATGTTAATCATAATTTTGCTTAGTAAAATTTCAAGTTTAATTATCTCTAAACTCTTAACAAATTGGCATTAGAGCCTCTGGTTATGAAAGGCTTCTTTATTGTTATCATCTAATCAACGTGGAAGTTTGATTCAAGGTAGAGGCTTGCAAAATTGATCATGGGTCGATAAGATTGAAAACAAACACCAACGATCTTTTTATTTATTTGGAAAATCGATTTTGTTTATGGAGCAGATCATTGCACGATAAGGAACTGTCAATTTAACAACCGGACCCGGTGTTGTGATTTCTAGAAGTCGATGTCAGTGATTGGGTTTTCTAGTTGTAAATTTAGAAGTCGGTTTTGATTTTAGATTCGGTCGACATTTTGCAATTGTATTTTAGGATAGTCGATTTGGACTCTAGAATTGATTGGGGCTTTGCAATCATTCTTGGCACAACTGTGTTTTGGTATGTTTGGCACGGAGCGTACCTCAAACCCTAGGGGTGTCCGTGGGGCCCGGCATGGGCGTACGCCCACGTCCACCACTGGACAATAACCTATTTGTTAAGAACATATGCATAACTCTTCTAACTCACACCAAGACGACAATTTGGCAAAACCCAAGTGTTTTCTATCATTATAGGTCGACTAAAGTAAAAGTAAAAAGGAAAAAAAAAACACATCATTAACATCATTTTAACTATATTTGATCTATTATTGATCAAATTCCTTGTTCATTATCATTTTAACCTGTTTGCATCTTTTTCTAACAACAATAATAGACCTTTCATTAATCAAAATTAAGCGTTAGTTACACACAGGAAATCACACATCATTGCCTACCATCATACATCAATATAGCAATACTCGCTAACTACAACGCATTCGTCTCTCCAAAATACATGAGCACTATTACATCATCGAATGTGAGCATATTTGGCGGCGAGATGGCCTCCGTACACAAACTCGAAACAGTAACCAGCAACATGACAGACACAAAATAACATGAATATGAACAACAGCAACATGACAGCATCAGTCAGCAACACGCAACAGGATAGCAGCCATCAACACATGATGATCACCGGACAGGAGCGTAACAATATCAACACAGCAACATGAATATCAGCAGCGCAATGGCAAGGCAGAACATACTGAAGGGTTTTGTAGGATATAAATACATATCAGAATAACATGCACAGCGGAATAAATCAAAACCCCCTCTAGTGATCTCATCTAACTCGTATAGAAACTAAAAGAAAAATAGAGGATTAAAAGTTATATCTTTGCAGCTCAACTTGAAACTTCAATCCTAGAATGCTAAAGGTAGAACACCGCTACTGCACCACCTCGAACAGGCTGCTAGACCGCCAAGGATTTTACCAATGATCAAAACTTGATCCCTCGTGTGTGTGTATCACGTCGTCGACCCCAAGGGGGGGCTTCGGCTTTGCGCCGATCGAGAGAGAGAGAGGAGGAAAGGATTAGGGTTATTTTTCTTTTTGACTTGTAATTAACTTAATATGATTCTAAGGTTTAATAAGGTATTTATATATATAACCTTATTAAAGCCCAAGCCCGTTTAATTAAAGCCCAACTTTAATTAAACTATCAAGTAATTACAGAAAATACCCTTTGACCTTTCTAATTAATTAATAACTATTAATTAATTGGTCCTGTTAATATTTAAACTAAATATTAACTTCTCCTTTAAATAATAAATAATTATTATTTTTCCTTTCTCTTAATAATTAATTAACTAATTAATTATTCTTACACAAAGTAAAATCCAAATGGTTCTAATTGGGTGTGTAGCAGTGTGATCCTTTAGTGTCACATAGTGTTGGACACGATGGTACATGTTATCTATCTCTGCACACAATCTAACAGACTCCTACTTGTGCAAGATAAGTAACACTTCTTGTACATCGTTGGCCTGAGGAGGTCCCTAGCCAGACACTTAGGTTAACCAGACTATGAGATCTCTTATATCTAGAGACATAATCCTCCCCTTGGATTATCTAGACTTTTCCTTTTGCATCGCGATATTCCGTAATGTGAGTATTAGACATGGAGCAGGGATCTTATTCTAAATACACAGATTTTCTCGACTCTGATCTCGACACTCTGCAGTTACGGTTTACCGAATGAAACCTATCATTTTAAGTGAGCGCGACCACACATTTGCAGCAGTCTTAATCGTCGAGGGCCCCATAAATATCTCTCCTAAAAGTAGGAGGTGAAAATCCCATCTTGACTATTTGCAATTTGAGCACACAGCTTTCGCTGCACCTATACATGCCCCTTATGATCACCCTGTTACGGCGTGACGTTAGAACATGCTAAAGTACAGAAGTTACTATGTCCCTAACCAAATATTTCAGGTCTAAGGACAACCTATCAAGTTTACTTATGTTGACGCTCCATGAAGTAAACTCGATGCGGATCACCCCAATATCTATCCCCTGATAAATATCTATGAATATTTGGTCACAACCTTGTGCTTTTATTCATTCCCGAATAAATCATCAAATATCCATAACAACGTTATCTCCCTAATGCAGCTCCCACTACATTAAGTAACTACGGGCATTTAGACAACTCAACACTTGACTTGTCATGGATAGGTTAAACATGCTAAAAATAGACAACTAGAAACAATTATGCAAATACCTCCTATTTCCATCCCATGAAATGTATATACATAATAAAAGAGTTTCAAGTTACATCTATAGTAATAATAAAAAACATGAACTAGCTGCTATGTTCTAAGTACTGCATTCCTATATAACTCGCATGCCTTTCATGCTTAGCTCTAGCTAGCGGCTTCGTCAACGGGTCAACAACGTTGTCGTCCGTCGGTATCTTTTGCAACCTAATATCATCTCTTCCAATGATCTCTCGGATGAGGTGATATTTCCTGAGTACGTGCCTAGTCCGCTGATGATCTCTAGGCTCTTTAGCTTGTGCCACAGCCTCTGAGTTGTCACAGAATATATCGATTGGTCTAGAGATACTGACAACAACTCTAAGATCCGAGATAAAATTCTTCAGCCAGACAACTTCCTTTGCCGCATCACTTGCTGCAATATACTCTGCTTCTGTAGTAGAATCTGCTATTGTATCTTGCTTCCGAATTTTCCAAGATATGGTTCCTCCGTTTAGGGTAAAGACAAATCCTGACTGCGACCTAAAGTCATCCCTGTCGGTCTGGAAACTGGCATCAGTGTAACCAGTTACACTGAACTCATCCATTGAACCTCCATAAACTAGGAATATGTCTTTTGTTCTTCTCAGGTACTTGAGAATATTCTTGACAGCTACCCAATGGGCTTCACCAGGATTTTGTTGATATCTACTCGTGACACTAATAGAGTATGCAACATTGGGCCTAGTACATAGCATAGCATACATGATTGAACCAACTGCTGAGGCATATGGTATCAATTTCATCTTGTCCTGATCTTGACTAGACACAGGAGACTGAGCCTTGCTCAAAATCGCATCAGATTGCATAGAAATAAATCCTTTCTTGGATCCATCCATCTTAAATCTTTTCACGACTTTGTCTATGTATGTGCTTTGACTAAGTCCGATAAGCCGCTTAGATCTATTTCTATAGATCTTTATACCTAGTATATAAGCAGCTTCTCCCAAGTCTTTCATCTGGAAATATTTACCCAACCATGATTTTACTCCTTGTAACCCTGGTAAACTGTTTCCTATCAGCAGTATGTCATCTACATACAAGACTAGGAAGGTTACCGCGCTCCCATTGAATTTAGTGTAAACACATGACTCGAACTCACTTTTGGTAAAACCAAATTCTTTGATACGCTCATCAAAGTGTAAGTTCCAGCTTCTATATGCTTGCTTTAGTCCATAAATGGATTTAAGCAACTTGCATACTTTATTAGGGTTCTTTGGATCCGCAAAACCATCCGGTTGTATCATATATACGTCCTCAGTCAACTTCTCATTAAGGAAGGCGGTTTTGACATCCATCTGCCATATTTCATAGTCAAAATCAGGCCAATCAGCTAGGAAGAAATGTAAAGAACAAGAGTTGTTGAAACTAGCATATTGGAAGATCAATCGGCCAAAATAACCTAATATGAAAAACAGCACATGTTTTTCATTGATCCAAGTACAACACTGAATATATAGTTTTTTAGCATCAAATCCTATTTTAAATAATAGGCAGGTTTGATTATGGTTTGATATCTCTATTTCCCCAACAATCTCCCCCTATTTGATGATGACAAAACCTTATCTTGTTCAAGAAGAATCAGTTTGACTCGGATTTGTAAAAATAAAACTTTTAAGTTCAGTTTGGTTACCTAGCTATCTATTTTTGGTAACTCTTTAAAATATGTTCCCTTGATATTCTGTTTTTGGAAATCTTTTGATTTATGAAGTACCATTTTTCTGTTTTTGTGGTATCTTTTCTGTCCTTTTTCTGTTTTTATGATTTTTGGATTTTCTATATTTACACTATGTGAGCTTTCTTCTAAGATTCATCTATACTAGCAGTAAGCTAAGTAGTCCATAATCAAAGTTTCAAGCATGATTACAATAACAAGGAATTACAAGAGTTTGTATAGAGCAACTATAACATAAGTTATACTAAGTTACAAAATTTGAACTATTCTAAGAAATTAAAATTACAACTAGTCTAGTTATGAAGTATCAGTTGCTTTCCTACCAAGGTTCTTCTTTGACTGCCACATTTCTGATTTGAGGATTTGTAGCCACAATTTGTTTAGCTCTTGATCTCAATAGCTGTTCAAAGTAATCACTTCCTGTCAGATCCCTTGTTGATTGCACAACATGAAAGACAAGTTTTCTTTGAGCTTTTCCTAACTCAGATTCTCTTAGGAACTTCCACTCACCAATTCTTTTCTTAAAGAACATCCCTATTTCTGGTTCAGTTATGTGTTAGGAATTAGTTATGTTTGTAGTCCTTGTGTAACTATCTTAATTATCTTGTTATCATTGCTTTGTTTAGATTAGTTAATTATGTAAGGGATTATCACATTTGGTATTAACTAGTCTAATCCATATACATGGAACATGTGAGACATGTTGTTTAATTAGAGAGTCCATAATGGGAGCCCAAAAGGCTTATGGCCCATGTACCTTTGACTATTTAAAGTCTTATAAACCTAGATACTAGGTTAACCTTTGCCAAACACTCATTGTATTCATCTGGAGATTATTCTCTCTACTATTGCAAAGTGTTCATCCCATTGTTCTTGAGCATTCATACATATTCATACATATTTATCTCAAGAACCACCATTGTTACTCATCTTTATCACATTTTGTGACTTTCAATTGGTATCAGAGCAAATTCCTTGCTGAATTGGTTCAATATCTTCTGGAAACATCAATCCAAGTGTGAAAAATCAAAAGAAAAGCTTCAAGTTCTTGTTCTTGAGAAAACCCACTTACTTGAAAAATCAAAATCTTCAAAACTTGTTGTTTTTGCTTGTTTTTTGGCCCAAATAGAAGCTCTAGAAGTGGATAAATCATTTGGTTATCTTCATTTCTGCAAACAAACAACATTTGAGTGATAAAATCAAATTTTAAATTTTTTCAAGTTTTTAGTGTTCTTCAACAATTTCTCAAAAATCTCTCAAATCTGATGTTGTTTGTTGCTTAAAATGATTTAGAAACGTTTCTTGTAAGTGGAGAAAGGTTTTGCAAAAGAAATATCAGTTTTTCATCAAGTTTTGAGAGTTCTTGAAATTTTTGAATCTTTAAAAGTATGCACCTTTCCATCCATGTTGGTCTTCTTCTTGAAGACCCATTTGCACCCAACAGCTTTACTGTGTTGAGGCAAATCTACTAACTCCCAGACCTGGTTGTCATACATGGATTGCATCTCTGCCTTTATGGCTTCTAGCCATTTCTCAGATTCTAAACCAAAAGCAGCATCTTGGTAGGTAGTGGGTTCTAAAAGATCCCCTTCGCTTGAGCAACTAGGAATCCCAGATACCTGTCTGGCTCATGACGAGGCCTACTAGACCTGCGAAGGTCTTGTGTTTGCACCTTTTCCTCAACCACATACTCGGGTTGAGATTCAAAAATTCTTTGTTGAATCACGGGTTCAATTATCGGTGGTGGTGTTATCTCTTCTTCTTCAATTTCTTGAAGCTCTATTTCTTTTCTTGGAGTTTCTGAGTTAAGAAACTTCTCCTCCAAGAACACCCCTTTACGAGCAACAAAGACTTTGTTCTCATCTGGGTTGTAGAAATAGTATCCCATGGTTTCCTTGGGATAACCCATGAAGATACACTTATCTGATTTGGGATTGAATTTATCTGTGAATGTTCGCTTAACATACACCTCACATCCCCAAACCTTGAGAAAAGACATTTTGGGCTTTTTCCCCGTCCATACCTCGAACGGTGTCTTTTCAACCGATTTGGTCGGAACCCGGTTTAGCATGAACGCAGCTGTCTCGAGTGCGTGCCCCCAAAACGACAATGGTAGTGAACTTCGACTCATCATTGATCGTACCATGTCAAGCAGTGTACGATTCCTCCTTTCTGATACACCATTCATCTGAGGTATATATGGAGGTGTGAGTTGTGAAACAAACCCACATTCCTTCAAATGATCGTCGAAATCCTGACTCAGATATTCGCCATCTCGATCCGACCGAAGCAACTTTATCTTCTTGCCCAGCTGATTTTGTACCTCATTTTGAAACTGTTTGAACTTGTCAAAACTTTCAGATTTGAGTCTCATGAGGTAGACATAACCGAACCTACTGAAGTCGTCAGTAAAGGTTATGAAATATCGGTATCCTTCTCTAGCTTCTGGAGTAAAGGGTCCACACACATATGTGTGTATAATCCCTAGTAACTCACTAGCCCTTTCATTCTCACTGTTGAAAGGCTGCTTTGTCATTTTACCAGACAAACAAGATTCACAAATATCATATGACTCTAAGTCAAATGGTTCTAGAATTCCGTCATCTCGGAGTTTCTCTATGCGTTTCTCGTTTATATGTCCTAAACGACAATGCCAGAGGTAAGTTTGATCCAAGTTACTCTTGGATCTCTTACTTATATGATAGATGTCATTGTTATCTATATTTAGCGTATATAGACCATTTTCTGGAATAGCTTTAAAATAGAAAACATCATTTTTAAAACATGAAATAATATTTTTATTCAAAACATAATTAAATCCATAGTCTATAAGCAAATCAAACAAGATAACATTTTTAATAAGTCTAGGAACATAATAACAAGGTTCTAGTTCTAAGACCATGCCCGAAGGCAGACTAAGACAATATGTTCCTACAGCTTCAGCACGAACCATGGAGCCTTCGCCTATCCACAGGTCCATATCTCCTTGTCTTAGCTTCTTACTTCTCTTGAATCCCTGCAAATGATTGCATATGTGATGATCACACCCGGTATCCAATACCCATGATTCATAAGAAGTTATAAGACAATCTATCATAAAGATACCTGAGTCATTGGGCGAACCAATGTCCAGCTGATCTATGTCGAGTGAGTGCTCGCATGAATCCTTGCTGCCACAGTCTAGGCAACAAATTTCCCCAAGATCTTCCAACCAGTCATCTTCCTGCATAGGGTCCACAACTGTTGACTCTAGCTGCTTTGGATTTAGCTCATCGCTAATGTACATAAGGATATCGTGCAACTCCGCGACAGTCATCTCAAAATCACCTAGGATGTACATTACCCTCCTCTGGTAACAGTCTGATAAAGAACCGAACAAGAGCATAACTAGCTCATGTGGTTTTGATTTTGATCCAAAACTTTCATAACAATCCAAGAGCCTTCTCATATTAATGAGATGATCGCTAATCGGCTGGTTTTCTTTCATTTTCGATGAAAGAATTTCCTTCATCAGCAAGATGCGACATGTCCGTTCACTATACTTGAACTTGCGCTCCAGTCCCTGAACAACCTCATAAGATGACTTCTCACGGAGATCATCCGTAAACTTGGATGACGCTGTGAGAACGAGAATTGTCATTACGTCAGATTCGTCAGCCAGATACAGATAGTAAGCATCATACTCACTATCCTGGGCATCTACCCTTGGTCGCTCTGGAGGTAATGTCTCTATGATGTGAAGCTTTCCTTGTGCATCCAAAACATTCTTTAGATGCATCTTCCAAACAGAAAAGTTTGGACCTGAAAGCTTCCACTTGCCGACGATGAGGCTTAGAGATTCCTTTGGTGAATAAAACGGAATAACATATATAAAGGACATCTACAGAAAAAGAAAAAGATAAAAAACCGATTCAGAATTGATTATATCTTCTAATAATTATTACCTTTTAAAAATATATTATTAGACTAGGATCCATATTTCACATTTCCCGATGCAAGGTTTGGGCACTTCCCACCGGGACAATGCTATTTCTGGTAGGTAAGCCTATACCAATCGTATCTAACCTGGACACGATTTCTAGATCCGCGGGACATCAGTTACAAGAACCGTGCATGTTTAGTCCCTCTAGTGCTTTTTGGGACGGGACTACCGATTATCACCAAAATAGATCGCACCACTTAAGACAGTATGAACTCTGGCCGGGAATCCCGATTATCGCAGAGTCTTTCACACCCTCCCCCTCAATGGTTTGAACCCGAATGCCCAAGGTTTGGTCACCTCTGACACCTGAGTACCATTTAACATGAAAGGTGTACCATTATATGGGTAGCACACTGATCTAAGATTTTTCTAAAAAAGATTTCAAAAGTTTTTGACGAGAAAAAACTTTTTGCCAGTTTTCTTTAAAACGACTGTTTAATAATTGACTATTATTAAAACCCTTTGTTTTATTTCATCGTGAGAATCACAACCACGCATATATAATATGTAAAGAAATAAAACAACCACAAACAACTATGCCTTAGCCTTGCCCTTAACTAATGTCGGTTTCGTGAGCCACACGAAACCCGACGGTCAAAACCTAAGTGGAAAAACACAACACACATGGCATAACATTCTGAAGCTCCCACTGGCTCCAGCATCCAATCATGCTCCCTGCTCCTTGCTCCTTGGTTCTTGCATCAACTTCATATCTATTCTAATAATACTATTCTATTCTATAATCTAAAAAAAACTAGAAATAAATAAAAAATACAAGATTTTCAAAGGCCCGCAGGCCCACTAATCTAATACTTTTACAAAATAGAATAGGGGTTGCAAGTGGCACGCATGCCTCCCCACACCATAGAATAGTAAAACCAATCACAACCACAAGTGCAGAAAAAATAAAACCAATACACAGGGCTTGGCTATGGCATCCCAAACATGTATTAAAACGAATACATCCAACCACTGATTCTAATTATCATATCCTGACGAATTATCTTTTTTTTAACGAACGGTTAAAATCACCTGGTTTAAATAGTTGTCATATTATATATTAATTATTGTTATGCGTCTAAAAAACACTAAGATTAATTAGTTTTAACCAACACCTGATTATTACAATAATAACCATGTTTAAAAATAAGAAATTTTAAACATAAGTTTTTACGAGATAAAAACCTATAGAAACCTTTTAGTTTAATCCTGTTATATGTTACTCTAACCTAAAACTAAAATATACCTTTGGGCCTCAAAACTGGGCCAAAGATGAAACCGTGGGCCGACCTCATACTGGGTCGAATTGGGCTGGGCCGCCCCTACACCCTCATCTCCGCCGCCGGTTTCCTTTGCCGCTGATCACCACATGCCGCCGACCGAGCTGGTGGTAGCAAACCGACTGCCGACTTTGACCAGCCAGCCGGAGCTGACCGTCGCCTTTGGTGATCCTCGTCGCACATCGCCGCCTTTGGTGATCCTCGTCGCACATCACCGCCGTCCAACGGTGGCTTATGCGCCGCCGGCAACCTCCCAAACACAAAACAACAATAAACAAAAAAATAACAACTTTTAAATTTAAACAATTTAAATTTAAACCTTATCCTTCCTTTTATCATAACTAATTTGTTATCCATTTTAAAAATCAAAACTTGATTTTAAAATTACTTGGATAAACCAAAAAGTTAATCCTTGATAAAAAGAAACCTATTCATCATGATAAAAAGAAACCTACCTAATTCCCTACGAGGTTAGAAGTGACTCTGATACCACTGAAGGGTTTTGTAGGATATAAAAACATATCAGAATAACATGCACAGCGGAATAAATCAAAACCCCCTCCAGTGATCTCATCTAACTCGTACAGAAACTAAAAGAAAAATAGAGGATTAAAAGTTATACCTTTGCATCTCAACTTGAAACTTCAATCCTAGAATGCTAAAGGTAGAACATCGCTACTACACCACCTCGAATAGGCTGCTAGACCGCCAATGATTTTACCAATGATCAAAACTTGATCCCTCGTGTGTGTGTGTGTATCACGTCGTCGACCCCAAGGGGGGGCTTCGGCTTTGCGCCGATCGAGAGAGAGAGAGGAGGAAAGGATTAGGGTTATTTTTCTTTTTGACTTGTAATTAACTTAATGTGATTCTAAGGTTTACTAAGGTATTTATATATATATAACCTTATTAAAGCCCAAGCCCGTTTAATTAAAGCTCAACTTTAATTAAACTATCAAGTAATTAAAGAAAATACCCTTTGACCTTTCTAATTAATTAATAACTATTAATTAATTGGTCCTGTTAATATTTAAATTAAATATTAACTTCTCCTTTAAATAATAAATAATTATTATTTTTCCTTTCTCTTAATAATTAATTAACTAATTAATTATTCCTACACAAGGTAAAATCCAAATGGTTCTAATTGGGTGTGTAGCAGTGTGATCCTTTAGTGTCACATAGTGTTGGACACGATGGTACATGTTATCTATCTATGCACACAATCTAACACATACGCCTCATGATCCATAACTAACCGTAATCATCAACATATCCAGAGAATTTGAGAGCACAGTCAGAGTTACTTATTAGGACACACATAAAAGAAGGGAAATAAGCAACATCTGACCAAAAGACTCTGGGGCTCAACAGGGTTAACATTGTCTACAAAGGAATGGATAACAACCTATCCCCCTCTCTCCAAACTTCTACATACCTTGACGTCACAACCAACACAAGCAACAAGGACTCTGTGGCTCAAAAGTTTAAACAGGGAAGGGATACCCAACCAACCATCCAACCTCCTAACCTGCAGACACCATATGTGCACCATAACCACCCCCCTTATAACTCCAAAACCTAGAATGTCCCCCTACCACACCCGTCTCTACCCAGCAACAAAACCTCTACACCATCCCACCCCCACCCAAGGAATAATTTTTCAATCAGGAAAATTTATAAAAACCACAAACTCTGAGGCTTGAATAAAGGATTTGCATTAGCTAAACGAAAGATGGCCTAGAAAATAAAGCAGGGATTGAGATGCCCCCTTATCACACCATGGTTTCGAGACTTAGTGCAACCTCCTGCACCAAAAGAGAAACCCCACAACTAGCCTATGACCATGGCTACTGAACGAGAGAAAGCAATGTGGAGTGTGTGCAAAGTTCAGTGCCATGGTTTACCACCTGAGAAGAAACTGTAACACCACTTTTCTAAAATAGCTTTTAAAACTCTATAACTTAAAGTTAGCACTTTTAAAAGAACATGGTTTGCGGAAAACAAGCTTTCATCTTTAGTGTTATCTGTCTCACAAAAGTAGTGTTAAAAGTACTCTGTTTGAAAGCTTGGAGCTATCCAACTCTGCAAAGCACCGGGGCCTTACTCTTGCTGGAAACTGGTTACCTGCATGCACAACATACTAAAACGTAAGCTTTCGCTTAGTGAGCATACAAACTGAACATATAAAAAATTAAAACACGAGTAACTCTTCTGGGGATGTCTCACATCCAAGCTGAACACCTGCAAAACTAGTCAAACTATTATCTGGTCCAGGGTATGATCACACCTCGCGCGTAATCAAATCCCTGACACTCGGTTTGGGTATAAGGATCTCAATATACCCCTATCTCTGTACTGAATAATATATTTTAGTGCCCTTATACTTTGTAACAATAATCTTAACTAATTACATAATCATATCACAACACAGATATCATACTATTCACCTTGTGCATATATGTATACTGATCATACTAACTACTATAACATAGTGCTACTGAATCTCACATAATCAATCACATATCAAGCATACAATTGATATACTAGTCACTTAATGCATGTTCATATGCTAATCTGATTAAAGGTAAGTACACTCACCTTAGCAGCAATTAAACAGCTATCCTCTATCACCGAAACGTCAACTCCTATTGCCTACAAGCAATAAACAATACTTATGTAACCTCTGTACTTAACTTATGAAAGATACTGATCAAACATCAGCACAAACAACTGAACTGAAATCTGGAAGACTGCTTGCGACCGCAAGCATTACTCATGCGACCGCAAAGGTCCTTCACTACCTCCTTACGATCGCAAGGGAAGTCCTATGTGATCGCAGGGGTCCTAAACACTGCCTTACGGTCGAAAGTAAAATTACTTACGGCCGCAAGGGACAAAACAACCAAAACACTGAACACAGCCTTGCGATCGCAAGGGATAACCCATGCGGTCGCAAGGACAGTAGGTACAGAAGGCTTCTACTCTGTTCGACGACAGCAACTGGAAATCCGGGTTTTCAACAAGAACACGACTAAAACTCCGATTCAGACTTCCATACTACTGTTCTAACATGTAGTAGCTATTAAAGCATCATAATAACTTCAAAAACACTACAATCATGCTACTAACAAGGATTCAACTATTGAATCCCTTTCTTGACCTAAATACTCAAAAGAATCAAGAAGAACTCATACCTCAAGCTTATGAAACAATATGACTGCTGAAATCAAGTGTCAAAGACACTACTTGCTTGATGAAAACTCAACAAAGGCTGTGAACGTGTGTGAGTTTCCTTCTGTTCTTGTAAATGGTCCCTTTTGACTAAAAATAGTCAAATGCATAGATATATAATTACACTATCAAACAATGACAATTTAGCCCCTTCTAGTTTTAATTCACATAAACACAAAGAAAAGGCAACTTGCTAAACACACATAGCGGCAGTCTTACATCTCCTCAACTCTGAATGCTATGGCAGCGCACTGACGATAGTCTTACATCTCATATCTACCCGCTACTAACGTAGAAGGTCTATTACATACCAAATACAAAATAACGTAACATATACATAACATACATAAAACATGTATACACCTTGGTGTATCTGATCTCTTTCAGTATCTCTACTGTAACTTTACCAATCTTATCTGTTTGTTACACAAACTCGTAACTTTTCTTTTCAATAAAACTATTAACTGTGCTTCAAATCATACTGAGCATAAATCAAGTATTACATACACAACATAGTATAATTACACCTTAGTGTAATCTAACTCTTTCTCATATTTCTACTGTATCTTCACTGTCTCATCTGTCTACTACACAACTCTCAACTTCCTCTAAAATATAACCACTGGCGATTCTATACAACTGGATTTCACATCTCTTGTCCTGTTCGGATAACTACTGGTGCATTTGTTACATACTTACAATGATAGTTATACATGTTATACTATCTAAGACATCTTTACTATAGACTCTGGCATATACATTACTCTCTCTATCCTTGAGATAATCCTCAAAGGACCAATAAACTACTATCCTAGCTTATCTTTCTTTCTGAATCTGTTCACCCTTATCCACGATGATACTTTTAATAACACATAGCTTCCAATCTAAACCTCTACTAATAATCCTTTCTTATCACATAACTATTCTGTTTATCTGGAGCAGCTCTAAGCCGCTCACATGACTGTGGTACTATCTTTACATTCGATCGTGCGCTGAGTCCTCTCATTCTAATCAACCTCGTCCCAGCAAATAGGTATTCTGTAGTTCCCATCATACATCATTTGGTACTAGATATGCTACTACTCAAACGTAACTGTGATCATACTGGAACTCTATTAACGTATATATGTATCTCAACAGCCACTAAAATCAATAATACATGCTCTGAGCATATCTCTCTGTTGATATATTCATCTTACTCTGCCCAACCTCACAAGGGTGGAATATTTTACTAAGATATAACTTAGTTCCTATATCTTTCTGAAATTTACTCCAGAACTTTAAGATAACCGAGTATCTCTATCTAAATCATTATACTGTCATTTTATATCTAACTGCTATTTTTCATAAAATTTCTGATACTCTACTCTAACCTGTGGACAATTCAAAAATTTCTCAACCTTGTTTGCTAAAACACATTCTATTCCTGGCTACTAGTAATTCCTGCTCATGTCTCTTGACAAACTTGGACCTCAATTTTTAAATAGACTCTTTCTTCTGATCACCCTCTCTAACTACTTCACTCTGTACTACTTTAACTTGATCGAGTATCGAGGTGATGTCTAGCATTCTTACTTGAGGTATCTGTATCTTTAGGGTAGCTGACTTGATGCTAAAAGCATATTTACTAAATTAACTTTCCAACTACTACTAGTTTCAAAATCCGAGTCGAATAATCTCTTCATACTTGTGGGGAGTCATATTCAGAGAACTTCCTTGATTCTATCCTACTCTCTGACTTTCATCTGATGGTACTTGTAACACCGAGTTTCGCGAGCTTAATACAAGATTAATCAAAAGATCGCAGCGGAAACAAACCACTGATTACAAAATATTAGTATTGATACCGGACTTGATGAGAAACATATCAAAATACATCAAGTCCCAAGACTGCCAGTGTTACCAACTACATACCGACCACAAAAAACACATATAAGAATTTCAAGCGTTCCCAAAAGATATATACAAAAATACCCACGAGTATTCCCAGCTCACCAGGCCAATATTCACTAACCTGTAAAAAGGGAAATTCATTCACCGGTTAGCTACACTAGCTAGTGAGTACAGATTTCACACAAATATCACTAAGCATGCTAACACGTTCAGGCATGGCACACAAACTAATCTACCACATTGCGGTGTGCCGACGAGTCAGCGAGGTCATATCTCGCGGGGGAGCCAACCCAGCTCAACGACCCAAACTGGGGAATCAGCCACAACCAACCGTACGGGTGGGGGAGCGAATAGCAGTCCACCCGACACGTTACAGAGCCACGTGGATCCTAGCCATAGGCCAAGACCCTCAAAACTCATGTCAAGAACCTCAGTCCTTAACTTACCACAATTCCCACACTTACCGCAATTTTCACACTTACCACAATTTCCACACTTACCGCAATTCACACACAAACACGTTTGACTAATAACCACATTAACTCGTAACCACATTTTCCGGATAATCTCTATCATTTTCAATAACATGCTAGCATTTCATAAATAACACATATTACATCACATTAATTCACATCTAACAATTCACATGCAACTTACCTCACGACACGCTAGTTCATATAATATCGCCTCTAGCATATCACATCTTAGACATGTAAAACAACACAGACAACACATAGCCGTAACTACAGTTAGTCATACTTACTGATCTTTAAGGAAAACCGGTACTCACCTTAAGCTCACAATAAGTTAACACAACGATCAACGTCTTCCGGCTTCTCTCGAGCACCTAACACAATAGGTTCATACTTGATTACTAACTAATGACAACTAACACAACTTAAATCATAATTCTGCACAAACTGTCACACTGGACCCCTGCTTGCGATCGCAAGCAGTAACCATGCGGTCGCAAGGGTCCCCCCCCAACACACCGAAGGTTACGATCGCAAGGGACTCACCATACGATCCAAAGAATGGTTCTTAGGGTGTTTACGATCGCAAGTTATGTACCTGCGCTCGTAAACCTCATTTCCTTCGCTCGAAGGCGGTAATCATCACAAAACATGCCCATACGATCGTATGGACCTACCATGCGATCGCAAAGTATAAACATAAGACTTACGATAAAAAGACTAACACTTGCGATCAATATCCAATTTACGCGGCGCGGCGCGGCAATCACAAACACCCCATACGGTCGCAAGCACTTTTGCTTACGATCGCATGGACTTTGCACACCCTATGCGATCGCATGCCATCCCCATACGATCGCATGACCGCCCGATACAGAACCCTTTCGACTCTGTTTTACGACAGACGTTGTTCTTTGCGTTTTTAACTCTAAAATCAGCCCAAACACCATTTCAAACGTTTCTACAATTTACTTAACATCCCTAGATATGTTCTAACATGTTTTACACACAAAACCAACATCAAAATCCACTCGAATCCATCAAATGGGTCATCTTCTTCAATACCCACAAACTTGGTTTAAAACTCATAAATACTTACAAAAGAGATGATCTCAGGCTTCAAGAACAGATTGATACTCGATTCCAGCTTCTAAACTCGATTCCTCGATCAGAACTTCAAAACTCCAAACGTGTGTGTGTGTGTATACGTACGTATGTATGTATGTGTGTGTCAATGTGTGTGTGTCTTGGCTTCTGATGTACACAAAAGGGAGAAGACCGACCTAAGTAATCAATACCCCGTCTCAGGTATTTTGTTCCCCTATTCAACTTAAAACACAACTTAGGTTTATCCGTTTCATCTAATGGAGATATTTTTGGAACCATTATCTAAAACCGTTTAATAATCTACCCACTTGGTCCACTTATAACACTTTTCACATAACCATACTTTATCTGCTATAAACTCCAATTAACAACTAATACACTTAATTATAATCAAAGTACAACTATTCAAACACAATGTACAACCCCACATTACTAGGCCCATTTTTAGGGTGTTACAAATCTACCCTCCTTAAAGAGGATTCCGTCCTCGGAATCCGATCACGATCTTACACTTAGTCATACGTTACCACAATTAGCCAATAAAATGCCACATTTGTTATTGCCACAATTAGTCAACGTGAGGCCACAATTATCATTACCACAATTAATAAATGCGAGACCACAATTATCATTACCACAATTAATCAATGCGAGACCACAATTATCATTACCACAATTAGTCAATGCGAGGCTACAATTAACACTAAAACAACTAATACTACACTTCATTTACTTCAAGCAACTACAATTCTACACTACTTACGAACACGTATACACTATAACTAATTTCACTGTTACTCCACACAGTTTCCATATAGGAACACCTCTACAAGTTCACATCCACTATGTTCACGCACTTTACTATATTCAGCAATTTCAGTCTACATTTAAGCAACGACTACAATCAACACGAAAATCCCCAATACAACACTATACTTATTTCTACTAACTACAACATCAACACTACATAAAAACACTACTTTCATTTACAACCTCATTACCACAATCTTTAAATCCTCGTCTCGCGATACAACCAATTGTGCTCCCTTAATCAATACTTGTCAACATCGTCCCACCTTCCTACTTCCCAAACAACATTAGAGTATCTCCCGGAGAGGGACTCAAACAAACAAAGCCTCTATCAAACAACTTCTACCTTAGGGGTCTTAGTTAACACAGACAATCACAGTCTACCACTCAAAGGTCATGGACACGAATAAACAATTAACTCCACAATCAATAACACACATGTTAGTTAAAACTAATAAAGGAGAATACCCGCAATCGCGTTACCGGCACTCTCGGCCTTCTCTGCTATCATCTAAACCGATCACCCCTTTGCACGGGGAGCCCCCTTTTTGTGCCCTGTCTTGGAACCCCCAACTCCAGTATCTTGCTTTGTTGGGCAATCACTAATTCGGTGCCCCGGCTTGTGGAAACTATAGCAAACATTTTCTTTACAATTGCATTCAACTGCTGTATGCCCTACCGTTCCACATTTCAAACATCTCGTAGTAGCTTTAGAACATTCTCCGACGTGATAGGCGCGGCACGACGAACACCAAAAACCGTCAAACCTCATTTTCTTCAGGGAATCAAACTCTCTACCCTCAGTAGAACGGTTGAGACTTCCTCTTTTCACTTCCATCTACTTGGTCCCCCTTACACTGGAGATGATCCCCATCAATTTGTCGGACTATCTCGAAAGCCCGGTCCATATTGGTAGCAACTCTCACATGAGCACGGTAATCTAGTGGCAGCATGTTCACAAATTTCCTCATCTTGGCTTTCTCATCGTTCAACAGATGTGGAATAAACCTTACCTTATCTGTAAAAGCATGGATAAGGTCTTCAACCAGTTTGTCTCCCTTACAGAGACTGTTGAATTCGCTCTCCATCTTTTCTAGATAATAATCGGTGCAATACTTTGTCTTCACTTTCTCGCAGAATTGCTCCCAAGTCATAGCAACAATTACTTCCTCGCTAAGCGTATCTTCCACCGTATCCCACCAGTCCAACGCTTTACCTTTTAGCATCCGTACCGCATACTTGACACGGTACTCAGGTTCACAATCACCGGATTTAAAGACTTGATCCATTTCTCACAACCAACGTATAGTAGCAGAGGGATCATCACTACCCTCGTAAATCTTCGGTCCACAAGTCATAAAAATTTTATACGAACAATGCTCTTGCCTTTCCTTTCTAATTGTCTCAAATAATAACTCCTTGATTACCCGAAGCTCCTCCTTAGTTACCCGGAGCTCTTCTTTGGTCACCCGGAGTTCTTTCTCAATACGTCCGATATATGCTTCCTGATCCGGAATATGCCTCGGACCCTCCACACTATTTTGAGAAGACTCGTCCTCTACTTCATGAGGAACACGCAAAGCCTCATCCTCCATTTGCTTCAGAGCTTCTTCAGTCGTAGCCCTTCGGTTCGACATTCTAACTTAACTTACAATAAACACAAAAACAACATTCAACACACCACTTACTTATCAACTACTAACACTACCAGCTAACTTATCACATACCACAACCACATAACACTCACACTCACCCCAATTATCCCAACGGGAACACTTAACGATGGTCGGGCCAAAGTTTGAGATCGAATACTCTTCCGAGTATCCAATTCTCTCAAACTTAGGCTCTGATACCTAATTGTAACACCGGGTTTCACGAGCTTAATATTAGCGCCAATTTAAACTTTTTAAACAAGATTAATCAAAAGATCGCAGCGGAAACAAACCACTGATTACAAAATATTAGTATTGATACCGGACTTGATGAGAAACATATGAAAATACATCAAGTCCCAACACTGCCAGTGTTACCAACTAGACACCGACCACCAAAACACATATAACAATTTCAAGCGTTCCCAAAAGATATATACAAAAATACCCACGAGTATTCCCAGCTCACCATACCCATATTCACTAACCTGTAAAAAGGGAAATTCATTCACCGGTTAGCTACACTAGCTAGTGAGTACAGATTTCACACAAATATCACTAAGCATGCTAACACGTTCAGGCATGGCACACAAACTAATCTACCACATTGCGGTGTGCCGACGAGTCAGCGAGGTCATATCTCGCGGGGGAGCCAACCCAGCTCAACGACCCAAACCGGGGAATCAGCCACAACCAACCGTACGGGTGGGGGAGCGAATAGCAGTCCACCCGACACGTTACAGAGCCACGTGGATCCTAGCCATAGGCCAAGACCCTCAAAACTCATGTCAAGAACCTCAGTCCTTAACTTACCACAATTCCCACACTTACTGCAATTTCCACACTTACCGCAATTTCCACACTTACCACAATTTCCACACTTACCACAATTTCCACACTTACCGCAATTCACACACAAACACGTTTGACTAATAACCACATTAACTCGTAACCATATTTTCCGGATAATCTCTATCATTTTCAATAACATGCTAGCATTTCTTAAATAACACATATTACATCACATTAATTCACATCTAACAATTCACATGCAACTTACCTCACGGCACGCTAGTTCATATAATATCGTATCTAGCATATCACATCTTAGACATGTAAAACAACACAGACAACACATAGCCGTAATTACAGTTAGTCATACTTACTGATCTTTAAGGAAAACCGGTACTCACCTTAAGCTCACAATAAGTTAACACAACGATCAACGTCTTCCGGCTTCTTTCGAGCACCTAACACAATAGGTTCATACTTGATTACTAACTAATGACAACTAACACAACTTAAATCATAATTCTGCACAAACTGTCACACTGGACCCCTGCTTGCGATCGCAAGCAGTAACCATGCGGTCGCAAGGGTCCCCCCCCAACACACCGAAGCTTACGATCGCAAGGGACTCACCATACGATCGCAAGAATGGTTCTTAGGGTGTTTACGATCGCAAGTTATGTACCTGCGCTCGTAAACCTCATTTCCTTCGCTCGAAGGCGGTAATCATCACAAAACATGCCCATACGATCGCATGGACCTACCATGCGATCGCAAAGTATAAACACAAGACTTACGATCAATATCCAATTTACGCGGCACGGCGCGGCAATCACAAACACCCCATACGGTCGCAAGCACTTTTGCTTACGATCGCATGGACTTTGCACACCCTATGCGATCGCATCCATCCCCATGCGATCGCATGACCGCCCGATACAGAACCCTTTCGACTCTGTTTTACGACAGACATTGTTCTTCGCGTTTTTAACTCTAAAATCAGCCCAAACACCATTTCAAACGTTTCTACAATTTACTTAACATCCCTAGATATGTTCTAACATGTTTTACACACAAAACCAACATCAAAATCCACTTGAATCCATCAAATGGGTCATCTTCCTCAATACCCACAAACTAGGTTTAAAACTCATAAATACTTACAAAAAAGATGATCTCTGGCTTCAAGAACAGATTGATACTCGATTCCAGCTTCTAAACTCGATTCCTTGATCAGAACTTCAAAACTCCAAACGTGTGTGTGTATACGTACGTATGTATGTATGTGTGTGTCAATGTGTGTGTGTCTTGGCTTCTGATGTACACAAAAGGGAGAAGACCGACCTAAGTAATCAATACCCCGTCTCAGGTATTTTGTTCCCCTATTCAACTTAAAACACAACTTAGGTTTATCCGTTTCATCTAACGGAGATATTTTTGGAACCATTATCTAAAACCGTTTAATAATCTACCTACTTGGTCCACTTATAACACTTTTCACATAACCATACTTTATCTGCTATAAACTCCAATTAACAACTAATACACTTAATTATAATCAAAGTACAACTATTCAAACACAATGTACAACCCCACACTACTAGGCCCATTTTTAGGGTGTTACAGTACTCTGACCACAACTCTATCCCTGAAAACCATTCTACACTCTGAAACTAATTCAACAAATTATCTACTTCTTAAACTAGGTATTGATTATTGTTTGTAACCTTATAGTGTCCTCTGTAATCTATACACATTCTGACTAGCTATTTTTCTTTACAGTGTATTAATGCACCCCACGAAGGACTAATGGATCGGGCTAAACCCTTATTTGTTAACTATTACAGTTAAACCATTAACTCTTACTTCTCTGTGACCAATCAGTAGAACACCTTAACTCTTTGGTTCTATTCTTGACATAATACTAGTACTAAATTATACTTACCAAAACTCTAGAATTACTGAAAATTCTTTAAAAAAATTACGTCTGAGTAGTCACCACTGGTTGTATCTATTAAATCTACTATGACTGTCTTTTATACTACACTTTTCTACATAAGCTAGACAAACTATACAATTAAGCATCAAGTACTTTCTCACTTTGCTGACAAGCAACTGGAACACTGGCTCTCTTACTATTACCTCTGTTCAATAGTTCTTCCCCACTTGGGGTCTGAGCCCGCACTGCTGGTCTGATCTCTGAGTACCTGAACTTGCTATTAACTCAATTAATCAATACTAATAACTACTTGAACTCTTTTATCATGAACATATGCTCAATGGAAACTGGCGATTTCTATCTCTATCACTTTTTACTTACACTTACTATTCAGAATAGTAGTCTCATCTATTGCGTCTATCTGCCATCACCACAGGTTCAATCTTTATTTCTTTAGCTATAAACGGGAACATTCTATCTTTTGACTAGGTCACATTTACTTTTCTAGTGTTGACCCTTATTATATCAAAACTGGGCTAACAATTTAACTGACTTACTTTCTGTCACTAATATCTTAGGATAAAATGTCTAAACTAATAACCTGATAGCACACTTAGGATAAACGATTTCAAAACTTTGGTCACATGCTTATACTTTTCACACTTCGTATATCTGAGTGAGGGAGCTAACCCTCCACGCTGTAGTACAAAGGTTGACCTCTTACTTGATACTCTTACTAGTTCAATCTTTCTCTTTTCACTCACTGTTCTCTACTTTCTCAACTACTTTCCTTTCTTCCATGTAAGACTTATTATCTTATCCACTTTATTGCAAATAACTGCTGTTAAACTTCACCCGTATCATTTCTAACATCAGACTATACCAATGTATTTACAAAACTTCTATACCAATTTACTCTGAACAAAACTACACATTCTTAACAATTTCTAGGTGATGACATTCACCAACTCTATCGTCTATCATCAAATTCTAAATTCTTTTGTGATATGTTCTATACAAGCTTCAAGTACGGCTATACTCTAAACAATTCTTTGAACTAGGCCACGTCATAGCCTCAATATGTACTTCTAATTTTCTCTACAATAACATGGTCCACCAGTCTTTCACTGTCTCAACTAATAAGTTTAATGCGTACATAACTTCTTTCCCTGGCAGACACCCACTAATACGAAAAATCCAATTTTGTCTCTTCTAATCATCACTATTCATAATCCATTCTATAATCTTCCCTTCAACGAGGTAGTTCGCATGTGGAACAATCTTTACACATCTATCCCTACAACGGGTTCTTTCTTAGCTTTAACTCTTACTAATGCTTAACTCCTTATTGGAAAAGACAGCCTCTACACTTAACTCCTTATTGGAAAAGACTTTGTTGTTCCTTTCCATCCATAGGGTCCACAAGGTCCCAAAGCATATCAGCATCCATATTTTTGGGTCCCAGGTCCTTGCCCTGTAACCACTCCAAGTCAAGATAACAGCTCTTGGATTTTTAGGCATACACCCTAAGATCCCAATTTAAGCTAGAATGGAGGACCATACCTTCCAAGCTATGGTATAAAGGAATAATGCATGATCTAGAGACTTAATGCCATCCATGCAAAAAGGACATTTGATGCCTTCTGCAGAAATCACCCCAATACGACCTAGGTATTCCTTGGTTGGTAACCGGTTCATGGCTATCTGCCAACAAGTAAGTTGGACTTTGGGCGGAGCCCAGAATTCCCAAACCATTGATTGAGCCGAGGATTCCACCTTTCCCCATTCAATATTCTTCATTAGGGTTTATTTACATACCTAATGGTTGTTAATGGATAACATTAACTAAATCAAACTTATCCTATGTTTTATGGTAATTAAGGGTAAATTGGACATCCTAACATTTACCCCTATTTTTTAAACTAAAATATCTTTCAAATGCAAAAGTGTTAGAATACAAAAATTATACAAAATAACGAGAAAATTATGCTTTAATTTGACATCGGTATTCTACATTTTCTCGAAGATTTTTTTTTGTTTTTGCTAGGTTTTTGTAGAACAAGTCTCTACAAGTGCACATGTGCATATTGCTAGTTTTTTCTAACACAAGTCTTGACATGTGCACCTGTGTAGATAGATGGGGGATCTGATCTCTATGCAAGCCGTTGATTAGAACTCCAACCCCCACACTTCTCTTTTTGAAATCTCTCTCAATCGACATCTGCTTTCTTTTTCTTTTTTGGTTCTAAAACACGACCTAAGTAAAAGAAGACACAATGTGGATGGAGGTGGTTTCCTAAGGTGGTTTAGGTGGTTCTGATTAGGGACCTCGAACACACACACACACACACAAAGTTTAGGTTCTCAATGTGAGTAGTGGGTGAAGAATAAGAGTATACCTAAGAAGAAGAATATATACACACAAGTCATCAGACGTGATAAATTAATTTTACCATATTGGTGTTTCATTGAATGGTACATGGGTTGGTGACCCATGAAGTATTAAGGAGCCAACCTTCCAATTTTTTTGGAAAAACTTTGTGTCAAACCACTCACACAGACCTTCTTTCTTTAGCAACAAGTTCAGGGTACTACATCCATATGAAGTGAGCCTTCTTGAAAATTCTATTTCCATCAAGGAAGTCAAATGTGCGGTTTGGGAACTTGGCGTGGAAAAAGCCGAAGGGCTAGACAATTTCACAAAGACATTCTACGAAAAATTCAGGGAAGTCATCAAATTGGATCTTTATGCGGTTATTAAACACTTTGAATTGACTAGTGAATTTGACATCGGATGCAATTCTTCCTTTACAGCCTTAATTCCAAAAGTGTTTTCCCATACTCTCCTCGATGGAACAAATGTATCATCTGAACACTGAGTGTCAGCCAAATGACCAGCTTTAAGAAGATCAGCCAAGAAGGAAAGACAAGTCAAGAAGCATCAGCTGAGCATCTACAAAGCATCAGCTGATGGTACAATACCATCAGCTGAGGGTTCCTTCAAGATCAGCTGAGCAGTCAACGGATCAGCTGAGTTAATCATTCTGATCAGTTGATGCCTCCCATCCATCAGATAAGCTATCCTTTACTTATCTAATCTTTTCTTTGTAAGCTTATCACTCTCAATGATCAGCTGAGCCCTTGGGATCCACTGACCATAAAGGTTGATTAGCTTATTTAGTTTCACTTTTGTATGTATTATTAGCTGATCAATTATGATCAGCTGAGCATATCTTAGTAGCTGAGTCTTTCACTTTTATCCTTAGCTGAGCAAAAATATGTTTGCAGTTCAGTGTCTATTATCTGAGTCATTATACACTATCTCAGTTAATAGTTTTTCATTGTAATATTTTCTTAAGTCAAAGGCAGAACATGTGTTGTTCTATTATGCCTTTAGATCTATCTTTGTAAAAGTACTAAGCGCTTTTTGGATTTGCAAAGAGACAAAAAGGATTGATCTTGATCATCTGGAAAAGGTGATAGATGCTTTATAAGAGAAGATCTCGAAGATATGCTTCAACAACTAAGTATGACTGACAGCTCCATACTTGGTTAAGTCAAGTCTTCAAGAAGCATGATGTTGATTAAAGTACAAGCATGGAAAGAGAAGTTTGCTCTCCCAAGACAAAAATGTAGTACTTTAATAATATAATAATAGATAGTGGGATTTAACTTTACTGAAAAGTATATTCACTTTACACACTTCCTGTATAAAGTGAATTTTTCTTTCTCCCACTAACTTTATCTAATATAATATTATTAAACCAAGTACCTTTATCTCCTTCTCCACTCCATCAATCGGATACCACCTTGCTTATATATACTCATGCATGGAAACATGCTAAATATCGAATAGATCTGTTGAACACTAATATCTCATTAGTTGAGAGAATAGAAGAGTTAGCATTTATCTTTTAGTGTAAACAAACTTGTTCATGTGTTGAACATCTTAGGCATAAGTTGTTAAGATTAGCTTTGTCTATGTGTTAGACAGTTTAGTTGCCACCTTTTGTTGAACTCAGATTTATTGCATCTAGTTCATGTAATTCTTGATTAATATCAATAAGAATTATATAAAAGTACACAGTGTGTCTCTTAAATTTAAAAAAGCTAAAGTTTGTATTCAACCCCCCCCCTTCTACAAACATTTGTCGTTGTAGTATCCATTCGGGACCAACATGATCGTTGTGGTTCTGCTATTGCTATTTGTGGCTTTAACTTCCATTCACTTAGCCTTGTGCTAATTCCTACACTCTAACTTTTTGTTGCTGGTTTTTGTGAGCACGATAGATTGCTGGTGTTTGTTTATACAGGGGAAGTTTGACCATTGCTCTGATATTATATTTTGAAAACGATGAGCCAATTTTGTATATTCATATGTAACACGAAAAAATATACTGTGTTGTTGTACAATATGTATTTTAGTTTGTGGGTGTTGCTATTTCCATTATTTTCTATTGCAGAGCTTTTGCCGCGTTTAAAAAAAATGGCTTGTGTTTTGCGGTGTTACACGTATTTAGTCCCTCCGGACCCAAACATATTTTAATAAATTATTTTATGTGTCTGTATATAAGTTGCACAGCCTCCGTCTACACTACTCTCTCTCTCTCTCTCTCTATGTTACTCATCTACTGCTGGTAAGAACATCACCACTAGCACATCCATCATATCTAGCATCTCCACCAACTCCATCGCCCACCACCACTGACAACTTCAACACCTGCAAGTCGACAAACCACTATTCTCTCCTATTTTCCCCCGCCGTAGTAACCACCACCCACCTCCATTTCTCTCATCTCTCTGTGCGGCTTTGATTCCGATGACCATAATTTTTCCATTAAGGTCACCCACGAGTTACTTCACAATGTGAAATAAAGGGGTGGGGTAATCATGATAAACCAATTTTCGAACTTGATTACTATTTTGTGAATTTTCTCCTATAAAAACCTCAAAGATTGTGAGACGACAACAACCTTCTCCATATATAAAGACAAAATGAAATCAACTTGCTAATTGAACCCTCTATATCTGTGGACTTAGCAACCTTCTCCCAAACAATATGCAAAAACAAAAAGAAATTGAGTTATGCTCTTTGGTGCTTGACCTTCGAGGAAGAAGTAGATTATACAAAACCCATCTTTGACTTTTTTTTGTCAAACTAAACCTTTGATCCACTTGACTGCTGGCGCAAAACGTCATTTGTATAACACCCCTTACGTAGAAAAACTAAAAATTGTCAGTTTAAGTTGATACACAATTTAACAAGAATAATATACCATTGACTCATTGAGTAGCTTTCTAAAACGTCATTTAATTACTTTGTAAAATGAGAGAGAAACGGTTAAAAAAACTATAGTTTCAAGAATATAATAAGATAATAAATGTTTGTTTAGTCAGAAAATGAAACAAAATATGAGACTAGAAAAACGGTGATAGATCGTGTTACATACATAACAATGTAGTCGAATTAGAAAATGTCATGTGGATGTGTTGTTAGAGCGTTGTGGCTAGTAGGAGCTTGAATGTGTCATTGTGGGTGTGTATTTGAGTAAGCCATAGATTCGTGCCACTGTCGTTGCAAAATTGGCTAGTGTTTCGTACCACCGCCGCTTAAGCCTTAGGTCCGCCCATATACTTGAGCATTCTAGATAATTATCTAAGCATCAATTTTAATAAAGTTATCTTGCCTTTAAAAAAAAAATATTACAAAATGTAAACTTTTCAAACCGTTTATGCTTACCTTTGATAAAAGCAAAAATATTTGATATTATTCATAGAATTTTGAATTTTCATGAGAAGACTGGCTCGACAAAATCCAAGAACATATGCTTATTAATATTTAAGAAATTTACGGGGTTAACGTTTTCATTACCCATATCACAATAATAGATATCAGGAGTTTCACATAAAGTACATTAGTAATCAAGTGTACGAAGGTGATTGATAGAAATAACTGACATCGAATTCGGCTAATTTCAAACCTATTTTTATAAATGAGTCAAGTTCTTTGTTTAAACTTTAAAGCTCGAGTCAAGCTCATGAGAAGTTGCATAAGCTTGAGTTTGCTTCCTATATTCTATATATTTTAATATTTGATTATTTCATGTACATATACTTAATTTTTGTGTATATATTTATTTTATACTTATAATTACATATCTGATTATATTTATTATTTAAATATAAAATAGAATAGATATTCTCTACCTTACAGGCTTACATGAGTATTTGCTGGTTTTTATTGAAACTAATGGAAAATGTTTAAGATATTAAATCGTTATAACCATAGTAATTATAATAATAACAATAGTAATAATAAATCTATACATAAATAAATACAATTATCAAGAGCTCCGTAAAAATTAAAATATCGAAAGGGAGCTGACTAAGACTATCAGCATCCATCTTGAGCCAACTCATGCCACGTCAACGCTACATCATTTTTTCTTCTCACCCCACACCATCCCACACCATCCCACATCATTTGTTAAAAAAGGAAAAAGGCAAAAAAAAAAGAAAAAGATGGAACCGAGCTAGATGGAGAGCCCGAGAGAGAGATAGCCCGAGATAGCCCAAGAGAGGGGCGATGGTTTGGGATCATGAACCGAGGGGA
The DNA here is from genome assembly GCA_947179395.2 of Pulicaria dysenterica. NCBI lineage: Eukaryota > Viridiplantae > Streptophyta > Magnoliopsida > Asterales > Asteraceae > Pulicaria > Pulicaria dysenterica. The sequence continues at coordinate 17,701,819 of OX359293.1, read as the reverse complement.
ACCACCATCCCATCCCGAGCGGATGCGGATGGTCTAAGGATGCAAAGCAACGGTCTCGGTATAAATGGGCTCTTGAAGGGGACGAGAACACACGATTTTTCCACGGTCTCATTAATCACAGAAGAAGGAAAAATCATATTAATGGTATAATGGACAACGGTTCATGGATCACTGATCCAAACCTTGTAAAGGATGCTGCCTGGAGATATTTCTCTATTAAATTTGCTTCTCATATTGATCTGCGTCCCACTCTAAGTAGCAATAAATTCAAAATTCTATCCCCCGCTTAACAAATTTTTTTGGAAAAACCTTTTGAGCTCTCTGAATTTAAAGACGCTATATGGGACTGTGGTGGGGACAAGGCCCCCGGGCCTGACGGATTCACGATGGAGTTTTTTAAGGCTTTCTAGCCTACAATTCGGGGTGACTTGATGAATGTTGTGATAGACTTTCAAAATTCAGCGGTGATTGGGCCATGTTGTAATGCATCTTTTTTATCTCTAATCCCCAAATGCTCATCTCCATTATCATTCTCTGACTTTAGGCCTATCAGTCTCATTAATTCCCTTTATAAAAGCATTACAAAGGTAATGGCTAATAGACTTAAACTTGTCATTAATGATTTAATCAGCTGCCCTCAAACTGCTTTTATAAAAAATAGGAGCATTCTTGAGGGTCCTCTCATCTTAAGCGAAGTCATTGGTTGGGCTAAAAATCAAAATTTAAAACAATGATTTTTAAAATCGATTTTGAAAAAACCTTTGACTCTCTTGATTGGAATTTCCTGGATGAGATTATGACGCATATGGGCTTTGGGGAAAGATGGAGACTATGGGTGAGGGGCTGCTTATCTTCGGCTACTACTTCTGTATTAATCAACGGATCGGCATCTTCGGAATTCAAACCCTCCAAAGGTGTCCGTCAAGGTGACCCCATGGCCCCTTTCCTATTTATTTTGGCCATGGAAGGGCTTCACGTTGTCATGGAAAAAGCCAAAGACAAGGGCGTATTTCACGGTATAAACTTACCGAGGGGAGGTCTCACTTTATCGCACCTCCAATATGCCGATGACATAGTATTTCTCGGTGAATGGACCTCCATGAACATTAAAAACTTGGCTAGAATTCTGAGATGTTTCTATTTTTGCTCGGGCTTGAAGTTCAACTTGCAAAAGAGTCACCTTTATGGCCTAGGTGTAACTGACGATGAAGTTAAAGAATGGCATCTGAAATTTATTGAAGAAACGGATCTCTTCCTTTGAAATATTTGGGACTTCCAATTGGTGTGAGCATGAACAGAGTGGGAAGTTGGGGCCCGGTGATTGATAAATTTCGTTCAAAACTCTCAAACTGGAAAGCGAAAACACTATCCATCGGAGGTAGAAGGGTCCTTTGTAAATCCGTTCTTGGCAGTCTCAATCTCTACTATTTTTCCCTCTTTAAGGCTCCTAAAAAAGTACTCACTAAATTAGAAAGTTTGCGTAGTTGTTTCTTTTGGGGAATGAATTCGGAAGAAAAAATGATTACATGGGTGGCTTGATCGAAAGTCATAGATGACTTCTCTAAAGGAGGCTTACAAATTGGAAGTCTTCATGCCCAGAACATCTCTTTGCTTATTAAATGGTGGTGGAAATATCGCACAGAAAGTTCAGCCCTGTGGTTCAAGGTAATTCACTCCTTACATGGCTCTCTTGATGGACGTCTAGGCAGATATTACCATGGAAACTTTCCTGGTGTTTGGCGGAATATTCTCAAAGTACACTCTAATTTGGAGACAGTTAACAACCAATTAGACGGAGTCTTACAAAGATCAGTTAGTCATAACTCTTCTCTTCTTTTTTGGCATGACATTTGGCTTATGAACTCCCCACTAAAACATATCTTTCCCAGCCTTTTTGCATTAGAAAAAAGGAAAAGAAGTAGGTGGTGGAAAAGCTAATCATGGGTGACAACTTGACTTGTTTCATTTTGAGAGAAAGCTGGTGTCGAGAGCCATCTACTAGCGCCGAACTACAGGAGCTGTAAGTTTTAAAGACTGCATGCTTAAACTTTATTTCAGTTGGTGATAAAGATAAATGGTCCTGGGCATACGAACAATCAGGTTTATTCACTGTCAAGTCTCTCAGATTTGCTTTTGATTCCTTGTCTGCGGTTAATGCGGAACATATTCAATTCTGTTGGATCAAAAATGTTCGAAGCAAGATCAATATATTAGCCTGGAGGGTTCTTTGGAGTAGGCTGTCTGCATGCGTAAAAAAATTAAAGTATTCTAATTATCTAATACAAATTTGGATAATTGCAAAATTTAAATTATTTTTAATGAAATAAAAGTCACATGGATGAAAACATATTAAACTAATCCATTAGTTAAATAAATAATTATTTTATTGTTATTTTAAGTTTTTAACCGACTACAAATAGATAAAACGGACCAAAACAAAGAAAAATATCAAACGACAGCGTTTGGATCGTCACGGAACGAACGGTGTAGATAAAACAGCCATTAAAGCTCAAGGAATCTCCTTCGAGCTCTCAGATCTGCCCCAACACAACAATCAAATTCCACCTCTCTTTTCCAACGTCCGATCTCCATATTTTAACTACTGAATCAAATCTCTCTCCTTGCGCGCCAAATACGACTCTCTCTCTCTCTCTCCCTCCCTCTCTCTCTCTCTCTCTCTAAAGGTACGTAACACTCAAAACTTTCGACAAGATGTAAACCCTAGAAGTTTGTAGTGTTAGTTTTTTTTTTTGTTTATGTTTTTTTGGTTGTATGTTTTCTTGTTGGTGGTTGATTGATGAGGCTAGGGTTTTGGTCGGTGATAGGATGGCGGATGGTCCTGGAAGTCCGGCTGGTGGGAGTCAAAGCGGTGGAGAACGTAGTCCTCAGTCGAATTACAATATTAGAGAGCAGGATAGGTTCCTCCCGATCGCTAATATAAGTCGTATTATGAAAAAGGCGTTGCCGACTAATGGGAAGATCGCTAAGGACGCCAAAGATACAGTTCAGGAATGCGTTTCTGAGTTTATCAGTTTCATCACTAGCGAGTATGTATGACATTCGGGCATATTCCTTGAATTATTCTGTTCTGAATGTATTACTCATAAGACTAGCTGTGAAGTTGTATAACAATTATAGATGTAGCATGTTTTTAGAAATTTAGAACACTAAAACTATGTCCCATTTGTTCAAATCAATCATTTTACTTAAAACTAATCCTCTGGGTCACAACAGTACTAGTAAGTAGTAACTTGAACTTTTAAGGTTTGGGTCATTATTGAAGGAATGCAAATTATTTCTGTTTGTAGATATTATCTGATCTATACAATCATGTGCTCTATTATGTTCATAGGAAAAACTCTTGCTTTCTTTTTGGCTTGCTGTAGGAAATATAATTTTGCCACTCAAAAAAGCTTATTTTTCATTATTTCAAGTTTGTTTAATATTCTCTTCGCTATCATTGTTGTAACATATGTCAATTGTTGTCTCCCTTTATATATTTCCAGTCTATATATGTAATGTTTCAAAACCATCTTATGATGTTCCAGAAACTGCCAGTAGGGAAAATAAGAAAGGTTTGTGATGATACATGAGTATTTCACTATTTCTATATAGCTAATAGCTAATTAACTTCAACATTGTGGAATTTTGGAAGGACCTTAAATTATGGAATAGAGGGAGGAAGTATGTTTGGATGGATAATAGTTTCGTAAAAGCTTACAAATTTATAATTTTGGTTTAACTTATTATGTAGGGCTAGTGACAAGTGCCAGAAAGAGAAGCGGAAAACCATTAATGGTGATGACTTGTTATGGGCAATGGCTACGTTAGGTTTTGAAGATTACATCGATCCACTCAAAGCTTACCTATCTAGGTACAGAGAGGTAATTGATTTTGTGGTTGCCTTTTCAGTAACACACGGTCTTTCGGTTCTCTTACTATAAATGCAAAAAATAACGTAGTTTTTTATTTTAAGTACGTCTCTTGTAAAGGGAATCTAGTGTAGCGTGTGTATTTTTCATCTATGTATGGTATTTACAAGCTAATTTGAAATGGATGTTATTAGTGGTTTCTTTTTCTTTGTTTCCATTTTTCTTTTTTCTTTCTTTTGTGGGGATTTTGGGGGGGGGGGGGGGGGGGGGGGTTGAGAGCAGATTAGCTCACAGGTCCTAATCTTCATGGTTTGAACTCAATTCACCACACATAATCATTAATTATGTTTAATCAAACCTCTGTCATTCTTTTGAACTTTAATGCAAGATTTCATAAGTTTTCGAAGATCTACCCATAATTACTATGTTGAAATGTAAGAATAACTTGTAGATACTTGTGGAGAATATACTAGATTTGGAGTGATTTACATGTAAGCATAAAACTAAATTATTTCAAACCCGAAGGAAATGATCTGTTTAATGTGTGCTACGTTGTTTTAGATTCATTTGCTATGTATCTCTTGGCGTCACTTAATCATTTTTGTTAAAGGCTCCGTCTCACATACATTTTTGTCTCCTTTTCATGTTGGATGTTTATTGGCGCAATGATTCGTGCAGTTAGAGGTGCGTTGAATGTCTTTGTGAACGTTGTCAATCTCTATTTATAATATTCATTTTACTATTGAAGTACACGGTTGAACTTATTTGTTCATTGCTAGAGTTTTCACTGCTGATATAATGTCTTATTTCTGTTAGGGTGATAGTAAAGGGTCTGCTAGGGGTGGAGATGGATCTGGAAAGAAAGATACTATAGAATCTCAGCTTGCTTCAAATGCACAGGTAAGTGGAAGCAAGTTTAGGCCTCACATTTTCATCTCTTGCATACTGTGTGTGATGTTGATCTTTTAGTACAAATCTATATCTTATTTCTTATACTTAAATAGTGGGAAATATATTCACAGTTTACTCATCAAGGTTCTTATACACAAGGCATGAACTTCGTGAATTCTCAAGTTTGAACTTCCAGGTTCTCTCTCTCTCTCTCTATCTCTCTCTCTTCCCCCCCTCTGTGCGCGTCATGTGCTCTAAAGTTTGAACACGTGGAATGAGTCTCATTTACTGTTTTCATGTATACGTTATCAAGTATACGAGGGGATGCAACACAATGATGTTTGGAGAAAATTGGGAGTTTGGTCATTGTACTTCTTGTTTTTAAATATTTGGAGGGGGCTGAAATATGCTTTGAATCCCTAAACTATAAAAATTGCCTAATATTGCAACACAAAGAATCTTTTGCCACGATGCTGCCGGGTTTTTTTTTTTTTTTTTTTTTTTTTTTTTTTTTTTTGGGGGGGGGGGGGGGGGTGTCTTCTACCTTCATTTACTCCTGTCATTTCATTAAATAGAAAAGTATACACGTTATCAAGTGTATAACTGTGCATGCATTGATAAGCTATTTAATTGCTTGCTACTGGCAACTAAGCAGTAGGAAAAATGCCATTATTTACTAAGTAGAATAAATCTACAATGATCCCAGATTCTTTTCTGTGCATTTGGCAATGTTTGTCCCTTGAAGAGATCTCCAAATTTGGTGATGCATGACATCTTAGGTCTAATATAAATATGTATTGCATTTTGCTATACTGAACCAGACATGTTATTGAATTGATCTTAATTGTGGAAATTTGTCCTTTATTTTACTAGTCTCCTGTATCTATTTGTCAAATATGTAGACTACCATTTAATTACAAGAAGAGTAAACTCTCTGCACCCATCTTAACCTTAATAATTAAATTTATTGATGACAGTGGACAAATAAGTAACTTTTGACACTAACTTGCATTTTTAGGAAACTAAGAAGTGTTCATAGATTTCCGATATTGTAATTATTGCCATTTGTGCGGTTGTGCCACCGAAGTGCTAATTTAGTGACTTTTTATAGTAGTTTTCGCTATTATTCTTGTTGTATCTTGACTTTAAATGTCGAATAAATTACTTGCAATTTCATGGTATGTAGTCAATTAAATTTTTCAACGGAAATAAATAGAGAAAGAGCTCTTGTAATCTTGTTAAAAATGTAAAGTGGTATATAAGATTTCTAAAGATGTGTACGACAAGAATGGATTAAGTTAGAACAACATTGGGTTAAAACTTATGATACGATCTTATATAGTTATATGGCTTCAGTATTCGCTTAGATTTTGTTTAGAGGTGGCAAAAAGTGTGGATTGGGTCAGGTAGGTTTGGTAACGGGTCAAAATGTGTCATTTTTTGGGCAGGTTTGAAATTGGACGGCTTACGGGGTTAGCTTGGGCTCACTTCGAAATATTTCACATATTATATGAACAAGTGTGTCAAATGTAATTACAAAGATCATACTATTTCAATAATAATCTGTTTCTGAATCAAATTGTTTATGAGTTTTATGCATTTAGTCATTTAGAAATACACTTTCAGCGACCTTCGAGTTTTCAACCCATTTGACCTGTTTTATCTATATAAACTTTTTTAGTCTACTCATATGTCATGTTAACCCCAATGAACCCATACATACACAAGTATATGGGTCGAATTGCCTATAAATTTATTCACCACATTTAGTATATATATGTGGTTCTTGTATTATGGAGCCACTTATTTCTCAAACATGAAAAAGCTCGAGATAATAACTATGTCATATCGAGTTTCTTGCAGGAAAGGGGGCATCATCTTGTTGTTCACTTATGGAACCCAGGACAAGGGTGGTAGTTTCAAGCTTCTTGTTTACTGATTCAGTCATTTACGATGGTGCTGGTCAGTAAATGATGTTTAACATCATTTGTATTTCTAATATCATATATATATTTTTTCATATGGCAATGTAAAATTTGTATAAATTGTTGTGCATCTCCCTTGTTTTTTTTTCTTGGGAAATTAAGAAGTTAATTTGTTTGTTTCCTATGTTGCTTATATTTTAGGTAATGTAATTGTCATTATCTTTCTGAACATTTCCATCTTATGAGTTATTAGCTTAAGAAGAATGAACAAGCAGTTTATATATGAAATTATGAATGAAACTGGTAACAATCAGACAATGCTGAAATTATGTACTTTGAATAATTACATTTTCTCCTACTAAATCATCCTCCTAACATAGAATGTATTAATTCTGTTTTTTTAATATTCTCTTTTGATTTTGACACCTCAACACTCAACAGTCAAAGGGAGTTCATTTGTGCATAAAATATATTATCTATACACAAAAAGTTGGATATTTATATCCTTGTTTAATGATTTTTTTTTATCTCATTCATATGTGCAAGTTTATAGGCGTCCAAATAAACATTTGGGTGTCGTTTGTCCTTTAGAGGTTATGGGTCCGAATCAATCTAATATTATTGAAAATTCGGTTAATGTATTTTTTTTTTTTTGAAAAGCTAAATTTTATTATAAAAATGGATGGAACTCTACAAGTAATAGAGAACCATCAATATAGATACAGTGCACACTGGATTACAGCAAAGAAAAAGGCTACAGGCCCTCAAGTGAGGTATCCCCATCTTGGCTAAACAAAAAATACAGTCAACTTACTGCTGCATTTTAAACATAGACCTGTACTAAAACTTTTTCAACACTTGACCTGGATCCATTAACCATAAATCCCAGCTCAGATTTGATTTTGATTTATCCAATCCTTTGAGCCATTGAAACATGTAAATTTGGGTCTCGAACAAACTGTCAACCAAAACTGAATTTTTACCTCTGAAAATCAAATTGTTCCTGCTTTTCCAAATATAATATGCATTTATTTTCGAAGCCGCATTCCAACCTTTACATTGACCTGAAGACCAGCCACTCAACTTTCTGTTACAAAGTTGCTGCAGATTGTTGTCTATTTGATACTCCACGCCCCACCACTTATAGAACTCTTTCCAAATCTCTCTTACCTTTGCACAATGTATCAACGCGTGATTTAAGTCCTCCACCTCTGAACTGCATCTCGGACATAGCACTGAAGGCATATCAATGTCCCTATCTCGAAGCTTTTGTAAGACCGGTAGTCTATCGCGAAATCCCCTCCAAGCAAACACGTTGATCTTCTTTGGAGCGAGCTTTGTCCATTCCGTCGATGTTTGAAGCTGATGAACTTGAAACCTTTTCTCTTCCAATGCTTTCCGGACTTGACTCACCGAATAATTATGAGAATTATTCATTGTCCAAATCCATTTGTCTTCCACCTGTTTGTTTAACATGACATGACTCAAAAACTCTTTTAAACCTTGACATTCTACCCCCACCCGACCATGACTAGACTCGAAAGAAGAGAAGTCCCAGACCCATTTTGACAGTGACCACGACCCAACTTCTCCAACTCTACACTCTTTATTTACACACCTATTGTACAAACGGGGAAAATACTCAGATAGACACAGATCTCCCACCCATTTATCACCCCAAAAACATGTCTTCAAACCATTACCCACTTGAATCTTGAAGAAAGACTCTAAAGACAGCCCTAATAACTCCATTTCTTTAATAGCTTTGACAATCCCGCCCCACATTGACCCTCTACTGACAATACCCGAATCTAAACAACCCGACATCCCGTACCGACTCTTAATAATTTTGACCCAGAATGATTCACTACAAACTCTAAATTTCCAATACCATTTACCCAACATTCCCAAGTTAAGAAAGTTTAGATCACCCAAGTTGAGACCCCCCCTCTCAAAATCAAACCGAACACCCCTTTGCACACTCTTGATTTTAGGAACATTTAACTAGTTGTAACCTAAATGAAGGTCTATTAATAAAAGTAGCTGGTCTCTTGAAATTGGTTGAATAAGCCATCTATCTCATATTATATACGGCAGTAAATTGGATATGAGGCTGGTGAAGTTATGTTTATATCTATTTAACTCGATTATTTAGTTTTCACAATAAAATTATTTCTCAATAGGAACTTAAAAATATATATGTGTCAGGTTATAGTAAGATCTTCGCCACCTTCTGCTTTCTTCTTCTTCTTCCAACTATGCGACCTTGGTCTTCACCGCCTTTGTGTCCACCGTCTTCAATATCCAGATTAGGGGTTCATCTTCTTCGAATTGCTCTCCACTAAGATCCATGTCATGAAGTGCTCGATTAGGGTTTTGCAAACAAGATTCAATAAGGGTTTGTTCATGTTCGAATTAAGTTAAGGTGTGATGGAAGCTGGATTGACTACATTTGGTGTTTGTTTTTGCTAGAATTAGGTTAGGGTTATGCAAACAAGATACAATTTTAGCTTATGGTTTTTGTTCTTATGGTTGTTCTTCCAATTAGAGTTATGGTTTCTTCATTTTAAGGTTATGGTTTCCATATTATGTGTTCATCTTCTTGCAAACAAGATTTGATTTTGGGTTATGGTTTCTATTTATTCAGTTTTGTTTGTTTGAATGTATATATGTTCAACGTGTTCTTCACAAACAGAGTTTTCATCGATTATTTAATTTTAGATTTTGGTTAGGATTTGCTTATAAGAATCTTATACATGGTATGAGTTTGAATCGATGCATGTTTAACATATATATTTTTGTATTTTGGTTTACATTTGTTTGTTTGAATCTATATACTTCATTTCATTGTTTGAATCTATTTGGTTTCATAAACATCATGTTTTAATCTTGTTCTTCGGTTTAGAAGTTAAAAATTACTTAAAAGATATACTAAAATAAGAAAGATGACTTGTATCTTTTAAACCAGGTAATCATTTGCATATAATGATAGCTTTATAAAGTTTACTATATTATTAAATAAAAACTATTTTGATTACGTACAATAATAACCAATACAAAGTTTGTAGTGTTTTAAAGTAAAAGAGCTGACATATCCTTTCTATTTTTTTGTACGACAAACACACACAAACACCCCAACTAACTTCTGACTACATGACGCAACATAAACTCACAACCTCTTGTGAGGGGGCACTACTTCACAACACCATATATCGTTGTGCAACAAAACCTTTGGTATTTTCTCATACTTAACCTTCTACTCATAAAATCAATACAATTATTAAAATCAATAAAGAAGGTGAAGAAATATAATTATTAGATATCATATGTTATCTTAAAACGAGTAAAATAATATAGTGAGAAAAAAAATATTAACACGATATTTCATTCTTCTTAAAGTAATAAACCCAAAATATAATTGCATCAAGTTTCATAAGTATTTTTTTTTCTTAAAAATATTTTATATACTTGGATTAAGAAAGCACTTTCTATTTTAAGTCATGATGCTATTCCATTAGATCCGCCTCACTCGCTTCACGCGCCACCCACTGGGCCACCCAGCACTACCCCACCAGTCCACCACCATCGATTTACGTCACCGATTATCACTTGTTACGACTATTTACAATCTCTTGATATTCGCAGAAGCATAATCGGTTACCTGCCACCACTAATCTAACGGAGACCTGAATAGAAAGTCTTCCACCTGAGTTGTGATCTTGTTTGTCCTTTTCGTCATCTCTCGTTAGGGTTTACAATCTGCAAACCCTAGTCTGGTAATTCTTCTTCCATGCATCTTTACTTACCAAATTATTATAATCATAATACTTTGTATAGTTTATTACTCACAGTATAACTTGTGCGAACCGATATTATGTTATACAAGTGTTGTTCGAGCCCTAGGTTCTCCTTGTACTTCTACTGTAAGTCGTATACGTAGAGTCTAGTTCTAAAATTGATGCCTTTAACCTGTTGAATTGTTTATATTTAATCAGTACTTAGTTATATCCTCGAAATGAGCCACCTTTCAATTTGAGAAATCATTGACAAGATATGAGTATGAAATCAGGTTAGAGAACTTCGAAATTCTCGAGACTTATTACCAATTTGAAGTTGGAATCATTATTTCACCTTAAAGTAAGAATTGAACAACTATATTTTGGAATTCATACTTCAAACTGTATGCTACTTCAAGATTTTTGTTCCCGTTATTCGGCTGGTTCATTAGGCAGAATCACACTTCAATTAAATTTTACTCTGGTTCTTGTTCGATTAGGCGCAGTTGACAGTGTGATTTTGGGATCCTGGGTGTGTGGTGACTAATATAAAAATGCTACTCTCAGTTATGTTTGCTTCATGTGTTTATATACCAAGATGAGCCATGCTATGGGGTGAATGGACAAAAACTGATATAGACAACTGGAACCCTAGGTTCTTCAGAATTTGGTTTATGGTGTTACAAAATTACATTATAATTTTAAGATTATTACTTTAATGCAATGGATTGACATAGTGAACATAGTAGTTTACTATGCGTATACACATCTTAAGGAGTTTTAGATTATAAATATTACCATCATAATTATCTATAATATAGGTATCTCAAGCCAAACATGGCTGAACAAACTGTAGTGGTGTTATATCAACTTGAACTTTTATTGCTTATTTATAGGTGTTCTTGTTCAGCATTCATGATTAGCAGGCAGTATCGTAATATCTCGCCTTCTTATGTTATCTTCGTTTCTTTTTTTTTTCCCGGGTTAATCCAATAGCTTAGATGACAAAGCTGAAAATTGTCTTCTTCTATGAGCAGAATGTTGCACACCTTATATGAGCTGTAACTTTGGTGTTCTTATTCTCTAGATATAGCAAAAAAAAGGGAAGTAAATGAAAATTGTCTTCTCTTTCGTTTTCTCACTAGTTACATTAATTTGCATTCATGTTGTGCTTTCGAGCGCTATCATTAATTGCTTTTCACGAGTTCTATCCCTTCACTTCGAAGTACATGGGAATAGTATTAACGTGGTTTCACTAGTTTTGGTTCTTTCCTGATTCCTTTCTTCAAAGTAGGATAATTAATTAAAGAGCACCTGCATAGGTATAAAAATGCAGATAACTAACTACATTGACATAATTAGAATTTTCTTTGGTAAACATCATTAAATGCAGAGTAGACTGCTAAAGTTTATCTAATAAGAAGCAAATGATTAGTTTTGGATAAGTGATGAAAGTTACCTATGCCACCCTCTTTTGATTTGTACATATATATATATTTTCAATAGTTACTGTTTTACAAAATTTGCATTTTTTGCATCAAACCTATCATCTATGTGTATCTTGAAGTGGAAATAGCTTGTAAAATATTATTACTTTCCTCTGGATATGGTTGCTTTCAAAGCTTAAATTAGTAATTATCCTGTTCCTTCATTAATCACTTTATTATGATCCAGGCAAAAGTTAAAATTTGATAGATACTTCCTTAGTTCTATGGTTACCTGCTTGCGGTATACAAAAGGGTAAATTAATTGACTTTTGCTTGATTTCTATCAATTTGTTACTTTATTTTTGTCACAAAAATTTTATTCAGGCGTCTGGATTCTTGATTCATCAAGGATCAAATTTCTCTTATGGAAATGTAAATTGATTGGACAAAAGTAATAGTAGAATGTAATCATATTGACAGGGATGATCTACTTAAGATTGCTGTTAGGTTATGCCCAATGATGGTTGTATATATATAATAAATTTTTATTCTGTATTTCTTGATAAATTTTCCAATAGTCACTTTCGACACTTTGCCCCCCATCATTTTTCTCTGTGATCATGTTAGTGCTATAACTCTTTAATTTTGCAATATAAATCCTGATATCTACTGCCCCTCTAAAATTCGTCTATTAAAATTCCATGATAAAATAATATATGTATATATATAATTTTTGCAGGATGAGCATTTGACCGCTAGTAAGTTAAGCAACATTAATGGAGAACACAGAAGCATCCATTTCATCAACTGCAACCCGTACATGGCATGACTTCTTGGAGCGAATGCGACAACCTTCCGCTTCAGAATTTGTTAAAAATATTAAAAATTTTATAATATCATTATCAAACAATGCTCCAGATCCAGAAAGAGACAGTGCATCCATACAGGAGTTCTTTACCAATATGGAAGCCAATTTCAGGGCCCATCCTCTATGGGCAGGTCGAACCGAACAAGAGTTAGATAGTGCCGGTGAAGGTCTTGAGAAGTACATAATGACAAAGTTATTCACTCGGGTATTTGCTTCACACCCAGATGATATCAAAACAGACAACGAATTTAACAAGAAATCGGCTTTGATTCAGCAATTTATTCATCCTGAGCACTTGGAAATCCAACCAAAATATCCGAGTCAAACATGGTTACCTGCCCAGAAAGAACTTGAGAAAATCAACACATACAAAGCACCACGAGACAAACTTGCATGTATCCTTGGTTGTTGTAAGGTTATAAGTAACTTGATGCTTAACGTTTCGGTTTCCACCAATGAAAATCCACCCGGGGCTGATGACTTTTTTCCGGTTTTAATCTATGTCATCATTAAAGCCAACCCACCTCAATTACACTCAAATTTGATGTATATTCAAAGGTACAGGAACAAATCAAGACTAGTTGGAGAAGCAGCTTATGTGTTCACCAATATGCTATCTGCAGAATCATTCATTTTAAACATAGATGCAAAAGCGTTGTCAATGGATGAAAATGAGTTTTCAATGAATATGGAATCTGCTGAAATACTTATTTCAGGCCTTTTGAAGGAGTACAATGGTAAGAATATGCAGAGTCAAAGTGTATCAGAATCAAAGCTAAAACAAGTTCCATCAGTTTCAGATCTGGAGAATAAAGGTTCAAATATGCTTGTGATGGATGAAAAAGTAAGTGAAAAGTTTCAAAACTTCCCTTATTTGTACTCCAAAGCTGGAGATTTGACAGTAGGTGATGTAGAAGACTTGTTAAATGGTTATAAGCAACTTGTGTTAAAGTATGTTTGTCTTGCTAAAGGGTTGGGTGTATCTCCTGAAACCCAACTCGGCGGTGAATCTGGAGACATTGGTAGGATAGAAGGTGGTGAAGAAGGGTTGGATGTGGCGGCACCGCCTTCAGAAACCCAAATTGGTGGTGGAGCTGCAGAGGCAGTGGAAGGTAAAGGGGATATGGAGATTGATGGCGAGACCAAGGTTGGTGTTGAGATGGTGGATGCACCAGAAATTGATAGCCATGTGGAGGGAGTTAGAATAGAAGGTGACTAGAATGATATGGTGGAGGGGCTTCTACACCTCAATTTTCAGTGACATGAAAAGTTGCTTAACAAATAGAAGAAAATGTTTAAAATAAGTTATATATTTTTCAATTTTGTTTATTATTTAGATTGTATTTATTTGTTTGTTGTAGAGTTTAATGTAGGAAATAATAAAATAAAAGGAGTTAATTATATTTTTGGTTGATGTGAAATTTCATATTTAGACATAATGCTTTAAAACTACGACATTGATTCTTATGAATTATAGACAAAAATGCACTTACTCCTATTTTTGAGTTAATTATTAAAATGGTCTTTTAACTATCTTATTTCTTCCGATTTGATTATGTAACTACAAAAGTAACCAAGATAGTCCTTACATCCACTTTTATGTCTCAATGGTCCTTGTGTTAGTTAGTCGTTAGTCAACCCAGTTAACGCAGGGGTATTTCAGTCTTTTTACCTACCAACTCATTTTTTGATTATTTTTAGTAATATTTTATATTTTTTATATAAGAGTTAATAAATAAAAATATATTCTCTCTATATCACAAACAAACTCTCTCTCTCTCTACCCTCTCTCACTCTCTCATTTGTCATCTCTCAATCTCTCACCCTCCCCACCACCGTTGAGCACAACCACAGCCAACCGCCACCGTCATCGCCAACCGTCCACCGTAGAAAGACCATGTCTCTCGCACTCCGCCACCGCCACAACATTCAACCACCACTACTAGCGGATTATCTCCTAAACCGCCTACTAAACCACCACCACCACACTATTCAACACCATTTATGCAGAAAACACAACAGAAATGATGATCTTTACCCACCATCAACGCCTCTATGCAAACTCCACCACCACCACCACATAAATCCCCACCATCGACACCATTAAAAACCGTAAACACCATAAACGCCTCTGTGCGATCCAAACCCTCGATTTTTTACCCAAATCGTGTGAAAACCGTAGATATACACAAAAAATCATGTAAAAACCCTAGATTTGTTCGAAGATGAGACGGTGGCGGTGGTGCTTTCACCGTGAGAAAGAGAGAGTTAGATCAGGCGGCGGTGGGGTGGTTTCAGTGAGAGAAACAGATATATGAGAGAGATTATGTCTTCTGAGATCAGTGGCGAATCTAGAATAAAAAATCACGTGATTCCCTAATTAAGTTAAACTGATAAAAATGAACGAGTCAAGTATACTTGAGTCGGGTCGGGTAATTATAACTAAAATATAAATATATACCTAACTGAGATATTAAAGTCTTTACAAATTTGAACCGGCGAGATCGGGTATACTTCAAATATTTGCAAAATTTTTGAAGGGTTGAGCTAATGATATAACATGTATGCATAAGAGAGAAGGGATATACTTAATAACACATTGCATTATCCTTAGTTATATCCTCACAAACATTTACATCTAAATCTAATATAACATTAAACCAATATTTATTGATTTGTAAAATCTCATTCTAAAATACGCACAAGCACGCGCACATGGGTTCACATTGGTACAAAGGTCAAAACCTATAACCTACACTTTCTTAGTTTCGTTTGGGTTTAAGATTATTTATTTACTTTTTACTTCACAATTCACACTTTTCAAATACAAATGACAATATGTTTTGCGTCGGGCTATTTTGTAAGTATAAGTTGGGTTGGATTATTGGCTTGTTTTTCATTGCGTTATTTTGTAAGGAGATAAAATTGAATCTTACAATTTTTAATGGTATTATTTCTTCTATTTATTAAATAAGGTAGTTCCTTTAGATTTTTTAAGTAGTTCCCCAACATAAATTTATATAAATTCTAGAAAAAATAATAAAATTAGGTAGGTCCTAGGACCTACCTACCCAACACTTAGCTTCGCCCCTGTCTGAGATGCCATTTGGGAGAGAGAGAGAGAGAGAGAGAGAGAGAGAGAGAGAGAGGGGCGTAGGTGAGGGAGACGATGGTTTGAGGTAAGGTGGTTATTTTATATTTAAATAATATTTAATTATTATTTACTGAATAAAATAAGTAAAAGTTAAAAAAAATAAAAATAAAATAGAAACAGAAGGGTAAAATTGTCATTTCACCCCATTTTAATGGAGTTGACTGACGTCTAATTAATGGAAGGACCATTGAGACGGAAAAGTGGATGTTTAAGGAACATCTTGGTCACTTTTGTAGTTAACTGACCAAATTGGAAGAAATAAGATAGTTAAAGGACCATTTTGATAACTAACTCTATTTTTTATTTTTCTTAATTATAAATAATAAAAATTATTAAAGAACTTAAAAAACAAAGTATACTTTTAAAACAAAAATACATATTTCCCAGTCAACTCTTCACTCTATCTTAGTCAATTCTCGCTCTCTCTCATCTCTCTCTCCCCTGTTTACCTTTCTTAGCCCTCTCTACCGGACAACACTACCTACCACCTTACACCACCACCACCAGAAACTACAACCACAACAGGCGTCCTTTATGGAAATTACCACCAAATCCCATCTTTTCCACTTCACACACACCACCGCCACAAGAAACCACAGTTCACAACCACATTAACCATCCCGAATCTTTGTTATCCTCAACCAAACGACCATTTTGGAACTGAAACTTGCTCGACACCTTGAATTAAGCCCCTCTCATAGACAACAACAAGAACACCCAATCCCGCTACAGCGAGGTATTGGGGAGCTATAATGTAGACAATCATACCTCTACCTTTAGGTAGAGAGATTGCTTACTAAAAAAGAACTCCGGGAGTGTGAAAAAAAGCAGTAAAAAATAAATAAAAGATAATTAAAATAAATAAATAAATATGTATTAATTAGAAAAATCACGAGATCCGAATTTGAAATTTACTAGCGCTTATAAAATACAGTCCTAAATCTTTAGATTCTTAAAACCTAAAAACGATTATCAAGAATCAAACCCGATAACCTCTTCCGATGGTCGAAACGACTTTAGATCCTTAAAACCCTCATCTAGGGATGGCAACGGGGTCGGGGGTATCGGGGATCGCTCTTCCAATCCCCATCCCCGTTCCCCACCCCCAGTCCCCATCCCCATCCCCGCTGGGGAATTGACTTGCATCCCCATCCCCATCCCCGCCAGGTTTCGGGGATCCCCACAGGGAATCGGGGATTTTCTTCGTCTACAAAATCGATTTTTCTAAATAGATATACATGAGAATTTTCATACAAAACTAGTATACAAATCTAACTAACACTTCCAACCGATTCATATCAAAATATAATCAATCAAGTATTTTAATAGTTTCGTTAAATATGCAATGTTCTTGATAAAACACATGATATATTTACTCTTCGTTTTATAATATATATAACATTATAGATCAAATAGATAATTTCTCTAACATATATGTTCATGAAAAACGCTTATAACTACTTTCATAGATGATTCGATCTACAAAAACTATATTAGTAATTTTATCATATTAGTTTTTTTTTGTTCTCTATGTTTTATAAATCGGATGAAACAATGATGTATATTCAAACAAAAAACAATCTTATTAATATGCATATTAATGTAAAAAAAAGTAAGATTAGACACAAATGCATATTTATATGAGAAATTTGACTTTATCAAATTATATATAGGTATATATAATATACGTATATATGTAAATATGTACATAATATGTGTGGGTTCGGGGTTGGGGTCAAGGTTGGGGAACCGAGAGGTATCCCCATCCCCATCCCCGTCAACTTGGGGATTCCCCGGTCAAATCGGGGTCGGAGAACGGGTTCCCCATTGGGTACGGGGTTTTTTTTTCCATCCCTACCCTCATCATAATGGTCGAAACTCGAAAGTGCCTTACCACCACCCACCTCAACGTCGAAGGCCAGAGATCGCCTCAGAGACGCTGTTCGCAGAAATTGTGGTGTTTGTGTGTTTGAGAGAGAGGGGAAGAGGAGGGAAAAGATTTTGATGGTGACGGTGATGAAAAGCGAAGGCAAAGGTGGTGGTGAAGCTGAGGCGAAGGCGACGGTCTTAGTGGTCGTAAGAATGTCAACGACGCTGTATTCGAGAAGAGTGAAGGTGGATTTTAGGGAGATGGTGGTGGTGATGGTAGTTTAATAAATGTCGGATGTTGACAGAGTGGCAGATATGGTGATGGTGGAGGTAGGTGGAGAGTGGGTGGTCGTCGGAGATGGTAAGAGTAGACGGTATGGATGAAGGGGTGGGGAAGGGGTGGAAGGGGGTCAAATGCATGTTAAGGCCATCATTGGCTCTTGGCCGGCCAAGGGAGATCTGGGGGCACTTGAAGGTTTATAAAAAAGCACTATCTTGCCTTTGATTCTAATATTTTGCCAATCTCTCTCACATATACACTTAGAGCTCTCAAAAAGTGTTTCAAATTAGAGTGTAAAGAGAAAGTGTTCCTGGAGCTTTCTTGTTGTTCTACTAGTGTTTTCAAAGCTGAAGTACACTAGGGCTTGCTAGTACAAGGAGTTGAACGTGCACCCGGGGTGGACTTCGATAAAGAGGAGCTTCCATTCGGCTTCTTATCATTTCCTCATTCAACTCAACGACTCCAGGAGCTAAGGAGAGGGTATAACATTCCATCCTTCCTCTTTTCATGTTGCAAATGTTAGTCATAGAGTTTGGTCCATGACTTGGGGTTTTATGCTTTACTTTCTTGTACATTGTGCTTTGTTTGTTGTACCTTGTTGCTTCCGCTGTGCTCATAGAACCCCAACAGTGGTATCAGAGTCATCTCTATGATACTTTTGCACATGGTGGCCTGAAAAACCCAAAAACAAAAATTTTGTTTTCTGACCAGAAGGGTTAGCGGCGCTAACTCCTTATATGTAGCGGCGCTACCATGTCTTGCGGTGCTGTTTTTGGTTTTTTAGAACTTTAAAAATTATTTTGGGTTTTTGGCATTATATTTTAGTTTCTGGATTTTTTGGTCCAGAAATTAAAATTTTATATATTTAAGTTGCCTTGTATAATGGTTGGTGTATTTATATGTATATTATTATTTTGGCATGAAAATGATAACTGCATATACTTACATTATGTATTTATGAATTTTTCATCAAAAATGGTTTGATGTTACTAATCCATAAGTACATGGGATTTTAGTGCCTTGAGTGTTTTTGAAAAATCTTAATCATTATACATAAGTTTACATGGTTTTGTGTGGCACACCATGTTGTTGTTCAATAGTGAATCTTGTATGTTCATGTGACGTTGGTAACCCTAGAAAATGCCCTAGACCTTGTGGATGTTTGTTTGTATTATTTATTATTCATTTATTTGGTGACTTTAAGTCACATTGTTTGTAATAATAATTAAATTTATTTATTTGGTATGTAATTTGTATTTTTGGCTTGCATGCCATTTAAATATTCCATATTATGTATTTGTACTAGAAAATAGGAATTTGTGGCTTGCATGCCATTTAATTAATTTTCTATGTAATTGTAATATGGAGCAACCATCGGGAGTCTATGGAGTGACGGCTTGGCGAACACAAATCCGGGAGGCCCAATGGAGGTAGCAGATTTAGTGGGAGCACATCCAAAGTCAAGGAAGTTTTGTCCTTAGATGACTTTGTTTTCCCGTAGTGGCTCACGGGAAAACGCATAGGTTTTAGGGGCATGGTTACCAACTAGAATATGTGTATGCGTGGATGGTTTTATTATATTGTTTATGCATGAGTTGTAGGACTATTGCATGCTAGACAATTTTTTATAAATAATAAAACCTAAGAGTTTTAAAAATGGTTTAACAACTCTCGCGCGCACACTTGATTAACAAATATGATGTAAATTGGTTTAGTATCCGCTTAGTGAAAACGCTTGGTTTTTTTCACTTTTGTTAATCAAAACTCAAAATGGTTTTTTAACCGGAAAACTAAATCCCGTTTTCTAAATGTAAATCTCACGCCGTCCATAAGATGACACCACCCAAATCTAACCGCACAAGGGTTGATTGTCGAGCTTTAGCCGAGTCAATTTTTGTGTGAGTTGTGTGGAAGGTGCATGTTGCAACTCGCAAGGTCGATTGTCGAGCTTTAACCGATTCGATTATTGGGCTAGAGTACCACCGTGTATCTTGATGGTTGATTTAAGGTTTCAAATTAATATTTTATATAATCGTCGAGCTCTAGCCGAGATTATGTAAAATATTACTTTGAGATTGGTGTGGAGGGATCAAACATGCCAAACTTGGCACAATGATTGTCAAGTAGGATCTCACAAGGAACTAAGAGTTGCAATAATGGATTGCAATCGGTCAATGGTTGCCGCCCTAAATAGCTTTGCCATGTGATCCGCGGAAAACCCGTCACGGTGCAAGGTTAAATAGGGTTCTTAGCTCTTGTTAAAATAGTTGTTTTTCATTAAACATTTGGGATAATTATTTTAACAAGGATTTCAATCGAACTAACAAAATCTACTTTGCGTTTTATAGATGGCATCAACTAGCACCAACAACAACACCACCTTTTCTCTAAGGATTTTCCTTGAGAAAGATAAACTTGATGAGATCAATTTCATGGATTGGTCAAGGCAACTAAGGATAGTCCTCCGTCATGAGGACAAGTTGGCCACCGTTGAGGAACCCATCCCCGAGGCCCCTGCATCCAACGCGAGTAGGGCAATCAAAGAGGCGTACGAAAAGCGCCTCAAGAACATCACCGAGGTTACTTGCCTCATGCTAAGCACTATGAGCTCCGACTTGCAAAAGTCGATGGAGCACTTGAGTGCTTATGACATGATGCGCGAGTTGTCGGACATGTTCCAACAACAAGCAAAGCAAGAACGGTATGGTTGTCTCAATGACCTACTCGGTTGCCGGTTGCAAGAGGGCGGGAACGTGTCCCACCATGTTCCTTAAGATGAAAGCGTTGGTGGAACGCCTAGAGAGGTTGGGATTTGCCATCGCGGTAGACTTGATTCTACTGTCTCACCCACCATCATATGATCAAATCGTTGTGAATTATCATATGCATGAGATGGATAAATCCCTAACGGAATTGCATGGTATGCTGCGGACCACCGAGTCCAACATGACCAAGCAAAATCCATCTACCTCCGTTCCCGTCTTGGCCATCAAGGAGGGCGAGTCCAAGAAGAGGAATAAACCGGCCTCTACCCCGAAGGGTAAAGGTAAGGGTAAGGTTGGGGCACCCAAGCCGAACCCTGCCCCGGAGCCAAAGCAAAAGGGTCCAATCCCTCAAGCTAAGACTCCGGAAGAGGCGGTTTGCTTTTTCTGCGGGGTCAAGGGACACATGCGCCGAAGCTGCCCAAAGTACCTAGAGGGCCTAAAGAAGCTACGAGCTTCGGGAGCGGGCGCTTCTACTTCAGGTACGTTTATGAATGAACTCCATCATACTTCTACATCTAACGGCTGGGTTTTAGACACCGGCTGTGGCACTCACATTTGTAATATGGTGCAGGTGCTAAAGGGAAGTAGAAGGCTGAGAGATGGGGAGCTGGAGCTAACTATGGGGAACAAGGAGGTCGTCCCCGTGTTAGAGAAAGGAAGTGTCGAGCTTACTTTCAAGACCGGCTACTCTATTATTTTAAAAGATGTATGCTATTCACCAATTATGGCACGAAACATTTTATCTTTCTACGCTTTGTATGACGAGGGATATTGTTTTAAATTTGAAAATGGTTATATTTGTTGTTTTAAAAATGATGTTTGTTATTTTAAAGTTTATCCATGTCGTGGTATATACGAAGCTGATGCATACATAGAAAATGATAGAGCAATCATGAACATTGATTCTGGATCCAAAAATGGTTTGGATAAGTTTTCCTTATCGCATAGCCGTCTTGGCCATATAAACAAGAAACGCATCACCAAGCTCCAAGTGAATGGGATCTTGGAATCATTTGACCTCGGGTCAAAAGAAGCATGCGAATCTTGTTTATTAGGCAAGATGACTAAGTCACCCTTTACCGGTGTGGGTGAAAGGGCTAAATGCTTGTTAGAAATAGTGCATACCGATGTATGCGGTCCGTTCAAGCATGTTACAAGGAACAACTCTAGATACTTCGTTACATTTACTGGTGATTTCAGTAGATACGGATATGTCTACTTGATTAGGCATAAGTCTGAGACCTTTGAGGTCTTTAAGACTTTCCAAAACGAAGTCCAGAATCAATTGGGCAAGACTATCAAGATACTTCGCTCCGATAGGGGAGACGAATACTTGAGCTCGGAGTTCCGTGATCATCTAGTTAGTTGTGGGATTATTTCACAACTAACGTTATCCTCCTAGGACGCCACAATTGAATGGTGTCGCCGAGCGGAGGAATCGGACATTGTTAGATATGGTCCGATCGATGATGAGTCGCATGGAAGTACCTATTAGTTTTTGAGGGTACGGTCTCGAGTCAGCGGCTAGGATCCTTAACCTCGTACCGACTAAGAAAGTCCAAAAGACACCTTATGAGATGTGGCATGAAGTTGCTCCAAAGGTCGCATATCTCAAGGTTTGGGGATGTCCTGCCTTCGTTAGACAAGAGGTAGAGGACAAACTTGAACCTAGATCCGAGAGGTGTTACTTCATTGGGTATCCAACCGGAGCCATGGGTTATTTGTTTTACAAACCTGAATGGTTAAGGAATATGATTATCAAGTAATTCTTGGGATAAAACGCAAAGAACATGGAAGTAATGGTAAGAATGAGAAAAATGCACATGAAGTGTTTGAGGAAATGTCAAAACGACTATTAAAGAATACTATGATGTATTCAATTCCATGTTTAGTAATAGAGATTTGGATGAGATGTTTAAAGCAAGACTCTTCATTTGGGGGTTAAAACTGAATATTGAAAAAAAGTTAGCATATTCAAACCTAAAACCCTATATGATGCTTATTGTCTTGCCAAATTACAAGAATCTGTGCTATCTTCTCTTAAATTTTGTCTTAACTCAATTTCACACAAGGACACAAGCCAATCAGATTCTATTTCAAAGGGTTTTCCTATATCTACTAGTAAACAAGAAAAAGGAAATGAAGAAAGTGAATTGAGTTTTGAAATTGAGAAACATGATGAATGTGGAGAGTTCATAGAACTGCCACCTTCAATAATGGACGTTGATGTACATAAAGGTCCTCATAAGGGAATGTTTAGACATTCCAACATGGACATTGAGTTGATAGTGGCAGAAAACACAGCAAGAGCACAATTATCTGCTGAAAATGAACTGGAGTTGGATAGAAAATCTCTAAAAAATATTACCCAAGAGAAGAAAAGTGAAGATTCAGAAAAGGAAATCAGTATATTCATGCATGTGGCTGGTCAGACTTGGAATAAGTCATCATCTTCAACAAAGTTTGATAATACATGTAAATTGTTCGTTGGGTTTATCGAATTTCAGCTTGCTCATCAATACTTTTGTGCTTTTGTTCATCCACTTCATCAATCAAAACCCTTGAAGAATTTATTGATCAAGATGGGATCAAGGAAACTAGTTATTGGGATTCTTGAGGACAAGAATCATTTCAAGGGGGAAGGATTGTTATGTACCATTTTAGTATGTGCTATATAGTAGTTGTAATGTGTGCATGGGTGGTTGTACTTTGGTAGCAATGTGCAGTTATATAAGTAGCTTAACAAAGATTAGAGGGTAGCTTTGATTGTAGTATGTTCTCCTCATTCTCTCTGTACACATGAGTTCTTGAATAATAACCCACTCAGTTGCTTACCAATTCTTATTCTCTTCTTAAGAATTCTAATTAATTGAACAATCTCCTTCAATAATTGATTCTGGGAGTTTGGAACACAACAATTGCCAGCTCTGAGATTCACAGACCAGATAAAGCCCAAGCAAGAGAATCCGACTAAAAAGGATGAACGTACCAAAACATCACCAGAAATGGAACCAGGGGAGAAACCGATCCAGGACCAAACAAGTTCGAAGTCAACGGCGGCGGTCCGGCGACTCACGCGCCTGCGCGTGAGTCAGCGGCGGCGGAGGGCGGCAAAGCGTGGGAGGCGCGTGAGGCGGCGGATGAGTACCGGCCAGACAGGCTGAGGTCGCCGGAGGCCACGGAACACTTCTATGGGGGCGGTGAGAGCAGCAAACAGATTCTGATGGCGATTTTGACGGAAAGGTAGCAGGGGCTGTGTAGGTTTGACGGAAGCTGAAGGGCACTTGCTCTGATATCATGTTTATCAGAGAGGCAGAGACAGAGAAGGAGAACTGAAGTATAATTATTTCTCTCTTACTTACTTACAAGATACAACAATGCTATATATATATACACAAAAGGTAAAACCAAAAGTCAGGCACAAAACCCTAAAACCTATTGAGTTCCTTGACTCTACAACTTCTAACACTAACTAATAATAATAATTCTAACAGTATGGTTGTACCTTATGCTTTATGTCTTGTACTTGCTTCCGTTTCCATGTTCCTAAAACCCCAACACATCATTTTGTGCTAGAACTTTAGGTTTTAAATTTATATTTGATTTTTTTGCTAACATTATTTTTTTCTGCTTGGTATCCTTTTTTCTTCTTCTCGTGTGGTAACGTGTGCATAAGTTTCAAGTGTTTTCTGTGTTTAGTTCTTTTGTAGGGAAAGTGGAAAGTACCCTTTTTATCTAACATAAAGTTCCATATACAAGAGGCTTTTTAAGTGGTGATTATTAATGTTAGGGCTAGTCAAGGATTGGATAAAATCATTGCCAAAAACTGGCATGCAACATCGTTGGGTATCTTGAAGAAGAGGCGATACATGCACATGTCGAGTTTTTGAAAGACATTGTCATAGTGGTGAAACTGAAAACGTTTCAGCCCCTGCTATTGATATTGACTATTAGAGATTGCCATTTAACTTTGAAAGATGTCATAACTGTTATCCTAGCTGATGAAGCTAATCACAGCGATGTCAACCATTTTGCTTTTGTAAGTCAATCACAAGCAATTGCACTGTAGAATTGGAAAAATGGGTCGTATTGACCCCAAGCACTGTCCACAAGTCAAATTTTATTAAAATAAATGATTTGATAGCTATTATTGACAAATACACTGCAAGCTACTTTAACATATTTCCGTTTCCCATGTGAAAATAGGTGCTAATACTGAAATGGGTCACAGAAGAATTCATCTGTTTTCAAGTTTTATTTAATAGTGTATTAAGTTCGTAGGTGCTATGATCACTGCAGCAGTGCTACGGTCACCTGAAACAGTATGTTGGAATTCTTATTACAGCTAAGGGGTGAGCTTTCTTTCTTCCATTACTCTTAATTTTAATCTTTTTGATATGATCTGGATATTCTAGTTAGGATTTATTTTAAATAAGATTTATTACTTTGGTATGTTTTAAATATTAGATATATTTATTATTCAGTTGTTATAATTAGATAGGATTTATTTTAGATAAGGATTAGTAGTTAAGAGTTATTTTAGGAGTAGATTGTTATATTTCACTATAAATATGCCATTAGGGTTGTAATATTTATTATGCAGAAATTGATTGGTGGCTTTTATATCAATGGAGTGTTGGTTTACCTCTCGAAAGTAAACTGTAGAAGAGCCGATCGACCTCTCGAAAGTCGATTATTCTATCTTTTTATCTATTCTTTCTGATTTCCAGTTTGATTCATATCAAATTGGTATCAGAGCCACTTGATCCTGACCTAATCTCAAAAAAAAAAAAAAAAAAAAAAACAGTTTGAATTACTGTTCACGGCGACACAGTTCATCCGGCGACGTTACTGTTCATCGACGAAGAATAAAAAACCGACTTTACTGTTCAAGTCGGAAACACTGTTCGCGCATGCACTGTTCATCCTGCCACTGGTACTATCGGAGTACTGTTCTCTGGTACTGTTCATCCGACTAAAATTTTTTTTCCCTTTTCCGGTATGAATAGCTTTAAGAGACTGGAGAGATCGATTGAAGAATATAGGGCGCAAAGTGCAAGGCAACATGAAGAGCTTGTGAATTTGTTAAAAAATATATGGTTTTCGAATGGTCGAGGCAAGGAATTTGAAGAATGGGAAAAGTGGTGTGATCTTAAAAGAGCTCATGAAGCATATGAAAAGGAGATGAGAGACGAACAAGAAAAAAAGATGAAGGTGGTGGAGAATGTTGAACACAAAATCAACAATACAAGAGAAAAGTGCAGCGAAGGGAATGCGGAAAAAAAGAAAGGAGTAGAAGACAAGAATAAGCAACCAGAAATTCGTTCACTAGAGGTTAGACCAATGCCACAACAACATAATAAAGGGGTAAAAGCGAAGGTATTCTAGAAGAAGTTTGTGATTGTGTCAAGCCGAACCAGAAAAGATGGTGATGGTGACACATTGGGAGGAGTCTATGGTCAATCTTGGGCTAACCAGAAAACACAAGCATATAAGAATTTTGACCATAAAGTCGGATTTATTAATTTGTATGATTCAGGTCCTTCGTATTGCCAGCCTATAAGAAGACAACCCCAAAGAATGATATGGGATCCTGGAATTTGGTTCAATCTTGGCAACACCTTGAGGACAAGGTGTTTTTGGGGGCCGGAGTAATGATATGATCCGGATATTCTAGTTAGGATTTATTTTAGATAAAATTTATTACTTTGGTATGTTTTAAATATTAGATATGTTTATTATTCCGTTGTTATAATTAGATATGATTTATTTTAGATAAGGATTAGTAGTTAGAGTTATTTTAGGAGTAGATTGTTATAATTCACTATAAATATGTCATTAGGGTTGTAATATTTATTATGCAGAAATTGATTGGTGGTTTTTATATCAATGGAGTGTTGGTTTACCTCTCGAAAGTAAACTGTAGGAGAGCCGATCGACCTCTCGAAAGTCGATTATTCTATCTTTTTATCTATTCTTTCTGATTTCCAGTTTGATTCATATCACTTTTCATTCAAAGTAACTTTAGATCTCATCTCTTCAAGACACTGGCTACTCCATACAAATGAGATAAGTTTTAGTTTAAAGAACCTAACAAATTCACTATTCTAGAAGTGCCTACCAAGATCACAATTTATTTTGAGAGTTTAAATTATGTCTGTCTGGTTTCCTCTTTTCTTCTTTTTCTTAGGACATCCTATTACTTGCATAGATCTTTCTTGCAATTTGTAATGCTTTGTGTACGAATAATTGGATTTAGCCTGATGTTTTATTGTTTGTGATGAACTGTGTTATAATACATCATGTATATATATGGTTCTCGTGTTAACCCAACTATTTGTTTTAATTTATATCTGATTTGTTGGCTTAAATTTATATTTGATTTGTTGGCTTAACTTACTTAGATCTATATATCTTTCCTTTTGTAATATTTTTTTCCTTTTGCAATTTGTAATGCTTTGTGTACGAATAATTGGATTTAGCCTGATGTTTTTATTGTTTGTGATGAACTGTGTTATGACAATACATCATGTATATATATATATATATATATATATATATATATATAGGCAAAAGTTCAAACGAGAACTATTTTTCGTACGAGAACTGCGAGAACCAATCTGAGCCATCCAATTCCCCATCTTTTAATGTCATTGCCCACCCATGAATTCCTCACATGCACCCTGCCACACTTGATCCCCTCCACGCTCTCCATCCATGAACTTCCCATATCCAAGGAACGGTTGAGATTGGTTCTCGCAGTTCTCGTACGAAAAACAGTTCTCGTTTGAACCATCCCCTATATATATATATATATATATATATATATATATATATATATATATATATATGGGAGGGTTCATGCTAGAATCGTTGTTAGTGCGAGAACCGCGAGAACCAATCCCTGCCGTTCCTCGGATATGGGAAGTTGATGGATGGAGAGCGTGGAGGGATAGAGTGTGGCAGGGGTGCATGTGAGGAATTCATGTGTGGACAATGACATTGAAGGAGGGAGAATTGGACGGCTCAGATTGGATCTCGCGGTTCTCGCACTAACAACGGTTCTCGCATGAACTTCTTTATATATATAGCTTGTGATGAACCGTGTTACGACTTATGTATATTTGGTTCTCCTAATTAAGGTAATGTGGGCACAGGTTCAACGGTTTTTTGTGTTTGGTTCTTTTGCAGGGAAAGTGGAAAGTACCCTTTCGCTATTTATTGCCCACTTTCGTTTTAAGATGTTCAAATATTGCGATTGTTGGGATCAAGTAAATTTACTAACTATATTTGTGCTCTTTCTCGGACCTGCAAGAGTTTTCCCTCTCCGAGGACATGATCTCAGATAGGTTATCATGGAGAATGAGGATTAGTACCAATGGATAGGAAGGCGGGAGATTGACAACCTTGGGCTTAGGTCAAGATAGGAGTGTGTATCTTCAGTTTATTTTATCTACCTTTTGTAGTATTCTAACGTATGCTTTTAATGCTTTTTTTTCTTTTCTTTTTAGCACACCTCGGTTATATTTAGTACTCTGTGTACTTTTATCTGAATTACATACCCTTTCATTTATCCTCGTACGGTTTTCTTTTTTCTTTTTCTTTTTATTTTTATTTTTATTTTTATTTTTATTATTATTATTATTTTTATTTTATTTTATTATTTTTTTATCTACCCTTGTTTTTACTTAGGTTTTAACACTTTACTTAGTTATTTTTTATTATCCCTTTTTTAAGCGATGTTTTTTTTCTTTACTTTTTTCTACCACTTGCACTGCCGGAGGTCTTTTTCGGGAAGCAATCTCTCTACCTTCGTGTAGAGGTATGATTGTCTACATCTTACCTCCCCCATACCTCGTTGTAACGGGATTGGGTATTGTTGTTGTTGTGATATTTGTGCTCTTTCTATGTTAGGATCAAGTGAGTTTACTATTGTTTCATCAAGTCTGTACTAAGCTTGAACTTTCGATTTTAAATTTATATGATGTATTGGCTTAACATATGTACTTCTGTTCTGGCCGTTATGGAGAATGAAAAGAATGGATATCAGTAGTTTTTGGATCACTTAGAGGAGACTGTTAACCTGAGTTATGGTGGTAGTGTCTTTGTTTTTAAATTGATTATGTTAGTTGCACTAGTAATTTTTATAAAACCGTTTTTATGCTTGTTCTTTGGTTTCATTAACAGAGCCTTTAGAAGATTAAATCTTGCTGAGTAATAACAAAACTTTGTACCTATGGGTCGAACACTAGTTAAAAGTAAAAAGATCATTAGGTAAACTATACAAAGTTCTATTAAAATACTAATTAACGATATCTATTGCTGCTTCACATTTTACATGAAGGTTACTCCTTAGGTTGTATTGTGAAGAGAGGAGACTTCAACCAAAGATACAAGACGATTGTGCTACAAGCATCTTGGCTGCTTAAAAGGCGTCCCATTTTTTAAGCCAATAAATTTTCTATTCTAGTGAGGTTATGCTGACTATTTTAACAGAAGCTCTATTCTAATAATTTGTGCATATGACATCTATCATTCTCCATAATATTTTTATTATCTTGCTCCTTTAACATGGTAGTTTAGAGTTTTAGTTAGAACTTATGATGGGAAATATACATTCAATTGCTAGATTTGGTCATGGGCCAACTGAAATCCCAAAGAGAATGCATTTTCACCAATGAGAGATCGACATGTCCTTCACGTTTTTGACCATTTATACTCGGCCGGCCATTTGCCGGCTTGCGGCTCACCCTTGTCGGCAACCACTTCTAGCTGACCACGGTGACACCAACCCACATCCAAAGTGGAGTCTCTTTTCGGAACTGCATTAAAGGAGGATTTCAGTGAGGTCAACGATAGGGTCTAGGATGACGGGTTACAAGATTACTCCGCCTACGAGAGTCAACCACCAACGAAATCCCCTCTCCCATTTTCCCGCCACTCAACGGTAAGTGGAGGTAAGTTTCCCTTGGTGGGTAACTCCGTTGGCGTTACTAGCTAATGCTTTGTTTTCCGGAGAACTTCCCAAGCTGGCCTGTGGGTCAGCGATGGATTCTGGCTCCTTTAATCTAACATAAAGTTATATATACCTTGTGATTTTTAAATCTATGTAGTGGATGAATGGGTGGAGCAATATTTTCCAATGGCTACTTAAACGTGGAGTATCCATATGGGAAGTGAATAGTGCCGGCTCTAGGCACAGGCAAGCAGCGCGACCACCCAGGGCCTATTTTACACCTATGTATGTATATATATATTTTTTTGTAATAAAAATACCCCGCGCTAGTGCAATCATTGAGGAGAAGGGAAGTGAATAAGAAACCAAAAGATGCATTGAAATAACAAAGCAACGTTTAAAATTCATATGTTCTCCTGTTTAAGGTGACATGGGCACAAGGTTTAATCTTTTTCTGTGTTTTCTTTTTTCGGGAAAGTGGAAACTACCCATTTGGTATATTTTCCTACTTTAGATTTAAGGTGCTCATATCTTGCTATTGTTGGAATGAAGTGAACCTACTACTGCCCTTTGTGCTGTTTCTTTTTTAGTAAGCCATTTATGTCACATCATTCTATGTAAAATGACTTAAGGCGAATTATAGAGGATATCCCCTGTTCCATTAAGGTTGTGCTAGGCCAGTACTTTCAGTTTTAATTTTATAATTGATTTATTGGCTTAACATTATGTACTTCGGCTTGATCTATCTTTCTTGCTGTTTGTAATACTTTCGTTTATAAGTCGTTCACATTTTGTGATGTTTGGGAATATGTGAATCTACTACTATATCTTTTATTCGTTCCCTTTGTGCTACATAAAAGGACTTACGTTATTTAAAGGCCATGTTCCATTAAGTTGGTGCTAAGCTAGAACTTTTAGTTATTATATATTTATATTTGATTTCTTGGCATAACAATATGTACTTCCACTCGGTATCCTTTTTTCTTCTTTTTCTGAGGCCATCATATTACTTGCATAGAGATCTTTCTTGCCATTTGTAATACTTTGTGTCAGTTTAATTGGATTTATCATTATTTCTTTTATTGTTTGTGCTGAACTACGCTATGACAATTGACAATACATCATGTATATATTTGGTTCTTGTGTTCAAGGTAAAAAGTGGGCACAGGGTTCAACGGTCTGGTTTGGTTCTCCTGTTTAAGGTAACGTGGGCACAAGGTTGAACTGCTTTCTGTATTTGGTTCATCTATAAGGAAAGTGGAAAGTACTATATCTGTGTTTTTGTATTTTTGCCTACTTC
Source organism: Pulicaria dysenterica (assembly GCA_947179395.2). NCBI lineage: Eukaryota > Viridiplantae > Streptophyta > Magnoliopsida > Asterales > Asteraceae > Pulicaria > Pulicaria dysenterica. Next base: position 17,670,736 of record OX359293.1, on the reverse strand, counting down.
TTATGGTGTTCAAATCTTGCGATTATTGGGATCAACTGACTACTATATCTGTCATTTTTTCCATTCGTGCTGTTTCCTTTTAATGAGGCATTTATGTTGCATAATTCTGTGTAAGACCATTTAAGTGAATTACAGAGGACTGACTCTGTTGTAAGCTAATCAAGTAGAGGAAGGATTGGATAAAATCATTGCCAAAAGCTGGCATGCAGAATTGTCATAGTGGTGAAACTGAACGTTCCAGCCCCTGCTATTGATATTGACTATTAGAGATTGCCATTTAACTCTGAAAGATGTCATAACTGTTATCCTAGCTGATGAAGCTAATCACAGCGATGTCAACCATTTTGCTTCTGTTAGTCCATCACAACCAATTGCACTGTAGAATTGGCAAAATGGGTCGGATTGACCCCAAACACTTTCCGTCCAAAAGTTAAATTTTAATGAATTTAATGATTTAAGAGCTATTATTGACAAATACACTACAAGCGACTTTAACATATTTCCGTTTTACATATGAAAATAGGTGCTAAATACTGAAGTGGGTTACAAAAGAATTCACTATGCAACTAAAACACAGGTAGTGCTTGCGTTAGTGGATGAATAAACACAGGTAGGTGCTATGTTCACTGCAGCAGTGCTACGGTCACCTGAAATAGTATGTTGGAATACTTATTACAGCTAACAGGTGAGCTTTCTTACTTCCATTACTCTTAATGTTATCCTCAATCAGCTTTTGAGGATCAAATCAGAATCAAATTTTTATTTGTTTTTTGCTATAATGATCTTAGGTGAACACTAGTTAAAGTTAAAAGATCATTAGGTAAGCTGTATAAAGTTCTATTAAAATATGTATTAATGATATCTATTGCTGCTTCAAATTTTACATGAAGGTTACTCCTTAGGTTGTATTGTTAAGAGACGAGACTTCAACCAAAGATCCGAGACGACTGTGCTACAAGCAAGATACCTCTTGGCTGCTTAAAAGGCGTCCCATTTTTTAAGCCAATAAATTTTCTATTCTAGTAAGGTTATGCTGACTATTCTAACAGAAGCTCTATTCTAATAATTTGTGCATATGACATCTATCATTCTCCATAATATTTTTATTATCTTGCTCCTTTAGGGTATCTCCAAATCTTCACGTTCATATATATGGTAGATCTCACCATTTTTAACATGCTAGTTTAGAGTTTTAGTTAGAACTTATGATAGGAAATAGATACTTTCAATTGCTAGAGTTGGTCATGGGCCAACTGAAATCCCAAAGAGAATGCATTTTCCATTAGTGATCGACACCGCCTTCACGTTTTTGACCATTTATACTCGGCCGGCCACTTGCCGCGTGCGGTTAACCCTTGTCAGCAACTACTTCCAGATAAAGGAGGATGACGATGAGGTGTGGGATGACGGATTACAAGATTTACTCTGCCTACGAGAGTCAACCACCAACGAAATCCTCCTTCCCCTTTTCCCCGCCATTCAACCTGATCCACGTAAGTTGAGGGAAGTTGCGCTTGGTGGGTGACTCCCTTGACGTTGCTAACTCTTGATTTGTTTTTCCGGCGAACTTCCCATCTTTGCTGACTGACTGGTTAGCCAGAAGAAGCATGGCTTTTTGTATATAACATATAGTTACATCTTCTGATTTTTAAATCTATGTAGTGAATGACCTTGGTGGAGCAATATTTTCCAATGGCTACTTAAACTTGGAATATCCATATGGGAATTGAATAGTGCCCCCTAGGCACGGGCAAGAGGGGCGGCCACCCAGGCCCACTTTTGTCAACCTATTTTTATGTTCAAGAAGAAAAAGATGCATTGAAATAACAAAGCAACATTCAAAATCATGTTCCTAAAAACGCAATCAAACTTTCAGTTAACCAAATCACAACCCAATAGGTTTGAAATGGCTCTATAGATAAGTGATCAATCCCCCCTTTCTTCGCGATATCCAGGTAAACACGAGACATTATAAAAAGTCATTCTTCGATCGTTCATGATTATGTTTCTCGATGTAGATTGGTAGTGACCAAAATATGCAAGTTCCAACTGAACTATCATTGCAAACTTGAGTGTCGGCACCCAATCATCGAGGGGACTAGAGATATCTCTCTAAACAGACATACTCAGTACCATGAAATACACTAAGGGGGTGTTTTGTTCATTCTTTGATTTTGGCGGGATTGGGATTTATACATGGGATTGGGAATTGGTAGGAATTCATTTTGTAGGATTTAAAATCCTAATCTTCTGTTTGGTTGACACCAACATAAACCCATCAATTCAGCACCACCAAACCGCCGGCCACCACCTCAGCACCGGCCACCACCACCATAAACCCATAGGCGACCCCGTAGGCGATGGCGAACTCCGCCCTTCTCTGCCACAGAAACCCTAGAACGCCGGCCCTTCTCTGCGAACCCCGCCGTTTGCGAAGACGAAGGCGATGGCGAACGGCGACGGCCCTTCTCTGCGAATCCCCGCGTTTGCGAAGGTTTGCGAACGGACGGAGATGGGTTTGCGAAGGTTTGCGAACAGATGAAGAAACCCTAGTCGTTGGTGAAGACGAAGGCGGATCTAGGGTTTCGGTGATAGAAGAACCCGGTCGATCTAGGGTTTCTACTTCGAACAGACGGCGGATCTAGGGTTTTAGATCATTGGTGAAGACGAAGGCTAGGGTTTGTGCAACGATGAAAGAAACGGCGAAATCGGTGATGGTTCGCCGGAATGTTAGCCGGAGGGGTCGCCGGAGCAAATCCCCAGGTATGGGATTTCCAAATACCAGGGGGGGGGGGGGGGGGTGGGAGGATTTCTAAATCCCTTGTTCATGGGATTTTAAACATTTCCATCATTTTGATTCCTTCTTCACAATTGAAAAACAAACACATCATTTGGGGGGATTTGAATTCCCATTCCCTTGAAATCCCCCCAAAAGAATGAAACAAACACCCCCTAAGTTATGGGTCGTGCAGTCATTTGAAACTCTTTTCAAGTACAGACGAAGTGTTGCATCTCTCGTATCCAATCACCATTAAATACACGAATAACCATTTCCCTAATTTTTAGTTCAAACTTCCTTCCAATGAAGAGTGACAGATTCTGGACATTTAGAATGTATAAAGATTGTGTTTTGACAAGACATCATATGTATATATGGTTCTCTTGTTTAAGGTGACAGTGTGCACAAGGTTTAATCGCTTTCTGTGTTTTCTTTTGTAGGGAAGTGGAATCTACCCTTTTAGTATTGTTGCCTACTTTAGTTTTAAGGTGTTCAAATCTTGCTATTGTTGGGATGAAGTGAGCCTACTACTATATCTACCATTCCTTCCCTTTGTGCTGTTTCTTTTTTAGTAAGCCATTTATGTCACATCATTTTGTGTAAATTGACTTAAGGTGAATTATAGAGGATCGCCCCTGTTCCATTAAGGTTATGCTAAGCTAGTACTTTTAGGGTTAAATTTATGATTTATTGGCTTAACATTGTGTACTTCGGCTTGGTATCCTTTTTTTCTTTTATCTATCTTTCTTGTGTTTGTAATACTTTTGGTTTAAGTCGTTCAAATTTTGCGATTGGTGGGTTTTGAGTAATGTCCCACATAGGACGGAGAGTGACTTTGTAACGAGCTTATAAGAGTCCTGGGCTACTCCTTTCATAACCAATTGGTTTTGAGTTGGAACTCCACAAACTCACATGGTATCAGAGCAAGGTTCACCCACTCCACGTAACCCATAAGTATCCACGTGTTAGGCGCGAGAAAAAAAAACGCCACACGTGAGGGGGCGTGTTGAGTAATGTCCCACATAGGACGGAGAGTGACTTTGTAACGAGCTTATAAGAGTCATGGGCTACTCCTCTCATAACCAATTGATTTTGAGTTGGAACCCCACAAACTCACAGTGGGAATAAGTGAATTTACTACTATATATTTTATTCGTTCCCTTTATGCTATTTATATGTAGTTGTATTTCCATATATTTTACTTTTATTACTTGTTTTTATATACTATTTATTCTATTATTATTTGGTTTCTATCTTTCGCAGCCGGAGGTCCTTTCCAAGAAGCAATTTCTCTACCTACAGGTAGGGGTATGATTGTCTACATATCTACCTCCCCCATAACCCGCTATAGTGGGATTGAGTACCGTTGTTGTTTGTGCTACATTTATGTCACATCGTTCTGTGTAAAAGGACTTGCGTTACTTAAAGGCCCTGTTCCATTAAAGTTGTGCTACGCTAGAACTGTCAGTTATATAATTATATTTGATTTCTTGGGATAACAATATGTACTTCCACTTGGTATCCTTCTTTTTTCTTTTTCCGAGGACATCATACTACTTGCATAGAGATCTTTCTTGCTGTTTGTAATACTGTGAAATTTTAATTGTATTTATCATTATTTCTTTTATTGTTTGTGATGAACTGCGCTATGACAATTGACAATACATCATGTATATATTTGGTTCTGGTGTTTAAGGTGAAAAGTGGGCACAAGGTTCAACGGTTTTCTCTGTCTGGTTCTTCTGTAGGGAAAGTGGACACTACCTTTGGTATATTGCCTTCTTTCGTATTGAAGTGTTCAAAATTATGATTGTTGGGATCAAGTGAATTTATGTTGTTTCTTATTTTTAAAATCCTATCACTTACATAGCTTTCTTGCTGTTTGTGACATCATATGTATATTGGTTCTCCTTATTCAGATAACATGGGCACAAGGTTGAACTGCTTTCTGTGTTTGGTTCGTCTACGAGGAAAGTGGAAAGTACTATATCTGTGTTTTTGGTAATTTTGCCTACTTTCATGTTATGGTGTTCAAATCTTGCGATTATTGGGATCAACTGATTTACTACTATATCTGTCATTTCTTCCTTTCATGCTGTTTCTTTTTAACGAGGCATTTATGTCACATCATTCTGTGTAAGATGACTTAAGTGAATTACAGAGGACAGACTCTGTTCCATTGAAACTGTTCTATGCTAGAACTTTAGGTTTTAAATTTATATTTGATTTTATGGCTGACATTATTTTTCTCTGCTTCGTATCCTTTTTTCTTCTTCTCCTGTGGTAACGTGGCATAAGGTTCAACTGTTTTCTGTGTTTAGTTCTTCTGTTGGGAAAGTAGAAAGTACCCTTTTTATCTAACATAATGTTTCCATATACAAGTGGCTTTTGAGTTGGATAAAATCATTGCCAAAAGCTGGCATGCAGAATCGAGGGTATCTTGAAGAAGAGGCGATACATGCACAAGTCGAGTTTTTTAAAGACACTGTCATAGTGGTGAAACTACGTTCCTGCCATTTAACTCTGAAAGATGTCATAACTGTTATCCTAGCTGATGAAGCTAATTACAGCGATGTCAACCATTTTGCTTCTGTAAGTCCATTGCAACCAATTGCACTGTAGATCTGGCAAAATGGGTCGGATTGACCCCAAACACTTTCTGTCCAAAAGTCAATTTTTATTGAAATAAATGATTTAAGAGCTATTATTTACAAATACACCACAAGATACTTTAACATATTTCCGTTTTACATGTGAAATGGGTTACAGAGGAATTCACTATCCAACTATAACACAGGTAGTGCTTGCAATTAGTGGATGAATAAATGGAAGTGAACACACGGATTAACTGATGTCAGATTTTCAAGTATTTGTTTGATTTTCATGGGTATAATAGTTGTATTAAGTTTGTAGGTGTTATGATCACTGCAGCAGTGCTACGGTCACCTGAAATAGTATGTTGGAATACTTATTACAACTAACAGGTGAGCTTTCTTAATGTTATCCTCTATCAGCTTTTGATGTTTTAAGTATTTATTTATTGACGTTATCTAATACTTTCATGTTCAATAGATGTCTGTTTTTTGGTGCTTTGCCTTTGTAGTGCCGTATACGAGTAAAAATGACCCATAACTTGGAACCTGAGTGTTTCATTTCAAACACTTTCGGATGTAATCTTTCTTAGCGCAGACTCCCTACTCCAAGAATGGAGGCAAGTTTTTAGTTTGAATTTAAAATGTGTTCTCTTTTGAGAGTTTGAGTTTGTATAGTTTTAAAATGTCAAAGAATTGAGCCTCATCTTTTCATTCGAAATAACTTTAGATCTAATCTCTTTAAGACACTTGCTAGTTAGTTTGTTAAGTTGCACTAGTAATTTTTATGAAGCTGTTTCAGGTGTCTTTGTTTCTAAATCGATTTTGTTAGTTGCACTAGTAATTTTTATGAAGCCGTTTTTATGCTTGTCCTTTGGTTTCATTATGAGAGCCTTTAGAAGATTAAATCCTGCTGAGTAATGGATTGTACCCATGGGTCGAACACTAGTTAAAGTTAAAAGATCATTAGTATCAGGCACTCATAAGCCACTTCATTTATTTGATGTATTTATTTCCTGTAATTATTACTTGTATTATCTCTTTCTCAAAGGGTGTATGTGTAACGTCTTCATCTGCTCTATACCTTATTTTGGCATTGAGAGATCGACAGTTTTTCCTCTCATGGTATTGGTCACCTAAACCGACCCCCTCCCGTCTTCTTCGCTCGTCTCCTCTCCTACTCCATGGCAGCTTCCTCTTCTGCCGTTTCAGTCCTCCCTTATGCATCTCATAACAATTCGTCTTTCCTCCTCTAAATATTTGTTATGGAAAAGTCAGCTTCTGCCTCTCCTCACACATTAGAATCTGATTGGTCATGTTGATGACACATCCTGTGATCCACCGCTAAAATCCTCACCAATGGCAAACTGTCACTTAATCCGGCATACTTCGCCTGGATCACTGTTGGTCAGCGCGTTGTATCATTTTCCAGGCATCCCTTACTGAAGAGGCTTTCTCTGAAATTATTGGCCTTAATTCTACGACAAATTTGGGTTACTCTTGAGGCTGCCTACAGCAACTCATCCGTTGAGCTTGTTCAAAATCTATGTGATCAGCTCCATCGAATTTCTAATTGTTCGTCTCCTGTTGCTGATTTTGGGCGCAAATTCAAGTCCATTTGTGATCAATTGTCGGCTATCAATCGGTTAGTTGAAGAATCTGATAAAATTCATTGGTTGAGCTTGTTCAAAATCTATGTGATCAACTCCATCGAATTTCTAATGGTTCGTCTCCTGTTGCTGACTTTGGGCTCAAATTCAAGTCCATTTGTGATCAATTGTCGGCTCTCAGTCAGTCTGTTGAAGAATCTGATAAAATTCATTGGTTTTTATGCGGTCTTATAGGATCTTTTGAGACTTTTTCCACTGCCATTCGTAGGCAAAGAGCCATGAACTATTTCTCAAATCAATTCATGGCTTCGCTTCCCCACCTGTAGTTTTTTCTGTGCATGCTCGTGATTCTAACTCCAAGTCATGGTCGTGGTAGTCGTTTTTCTCGTGGCGATAGGGGACGTGGTCGCCGTCCTCCTCACCGTCAATTATGTCACACAAATGGCCATTATGCAAATGAATGTCCTCAACTTTCAACCTATGCCTCTCAAGCTCCCACTTCTGATGCCGATCTCACCAAAGCTTTTCGCGTTCAATGCCATGTTTCTAACTTGTATATATGCTGGAATCAGACCATCTTTTGATCCTATGGAGCTTTTCCTTGTAGGATATATTCCGGATGAGTTGTAAGGGAATGGATCAGAGAAATTTATATCTTTGAGGGCTTGGAAAGGACTTCAGCGCGCTTGACTTTCAGAATTTGAGCTTGGGATGCTTCTTTAACTTTGTTGATTTTGGAAGGGTGTAGTGTTTCTTCGGTGCAAATAGCTAGTTCTTTAGCTTTCAAGAATTCTTCAAAAGTTATGTTCAGAGCCTTTGCCAGTTTCATCATAGCTTTCTCTTCTTTAGCTTTTCTTTTCAGCCCATCCATCCTTCTTTCTTTTTCTTGAACTTGCTTAGGATTCATCAATTTCTTGCCTTAGTTATTCTGAGCAGAGGTTGAAGGTGGTTGTTGGTGTTTCCCTTAGACTGTAGGGGTTTGGATCGCCTTTACCAAAAGTCTCTTGAAGAGTCTACCCAAAGTAGTATGTGGTCATCCTCATCATCATCAGACTCAAAGATGATCTCCATAGTGTGGTCATCCTGAGCAGGTGGATTGCCTTTACCAAAAGTCTCTTGAATAAAGGAGTCAGTGCTGCAGCTCTATTTGTTTTTGGTTTTCTGAACAACTGTTTTAAGATTCTATTAGCTAATTGATAGATCTTGTTGATGTCTACTGCATATTCATTTTTCTCCCTTTTTGTCATCAGCAAATGCAGAGGGTTGGGAGTCAGCTGTAGGTTTGAACTGTTTGAGCGGTGCACCTGGGTAGTGGTGGATTCTGGGTGGTTAGAAGGAGGTGTTTGAAAAGTAGTGGTTCTTGGTTAGAAGTGGAGGGTTTGGCAATAGTAGAAGGTAAGTTGGCTTTAGATCCACAACTCCTTGTCTCACTTTGATAAATTCATTCCAAAGTTGAGTAAAATGGTCAAGGTTCTTTTGGGTTAAATGTTGAGTTTGGTATTAATGGAGGATACAAGGTTGGGCAGAACAAGATAGTTCTTGGGGAATGGTTGCTGAAATAGATGGGTTAATGGGTCGAAGTTGGTTAAGATTGGTTAGAAGATTGGATATGGTTTGGTTAACGGAGTCTATAGTAGATTGAGGTTCGGTAGGTTAGGCTTGGTGAGTGGATTGAGTTTTAGAAAGGGTTTGGTCAATCTTCTCAAGAATTTGAGTTAGATTATTTTGATAGATAGTTTGGGTTTGAGGTTGGGTAGAAAGTGACTCAATGTCTTTTGTGAGAGTTTAGAAAGGGTTTGGTCAATCTTCTCAAGAATTTGAGTTAGATTATTTTGATAGATAGTTTGGGTTTGAGGTTGGGTAGAAAGTGACTCAATGTCTTTTGTGAGAGTAGACAGTTGAGTTTGTGTGTTGGTTTGAAAGGTTTGGAAATTTGTGGATAAGGTATCTAGTTTAAGGTTTAGGCTGAGAATAGATTGAAGGATTTGGCTAGTTGGTCCCTCCGTTGAGATTTGGTGTATAATCTCAAGATTGTGGGAAACAGAAGTTGAGTCCTTATTGATAATTGGTTTAGATCACCAACAGTGTCAGATGGTGAAGTGTGTGTAAGAATAAATTCAACAATAAGTACAAACGATGTGCTTGGAGTGCGGGATGCACTCAAATTGGTATCCGTTGTTGTAATTACATCCTGTTGTGAAGATGCACATAGATTGACTTTACTAAATGTATGTATAAACACAATATGACTTTGGGTTGCGGTTTGTCTTTCAATGATTTCATCCTTTTGGGAGGATGAATCTAAATGTAGGCTTCCTATATTTACAAATACAACAAGTTGTGAGACTGTATCCACTAGCTAAAAGGTTCAAAATCAATCTTCACATAAGTGGGAATGTCACTACCTCTGAGAATGGTTTCAGTGTGAACCATCCATAGACCTTTTTTCTGTTGTAGGTTCTGACATGCGTAGAGTTTGGCTTTTGTATATTTATTTGAACAAGAGATGAGATGGGCTAACAACTATTGGGTTAACATGTGTATCCTCTTTGGATGTTAGACCCTATACTTGGATTATCTTCTGGAGAAGTTGGAAATCTTTACCATATCAAGGCTCTCAGATTCATCACCATATCACCATCACCATTACCATTATCATCACTAGCTATTTCAGCATCACCACAACCAGAATTATCATCTTCATCATTATCACCATCATCAGTAGTATCATCACCATCAATTGTAGTATCAATCACTTCTTGCGTTTGTGCTGGGGAGGACCTCTTTCTTGCGTCAAATGTTGAAAACACTTTTCACCCATTGAGAAAACGGGATAAACTCGATGATGTCACTCATTTGCTCATAGTTCTCAGCACCAATAAATTCTTTAATGATCAAACTCGGAAACCTTATGTATGGAACTCGATTTCTTAACTGAATATGTGATTTTAAGCTTGGTCTTAGAATCACTAATGCATATGTACAAGGATTGTCTTGGTGTCTTGAGTGTTCGTTTGACAATCTTGATCAAAACATATTGTGACATGGTTTTGTGTGGCACCCCATGTCTTTAGCTTGGTTGGCTAGCTTGGTTGGTTCGGTAACAATATATGCCCTTTAGACGTATGTGTTGTGGTGTTTGGTGTGTTATGGTTTTTGGTGGCCTGTCCATATTGTTCTAATGTTATTACTTGGTGCGGCTTGCATGCCGTTTATTTATTCCTTTGTACTTGTATAGTAGCATAGATTGCGGCTTGCGCGCCATTTCCGCTTCCATGTACTTGTATAATAGTATAAAAGGTTTTTAAATTATTAAAAATTTGTAACACACCATGGGGAGTCACGACGGTGATGTCTTGGCGAGATGAAGTCCGGGATGTCAATATGGATGCCGGATTCAATAGGAGCACATCCAACTGGGTACTTTGGATATTGAATTCCATAGTTGGCCTTGTTTTTCCCGTTTGGCTCGGGGGGAAACGCATAGGATTTTTGGGCATGTTACCGAACTATATTTGTTTATGTGTGGCTGTGTTCTATTAATTATTTGATAATAATTAGGAAATCGCACGCTAGATCATATTTGATAAAATAATAAAAACACAATATTTGTAAAAATGGTTTACTTCTCTCGGCACATATAGAATTAACAAAATACTACAAAATTGGTATAATATAATAAGTTGGTAAAAATTGGTTTTATCATTTAATTGTTAAATCGCAAAATGGGTTAAATATGATTTTAACCGGAAAAACGAAATCCTGTTTTTCAAAATGTAAATCATGTGTCATCCGTAAGACGACACCACCCGAATCTAGTGAAGCTTGGATGATTGTTGAGCTTTAGCACGAGTCATACCTTGTGGAATTGTGTGGAAGGTCAGTGTGGAAACTCGCAAGGTTGCAAAATGGTTGCAATTGGTAAAATGGTTACGGCCTAAATAGATTTGTTTTGTGATCCGTGGTAAACCCGTCGTGAGGTAAAGTGAAATATGGTTCGGGCTTGTTTAAATAATTGAGTTTTGATAAACTATTTGGGTAATTATTTTCACAAGGATTATATCAAATTAACTAAACATGTACTCTTAATTGTAGATGGAAAATGTTAACAACACCACATCAAACTTATCACTCCGTACGTTTCTAGAGAAGGATAGACTCATAGGTGAGAACTTTGTTGATTGGCATCGGCAATTGAGAATTGTTCTTCGTCATGAGTCAAAGTTGCACATCCTTGCGGAGCCCTTTCTTGAGCCACCTGCTTCCAACACAAGTTGGGCCAATAGATATGCTTTTGAAATGCGTGTCAAAGATACAAAAAAGATTTCTCATTTCATGTTGTCGACTATGAGCTGCGAGCTACGAAAGCAATTCAATCAGTGTGTATAACATGATTAACGGGTTGAAGGACATGTTTTGACATCATGTTAGAAAGGAACTCTATGAATATGTCAAAGCCCTTGTCGGTTGCCGGATGCAGGAAGATGGGAAGGTTGATGTTCATGTCATTCGTATGAAGACATACATTGACCAAATAGAGAGGTTATGATTTCCCATTAAAAGGGAGCTTGCGGTGAATATGATTATCGAGTGACCCATGTCTTATGATGAGTTTGTTAAAAACTACCATAAGAGCAAAATGATGGAATCCTTAATTGTAACATCCTGAAATTGGGCCTAGTTGTGTAGGCTTGTACCTCGTGCTTAAATAGTTGTACAATGGTTTTAAGTGACTTAAATTAGTGTGTTTTAAGTTACTAACGCGTGTTATGCGTTAATTAGCGTGATTATGTGAAAAGAGTCAAACGCGTTTTGGTGTGCTCTCGACTGCGGGTTTTTCTTGTTATAAAATCTTGGGACACAACCTCGTTTTAAATTTATAAAAACGATGTTACTAAGCAGATACTACACACGACTCAGGCAAGTATAACCTGGTCAATAGTAGTATAGACTCGGTAAGACCGGATATCGTTCCACCAGGACAGGAAGCTACCAATACTTAAGTCTCATTGTTGTTTGATCAGCAAAATTAATATTAAGCAAGTGACAGAATGAACTAAATTAATCAAGAACTACAGTAATTAACATAGACTAACACCGAATGCAAACAGGTAGGATAACAGATTCACTCAGGCTTTCGAATCATCGAGACTAGTCATGGCAATGACACAATACAAAACATAATATGAAGACTTGAATAGATTAAGCGCATAGCATGCTGTTCTAATACTCACAAGACTACATTATCATGCAGAAATCATCACTCGAGTTATCAAGACTCAGACTTAGCAATTAAACATAATCAGGCAAGCAACGGCATATAAGGATTTAACTACAGATCCACCATATCACGTCCAAATCAGACTACAAAGACATACATCTTTTGATCATGTATTGATAAGCTGGCGGCTGTGGCAACTGCTGTGAAGAAGTCAAAGTGTCGGCCGCAATGAGCTGCATCATGTTGATCATGTACTGACGGTGAGCCTCGGCATGTGCAAACTCAGCTCTCTGAATCTCTCTGGACTCCCGTTGCATCTCGCGGATCTCAGAGACTGACCTCTCCAACCTCCCAAGCCTAGCTCGATAATCTCTCGTATAAACCTGGGCTGGCTGCTGTGGGGGAGGTGGCGTCGTCCCAAAGAGATCCTCAATGGTAAACTCAGGGTGTCCCTGCTCTGGGGTACCTCCAGCACCTACTCCCTCCTCTGCTCCTGCTCCTGCCTCTCCACCACCTGCTGCCTCCTCCTCGACCACTCTCGGTTCTCTATCCTGTAAGGAGGCCCATAGCCTCGACTAAGATAGTCACGTACCCCCTACCATAGATAGCCTGTGAAACACGGGTGGTACGGATCTGAAATAGAAAACGGGCCAGGCAGAGAGCAAGCTGGCAGGGCTGCTGGTGAACCATAGTGTATAAATAAAATAGATCAGTGAAAGTAACGAACCCAGAGGAAGCGCTGCGAGAGGTGATGCTGTGTACGATCGCTCTATGCAGAATCCGATGCAGCGGGTCCCGGAGCTTCGTGCTCTTGGGCACGCTGGCGGTGTTGTAGGCGCCAGTGCCCACCTCCTGCCAGAAGTAAATCCCAGTAATACCCTCCGGCCAATCAGTAATACCCTCAGTGAAGGCCGGAGTATCCAACTCATCATGCGTGTACAGGCTCATGTAGACGGCAAACTGCCGTAGAGACAGCTGCCTCTCAGCCCCCAGTAGGCGAAAAGTCAGGGCGTCCTCCCGCTCATAATCCGTGAGCGGGGTAACGAGATGGATAGTGGAGAAGAACTCCGGTGCAAGCTCATGGTAGACGGCCCCCTGAAGACTGAATAACCGCCGCCAATGTGGACCACAGGCGGCTTCTGCTCGGGCTCTGATGTGCAGTGTAGATAAATCATGCCAAACCAGATACCTGATGGGCTCGTATCCGTGATTGTCAGCTCGCGCCATCAGGGTATCCCTGTCTATACGATCCTCCTCGCGGTCGAAGCGGAGAAAAGGAGGAAGCGAGGCGACTAAGCGCGGAACTCTGTCAGGGTCGACTAAGCGCGGAAAGTGGCGGGGGTCGATGCGAGGCTCAGGCGAAGCCTGTCTACGCACACGCCGAGGAGGCATAGCTGAAATGAACAGAAATCTAAGTAAGACGCGCGCACGATTGATCTTATACATCCTATCGATCGAAACAGGTTTGCTTTGGCATGCTATGGGTCCCCGAGTATTGAAAATGTTCAAAAGATGAACAAGTTTGAAAAATAGTTGAAACAGGGGGTCCTACGGCCGTAGGACATAGTTACTACGGTCACAGGAAGCAAAACCAAACAAAACCTTAAAAAGACTCCCTACGGCCGTAGGTGGGAGTTCCTACGGTCGTAGAAGCATGTAAATGGCAAAACCCTAGAAAGAGGTCCTACGGCCGCAGGGCATAGGCCATACGGCCGTAGCAAACTGTTTAACAGAAACCCTAGAAAGACTTCCTACGGCCGTAGAAGGAAATCCCTACGGCCGTAGCGAATTTACGAATAGCAGAAAACGGGCGGCTAGGGTTTTGCTTGATCGAACGATACGAGGGCTACTAAAATGAAATTAATGCTATACATTATGAACGCAAGATGAATAGGAGCATTTTGGTACCTTTTTTTTTCGAAAAATGGCCGGAAAATGAGCGAGATATGGACGGAGAACCCTCGGCTGCCGTCGGGTGCGTTTTTAGAGAGAGAGAGAGCGTAGGAAGAGAGAGAAAGCGTGCGTTTGACATCTGAGTGAAGGGCTTATATAGGAAAGTTCCTACGGCCGTAGCAAGTTTGTACTACGGCCGCAAAGGACTCAGAAGGCATCTACGGTCGTAGCAAGTATGCACTACGGCCGTAGGGACCTTATTTTGAAAGATGACCCATTTTGCATCAGATTTTCAATTCAAACAACATTTTGGTACACACTACTCTCTATAGGCCTCTGGAGAATGTACGGGATACGAGCAAGTAGTACGGAATTGAAAACACGCATCTAGATTAGCGACAAATACGAACGGAAAGGAAACAACGGAAACAGAAATGCGCGGAAAGGGAAACGGAAACCCGAAAAATGGGCATCCGACAAACAGACATGTAAGTACAAGCAACACACTATTAGTACGGTGTGTAAGTGAACACTTTAACGCGTTGAAATGCGGAGTGTTTTCCTGTCTCTCCAGATTGAATGAGAACTGAAGTGAGAAAACACGAGGAGCTATACGGCACGAACATAGGCATGACCTAGGGATTCTAACGGGGCTTAGGCTCGAGTTTGCTTAGTCGGAGACTCACCAACTCATCAATCATTGCACCAGCGTTACTTTTAGGACGTAAGACCCCCTCGGTTTTTAGCTTAATAGGATCTTCTCGAAGGGCACTGGCACATTTTGACTGAGATATCGTCGGCAAATTCCTACAAGCGCCCTCATGAAACAGAGCACCGCATCTCCAACATTTCCCTACGTATTTGGCACGCCTCTTTGCTGCATAGATAGAAGTGCCTCGATGAAATTTGGCAAAGTTTTGATCTCTCCTCACGTTTTTCTCATGTCTCATGACAATATCGCGCAGAATATCAGAGGGTAATTGAGTACGCAGAAAAAGACAAGAAAGGAGGAAAAAAGAAGCGGAGGAAAGCATATCCAGTTCTTTAAGGTCTGCCGGTAAAATACCAAACTCACCCCGCTAAGGTGCGGCGGGGTGAAGCTTCAGACGCTCTCTGGGTTCCTCTGGAGAATGCGGGATACCAATGTATTTCTTGAGTCGGTGGCCGTTGACCTTAAAAGTTACTCCCTCGGAGTTTGTGATGTCAACAGCCCCGTGCGGGTAAACAGTATGGACAACATAGGGGCCTGTCCATCTGGACTTCAGTTTACCAGGAAAGAGACGCAACCTAGAGTTGTACAAGAGTGCACTATCGCCAACCTGGAATTGTTTGTCCTTCCACCGGTTGTCATGGAAGGCCTTCGTCCTTTCCTTGTATATCTTCAAATTTTCATAAGCTTGGAGCCGCAGCTTATCAAGCTCATTGATCTGAAGTAAGCGGTTATCACCAGCACTAGAGACGTCAAGATTTAACAAGTTTAAAGCCCAGTAAGCCTTGTGCTCTAGCGCAACGGGAAGACGACACGCTTTGCCGTAGACCATCCTATAAGGCGTTGTACCTATAGGGGTCTTGAATGCAGTGCGGAATGCCCACAACGCGTCATCCAGATTTTCAGCCCAATCTCTCGGGCTACCACCTACTGTCCTTTCCAATATTCTCTTAAGACCTCTGTTTGTGACCTCGACTTGGCCACTCGTCTGCGGATGATAAGGAGTTGTGAGTCTATGAGTTACCCCATATCGTTTCAACACCTTCTCGAGTTGAGCATTGCAGAAGTGAGTTCCCCGATCGCTTATGAGTGCTCTCGGAGTACCAAATCGGGAGAATATCTTGTTAAGGAATTTACAGACAACCCTCGCATCATTAGTGGGTAAGGCTTGAGCTTCCGCCCACTTTGACAAATAATCAACGACTACTAGTATGTACTTGCAACCGTGCGAAGGTGGAAAAGGACCCATGAAATCGATGCCCCAAACATCGAAGATTTCACAAATTTGAATGTTATTCTGATGCATCTCGTTTCGTGCTGAAATATTCCCTGCTCTTTGGCAGGCATCACAAGTTTTAACGAATAGATGAGCATCTTTGAATATTTTGGGCCAATAGAAACCTGAATTGTAACATCCTGAAATTGGGCCTAGTTGTGTAGGCTTATACCTCGTGCTTAAATAGTTGTACAATGGTTTTAAGTGACTTAAATTAGTGTGTTTTAAGTTACTAACGCGTGTTATGCGTTAATTAGCGTGATTATGTGAAAAGAGTCAAACGCGTTTTGGTGTGCTCTCGACTGCGGGTTTTTCTTGTTATAAAATCTTGGGACACAACCTCGTTTTAAATTTATAAAAACGATGTTACTAAGCAGATACTACACACGACTCAGGCAAGTATAACCTGGTCAATAGTAGTATAGACTCGGTAAGACCGGATATCGTTCCACCAGGACATGAAGCTACCAATACTTAAGTCTCATTGTTGTTTGATCAGCAGAATTAATATTAAGCAAGTGACAGAATGAACTAAATTAATCAAGAACTACAGTACCTAACATAGACTAACACCGAAGGCAAACAGGTAGGATAACAGATTCACTCAGGCTTTCGAATCATCGAGACTAGTCATGGCAATGACACAATACAAAACATAATATGAAGACTTGAATAGATTAAGCGCATAGCATGCTGTTCTAATACTCACAAGACTACATTATCATGCAGAAATCATCACTCGAGTTATCAAGACTCAGACTTAGCAATTAAACATAATCAGGCAAGCAACGGCATATAAGGATTTAACTACAGATCCACCAGATCACGTCCAAATCAGACTACAAAGACATACATCTTTTCAAATGACATATCCAGTAGTCCTCAGAACCCAAAAAGGTGTTAAAGTGGTTAAATAAGGTAAAACAAGCAAAAACAGCAAACTGTTGTGAAAATAACCTCCTACGGCCGTAGCAAATTGTACAGTCCCTACGGCCGTATGGATTTCTCTGCGGCCGTAGGAACCAATACGACAGAACAGTAAAATCTAACATAAAGGCATTCAACAACAAATTACAATCTAAACTTTAATCTCAGATCATAAACACATGTAAACTGGTACAATGGGGTCACAAACTCCTCTAAACTCAAACCACACAATTAAGGGGTTTTAATGATTAGCCACATGATTACTAAAGTTATGAACATGTTAAACCTACCATTTCTAGTATAGCCAACACTTCTTGAAACATGAATCATGTGATATGCACATTGAACACTAAGACAAGCATAACAAAGGCATACATGTGAGTTCATTTCACCATCTAAACATACCAACAAACATCTTTGTGAACCCTTTAATTATTTGTAGCATGTTAGACCAATGAATACACCAAATGACAAGATTTTCATCTACAATCACAAGGCATGCATAAAACCAACATATGAATAAAATGACCAATAATGGATGAACCTATAAGGATTCAAAACATATTCCAATAATGATATCTAAAGACAACCATGCAAGATGTATCATTTCTAATAACAAACTCAACATGGAATTAGTAAAATCAACCATTATTCTTGAATATCCACATGCTTAAACATGAAGGAGTTATCTTATACATATTATCACACATGAACATGGTAAGATTAAACATACTAAGTTGATAAAACACACTTGTATTCAAGATCAAAACACGCATATTTGAATCAAGTCATCATAAAAGTCAAATATATTGCCATAACTAGCCAAGAATCATCTAGGCCCAAGTGAAATAAGTTTAGCTATCCATATACATCAATAAAAGCACTACAACATCTGGAACACATGGGTACATGATGGAATTTAGAAATGGAAAGAGTATACCCAAGCTAATCAATGATAAAACTAGTGAATCCAAGCTCCAAGATGTTGTTCCAAGCCTTCTAATCCAATCCCTACTCCTTTGAATCACCAAGAGAAGTCCCCTGGAGTGTTAGAGTGTTTAGAGAGGGTATATGGATGTGTTTTTCCGGAGTGGATGTGAAATTGGTAACCCTTTGCAAAATAGCAGAATTCTGAATTTAATCTGCTGTAAGTGGACTTCCTACGGCCGTAGGAAATCATGACCCGGATTTTCTCCACACGCAATGTTAAACCAATCGACCGGGACACGCAAAGATCTGGCAGGCAATGATGGTTTCTAGAAGAAAGACTCATACGGCCGTAGGGATTATCTTCTATGGCCGTAGGAATCACTTTTTCACTATTCTTCAATTTTCTTCAATTCTTTCCTTGTTTTGCCCATTTATCTTGCTTAAAGCTCTTTGTAACCTGCATGGTGAATGTTAAGCATAATAAATCAATTATAACAAGAATCACCTTGAATTTTGGCTAAGTACGGGGTATTCTAGCATGTAAAACATGCATAAAAACGCAAATATCAAACTCCCCACACTTAAGCTTTGCTTGTCCTCAAGCAAACTCTAATGCAATAGCTAAAACCAAAGAATTTCTAAAGGCAGCAAATCAGTGCAAACATGTATCATTCCGACATAGAAGAGATCTAAAAGCATAACAGACAGCCAAACACAGCAACGAAAACGAACTTCCATGAAAAGCAGATTTTAACACGAATAGATGAATTATGACAAGTGTCAGACTTCATACCTCACCGGAAATCACTCTAGCACTCAATGTGTATTAGAGTTGAGTGTATAAGTGCACGTGTGCTAGATTGAATCCAAGATTAGCATAAGCTTGATCACAGATCACATCTCCACCAATTAACATAAACATATGCAATTATCAAGAAAACTTTGTTAGGGTTGTAACGTGGCTAAGGCTAAGGGTAGGAATGGGAATATATAAAAGTGGCTAAAATAGAATCCAGAAATCAAGTTTAAAACCGTCAAAGATGCTATTATTGAATGAGTACAGGAATATGACAGTATTTTTGGCGAGAATACAGTTCATCAAGTAGAAATGGAATCAGAATTCTCTGAATGATGGCTAACAACCAGGTAATACCAACAAAGAACTACTACTCAATGTATGACAGACTCAAAAATAGCCAAGGAAAGCATGCCAAGTAACTGAATCTCTCATTTTTCTCTTTTTCTAATTTTTTTGGATTATTTTTTTCTGATTTTTTTTTCTCAGAAAACTCAGCTGTATGCAGCATGAAAAGAACAAACCAAGGGACATATGTATTTTTTTTATATCCTACTAATCGGTGCATGGACAAATGACGAACAAAATATAACGGAACTAAGCAGCATGAAACGGGTCAACTGACTCTGGAAACTTAAAAATAAAATAGACTAAAACAGGATAAACATGGGTAATGAAATGAAAGGCTTAGGCTCAAATTGGATAACTAGGGGTAAATATATAGAAATTGGCTAAAAATAAAAGTATATAGGCTGAATTGGGGTTTCCTAGTGCTTCTATCACTTAACTGCAACAGTTTAGTTCATGATCTCGATATGCATACTAGTAAGCAAGTTCTACAGTCAAAGCAACAATCAGCATATAAGTGAGCAATTCCATGAGCTAATCATGTAAGAAATGAAGTGTAGTGGCTCAAATGCTCAGGAATGCATATCAGGTGTGGCTTGTGCAATTGAAGTCAAACAATTGTTAAAACTCAAGTATTTGTGCATAATCTACTTCATAAAAGCTGAAATGTCACTTGTTTAAAGTCTATCATGCGAGAAGATCTAAACATGTCCAAAATGATATAATTTTGCGAAAAATTTACGCCTAAATCAATTCTAACTGTGGTTAGTGTTTTATGAGTTATTGTTGGCTGTAGTGAGATTGTTTCTTGCTTTTATTGTAATTATGTTTCTTATGAGGTTTCAATGTTGGAACTGGAGTGGGTTAATTCGGCAATGATGTTGTCGAAGAAATCCAACTCAATAGATGTGATAGAGGTTCCATTGTTTCTCGAGATAAGTGTTTTAGCTCGAGGCAAACAACGGAAAAGTATGATATTTGTGATTGAGTGTAAGAATTTGACTTAAAGAAAATTAGTTAAGGATAAATGACAATTGTGTTAAATAAACGCGAATGCGATAAGTGAAGTAAAGTGGTATTATTAATAATGTGAAAGAATAGTATTAGTGGTAATAAAACAAGACTTAATTAGTGTATTAAGAAATGATGTATGTCAATGCGGACAGTCGAGAATGTCCAAGTGTGATTAGATTGAATTGGTGAATAGTAGAAATATTTTAATAATGTTTTGTGTTTATACTAACTAAGAGTTCTTTGATTGCAATAAGATGGATAGAGACACGGACAGACAAGCTGGAAATGAGAACCGTGAAGAGACCTTAGATTTAACTACTATAGGAGAAGTCTAAGACTATATCTCCATTTATGGAAGTAAACGCGGGGCTGTGCCTACAAGTCACCTTCGAGAAGTAATGACAGATCAATTCGATAACTGTTTTAAGAAAAATATGCCTCCAATTGTAGCAGGCATAAGTAATGAGGTGAAAGAGGAAATGACAAACGAGATGAGAACTGTTGTACGAGAAGAGTTCCGTTCAATGAAAGAGGAACGAACTGAAGAAGTCCAGAAACCGAAGACTCAGGCTGAGGCCGGAGGATCTAGATGTCGAGTTACGTGTGAGATTTGTGGAAAGAGTCATGCCGGGGAGTGCAAGTACAAGGATAGAGTGTGTTATTCGTGTGGACTCCCAGGGCATTACTCTAGAGAATGTTTGGGTAAGTTTTGTGATGAGTGTAGTCAGTATGGGCATGTGATATTTCCGGATTTAACTAGGTTTTCATCCGTAATTATTATAAGTTTTACACTCTAATTTATGTGCAAATGAGAAAAATATACACTAATATATGTTTTGGGATGTTTACAGGTAAATATGGTGGAATACTCGAAGAAAGGGCAGAAAAACGAGAGAAAATGAGAAAAGCTGTCAACTCCGACACACCTCCACTGTTTTGATCATATTTTGCTCATACGAACTCGGATTGATGTGATTCAAGCGGCCACGGAAACTAGACTCAGAGGGCTACAACTTTAGTTTGATGACCATCTCTCAAAAAGGCAGCTCGCGCCGCGAGATAGGCCACACTCGCGCCGCAAAGCATTCTATGGAAATTTTAGACACGGGTCAAAGTTCCTCGCGTCGCGAGGCATACATGCTTCGCGCCGCGAAGCATCGCAGATCAGATTTTCTATAAATTCGATTTTTAAATCATTCTGTCACATCTTTTGCCCTACAGCCGACTCCAGGCGCCGTTTTTCAGAGTTTTGCAACCCTGGAGGGTGAGGAAACACCATTGGAGCTTGGAGGATCCATATTTCATCATCATTCATTATCATCAACAACCCGGTTTGTCAAATCTATGGCTAGTCTTCGATTAGGCTTGTTTTCTCAGACTTTGTTTGGTTGTTTAAGCCTAATTATGGGCTAAACTCATCTTTTATTCACTTTATGATTGAACCCTAGTTGGGATATGCTTTGATTTCTTTGTTTATCGTTGGATTGATACTAGTTCCATGTTCAATTAATGAAAGTTTGGATCTTTATGGTTTTAATCTTCGTTTCTGGATTTATGGTTCATATTGAATTTGAATAGGAAGTTCTTATGATGTATGTCCCTCTTTAAATGATTTGTCTATGAATTGTTTAAGGGTTTACTAGGAAAAGTAAATAGAATCCAGATTCCATAACTTAAACCTAATCTTCTAGAACTTTACAATCGAGGAAACGGTTGGTTTATATTAAACTTGTTTGATATGCGTGTTGAATTATGCAATAGGTTGTGTGGATTTAGATGATCAATAGGAAGTTGTTATTCTCTATCCGCTGCACAATAGCTATATGAAATAGGAAGTGGAGTATAGCTAAGTCAATCCAGGTAATCAATTAAACTGATCTTAAAGTATATCACAACAGGGGGGAAAGATTAAGGTGGATACTTGCTTTAAATTGGGTGTTTGCAAAAGTTCATTTTACTGCTTTGTCTATTTGCTTTCAATTAGTCAATAGTTCTTTTCTCCTCTTAGACCTGCATCAAACTAACGTTGTATCTCTCTGAGTCTAGTTTCCGTGGTCACTTGAATCACCTCGATCCGAGTTCGTATGACCAAGATATGATCAAAACAGTGGAGGTGTGTCGGAGTTGACAGCTTTTCTCATTTTCTCTCGTTTTCCACCCTTTCTTCGAGTATTCCACCATATTTACCTGTAAACATCCCAAAACATATATTAGTGTATATTTTTCTCATTTGCACATAAATTAGAGTGTAAAACTTATAATATTTACGGATGAAAACCTAGTTAAATCCGGAAATATCACAATTCCCACACTGAACTTTGTTTGTCCTCAAGCAAATCATCAAATAGAAGTAACCAACCTGACCACCCAAATTCCCCAACTTATTTACCACAAGTAAGATATATCATCCCAAACTCACAAATTGGTTGGTACACACTCAATAATCGAAAACATGCAAAGTCTCACATCCTCACTAGGAGTTCACTCAATCACTCAAGTATTTAGGCTTTATATTTTGGGTGAACACTCCTGATAGCTAACAAGCAACCAACTAGTATAGGCTTGTATCCAATTCTAATCTCCATCACTAGAGTTGTCAACCGTCAAGAGGGCGTTTAGGGTTGTAATGTTAGGCTAGGGCAAAGGTAGGGAAAATGGAATTTAAAGTGACTAAGATAGCAAAAATCTAAACTGTGCTGAAAACAATGACTCACCACTCAAACAGGAGCGGTCAAACACGAATACTGAAACAAAGGAATGATATGAACAATTTATTTTGTTGAACTCAAATTTATTTTTGTTGTAATGTTAGGGTTTAGGGTTTAGGGTTTAGGGTTTTCATCCGTAAATATTATAAGTTTTTGTTGTTCCAAAATAGTGAATATTACTAACTTAAATAACAATTAAGTGCGGAAATAGTAATTATAAGAACAGAAAGAGATGTCAAAGATTGTTAATATTGATATAACAAACTTTACAGACGAGAATTTAAGAAGAACAGACTTCTTAAATTCAATGAAAAACAAGTACAGACTTGAGAGAAAGTAGACAGACTTTAGCTATTGCTTACTGAACATACAGTAATCGTTAGCACACTCTTCTCGACTAAGAGAAGAGTATTTATACATTTCCCTAATCAATCCTAGCCGTTGAATAGGTGACAAACGTCACAATCTAGTGAATTGATTAGCAACAGATTTCCTCATGCAAAACCGTCTTGAAAGTGACAGTTGATGACGTCACTGAGGGGACCATTTGCTGAAGACTATCTTCAGTAAACTGAAAGTTTCAGAGATGAAACTTTCAGCCCTTCAGATGATCGTTATTTACGACGAGACAAATCATCAGTTAAAGTCTTCTGCTGAAATCTTCTTCGAATACTTCAGCGCTGATGGAATGTAAACAAATCAAGACTAACAATCTCCCCCTATTTGTTTATAGACCATCATTATTTACTTAGAATAAACAAATAGAACTATATACTTAAAAGAACTCATATGTACATGATCCAGACTGAATATTTTTTGATTCTTTTCATTTTCCAATGTTTTTGAATATTTTTTTTTGGTTTTACAAGAGAAAAGAAATACAAGAAAATATAGTTCAGAGAGAAATCAAGAGCTTCTTGATGGCTTGTGTGCTTGAGTGCCTTCCATGACTTTGGCTTTTTCTTCCCATATTTCAGTTTCAGGATCTCTAGGCTTTTTGGCTTCAAATAGTTGTACAATCTTCAGGCGAATATCAGCAGTTTCAGGATCCCTTGAATTAAAGTAGGATGATATTGCCTTCAGATGCATCCAATCAGCATTGTCAAGTTCAGACACCCTCTGAAAACTTGGTCTGTCATAAGCATCCTTGAAGAAAAATCCTCTAGGATTGTCAAGAACTTGTTTGTCATTGAATACGAAACCTGAAGGGAGAGAACAATCCATATTTCTGCAATTTGGAAGAACACCAGCGGCCATAAGCTTAACAATCTCTTCTTCAGATCTCTTAGAATACCTTCTTCCTCTCTTCTTTAAAGGTTGAACCTTATCTTGATTTTCAGTGTTATCTTCAGAAGGTTGATAACGTTTCTTCAGAAGATCATAGGATTCTTGTAGATAAGAAAGCCTCTTCTTAACTGACCTAACCAGTTCCGTTAGTTTCAGTCGGTTCAGACACTTCCCAATTTCAACCCATTCAGACAGACTGAATTTTGTAAGGTTGGCCTCGGAGACATACTGAACCTTGAGGAAATTTTTATTTCTCGAGATCTCAACTATGTTTTCACCTTTTTCTTTGGTAACCCTGACTTTTGTGATTGGATCAGGGTCAGCTCTGTTCATTCTGGTTTCAAACCATTCCTTTTCTTTTCGTTCTCTCATTAGCTTGGCTTTCTCTTTTTTTATTCTTTCCTCTTCAATTTCTTTTTCAACAGCAAGCTGAAGAGATTGAGGAGACATTTTCTTCTTAGTCTTTTGTTAACCAGCTTCAAGTTCAGCTGTCTTCTTTGCTTCAGCTTCAGAAAGACGTTGTAATCTGTCAGTCTCTTTAGCTATCTCCTTTGACATTCTGTAATCTTCCAAGGTCAACCCAAGAGCAGCAGCTTCATCTTCTTCAGTGACCTGATCTCCCCCTTTGTTGGACACCTGATTTTTAATTGCCTTCATGCTATCAAACAACAGTTTTTCAGTGTTGATTACTTTAGGCTTTATTACTTCAGTTTCATCTGCAATACCTTTACCTTTATCAGGATTCCTGATAGGTGAAATAGCTTTCTCAATGATAACTGAAGGAAAATCAGTTTCGGAGATTATCAGCGGAATCTGATCTAGGATTGTTGGATTCAGAGTGTTTGATGTTAGATCCCTAGGACTAGGAATATCAACATTCATCATTGTTTCAGATGCAGAAACTGAACTTTCAGTAGTATGAGGAGCATTAGGATGTATAATCAAGGCTGTCTCAGGTTGAGTGACTTTTTGAGGATGAGATTGAATTAACATATTAAAGTCACGTTCAGGGGAAGATCTTTCAGAGATTTTAGCATTACCTTCATCCCCAGGTTCACTTAGAGATTCTTCAAACCATCTGTTCAATTCTCTCTGTTCTTTTTCAATTTCATCTCTAAACACAGAATACTCTTTAATTGTTTGTTTCAGCTGACGAATTTCTTCTTTATCTCGTAGCGACTCTGCTTTCCTTTTCTTGATCTGAGCTTTTATGGTTCTAGCCACAACTGAAGATTTCAAAATTTTCTCCCCCTTAGAAGCTGAGGAAGAGACTGTAGCAGCTTCTATTCTTTCCAATCGTGGAACAATGTGTTTGTTCAGTGTGGCGACCATCATACGCTGCATATCTTTCAGAACTACCTTTTTCTGATAAGACTGAAGATAGCGTTTAGAAGGATAAGCTGTTAGAGAATCGCGGAGTTGCGAGATATTGTCAGTGAATGTTTTGAGAAAAGTGATTTGAAACTTTGAAAGAGACTCAGATAAAGATGACTGAGAGGCTGAAAGCTTAGATAACACTTCCTCGTAACGTTTATTGCCATTAGCAATATAGTCACGGAGTTGTTTAAAGAGAGTGACCCGGAGTTGATTGTGAAACTGAAATTCTTTGTTTAATGTACTGATGTAATCGATTAAAAGTGCAGTAAGAATTTTAATTTCGTCAGCAAAGTTGACATTTGACATGTGCTGAAGGTGAAACCGATGAAACTCTTTTGTAACTTGACTGTGAAGGAGACGAATGGAATCATCAAGTTTTGAGTAGGCATCAAGAACAGACATTGAGTCATCATCAATCTCAGTGGGTGAACGAATGATGGGAGGAGACAAAGGAGTGGGTGTATCAGCTAGAAAATCTTGTTCAGTGGAGGAAGAAGAGGTTTCAGATTTTTCAGAACTGTCGAGAGGATCAGTTACTGATTTGGCTAAAAGTGTTTGTTGAAGAGAAGGAAACTGAGCATTAAGGTCAGTGGAAATATCCTGCCCATAAGCCATCAGTTTATCTAGATGAGATTGATTGGAAGTGGGAGGAAGAAGATTGACAGAATACTCAAAACCAGAAGCAGGATCACAAATGAAACCATGTTCGTTGTTAAATTTTTAAAAGAAAGTTGTTGAGGTGGGGTAGGTATAGCCATAGAAACATTCGGGTTTAATGAATCATCAGGGGCTACATTGGGCTTTGCTTCAGTAGTAGCTTTGTGTGTAACTACATCTTCATGAGCAACAGAAATAGCCATAGGTTCAGATGGATTAGCTGAACCATCAGAGGCCAAGATGGTAGAGGAAGGAATAACTTCAGTTTCAGGGTTATCTAACACATCATGAGTCAAAGGTCTCTCAGAGTCAGATGGTTTAGCTGATTCATCATGGAGGGTGAATACATCAGACTCAGATGGTTTAGGTGCTGAGAGATCATCTGTATGGGTTAAATCCATAGGATCAGTTCGGACTACTGAACCATCAAGGGATTTTGGCTGAACTGTAGTTTCAGTTGGTAATACTGAAACTGTGACAGGAGTGGTAACAACTGAAGCAGGGGGAATTACTGCAACTGAAGTGGAGAGAACCTCAGTTGAGATTGTGGTTGTCTCAACATCACTGGTTTTGAGAGCCTCGGAGTGTGAGGGTGATTTACACTCGTCATTGGTAGTAAGAGATTTAGTAGAGGTGAGAAGACTTACAGTGGGTAGTGGATCAGTAAGGACAGTCTTAGCTTTTGTTGTTTGTTGTTGCTTAGTGGTTGAGTCAGGAGAAGGAGGAGTTTTACGCTTCAGTTTCTTGGATGCAGCAGCAGGATTGTCATCAGAATGTCTTTTTGTTAAAGAAGACAGTTTGATTAGATGCCTCTTTTTCTTAGGAGCAGGTTGTGCAGTGGCCTCTGAATCTGAAGGTTGGTCAGGTTGTTCAGGTTGTTCAGCAGAAGGAGACCGACGAACTGAACCAGCAGGAGTGTCTGTCATCCTTGCATAGTCCATCATGATGTCAGTAAGTGGTATGGGATCAGTCAAGTCAGTGCTGGACCATACAGAGTGAGGAAGAGAAGACAACTCAACTGAATGCTTAGCTGAATAATAATGAGATCTTCGGATCAGTTGTCGAAATATCAGCGAAAGAAATCGAGGAAAAGGAATATGAGAATGTCTCTTCTTCATTCTGACTTGAGTAAGAAGAAGGTTGAAGACAAAAGCAGCATAGTCAACTTTTGTGTCATACATCAGAGCATGACCTAAACTCAGCACGTTGTCAGCCACTTGATCCATTCCTCCTGTTTTAGCAGTCATACAAAAGGAAAGAATACTGAAGAAACTACACCACACGGATGGGAGTTTATTTCGAACTAGGGTTTTGCCTTTGATATATGAAGTAGCAGGAATCTTCAGATATTCATTGATAATTTCCTTTGCTGATTTGGAGAAAGGTTCACAGGGAGACTCATCATCAGTTGGAAGATGAAGAGCTTCAGCAACAAAATACTTGTCAACACGACATTTTTGCTTGCCGTTCAGGAGGGTGAAAGATATTTTTGGGTTTGTAGAGGTCTCATCGAGAACAGTAGCGGTCATCCAAAATTCACACAGATGTTCCTCAAACATGTCGAGTTGGGTGGTTAACGCATAGTTGATGGGGCAATGACGAAGAAAGTTGAGAAGATGGAAGAATTTTGATTTAGAAGAACCAGGAGTGAGGGATACAGAAATATTGTTCGATTTGAAAACAATATCAGCATTTGAGATGATAGATACAACTGATTCTGGAAGATGAACACACATGGTTGCTGGGCGAGACATGATTAGAGAGAGTAAAAGCGTGTCGAAGGAGAAGGGAAACAGTAAAGAAAAGATTGAAGAAGATGATGTAGCGTTATATAGGTTGTTAGAGAAAGGAGTGATGAGCGGAGAATAGAGAATGAGACGGTGATTTCAAAAATAAAAACCTTATTTGATTAATATCCAACCGTTAGATGAAACCGTAAACTAACCATAGTTAAAAAAAATAACCGAAGTAAATTGCAGATGTTTATAATTTTTATTTATTATCATTTAATATTTGCAAACTGAAAGGCTGTTAATCAGGGTATTTCAGAAAACAATATTAAGTGAAAATAACTAAGAATTACATTGACTTAGTAAAGTAAAAATTATGAACTAGGCATAAAGATAAGATAGTAAAGAAGAGCACAGAACATATCATAAGACTATTTTCCATTAATGAGAAATTCAGACAACATAGTTACAATGGAGCATATTAAAAATGATCAAAAGCAAATAGCCAAAAGAATCTTGTGTCCATGCCAAAAGATGATCGCCCCAGTTGATTAATCAAGAAGATTTACGGCGATTTGGACTGATGCTCCAAGCCCTATATTATTAATCCTGATGGTGATGGTGTACATGAATGGATGGTTGATGATTACAAAGGTGAGTTCCATGAAGAAAGTAGCAACAGTAATGAGAGGAAGAAATGGAGGGAAGAGGATGAAATATGGTGAGAATGAGAAGAATGAGATTATCTAGGTGATAAGTAAAGGTAAATAAAGAAAAGAAGTAATCATTATTTGAAATAAAAACTGAACATGAAATGACGGCTGTAATAAATGCTACCCCAAATAAAGATAAATTGAGTTAACAAAAATTCATAAATCCAAGCAATATTTTATTAACATAAAGTAAAAGAAAACTTACCTTTCAGCCAAAGAGTTTTAGTTGAGAGGTCAGTAGAACAGGTTTCAGTTTGCAAAGTTCAGTCAAGCAGGTTTCAGTGGACCACGTTTCAGTTGAAAATTTTAGTTGCTCAAAGATTCAGCATGCCAAGTTCAGAAACAAGATAATTGAAACGTGCTTCATCAAGAGCTTTGGTGAATATATCAGCTAACTGATGTTCAGTTGGAACAAAATATAACTCAATATCATTGTTAGCAATGTGATCTCTGATGAAGTGATGACGAACATCGATGTGTTTTGTTCGCATATGAAGCACAGGATTGTTTGAAATGGCTATGGCACTGGTGTTGTCACAGTAGATGGGAGTTTTTGCAAGTGAAACACCATAATCAGCAAGCTGATGCTGAATCCACAAAATCTATGCACAGCAACTCCCTGCTGAAATATATTCAGCTTCAGCAGTAGATAGAGAAATAGAGTTCTGTTTCTTGCTTTGCCAACTGACGAGTTTGTGTCCAAGTAACTGACATCCACCAGTGGTACTTTTTCGGTCCAAATGACAACCTGCATAATCTGAATCTGAAAATCCCATTAGATCAAAACCTGAGTCTCTGGGATACCAAAGACCCAGATGAGGAGTACCTTTCAGATACCTGAATATCCTGGATACAGCAGACATATGAGACTCTTTTGGATTTGCTTGAAATCGTGCACATAAACATGTAGAAAACATAATGTCAGGTCTACTAGCAGTTAAATAAAGCAAAGAACCAATCATCCCACGAAAAGTAGGCAAATCAACTGCTTTTCCATCAAGATCAGCAGTTAACTTGGTTTTGGGAGCTATGGGAGTTTTCATAACTGAACATTCAGTGAAATTGTACTTCTTCAGTAAGTCAGAAATATACTTTCCTTGATTAATAAAAATACCGGTTTCAGTTTGCTTAATCTGAAGTCCCAAAAAGTAAGTTAGCTCTCCCATCATACTCATTTGAAACTTTTTGGTCATGATTCTTTCAAATTCTTTACACAAATTTTCATTAGTAAACCCAAAAATTATGTCATCAACATATATTTGAACAAGAAGCAAATCACCTTTTTCTCGACCAAGAAAGAGAGTTTTATCGATTGTACCTCGTTTGAATCCCTTTTTAAGAAGATATGCTGAAAGAGTATCATACCAGGCTCGAGGTGCTTGTTTCAATCCATACAATGCTTTGTCTAGCTTGTAGACATAATTTGGATATTTTGGATTCTCGAAACCAGGTGGTTGCTGAACGTATACCTCTTCTTTCAGTTCTCCATTGAGAAAAGCACATTTGACATCCATTTGAAAAACTTTGAAACCTTTATGAGCAGCAAAAGCAAGAAATATGCGAATTGCTTCCATTCGTGCAACGGGAGCAAATGTCTCATCATAATCAATTCCTTCTTCCTGACAATATCCCTTGGCAACTAATCTTGCTTTGTTCCGAATGACAACCCCTGATTCATCTTTCTTGTTTCTGAAGACCCATTTGGTTCCTATCACAGACTGATTCGATGGGGGTGGTACGAGATTCCATACTTTATTCCTTTTAAACTCATTCAGTTCCTCTTGCATTGCTGATACCCAATGTGAATCTTTTAAAGCATCATTCACTTTCTTTGGTTCAATTTGAGAAATGAAGTCAGCAAACATACAAAACCCGGGTGTTGCTGAACCTCTAGTACGAACCCCATCATTTAGATCTCCAATCACTTGATCAATAGGATGAGCTTTAGTCCATTTGGTGTTAGGAGGTATGGGTTTTGCAACTTGAAATGGTTCAGTTGGAGAGTCAGCAAAGGAGGAATTTATTTCGATAAAGGGATCAGAGGGAACTTCAGTTGAGGATAGAGACTGGGAGTCAAAATCAATCAGTGGTATGTCAGGGTTAAAGGGTTCAGGAGTTGGTGTTTTACAGGATGTATCAACTGAAATGGGAATGGGAGTAGTAGGAGGTATGCCATTTTCATCACAATCATCGCAAGCTGTTTCTGGTGGCAGATCAGCTGAAGTGTCTTCAAAGGGAGAGGAAAGCAACTCATCCCAGTTATCTGAAATTTCAGTGTTTTGATCTGAGTGTCTTGACTGAAGATCTAATTCATCAAATGTGACATCCATTGTTTCAAAGATAGTATTACTTTTGAAATTAAACACTCTGTATGCCTTGGAAATGTTGGAATACCCAAGAAATATTCCTTCATCAGCCTTGGGAGCAAATTTACTTGGGCGATCCTTACTGTTCAGAATAAAGCATGTACAACCAAAGATTCTCAAATGACCAATATTTGGAATCTTGTTGTGCAGTAGTTCATAAGGTGTTTTCAAGTGCCTTTTAACTACCAATGATATGTTCTGTGTGTAACATGCTGTATTGATAGCTTCAGCCCAGAAACGTAATGAAATCTTTGCTTCAGCAAGCATGGTTCGTGCAGCTTTGATTAGAGTGCGATTCTTCCTTTCAGCAACTCCATTCTGTTGAGGGGTGTAGGCAGCTGAGAAATTCTGAACGATCCCATTTTCTTCGCAGAAATCCTCAAGGGTTCTATTTCGAAATTCAGTACCATGATCACTTCTCAGCTGTTTGACATGAACATCGTACTGACGATTAATTCTTGTGATGAAGCTAATAATGATCTCAGCTGTTTCACTTTTTTTAGACAGGAAAAATACCCAAGTGAAACGTGTATATTCATCCACAATTACTAGAGTATATTTCTTTCCACTGAGGCTTGGAGTGCTGACAGGTCCAAAGAGATCCATGTGAAGCAACTGAAATGCTTGATTGATCTGATCACAGTGCTTTGATTTGTAAACTGACTTCTTTTGCTTCCCCTTTTCGCAAGCATGACACACCTTGTCTTTCACATAGCTAATCTTAGGCAATCCTTTGGCAAGTTGATTTTGTGCCAATTTACTCAGGTTTTTGAAATTCAGATGTGACAACCTTTTGTGCCACAACCAATGTAGTTCTTTGACTGACTGTGATAAAAAGCATACATCTGAAGGAGACGAGACTGAATTGAAATCGAGAACATACATGTTATCTATTCTCTTGGCTTGAAGGACTTCAGTGCCTTCTTTATTTATGATAGAACACTTGTATTTCTTGAAAAGAACAGAATAGTCAGCATCACACATCTGACTTATACTAATCAGATTGTGCTCAAGTCCGGTAACATGAGCAATATTCTTAATGTGAATAACACCTTTCTTCAATTGACCATAGGCATCTGTTTTTCCACATTTACCTCCACCAAATAAAACTTGTGGACCATCAGCTGGCGTAACTTTTGTCAGTAACGATTTACATCCAGTCATATGTCGAGAACATCCACTGTCAAGGTACCAGGTATTGTTTCCTTGACCTCCCTGCATAATTTAACAAAAGGTTAAACCAATTTGTGAACCCACCTGCTGATGGGCTCAGAAGAAATGCTATAGGTAGCGACAGGAGAATCACATGTTTTAGCTTCATGACCTCTAATACCACATTTATAGCATTTACGTGTGGATTTGGAATCCTTTTCCTGTTTGGTATTATCCTTTTGAGAATTAGATCTAGTTAACTCTTTTAACTGATTCATCATAATCTTCAGAGTTGATTCAAATTTTCGAAATTTGCTCAACCTTTTTGATTTTGGCTTTTCATACTGAACACTTTGTGTTTTTGATATTTTGAACTTCTGACTATGTTTTGAATGATTAGATCCAGATGAAGCTTCAGCTGTCAGAGGTTCAGTGATGTTGTGAACTGAAGTGGATTCAGTTTTGATGGAAGTTATGGGTTCAGATTCAGCTGAAGTAATCAATTCAGATTCAGTGATCATGTTGAATACGGATTCAGTGGGATGAGAATAATTCTGATTTTCAAACAAGCTATCGGAAGGCAACTGTATGTTTCTGATTTCAGAATTAGTTTCCTCATTGAACTCAGGGACTTCACTGGCTGCCTTAGTAAATCTTTTATATAGCATATTTGAGTTTCCTATGTTTTCACGAGTGAACTCACTGAAAAACATTTCATCAACATTTTTACATTTTTTGCTAAATGAGGCAGCTTCTTTGATTTTTCCTAACCCAACTCTTTCTCTCTGAATGATCATTTGATGATTGATACTCTCAAAAGCAAGTTTATTGGGACTGAGCCAGAGATCAATTATGGACTGACGATCTTTGAGTTTATCGTTTGTTAAAGATAGCTCTGCTTTAGCCATTTTTATTTCATTTGTTAACAGCTCTAGATGGCATTTCAATGCAAGGGACTCTTGAACAAGAGTGTCATTTTCAGTTTCAGTTTTCTGAATCAGATTTTGTTGATCTGAAAAGATTTTCTTGATTATGATTTGTTCATTATGCGCAGAAATTAAATCAGACACTAAATAAGCAAACATATCATTTTTCTCATTAGACTCATAATTCTGAAAGTTTGATACCTTGTACATCATAGAGGAATTCCAACCCTCAGCTGAACTCAACCTTTCAGCAGTAGCTAGATCTTTCTTGAACTGGCTTTCAGCTGCCATCAAACACATGTAGGGCTGAGCACACTCTGAGAATTCTTCAGCAAACAGAGCTTGTTCAGACTCTTGATCATCATCGGATGTTTCCGAGTCAGTCCAATTCAGTTCTCCAGCGATCATTGCCTTCTCTTTCTTCTTTTCAGATGATTCTTGACTTTTCAGCTTCAGTGCCTTGTACTTTGATTTGTACTTGTCAGCCTTTGATGGATAACTCTTGGAGGAGGATTTGACAAAGCAGTTTGCAGCGAAGTGACCAAGCTTGCCACATTTGTAGCATTCCTGCTTGGATTTATCAGTGGTGGATTTGAAGCTGCCTGAACCTTGATCATTGGTTTTAGCCTTGAACTTTAGGAACTTGTTGAAGTTCTTCATTATAAACGCGCGTTCAACCTTGAACTCTGGATGACCTTCTTCATCTCCAGCTACCCAGTCAGTTTCAGTCTCAGTGTCAGAATCATCAGAGAATTGATGAGCTGGTACCTCAGTTTCTGCTACAAGAGCTAAGCTCTTCTTAGCTGATCTCTTTAGCTCCAGTTTCTGAGCTCTAGTTTGCTCATCATTCAGAAGAATACCATACAGCTTTCTCATATCCAACTTCTTCAGCTTGTTGTTGGTCCTGAGAACAAGACACATAGTGTCCCATTCACTAGGAAGAGCATCCAGGAACCTGTTAAGAATCTGAATCTTCTCTCGCTGAACACCAGCTTCCAGCATATCATTCAGCAAACAAGTAAACCTGGTATAAACTTCAGTAAGAGTTTCAGATTCTTTAGCACAAAAACTTTCATACTTTCTGATGACATTCGTTCTCTTGTTCTCCTTCACCTCTTCAGTTCCTTCGTAAGCTATACACAAGGCTTCCCACGTATCTTTTGCAGTTTTCAGATTAGAAATAGTATGATAGATATCATTTGGAAGTGAGATAGCAATATTATTTCGAATCTTAGCATCCAAGTTTACCTGTCTCCTATCTTCTTCAGTCCATTGGTTCCTTGGTTTAGGAAGAGATTCCAGTAGATCACCTTCTTCACTCATAAGCGAAATGGTCTTTGGAATGATAGGACCATTTTCTAGGACAGACAGAGACATAGTATCCAATTTTTCAACATAGAGAAGCATTCTTCCCTTCCAGCTAGAGAAATTATCAGAGGAAAACTTTGGTGGTTTACCAGAAGACCCATTATCATTATAATCAACTTTAGACATCTCGGCAGATCACAAATTATAGAAGAATTTGAACCTGCTCTGATACCAATTGTTGTTCCAAAATAGTGAATATTACTAACTTAAATAACAATTAAGTGCGGAAATAGTAATTATAAGAACAGAAAGAGATGTCAAAGATTGTTAATATTGATATAACAAACTTTACAGATGAGAATTTAAGAAGAACAGACGTCTTAAATTCAATGAAAAACAAGTACAGACTTGAGAGAAAGTAGACAGACTTTAGCTATTGCTTACTGAACATACAGTAATCGTTAGCACACTATTCTCGACTAAGAGAAGAGTATTTATACATTTCCCTAATCAATCCTAGCCGTTGAATAGGTGACAAACGTCACAATCTAGTGAATTGATTAGCAACAGATTTCCTCATGCAAAACCGTCTTGAAAGTGACAGTTGATGACGTCACTGAGGGGACCATTTGCTGAAGACTATCTTCAGTAAACTGAAAGTTTCAGAGATGAAACTTTCAGCCCTTCAGATGATCGTTATTTACGACGAGACAAATCATCAGTTAAAGTCTTCTGCTGAAATCTTCTTCGAATACTTCAGCGCTGATGGAATGTAAACAAATCAAGACTAACAGTTTTACACTCTAATTTATGTGCAAATGAGAAAAATATACACTAATATATGTTTTGGGATGTTTACAGGTAAATATGGTGGAATACTCGAAGAAAGGGCGGAAAAACGAGATAAAATGAGAAAAGTTGTCAACTCCGACACACCTCCACTGTTTTGATCATATCTTGGTCATACGAACTCGGATTGAGGTGATTCAAGTGACCACCGAAACTAGACTCAGAGAGATACAACGTTAGTTTGATGGCCATCTTCAGCATGACTCCTCGGAGTGCCCTAACTAGTTGAAAGTGTTGTGTAAACTTTGAGATAAAAATAGAGTAATCTAATGTAGTTAAGTGAAATGTGTGTACATGTAGTGTGTACTTTTCGTGCGAAGTGTAACATTGCAGTTAGTTGAAATAAATAGAGTTTTGTGTTAGTTGTTTTTCGTGTTAAATTATGGTTGTGGCCTAACGCAGGATGATTGTGGAAATGTGTAATCGTATGAGTGATCGTGATCGTATTCCGAGGACAGAATCCTCTTTAAGAGGGGTAGATTTGTAACATCCTGAAATTGGGCCTAGTTGTGTAGGCTTGTACCTCATGCTTAATTAGTTGTACAATGGTTTTAAGTGACTTAAATTAGTATGTTTTAAGTTACTAACGCGTGTTATGCGTTAATTAGAGTGATTATGTGAAAAGTGTTAAACGCGTTTAAAAGTGATAAAGTGTTAAACGGTTTCGCGTTATGATTCCGTAGATATCCCCGTTAGTTAATACGGGATAGTGGGTGACAAGTTGTAAGTTGGAAAGGGGAACAAAATACCTCGTGTAAATTAAAAAGAACCAACGGCGGTTCAACAGGGGGTTCTTATCCCCTGACTTTGAAAACATACACAAAACACACATACATACATACGACAATGCACATACACCTTCAATCCTTGTGGTGTTTTTGAAGAATCATGTTGTAGCAACTGATTTCAGTAGTTATTCGTGTGCTAGTCTGTTGTGCATCTTCACCTTTGTAAGTGTTCTTGAGCTCCAAACCTAGTTTTGCACTTGTGAAGGAGATGACCATTTTCATGGATCAAAATGGTGTTCTACGTGTTTATAATTGTGTCAAGTGTGTTTGTAAGTGTCTATCGATGTCAAGTAAAGTGTATAAGTGATTAAAGTTAAGTTTTGGTCGAATTAAAGGTCAAAAACGCGAGTTTGCAGGCCTGTTTCGCGAACAGAGACGAAGGCCTGCTGTGCAGGACCTTCCTGCGGCCGTAGGGATATGTTTATGCGGCCGTAGGGGCCGTTTTGTCCTGCGGCCGTAGGAAAATGTTTCTTCGGCGGTAGAGAGGTGTTTTTCAGATTTGTTGAAATTAAGCCTTCTGTGGCCGTAGTAAGTGGTTCTTGCGGCCGTAGGAGGATGTTTTATGTGGTTTACCACCTACGGGTGATGGAACGAAGCCTACGGGCGTGGGTACATAACCTACGGCCGTAGGAACCCAAAGAACAGCTTATGCGGGCGTAGGGAGAAGTCTCTGCGGCCGTAGGACCTTGTTCATTAGAAAAGGGACTCTGCGGTCGTAAGCCATATCCTCTGCGGCCGTAGGACCCTGTCCTGTGTTATAAGATTTGTGACGCGTGTTTTAAGCGAAGAATGTTAAGTGTTAAGTGATAACCCCGTGTATATGGGATGTGTTAGGTAAACCTGAGGAACCGGAAGACACGGGTTGCATATCTGCTTAGCGAGGACTCCAGGTGAGTACCAGTTTTCCCATGAGACTCAGTAAGTAGGGCTAACTGTTGTGTATTGAAACGTGCTATTGTGATAGTGACATATGCACGTGTGACGTAAGTGGTGAAGTGACGTGTTGTGTTATAACACGTGTAATGTGATTACGGTAGTGGCGATAGATAAGTGAAGTGATACGAGATAGACCTAAGTAGGGTTATGACTTATGTGACAACTGTATGCTATGTTTAAAGTGTAATTTGTATTCTGCTCAGAAGCTTATTGTGATATTGTATATGCTAGCAATTGGATCCTGATTGGATCAGCCATGTTAGATTATTGTATTGCGCATGTAATTGGATCCTGATTGGATCAGCTATGTTAGAGTGTTATATTGTGCATGCAAATGGATCCTTATTGGATCAGTTACGTGTTATTGTGTTATGTCCGGAAAATTGGGGGACTGTATCACAGTTCCTGGGATTGGTTAAGGTCAGCCACATAGGCTGGTCCCTAGGGGCCCAATAGGGTCTAGAAGTGGGGGATTAACGGCATCCGAGTGTATATGCTTGGTGACGGCTCTGCAAACCACCGTTCCTTGACGAAGATGGGGTTCTTGGCGTAAGCCGGAACTGGTTATGTAATGGGGTTCGCGGCGAAAGCCGGAACTGGTTGTGAAATGGGGTTCTCGGTGCAAACCGGAACTGGTAAACGTGATGGTGGGCTGCTCTTCGCTCCCCCACCGATGCGGATGGTTGTGACTGATTCTCCAGCTTGGATCGTTGAGCCAGGCTAGCTACCTCGCAAGATATGATCCCGCTGACATGTCGGCACACCGCTATGTGATAGCTTATCTCTGTGTGCCTTATTGTGATGTGATAGCATGCTTATTGATGCTTATGTGTAAATTGGTGCTCACTAGCTAGTTGTAGCTAACGGTGCAGGATTTCCCTTTTTCGCAGGTTAGTGACTGATGGCCTGGCGAGCTGGGGTTACTCATGGGTAATTGTAGTATTTATATTTGAGGAACACTAATTGTTGTTCGTATGCATGTGATCCGATGGTCGGTTGTTAGTTACGGTAATACCTGTTGTATGAAATGTTAACTAGACAGATAACAATCTGATTTTCTTGTAAATGGTGATTATATCCGCTGCAAGCTTTTGATAAATAAGTTTTAAAAGTTTAAATTGGTGCTAATTTTAAGCTCGTGAAACACGGTGTTACATTAATTGAGTTGCATGGCATGCTAAAGACCTTTGAGTCTCACATGGCCAAGCGTAAGCTCACCTTGTGTGTTCCCACCACGTTATTTAAAGAACGTGGAACCGAGAAGAAGAATACTACTACTCAAAGGGAAGTTTGCTACTTCTGTGGTGAATATGGAAATTGGAGCCGTCACGCCTATCCTGAGTGCTTGAAGGAGTCAAAAGTTCTCATGAGGCAAGGGAATAGCTTATCTTCAGGTACATTCATGGTTAACTCCATTTTTATTCTACTTATTATTGCTGGGTTTTATGAAATGATTGCTACGACACTCACGTTTGTTACAAAAATGGTTTGTTTCAAAGTGCAGGTGTTAAATGGAGTAGGTAGATGAGGCATGGAGGGTTGGACTTCATGATGAGAAACTTAGAGGTTGTCTCTATTGAAAGGATTGGGAGTGTGGGAACTTAGATGTTGTTGTTGTTGTATATTATATATTTGTGGCAATTTCATTTCAAAGTTTATATGTGTTATGACATAAATAATCTTTTGTTTAAGAAGTAAAATAATCATGAATGATATGAGCGAGTCCAAAAATGGTTTGGACAAGTTATCCCTATGGTAAGATTGATTAAGTCATATAAACAAAACTTGCATCACCAACGTCCTTGTGGTTTGGGATCTTGGATACATTTGGTTATAGATCTATCGTTGAGTGCGAGAATTGTTTGTTAGACTAAATGACTTGGTCATCCTTCACCGAAGTTTGTGAGAGGAATGCATGCTTGTTGAATTCGGTCATACTTATGTGTATTATTTGTCGTTCAAGCAATCCATATGGTAACTCCTAATGCCTCGTTACCTTTACCGGTGATGTAGTACGGATGGGTATGGTTGAAACCTTTGAGGTGTTTAGGACTTATCTAAACGAGGCATGAGGTCAATTGGGCAAGAGGTTAATATTCTTAAATCTTATAAAGATGTAGTTGATGGATTATGCTCATGTCATAATATAATTATATGGCTAGATACACGTGAGCCTAAAGGGTCACACACTTATACACTGAGATACCAATTAATAATAATATGATTAATGTATTTATATTATTAATGTAATGTAAAATATTAATTGGGCCTAATTAAGTATGGACTTAATAAATAAATTGTTATTGGACTTAATTAATATATAAGCTTTATTTTAAAATAGGAGATAAACTTTAATTTGAATTAAAGGATAAACTTTAATATGGATGAAAGGATAAGCTTTAATTTGAATTAAGGATAAATATGATTCTTAATATATATTAAGGATAAACATGAGACTTAATCGGGATTAAGAATAAACTTTAGGAAGAGATAAATATGAAAGAGTTCATATTTATCTCAAACTCTTTCTCTCCTATTTATATAAAGCTAAAATCGTGAACCCACTCCATAGACATGAAGTTTCGATTTTGATCTACAAATCAAGGAGGGTTTTGTGTTCTTCATTATTCAAGTAACAAAGGGTTGTTCTTGGTGATTAACTCAAACATTACAAAAGGACCAGCATCCATTGGTGACCAAGGAAGTGTAGTGTGGACTACATTAGAGGTGTTCTACATTGAACACTAGGGTTTCAAGGCTACACAACAAGTGCACGAAAACTGAAATTTCCGGAGCTAGACGGCTCAGATTGACCTGATTCGTTTTTTTGGAGTTTCACGAGACATATACCTACAACTTTCGTGTAGGGTACTTTGATTGGGGAAGACTCCCTGAGGCCGATAAACTGCTCACAAGCTGCTACAAAATTTCAGAAATTTTTTTACATAATGCTTTCTACTTGACCATGATGTGATTGGTGCAAGTGGGAGTCTTTTGAGGGTTTATGTTGGCCCGTCCTTAGTTGACCTCTTGGTCCGTCGTGATGGCTCACGAGACCAACCATAGGATTTCATCGATTGAGGTTTTGCACATATGTGATTGTGGTTGTGGTTATTTACTCTTATGTGATTGAGTTTTGCCTTATACCATGTTTTTATATAAAGTTGGAATTTAAGTTAAGAAAATATTTTTTTAACTAATGCTATGAGTGAAGATTGCATGCTTCTTTCAACATTCTTTTGATTAAAAATTGTTTTATCAAATTCTATACCCATTGAAATTTTAGTCATGCCGTCCAATCGTTTTAAATTACTTGCCGTTATTTTTTACCTTTACGTGAGACGTGAATTATAACCCCGAGGTAATTATTATCTACGTGTGAGACCTAGATTTATTTTTACACAATTTAAAATTGGATGACTAAATCGTGTTACGCCGGTGAGGCCTTAACCCGAGGCAAGGATGGGACTAAATATGCCAATTTGACGATAGTGATTTGTCACTAGGCGCCATGAGTCCCATAATGATCTAAGAGTTGCACTTGTAATGCAATTGGTGATCGTCACCTACCTATTGAATCTATCGTTACCAGCAGATCAACTGATGTGATGATAGAAGTACAATGAGGATCTTAGCCTTTTCGTAAATTAATTGTCTTTCATAAAACATTGGGTAGTTAATTTGGAAAAGGATAATTATTGAAAATACTAATTTAAAATTGTAATTGTGAAGACGACTTCTGCAAATCAAACCCTTGGTAATTCTACTATTAGGTCTGTTCTTGAAAAAGAAAAATTGAATGGAATCAACTTTATTGATTGGTATCGAAACCTAAGAATCGTTCTTAGGGCTGAAAATAAGTTGTTCCACTTGGAAGAAGCCTTACCCGATCGAGGAACCTCCTGCCACTACTTCTGCTGCCACTCATTCTGCCTATACTAAAAGGTTTAATGAACAAAGAGAGGTCGCTTCTCTTATGCTAGTGAGCATGACCCCCGACATCCAAACAAACTTGGAGGAACTGATATGATCAAAGAGTTGAAAACTATGCTTCAACAACAAGCGTAGCAGGAACTATTTGAAACGGTTAAAGCATTTCATGCTTGTAAGCACGAGGATGGCCAACAGGTTAGCTCTTATGTCTTGAAGATGAAAGGTCATCTTGACCAAATGGAGCGTCTCGGTTTCCCTATGCCACAAGTCCTTGGAGTGAACTTGATTCCTACTTCACTCTTAAGGACTTTGACCAATTTGTGATGAACTATAACATGCATAGCATGGGGAAGACAATACCGGAGTTACATGCTATGCTGAAGCTTGCGGAGCAAGGGTTGCGCAAGAAAGCTCCAGCTGTACTAGCAATCAGGAAAGGTAAAATCCAAAAACAAAAATTGCAAGAAAAGGGCAAGAATCAAGGTAAGGGCAAGGGTAAAATGGTTTACAACCCCAAGCCGAAGATTCCCCCCGTTGCTAAAAAGGAGCACCCTGCAAAGGACGCCGCATGTCATCACTGTGGAGTGATAGGCGGAGGAATTGTCCTGCCTACCTCGCTGGGTTGAAGAAGAACAAAGCTGGTGAGACCAGCACATTAGGTATCTTCAACACAGAACTTTACGGTTTTCCTAATAAATCCTGGGTATATGACAATGGTAGTGGAACTCACATTTGTAATAATATGCAGGGGCTGAGGGAAAGTAGAAAGCTAAACAAAGGAGTTTTGGATCTGTACGTAGGTAATGGATTGCGTGCAGCTGTCGAAGCTATAGGGAGCTATGAGTTTATCCTCCCTAATAAATATTGTGTTAGACAATTTTCATTATGCATCTATTGTTAATAGGGGTATTGTTTCGCTTTCTCGTTTGAGGGATAATGGTTTTATTCATACTTTTACGGATTATGGCAATTCTATTTCTAAGAATAATATGATTTATTTTAATGCTATTCCTCGTGATGGTATCTTTGAAATTGATATGCGTAATCTTGTTTCAAACGGTAGTTCGTGTATACATGTAGCACTAAACAAGAAATGCATTTTAAAGCTGCAACATGATGGGCTTGTAAAATCAACTGGTTATGAATCATTTGATAGATGTCTTTCTTGTATATCTGGGAAGATGACAAGAAAACCTTTCTCTCATGTAAGTGAAAGGGTTAAAGATCTAGTTGAACTCATACATACTGATGTATGTGTTCCATTTAGAACAATGTCTAGGGAAGGTGCTAACTACTTCGTGACTTTCACTGATAATTTCAGTCGCTATGGTTATGCTTACTTGCTTAAACATAAACATGAAGTCTTCGAAACTTTTAAAGCATTTCAAAGTGAAGTAGAGAATCAACTCGGCAAGACTATTAAAGCTCTTCGATGTGATCGAGGATGAGATTAAATGAGTCAAGAATTTTTAGATTAAGGATAAACATGAGACTTAATCGGGATTAAGGATAAACTTTAGGAAGAGAAAAACATGAAAGAGTTCATATTTATCTCAAACTCTTTCTCTCATATTTATATAAAGCTAAAATCGTGAACCCGCTCCATAGACATGAAGTTTTCGATTTTGATCTACAAATCAAGGAGGGTTTTGTGTTCTTCATTATTCAAGTAAGAAAGGGTTGTTCTTGGTGATTAATTCAAACATTACAAAAGGACTAGCATCCATTGGTGATCAAGGAAGTGTAGTGTCGACTACATTAGAGGTGTTCTACATTGAACACTAGGGTTTCAAGGCTACACAACAAGTTCCCGAGTCATATCTCGTCATTGCGATTAAAGGGAACAAGATTCTATCTTTTCGTTTGATTGTATTGGCAATACGTAGATCCGGTTATTGGTGATATTTTCCGCTACGTTTTTATATATCTTATGTATTATTTTATTTTCTATCACCAACATTAGTACCTTAATTTATGAATTTGGTAACCATCATAGAATTATGAGATTTGTCTCATAATTTATTCTTCCTTGGACACATTGGCATATGGGGTCACATAGAGGAGGAACCGGACATTCTTGGAGATGGTCTGGTCTTTGGTAGGTTGCAAGTTCATACCTAATTTTTTAGAATACTTAAAAGTGGCGGACAATGTTATAAATATAGAACCAACAAAGATGGTCAAGTAAGCACTTTACAAGATATGACTAGAAAGAGTATCTTTGTTTATCTATCTCAACTCTAGAATATCCAGCCTGCGTTTAGACGTGAGGTGGAGGAATCCGGGATCTCGAGGTGCTGCTTCATTAGGAATTATGCTGAGACCATGAGATAGTTGTTTCACAAACTTTTGAGGACATGTTTTTGTTGCTCAATGGCAAGTGGAAACATGATATTTGTGGGAGCCAGTGGGAGAAATGTAAGCTTTAAATGGTGGAACCTGATGTTGGCACTAGCATTCAATCAGTAATGATTGCAACTCAGCATGGTGATGTTGGAGTAGTCATCACTCTTGTTATATCTGATGGGAGTCGTCATAAGGCCGGATGGATATATTTTTAGGTCTAGAGGAATTCAATGATGGGTTTTGCTGAACACATCAACTATCGGAAGTCTTAGTGGGCCTAAAGTCTGCTAGGATGAGAGAGGGATGAGTATGGGATGCAATTCATGGATATCTAAGTAATGGACTTGGTTGGTCTAACACCTCGGTGTAAACCTAAAGGTGTATGTAGGTCTTCAAGTACGAAGGCCAACATGGATAAAGTTATAGACAACTTCAGATACCGACTAGTGGTAAAATGTTCCGTTGTGATTGACCATGAGGATGGTATCATAAGAAAATTTATCCCTAGTGGTTATGTTGAAGATCACTTGGATACTCACGGGTATCATTGCCTTCTCATAGTTATGATGGTATGGCAGTTGGATGTAAAGACCGTATTCATTAATAGGAATTTTGAGGAAGTGTTTCAACACTCTCCGAGAGTCCTGTACATTGAAAGTATCCTTGTAATGTCTACAAGCCCAAGAAGTTTGTTTGTGGGCTTACATAAAGCATCTCAAGGTTGGAATCTTTTCTTTGATGAGAAAATCATAGTCTTGAGTTTTCGAGAAATAAAGATGAAACGTGAATGAATGTCAGAGCTAGTGGGAGCGTTTGTATTCTTAGTATTATGTATCTATGATATATATCTTATTGAAGACAATGTCCTAAACTGGCGTTTTTTTCAAACTGGGTTC
Source organism: Pulicaria dysenterica (assembly GCA_947179395.2). NCBI lineage: Eukaryota > Viridiplantae > Streptophyta > Magnoliopsida > Asterales > Asteraceae > Pulicaria > Pulicaria dysenterica. Next base: position 17,626,670 of record OX359293.1, on the reverse strand, counting down.
AAGAATTGTTGATTCGTAAGAAAATTTAGGAGATACGGAACGGACTTTATGGAGTTCAAGAAATACTGAGATATATGTTCTTGATGTTCGGAAGGGGCTTAGAGTAAATAATTACTCTAATGCTAGCTTCTATACTAGTGAGGATAACGGTCGATCTTGATTGGGGTTATAGTCCTACTAAGTGGTGTTGTTGTGTTGTTGTCAAATGGAATGGTTCTTTAAGCATCAATGACCCTATTCGTTTCTTTTGAGACAATGAGTGTACGATGGTTCATAGACAAGAACCGTAGTCGTAGGCTTCGTTGATTCGAGTGTGTTCTTCTAAGAACAATGAGAGTACGAAGGCTTAGACAATGGACCATGATCTCACCGACGCACACTTTATAAGTGATTGGTCGAGAGTGTAGATATGGTGGTTGTGAGAGTACGCACAGATAGCACTTGGTGGATCCGTTAACTAAGCTATTGTCAAAAACTAACGATGATTCGTCATACTGGGCTGCATGCACTTAGTTTACAAAAGACTTTAGCTTAAGTTTGTTTTAGTTGAATTTGGTGTGTTTGTTGGGAACATTAAGCAATAATGTGCTTATGGTCATATCGATTGTCTAATGGGGATTTGGTAATGTGCTCGGAGCGGGTACTTTCATTAGCCTTTTATTTTGTTCCATCTTAGCATGTTTAACCGCTTCCTTGAATAAAATGTTTATTTTAAATGCTCCACGATCAGCCGTTCTTCATAAACGAGGAAGAAGTGAATTAGGATCGAGGTAAGTTGTTGGTAAAGGTATTCATCTTAGATTGAATACACGGTTACACGATAATGGATCAAGTGACTTGAGGACCAACACCTGAGTTTACTTCATGGACATAGGTCACGAGTAAATCAGGATGATAATATTGTTTATCCTTCTACTAGAGATACTTGTGTTTCCAGAGTATTAGTTTGGTCTTGCTTTGGTTGTTTTTAACGCAGTTCGTAACTAGTTGTTATAAGGGAAGTTTTCAAGCAAGGTTTTGCTATTACGATGGGACGATGTAGTCGAAGGTATTCGTTCCTCTTTTGAGAGATATTCACGGCCCCCTCATTGACTATATTGATGACACCTAAATGCATGATCGTGCTCAAGTTGAATTGATAATGGATCAATTTTGCAACTTTTTTTATTGTCATAGTTATCTTGATCGAGAAATAGAATTGTGGATTATCCGGAGGTTGACTGTATTCCATGTCTCGCATTCACACAAGATATCGTGAATGAAGGGATGAATAATCACTTATTTATAGGAACATTCTTTACAGGTTGGTACTTATCATGGATGACATACCCTATGCTAACTTGGGTGCATAGATGTCTTGCTAGAGGCCACTCTATGTCAGTGTTACCTTTCGTGGGTTTGTCGTGTGCAAGTAGGATACTGTTGGAGCATGCCCACTAACACACACAAGTTGGTGCCACCGCCGATGAGGCATTGGCCTATTAGGTCACATGCCAAGTATTGATTCCGGCAACACCATTGAACGTGAGAGAGAGAGAGAGAGAGAAACACTAAAACATGGTTTTGGTGGGCCAGGCACGACCGTGCCTATTGGAAGTATGGGCGTGTCAGGGCCCAAGGCCGGCGTGCCTAGGGCCTACCATTTGGGGCTAGAAAGGGTGTGCCTCTTGGAGGTATGGTTGTGCCTAGTGCGAAGCCGCGAAGGCACGAGCCCAAGTCGGACGTGACTTGGGTGTGCCTGCTTGGGCTGGCACGGGCATGCTGTAACAACTACTTCAAATGGTCTTTTAAGGCTAGATTAAGTGCGGATTTTATGGGGCTTTAACTCTAGCTTTGTTTTTTCTTGCTCCTTATGAGTTAGAAGAATAGTCTTATGAGTTTAGAGTATGGCTAATGTCTTTTGACTTAGTCTTGGAATACAATTTCTCTCTAACAAACTTGGAAGAAAATAGCATTGGGCTTCAAGTTGGTGTATGATCAAGGTGTGGTTCTTAGCGGCGTCCAAGCACAGCTAGCACGTGGCGATCATTGGAACTTGGTGTGGATACCGATAGAGGAATACTAGTTTGTATTCTCTCTTCCACCATATATCTTTAACATCAAGGAAGGAAAAATGCTTGATTGGTACATTTCTATCCTTGTTATTTTTCTTTTAAATTGCGTTGTTCATGTCTAGAGGTTGGTCAATTTGGTAGATGTATTGTTGGCATTATTTCTAGAAAAATTGTTTTTACCGTACTTGCTTCCGCTGCGTTTTCTTGATGCCACCAATACCCAACATTAACTTAGTAGGGAACTTTTGTAGGTTCCTGCTATTGGACTCGTTAACAATACGACTCTGTAATTTTTTATACTATGTTGCTGATAAGGTGAGTTTTACCAACTTATATCATATGTTGTGATACATGTGTGATACTGTGTTGATGACTACTAGCTGACCACCCGCAACTATATACAAACAACCCTCCAACTAAAGACAACACTAAATTAGTTTGTATCCCCAACAGAATTAAAAGATCACCTTCCAAAAACATTACACAAATTTTAACTCATCAAATAAAGCCAAAACATAAAGTATTTCTGCTGTTAAAAAAAAACATAAAGTATTTCTTCTTCGTCTTCCATGTCTTTATCTATACATGTTAAAAAAAAAAAAAAAAACCAATGCTTCAGTATCTTCTCTATTTATAAAGTAAAACGAATACTCGGTTTTATATATAATCTCTACTCTACTTAATTAATTATATGTTTAAAAAGTAAAAACTGATACTCAATTCACCAGTAACCAAAAATTCCCAAATGTATCTGAAAGAAACCATCAAGTTTTCAAAAGTTAAACTACTAATTGGAATTACAAAGTCCAATTTTCAATCTGCAGTTTTATATAAACAATAAAAATAACTAATAAGAAAGTGAATGAAGGGCAGTGGGTCATGTGTTCAACATATATAGACATATCTACATGTAGTGTATTTGTGTCACCTTTGTCTAGACACCCACTATATATGATTTATTTTCATAATAATGATTCGATGCATATAAAAATATAATTAATTTTTATATTTTTGCCCAAGATAGCCTGGTGAATATCATTAGCAAAGCACCAACTTGAAAAAAGAAAAGAAAAAAGTGCGATAGATGACGTGAGGCAAAGGAAAGGTATAAATTGGGAACATCCAATTTACGAAGGAGACGTGTTTTAGTGGATAAATTTTACCATGTATTACATATATATCTCAAACAAGAGGAAGGTTATAATAAAAATGGGTATTATGTGAGAATTACAAAACAAATCCTAATCATTAATTAGATTTTAATTTATTACATATAACGGTTGTTATTCATCCGTAACGATTCATTATTGAGTAATGAAAAATTTGAATGGACAAACATAAATCATTCAATCAAATTAAATGAAAAATCAGAATTAAATCTCATAATTTTACCTAAATATCCATTTTTATTTGAAATTCCCGCTATAGAAATATAAATTAACAGATAAGTTATGAGCGTGTATATTTTCACATTAAGCCAATACCTTTTTTTCTATTTTTTCCTTTTATTGTATTAGATATCATGCAATTTAATGTAAATTTTTCTAATAGTCTTTGTTAATAAAATTGCTTAACTATAAAATAAGAAAATGTTCTCAGTTTTACTATGATCATTACATGAATTCATTTAACACATAAATTTAACTACAGTTTGCACAGCATCTATTATTTTTCCAAATTTAATCTGTATACAGTATTTATTTAGCTTTCAGTGAAATCATTATTTGGATGATTCTGTTAAAATAATTTCTTTTCCAATTATTAAAAATTCAAAGCACATACATGTATTAATTCACAAAAAATAACAAATAAAATAAATTAAAGAAAGGTAAATCTAATCATATAATGAATAATCATGTGTGAAAAGCATATTCAATTCCCTGACTGACCTCACCTTAGATTCACATACAAACATTACAATTATAACTTTACGTTTTTGTTTACTGTTTTTTTTTATATTTTGCAACAGTTGATGCATTGACAGCTAAAAACTATCTTCCATGCACATGCATATCTTAAAATTAATTCTTTACAACTAAAAGAATTAATTCATACAACAACAATTATGATGGTTTAATCATAATTTCTTGTCTATGGTGTGTACTCGGCTCATCTAAATTTCTTGTTTATAAATATACTTTTAAAGAATTTCATAGCTTTGATGGTTTAATCATGTCAAAAGAAATATGTTAATGACTTATTATCAGATATAACAAAAGTATTCAGTTTTTTTATTTTTTTTTTATTTAAAAAAAACATATATATTGGGGAAAAAAAGGTTTTGATCATGTCTAAAAATCTAACAAATAAATAAAATTTATAAACCATAATACTCAAGATTTAAGCTGAAACTACCAGGAAAGAAATTATTTAAATAAAAGAAATTCACTTCATATCATCAGAATACAATGTGTCAAAAGAATTGTATTAACTAGATCTAACTACCAATTTATGGACTCTGTTAAAATCCTTGTTCTCTTTAACCTCCCAAATCAGTCACAATGTGCAGCAAACAAATATGACACAAAACTAATCCCATTTTCTATCCTGTTTCCCTATGTTTTCTTGAAATTATATTTTGTACATTTCAATTCTCACCATATATCAGTTTTTACATGTCACCAAACTCTACACAGCTACACTCGAACCATCCAAGATGCGAAGTGGTTCGGTCTGGTGCTTCTGTTGTTGCTTAAGCTGATGATTAGACCAAAACCCGTGTGCAGCCAGGACTCGGTCCAATAGATCTTGGGGCACGGGCTCACCCCTCCTTTGATGAGGAGATATGCTTGCTGTGTGAACCAGTGTTTTCCACTTATCCTGTACACAAAGTCCAAGTTAACATTACACTAACTAACACATTCTAACAGGCATTTATAGGCAATTTAGGGGTGTTTGTATGTAACTTTTGAAGTGAATCTGTGTTTTCGAATCATAAAAAATTGATAATCAACTATAATAAAAAATAACATTATGTTTACAAAAATCCAGTTTTGAATCAGTCTTGGATCTGGTTGAAATCCCATTATATTTTGGTTCCCATATTTATATGTTTTGTATGGCTTGGCATGAAGTGCATAAAAACATATATTTTTAGGAAATAAAAATACACAGTAGAGTTCTTACCTTTAAGTCCACATAAGTTCGATGATTTTCATCATCAAAAGCACGCATTTTAACATCTCGCCATCTACAACATTAAAACTAGGCATGAGAATTAATGTTCAGTAAAGGTATCCAGATATAGCATAACATATTTGATATAGTTTTTTTTTCCTTTATTATTTATTTCATTCTGCATACCTTCCCGTTCCAATTGTTTCAACTGCTTCCACAAGTGCTTCTACTTCTGTAACAGAAAACGGTCTCCTAATTCTTCTATTATGTGAACCTTCAGATTTCTTAATTGGTTTGTGTTTAATCGGGACAACTGCCAGTCTTTCTTCTGGTACTACTTCATTTTCTGATGATGTGATAATTTCTTGATTCTTATCAATATTCTTGTCAAAACTGGTTGTAGGATGAGGATCAACAGAACAATTTGAAAATCCCACATCAGTAATCCAACTGCCAATTATAAAATAATTCCATTTAATACAAAAATAATCACAAATTGAAAGTAAATCAATAATAAATCACATATACTACCTTGATGGCTCCAACGTAAATCCCAAAGTTTCAAGTTCACTACTCTGGGAAATACCCGTCTGTCGTAGAGTCTGGTTGTTGTCTTTGACCATTTTGCCCTTCAGAAGTATCCCTACATGTAATTCACCTCCTAAGATATCTCTAACAGCCTCCATTACAGTGTTCTGTTGAAAAAATCATAATAATTAATATTTTGTCGAATGCTTTGCTCAATTAGAACGTGTTCATTATGAATTGAATACCTTCAATGCACCAATAGTTGTGGTCTCTGGTATCTCAATATACAGTTCAGGCACTTTAAAGGAATCGATGCAGAACTTCACTGTATGATCATAACGCAATCAGTTTATGAATCACAAAGATGAAAAAACAACACACACACTGAAAAGGAAAGTGACCTTTATTCGAAGTTTCCTCCGGAATGTATGCAGTGTTCAAGCTGTTATGATGAAAAAGCTTCCTCCTTTTAGAAGCTGTTTCCATTTCACACATTTTCCGCCTGTATATCTTTTTCTTATTTTTGTATATTGATCTCACTCCACCTAAAACAACCAACAAATGATCTCATTAGAAAGATACGACTCTTAAAACACATTTAAAAAATATGGTTAGTAGAAACTCCACTTACTTATTGGAGTAACTTTCCGGTATCTAGAATTCAACATCTTCTTTATTCTTCTATATCCAGCAACACGTGAGTGTGACCTAAACGCCCTCATTTGGTTGCCACAGTGATGGCAATTTTCATGATCATTTGTAATACCCGTCTTTACATTTCCCCTCTCTCTTTTAAAACAAGAAACTGGATTCTTATAAAAGGGTAGATCTACACTACTAAATGATTTACTTTGCACACAAGAATCTACAATCGAGTCCTTAATAGGATCTACTGCCTCCAATTTATGTACATTCTTCCCTTCAGAGGGTTCCAACTTAACACTGCTCCCAAAATTCATTACAAAATCAGAACTTTTAGCTTCAGAAACGTGTTCCAAACCAGAATTACTATCGGATTCTGGTGATTCCTTTTTAGATCTGACTTTGACTTCAGGTTCTTCCTGCTTCAGAATAGGAATGGTTATTTGCTCTTTTTCTTCTTGACCTGTGCTTTGAGTAGAACTTTCACTTTCCTGCAATAACCTGTCAGCTACATCCGCCAACAACTCAAACGCGCATAGTTTGCTACCCTCTGATGATTTCATATGTGAATTCCTCTAGAGAAATGAAAAGACAAAAAAGTTAATACAAGTTGAAATAAATCATTGGAGAACCGGCATGAAAGGAGACTAGACTATATACTCACCCTTAAGGATCTTGGAGCTTTAGGTACCAACGGGACTTGGAAACCATCAAATTGTCCATAATATATACTCTTTTTTGACACCATATCTTAGGCATGCATGCTAATTAAAGATCATCAATCACAATGCAGAACTGAGTCCAACCAACCTACCTGTTATTCAATAAATAGAAAATCAGAATTCTTGTACTATCAGAATATTTCTTTCATTGTTATTCAATATATCAATGGCGAGCAATCAAATCTATTTCATGATTCGATAGAAGCGCAAAGAGATGAAAAGGGTCATTTTTTATAACATTACTTACACATCATAGCCAGGCATTTTGGTCAACCATTGAGCATTAAATATGAAGTTAATGATCTAGTTTTAACTCATCAAGGAGCTTCCTAGGTCTTATTGCAAATAACTTATCAAGAAGATAATAAACCTTAATTCCTACCCTGAAGCTAGATCTCATAATTAGGGGATAAGATTGATAATTATGAGAGATTTTAGGATGAATCTTGAAAAGGTGGTACAAATCATCAATGCTTGAGTCAAAGTCAAACACTTTCAACAAAATACGCAAAATCTGAAAATGAAAGAAATGTAGAAGAATTCAAAATCCATGCAACTTCAATTCAATTAATCACTTTACAAATATATCCATAGAAGTCAAACTTAAACTAAATACGCGAATTAGATCGGAAATCTGAGTCAGAAAAAAATTGCATCAAAATGATCAGACAAACAATCAAGAATTATACGAAACCCGATCCAATCTCAACACCAGAAATCAAAATTCGCGTAAACAAAGAAATCCCCCCGAAATCTAGCTTAAACCCAGCAGAAATCGGACGAAAAGACGAAATCCCAGTTTAAAAAAAACACAAATCTACATCCAAGCCGAAAGATTTGAAGGGAAAAGGACGATAAACAAATCATGAGTAGGAAACAACATAGATCGGGTAAAATTACCTGGATTGAGATAGAATGTTGTTCATCCACCGAGAAATTCGCTTCAGAATTGAGATTCTGATAAGTTTGGAGATAAATTCTACAAGTGGCCTGCCTGATATGAATCTGAGCAATTAGGATGAAGATTAGAATAAGAATAATAAATGTGAGTTTTATGGAGGGAGAGATTTAGGAGAAAACAATGAGAATGAAAGAAAGCAAATTGTGTCAAGGAAGGAAGGAAACCGCTTAAACCCCTGTGCTGTGCGTACATTTATGTGATTGAGGAAGGGAAAGAAGGGTAGAGAGGTAATTTCACAAGGGAAGCTAACCATAAACCTCTCTAACCTTTTGGAGTTGTGGGGACGGGTGGGTTTGTGGACCCCATGAGTCTCTTTGTGCAGATAGGAATGCTTTTGACACGTGTGTGTGTGGGAGTGGGTGAGGTGGTGGGGGTGGGTTACAAGTTCTTCTCTTCTTGTTACAAGATTAAATTCATTTTTATATCAATGTTTTATTAGTTTTAGAAAGAAAGTTTAGGACTTATGATTAATTGTTTTGAAGGTTGATTAAAAGGTTAGTCATAAATTAGTGGGGGTTATAGTCTGATTAATTGTAAGAAACCTGTGTGTGATATTGTGTGTGTTCGTGTACGACTGCTGAGAGTAATCAAGAGAGAGATTGAGCAATTTGTGAAGAATTCTTTAAGGTTTTTGATGCAAATCGATCACAAGTAAGTTTTCAATCTTTTTAGTGCATTAATTTCTAGTTTTGATGATGATTTGGTTGGGTTTGGATTGGAAACCGTCGACTGTGGGGAGTTGACGAGTTCGTGATGATTTGATGAAATTGGATGATAAAATGTTAATAAAAGATAAAATTGATGATTGGGATTTGTTAGTTATGTGTTTATGATGATTTTGGTATAGAGAACATGAATTTAAAACGAAGTTTTCAAGATGATTGATGATTCAAGATGATAGAACTGGGTTTTTTGGTGATTTACGATTTGGGTTGATTCGCCAAGGCTTGAGTCCCCTATTATGGTATTTGATTCCAAGGTTTCTTTTTTGGACCTTGGTTTACGATTCATGTAATTTACGATATGATAGCTCACGAATGATTGTCGGTTTACGATTGGGCTTTTACGATTGCCAATTTGCGATTAAATTGATTTGCAATTCTTTTAATTTACTATTAAATCATAGTTTTCGATTAGATTGATTTGTGATTGGTCAAATCGCAAATTGGAGTGGTTTGTGATTGGTAGTTTATGTGATTTTGCGATCCACGTGTTTGTGATTAATGATTCACAACTAAAATTCAATTGTAAGGTGTTTCGTGAGCTCGGTTGCTTAGGACTAGTTGACGAGTGCTTTTGTTGGACATTAGGTGAGTATAATTATTTACTACACTGAGTACAAAGACAAAATTGTTTTCAGAATGATTTCGTGATGTTTTCTAAAGATGCACACCATTGATTTAATGACTGATTATAACGTGTCTAATTAATTACCTGACGATGCAATATGGTATTATGATATGATGATTACGATGTGATTAATTTAATTATGATGTCATTACCTATGATGATACGATGACATGGGACAGGGGTAGACTTATTCCTAAGATGTATTGACGATGCCTAGTTGGTTGATTGTGTCTTCTAGGATTTTCTAGCATGACGATGGTTACTTGTCGGATTTTCTAGACAACCTTGGCAACATGTGATGTGTAGTGCTTTAAGTGTTTGTAGATTGGAGTGGTGTTTAATTGATGATGATGAGGTCAACGCGCATAACATTACGTGAATAAAAGAAGGACCTAGCGATGAGACATCGAACATACTTCCAGTTGAACGACTTAGGTCAAAGTAGCAAAAGCAAAGGGATCACAAGAGTTTGAGTACGAGTGAAGTTGCTTCCCGCTTGCTACAAGACTTGCCCGCCACACCTAGTGAACTAATGCCAATGAGGATGGACCTTGGAACTCTAGTGGTTGTCGGGCACGCATGTGGTATCTTGGGGTAAAGATAATAAATGATGAATGACAACGATATATCTCACTTAAGTATGATAGAAACGATGTAAACTGACGATGGTTACAAATGATAAGATGTTCCAAGATGTTAACGGTGTTTATGATGTAATATGATGTAAATAATGATACTTATGTGATGACACTTGACTATGCAGGGATAATTATAATGTTATGCAAGAGGGTGAAGTTACATGTTGAGATTTATTATCATAGCCTGAACCTGATTTTGAATGTTTTAAAGTGTGATTTTGTTGTAATTACTATTGTTTCATGATGTGTAAGCTGACACTTGTTTCTTTAAAATGTGTTTTATACTCATACATGTAATATTGATGCATGTTTGTCTGGTGAGCATGAGTGCTACTTGGGTAGAGGCTATTCTAGATGTTTTATATGTAATGCCAACTTGCGATTTATCTTTTGAAATGATTGTGAACTTTTAATGTTATAGTTTGATTACGTGGTAACATGGTGATTTCATTTATGACAATCGTAGCTTAGCAGTTTTAATTGTTTTGCATTTAATGAAGTATTTAACACTAAGATGTTTAAAAAAATTGGGAATTTTCGAAACCACAGCGTTACACACACGATTTAACCTTAACCACAAAAATAAGTATTAATATTTGTCTATCACTACAACTGGCACTAATATAAACATAGGTAAAAGTTTAAACGAGAACTATTTTTCGTGCAAGAGCTGCGAGAAATGTTTAAATGCTATTAATGACTCATTAATAGATGTATTTTGGTAATCTATATATTGACCCAACCGTAAATTACGTCCGGATGAGTCATCATTAATTTTTGAGGCTTGATTTTCCTGAAATAACCCTTTATTGATGCATCATTAACGATTCATTAATGAGTCATTAATGAAACATAGCCGCCAAAAAATCTTAGTCATTTATAACCAAAAAACCTAAGACTGTTTTCGATTATATTTTCGTGTGGTTTAAAAACTGAAACTGTTAACCATATTCAATCTTTAATTTAGTTATGGTTATGAAATTTAGTAATAATAACTCAAGTAGCTGATTAATTTTAATTATTGAATAACATTAATTAAAAATAAAATAATAATAACATAATTAATTAATAATAACATTAGATACAAAATGTAATAATAAGTATAACAATAGCACCACTGATTGATGTATTTTGAAAACTATAAAGGTTACTGTTGTCCTGGTTAAAACTAAAAGAAATCGAAACAAAAGAACCAAGAATCGCATCATATATCTAGGTATCAAACCACAGAGCTTTGAATCGGTGGAATGTATAACATTGAAATCGAAAAAGATACCCTTGAATCCATATACATCTGAACCCATCAACTGAAGCCCATATGAACAAAATCTGGAACTTAAATCGAAATCTAGTATGTAACTTATAAACATCTCTTGTCTCAAATTAGAAACATATCAAATGAGAGATGTCGACCTTTTTGCATGAACCATCGATGATGAAGAATCCGGTTCACAAACCTTTTTATATAAATTCACGATGATGAATCAATTAATTGTTAATGGAAGTCCTAGACACTTGTTTTTGGTCTGCAAAATATATTATTATTATTATCATTATTAATTTTATTTTTATTTATTTTTAAACAATGACTTGTTAGTAACCTTCTATTATAGGTTACAATAGACTAAATAGTAGTTTTTTGAAGTTAAATAAATGGTAGTTTTCAGAGTTTGATACACACAATAACAAAAAATTGATAGATTGATATATTTTTAAAAACTAAACCCCATTAATCAATTAAAAATAACCAAGAAATTTAAATATCTATCTATTTTATATCTTATATCTTATATACTTATTAAAAGAAAAGGGTTGCTTACATCATCAATCCCTTTCCTAAAAATTCTCCACCAATCATAGCCCTTCATTTAAAAAAAAAATTTAAAGATCGAAAATTTCATGTTGATTACGTCATAATTGCTAAAATTCCTTAAGATCTTCCATTCTTTTAGGGACGTCACAATTGCTTTCAGGGTGTTGTTGTAGACACCCTCGTCTACTACACCCCTATGACCCTATAACCTTTTATATGTTAATAATTACATACTTATTTAATTATTTACTCTACATCTCATATTACTTTATTATTATTTTATTATTTTATTTTAATCTTTCTCTAATTTATTACTTTTTGTATTTTCTTATTTACATTTTTAACTATTCTTTTTATTTTGAGTTAATTACAAAATTCGTCCTTTTAGAACATAGTTTTTTTCACTATTGGTCATTTAGCCAAAATTCTTGCAAATGTAGTCCTTTATTTAGGAATTTGTTACACTATTGGTCCTTTAGACTAACATCGTTAGTTTTAACCGTTAGTTTGAGGGGTAATATGGTCTTTTTACATGTAAAGGACCAATTTTGTAATTAAAATAGTTAAAGTAATATTTTTACCATTTTTTTAATTATTAATTTATTGCTTTTATCATTATTAATTAGTTTTAGAATTAATTACATAGTTAATTACATAATTAATATTTCTCTCTCTCCAGAAACACAACACACACTCCCTCTCCATCTCTACCTCTCTTCTCGGTGATTCAACCACCGCCCACCTCCCACTCTCTCTCCACCCACCTCTCACTCTCTCTCTACAGCCACCGCCCACCTCCCACACAGCCACCACCCACCTTTCACTCTCTCTCTCTCTACAAACACAACACACACACTCTCTCTCTATCTCTCCATCTCTTCTCGGTGACTCAACCACAGCCACCGCCGGTTTGCCACATTTCTCCGCCGGTTTGGCACATTTCTCCGCCGGTTTGCCATTAACTCTACCACAACCTCAACCACAGCCACCGCTGCCACCCTCCGCCACCCAAGTAGGGTTTTTTTTAAGGTTTTTCTTCGGGCACTACGACCACCACCAACATCTTCCATCACCATCGACAGGTGTTGACGACGAGAAAAACCCTAGAAGAACAGAGAGTTGATTTTTGCGATGAAAACCCTAGAAGGAGGTGGCGACGGCGGTTGAAACGGAGATCTAGTTTTAGGGTTCGATTCTGATAAACCTGAAAAACCCTAGTTCCGTTTGAATTCTGATCTCTGTTTTTCTCCGATTCCAAGCTTTGTTCTCACCAGATCTGGTTTTAGGGTTCGAAGAAACGGAGATCTTTTGGTTGTTTTGATAAAGTTAGGGTTTTTTTCTTTCTTGGTTGTATTCAGGGGGTTTGATTTCATAGGGTTTTCTTCTGTGGTGATGATGGTTAATGACGGTGATGTTGGTGGTTTACGGCAAGGTAGTGGTGATGTGCTGGTAGAATGAAAAGGATGTGTTGGCGGCGGCGGCGGATGGTGGTGGAGTCTGGGAGGTGACCGAGTGGGAGAGATGAAGACCACGGCCACCTCTCACATGTATTTAGGGTTTTTTTTTTTCTTACGGCGGCGGTGGTGGTGAGTTGCAGGTGGCGGTGCTGCCATGGTGGCGGTGGTGAGTTGCAGGTGACCGAGGGGAACCTTTTCAAATGGGGGTGGGGGTGTTTGTTTTGTAATTTATATGTAATTAGAGCTAAATATGAAGAAATTAAGAATTATAAAACAGTGAATTAATAATTAAAAATTGTAAAAGAAATTATAAAATCAAGATTTAATTACAAAATTAGTCCTTTACATGCAAAATGACTAAATTGCCCTTTGACTAATGGTCAAAACTAACGAGTTAGCTTAAAGGACCAATAGTGTAACAAATTCCTAAATAAAGGACTAAATTTGCAAGAATTTTGGGTAAAGGACTAATAGTGAAAAAAGCCTTATTCAAAAAAGGACGAATTTTGTAATTAATTCTTTTATTCTTTTACTTATCTGATTACTTTATTATTATTCTTTTATTTCACTATTACTACTTTAATACCTTTCTTTTGTTCTTTTGTATAAATGAAGTTTCAACAAAACAATTCAGTCAATGTAAAAAAAACACATAAATTTTACTAATAATAATAATTAACATTTACGCGTTCTTTTACGATGAGTTTAAGTTTCATATATAATAAGCATTCGTATTCTTCACTTGATTATACCATCACATAATGATTGTCATATACATATACATTTATAAATAATAAAATTGAAATTTCAAGACACATTAAATAAAATAAAATTTTAAATAACAAAATGAATTAAAAAAACAACCCTGCCAATTCCCCATATTACTTTTTAAAAATCCTAAATATTTCATGAGTTTTTACCAAAATGGTGTAGTTAAAAAACATATTTATCAAATAGGTTAGGTGTATTTTAAAAAATATTTACTATTTAAGTGTTGTTTTGATTTTTTAAAATATAATCTCATTCACAAAAGCGTAATTAAAAAGAAAAAGGGGTTCTAAGGTGAGCCGAAGGGAAGAATGACGGCCCAACGCCGGCGACTTTAATGTCGGCAACTCCAACTCTTACTCCATCTATTTCGCCCATCTGCTGCGAACAATTCTAGCGTGCTACACTGCGACCCCAGATAGTCTGACCTCATCTCCTGCATAGCCGATTCCGACCCATAGTTTCGATCCACCTCTGTCGAGACCTCATCTTCCCTGCCCACTGTTCTCCCATCTGATGCAAATTTATTAAATTATTCTGACAAATGGTGTATTTGCTATTTTTCAGCCCCCTGTCGAGATTGTTTCAAGGATTTTGATGTCTGTTTTTGCTCGTTCTATGTTCATGGCTGTTTTATGCTCAATAGCAATGCTCATAAATGATTGTAAATGGTTTTGTTTGTGATCATTTTTATTTCTGTTAATGGCTTTTTGTGATAGATTTTAGGCTTTTTTTCTTGTCAGCTGCTACGTTTCTTGATTTTATTGTGATCAATTATATGATTGTTCATGGCTATTTTTGTGATCAATTTTTTATGCGTTTTGAGATCAATTTAATGCTTGTTAGAGTGGTAGGAGTGGTTACACTCTACCACACCCATCACATTGTCACGTCAGCTTTTCACTCACACCACTTAGTCATCACTTAGACCTAGTAGTGGTTACTTTCCACCCCACCAAATTCTCGGACCCACATTATTTATTAATTTTTATATTTAATTTAATAATAATACTTAATAAAAATAAAATAATACTTTAAAATAAAAATAATAAATTTCAATTAAAAATTTAGTGAATATGTAACTTGGGCTAAAAGCCCTTGTATATAATTCTGCCACCTATAGCCTCCATTATTTATATTTATAATTATATATATTTTTTATTTTGATGGGTCCACGTCCATCATCTTCATCCTTTAAATAAACCCTAGCTTCCCATTTTTTTACAGAGTACTCATTCAGCCATTCAGTCCATCGTCTTTATCCTCTGTCTTTCTGTAACACCGCTATTTTTTTTTTTTTTTTTTTTTATAAATCACTGCGGAAGCGAATACAGACAACTACAAACCTATTCACATAGGTAGTATAAATATTAAGTAATTAAACTGATACCAAAATATTTGTATCCCAAACTCGGCGTTACATAGTTTACAACAGGCTCGACCGATACAAAATATCAGAGTGCAGTTCAAACATTCCCAAAAGCAAACACAACAACCGGCCAACAGCCAAACTTACCGCAACCTGCAAAGGGAGAGTTTATGTGGGGGATTAGCATAAAGCTAAGTGATGGAGATTTAACAAACGAACAGCAGCAGTTACAACAAGTAACGACATACAATCAGATCACATAATTGTCATCAAACAATTATCACCCAGGTCATGCAATCAGGGATATCCAGAGGACCGGCGGTGTTGCAACACCTTCAACCAAATGCCGGCCTAGCATAGGTTTACCGATAGCGTAATGCTACTCAGATCAGTTAATCATTTCTAAACACATCAGAAATCTTTAACTGAATTTGATAGCAAACAAGCGCCCAGCCTACAAAACTGTCGCGGCTGACCTCCTTCAAACAACTCAAAGTGTCCAACATCACAGTTGTCCCCGATTACAAAGCACGTATACAGATCAATTCATATTCTCAAAACATAATTCAGCGATTACTATCATATATCAAGAATCATCAAATTATCGTGCTGAACATTTTGCTCATAGAATCTAGCATAAAACATTGCAACCGTAACCGTTACAACTAGCATAAATTCGTGAGTTAAAAGTCCACTCACCTGCGTCCTTCCCAATCCAAGATCCACACTCAGTTGTCTCATATCACTGAGTCTTTGAGTTCCCTGAGAACACAATATAAACAAGTCAATAACTCAAATCATAGTTAACTCCAAAAGTCAAACCAATTCATCACCAAGTCAAAGCTTATTCATTTAGAATATCCATGTAAGTCATAAGCAGTATGTAGCAGTCAACGAAATATTCATAAGTGTCAACTATTTCCAATTATTCCGCAAATGGGTCAAAAACCCAACCCGTTAGACTTCATAATACCAAACCAGCTTGAAACATATCAAATACCATTTAGGAATGCTTCATAAATCATATGAGACATATAGAAATCAACGGATCATAAACTCAGGCTATCTAACCTCATTTCACGAATTACGCATGCCATTAGCATATAGAATCCAATCTTGAAGCATCATTAGTAAACCCTCTCATATATATCATATAATCAGAACTTAACTCATTTAAGTTAATCACACAGATCATAAGCAACATACAATTCTTAACAGAACATGTTTCATCATCTAAATCATTCATATATATATATCCTAAATCATTGCATGAATATCTCAACATCATACAACGACAAACTGAATTAACATTCGAGTCACTACGCACGAAGTGGATTCACTGCGCACGTGCTGAACGCACTACGCACGAACTGGACAAACTACGCACGTAGAGAACTCAAATACACTTAACATGTTTCACACACTACGCACGCAAAGGACACTGGTACGCACGGAGTGGACCACACCACGTGCGACCAAAACTCATCGACTTCATCTTCTTCATCAAGCACTTCGTATGAAGTGGAGCCACTACGCACGGAATGGACCTCACTTCGCACGGCTAAAACTCAACTTTTCAAGAACTTCTTAACCAAAACTCGACATACACAACACAGCCTCACCTCTTGCTACAGAATCTATATCTTGCTCGAAATCCAGACGTAAACTCTCGCTTTAAGCTCGAAAACAGAATCAAGTATAAGTATATGGGTGCGTTAATGGTTCGTTCTCTCTCTCTCTTGATCAGCCAGAACCAAAAAGAAACAAGGCCAAGAACAAAACTATATAAAGGGTTAAAACATATAAGGTTTACACTACATAGTGCAAATACTGATATCTGAGATACAGAAACTTAATTAAAGTGGTCCTTTTCAAGTCAATAGCATGCAACGAGGTATTATTTAGAACCCTCGTGTAAAACCAAATCATATAACATCAATATTACATAAAAACATTAAAATTAATGTTTCACCTTTTTATCTCGCGTTTCAATTAAAATTATCCTATCATATCGAATAAATAACAATTAATAATCAATTAATAAAAAACAATTAAATATAAATTATACACAAATAGTTTACCATATACGCGTAAACTACCAGACCCATTGAGAGGATGTTACAATTCTCCCCCTCTTAAGAGGATTCCGTCCCCGGAATCTCACCGAGTTTACTAACCCAACAGTTCTTTTACTGATCACTTTTTCAAGTCATTCTTCCGTTCAAATATCCAAGGAATCCGACTTTCATCTTCTACTGAATCCTTACTCAAATTATCAGACAGTGACTGTGTATCATAAACACTTGTCATCTCAGCATAAAGGTTAGAAGTAATCATCTAATCATTTACCACTTATCATTGTCAAACTGATCAAATATATATAATGAAGTGATAGCATTCAGTGTTTCCCGGTGCAAATTATTCCCTTTTTGAGTAGTGGATCTGCGTACAGTTTCTGTGTCTGACACAAAAACAATCTTCTTAGATGCAACCTAAACAATATCAGAATCCGCAAACTATCTCTCATCTGCCACTAATCAACACATAGAGGTTTTGCAGTGATGATCATATAACATTTCGAAAGGTATCACGTCGACCTTCAAGGATAAGAATTTTCATACCCACAATCAATCAATGAAAGGTACAAATCCCAAAATCTAACACACCCCACCCACACGCATGTAACAAATCTTCAAGTTTCTGAATGGTTCATTCAATCTAACAGTCTGTCCGAGGCTAGAATGTTGGACTCAATCAACTCACATTCACAATTCTCACTGTAGGCTCTTCTAGAAGTTCAGAACAATCAAAGTCTCTGTTGTAAACAATTAATACTAGAATACTGTGTCAAGAAGCAATCACATCAATATTCAGTTGAATAATTCTGATGCGAGGAGTTGTCTCACTGGTAGCAAGAAAATAACGTTACTCATCCGATAGTCAACAATTTACCCAAATCCTATCATGACTTTGCTGAGTTCGTGGGAGTTTAGTTACAAAAATCCATCATAAACAGCTCCCAATTTCCATTCTGGTATCTTTAGCAATTTCAAAATTCGTAAAATCCTTGACGTTCTTCTACAACATGAGCATAAATATATCAAATTTCCACGAATTAAACAACATCTGTCTTTATCTAAGACCTCCCAATTCAACAATTTTAAGGTCATTATTCATTTTCATGCTACATGATGGAGTAGGCAATTTGGACTTCTAAGTCTCTGTCAACCTCAGATCATAAAACTCTCCAAGCAAAGGCATACAAACACTGGATCATAAGTCTTTAATCCTCGAAGTTTGTCAATCAAATCCATTTTTGTTTATCAAAATTTCTGACTGCACTTTTCATAGGTCAAAACTTTCATTTGAACAATATCAGTCTATCCACTAATTCAGAATAATCCCCATTTACACAAAACAATATTATTATTGACTCCATCGCATTTCCAAGCATATGCTATTACATTAGCTTTCCAAGGTTGATAATGAAATTTCGCAATCAATGCATCAAATCAATTCTAAATATTGTCTTTGTCACATATTTAATTCTTCTATAGAAAGCACATATCACAACCCCAATTGATCAATACAGTTACACATTTCATATCATATCAATAATATCTCCATAGTGTTTAAGACAATCAATCGTTATAAACTCCAAGTCATGTAAAGGAAACAATACAATGCACTACGAAATCAGCAAATCCATCAAGTAGTGCAGAAATAAGGGTCTGACAAACAATCATTTCAAAATCTGAAATACTACTATTTACTGCTTTTTCAAGTCAATCTCTTTGCAGGTTAACCAGGTCAACAGGGTTACAATTTTGAATACCGCTTCATCAAATCATTTCTGGTAATTCAAAATCCCTCAAATATCAAACATTGTCATCTGCTATTTTCACTTCAGGCCTATCCCAAATACACTCATACGCAAATTAAGAAGATAAATCTTCCTAGCCAGGTCAGTATGATATCCGTTGTGTTTTAACAATTGTCTAAACATAATATATCATATAGCATGCAATTCGACTAGTCAGAAAACAACTTTTATGGCAATTACTCATTGCTCTATACCGGCCCAAACAATCCACGTGTAACAGTATATCAAACTCAAGTATAGGTATTTACAAAATGAACTATAATTCATTTATCATCAGTTACCTCTACTTTTAATAATACTGTAGCATCAGAAGCAGACCTATTCAATTATCACATAAGACCACATAGATAACTGAGCATTCAACTCTAAAATCAAATATCATACATACAGATATAGAGTTCATCAAAACATACCTGAAATATCATCTTCAGCAATGGTAGCATCATCTACCAAACTCTGAATTGCTCTACCCTTTGGCGAAGAAGGGTTCTTTCTCTTTTGTCTCACCACTGACGAAGATTCCCCGACTGTTCCCTCTACCCCTGACCCTGACCTTGATTTCTTGGCAGAAGTACATTCACCAGATTTATGACCCTCTTTCTGAAAATTCCAACACACTTCACTAGGAAACAAACAGCAATCTACCATGTGCCCAAGTAATCCACATCGGATACAACGTAAAGTCTGAAGTGAGCAAGGCCCAAAATGAGAAGATCTGCAATCTCTACACCACTGGAACCTGTTATTAGACCAACTCGTCATAGGTTTAATAGGCTGGCTCCCTTGTTCCTGACTAACATGTCTTTTCCGCTTTTGTGAAATATTACTTTGTTCAAATCTAGATTTCTGTTGCGGAATCATTTCCTGATTCATCATGTCTCTAGCCAATGTATCTCTTCCTAACATAATAGGATTCATACTGCCACTGTATACAGGCGGTTGATAATCCAAAAATGGCTTATGGTCGAAAGGTGTGATACATCTCATATATGGATAAGGATATACTCTCGGAGGTACTGCTGGATAATCAAACTGTGATTGTGTCCATTGTGATGCAGAAGCAAACGGAAAGGTAACCGGAGGAATAACTGTCGAAGAGGTCTTAACTTGTTCCTTTAGTATAAGAATCCGTTGTTCTAATCCTCTAACAGTGTCTTTTAATCTCTGTGTCTCACTTTCCAATTTATAAATATACTCAAGCAGATCAAGTTCAGATTTAGTACCGGAAATCACAATATAAGTAGATGTTTCCACATTAGGAGTTGATGACAATTCTGCTGGTGCTAGGGTTACAGGAATCTCTGTCGGGACTTCTTTGTCAGTCATCTGTAACAATCACAACATCTCGCCACTTATTAGGTAAACCGTTAGTACATACATACTAATCACAACACGAAACAAACTCCAAGCACTCTAATCCCCACACAAACAAGGAATGTTTGACCAGACTCGAGCCAAGATTTGGGAATTGGACACTCTAACTGTGCACGCATCCCAAACCAGGGCTCTGATACCAAATTGTAACACCGCTATTTTTTTTTTTTTTTTTATAAATCACTGCGGAAGCGAATACAGACAACTACAAACCTATTCACATAGGTAGTATAAATATTAAGTAATTAAACTGATACCAAAATATTTGTATCCCAAACTCGGCGTTACATAGTTTACAACAGGCTCGACCGACACAAAATATCAGAGTGCAGTTCAAACATTCCCAAAAGCAAACACAACAACCGGCCAACAGCCAAACTTACCGCAACCTGCAAAGGGAGAGTTTATGTGGGGGATTAGCATAAAGCTAAGTGATGGAGATTTAACAAACGAACAGCAGCAGTTACAACAAGTAACGACATACAATCAGATCACATAATTGTCATCAAACAATTATCACCCAGGTCATGCAATCAGGGATATCCAGAGGACCGGCGGTGTTGCAACACCTTCAACCAAATGCCGGCCTAGCATAGGTTTACCGATAGCGTAATGCTACTCAGATCAGTTAATCATTTCTAAACACATCAGAAATCTTTAACTGAATTTGATAGCAAACAAGCGCCCAGCCTACAAAATTGTCGCGGCTGACCTCCTTCAAACAACTCAAAGTGTCCAACATCACAGTTGTCCCCGATTACAAAGCACGTATACAGATCAATTCATATTCTCAAAACATAATTCAGCGATTACTATCATATATCAAGAATCATCAAATTATCGTGCTGAACATTCTGCTCATAGAATCTAGCATAAAACATTGCAACCGTAACCGTTACAACTAGCATAAATTCGTGAGTTAAAAGTTCACTCACCTGCGTCCTTGCCAATCCAAGATCCACACTCAGTTGTCTCATATCACTGAGTCTTTGAGTTCCCTGAGAACACAATATAAACAAGTCAATAACTCAAATCATAGTTAACTCCAAAAGTCAAACCAATTCATCACCAAGTCAAAGCTTATTCATTTAGAATATCCATGTAAGTCATAAGCAGTATGTAGCAGTCAACGAAATATTCATAAGTGTCAACTATTTCCAATTATTCCGCAAATGGGTCAAAAACCCAACCCGTTAGACTTCATAATACCAAACCAGCTTGAAACATATCAAATACCATTTAGGAATGCTTCATAAATCATATGAGACATATAGAAATCAACGGATCATAAACTCAGGCTATCTAACCTCATTTCACGAATTACGCATGCCATTAGCATATAGAATCCAATCTTGAAGCATCATTAGTAAACCCTCTCATATATATCATATAATCAGAACTTAACTCATTTAAGTTAATCACACAGATCATAAGCAACATACAATTCTTAACAGAACATGTTTCATCATCTAAATCATTCATATATATATATCCTAAATCATGCATGAATATCTCAACATCATACAAAGACAAACTGAATTAACATTCGAGTCACTACGCACGAAGTGGATTCACTGCGCACGTGCTGAACGCACTACGCACGAACTGGACAAACTACGCACGTAGAGAACTCAATTACACTTAACATGTTTCACACACTACGCACGCAAAGGACACTGGTACGCACGGAGTGGACCACACCACGTGCGACCAAAACTCATCGACTTCATCTTCTTCATCAAGCACTTCGTACGAAGTGGAGCCACTACGCACGGAATGGACCTCACTTCGCACGGCTAAAACTCAACTTTTCAAGAACTTCTTAACCAAAACTCGACATACACAACACAGCCTCACCTCTTGCTACAGAATCTATATCTTGCTCGAAATCCAGACGTTAACTCTCGCTTTAAGCTCGAAAACAGAATCAAGTATAAGTATATGGGTGCGTTAATGGTTCGTTCTCTCTCTCTCTTGATCAGCCAGAACCAAAAAGAAACAAGGCCAAGAACAAAACTATATAAAGGGTTAAAACATATAAGGTTTACACTACATAGTGCAAATACTGATATCTGAGATACAGAAACTTAATTAAAGTGGTCCTTTTCAAGTCAATAGCATGCAACGAGGTATTATTTAGAACCCTCGTGTAAAACCAAATCATATAACATCAATATTACATAAAAACATTAAAATTAATGTTTCACCTTTTTATCTCGCGTTTCAATTAAAATTATCCTATCATATCGAATAAATAACAATTAATAATCAATTAATAAAAAACAATTAAATATAAATTATACACAAATAGTTTACCATATACGCGTAAACTACCAGGCCCATTGAGAGGATGTTACACTTTCCCTTTTCTTTTCTCTTTTACAGAAATCTCGACGCAAAGCAACTAGAAGGAAAAAAAACATTAAACACTTGATTCACGTAGGAATCGCGCGAGAGGTGTTGACCACACACAACCTTCACCACGCCGCCATGGAGTGGCGGCACCTCCCACCACAGAGCGATGGGGCTTCATCCACGCCATATTAGCATCCCACTCCGTATACTCTTAATGGCTGTGGTGATCAATTCTATGTTCATAAAATTTGTGGTTTTTTAGGTGTTGATTTGACTGCAATCAATTGAAAACATGAAAAATATAAATATATAACTTTTACCTGAAAAGTAACAAAACAACCCAATAAAAATTAGTCAACATATGTAATGAGTCTACCTAACCCTAGATTAAGGTGTTTTGATCCTTAGACTAGGGTGTATAAATAAATTCCGTTGCTGGGTTCCAATTTAAGGGGTTTTAAATGTAAATTTAAAGGGTTTAAATGTAAATTACTAAGGGTTAGAATGCAATATGTGAGGGGTTTTTAAGATAATTATATATTAATGTAATTAATTATAAGTTGCTTGAAAATTATCTTTAATAACTTGTAATATATTTTGTTTTGAGAAATATTAATTATATATTTGTAATATTCTCATTTTTATCTACGTTTTGATATAAATTAGTATATTTTAATTGTTTTATTCATCGAGAGCAACGTGTAGGTAATTATTGGACATTTTATTCATATATTTTATTCTACATAATTACTGAGTAGTGAAACAATTGTCATGTTAGTGAGTTTTGTACACATACAACTTGGAATGTTAAAAAAAATTAATTGTCTAAGTTTTTTTATTTTTTAACTAATAACTTGGTACATAAAATAAAACTTATTAAATGGATATTTGAATGAAATTATATCTTGTGTTTTTAATTATATTTAACTGAATAATAAATTACACTTAAGTGATTTATGGAAGTATAGACATAATCTATTATATGTTAGAATCTTATTTTTATGTGATCTAATTTGCATATACTTAGACGAATGTCATCATTTTTTAACTTTATTTCAAAGATTCAAATATATAATTGGCTAATACAATGTCGGGATAAAGCTCAATCACGATAAACACATTAATATTATACTAAAAACTTTTAGACGTGTGATATAACATTATCTTTCTCAAAAAGAGTATTTATAAAAAGTATTAAAAATACACGTTTTCACTCATTGACAGTTATATGTGACGGTTTCTCGAGTGAAGAGTAAGGAGGGGTTAAAAGTTTAATTTGCGATGATTAAGGAAACCTTATTAATAAAACCACGAATGTTGTATATAAAGTGATCTTAACAAAAATCTAATGATAGTCTTATGTATGAATTTCAAACTTCCGTAATGGTTATTGTCTTACGAAATTTTATATTCATATCTATGATTTGTAATTATTTTTACTATACGTGCTAGTACTCTTTAAAAAAATATATATATTTAAAATTGACTTATATCATCTCGTGTTAATACACGGGTCGTTATTTGAATATGAAAACAAATTTTAACATTAACAGGATAAATATAATCATAACCGATTCAATATTGGTTTGCTGGTTCTAGTTCGATCACTCATGGCACGTGAGAGCACTCATCCTTTCAGATTCAATCCCAATTGGATCGCTCAACTCTTTTATATACGAGTAAAATTGTTCAAATAACCAATCGTATTCCAAATCTATGAAAAATTATAGTAAATAACAACAATAGTCTTAAATGTGTATAAACATTATACCAAAATCTAAGCGCAAATTTAATTTTGATTTTAAATCACTATAATCCTAAAAATTTAATCAATAATATCACTTTTTAACTATTATTTTATGTATATTTATATACACATTTATATATTTGTAAAGCTCGATACCTTATAAGCCGGCTTGTTATATAATTCGAGCTGATTTTTAGAGTTGAGTTCAAGCTCAAACTTGATAAAAGCTCGTCTCGAACGTGTTCAACTCGAGCCGAAATCAAATAACTCGATAAAAGCAATACTCATTTACAGCCCTAACAGATATAAAAGTGAACCAGCAAATCAAAAAGAAAACATCAATGGCCGCATCAAACTACAGTATAAAGTTATAAACATCATAAGCCCATAGAATAACTAGCATAAAAGTTCAGAACCAGCAATACTACCCCCTTGAGGTTCTAATATTTAAGTTACTATGAAGCATTAGTCACCAGCAGAATCTAAAATGTGTACTTCAAGTTGTAACGACGAAGCCAATCTTCACCTTTTTCATAATAATCCTTCTTATCAAAAACTTGTCGCGGGAAATGCATAGTAGATGCAAAAGAAGCGGCCCCACGCCACGCATCAAGAACAGCATCCGATGCTCTCGTGATCTTTATAGGGGTCCCGCAAGGCCTAATCATACGAATTCCCGCCTCTAAACGTTCACTCATCCCAGGGTAAAGACAGCTCCCGCCAGTTATCAGGATTGATTTGGTCAACTCTTCCACAGTTTGACTTCTTGATCCCAGCCTCTGTATTGATACACCTGTCATCTCATCTAATCCCGCTTGTTCCACCCCAATCAGATTCGGGTGAAAAAGAATCTCGGGGCACCTGAATCTTTCCACACCAATTAGTATCTGGAAATCTTCCTTTGTTAAAGGACGGCGTGGAGGTTCAGCACCAGAGGGACCCGCTTCTGATTTTGGAAAGAATGTTGGGTCTATTTCCTGTCAAAAGAATGTAAAAAAGATGGTATAAACAACAGGTGGAAGGTTCAAATAAGAACCTTAAATTACATGAGAATAGGAGACTCAATCTCAGTCATTCAATTCCCCCTCCTTCAATGTCATTGTCCACCCATGAATTCATCACATGCACCCTGCCACATTCTATCCCCCAACGTTCTCCATCCATGAATTCCACTTACAAAATGAACGGCTGAGATTGAGTCTCTTATTCTCACTTAATTTCTCATTCTCATTTGAACCTTCCCCTAAACAACAGCTTCAAAGTGAAGGAAAATGGAAAGGAAGAAACTAACCCGAAGTCTAGAAACAATTCGAGCCAGCTCAGCTTCATCCTCATTGGGCCCCTCATCCTCGTCATCATTATCTTTACTCATCTTTTTATATAATTGCCAATCCTCATCTTTAATTCCAAAAGTATCCTCGCCTTTCCCTCGGTCAAATGCAGCAGTTGTCAAAAGACGCATTCTTTCCTTCTGGGCAGCATTCAATCTCTCTCCACGACCAACACCACCAGACACGTTATTGTTTTCATTAGCATGGTTTCCATTTGTCTTGACTCGTTTTCTCTGGTCAACCTTTTCAGATAGTTCTCTGTATTTCACCCGCAACTGCTCCATGTAAAGCTCAGGATTTTCTCTGCACAAGCAGTAAAATTAAATTAATAATAAAAATAAACATTAATAGAAACAAAAGAAGAGAGTAGCTTTAAAACAGCTTACAGGCGCCTTTGTTCATCTTCTTTATTACGCCTTTCTCGCTCCAACTCTTCTTCAAAACGTTTCTGCTTTGCTCTCTGACGTCCTTCTGATGTGGTTTTAAGAAACAGTTGTCTCTTCTTCTCCTTTATCTATTAGGCATAGTAATAACTGAACTAAATAAATGTAATATAAATTATAGGGTGAATAATGGTTTAATCATCAAAGTTTTCGTTTAATTTTGGTTTAGCTATCAAAGTTTTTTTCTAAACATTTTTACCATAAAGTTTTGAATTTTTTATGATTTACCTCAAAGCTTTTTTCAAATGATTTAATCCTTGAAGTTTTGTTAAAAAAACCAATTAATCTCTTAAGGTTTGTATGGTTTTCAATTTTACCCCCTCTAGTAAATTATACGTTTTAGTTTTAATTAAAAAGTTAACAAAACTTAGAGGGTTAAACCATTTTAAAACAAAATTTTAAGGGTTAAATCATTTAGAAAAAAACTTTAAGGTTTAAACAAAAAAGAAGATGTAACTTTGAGGATTAAATCATAACAAATTCAAAGTTTATGGTAAAATCGTTTGAAAAAAAACTTTGATGATTAAACCGAAACTAAACTAAAACTTTAATGGTTAAATCATTATTGACCCTAAATTATAAAGTAACTGTTTCAACATAAATTATAGAAGACCTGCTCGGGTGTTAGCATGTTGTCGGGAACATCAATGAGGGTATATTTTTCTGTATTTGAAATCTCGGGTTTATCCTCAATTTCATCTTGCTCTCCCTTAGCTTTCCTTAATGATTGTGTTACTTTAACAATGGCTGCTTCAATTTCTTGCTTAGAGACATACCCGGTTTCAGCCAAAAAAGATGCAACATCATTCCCATTTACATGTCTGAGTTGTTGTATAAGAAATTCTAATCCTTTTAATTCATTCTCTAATTCATTTATTTTTGAAGATCTTTTAGCTTCTGCCATTTCCCTTAACCTTTGGCCCTGTCTTTCCTTTAAAGCTGCTTTTCTAGCAATTTCCTCTTCTGAAGGCGGCTCTTCAACAGGTGTTGGTGTCCAGGGAAGCTGCCAACACCTTGTCTTCTCTTCAGCTTCTTTTGCACCTTTCTGTAATTTTCAACCAAGGGTTAAAATGTCAAAACTTTAACTAACAGATATATGAGTTCATAATCTATGTTAGATAGGGTAATACTTGAAATAATCTGACTTCAGAAGCATAATCTTGGGTGATATAACAGTGTTCCATCTTCAAATCTTCGACTTTCTCCCATGTGAGCCTTGAACTGTTTTGAGCATTTTAGAAAATGTCAGATGATAACTTTGGAAGTTATAAACATAATTACATGAAAAACAATGCCAATCTCACATGTGATGTGGGTATTTAAGTGAAAGAAGTTGCTTTAGGTAATCAGTGACATGGTAACCACCAACATTGGTACGACAACATGCTTCGTAAACAGGTTCACCGTTTATAAACTGAATTAACATATACAAAAGAATTTTATCAAACAGTAAAAACTTTAGAGAATTTGTAAATAATATTAAATATAGAAAGAATATGGGTAAATTGCATACTGGGATCACATGGCTTGTGGTAAATCCTGAGCAAATTGCAAGACCATCTTGATCACAAATTCCAAGTTTTTGATTGTACTTATAGCTGAAAGCAGCATCAACACCAAAAGCTGTGAAAAGATTTCAGTTAAACTATTGTGTACAAAATGAACACACACATTTTAATGTATATAAAGATATAACTAAAGATAAATAACTAACTG
Organism: Pulicaria dysenterica; assembly: GCA_947179395.2. Taxonomy (NCBI): domain Eukaryota; kingdom Viridiplantae; phylum Streptophyta; class Magnoliopsida; order Asterales; family Asteraceae; genus Pulicaria; species Pulicaria dysenterica. Next base: position 17,598,402 of record OX359293.1, on the reverse strand, counting down.
TGCATCCGTGCTTGGTGAACACACACCTATAGAAGGAACTCCATATGTCTCAAACAGAAGTTCAGCCATTTTACTACGGGAGTGTACAGGGTTGCATGCACATTCTGTAATGAGGATAGGATGATTAATCTGTCCTGCCATCAATGACAGAAAAAAGAAAGAGTTTATCAGCAAATGAAACACGAAATGACAAAAATAAAATATGTATGAAAATGTACCGGAGCTTGGTCTGCCCCCAATCTATCAAACGCAAAGTCAAGAATCTACAAGGCAATGAAGTAAGTGAGGTCTATGAAAGTCATTCAGCATAAGACAAACTAATCTAAACAAAATCATTAACATATGATACAAACATAAAAGCTGAAGAACAAAAAAAGGGATATACTAGAGTGTTGGGTGGGGGGTGGAGGGGGACCACAGTGTCTAAAATACAAAACTAATACCGATAGTTTTCTGTAATTTTATAAAAAATTATGTAAAGTTAGAGAGAAACCAGAAGGACAATGTATTGACTAAGTCTCAAAGTTCATGTTCACCAAGAAACAAACTTATGTATCACATGGTTCAATTGATGATTGAACTGACAAGACAGATATAATGCTTAATAGATCACAAATCCGTTTCAATAACTTACACAAAGTAAGAAATCACATCGAAAGATGCAATGGTAAGTAAAGTATGCTGCTTTATCACATAAATATTAGCAAACTCAATCATCATGAAAGCTGACGATGAATCAAACTTACATATTCCATTATCTCAAATTGGAAGACAACATCGTTATCAAATGCTGAACGTGGTCCAGAACGAGTGCAGTCAAAGTATTTCAACAATGCAGGATCATGGTCACCAACAATTGTCACCGTTTCACCTGCATAAGAAAACAGGAAACCCGCTAATAACAGATGAAATTTTCCCAAATTGTCAGAAACATAGCTATAACAATTCAGTAATATGATATCCTTAGAAAAGAGTTGCTACTAAGTATTTAAGCTAGACTACAATGTCATTTTTTGATTGCAACATACATGTTCCCGTTGGTAAAGAATCAATTGCAGTGAAAATATTTCACCTAATAAGTTCAATAGACAATCCATCACTTGTCTTAAACCCTAAAGAGAAAAAGAGATAGAGAAGCCCGGACAAACGTCAAGGTGTTCTTTCATATGAAGCTTTAGCAAAGTTATCCGAATGTTAAAATTAATCAAACAAATTTGTAAATTGAGAGTTAAAATACCAGTTATTTTGTGGCGTGGCCTCTGAACAATGTTGCGAAAGATGATGCGAGGCTCCTTCTCTCCTGCCCATCTATAACAATAAAAAAAACATACACAGTATATATGATCATTCCAACAGTTGAAATTGTTTTCTTTAGCTTTGAATAAATGAAACCATTGAGAAATTCAATTTTACCCCATTCTGAAATAGGAGGCGCCATTGTCGATTACAATTGGGCAGCTTGAAGGTATCAGATTGTAATCTGTTTGTCTCTGTGTTCGAGATATGAACGGCATTCCGTCTTCTGGTAGCACGATTTTAGTCACCAACAATGAAGAGGAAGAAAGCGTGCCCTGATAACTTCTCCCACCACAACTTTCAAGCTCACCTTTCAAAGAAGATGCCAGTAAGGGTGTTCAACCGATTACAAGCAAACTTTGAAAAGCTCATATATTAATCCAAAATCAACCCAAATTTAGGTTCACAAGCAAATCCCAAATTCCCAGTGGCAAAATTACGTAACCCTTGTATTCTGCGAGGATGGAAGCAAGCACCTAGCATTTATTTCTTGGTGCCCAACAATTCAACATGGCACATTTAAAGCATTTACAAGAATGAAATAGTTGAAGTGTCTAACACATTTATAGTTTGAAACACAATTTCGAAAGAATGAACAGCCAAAAACACACATATTCTCACTCGCAAACAGTCGGAAGAATGAAACAACCCCAAAACTTACAATCGAGGCTGCTGGAGAAGTGGAGATTGTGAGACGAAATTGAAATTCGGCAAGCGATCGGTTTACAACACGAGGCCAGTCTACAAGCAATCAGCACGTCAGTCGCGAGGCTAGGGCACGGAGTCGTGAGTCAAAATGAAAGAAGGAAGCTATTCCCTTATGCTTAATATTGATAGAAAAAAAAAACTATATTGTTATTGTTATAATTTTAATAGAGGTGTCAAAGTCTTTTATTTTTTGGTAGTTTTATTTAATTATTGTTTGATCTTTTAAGTTGTGTTTGGTTTGCGACTTTACCTATTTGATTACGTGTTACTTGTTTAGTAGGTAATTTCTTTAAATTTTTATTTATTAAAAATTTTTGTTATATCTATGTTCTTGAGATGCATTATTCGTTCCTAAGATAGAATCCTCCAACATATATGTATTCTTCCGAGTATGGTCAACTTTTAAGTTTACCTTTTAAGATAATGAACTCTCAAAATTATCATCTGATGTATTAAGTTTGAAAATTAGATACATATAATAACAAGATATATAAAGTTGGATAAATATATTTGAGAGTTTAAGGTAAAATTTAAGAGTTTAACATATTAAAAGATAACTATAAAAGTTAAATAAATACAAACAAGAAAATTTCTTGTGTCAAATGGGAGCAAAATTAATCTTCTTTTGAGGTTGGAGGGTTAAAGATTGGGATTTGAGTTCTTTTAATCTTAGTTTCTTGGAAAAATATGGTAAAGGCTAAAATCTGAATCGGAAGCATTATGGGTTAAAGTGATTAAAAGTATGTATGGGTTTTCGGGTGGTTGTCACTTGATTCAAGTGGGTTAAAAAGGGTCGTTGGGGGAGGGGTATTATTAAATACGGTTTAAAAAGGTTAAAAAGTGATCCCTTTACCATCTTTCATTCTTTTAAACTTGTGAATGGGGCTTCGGTCAAGTTTTGGTTCGACAATTGGGCTAGTGATCATTCTATAAAAGATCTTCATCCTAATAAAAAAAACATTTGTTAGTAAAATGTGTAGTTAGTCGGTTGATAAACGGTCTAAGACTCTAGGGACATTATGGGAGATGGGGAAGGGCATCTATAAAATTTTAATCAATTAATAGCTTTTACCTCCAAGATCCATTACCAAAAACAAGGCCTATGAATAAGGTTAGAAGTTGAACAAGGAAAGCAGGTATGCGGTCAAGGAGCTACGAGATGTAATTGTGAAATCAAGGCGTTTAAATTTCAATAACATGGAAACTTTCTGGTCGTAGATAATACTGAAGAATACATGTACTTTCACATCGAGAGCCCGTCTAAAAAGGTTACAATTCGAGTAGAACTTGTAGACAATGGAAATTGATACCCCTTTAATCTTATGTCCAAGATGTAATTTGGAAATTGAAGGCGTTTCTCATGCAATTTTCACTTGTTCAAAGCTTAAAGAGATTTGAAAACAGCCTTCAATTGGTGGGGTGTTAAATTAACTTTAGGTGATTCTTCAAACAATTATTAAATGAGGATTCAAGATCATTGTCATCAACTTAATTCAAAGTTTTTGAGGTAACTATTCGAGTAGTTGCTTACATCATTTGAAAACAACATAATAAAAGTATGTTTAACAATCGTCATGGTTCGCTTGGTGAAACAGTCTTCGGGACACAACTACATCTACTCCAATGGATCAAGGCGAAGTGCAAATTGGGTAATCATGTCGTTTTTTTTTGAAGGCTTGGTTAATGTTCCAGACTAAGTGAAAATGATCGATTTTTAAAGGCTAGGTTATTTTAGTTTGATTGTAATACTATTATATGTCTTATGACTTATTAAACTGTATATCTACTACCGGTAAACACTTTGTACGGCTATTGTAACACCGTACTTTTAAATTAACTTTAATACGCGTGCGGAAGCTAATTACATATATATTTACATTAAGAACATAAGATATATACAATAACTATCATGTTTTTAGTTTACAAAATTCCACTACGGTGTTAATTACAAAACATGCTCTATACAAAATGTTTGACATCAGAGTAGTGGTATGTCCATATTCCCAGCCTTAAATCTCCAGAAACTCATCATTGAGCATCTGCAAAACAAACTAGTGGGGAATTAGCACAAAACTAAGTGAGGGAACAAATATCTAAACATATACAAGGCCAGCATGCCTAAACACAAAGCTCATCAACCAAGGAGAACCGGCGGTGTTGCAACCACCTACAACCAAGGTCGGCCAAAACCAAGGTTTACCGATAGCCCTGCTGACCTGGACAACAATACAGGCACCCTTGAGTACAACAAATGCCCCTTAAGATCAAATACTGTTAATCCCTAAGCACAGGCCCAGCTGAAAGCCGCTAAGCTGATCTCCAAGCAAACAACATGTATACAGTTCAAACAAGAGCATAAAGTCATATAGGATATCATATCATGTATATCCGAAGATATAAATCCACTCACCACAGTCGGAAAGGCTGTAGCACACTCAGTGGTCTAACTTACTGAGTCTTCTCAGTTCCTGAGATTAAGTGAACACAAGTCAGTATTTAATTCACAATACTGATTCATAATAAATGTCATATGTATTCATACATCACATGCTATATATATATATATATATATATATATATATATATATATATCATGTATATCAAATCATAGTTTGATTGTTAAGAATAACTCTTAAAATCCCAAAATCCGATTAAGTCCATTTTCAATCGAAGTCGAATTCCGATTAACATCAATTCCGATGAAATCATAGTTAAATTCCGAGAAATGGCACATTCCGAGCAAAGACACATTCCGAGCAAAAGCACATTCCGATCAAAAGTACATTCCGATCAAAAGGCCAATTCCGAGTAAATAGCACATTCCGATCAAACGACCAATTCCTAGTAAATGACACATTTCGATCAAAAGACCAATTCCGAGTAAATGGCACATTCCGATTAATCCTCAATTCCGAGTAAACTGATCGGAATTCATGTATTCTGATTATATTTATGCGGAATCCCCAATTCCGATGGATTCAAGCCTTAATTCCGATCCAATTGGTCGGAATTCATCAATTCCGCCCAATTCATGTCAATTCCGACTAATTCATAAGTTATTGCCAAATTTCGATTTCTAACTTAAATTCCTTACTGATTTTAAACATACAAGTAATACAAATTTCCAGAAATCATTCTAAGCATGTTATGAACACATTCTAACAATAATTTCTAACATGCATTCAATCTATAACCATCATTTAACATTATGAATCAATCGAAATTTATATAAACATTCAAAACCGAATATATTTAACAATTGATCAACTAATATTCAGAATTCTAACCTTAATAATGTTATGAACTTCAGTAATCAATTAGCAAGCAAGATTAAAAAATCAAATTGTTGAATGGTTCTTCTTTCTTTCTTCTTCTCGGCCGAGAGCACACAAAAACACACACAAACACACTTTGTTCACTTTTACAAGAAATGAGGTATGGGGTGTTGTTGACTAAAAATACCCCACCATACCACCTCATAAAAAATATCATTTCTAAATAAAATAAAATAAAAAATAAAACAAATAATACAATCAATTATTAAATAACACTTCATGGCAAGTAATACTCATAATTAAATATAAATCTCAAGGTCAATTAACTTAATTACCTTAATTAATCTAGGCCGGTAAATAGAGTGTTACAGCTATGTTGTTTCTTTAAGTAATAATACTTGTCTTTAAAAAAAAAATGTCATATATTTCTATAAACTAAACCTTACATTTATTTAAATAAATTAAAAACAAATGATATATACCAACATCTTAAGTTAGGTATTGTCATACTCACGTATTTTTATTCATAAATTATTAAACAAATATATAAATAATTTAACACCTAACTTAAATGATTAAACGGTATATATCATTCTCCCAGTATCATAACCTCTTTTTTGAATTAATTGGACCTTGGACGAAAGTGTTAATAAATTTTTAAACTTGGTGACTAAAATCAGAATATATAAAAACAATTGACCAAAACTGGAAAAGTAACGAAAAACAGCAATCTTCAAGGCAAATTGCAGCACATCAGTGGCGGCGGCTCCTCATCACCATGTCTCTGCTAATAAAAATGGCGATTTGCCATTATCAACCTGCATTCTCCAATCCTTCTCCTTCAAACATTCATCTCTCATCGTCATTTCGTTGTAATCTATCGCTCTATTCAAATCCTGAAACCGAGCCCCAGCCCGTTTACGCCTCCGTCAAGTCATTCGCTCCGGCGACTGTAGCTAACCTCGGCCCTGGTTTTGATTTTCTGGGTTGCGCCGTTGACGGAATCGGAGACTATGTCACCCTCAAGGTCGACCCTCAAGTCAACCCCGGCGAGATCTCAATCTCCGAAATCATTTCAACAGGTAACTCTGCTAAGAAACTTAGCAAAAACCCTAAGTATAACTGCGCTGGTATTGCCGCCATCGCCGTCATGAAGATGCTAAATATCCGATCAGTGGGTCTCTCTCTATCGTTAGATAAAGGGCTCCCCCTCGGTAGCGGTCTTGGGTCGAGCGCCGCCAGCGCCGCCGCAGCCGCCGTCGCCGTTAATGAGATTTTTGGTGGGAAGCTACCTGCTTCCGATTTGGTTTTGGCAGGGCTAGAATCTGAAGCTACAGTCTCTGGTTATCACGCCGATAACATTGCGCCGGCGATTATGGGTGGTTTTGTACTTATCAGAAGCTACGACCCGTTGGAATTGATTCAATTGAAATTCCCAATTGAAAAGAATTTGTGCTTCGTGTTGGTGAGTCCAGAATTTGAAGCGCCAACCAAGAAGATGAGGGCGGCATTGCCCAAAGAAATAACAATGGCGCATCATATATGGAACAGCAGTCAAGCAGGTGCATTGGTGGCGGCTGTGTTGCAAGGGGATGTGTCAGGGCTTGGAAAGGCTCTGTCAAATGATAGGATAGTTGAGCCGAAAAGGGCACCATTGATTCCGGGAATGGCGGCAGTGAAGAAGGCGGCACTGGCGGCTGGGGCGTTTGGGTGTACCATCAGCGGTGCAGGGCCTACTGCGGTGGCGGTTACTGATGATGAGGATAAAGGGAGAGAGATTGGGGAGAAGATGGTGGAAGCTTTTATGGTGGATGGGAATTTGAAAGCTTTGTCTACAGTGAAGAAACTGGACAGAGTTGGTGCTAGGCTTGTTTCCAGTATTCCCAGATGAAATTGCATCTTCAACAAGTGTTTGTGATTATTATGATGATGCTTGGGTAAGCTTTCTAAGATCTTTCTTTCAGGAAATAAAGTCTGACCATTCTTATGAGTGCATTGGTGAACAATCCTTGTTTAGTTAGTTTTCAATGTTTTAAGATCTGTACCTGTTTGCTTTTGTTGAAATAAATTTATCAGGAAGTGGTTTTCTTGTTTTATGATTATAGACTCTACAAATGGTAGAATTTTTAAAGTAATTGCAACTACATGAATTAGGAAGTTAAACAAATCAAATTAGAAGCATAACTGGCACTAGTGCACTTCATCCCCAAGCAGAGTGAATGAAACACAATTTCTTGTCTGCAACATGAGAACAATGTTTTGTGTTGACACTCTTTCATCCCCAAGAAGAGTGGAGTGAATGAGAAAGAGTAGTCAAATACACATTCAAGATTCTTTATGCTGACATTGTTTACACCAGGCATTTGCATACTACTTCATATGATGATTTGCTTGTATGATTGATCATACATTTTCAACATAATTTCCCACAAACAAACAACTGCTGTGGTATAAATCCATTTTTAACTTTACTTTGAGATTCCTGAATTATGTTAATGAGTGTATTAAAAGGCGCGAGGCGCTCCGAGGCGATGGCCCCTCTGAGTCCCTCTTTATTGTGAGGTGCTCCAAGGTGTGGGCTTCAGGTTATTTTTCGTAAATAATTAATAATAAACAAATCATACTTTAGACACCAAAAAGTTTAATAAAAGTATATGTGATTTTGTATCACTAGAAGACATAAGTAGTACAAAAACAACACATCCACCGAAAAGAATTTGTTATAAGCAAAACAAAAAGAAATGATGTAGTGTTATAGGATAAGCAAATAAATATAATGTAGCATATTAAAAAAACTAAAAAAGAGAGAGGAACAAAAGATTGAATTGTTCATGTAGGATTTTTAGAAGCCTAGGAATCAAGTGGAGCTTTGAATGTGATGATCATAGACTAGAGCATCTATAACATTAAGTTAACGTTGGAAAACCCTAAATTATACAGACTTGTAATCCATATATCAACTATTAGGCTTTTAGAAAGGGAGATGATTTGTACACAACATAAATTAGCCATACATAACAATCATGACTCTTATGCCCACCTACTCAATAACTTTTATTCTTATCCATAAATTCAAGGTATAATAGTCCAAACAATCACTTTTTGTTGTGAATGGCTAATTTATGTTGTATACAAATCACTTCCCTTTTAGAAATAGACCAATATAAACATAAAGTAGTGTAGCTTTTTAAAACACTAAGTACTTAACCATGTACGTACAAAAAGCCCCACTGCCGCCTCACATCACCTCAAGAAAAAATGGCCATCTCACAGTGCCTCTTGTATAGTACACGGTGTTGCCTCAGGTTCAAGAGGCGATGGCAAGATTGTCTCACCTCGCCTCACGCCTCATGCGTGCTTTTTAAAACATAGTTTGGAGAAATTATGATACGGTGGTGTATGCTTTAAACTACTTTCATGGGATCATGAATTTTGGTCTTAATTTTTTTGTGTGCTATTCTTTTTGAATTTACGATTTCTGTTTCTTCCTAGTGGCGGATCCAGAAATCCGGCTTAGGGGGGCATCTTTCATTAAAGAAGGAAGACGACTTAGGTAAGGAGCCAAAACATTTCGGGTCAAGCAAGTCGGGTCAAAAAAGTCGGGTCAATGTTGTATGGTAGTGATAATAATCTTGCAAATTTGACTTTTACTTTAGAACTTTTGAAGGTTTATGGTTTCTTTCTCAAATTATAACATAATGTCACATAATTGACACTCAAAGTTTATTTTAATGATCCCAAAAGTGCCTAAAATAAGCAAGAAACATAGATTTTTTTCTTAATTAGTTGAGAATTTAAATCTTTGGGGCCTCATGTTTAATTATTAGGGGGCCTAAAATTGTTCACCCATGTAATCCTATAGACATGGGCAAAAACGGTCCTGGACCACTGCCGGTCCGGTCCGGTCCGGACCTAGTCGGTCCCTGGCCGGTCCGGTCCTCGGCGGACCGGTGTTCGCGTAAGACCATTTCGATAAATTCGGTCTTCGGGTGGTCCTAGACCACTTCCGGACCGGTCCAAGTCCGGACCAGTCCGACTTCGGTCCTGGACCGGTCCTTTTTTCGGTCGGGTATTTCTGGTTCGGTTTAGACATTTCCGGGTTTTTTTAGTTTCGGTTTAAAATTTTCCGGTTTTCGGTTTGTTTTTTTATTTGAAAAAAAGTGACTTGTAAATTTTAAAAAAATTTGCAAGTTATAAAATATAAAGTATAAACATATATAATTGCAAGTTAATAAAAACATATAAATAACATTGCGATACAATTACGAAATAAAATTACATCTTGTTGAAACTTGAATTATTTTTTTAACAAAAAAAGGGAACTCTAGCAATGAAGCTTCAGCATGGCCATCACCCCAAGTTAGAGACCCGAAAAATACATATTGTTTGAAAGAAATAACGTCACAAAATATAAAGAGACAACTACTAAAATGGATAGTCGGAATTGATATTCCAATAGTTGTAACTATCGTCGGTATATGGCCCATGCCCATAATAGGCGACTTCGTTCGAGTGGACGTTGGATGATGAACCTGCGTTCATTCTATTTTGAGTGTCGTCAACGTATTCTTCGCCGGGTTCGGGTTCTTCAGTTTCAGCTTCGGTGTTAGTGTTTGATGTTCCCGATTGGAAGTCTCTATTGTAATCGTCTTCCATAATCGCTTCCTCCAAATTAGTTATGCCTTCTTCGAGATCCGCATCGTTTTGACATCTTTCCATAGAATCATAGTAATCCTTAAGCATCACGGCCATTTGCACCGACTCGGCCTTCAACATACACCGCCGTGCGCTTAAAATCCTGCCACTAAGAGAAAAACAACATTCCGAAGCTACGCTACTAGCTTGGACGGTTAGTACGTCCCTAGCCATACGGGCTAGGATCTTAAATTGACCAACGTTTTCTCTTTCTTGCCACCATTTTAATACATCAAATTTTGTAAAATCTTTGGTGCCAATATAATTAGTGTAATCAGTTTCTTTATATATGGAAAGTTCGTATAAAGACGATTGAACTCGTGTACGTTTCGATTGAGATATATTATTAAGCCAAGACGTTCCAATGCTAAAAAGATTGTTTGGCAGAGTAGCCGATGTTTGGGAAGTCGAAGACCTCGGGGTGGAAGCTTCTACCCGCGGTGCACATTCATTATCATAAATAGTATATAAGCGTTTAACACAATTTTCAAAATCGTAATATCATTCGGAGATTGACCCAATGCTTCCCCGATAGAAGTCAAAGATTCCGTTACACCCTTAAAATTAACAAGAGGGTTTAATGCCGAAGCAATCAAAAAAAATTGTTGGAAACTATTTAAAATATTTTGTAAGACTTGCACACATTTCGTTGGTAATAATATCCCACGTTTGATCCAAAGAACCAAAAGCGTGTAATGTTCTCAAATTTTCACAAACACCTATCATAGCGGAGTGAGATGATGGAAAATATGTTTGTGATAGCATCAATGTGGCTTGATACAAAACTCCCAAACCGGTGTGTAATTATTCTAAAATAGTCCAATCAGTTTCCGTAATGACTTCATATAATTGGGGTAGGTGTTCTCGATGATACTCGGTAAGTAAATCCTTATTTTGTAGCAAACGCCCTATCATTTTATAAGTCGAGTTCCATCTCACGGGCATATCTAAGAGAGGTCTCAAACATCTTCTTCTTTTTGTTTTACAAAAATGCACATATTTTTCGAACGCGATGGGTCCGCTTTTAAAAATTGCATCATTTAATTTTTTAAATTTCAAAAGACGAGTTTCCATAGACTCCAAACCTTTTTGGACCGCGAGGTTGAAAATATGACAACAACAACGTACATGTAAAAATTCCCCGTCACATATTGGGTTTAAAACTCGTTTCAATCGTCCCATAGCGTTTGTATTGTTGCTTGCATTATCTAGGGTGATTGAAAGTATTTTTTCTTTAATTCCAAAACCATTAAAAATCCTTAATAAAATATCGTAAATCTGTTCACCTCCATGCGGGTGAGGAAAGTTTTCAAAAACAATAATGCGTTTTTGCATAAACCTTGTTTTAGGGTCTATCCAATGTATCGTAACACAAATAAATGAATAATGGGTTGTATGTGGAGCGGTCCAAATGTCGGTGGTTATGGAAACTCTACCATCGAATCTAGTAAAAAAAATCCTTTAAGTCTTGATATATTATTTTCCATTTTGTCATAGCTTTACGTTTAAGAGTTCTTCGACTTACAGAGGAATAATGAGGTTGTAATGCTTTTTTGATAAAATTTGTGACTCTTGGGCGGGAGAAGAAGTCAAATGGTAATGCTTCTTGCATTGTTAACTGCATGCTTAATTCTTGAGCTAAAGCGGCATCGAAACGCCATGTTTGACCATCAACTTGAGTTTGACTCTCAACCGCAGCGGCTTGTCGCGCTAAGCATTTAGTCTAATTTTTTAAAGTTCATATTAGAATAAACTAAGTTCAAGTAATGTAAACTATATTTAACTAATATCATGTACTTAATTCAAGTATTCAAACTATAGTTATTGATTATAAAGTAATACGTTTGACTACCAAGCAAAGAGTGGCCAGACAGGTCAGTCGGGGGGCAGGATCCTTTCGGTTTAAAACCTTTCGGAAAATCCAACAACCACAAGCCGATCGTGACTATTCTAGACACCACTCTTCGGGTTATATCTACTAGTATTACGATTAAAATGAATAACTAAGTTATGAATAGCTAGAATTACATACCCTAACCATAAATATAAAAAACCTTGTTTTGCATAAACTAAATTTAAATAAACTAAACTTAAATATAAAAAAACTAGTATTAAATAAACTAAACTTAAATATAAAAAAACTAGCATTAAATAAACTAAACTTAAATATATAAAAACTAGTATTTAAATAAACTAAACTTAAATATATAAAAACTAGTATTTAAATAAACTAAACTTAAATATATAAAAACTAGTATTTAAATAAACTAAACTTAAATATAAAAAAGAATACTTACTAAATGCCGAGCGAGAGAAGAATTAGAGCCGGATAAGATTCCTTCACAATGCATACACTTCGCATATTTTTTGTTATTTTGTTTGAGTTGTACAAAATCGTTCCAAATTTCCGCATGTCGATTTGTTTTTGGAACTTCTTCGTACGGGAGACTTACATTGAAATCACTTCGATCCGCGTTCAAATTGCTAAATCCTTCACCCGCCATTTTTTATAATCTTCATTCTTGAAGCAAATCAAAAAATTATAAGCAAATCCTTGATTCTTGAAGCAAATTATAAGCAAATCCTTGATTCTTAAAGCAAATTATAAGCAAATCAAAAACTTGTAATTTTTCTTGAGAGAAAGAAAGAATGAGAAAGAAAGAATGAGAGAATGAGAGGTTGAGAGAAGATGTAGTAAAAAAATGGCAACCAAATGGGGGGTATTTATAGGAGGAATTGAAAAAAAAAAATTCGGAAACTAGCCGTTGGGACCGGATCGGACCGGTCTGGACCGAAAAACTAGCCGTTAGAATTTGAAATTGGACCGTTGGGCTTGGACCGGTTTGGACCGAGTTTGGACCGGTTCGGTCTGGACCGGTTCTTGGACCGTTTTGGACCGGTTCTCATTCTGGACCGGTTCTGGACCGGTTCGGACCGCTTACGTCATTTTCGGTCTTGGACCGGTTCGGTTCGGGCGTTCTTCCTTGGACCGGTCCGGTCGGTCCTCGGGGCCCATGTGTATAATCCTATGTAAAAGTTTGTGGGCTAATGGGGGCCTTCCCCCCCCCCCCCCCCCTTCCTTGGCTGTGGATCCGCCAATGTTTCTTCCTATCATTTGTACTTTTTTTTTATTATGTATATGTGCATTGCGAACTATACATGGTAGATACTCGCCTAGTTTTTTTGAACTATTTACAAGTACTATGTGAACATCATGCGTCTCACATACGTGATACTATCGCCTTCGCTTGGTTTGGGATCTTAGAATATAAGGACTGGAGGGTGGTGAATCAGCGTGATGGGGTGACCACTTGGAGGTGGGTGTGGTACCACTCTCTTAAGGTGTTGTGGGAGGGAGGGTTTGATATTCACCATATGTGGTTGGGTGTGGGTGAGTACTTAGTTTTTTAACTTTTTTTTAATTAAATTTTGATTGATTAGTTAGGTAACATGTGTGTCATATAATTTGATGTAGTGAAAAGTGACCACTATTGTGGTAAGTGGTAGGAGAAAAAAGCTGACATGATGGTGTGATGGGTGTGATTCATGTGGCCACTTCTTATACTCCTAGAAATGAACGGCATGAAGTGGGGGTGGTGTGTGGTTATTGACCGCAGTGTGGTAAGGCTACAAGGGCCACACAGACACAAAGACCAAAAATGTAATTTTTCTCTTATTCATATATAGACTTGGCATCTAATTTATATCTAAATTTCATAAGTTCGAAGATTCAAACAATTTATCCATGGTTTTAAGAGTAGAATTGAAAAGGAAAAAGTAATTCCAAAAATGTTTAGATTTAAGTTATAGAGGCAATTTGTGGTGACACATCATTATTTTTTCTTGTAGATATCACAAAAATATGTTATTTATTTATGCTTTATAAAAAACGTGTAAAAATATCAAGTGTTATCAGACGTGTACATTGGATTTTAAAAGTTCACGTTTTTAAATGTGTGAATCTTCTAATATATATATATATATATATATATATATATATATATATATAAAAGACTAATTTGATAAAATTTATTTCACGATCTAAACCATTAATTTAAAAAAAAAAATTTAATCTTAACTATTCATTCCATAAAAATCAAAAAATCAAATTTGATTTTTTAAAGTTAGATTTATTAGAGAGAATTTTATATAAACCCTTATCAAATCATATAAAATCGTATTTTCCCATCTTAATTTACAAATATCATATATACCCTTTATAATATGTCAAATATCATATTTAACCAAATTATTAGTTCTATCATTCTAAAATATAAATCATTTTAATTTGTTTTTAGTTATAACCAATAACATTTACCTTTATTATCCTTAATTGTAAAAATAATGATTGATGATTTATATAAAAAATACTGTTACATCTCTTCATATCATGCTACCATGTTTCTGCCGTCAAGTCTGCTCTCCCACTCGCGTCGATATTTCCACCGTCGCTTAGAGTGTTGATGTCGTACATCGTCAAAATTTTAAATTCTCATTTAATTAATGTTTTATTATTATTTAATACGTTTTTATTAATGTTCAATATTTATTATCTTTTAAACCAACCCGTGTATCACGCGGACATTTAGTATAGTTTATTGATAAATAGATAATTACAGAAGTTCACACTTAATGTGAACTTTTGTAACTCCAAAATTATTTTCAAATATTCCACGTTTGGAAGTGTGAAAATTTAAATAGTTTGTTCACACTAATAAATGTGATTTTTGACTCCTATTCACACACTTTTAAATATAAAGATTTGGTAGAAATTAGTAACACCCAATTTTTTCATGCTTGATCATAATTTTTTACAGTTATAAGCGTATTAATATTGATAAAAAAAGGGTTTAGTTATAAAAGTATATCCAACTATACATCTTTTGCTATTGTATGTATTGGACTTTCAAACTTACCGTTTGATGTATTGAACTTTCAAACATTTACTATTTTGTATATTAAGTAACATTTTCTTCAGGTTGCAGGCAATAAACTAATTTTGTATATATTTTTAAATCCACATCATTTTCCATATTTGCCACATAGGTAATTTTTAAGAACATTCATACTCTTATGAAGAACATTCATAACATGAAGAACACTTAAGAACTTTCATCAAACAAAATGCAAATTTGTTCTAATCTTCTTAAAACAAAATGCAAATTTGAAACATCTGAAATCATGAACTTAAATCGTAGAACTTAAATTGCAAACAAGAACTTAAATCAACAACTAAAATCATGATTTTGAAACATCAATCAGATTTGAAACATCAAAAATCTAGATCAAGAACAACAATCAGATTTGAAATCAACAATTGAAATCATAAAGATAAAATCGAAATCAAAACCCATATCCGGAACAACAATCAGATTTGAAGCATCAAAGATTTGAACCAAAGATCTCGAAGAACCGAAAATGGTAGATCTTGAAGAACCAAAGATTTTGAACCGAAAACTTACTTGTGGAACGAACAAGATGAAATCAACAATGACGGATCTTGAAATCGACAAGATCTTGAAACATCAAGAAGAACAAATCTTGAATACAACCCATATTTTGAATACAACCCAGATCTTTAATGCAACCATATCGATTGCTTAGATCTTAGCCGCCAATGGATGCCTGAACTGCCGCCGATCGAAACCCAATCACAATCCACATCTGAAGATTTGAATAACCGAACATACGAATAGAAGAATCGTAACCCACAGATCTGAACAACCCATGGTTAAAGAAGATCTGGACAGAAGATCTGGAAATCACGTGAAAGAGATCTGAACAACCCACAGATGCAAACCAAACCGAAACCCTAAATCGCGTGAAAGAAGATCTGGAATTCGACAACAAAACCGAAACCCTAAATCGCAAACCACCAAATCAGTGGTGCCGGAAATCTCCTTCGATAGCGGCGGTGGTGCCGGATGAACCCAAATGTTGAACATCCTTGGTGAAGATGAACCTAGATCTTGAACAACCTTGGTGAAGATGAAATCGAAATCGCCAGATGAATCTTGTGTTATTATTATTATTAGAATTATTTTTAAGGAGAAAATAACACATCAGCTGCCAACTCAACGCCATGTCACTACCATGACAGTGAAACCGGTTCTAAGTCACCACCTTACCTGCTATACTAGGTTAAATACACTTAATGACAACTTTCAAAAAGTTTGATACATCAAACGGTAAGTTTCAAAGTCCAATACATAGAATAGCAAAATGTGTAAAGTTGGATACACTTTTATAAACTAAACCCATAAAAAAATGTGGAGCACATTTGTTTGTAGTGAGACTTAACTATGGGTAAGCATGGTTCGGTTTTGGTATAAATCTAAAACTAAACCGAAAACTTCGGTTTTAGGAAAAGCAAACCCAAAACCGTTAGGTTTTTGAGTGGTTTGATTTTTGGTTTTCGGTTCAGTTTTACAACTTTTTTGTTTTAATCATCAATATTTGAAGACATACAACCATTATTGTAAAGTTATGTTCGGCCTACATCTTCTCCAAGGATCATATTCCAAATCCAATCAAAAGTAAGCTTATTAGTTCTAGATGATCTACTAACTGCCATAACCGTGCGAAACCATCTTTTAGGTAAGACGATAAAAGTAAAATAACTTGTACCTCATCATCGAATTTAATGTCAACTGATACTAATCTTGAGAGTATCGAATTAAACTCGTCCACGTGATCAATATCACATGCTTCTTCCTTCATCTTCATATTCACCAATTGGTCGGATCAAGAAAACTTTATTTGAAGGTGAAGGTTTTTCTTACATGTTAGATAACGCCTTGATCAATCCAAACGTGGTCCTTTCATTGACGATATTGTACGCAATGATCTTCGCTAATGATAACCTAACCATACTAAGAGCATGCCTATCCAACATGTCCCAATCTTCCTGATTCATTAATAAAGGTTTCTTGTAAGTTCCAAAAACACAAGTATCAAACACACAATGAAGCAAACATTATGCAATATAATATGGTGATAGAAAAGTGTAGATGATAACATACCCACAAGAATGAGTAAATACAAAAGAGGCCATTGGCCTTTGACTATCTATCACTAATTAGCTAAATGTGCTAACAATAACAAATAATAAATACAACAAATTGAACACAACAAAATAAGTTCCTAACATTCTCTCTCTTGGTGTTCAAATTACAAAATTCACAATCGTGACCAATCCTTTTATGGAGACTTAGACCTTTGATTTTGTAGTTGTTTGTAACGCCTTTTTGCATTGCGTTCCAGGGGATTTAGGAGTAAAATCTTGGACAAGTACTTTTGAAGGGACTTGGTTTGGGTGTTCAAAATCTTCAATGATCGTGTGTTTTTAGAGTTCGCAACTGAAACCTCGAACTTTTCAACCTTTGGTTTTGTGATGGGATTGTCACACATAAGTTACAAATATGACCATTTTCTTTACTTTAGAAGAGCACTTGATCTCAAGCATCAAATTAAAGAGTTTTTCTCCCCCTTGAATATAACTTTAGATCTTTATCACATTTTTAGATTCTTGCTCCCCCTTAATCTTGTGAAGAGATGTCTTCTTCTCTTAAGGCTTTGTTAGTTGCTCTTGTTTCTTCATTTCATGTAATGAAAGAAGGATCTCCTCTCCTTCTCAAAATGTAAGAAACAACTAATACTAAAAGACAACTGTACCTGATGGTGTCATCTCCCCCTCATGATGGTCAGGATTCAAATGAGCATTATGCGTGTATCTTTTGCCTGCATGAAGGTGTTTGAGAGATGAATGCTTTGATATTTATCATCACTAGAATGATATGACAATTGAAACACTAGAAACAGTCTTTAAGGCTCCATCTCAAACTTCCTTGAAAACGAATTTCAAAAGGTTGTAACACCGGGTTCACTTAGATATGTCATTAGCACAACAGTTAATAAATAAACTGAGTGACCTACGTTCAGGGTAGGCATAATGCATGTTAGCACTGTTAGGATTTCCATCCATCACTGTAAATATCATAGATATATTACTCAAGATCTTCCGGTATCGTCACAAAGACATGATACATGTGATATTGCCAAAAAGTGTCCTAGAAACGAATTATGATCAAGACGAATAAGCTCTAGACTCAATTAGTGCAATAAAAGAAGTCGGGAACAAAATAAACATTTTTGTGATTATAAAGATTTTATAATGTTTTTGGATTTTCCGTAAATAAATCTTAAAGGGCGCCTGGTTGGATATCGTGAAGGAGTACATGTCATTCGTAGCTGCAAAACTTGAAAGTTGTCATTTAGGTAAGATTACAAATGGACTTTCAAAAACGTTTTTATTTAATTGTAAGTCACATGAACACAGAATGATAGATTGAAGTTTGAAATATCTAAAACATGTGATACTTACAAAATAGACTTTCTATTTCCTTTTTCTAATTTTTTTTTTCAGTTTTCTAACCTTTTAAATATAAATATATATATTTTGATAAAAGTTTTCTGGTGGGAAGGAAGGGGTTGCTAAGTTGGTCATACAAGTAAATAAAAGAATAGATCCAAGCATCATACCCAAAGTTTAAAAAAATATCAGATTCAAAGATTCGTCGGGGTAACACATGAAGGCAGTTCAACAATCAAGAACCCAAAAAGGTAGTACACACATACACACATAATGTGTGTTCCATTCCCAAAACTTCTAAACAAGACCAAACACAGAAGCAAGAGTAAAAGTTTTTCGTGAAACAGAGAATACACCAAACAAAGGATGGCAGTTTTGGTGGCTTAGAGCATCTCCAATCTAACTCTCTATATTTGACTCTCTATCTCTATATTTTCTGGGTCTATCCACTCTAAATAATCTCTCAACTCCAACCCAACTCTCTATTCAATACTTCAAAAGTGGGAACCATGTATTTAATTGTTATATTTTATTAAATACTCACTAAAATTAAAGATTTGAAGAGATAGAGTGTGGGTTGAAAAGTGGGACCCATGGATGAAGTGTTTAATCCCATACTTAAAATATAAAGAGTATTTTCCATACTTCATATTTGAAATGTTGGATGAAGTATGTTTGGAATACTCTAATACTTCAAAATGAAGGGATAGAGTGTGGGTTGGAGTTGCTCTTAGAGATGGAAACATAGTAGAGGTTGAGCAGCGAGGCGGTGGTCGGATGTGCGTTTATAGATTGACTGTGATTGTTAGTAGTGGCTAGGGTTGGAACGTGTGGTGGTACGGAGAACGGAGGATTAATGGCTAGGGTTGCGGTTCAACGGTGGTTAGTGGTTGTGCGATGGTGGTTGCTGGGTGTCGACAGTGGCGGTGTTAGTGTAGAATGAAAGAGTGGAGGGCGAAGGTGGTGGTGTGATGGTAATGATGTCGATGAGTGTCGGCAGTGATAGAGACGTGGTTCTTAGGGTTGGTGGCATGATGGTAATTTGTAGGGGCAACGTCAACGGTATGTTGTGGCTTCGCGATGGTTCGCGGTGCAGCGATGGTGGATGTCGGTGGTTGAAAGGAGAATTGATGTCAGTGGTGGTGGTTCTGTAGTGGTGGTGGTGATGCTGCGGTTGTTGGTGGGTTTCGTGAGAAGGTTGACGGCGGCGGTGTTGTTCTTCGGGTTTGGAGTGGTGATTGTACGGCGGAGAGGTGGCGGCGGCCGGTGCTTGGACGGTGGGGATTTTTCGGTAGTGGTGGCTAGCTGTTGGTGCTCCGGCGATGGTGTCTGGCTAATGGCTATTAGGAGGGTGGCTGGGGTAGACAACAAAATAGAGAATAGAGTGTTTGAAAATTAGGGTTAGGGTTAGATAACAGAGTGTTGGCAGATGAGCTTGGGCCGAGACGGGTTGGGGTGAAAAATTCTTGGGCTGAACAAATGGCAATAAAGAATAAGACCGGGCTTCATTTACCATAAACATAAATACAAAATATAATGTAAGATTAATATCATCTATTTTAATTTAAGATAAATTTCTAAATAATATACAATAACTAAATATAAAAAAACAACTAAATTAGATAAATATATGATGAAATTACAATTAAAAAACAAAAACTTTAAAATAAACTAAACTAATTAAAAAAATTAAATAAAAAAACTAAACTAATATTTTTGTAATTTTTGATTTTATGAAATTATATAAATAATTATGCAATAAAAAATGATTTAACTAAAAGAAATATTTTTGGATTTTTAAAATTTCTAATGTTTTTGAATCTTTAAATTGCAGGGTACACTTTTCATTCGTCTATCCATGAGGTTTGAACAATTCAGTATATTGAACTCAATGATTTCGTGAGTTGAACTGCAGGGTACACTTTTCATTCGTCTATCCATGAGGTTTGAACAATTCAGTATATTGAACACAAAGTACAATATTTTTCAGAATGTAACTTTGTGTTCCACAATGTCTCATAAGCGGCTTGCAAAACAAATTAAGCAGATTTTGGTACCCATGTGAAATTGGGTCTAGTTGGGTTAAATCCGTTACGAATATTTTCAAATAACTTAATGCCATTTGAGGAAGTGAAATTTTTTTCTCTGGCTAGTCTTTGCAAATGTTTGGCTAAGTGTATCACAAGAGGATATTTCAAGTCATTCACATTACGCATATCGGGGCCATGTTTAACAGAAGAAGAAAATTTAGACTTTTCAAAATGGGAAACATAATGATTAGCATAAGTAGTAACATCACAAGAATCATCATTAGCAACATCATTATCATCATGATAATCATCTAAAGCGTAAATGGGATTATTCATGCATACAAAATGAGGATATTTTTTATCGGAATCATTGCTTGAATTGTTTTTAGAGTTAAAACTTTCAAGCTCGTTTTGCTGTTGATTAACAGACCTTTTTTCCTTGCTCATATTCTTTCTATTAAAAAAAACTTTCTTCATTTTCTGCTTTCTAAAAATTTTATCAGACACAAGATCTAGAATTAGGTTAGCAGATTTAGAGATGTAACTCTGCCTTTTCGAAGATGTCCCCGTCTGCAAGGGTTTCTTTGAGCACTGTTGTGCGGCAGTATTCTTAGATCAGGTTTTGAAGACGCTTTTGAAGATTTACCATGATGAATCTTGATAGGGATAGTTTTTCACAAATTTGCCTTTTGACGGTTTTTGAGAATTTAATTTCAGGTTGGACTTTTCAGACTTTACACAAAAACGGGTTTTGAAAACAATGGTGAATGATCATCCTTGTAAGGAGACAAGTCATCATACTCTTTTTCAGTAACGGGATCTATTTTTACAATTATTGGAATTGAGTTGAATGGAGGAGAATTTGTTTCAACAAACTTAAAAGCAACTATCAAAATGATTAGAATTTCCTTCAAGATTAGTCGAATGACACCGGAAGATTATCGAATTGGTTAAAGACTTATCAGTGGAATATTTGAATGATTCAGTAATATCTCGTTTCACAGACAGGTTTTTCAAGGAGTCCTCATTGGATTTAATTTTGGCAAAAAGTATGTTTTTGTCTTCTAGTTTGTTCAAGTGAGCTGTCTGATGAGTTTGACCTTGTATGATAAGATTATCTTGTAGGTTTTTGATTTTACAATATAAAAATTTTCTATCTAAGAGAATCTTTCAAGTTTAGTGGCAAAGTCAACACACTCTACTTCTTTCAACCTAAGTCTTTTCGTTATGACAAATATTTCTCCTTTTAACACTATATTTTCATCACATACAAATACAAGTTCCTCTTTGTCAATTTCAAGGTTCTAATAAAGTAAGGCTTTTTCAAAAAGATGATTCTTTGTAGCTTCTAAGTTATTACTTAACCTATTTTCTAGCAACTTAACATGTCTACTATCATGCTCAAGTTCCATAATCTTAGTTTGCATATTATGGATTATAATTTTAGTTGTAAGAGGATCAAGTATTACCTCAGAATTACGGTCATCATATTTAGCCATGAAAATCGCTTCAACTTCACTAGACATGCTTTGATACTTCTGATGATCGTTGATGGTTTAAAGTTTGGCATTAGGAAACAAATTTAACAATCTGAGAAACTTGAGGAGTGTTTGAGAAAATTGGGTATGCAAAGTTTTTGTGGCTAAGTGTCTGTGAGTTGACTAAGTCTCGATTTGAAGCAACACCAAGAACACCAAGAACTCAGGAATGAAAGTTTCTCAAGAACACTCTTGGGATCTCAGATTTGAAGCAAATGATGTGGAAAAACATGAACTTTAATCCATCATCTACTCTGATACCAAATGTAGGTTCCAAAACTACAAGTATCAAACACATAATGAAGCAAACACTATGCAATATAATGTGGTGGTAGAAAAGTGTAGATGATGAATGAAGAACACATACACTACACCAAGAACACACACTAAACTTCTTAAAGTTTTCTCTGCATATATTTGTGAAGCTTAAAATTCAAGTATGAAACTTGAATTCTATATATACAAGATAACTTACATAACTTAGCCACAAGAATGGGTAAATACAAAAGAGGCCCTTGACCTTTTACTATCTATCACTAATTAGCTAAACGTGCTAACAATGATAAATAAAAAATACAACAAATTGAACATCACAAAATAAGTTCCTAACATTTCGTCTCTGATAACGGTGGATGTAACTTTTTTAGATACAGATAATCCTCAATCTGCATCTTCCACAAACTAAAATCATGGCCATCAAACGCGTCGATCTTGAGCTTCACGTCTTCTGCCATCGCTTCAACCGAGCCAAACAAACAGCCGGGCTCTGATACCAGTTGTAAGGAAACGCGGAATTAACCCAAATAATAATCACCACAAACACAATCAAATAGCAAACGAAAACAAGAACTTGAGAATTTACGTAGTTCGCTTGATCGATGTGATCAAGCTATGTCCAGAGTAGAAACTAGAGATTACTTTTATTATTAGGTGCACACGGGTTATAATTACAAAAGATTGATATTTATAGGAGAAAACTAGGATAAAACTAACAAAGATTGATATTTATAGGAGAAAACTAGGATAAAACTAACTTTCAAATTCAGCACTCAAATTTAAGAAATATTTACTCAACTAACTTGTGATTTAAATTTAAATTACGATTTAAGTATATCCAATTATTATTTGAATAAATTTAATTAGCCTCTACCTTATCCATAGCAAACCTTATTTCGGTTCATTCATAACTGATGGAAGCTAGACTCGACTATCTTGAACTCTATCGAATCTCGTAAATGGCAAGGGAATGAGTGTGGGCTTCAATGCGTCAAACTGGAGGCCTTTTCTGCTATGATCTTCTTATTATGCCGGATAATTTGGTGTCAGAAGAACTCAAAGATCATCGACGAAAATGGCTCTCCATTGGTGGTTTTCTTTGGAAAAACTAGAGTCATTCGTGTTTTGGTTATACAAAAGGAAATCTAAATAGAAAATTCTTAAATTTGATTAATTAAATTTGTGTTTAACATGTTCTAAGACCATGGGCGGACCTATATGTAAGAGAGAGGGGGCACGGGACACCGGTCAATTTTGTCCGCGTAGTGTAAATTTCGATTTTTCGTAATGTAAATTCAGACTTTTTATTTAATGGTGCCACCGCCCAATACAAATCCTCGGACGTCCGCCACTGTCTAAGACTCTAGCACGTAAATCACTACAAGAAAACAGGGCAATTGTGACGACGGCTATTGTGACGACACTGGCTTTTGTGACGACATGTGGTTGGGCGGGCCACATGTCGTCACAAAATCCCAGTGTCGTCACAATTGCCGCTAAAAAAACGCGCGATAGTTTCCCCCTCTAAATTTTGACGGTCGTCACAATTAGGGTTTATATATGTTATATGAATATGTATGGGTCATACTTGGCATGAATGGGTCATATTAGTATGTATGGGGTTATATTGGGTATGAATTTGTCATTTTGACTTGTAAATGAGCTTATATATGTCATATGAGTATAAATGGGTCATATTGGGTATGAAGTGGTCATTTTGACTTGTAAATGAGCTTATATATGTCATATGAGTATAAATGGGTCATATTGTGTATGTATTAGTCATATAGGGTATAATTGGTCATTTTGACTTGTAAATAACTTTATAAATGCCATATGAGTATGAATTGGTTATATTGAGTATGAATTGGTCATATTTTGTATTAATGAGTCATTTTTACTTGTTATAAGTGTATACTAAGTGTAGATATGTTTATTTTGTAGCCGGATCCACTTCAAGCAGTTTTCAATAACCTGAACTTTAGACAACAATTGCTTGCAATGGTTCAATCCGTTATAACCCAAAATAATAGCGCGGAGAACGAGAACGAGGAGGACGAAAACGATAACAATGAAAAGTAGTTTGTATCTTTATTAATTAGTAGTCGTGTTTGTACGTCTTAACAATGTATTAAAAATATTTGTACATATATTTGGATGTAGTACGTTATTAATGATATTTAGTAGTTGCGGATTTACGAAAATTTCGATTTTTTTTATTTTTTGGTTGATATATTAAATATACAGGTTTAATATCAATAAAATAAAAAAATAGAAAATTAAAATTTAATAATTATTAGTGACGACGCCTTTTGTGACGACAAAAAGTAATAGTGACGACAGAAATTGTGACGACAAATAGGCAATTGCGGCGAGGCAGTAGTGACGACACAATAGTGACGACGGGTCGTCACAAAAGGCTTTAGTGACGACATTTGGGGGTATTAGTGACGACACCCGTCGTCACTAAAACCCTGTTTTCTTGTAGTGAATTGCTATTTTATTTATGGGTATGTTTGGCGACGGGATTATAGGGGATTATAGGGGCTTGGGATTCTAGTTTTTATAATCCCCAGCTCTCAAGCCTCGTTTGGTAGAAGAGATTATAAAAAACATAAGCCCCCATAATCCCCTATAAGCCCCTAAAATAAAAGCCTTTTCAAGTAGCTTATGGCTTGGGCTTGGGATTATTAATTAATTAGCCTCAGCCCAGCTCCAGCCCCAGCCCCATTCAGTTTCACCAAACATACCCTATGTATGTCTTAGCTTATTACTAGCTTTTTGTTTATATATATCACATCTTTGTAGTTGGAAAAAAAATGAGAAAATAGAAATATAACAAGGCATATTATATATGCATCAACATTATATATAATGAGGAGGCATGAGAAACAAGCGAGCAGCTATATGTAATTAATTAATGTAGGTGAGGAGGCATGAGAAATAAGCGAGCAGCTATATGTAATTAATTAATGTAGGTAGCTAGCAGGTTGGTTGTAGATCATGTATGCATAATGCATGATGCATGGTGTTGTGGTGGGGAATATATATATGGTGATTGGTGACGGTGACCGGCGGAGGAGGGTCGTATATATACAGTACCGGCGAGTGTACGTTGTTGCATGGATAAATGGTGGTGGCGTGCAAGGACATTTGAATTTCCAAATTCAGTAATGCTTCAATTCTCCCTCTTTAACTCACGCTTTCATCTCTTGTGCATCTGAGTGTGTGAATCTACAGTCTTTCTGCGAGATTTCTGGGGTGTACGTACGATTTTATAGATATATAATTTATTATATATATATATATATATATATATATATATATATATATATATATATATATGTGTGTGTGTGTGTTTTGAGTACGTATTTGACATGTCAAATCAATGGGATGCGATGTTTAACCTGGCTTAGCCACCAACAAACTCCAATTATTAGGGTTTTACTAGCTGGTCACAGTAAACCCTAAACTTTTATATTCATCTTTGCCATTTTAATTTGTGGATATATGTTGATTTTTTTATCTGCACCAACAGTTTTTAATTATTTCACTTCAAAAATATGTAAAGCCAACTTGTACTACCAGTAACATTTGAGGTAGGATTTAATATATATGCCTTGAAGGTTATGAATAAATACATGGAATTGGATTTAAAACTATTCTTGATTTCCCCACAGGCTTTATATATAAGGATCGAATTGAAATCTTTTTTTTTCCCTTTTTTCCATATCATATTATTCACAATGAAGTAGCTCTCCACATTTGAAGGTTTTAATTAAACATTCTCCAGGTTCTTTCTAAACTATACAAGAACAGCCGTATCCTGTTCAACCCATTTAAACAAAGTATAAATATGTTTGATATAGATTGTTATGTTACTATATGAAGAAAGATTGACTATTTCGTACACGCCTCGTACAATAAATAAAAGGGTATAGGGGCGACATTTGCGCCTATTGAGTGGCCCTGGTCTATTATCTCGCCGTTGTTGTTCAAATTGTCGCCCTATTGCCTCGATGTCGTCCATATTGGTGTCGCCACTAATAGTGTCGCCGTAAATACCTTCTGTCGCCCCTAGTTCCGTCATTGCTATTAATATTTCAAAAAAAAATGACATTATCCGTTAAAATGCTCATATATAAATGTTGTTTATAATATAAAATTATTGAAAAATGCTATATCCAGAAATACATAATAAGTTTTCATATATTATAAAATAACCCACAAATTCATAATACAAAAACCAAAAGATAATATGATACTTGTTATAAGTAGTTTTAGACAAAACAAAGTCTAATTTATCTAAAATAAACTACGGTTCATCATGTTATTGGCGTCCTCGTTTACCGCATTCTCCGACCCATTATCACTATGAGGCGCCAACGATTGGAATATCTCCACGATTCTCGCGTAAACGCCGGATTCTTAAGAATAGCTTCAATATTCTCTGGCTACAAAATAACTATAAGTCATTAATTATTAAAAAAACTAATCACCCGCTTGAAGTGAATATATCTCATAAATACCAATTATAACCCATTGCAAGTGAATATAACTCATACATAATAATTATGAGTTGTTATAAGTGAACATAACTCATACATGTCGATTATGACCTGTTAGAAATGAATATAACTCATAGATACGAATTACGACTCGCTAGAATTGAATATAACTCATAGATGCCAATTATAACCCGTTATAAGTGAATAAAACTCATACATACCAATTATAACCCGTTCCAAGTGAAAATAACTTATAGCAATTATGACCCGTTATAAGTTAATATAACTCATATATACCAATTATGACCCGTTTCAAGTGAATATAACCCATTAATACCAATTATGATCCGTTACAAGTGAATTGTAACACCCTCCTTACCGGCCTAGTAGGATTAAGGTAATTAAGTTGGTTTATCTTAATTTATTTTGATTAATTATTGGTTTTATGTGTTTAATTAATTAAATTAGTTAATTGTGATAATTAATTAAATAAATGTGATTAATTGTAAGTGTAAGGGTGAGGTGTCGGTTTTGACACCTACACACCACCAACTTGCCACCACAACTCTCATTTCATGCAATTGTCAAAAAGTGTTTGTGTGTCTCGGCCGAGAGCAAGAAAGAAAGAAGAAGAAGAATTCGAAACCAATTGAATCTAATCTGTTAATCTTGAAGTGAATTTGCATCTAAAAGGTTAGATTACTGAAATCATGTGTTAATTGTTGAATTATCTATGTTTTGTATGCATGTATGTGAAAATCCGATTGAATGCTTTAATTGATGAATTGATGATCTAGGATGTATGCATGTTAGTAATTGATGTTAATATGATAAATTCATGTTTAGAAATCGATTCTAGAAACATAAATGTCAATGCATGCTTAAAATCAGATTGAGAATTGAATTTATGTATAATTTTGAATGTCTCGGAATTCATGAGAATGAATCGATCGGAATTCAAGGATGAATGAATCGGAATTGATGAAAACCGATTAAATCTATCGGAATTGATAGGAATCCGAGAAAATTGAACTGTTTGCCTTAGCTTTTGTCGGATTTGGTGTAAAACCGAGAAGAAGTTATCTGATTTGATGATTAGCCTTTGCTCGGAATTCCATTCTATCGGAATTCTGTGATTTCTTAGAATTTATGATTTTAAGTACGAAATCAGACTTGCAAAATGCCTAACACTTTTATCGGAATTCGTGTTATCGGAATTCATGTTATCGGATTTTATGTTTCTCGGATTGTGCATAATATCGGAATTCGATTAGATCGGAATTTCCTTTACTCGGAATTGGAGTTTAGTCGGAATTGATTATTCTCGGATTTCATGTTTTATCGGATTTGAACTTATCTCGAATTTGGTTTAATCGGAATTGACCTTATCGGATTTGATGATATCGGAATTGAACACAATCGGAATTCCAACAATACCTATGCTCGGAATTTGTGTGTTATGATATAAAAGATCAACTCTTTGATGATTTGAAGATGAACATGAACTTGTTGCCTTGGCTTGTGAAAGGAATGTATGAATTGCCTAAGCTAAGGAGATTGGTTGAATTCACAGAATTACAGATTGTAAAGGGTAATTGTGAATAATGGTATATTAGTTTAAAAATATACATGAGTTGATATGTACTTGTGATTTTATGTACATATGTGGTTGATTATAGTATTGTGCTTATTGTGTATTGATTAAGCAAATACTGATTGTTAGTTGTTTGTTCAGGTAGAGACAAAACTCAGTAGATAAGTAAAGACTGAGTTGCCTGACTGTTGAAGATATCGGTGAGTGGATATATATCTTGGATGTATAAGATATATCACCTGATTGTTGCTCTTTGAGATTTTATCTCTTGTTCTGTATATACATGATGTTATTTTTGAGATCAGCTTGGCGGTTGTTTTTCAGCTGGGCCTATGTTTAGAGATATACAGTATTAGCAATCGTCTTGATAAACATTTGTTGTAATCAAGAGGTGCTGGTATTGTTGTCTGTGTTAACTGGGCTATCGGTAAACCTATGCTTTGGCCGGCATTTAGTTGAAGGTCCCGCAAGACCGCCGGTTCTCTTGTTTGTTTGAGCATTGTTGGTTTGGGCTTTATGCCTTGTATGTTTGTGATATCTATTCTCTCACTTAGCTTTGTGCTAATCCCCCACTGTTGTACTCTTTTACAGGACATTCCTGGTATGTGGATGATAGAGGTGAAACTGGAATTGTGGACTGATCTAACTCTGATATCTGTTTTGATTTTTGTAAAGAGGCTGTTTTAGGTTAACAATGTAAATGTATTTTGTAAAGCAAACAAGCTAAAGTTGTGTTTGTACATTTATATTATATTATATTATGTTAATTAAGCTTCCGCGCGTATTTCATAGTAGTGTTAGAAAGTACGGTGTTACATGAATATAAGTCATACACACTAATTATGACACATTACAAGTGAATATAACTCATAGATACCAATTATGACCCGTTAGAAGTTAATATATATAACTCATACATCTCAATTATGACCCTTTACAAGTAATATAACTCATACATAGCAATTCGTTAGAAGTGAATATAACTCATAGATACAAATTATGAATCGTTAGAGTGAATACCAATTATGACCCGTTACATGTGAATATAACTCATACGTACCAATTATGACCCGTTATAAGTAATATAACCCATAGATACCTAATGTGACCAATTACAAGTGAATATATCTCATACATAACGATTATAACATGTTAGAAGTGAATATCACTCATACATACCAATTATAACCCGTTAGAAATGAATATAAAGCATACATACCAATATAACCCGTTAGAAGTGAATATAAAGCATACATACCAATTATGGCTCGTTACAAGTAATATAGCTACATAGCAATTATAACCCCTTACAAGTGAATATGACTCATATATACCAATTATGACCCGTTAGAAGTGAATAAAACTCATACATACTAATTATTACCCGTTAGGAGTGTATAGGTGTTTATATAATTTGTAATATATTATGTATTACTTAAATTTTAAAGATTAAGAATATAAAAGAAAAATGTAGTATACAATAGTAAGATACAATAAATACATAAATAAAATTTAAAAAAAAAATACTTCGACGTACTATAATCGTAATTCCGCCCTTCACTGCTCTAGTCAAAATGCAATTAATTGTATATTCGATCAATAATACTTAAAATAGATGAATACATAAATAATATGAAAAACAAGAAACAAAAATAGAAAATAAATATATAATAACAACATGCATTTAATAATCTATTCTTTAATAATTGTAACTTATGGTAACCCAACACTATAAGAAATCCGGATAATAGGAGTGACGCTTATAGGCACGACAAAACACAATAACGGAGACACTCAGTTACATTGTGTCTATTACCCTATGTCGCGTCTATTGGTGTTGCCACTAAAGTCAATTGACAAAGGCCCCGTCTTTCCCCCTCTTTTTTTTTGTCGCCCCTAAAGGGGTCTGTCACCCCTAAAAGGGTTGCGCCTAATGGTTTCTAAATTAAATCCCTTTTTACAGCCCTCAAATTAACACATCCCTGCTTTAATTCGTTGCTCTCTCAATCGATACCGCATCTGCCCACTACAACACACAACACCTTTTGTGACGGCAAAATCCGTCACAAAACATAGTTTGCGACGGATAACAACGGCCCTAAAAACCCTCGTTGGAAAACCAAGTGGCGACGGCTTTGCGACTGGGTGAAATTTGCGTCGGATTTGAACCCACCTAAATTTTGGTGACAATTTTGAGACGGATGTAACTTTGTGACGGATATATGTTTTGTGACGGCTAGTTTTTGCATCAGATTGCGACAGATTTGCGTTAGATATTTGTTGCGACGGTCTTATGACGGCTAGTTTTTGCGTCGATTTGCGATGGTTTTGCACTAGGGTCTGAACTTTGTACAAAGTCCCATCCGTCGCAATTCTGTCACAAGGATAAACGATAATTCAATATTAGTAAACGTGTATCTAAACATATGAAAAAACACATAATCCAGTATGTCTATAGAAAATCATATAAAACCTCCTACTTCACCAAATCGTTAACAAATATAATAAATGAGATTCTACGTGTTTGTTAGTGCCATTTTACGACCTTTTAATGCAATAATACAAAAAATAAATTCAAAATTCATTGCAAATCCGTCACAAATTGTGAAAATTTGCGACGGACTGTGACGGGCCTAAACTTGTTTTTATATTTTTTTAATTGTTTTTTCCGTATAACAAACTCGTATATCCTCTAATACACTATTATATAATTTTAAAAACCCATTAAAAATTAATGTGTTTAGTAAACGATATTCTAACATTTAGTAAATATGTATATAAATATATGAAAATGCATACGAGCATTTCTATAGAAAAACATATAAAACTCTTACTTAACCAACAAGTATAATAAATGATGTGACTCGTGTTTGTTGGCACATTTTTTACGAATTTTTATCTAACAATTCTAAAATACGATTTCAAAGTTCTTCATAAATCTATCGCAAAAGTGTGAAATTTGTGACAGATTTGTGATGGACATAAACTTATTTTTTTTATTGTTTTTTCATATAAAAAACTCGTATATCTTCTAGTACACTATTATATGATTATACAAACACATAAAAAAATAAAAAATATTTATCTGTGACGGATTTGGGACGGGTTCTTTATTTATATACTTTTTTAATATCATTTTTATATTTTTGCGTCGGATTTGACGTCCATTTTTTTTCGCAAACCCGTTCGTCGCTAGTCTGTCTTCCGTCGAAAACCCTCCCGTCGCTAGTCTGTCGCTATTACGTCACTAATTTTGACGAGATGATATTGATGGTTTTATGTCTTGAAGTTTATATCAAATCTTCCGCAACGACGTGTCAACTTTTCTATTTTTGCGATGCATTTCGTCCGTCGCAATAGCCTGTTTGTGTTGTAGGGGCCGCTCGTGTCTCCGCTCGCCTGCCGTTGACACCGCTGCCTCCACCGGATACCTACATTACGCCACCGTCGACTACACACTTAGAGGTATGTATAAATGCTCAAGCCAACTTAAATTTTGTGTGTTAATTTGGTGGATTTCGACTCTTTTTGTGTGTGTGTTTCAGGATGTGTGTGTGTGTTTATGAGTGTGTGTTTATTGGAGTGTGTTTCAGTGTATGTTTTTTTATGTTTCACTATGTGTGTGTGTGTTTGAGTGTGTGTGTTTCTGTGTATGCGTGTGTGCTTATATATGTGTTAATTGTGCTTATTTTATTATGTTAATTGTGTTAGATTAGTTAAATGATAATTAACAACCTTGATTTTGCTAATAAAGTTGTTAATTGTGGTTATTTTGTTACATTATAAGATTAGATGTTTAATTATAAAATCAAAGTAGTTGTTAATTTGATTATTTATAAATTTAGTTGTTATGATGTTTAAAAAATCATAATAGTTGTTAATTTGATTCTAGCTAGATGAATTTAGTTCTTATGATGTTTATACAAATCAAAATAGTTGTTAATTTGACTCTTCATTAATGTTGTTGTTTTGATGTTTATAAAGGTTAAACTTTATAGCTTGATAAATATGATGTTTATATTTGTATAAATTTTGATTCTTGATGATTTGTGATATTTAGTTATTAATTTGATGGGTTGAGTTCATGAAAATGTATCAAAGTTGTCACCTTTTGCTATTGTATGTATCAGGCTTTCAAACTTACCATTTAATGTATTGGACTTTCTAAACTTACCAGTTTGTGTATCGAACCTACTATAGCAGGTTACAAGATGATGTGGCAAAGGTTTCGCTGATGTGGCTAGTTACTTGGCATATGACTTGGATTTTCATGGTTTAACATAAATAAAAAAAATATATTAATAATAATTAAAAAAATATAAAATGTCAGATGGAGATTGAAGATTGATATCAACCTCAACGTGCTAGAGCTGTTCGATTCCAATTTCCTTTTCATCTTTGATTTTTATTACATTTTAATTATATTCAAGATCGATAACAACCACAAGTTCAGCTAAATCTTATTTCATCTTGTTCTTCATACGGGTTCGATGTAATTTCCAGAAGATATGGAGTTCTTAATCTTCATCCTCGAGTGTTCATCCTTCATCTTACAGATACGTGATTTCAGATTTGGATTTTGCTTTGATTTCTTTTGATTTAACTTCTAGATATATGTTGCCATATCTGCGATTAAATGTTCCATTTGTGTCTATTTTTTGCGATTTCTGGTTCTTGGTTCGAGTTTAGGGTTCTTCATAGTTATCAAGAATGTTCGAATCAGATCTACAATGAATGAAGGTTTCAAGAATGTTCTGGGGTTTCGACCTGGGATTCATTGAGGACATCGACCTGGGATTCATTGAGGGCATCGGCCTGGGTCCTGTTCGATCTTCATCCTCATCGCTGGGTTCTTGAGGGTTCCATCTCCATCGATTTAGGTATGTGGTTTCGAACCATCTACCATTGAAAGACTCGATTTGTGTAAAAGATTTTGGTTTGTTCTTGGTTTAGATCTGATTATTAGGGTTCTTGTTTCACATTTGAGATTTTCAGGGTTCTTCTTCTTGGTTCAAATCGATTAGTTCTTAATCAATTTTCATGTTTCATCGCGATTCAGATTCACATTTTTCGTGTTTCTTGGTGCAAATTCATCAAAATCCTTTTCTGATTTGAGTGGTTACTTGGAAATTTCAACATTGTAATCGATCTATATTGATGGATCTAAGTTTGTGTTTTTAGCCATCGATTCATGCAGTATGATTTCTTGATGTTAGTTCTAATTTAGGGTTCTTTATTGTGTTTGAATGTGTCAATTTTGAAGAAGATGATGAAGAAATGTTCTACAAAAGATATGTGGAAATAATACGTGGCATTTTAAAGACATAAAAATAATTAAAAATCAATAAATTTACCTGCAACTTGATTAGGAGGTTGTCCAATACATTAATTGGTAATTTTAGAAGGTTTGATATATTAAATGATAACTTTGAAAGTTGAATACATACAATAGCCAAAGGTGACAACTTGGATACATTTTCGCGAACTAAACCCTAATTTGATTACTCATGAATTGTGATGTTTAATTGAAACAATGAAAATAGTGTTTAAACTTGATGTTTAGTTGTTAACGAGGTGTATATTGACCCGCGCGTTTGGGCGGAATAACATAAACATAAAAAGTTTTGCAGTTTTCTCAATAACCGTCTAATTTTTATTGCGCTTCTAGGAAAAAAAATAAATAATATAAAAAAAAGATGAAATTTCATTTTTTACAAAATTCGTAGTTAATATTACGTCAAATATAACTATTGTCATTATTTTTTTTTACAACCAAAGAAAAATATTCATACAAAAGCGCAAGGAGAATTTAAGTGATAGGTAGGTGAGTCCTAGGACCGACCTAATTTTTTTATTTTTCTTAGAATTTATATAAACTTTTGTTGGGGAACTGCTTAAAAAAATATATAGAAACTACCTTATAGTATTACACCCTGTTCTCGAGTTTTTTAATGAGGGGAAGGGAAGGATTGGGGAGGGATGGGAGGAAAAATTGTTTTCTTAAGATTTTTTTAGGAAGAAAACGAAAGGATTTGGAGGGGTTAGGAGAGACAATTTTGCTAGTTTTTTGAGTAAAATCTATCCTTCCATTTTTGGGATGATTGGGAGGGGGAGTTTTTCCATCCTTCCCTTTCCTCTTCTCCCTTCCCACTCATTCCCTTCCCCTCTTTAAAATAACTCAAGAACAGACCGTTAATAAAGTAGAAGATATAATACATTAAAATTTGTAAGACCCAAATTATCTTCTTACAAAATAACACAATGCAAAACAAGTCAATAACTCAACCAACTTATATTTTAAACTAATAGTTAATAGCCCAACCAAGTGCTAATTGTCCGTATTTTAGAATGAGATTTGACAAATCAATAAATATTGGGTTAATGTTATATTAGATGTAGACGTAAATGTTTGTTAGGATATAACTAGGGATGATGCAGGATGTTATTAAATGTATCCCGTCTCTCTTATACATATGTGTTATATCAATAGCTTAACCCTTCTAAAATTATGCAAATATTTCAAGTATACCCGACCTCACCGGGTACAATTTCGTAAATATCTCCGTTAGGTATATGCTTATTTTTTAGTTGCAATGATCCGACCCGACTCAAATAAACTTGACTCATTCATTTTTACAGTTTAACTTAATTAGAGAAGCACATGATTTTTTATTCTAGATTCGCCACTGCAAAAGCGTTTCATATAACCATTTATAATATAGAATAAAAAAGTCTAATTTCTACCTTATATATTAAAAGTTATATAAGAAACATATAATATATAAAACAAATCGTATGTTTAAATAAAATAAAAAAAGAATCCTGTCGTTATGTTACTACAATAATAGTAATAAAATCAAAATTAAGATGTTGATTATACTGTTTACCAAAAAGAAAAAAAAAAGAAAAAAAGAAGAAGAAGAAGTAGAAAAACCATGCGTCAGGCAAGAGTTGAATAAATCAACACGGCATCTTCTTTAGCAAGAAAATAGCAAGCGATGTAAACAATAAAAAAAGTAAGAAAATATTTCCATAAAAGAAAGGGCAGGTAAAAAAGAAGTTAGAAAAAAGTTTGCAGGGTCGAACCCAGGGTTTGAGTGTCCTCTTCATGTTGCTACACCACTGGGCCATATTAACATATAAATAAATTCATTCAGCTTTAAAATATATATATATATATATTAATTTGAAAGTTACTATTCATAATGTCAAATTACTTCCTGATAATTGTTAGATTATATAACTGTTTTTCGAACGAGAACTGCGAGAACCAATCTGAGTCATCCAATTCCCCCTCCTTTAATGTCATTACCCACCCATGAATTCCTCACATGCACCCTGCGACACTTGATCCTCTCCATGATCTCCATCCATGAAGTTCCCATATCTAAGGAACGGCCGAGATTGGTTCTCGCAGTTCTCGTACGAAAAACAGTTCTTGTTTGAACCCTCCCCTATATATATATATATATATATATATATATATATATATATATATATATATATATATATATATTTTGAGAGGTTCAAATGAGAACTTACATATTTTTTAGAATTGGAGACTCAATCTCAGCCGTCCAATTGCTTCTCCTTCAATGTCATTGCCCACCCATGAATTCCTCACAGACATCCTGCCACACTCGATTCCCCCACACTTTCCATCCATGAATTCCACTTACAAATTGAACGGCTGAGATTTAGTCTCCCATTATCAATTAATTTCTTATTCTCATTTGAACATTTCCCTAAATATATATAGAAGAGAGATCAAATAAAAAGAGAACTAAAGTAAAAAATGTAGAGAGAAATGTGGGCATGACACGTGGCATAACCAACTAAAATAAAAAAAGGGTAAATTAAGAACTTTGAAAAAAATATTAAATTTCTCTCACCCACGTTATGAATTTCCCTAGACAACTTTTTCGGTTCCTCCCCATTACCTCGTAAATCCCGTCCCCTCTCACTTTAGAAACCCTAATCGCCTCCCCCAGACATGCGTACCGCCAGCCTATCTTCATCCTCCCGTAGTTCTAAGGCCGTATAATCTGCTGCACCACCACCACGGTAGAAGAAACACATAACAGCCGCTGCACCCACCCAAACGAAAACCCTAACCTTCCATTTTGCGTCCCCCCTGCGCGTTTTATTATCGCCGACTAGTCCACAACGTCGACGATGTCGCTGATATCGATGCTGCTCTCGATGCACATCGACAACGCAGCCTTCTACATCGCCGTCGCCTCCGTGTATCAGATTGTTCGTAGACCGTCATTAGAGATGCACAATCGATGATCTGAGAAGCATCAAAACCCCTAATTCTTGCTTCAGACCGATGAAAGAGGTCACCACTACAGACCGCCATCTATACATCTCCGACCAACACTCCAGATATTCGACAAGGTTTCATGGATCCATTTTTTGTTCATCCTAATAGTAATCATTTTCAGTAACACTCTTGATCTTCATCTTCATTTTGTGATGTATGTATATAGTTGTGCATCAGTTTATGTAGCAACTTTTTTGATGAATATTACTGGTTTGATGAATGTAATTCATCCACATTATCTATATATGTATTTTGTGTATTCTGAAATAGTTAATAGAAAGTTTGAATGTAATTCATCCGAGAATCTGAATATTACTGCTTTGATGTATGGTTTGATTATCCTGTATCTGATAGTTAATAGAAAATGTGAAAGTAATTCATCGGAAAATCTGAATATTTCTGGTTTGATGTATGGTTTGATGATTCTGTATTGTGCATCAAAATATTTAATAGAAAATCGTTTTTCTACAGAAAATAATCTGTATTTTTGGAAGATGTGAATAAATTAAAAATCTACACCTAAATTTCAGGAACTGAATTTTGTAAAAGATAGATTATACCCTTTTCTGCATTTTTTAAATTTTAATAGAAAAATGAAAAAACCACTTTTTTAGGAAGAAATTAATAGATGAGATTTCTTCTTACTTTTTGTAAAATAAACATTTTTTTAGTTTATCCCCTCTCTCTCTCTATATATATATATATATATTGTTAGATTATTAAAGTGAGGGTGTAATATGTAAATAACTCAAGGTTGGGCAAATGCTATATAAAGGCATTTGCCCCACAATTCTAAGATAAGCTTTGTATTATTCATCTCTTGTGTTTGAGTATTCTCTCTAGCTCTCGGCTCTATCACTCTAACCGAATACACACACAAACACATATTAGAAAGATAATCTTCTAAGCATTGCTTCATCCGTATAAACACGGGACCATCAATTGGTATCAGAGCCAAACTTGTTCTCGGCTCGTGATTGTTCGAAAGAAACAACAAAATCTCGAAGATTTCAAGCTTCCAAGAAGAAAAAGCTCTCGGTTTCACAAAGGTTCAAGAACTTCAACTTTCTTCAAGAAAACTCAAGCTCAAACGATTTCTAAAGGTAGAACTCATTAAAGGTATAAACTATATCTTCTTTAAATTTCCTTTGGGTTGTTACTATATTTTTACAAAGTTTACAAAACTTTTTTTTGAAGAAAAACATAAACCGAGTGAGTTTTTACATACCTTAGGTCAAGAAGGTCATTAAATACCCACTTTTTCACCATTAAATTTTCTGGGTATTTAAGCATTTAAGGTGTTCTTGTTCCTGGAAGTACAACCGTGAAGAAGAAGATACCAGTTTTTAATTTTTAAAATTATAAATTCTTTAAAAGGTTAATTGTTGTACAAGGAAAATCAAGTACTTGCCATACCAATCAAGTACAAGTGGTTAGACACTATTCAGGGTATGGCAATCTGATTTGAAAAGGACACATCACACTCTATAAGCCGGATCCCTAATCGCACGCGATAAGGACACATCACACTCTATAAGCCGGATCCCTAATCGAACGCGATTGGTTTGAGCGGCCTATAGAGCATTAGTGTTGATATTCTATCAGCCTGATCATCAAGGCAATTGCATGCGATTGGCCCTTGGACATTTTCCTATCAGCAGGCCCAAATCTTAGGAATCGCACGCGATTGAAAGATTTTTCTAAGTTCCACATTGAATCGCATGCGATCCATCTCTTGACTCATATTTGTGCTATTCGAAGGACGTGTTGATTATCACTCTATTTGGCAATCACATTCGATTGTCAGGACTAACTGTTTTATTTCCTAAGTGTTTGATGCAACAGGATTGAATCGCATTCGATTGGTTACTTTATTAATCAATACTAAGTCCTTACTCTGCCCATTTGTTTTCAAGGAATTTACTCACTCAATCACATTCGATTGGATCAATTCGCATTCGATTAGAAAAATTTCAAATAGTGACATTCCTTAAGCTTGGACAAGTGATTGACTCTTTGGACTTGACTTAAAGAACTCTAAGATATTTGGACTTAATCAAACAATCTAATTCATAATTGAATTTAATCTAACTCGGATTTAATTCAAAGGTGAATTAAATTACCTCAAGTCTATATAGTTCAAAG
This sequence comes from Pulicaria dysenterica, assembly GCA_947179395.2. Taxonomy (NCBI): domain Eukaryota; kingdom Viridiplantae; phylum Streptophyta; class Magnoliopsida; order Asterales; family Asteraceae; genus Pulicaria; species Pulicaria dysenterica. The sequence goes on along the minus strand of OX359293.1, from coordinate 17,559,640 downwards.
TTGAATTTCATCTGTGTAAGATCTAATTCAAAATTGAAATTCAAAAGACTTAGTTCTTTAATCAATCTTTCAAGTCACTTTAAAATCAAGCTTGAAAAGATTCACACTCTTTACTTTCAAACAATCAAACCACCCTACAAGTGAACGATCATTTCTTTTAAAAATCACTAATCATGTCAAGTACAAATGAAATGATGTCCATTGGTACCGACACAAACCTCCTGTTTTGTTTCGGGGGGAATACAATGTCTGGAAAGGAAGGTTCATGGACTTCCTTGAGCACAACGAACTCTTTGGGGATGAGATGATAGAATGCATCCATAATGGAAACACCAATGTCCATTGGTACCGACACAAACCTCCTGTTTTGTTTCGGGGGGAATACAATGTCTGGAAAGGAAGGTTCATGGACTTCCTTGAGCACAACGAACTCTTCGGGGATAAGATGATAGAATGTATCCACAATGGAAACACCAAGTTCACGAAGATCGTTGAAGCTGACCCAACCAACAATCCCCCCATTCTCAGACATGAAAGAGAAAAAACCAATGACGAGTTGATTGCTACTGAGAAGGAAACAAAGAAGGATGAGAGACTGGCCAAGTACTATATGAAACAAGGTCTCTCATCTGAGATCTATCTGAAGATAGACAGCTTGGGTACTGCCAAGGAAATCTGGGACGAAATCAAAAAGCAGCTACAAGGCACTGAGCAGGGAGAGTACATCAAGCGTACTCAACTGGTCAACAGTTACCATGATTTCAAGGCTCGTGAAAATGAGCTCCTATCTGAAACATATGGCAGATATTGCAAATTGCAGAATGAGATGAGGTCTAATCAAATAGTCAGAACTGACCTGGATTTGAACTGTGTTTTTTTGAATTCATTAGGTCCTGAGTGGAAGGACTATGCTAGGCTGTACAAACATGTGATGCTCAGTGAATCTGACCATGAGGATGATGAAGATGACTCGGTAGAAGCCGCATTTCAAGCACTCACGGTTGCCAGCAAGAACTTCAAGAACCGGTTCAACAAGACAAACAACAGACAACGGTTCACCTCCGGATCCAGAAGACCTGAAAGGTTTGCTCTTTTTGACAAGCCTAGGTTTCCAAAAGATGAGAGGAAAGAGGAAAAGAAGAATGATCTCAAGTGCTACAACTGTGGGAGATCTGGACACATGATAAGGAACCGTCCACAGAAGAAGGTCAAAGATGCTGAGTATTACAGACAAAAGTACCGCCTGTCAAAGCAAAAACAGGCTGGGAATGCACTTATGGTGGAGGAAGACCAGTTCCTGGAGGACACAGACTCCGAGAGTGATCCAGATGGTGAAGATCATGCGCAGTTCTGTTTCATGACTAATGGTGAAACAAGTGGTAGAGATGAAGATGGTGGTGATCTCTCTAATGCTGAGGAGGAGATCGTTGAAAGTGGAAAGGTACCCTCTATTTTTAATTCTAACATGGGTTTTAATTTTGAACATATACAAACCATACTAAACCGCATGAAAAAGTTAGAATTAAAGGTGACCAAACTAAAAAAGAAAAATCAAGTGCTAAAAGAGGCCATCCACACTCAAGACAAAGAAGCACAGGCTACAATTGAACAGTTGGAGAAAAACATAGATGAATCAAAAGTTCAACTAGCTGTGAAAGAATCTGAATTTCTTGAATTAACCAATACAACAAATAATGTAACACAGAATTTTCTTAATCAACTTTGAAATACGCGCGGAAGCTTAATTACATTAATTACATAACTATAATAATATATAAGTGTAAAATACAGCTTTGAACTTGTTTGCTTTACAAAATACATCTACAGTGTTATTCCAAACAGGCTCTTTACAAATCAAAATCGATATCAGAGTAAGATCAGTCCAAAAATCCAGCTCCACATCTATTATCTACATACCAGGAGTATCCTGTAAAAGATTACAACAGTGGGGGATTAGCATAAAGCTAGTGAGAGAATAGATATCAAAGTACATACAAGGCATAAAGCCCAAACACAACAATCCTCATTCGTCAAAGAGAATCGGCGGCGTTGCAACACCTTCAACCAAGGTCGGCCAAAACCAAGGTTTACCAATAGCCCTGCTAACATGGATAACAGTACAAGCACCCTTGAGTGCTACAAATGCTACTCAAGATCAGATACTGTATATCCCCAAGCAACAAGCCCAGCCAAACAAGCTGATCTCTGAATACGTCATGTATATATACAGATAAATAAGATATAAAATCTTAAAGAGCAATTCAATCAGGAGTTACATCCCATATATCCAAAGATATATATCCACTCATCGATATCTTCAAAAGCTCAAGCTACTCAGCAATCTTATCTACTGAGTCTTGTCACCACCTGAGCAAACAACTACTAGTCAGTATTTGCTTAACTAATCACAATAAGCACAATACATCGTATGTACATAAAATCAACAAGTACATATCATCTATATGTATATTCAATTTAATATACCATCATTCACTATTACCCTTTACATACGGTAATTCTGTGAATTCATTCAACTCCTTAGCTTAGGCAACACATATACTCCATTCATATGTCAAGGCTACACTTGATATACAAACTCATGTTTATCTTCAAGTCATCAAGGAGTTTATCTTTAATCGGATTCCGCATAAAACCCAAATTCCGAGCATAGGTAGTGTTAGAATTCCGATTATATTCAATTCCAGTCTAAGGACTCAATTCCGATAATATCCAATTCCGAGCAAAGGAACATTCCGAGCCAATTGAATTCCGATATTAAAGTTCATTCCGAGAAGAGTCACAATCCGATAAAACATCAATTCCGAGAAAAGTATTGGGGCATTTACCATTCTGATTTCATACTTAAAATCATGAATTCCGAGTAAATACAATTCCGATAGAATGGAAATCCCGAGCAAAGGTCATTCATCAATTCCGATAAAATACACAATCCGAGAAAAGTCAATTCCGATAAAAGTTAAGGCAACAGCTCATTTACTCGGATTTCAACAAATTCCAATTATACTTATCGGAATTCACCAATTCCGGCAGATTCAACTTAGCAATTCCGATCTATTCATAACTTGAATTCCGATTCATGCATATTCATGCATAACTTTAATTTCTAATCTGATTTTAAGCATGCATTGTAATCCATATGTCCAGAATTCATTCTAAGCACACAAGGAACATAACTAACATAGATTACTAATATGCAAGCATCCTAAATCGAGATTCATCATATTTAAGCAATAATCGGAATTCGCATATATATATATATATATATAAATCCGAAATTAAACAACAATTAATTATTCTAACAATTAATCAGGCTAACCTCTTGATGCAATTCACTTCAGTTAGCAGATTACTCAATTAAAATTACCAAATATCGATTTCAATTTCTCTTCTTCTTCTCACGGCCGAATGCTCACGAACACACACAAACACCTTAACCAATTTCTTCTAATGCATGCAATGTGTGTGTGTTGGTGGCATATGGTGGGTTAAGTGTTAGAATGTGACACCTCAAAGCCCACTCACACTTAATTAACATATAATTGACAAATAATACGTATTAATCAATTAAAACAATTAAATCACATAAATCAATTAATTAAACATAACCCTAAGGTTAATTAAATTAAATACATTATTAATCTAGGCCGGTGAGGAGGGTGTTACAAATCCTCCCCCCTTAAGAAGATTCCGTCCTCGGAATCTCATCGCGATCAAACAAGGTAGGGTCGGCTTCTCATATCAGCTTCTGTCTCCCAAGTCAAGTCTGAACCTAGGCTGTGCTTCCATTTAACTAAGACCATATGAATCTGTTTCTTCCTCAGTTTAGTTATCTTACGTTCAAGTAACTCGACAAGTTCCTCAATAAGCCGCTTGTTGGAATCTACACGAAGATCTTGTATTGGTAATACTTGTGTTTGATTTTCTACGTTACACTTTCTCAGATAACACACATTGAAAGTATAATGTATACCCGCCAACTCATCAGGAAGATCAAAATCAACTGTCTGATCATTCACCACTCTACGAATTCTGAACGGACCGATGTAACGAGGAGCCAACTTTCCGCATTTCCCAAAACGTATAACTCCCTTCTATGGAGAAACTTTTAGGTAGACTCGTTCACCCTCGACAAAAGACACCGGTCGACGACGCAGATCTGCATACATCTTTTGTCGATCTCTTGCAGTTTTCAACTTTTCAAGAGCAACGGCTACTTTATCTGCTGTGATCTGTACAATATCCGGCCCAGTAAACCGTTTCTCTCCTGCCTCTAACCAACAAGTAGGAGTTCTGCACGGTCGTCCATACAACATTTCATACGGCGGCATCCCAATACTGGAGTGATAGGAGTTGTTGTAAGCAAACTCAACTAAAGGTAGATGCGAATCCCAAGAACCCCCAAACTCTAACACACATGCCCGTAACATATCTTCTCAAGTCTGTATTGTTCTCTCTGATTGGCCATCTGTCTGCGGATGGTAAACTGTACTCAAATTAACCCTAGATCCCAACTCCTGCTGTAGTCTGTTCCAGAAATTTGTCACAAACCTCGAATCCCGATATGATACAATGGATAAAGGAACTCCATGTCTAGATACTATCTCATCAATATACAACTTCGCTAAATTACTCAAGGTTGATGTTTCAGCAGTAGCAAGAAAGTGAGCACTCTTGGTTAATCTATCAACAACAACCCATATCATATCGTTCCCTTTCTGAGTTCTCGGAAGTTTTGTTACAAAATCAATTGTGATGTGATCCCACTTCCACTCAGGTATTGCTAACTGTTTTAAAGATCCATATGGCCTCCGATGTTCGGCTTTCACTTGTGCGCAAATATGACATGACTCTACAATTCGAGCAACGTCCAACTTCATAGTAGGCCACCAATAAAAGGTTTTCAAATTCTGATACATCTTAGTGCTACCCGGATGTACAGACATTCGGGACTTATGAGCTTCTGTCAATATTAATTCCCGTAAATTACCAAACTTCGGCACCCAAACGCGATTCTGATACTTCTTCAAACCACGTGAATCAATTGTCAAGTCATGTTGTCTTTTTACCATAAACTCATCTTTCTAGTTTTCTTCTTTCGATGCTTCTAATTGTAATTGATCCATTAGGTCAGATTTGATTTCTATTCGCATAAATTTCACAGTATCTGTAGACCCCTTTCTACTAAGTGCATCAGCAACCACATTAGCTTTCCCCGGATGATACTGAATTTCGCAGTCATAATCTTTAATCAGCTCTAACCAACGGCGCTGTCTCATATTCAATTCTTTCTGAGTGAATACATTCTGCAGACTCTTGTGATCAGTACAAATCGTGCACTTTGTACCATACAAATAATGTCTCCACAATTTCAAAGCAAAAACCACCGCTGCTAATTCCAAATCATGAGTTGGATAATTCTTTTCATTGGGTTTCAATTGTCTAGAAGCGTAGGCTATAACCTTACCTTTCTGCATCAGTACACACCCTAATCCAACATGTGAAGCAGCACAATACACCACGAAATCCTCATATCCTTCCGGCAATGCAAGAACAGGAGCTTGACACAGAAGTTGCTTTAAAGTCTGAAAAGCATTCACCTAAGCCTCACCCCAAGGAAAATTCATGTCCTTTCTAGTTAACTTGGTTAACGGACCAGCAAGCTTCGAAAAATCTTTAATAAAACGTCTGTAATAACCTGCTAATCCAAGGAAACTCTTGATCTCCGTCGGCGTTTTAGGAGTGTTCCAATTCATCACAACCTCTATCTTTGACGGATCCACTTTGACACCGTCTTCACAAATTACATGACCCAGAAATTGAACTTCGCGCAACCAAAATTCACACTACGATAACTTGGCATATAGTTTGTGTTGCTTTAAAATCTCCAAAACTTGTCGCAGATGTTGATCATGCTCATCCTCCGTTTTAGAATACACCGGAATATCATCAATAAACACAATGACGAACTTATCCAAGAATGGTCGACACACCTGGTTCATCAGATCCATGAATACTGCAGGAGCGTTCGTCAAACCAAATGGCATTACAAGAAATTCATAATGACCATATCGCGTACGAAAAGCTGTTTTCGGTATATCTTCTTCTGCTACTCTTACCTGATGATATACCGACCTCAAATCAATCTTCGAAAAGTACGAAGCCCCCTGAAGTTGATCAAACAAATCATCTATTCTTGGCAACGGATACTTGTTCTTGGTGGTCCTCTTATTCAATTCTCTGTAATCAATACACATTCGCAGAGTTCCATCTTTCTTCTTTACAAACAACACTGGTGCACCCCAAGGTGAAGAGCTTGGACGAATAAATCCCTTATCTAACAGTTCTTGAATCTGAGTCATCATTTCCCTGATCTCTGAAGGAGCTAAACGATACGGAGCTTTCGCAATAAGCGTAGTACAAGGTATCAAATCAATCTTATACTCAACATCGCGAACTGGCGGCAACCCTGGTAAATCATCTGGAAATACTTCCGGATACTCCGAGACAACACGAACATCGGTGACAGGCCTCTTCTCCTTCTTCACATCAATGGCATAACCCAGAAAAGACGCACACCCTTTGGCTAAAGATTTTCTAGCCTTAATAAACGAGATAAATGGAAAAGAAGATTGAAATCTATCCCCACGAGCCACGACATGCGACCCGTCAGCTAGAGGAATAGTAATTAGTTTCTTATGACACTGAATACAAGCTCTATGGTGACTTAACCAATCCATGCCTAACACTAAGTCACCCCGGTATAGGCATCACCAAACAGTCTACAGGGAAACTAGTGCCATCAATATCTATCTGTACTCCAGTCACAGATGTAGTCACCGACACTACATTTCCATCAGCTATTTCTACTTCTAAAGGTATAGCATTCATAGAAACAGGCAATTTCAATTTATCACATAGAGTCATAGAAATAAATGATCTATTTGCACCAGAGTCAAACAAAACACGTGAAGGCATATATTTAACTATGAACATACCTGTAATCACATCATCACTAGCTGTTGCTTCTTTGGCAGTCATCTTGAAAGCCCTTCCTTCCGCAGAAGGTGTAGCCTTCCTCTTCTGACCTGTAGAAGACGACCCCCCGGTATTTCCTACCCCTGCCCCGGTCCTTGCTGATTTCAACTTGGGACAAGTCCTAGCTCTGTGTCCCTCTTCTTTGCAATTCCAACAAACATAGGTATTAAACTTACAGGTAGTCAAATCATGACTAGTCTCACCACACCTCAAACATCTACGGGTTTGCAGCGTGTAGGGTCTGGTGTGACGAGACTTACAACTACCACACCATGGCTTTCCCTGTGAAGATCCTGAATTCCTGAACTTCTGATCCGTCTTACCATGGTAACTCTGCCCCTTACCCTTAACTTGATTCCCACTGGAGCCTCCACCAAACTTGTTGAATGATCCCCTATTCATCGTTTCCCGATCTTTGACGTCTGATTATGCAGCTCTTGCCAATGTGAATGCCTGTACAAGCGATGTCGCCATACGAGTGTTACCCCGATATTCTGGCAACAAAGCTTTCAGCAAATGCTGAATTTGTGAATGTTCATCTGGCACCTACTGCCTTGCAAATCTCAGTGTCTCTTGAAATTTGCTGATTAACTCGTCAACATACATTTTATTAGTTTGTGCCAAGTCCAAAAACTCCCGTTGAATCCTAGCCATATCAAAGGCATTACAGAATTGCTCACAGAATTTATCCTGAAATTGCTCCCAGGTTATTGCATTAACAATTTCTCGTGGTAGATGTGTGGTCAACAAATCCCACCACGTCATAGCTTGATCTTTCAAACTCCTGGTAGCAAACTTTACCCATTCAAACCTTTCACATTTGCAGGCCTACAAAGCTTTCACAGTCTCCTTCAACCAATTCAAGGTTAAATTCGGATTCGAGCTTCCCGAATATTCCGGTGGTCCACAAGCCATGAAATCCTTGTATTGGCACTTATGCCCAACTTCCTGTTGCGGAAACCACGGGATAAAGAAATTTTGTTGTTGGGGTTGGTGTTGAATAGATACTCCTTGTGGTAAAGTAACAAAAGGAAAAGATCCAAAAGGAGTTGATACTGTGCTCACAGGAGCTGTGGTATAGACGGGCGGCAGTAACGATTGGGTATACGTAGCTGTTATCCTGGGCATCTGAATCGTGGAAGTTTGTTGTGAAGATTGGGTTTGGTTTTGCTGTTGTTCCAACTGCTGTATCCTATCTCTCAATGTTTGCAAAGTATCTTCCAGTTGCAGCACATAATCTTGATTATCAGACTCACTATTATGTGAGGTACCTGCTCTATGTTGCTCATTTGCTGCAGTAGAGGACACATTGTTGTTACGTCTTCTTGGGGATGGAGGGGTAGGTACCAGGCTCTCGTTATTATCAGCCATAATCTGTTCTACACAACATCTCACCAGTTGTCAGATTATAATCCGTTAGTACAAACGTCATATTCTCTATAGCTACATTGCTAATTACCCACCCTGAAATTACTGGACTGATCAGAGCCTCAGTTCGATTATTGCACGAAATCACTAATGCAAATCCTCAAACCAGGGCTCTGATACCAAATATTGTAACACCGTATTTTCTTAATCAACTTTGAAATACGCGCGGAAGATTAATTTGTTGGGAAATTTGCTAAGTCATTGAAACTGTTGAACATGCAAAGGTAAAACTGTTAGAGTATTTTGGGGATAACAGTTGAAAACTGTTAGACGGATACGAAAACAGTTGTAACTAACAGTTGCTGCAAGGTTTACAACTGTTAGTACAAAAGCTCAGAACTGTTAGTTCACAAAGTCAAAACTGTTAGAAGGCCTTGAAGTGAAGACTGTTAGAAGACATGCAGAACTGTTTCATCAACAAACAGTTTCTGTTGAGCGAATCATGGAAGATGCTATCTTTGAGGATCTTTGTTATCAGAATTGAAGATTATCAAGATTATCTCGGAAGATAGAAGATTACCTAACTGTCAACAATTCAAGGAGGATCAAGAGTCTATATATACTTCATTAGATGATCAATTTAGTACGACGGCTTGATCTTATTATTTAAAGCATTTGTTCTTATTGTTATTTTTTGAAAGTGTTTAGCCTCTAAGTTTCATTGAATCCTAAGAACAGTTTGTGTTCTTCGTCTAACACAAAAGTTAGATTAGAGGTGTAGGTGAATATTGTAATCATCATTGGTTATTAATAAACATCTGACGGTTGAAAGTATTCTTATTGTGGTGACTGATTTGAATTGCTATTGTGTTAAAAACCTTTTTTAATCGATTAAGTGTGATTCCGCAACTTCTTAGTTGATTGTGATCAAACTTTAAGATTATCTTTAAAACAACTTTAATTCAATTTAAAAGATAGTTCTTGTTTTTGATATTCGACATATATGATCCTGACAAGTGGTATCAGAGCCTTATCATTAAGGTTCCTTTGATCACCAGTTAAAGGTTTTTCACAGATCTGATGTGTTTGTTTTTCAATTGTCTTTTTCAATTAATTTACTGCAATGGAATCCGGTGGATCTTCTGATAACACTAGATCTGGATCAAACATTCGTGTTCCTATGATCAAACCAACTGACTTTGAGATATGGAAGTTGAGGATCAAGCAGCATGTCCAATTAATGGACTATGCTGTTTGGGATATCATCGAGAGTGTTCCTACTGCTACTGTTGATCTTGATGAAACAGGAAAACCAAAGAAGAAACCACCACCAAAGACTGATGATGAGAAGAAAGAGAGAATGATCGAGATGAAAGCACTCAGCATCCTTCAAATTGCTATTCCAAATGAGTATCAACATCAGTTTAAGAAGTTTGATAATGCTCATGAACTGTGGAATGCATTGGAGAAGAGGTTTACAGGGAATGCAAGTTCCAAAAGGAACCAAAAGGATCTTCTGAAATAGGCCTATGAGAACTTTGCTAGTGGAAAAAATGAGAGTATAACTCAGATTTTTGATAGGTTTTATAAGCTGGTGAGCCAACTTGAAAGTGCTAAGGTTAGGCTAGAACAAGATGAGATTAATAGGAAGTTTCTTAGGTCTTTGAGTGAAGAGTGGACTGTGTATGCTGCACAATGGAGAACCAAAGATTCTTTAGAAGATATAGAGTTAGATGATTTATATAACAGTCTAATTGTGTTTGAGGGAGAGATAGAAGGAAAAAGGAAGTCAATGACTTCAAGTCACAATGCTGCTCTCCTTTCATCCTCAGGTATGAACTCTAACCATTCATTATCTAAAACTGTTGATGTGTGTGCAGGTAACAGTTCTGCAGCTGTTGATGTAAATACCCCTGATGCTGTACTTGAAGCATTCCTTGCCAGCCATGCAAATTCAACCCTCACCAATGAGGATCTTGAGCAAGTGCATCCTGATGATCTTGAGGAGATGGACCTCAAGTGGCAAATGGCCATGTTAAGTGTCAGAGCAAAAAGGTTCATTAAAAGAACTGGCAGGCAAAACATGAACGTCAGGGCTGATGGTAAGGCTGGGTTTGACAAATCCAAGGTCAAATGCTTCAAATGTCAACAACCTGGTCACTTTGCAAGAGAATGCAAATCTGGTGGACAAGGTCAGAATCAAGTACAAAGGCCAAATCAAACCTCAACTGCACTGGTCTCACAGGAAGGTCATGGATTTGATTGGATTGATCAAGCAGAGGAAGCTACTCATAATGCTGCTTTGATGGCTTTGACTGACTCCTCCATCAAACTGGATTCACCAGAATCAGAAGAAATACAGGTATCTTCTAAATTATGTCCAGGTGAATGTAGGGCTATTGTTAAAAGGTTTAGGGAGCATAATAAAAAGGTGTGTGCTGCTCTAAGCAAATTGGAGGAAAGAAGGTATGAAACAAGTGCTGTTATTGAAAGCTTTGAACAGAAAATCAAAGATTATCAAGCTAATGAACTACAGATGGATTATGATAGAAAGTATCATAAGTGGGAGAAGGAGCAACTTCAAGAAGAGATTGACAACCTTAAGAAGAAGTTGATTGAGAAAGAAAGTAAAGTAGAGGAGCTAACAAAGAAGTTGGATGGTGTGGATATGGACTTGAGTATGTTTAAAGCTACAAATCTTAAGCTTGAAACCTTGCTACAATCTCAAATCAGAGATAAAGTTAAGACAGGTTTAGGATACAAAGAAACCCCACCTCCATACAACCACAATTACATCACACCCATGTCTGATATAGCTGATAGGTATGTCAATGAACCATTGGAAGATGGATTGAAGTCAGCTGATCCACAATTTGATAGTGAAGAGGAAGTGTCAGTGGAGGATGTAAGTGATGATGAGGGAGTTGTGAAGAAAGATGAAGTCATTCCTTATGAAAATCACATCTGTTGTGAACCTGAAGCACCAAAATCCTCTTTACAACCTGTGATGTTTGTAAAAGCATCCTCTAACCCATTCAGTAGTGAACCAAAACCATTCAAAGAAGTGTTTGCTATAAACAGTTCTACAACTATTGCAAACAGTCCCCAACTTTATACTAACAGTTCCAAACAGAACCCAAACAGTTCTAAGCCAAAAACCTCAGCTGTTGGTATGAAAACCAAGGGAAAAGAAAGGGTGAATGAATTTGAAATTGAGAAACCAAGGTTGAAAGCCTCAAAACCACAGGTTCAACCCAAATCAGTAAAAAGGCATACTGAAAAGCCTATTTGCACATGCAAACAACATGGTGTGCAAAAATTTCCTTCTTTAGCTCATGTGAGAGGAAATCAAAGAAACAGGAACCAACTGTGGGCACAAAGAACTGGTGTGCCTATTGTCAAAACCAAAAGATGTCATATTTGTGGGAGAGCAAATCATTTGGCTCAAAACTGTTATCATAACCCACAGGTCTATAGCCCTCAGAAGCCAAAGCACAGAAAACAGACTAACAGTTCTACAACTGTTAGGCCAAAACCCAACAGTTCCACAACTGTTCAGCCAAAACCTAACAGTCCTACAACTGTTAAACCAGAACCAAAGACTGTTGTGCCTGTTGAACCAAAAACTGTTGGCCTTGCTTGGAAACCAAAAACTGTTATTCTCAATGATTCAAATGCTGTTTGTTCCAAAGATTCAACTGTCAATCACAACAGTTGGAAACCACATGTTCTCACTAAATATTCTTCCCACAATTTAGAGAAATCTAATTGGGATGAAATCAAACAAACTCGAACTGTGTTTAAATATTATGATTCAAATGGTGTACCTAAGACCTGCATGGCCTGGGTACTTCCTGCTACTAATTAATTGTTTACTTGTGCAGAGCATTCATAGGGCTAATCAAGGAGGAATTTGGCATGTGGATAGTGGATGCTCAAGGCACATGACTGGAAATCCACAATGTTTGAAGGATTTCAAAAGAATCAATGGAGGATTTGTAGCATTTGGAGGAAATCCAAAGGGAGGAAGGATCACAGGTAAAGGAGCTGTTGAGGCAGGTACACTTACTTTTAATGATGTTTTCTTTGTTGAACAGCTTAAATACAATCTGTTGAGTGTATCTCAAATCTGTGACAATGGAAACAAAGTCATATTTTCTGATACTGAATGCATTATCCTTGCAAAAGATTTTAAATTTGATGAAAAGGATGTTCTTTTAAGAACACCTAGAAAGGATAATGTGTACTGTCTTGATACGCAAAAGATTGCAAAACAGAATGTGTTGAGTTGTTTACTCTCAAAGGCATCTCATGATGAGTCTTCAATATGGCATAGGAGGATGTGTCACATGAATTTTAAAACCATGAATTTGTTAGCTAAAAACAATTTGGTAAGAGGTTTGCCCCAAAAAGAGTTCTCATGTGATGATCATTGTGTGGCATGTCTTAAAGGCAAGCAACACAAAACTTCTTATAAGTCCAAAGAGATTTCTTCCATTACTGCACCTTTACAACTATTGCATATGGATCTTTTTGGTCCTACTTCTGTAGTGAGTATAGGGAAGAAAGCCTACTGTTTAGTCATAGTTGATGACTTCACCAGGTTTACTTGGGTTCAATTTCTTAGAACTAAGGATGAGGCTGCTGAGTTGGTTAAGTCCCTTATTCTTAGAATAGAGAATCAATCTGATTTGAAAGTGAAAGTCATTAGATCTGACAATGGTTCTGAATTTTAGAACTATGAGCTAAACAGTTTTTGTGAGGAAAAAGGAATTGAAAGACAGTTTAGTGCACCTAGGACTCCACAACAGAATGGAGTGGCTGAGAGAAGAAATAGGACGTTGATAGAGGCTGCTAGATCAATGTTAGCTGATTCTAGGCTCCCAATGACCTTCTGGGCAGAAGCAGTGAACACTGCCTGCTATGTGCAGAATAGGGTACATGTAGTCAAGTCCAAAGGCAAAACTCCTTATGAGTTGTTTCTCAAAAGAAAACCATTGATTAACTTCCTCAGACCATTTGGATGTCCATGCACTATACTAAATACCAAATCACAATTAGGCATGTTCGAGAGTAAAGCACAAGAAGGATTCTTTGTAGGATACTCCATTCAAAGTAAAGCATATAGAGTGTTTAACAATGTCACTAGGATCATAGAAGAGAGTATGAATGTCTCCTTCAATGAGAATAGGATCAATATGATAGGTAATGGTCCTGATTGGTTATTTGATATTGATGCATTGTCTAAATCTCTTTTTTTTGAGTATTCTACAGAAACAGTTGCAGGTACTCTTACAACTGTTAGCACAAGACCAACAACTGTTGGTGAAAACAAAGCCACTGAAGACTTTGTAGTGATCCCTGTGCTTCAAAATGATTGGTTCAATGCTGGTAATCCAATGAATGATGCTGCTGACTCTTCAAAGGATTTGGAATCTCCTGTTTCTCTACAATGCACTGAACCTGAAAATCAAACAGTTGCAGATCAGGTAAGTAATTCTTCTATGAATGATAGTGAATTTGAAATTGATTTTTCAAATTTAAGGCATGTACTGACTGAAGAAAACATCCCTACTTCAAGAGTTCACAAGAATCATCCCATTGAACAGATCATTGGTGATCCAACCACTCCTGTTCGATCTAGAAGTATGCTGCAAAGTGAAGGTAGTGGTGTGAATCTTGACCAATTTGATGTGAATGCCTGCTTTCTATCTCAGATAGAACCAAAGAAAGCAATAGAGGCATTAAAAGACCCTTCATGGATGGAAGCTATGCAAGAGGAACTGTTACAGTTCCAAATTCAACAAGTTTGGAAGCTAGTTGAACTTCCACGAGGCAAAAGAGCAATTGGCACCAAGTGGGTGTTCAGAAATAAGAAGGATGAGAGAGGGATTGTCATCAAGAATAAGGCTAGGCTAGTTGCACAGGGTTATACACAGGAAGAAGGCATTGATTATGATGATGTGTTTGCACCTGTTGCAAGGATAGAAGCCATCAGAATATTTCTTGCCTTTGCAAGTTTTAAAGGGTTTAAAGTCAATCAAATAGATGTCAAATCAGCATTTCTCTATGGTACTATCGATGAAGAGGTATATGTGTGTCAACCACCTGGTTTTGAAGACCCAAAATATCCTGATAGGGTGTATAGATTGGATAAGGCCTTGTATGGGCTACATCAGGCTCCTAGAGCTTGGTATGAGATATTATCCTCATATCTACTTGAGAATGGATTCAAAAGAGGCACCATTGATAAGACTTTGTTTACAAAGGTTGTTAAAACACAGATCTTGCTTGTTCAAATCTATGTTGATGATATAATCTTTGGATCAACAAATGACAGTTTGTGCAAAGAGTTTGAAGGTATCATGCAAAAGAAATTCCAAATGAGTTCCATGGGAGAACTTACCTTCTTCTTGGGATTACAAGTTAAGCAGATGCCAACAGGTATATTCCTTAGTCAGTCTAAGTATGTCAAAGACATTTTGGACAAATTTGGTTATCAAGATGTGAAGCTGGCCAGTACTCCAATGGAAACACACAAACAGTTGGGAGCAGACCCTGAGGGGGAGGATGTAGACATACACTTGTATAGGTCTATGATAGGTTCTCTAATGTACTTAACTGCTTCTAGACCAGATATAATGTTTGCTGTGTGTGTTTGTGCCAGGTTTCAATGCAGTCCAAAGATGTCACACCTATTTGCTGTAAAGAGGATCTTTAGGTATCTCAAAGGTCAACAAAAGTTGGGTCTTTGGTATCCTAAGGATTCACCATTTGATTTGGTGGCATACTCTGACAGTGACTATGGAGGAGCAAATGTGGACAGAAAATCAACTTCTGGAGGCTGTCAATTCTTTGGCTCAAGGTTGGTCTCGTGGCAGTGCAAGAAACAAACAACAGTTTCAACTTCAACAGCTGAGGCTGAATATGTTGCTGCTTTGAGTTGTTGTTCACAAGTGTTGTGGATTCAGAATCAGCTTCTGGATTACGGTTTGAATCTTTTGAATACACCTATTTATGTTGACAACACAAGTGCTATTAGCATTATCAACAATCTAGTGAAGCATTCCAAAACAAAGCACATTGAAATCCGATTTCATTTCATTCGAGATTGCAATGAAAAGAAGTTAGTCCATGTTTTAAAAGTTCATACTGATGATCAGTTGGCTGATTTGTTCACAAAAGCATTTGATGTGAGCAGGTTCACCTTTCTGATCTCAAATATTGGAATGATTAACTTAGAATAATAGTTGTTTGTTTTGACATTTTTCTCACTAACAGTTTGCAACTGTTAGTCTTAAGTCTAACAACTGTTTGTGCTTGTATTCAGGGAACAGCTGTGAGTGATTCAACTAACAGTTCTCAACTGTTAGTACTTGGAGTCCACAACTGTTAAGCAAATTGCATGTTCATTTAAGGGGGAGTATTTCATTTCAATAACAGTTGAAGTTCATTTCAAAAACAGTTCACAACTGTTAGTTCTTCATTGTCTTCAACTGTTAGGGGTATTTTAGTCTTTGCAACAACTCTGAGGATGTTTGAAATGCATTTAATATTCGAAACATATATAAACCATTCCCTCCTCAGAGGTTTCTTTACGCATACTGAACTTCGTTTGAACGCTAAAACCCTAGAATTTTGCTATCAAATCGCCATGGCTCCCCTTCCATTCGTCAAGGAACATAACATGCTTGCTTTTCTTTCAAAACCCGATGATCTTCACACGTTTCACGATATGATTGATTATCTCTCAATGTCCAATCTCAACACTGCTCTCACCATCAACCCTACCATATACACTTCCCACATTGATCAGTTTTGGAAACATGCTCAACTTCGAACAATTGATGACGTGCAATGGATTGATTCTACCATTGATAATTTGAATGTCTCGATCTCTGAGGACACCATTCGCCACCTCCTACAACTCAATGATAGTGAGGGTGAGTATTCTGATTCAGTTTCACTACATTTTTTGCATGCCGAGCTTGTTAAGCTTGGGTATGAGGGCCCTTCAGGGAAGGGTACATTCTATAAGGGTCGATTTTGTGCTCACTGGAAGTATTTGATCCATACTCTCCAGCAGTGCATTAGTCCTAAAAGAACAGGATGGAACGAGTTTGGAAGCAACATTGCTTTGGCCTTAATCTGTTTGGCCAACAATCGTGGCTTCAACTTTTCAAAATTAATTTTCAATGGCATGGTAAAACATCTAGGGACCAAGTATGGTCTCTTTTTTATGTATCCTCGATTTGTGCAAGTTTTGTTAAACTTTTTGATGCCAAATCTAAAAATACACAAGAGGGTCATTATTCCCTCTGCTCATGTGGCTTCCACATTGAGCAAGTTGTTGGTTAATGGGAAGAACTTCTCAGGCACCATAACTCCACCACTCTCTGCAATGGTGGAGTTCTTGTCAAGAAACAGAGTTGCCAGGGGTGAGCATGAAGCCCACACTATTGCTACACCACCACCTTTGGATCCCACAACTCAAGATACACAAATATCCCTTCTGCTCCCATTCGAATAGCTACAACACAAGCCCCTACATTGAAAACATTTAGAAAGAAGAGAAAAACTGTTGGTGCTCCTTCCACCACAGTTAGAGAACCCCAAACTGTTAGCCCTGCACAGGTGCATTCACCTGTGCAGAACATCGAAAGGGAACCTTTGGTGCCGTCTCCCAGGCACAATGAGGAGGTGATCATTCCTTAAGAGGGTGATCATGTGGTTCATGAGGCTGACACTACTGTTTCATACGCAAGGGATGATCATGACAGTGCCAACATTATTAAGACCTCAACCACGGCAACAGAGACTGATAAAACAGTTTCTGGAAATCCCCAGTACCAAGAACAAAGGGGTGCTAGTGAGGGAACTTTTACAAGTGATCCACTAGTTCAATCTGCCGATGATATGTTTACAATGGCAATATTGGATGACATTGAGGCTAGCATGAAACAAAAAGCATTGACGAATCCTGAATTGGTACCATTTGTTGCTGCTTTCCTTCATCTCAAACATAAGAATTCTCTACGGGAAAAGCTTCTTGCCAAACACAACGAATTACTCATCAAGCAAGATAGGCAAATTCGATTCTTGTCAGAAACCTTAAAGAAGGCAACTGATGTTCTTCAGGTTCACGATCAATTCCTCCAAAAGTCCAAATCTTCTGTCAGACCTCCCTCTAAAACTGTTCCAATCAAAAAGGGGGAGAGAACTTCTGTCATTCCAAAAACAGTTGCCAAACCTAAACAAACAGTTGTGCAGAATGAACCAACAGTTGCTGCTGAAGTACTGAAACAGTTGTTGAAGTTGCTAAAACAGTTGCTGAAGTTGATGAAACTGTTGTTGAAGTTGTGCAAACAGCTGTAGTTGAAGAAGAAAAGTTATCAGCGGTGGATAGAGTGATGATTAACAGAATGGTTATGCAAGGTGACTATCCAACCACTGAAGCTTTCAGATCATGGTCCAAAGTCAAACAAGATTACTTAATTGAAATAAGTGCTCAAACTCTCAACATCAGCACATTTAAAATGGCTCAAAGGATCGATGATGGATGGCTAGAAGGGAAGGTAACGAAGTTGGAACCACTTCCTCCTAAAGCAGGGTTTAAAGGCATTGCTTTTGCTGAGAAACAGAAAGAAGAAAAGAAAGAAGAAAAGATGCCTCCTGTATCAGTAAAAGGAAAGGAAGTGATGGTTGATATTCCCAAGCTGAAACTTTCTAAAGAACAGCAAGAAGAACGGGATAGGGAATATGCACAGAGATTGAATGCTGAGCTTGAGTTGCAAGAACAATCAGATTTTGAACTAGCTAAAAAGATAGGTGCTCAAATGACAAAAGATTTAGAAGAAGAAGAGAAAAAGGAGAAGGAAGCTGCTGGTAAGGGAGTAAAAAGAAAAAGAGTTGTAAAGAAGAAAACAGTTCCACCTCCCAAGCCAGTAGTGGAAAAGAAGAAACCCTAACCAGTCCAAAAACCCCAACCAGTCCAAAAACCCCAACAGTCTGAAGAAAAAGCCAAAATAGGCTTGGTCAAAACTATTTTGCAAGATAGACTCTCAATGGAGATAAAAGAAAGAATTGACAAACTTGAAGCTCAAAAGTCACATATCAAAGAATGGAGGTTTGAAATGCTGAGAGTGGAAACTGGAAAGCAGGGAGTCACCATTGTTAGAGAGGTAGATACAATTGAAAGCTATGTCAGTTTCACTGCAATGATGGATAGTGTGACCAGGAGAGATGTACAAGAAATGTATGAATATGGGGTAAGTCATTTTGGAAAGGATGCTGTAATTGAGATAAAAGTATTGTTGGTGCATTTATCGAGTATATGCAATCCACAGGGAGTGATGTCAATACTGACAAATGATGAAAGATTTCCAATATTGACTGTGAAAGTTTTTGAAAAATCAAGGGTGTATAATCTTGTGACAAACAATGCTAAAACCCAATGGTTTGATCTTAATTTTGTTGATTATAGTAAGACCAAATTGATGTGCATGGTGAAGGCAAAGTATTATGGTCCTGTAAAGATAAGGGAAGATCTGGGAAGAAGACTGAAAGAAAGGTTGGAGCTGATAGAGAAAAAGAAAATGTAATTTTTCTTTCATATTTTGATTGTAACAATTTTACTTTGCATAATTAATGTTAATATGTTCTTTGCTTATGTGAATGTTTCTATGGTTGAACCCTATAAAACAACTTAAGTGTATTGTACAATACTTTAAGTTAGGGGGAGATTGTTGGGAAATTTGCTAAGTCATTGAAACTGTTGAACATGCAAAGGTAAAACTGTTAGAGTATTTTGGGGATAACAGTTGAAAACTGTTAGACGGATACGAAAACAGTTGTAACTAACAGTTGCTGCAAGGTTTACAACTGTTAGTACAAAAGCTCAGAACTGTTAGTTCACAAAGTCAAAACTGTTAGAAGGCCTTGAAGTGAAGACTGTTAGAAGACATGCAGAACTGTTTCATCAACAAACAGTTTCTGTTGAGCGAATCATGGAAGATGCTATCTTTGAGGATCTTTGTTATCAGAATTGAAGATTATCAAGATTATCTCGGAAGATAGAAGATTACCTAACTGTCAACAATTCAAGGAGGATCAAGAGTCTATATATACTTCATTAGATGATCAATTTAGTACGACGGCTTGATCTTATTATTTAAAGCATTTGTTCTTATTGTTATTTTTTGAAAGTGTTTAGCCTCTAAGTTTCATTGAATCCTAAGAACAGTTTGTGTTCTTCGTCTAACACAAAAGTTAGATTAGAGGTGTAGGTGAATATTGTAATCATCATTGGTTATTAATAAACATCTGACGGTTGAAAGTATTCTTATTGTGGTGACTGATTTGAATTGCTATTGTGTTAAAAACCTTTTTTAATCGATTAAGTGTGATTCCGCAACTTCTTAGTTGATTGTGATCAAACTTTAAGATTATCTTTAAAACAACTTTAATTCAATTTAAAAGATAGTTCTTGTTTTTGATATTCGACATATATGATCCTGACATAATTACATTAATTACATAACTATAATAATATATAAGTGTAAAATACAGCTTTGAACTTGTTTGCTTTACAAAAGACATCTATAGTGTTATTCCAAATAGGCTCTTTACAAATCAAAATCGATATCAGAGTAAGATCAGTCCAAAAATCCAGCTCCACACTATTATCCACATACCAGGAGTATCCTGTAAAAGATTACAACAGTGGGGGATTAGCACAAAGCTAGTAAGAGAATAGATATCAAAGTACATACAAGGCATAAAGCCCAAACACAACAATGCTCATTCGTCAAAGAGAATCGGCAGCGTTGCAACACCTTCAACCAAGGTCGGCCAAAACCAAGGTTTACCAATAGCCCTGCTAACATGGATAACAGTACAACACCCTTTAGTACAACAAATGCTACTCAAGATCAGATACTGTATATCCCCAAGCAATAAGCCCAGCCAAACAAGCTGATCTCTGAATACGTCATGTATATATACAGATAAATAAGATATAACATCTTAAAGAGCAATTCAATCAGGAGTTACATCCCATATATCCAAAGATATATATCCACTCACCGATATCTTCAAAAGCTCAAGCTACTAAGCAATCTTATCTATTGAGTCTTGTCACCACCTGAGCAAACAACTACTAGTCAGTATTTGCTTAACTAATCACAATAAGCACAATACATCGTATGTACATAAAATCAACAAGTACATATCATCTATATGTATATTCAAATTAATATACCATCATTCACTATTACCCTTTACATACGGTAATTATGTGAATTCATTCAACTCCTTAGCTTAGGCAACACATATACTCCATTCATATGTCAAGGCTACACTTGATATACAAACTCATGTTTATCTTCAAGTCATCAAGGAGTTTATCTTTAATCGGATTGCTCATAAAACCCAAATTCCGAGCATAGGTAGTGTTAGAATTCCGATTATATTCAATTCCGGCCAATGGTCAATTCCGATAAAACCAATTCTGAGCTAAGGACTCAATTCCGATAATATCCAATTCCGAGCAAAGGCACATTCCGAGCCAATTGAATTCCGATATTAAAGTTCATTCCGAGAAGAGTCACAATCCGATAAAACATCAATTCCGAGAAAAGTGTTGGGGCATTTACCATTCTGATTTCATACTTAAAACCATAAATTCCGAGTAAATACAATTCCGATAGAATGGAAATCCCGAGCAAAGGTCATGCGTCAATTCCGATAAAATACACAATCCGAGAAAAGCCAATTCCGATAAAAGTTAAGGCAACAGCTCATTTACTCGGATTTCAACAAATTCCAATTATACTTATCGTAATTCACCAATTCCGGCAGATTCAACTTAGCAATTCCGATCTATTCATAACTTGAATTCCGATTCATTCATATTCATGCATAACTTTAACTTCTAATCTAATTTTAAGCATTCATTGTAATCCATATGTCCAGAATTCATTCTAAGCACACAAGGAACATAACTAACATAGATTACTAACATGCAAGCATCCTAAATCGAGAATCATCATATTTAAGCAATAATCGGAATTCACACACACACACACACACACACACACATATATATATATATATATATGTATATATATATATATATATATATATATATATAAATCCGAAATTAAACAACAATTAATTATTCTAACAATTAATCAAGCTAACCTCTTGATGCAATTCACTTCAGTTAGCAGATTACTCAATTAAAATCACCAAATATCGATTTCAATTTCTCTTCTTCTTCTCTCGGCCGAATGCTCACGAAAGCACACAAACACCTTAACCAATTTCTTCTAATGCATGCAATGTGTGTGTTGGTGGTATATGGTGGGTTAAGTGTTAGAATGTGACACCTCAAAGCCCCCTCACACTTAATTAACATATAATTGACAAATAATACGTATTAATCAATTAAAACAATTAATTAAACATAACCCTAAGGTTAATTAAATTAATTACCTTATTAATCTAGGCTGGTGAGGAGGATGTTACAAATAACATCATACATGACCTTAAAGCAGAACGTGTTGGTGCGGAAAATGATTCAGAAATTCTTAAAAATGATCAACAACTTCTTTGTTTAAAAATAAAAGAATTGGAAGACCTTCTCATTAAAAGGGGGCAAAGTGAACAAACCATCTTTCTATACAAACAAAAGGAACGACCTTTTTTAATATGGACATTCGATGGACTTGGTTTCGAAAACCCAAGTGTTTTGAGCAAAGTATCAGCCAAACAATTATATAATGCACATCTTTTTGGCGAAGGACTCACTCAACGAATGAAATTTGTTGGTCAAAAAGAAGAACGACTTGAAGAGGATATCAAACGACCCTTATACCTCAAAACTGAAACTCCCTTCAACTATTCTGACCTCAATGACTCATACTTCACTTTCCCCATCCCAACACTTAACTCTGTTGTCACCACACCTGTATATACAGATGAGGAACTCTATACTCCTGAAGTGCCAAAACCCCAATTTTTATACATTCCCCACAAGGAATTGCAGCAAAGGTTTCAAACCTTACAAGAGTTTTGTTTCACTCATCTAGTTCAAGAAGACCTTACCAAAGCCATCCAACCAGAAACCACATCTGAAGTCATCTCAGTTTCAGAAAAACTCCCTGAACCCTCACAACTAGTTCAAGAAAATGCCATCCTCCACAAGCGTCTCTAAACAGTTTTCAATCTTGATGGCAAAATCATTGACGACTTGTGCAAAGAAAACTTCACATTGCTTGAACGAATCAAAGAAGTCAAAACTGCAATGGAACCACCTTCTCCATTCACCTTCTCACCACAGGGAACTGTATTTGATGAACGAATTGAAGGTTCCAAACATGTATCTACATCTTCTCAAGATGTCAAACCTGAGATAAAATCTGTTAACAAGTCATCCATGGTAAATCTAAAACTTAAACAGATTTTCAAACCAAAACAGACACCCACTTCCACTTCTAATCTCACTTCTCATATGCCCATGGATATACCTGAATCATCCAAAGCAGCAGCCAGTCGACCCAAACTACATACTAACGTTTTGTCTTCTGCTGCAGATGTGAAGAAGTTCGAGAGTGAAGAGCGTAAAATAAACATAACCTGGAAGAGAGTTATTCCTAAGTCAAATAGGAAATGTTCAAACTTTATCCAAATATGTAAACACATTTTGATGTTTGATTGTGTCTGTAATCATTCACGTTTACATGATCAAATTGCATCTTCAAGGTTTTGTATTAGTGATGGTTGTCTCCATGGTCATTGTGAATTTAATTGTGAATATGATCAATTAAGAAAACAAATCGGAATTAAACCATGTGAGGACTGGACAGATTTTTACGCTAATCAAATTTGTGTTCCATTTGTAAATTCAAGAGGTGACATCATTCATCAATGGATCACCACACGTCAGTCACATGCACTCAAGCGTTTAAACAGATCAAGACGCTTACTGACAATCAAAGAGCTAGAAGTCTACAGGAGACAGGGTTATGATGCGTTCAAAAAGGCTTGGGTTGCTCAGGAGAAACTTTTGCATTCTCAGAAACAATCTCGCAATCCACCTTCCAAAACCTCTAAAACCAAGCCATCATCCAATCAACGAGTAGCAAAGCCTACTACTCGCAGTGCTCCAGTTCAGTAAAAGAAAGTTGATGTGCCGAGGCCACAGCGAATTCTTAAGAATTCATCACCAACATGGATTCGCAAACATAACGCTTCCGCAACTCTACCAAATCCAAAACCTCCTATTCCATCAACTGTTAAACCAGCAGTGGTAACGAAACTTCCTTCTAAGCCAACTCCTTCCAAATCTACTATTTCTCGACAAAAGATTAAACCCACATGGGTAATTAAGGATAGATCATTAGAAGTTTCACCACCACAAGTAGATACAATCACTACTCAACCACTTCTAGGAACTAACAATCAAGGACCCATTCATATATGGGGACCTAAACATGTTTTACTTTCTTTTTGTAGGCACCTCACTTGTGGTACCTGGACTCCGGTTGCACCAAACATATGACTGGCAACAAAAGTCTTCTCAAGAACTATGTTCCTAAGTACTCCGGGAATGTACGTTTTGGGAATGACAATGTTGCACCAATAATGGGGTACGGAGACATAGAGAAAAATCACATCAAGATCAAGAGACTCTCCTATGTTGAAGGGTTGGGTCAGAATTTGTTCAGCATTGGACAGTTCTGTGATAAAGACCTAGTGGTAGTGTTAAAAAAGAACAAATGTTCTGTTTTAACTTAAAATGGAGATGAGTTGCTGGCAGGTTCAAGAAAATCTAAACTGTATTCCATTGATTTGGAAAAGTATGACTCCCCTACCTCTGTGTGTCTACTGTCCGAAGCATCTACGGATCTTACTTGGCAATGGCATAGAAAACTCTCTCACCTGAACTTTCAAAATATTAACAAACTAGTCACGAGTGACTTCGTGAGAGGCATTCCCAAATTAAGGTTCAAGAAAGATCATCTGTGTGCAGACTGTGAGAAAGGAAAGATGAAGAAGGCTTCACATAAATCTAAACAAGTATTTAGCACTATGAATCCTTTGGAACTCCTGCACATGGATCTCTGTGGTCCTATAGAATCTAGTCCAAGAGTAGGAAGAAGTATATTCTAGTCATGGTGGATGACTACTCCAGATATATACTTGGGTCAAGTTTCTGCGATCAAAAGATGAAGCCACTCCAACAATCATTTCCTTCATCAAGCAACAGCAGAACAAGCATAGTCAGAGTGTTGTCTCTATCTAGACAGACAATGGAACTGAATTTAAGAATAGTACTCTGAAGAGCTTCTGTGACCTTGTAGAGATCAGCCATCAGTTCTCTGCTGCATACACACCACAACAAAGTGGTGTAGTGGAACGAAGAAACATAACTCTGGTTGAAGCTACCCGAACCATGCTATCATATTCTGGGCTCCCACCTTCCTTTTGGGCTGAAGCAATCAGCACCGCCTGCTACACGCAGAACCGCTCTTTCATTAATAAACGCTTTAATAAAACTCCATAAGAACTGGCCAATGACATAGTGCCTAATATCAAATACTTTCATGTCTTTGGTAATAGGTGCTTTGTACTGAATGACAAGGATAATCTAGGAAAATTTGCTCCCAAAGTTGATGATGCTATTTTCTTAGGTTATTCTACTAAGTCCAAAGCCTACAGAGTTTTTAATAAACGAACAAAGAGCATTGTTGAAAGCATCAACGTAACATTTGATGATGCATTGAATGTTACAGATTTTCCACCAAAATCAACAACAAACGTTTCTGAACATACCTATTCAGGACCGGTGCTTTAAAATAAAGCATCAAACAATCCGTCCAGTTCAAATACTAATCTTGACTTTATGTTTGATTACTTTAGATCTGAATATTCTCCTGTTTTAACTGACAACAGGGACAACACAGATGTATAAACAAGTGTTACTATAATGGCTCCTACGGTCACTGAGACGAATCCATTTGCAGATCTCTATGCATAGGATTCCCCTTTGCTTTCTGTCACTCGTCCCCCTGTGAATTCTCAGATTCCTGACCCAGAGAGTCCTCTTGTGTTTGATTCAGACCCACATTTCTCTCCTGAAGATGAAGAAGAAGCACGACACCTACAGGATCTCATTCCTTCATCTTCCACTTCCCATGAAATTAAATGGACCAGACATCACTCTGAAGAGAACATCATCGGAGATCCTTCAGTTGGCATTCAAACAAGATCAGCAACAGCAAACGAATGTCAATTCTCGGGTTTCTTAAGCATCACTGAACCCACCAAGACTTGTGAAGCATTAGATGATCCAGATTGGGTAATTGCAATGCAGGAAGAATTACACCAATTTGATCGTCTCAAAGTTTAGAGATTAGTTCCTTTAGTATATGGAAAATCTGTAGTTGGAACTAAGTGGGTATTCAAGAACAAAAGGGATTCGGATGGAGTGGTTATCCGTAACAAATCTAGGTTGGTTGCTAAAGGCTACAATCAACAGGAGGGCATTGTTTATGATGAAACATTTGCCCCTGTTGCTCGTATTGAGGCTATCAGACTCTTTCTTGCTTATGCAGGCTCCAGAAGCTTCCGTGTCTTTCAGATGGATGTGCACACAGTTTTTCTTAATGGTGTACTTAAAGAAGAAGTTTATGTCACAGCCAGAGGGGTTCATCAATTCTAAACATCCAAATCATGTCTACTTCTTAGATAAGGCCTTGTATGGGTTAAAGCAAGCTCCACGTGCATGGTATGATGTCTTATCTGACTATTTGATTGGTGAAGGCTACTCCAAAAGAAAGACTGATTCCACTCTGTTCACAAAGATCAAAGGTAGGGACAAGATATTAGTTTAAATCTATGTGGACGATATCATTTTTGGGTCTACCAATCCAAAATACAGTGAAGAGTTTGCCAAGATCATGGCAAACCGATTTCAAATGAGTATGATGGGAGAGATGTCAATCTTTCTCGGACTCCAGGTGAAGCAGCTAAGTCATGGCAGTTTTATTTGCCAATCCAAGTACATCAAAGATCTTCTAACGAAGTATGATATGATTAATTGCACACCCATATCCACACCCATGGCTGCTAAGGCATAGCTATCAGCAGATCTTGATGGTTCTCTTGTAGATCTGAAAACTTACCGTGGGATGACTGGATCACTACTGTATCTCACTGCTAGTCGTCCAGACATCATGTTCTCTACCTGCCTCTGTGTCAGATTCCAGGCGAATCCTAAAGAGTCACATCTTCTGGCAGTTAAGTGGATATTCAGATATCTCAAAGGGTCTATGGATCTAGGTCTGTGGTATCCCAAAGACTTAAATCTGGATCTTCATGCTTACTCAGATGTTGACTATGCCGGTTGCAAGATTGATAGGAAAAGCACATCTGGTAGTGCACACTTCCTGGGTGATCGTTTAGTCTGCTGGGCCTCCAAGAAGCAAAACTGTGTATCCACTTCTACAGCTGAGGCTGAGTATGTTGCTGCTGCAATGTGCTGTTCTCAAAGTCTTTGGATACGCACACAGTTGTCAGACTTTGGCCTGAGGTACGACAAAATTCCATTGCTATGCGATTCCCAGTCTGCCATAGCTATCTCCTGCAATCCGGTACACCACTCTAAAACTAAACACATTGATATTCGTTATCACTTCATAAAAGATAACGTAGAGAAAGGTCTTATTGAGCTCCAGTATGTTCCTACTGAAAATCAGCTCGCTGACTTGTTTACCAAACCACTAGATGAAAGTCGCTTCACTGAGTTGGTATCCAAGTTAGGCATGCTAAACTTGCAAATATAACATGCTGGTGCTCCATCTCTCCTTTCTTCCTTTTTGTTTAGAGTAGGTATTACACTGTTTGTTCTTTGTGCAGCTTCCTGATATAACACTCAAGGGGGAGTGAGTTTCTGGTGATACACATGTATCATATGTGTAGGGGAATACACATACTGCACATGTGTAGGGGGAGAAGTATACAACTGACACATTCCCTAAATCTTGAAAATTCTCATCAATAGATGCAAGAGTCTGGGGGGAGTGTGTCAGACAAACATTCAAATAAACCATATCTGGAAAATTAAAATTTTCAAATCTCAAAATTCAGATATCTTGATTTTTCAGAAGTTTTCCAAGTGTTGGGTTCTGTTTCAAGCAATCTCATCCTATGCTTCAATCGCATGGACTCTCTTGAAACCCAACAAAATTAATTTTTCCAAGTATTGGTTCAATCGCATGGAATCAATCGCATTGGTCATCAATCGCATGTTATTGACCTATATGGATCAATGACCAATCGCATGCGATTCAAATAAATTGATAGCAAGTCCAAGGCTTAATCGCATGCGATTGATAAACAAAGGGTGAATCGCATGCGATTGGAAACCAAAGGGTGATTCGCATGCGATTAACACACCAAAAGGTGAATCGCATGTGATTAAGAACTTCTATAAGCCGGGTTGTTTTACCATGCGATTGCCCCTATCAGCCGCATTTTTTACATGTTTTTGGTCCAATCAACGAGTGACACGTGTCCTTTTTCAATTTATAACCGTCCCATCAGATTACCAAGCTTCTTTTACATGATTCCTAAACTCGAAATTTCCTTAAGTTTTCTCTTGATTTCTTGGTTACTTTAGCATACGAATCCTCTCGTTACTCTGCCAAAATTTACACTTTTAGTCTCAAAACACTCCTCATAACAAAGGTAAAAACTTGTACGGTTTACATTTTGAAAATTTTGAGTTAAAAGGGTAATTTTTGGCATTAGAATATCCACCTGCGATAGTTGGTTTCGAGACTTCGAAGGGATTTTTGGGACACGAAACAAACTCGTTTGATCCAACAAAGTATACAATGGGTATATTGAACACATGGGGAACACTTTGATGCAAAAATATTTCAAAAATCTCGAAGAGTGTTCTTCGTGTTCTTGGGGGGTATGAACATACACTAACAATTTGGTTTTTGGCTCAAAAAGGGGTGTTAGGATGATTTTTTGACTATGCTCCAGTACTACAAAGTTGTTTATTACTATCTAATTGCTATATTAAAAGTGTCAAAACAACTTTTTTATACTTAAAATCATCCTGTACACAATGGGCTTCTCAGAGTTGACTTTTTTCTCACAAGTTTTCAAACTCTATAGTTTTGGTCAACTTGGTCAACTTTTAAACACTTATCAAAGGTTGACCAAATATTCAAAGCTGCAAGTTGTTTTCTTGCATATCTCTTTATCTTTAACTTAACGGTTTTATCTATCTGCACAGATAAGATGGCACAAGCTGTACGTGACCCAGAGGAGATCATGCCCAGAGCCGAGTTTCTTAACACTGGCTCTCATGAAAACAATCATTATGTTGACCTAACCAAACTTAAAAACCCAACCTACCCCATTGTCACCGAGATCCTCAAAATCCATCCCCTAAACCATCTCCTTACATACAACCCAGCCACAACTGGCACCCATGTTCCTGAACTATATGTTCAAAATTTTTGGAAAACATGTGGTGTTCGGCTCAATAACAGGGGTTATGAGGTCATTCATTCTGAGGTCGACGAATTTCAAGTCAATATATCTCTTAATCGACTCAGAACAATTTTTGCCCTACCCACAGCAGACAGCAGACCTCCGGCAACAGACTTTGAAGACATCCCAAATGAGGATGCATGTCTTGCGACAATAAGGGAGATGGGGTATGATGGTGAGCTAACCAGGAAAAGCCAATTCAAACACACCGGCTTGCATCCAAAGTATAATACATTTTTGACGGTGCTTCAAAGATGTCTCACCCCAAAGCATTCAGGCTACGAATTCCTAACGGAGCATCAGCTCAAAATCTTTGTAGCAGCTACAACTCATATGCATGTGGACTATGCATTCCTTATCTTCCAGGACATCAAAGCTACTATGCTCAGGAAGAACTCCCAAAAGAAGAAGGATGCAAACATGCTACCTTACCACCTCTTCCTACCAATGATCATCCAGTATGTGATGGTTCAGAATGCTGACATTCCTCGGAGGGCAGGTTTACCTTCTATTACTCCTAAACTTTTCTTGCATATAAAACCTGCCATTCCAGCCAACCTGCCAATTCCAAGACCATTCCCTGTATCTCTACTAGACCTATGTAAACAGAATGACATTGTTGTGGGTTATACGGAGAGTGTAGGAATACCTCCCATGGTCGTGCCAGAGCCGGCCAGACCTGCCCAAGGAGGAGTAGCACCTGGTGAGGATTTAGAGGTTAGGTCTCAGCCATCTATGGGAGATGCTGAGAGGGAAGTGGAGAGGGAAAATCAAGAGAGGGGCGGAGAAGAAGGTGAAGGTGATGTGATTAGAGAGGGAGGGGATGCATATGATCCCGCCACCGTTCAAGCCATTGTACAATCCCTTTCTACCACCACCCAAACCCAAGCTGTGGCTTCTAAACTTGGACTTGACATTTATGCGTCATCTAGTTCAGACTCTTCTCATGCTAAGTCAGCTTCTCAACCAGGTGGTGCCCCTGACTTTGAACCAGTACAATCACCATTGGGCACCCCTGAAAGACCCATTGAACAACCTACTGAAAGCACCCCCTCCTTCATGAAACTAACCGATCCACAAACAACCTCCCCTGATGTGACTGCCACTGCTCAACCTGCAACTGCAACTCCTCAAGCAGGTGGCCTTGTCATAAGTCTAATGCCTCCTACCCAACCCTCTGAAATTTCTACCACCCGACAAGCAATAGTCGCACCAGAACATGACATTCCAGTCACTTCTCCAAGTCATACATTATCTGTAGAAACTGGTTTTGTCACCCCTGACTCTCTACTTCAACCTGATCAATATGAGGGGTATGGTGCTGGTAGCGGTGAAGGTGAAGATAGTTTTATTGTTAGGAGTGCGAGTGATAAAGAAGAGGTGAGAAAAGAAAATATGAGTGCTGAGGGTCCCCCAAACCCAGAAATCCGGGAAGCCACATCTGCTGTGGGGCCTAGCACTGTTGGGCCTCATATTGAAGAAGTCGCGGTGATCCCACCCGTGCAAGTTTCTGCCCCACAAAGCCACTACGGTGTCTCTCAACAGTCACCGTCTTCATTGCACAGGGTTATAGCACATTCCCTAGGTCTACCCCAATCGGGTGTTAGACCTATTGAACATAGAGGACCGCCTCCCTCGTCCTTGACTCCTTTTGATGCACGATTTGATATACCACGGATTTCCGTATATCTTGACCAACACCATGTTACCATTGATGCACTGAGCTTGTATGTTCAGCAAGTCTCCACAACTTCTATAGGTGGTACCTCTGAAGGTGTCATTCGAGGATTAGAGGGAAATCCTGTTGGAGCCAACATCCCTGCTGCTCTAGTAGGTGGTACTGCCTCTGTGGCGGGTACCTCAAACAGAACTCTTCGTGATTCCGGGTTTGTGACACGTGCAGAACTTCAAGATTATATTCAACAATCCGTGGCACCCTGTTGGTGCATAATTGTAAATCCCTAGTTCTTATCAATCCAATATATACATGTTTATTAATTTAAATGTGTTTTGATTAATTGTTTACATGTTTATATATTCGTAGTAATTCTATGTGAATATCTTAAGCTTACAAGTACTAAATCATGTGTTGATGTGAGTTTGGAAGTTTAAGTGTGTGTGAGAAATCACCACGTGCGAAGTCATGTACACTACGTGCGTAGTGGATCTCACTACGCGCGTAGTGAGTAGGTCGGTTTAAATCTACTTAATTATTGTTAAAATAATCAGTACGCACGTACTGAACTAGCTACGTGCGCAGTGATGGGCATCACGTGCGTAATGAAGTTAATTACTCTATAAATACTTCCTAACCCCGCATTAGCGCGGGTAATCGACTGGGTAACCTACGTAATCGACGATACTTTACGGAAGCCTTTGCAATCGACCTGATAAGACCTTAAGCCTACTAAATCGCGACTTTAAGCCTCGTAAACGAATACTGTGTGTTTAATCCGAATCCAAGGGCAGCCTTAAGCATCTCTGTGTGAGTTCTTAGAGTGTGTTCTTGTTTCTACTCTGTGTTTTTCACTGTGTGATACTGTGTGCCGGACACCTAAGCAGATCTTAGAATCCTTAGGAGGTTTGGGAAATAGAATTCCGCGCTATTTCTCATCCTAGATCAGTCCTAGCATTAGGGTGTTTTAGTTTAGTTTAGAACCCCGTCCCCCAGCCGGTCCTACAAAGTGGTATCAGAGCCTTGTGCTTTGATTGATCACTTTTCCTTTAGGATTTCGTGATCTAGGTGTCGATTAGGCCTGTGTGTTTGTCCTTTTCGTCATTTTTAAACCGGTTAGTAGGTCGAACATAGGTCGTTTTGCGTTAAAAAAGGTCGTGTTTTTTTGTTAACTGTTTGAGTTTTACTCGTGCGAAGTGATTCCCCGTGTGTGCGTAGTAATCCTTAGTGCGTGCGTAGTGTCGTAGATCATCTAGAATCTTCATCAAGCTGTGTGTTCATTCCGTGCGTAGTAGCTATTCAACGCGTGCGTGGTAAATACATTTCGTGCGTGTTGAGTCTGTGTGATAATTTTTCCTTTAAAAATATTTTAAGTACTCCGTGCGAAGTGGATTCACTCCGTGCGTACTAGGTTGTTAGTTCGTGCGTATTACAGTCTGTGTGTTTTCAAGTCATTTCGTACGTAGGTCTTTCACTTCGTGCGTAGTGTTCTGTGATCGTGCGAAGTGTTCTTCATTCCGTACGAAGTGTTCTAAAATGTCTGACATGAGTGCAATGGCTTCCAAACAAACAATAACCGCATTAAGTAACTTAATAATGGACAATGAACAGGGAGGCATTAATAAAGTACCCCGACTACTAACCATGGAAGACTACCCATTCTGGAAACCAAGGTTTGAGATCTTTATTGATGGAGTAGATCCTAGGTTACATCGTGCCATCTCAGCCGATTACGTTGTGCCAAAGGGAGAAGGGAACATTGAAGTTTCCTATGATCAAATGAGTGATGATCAACGTAAGGCGTATGATGCGGAGAAGAAAGCTTATTCCTATCTTATTCAAGCTATTCCGAATGAGATCTTTCATCAATTCCGACGATACAGAACATCACGTTCCTTGTGGAACGCCTTACAAAAGAGGAATGAGGGGAATGCATCTCTGAAGGAGCTAAAGGCATCTCAGTTAAGGAAGGAGTTTGATCACTTCACGTCATACGTAAATGAGAAACTTCCAGATCTGATCAACAGATACAACCATCTTCTCAGTGAAATGGATAGTCTGGGGGTGCAGATTTCCGAACGTCAACAAGTGGAGACTCTGTCTAAGGCACTACCAAATAGCTGGAGGCCTTTCATCATGATCTTGAAGAATGGTGAGGGATTTGAAGGAATGGACTTAAATGACTTCATCACCAAACTTAAAGAGCATGAACAAGAAGAGCAAAATCTAGACAGACTAAGCAGCTATGTGCAGAATCCATCGCTATACTGTTCTGGACCCATTGCTTCTCCAGCCACCTCATCCAATGCTCCGTTGCAGACAGCTTTTACTTCTAATGTCAGTCCTTCAAGCAAGTCTGTTTATGAAACTCCAAGTGAACCACCTTATTCCGCTCCTTCAAGCAAAACGTAAATGCCTGCCTTAAACACTGAAAATTTCAAACATGGCAGCACTGAAGAAGTTAAGGAGCATATGGGAATGCTTAGTGCATTGGTCACTTCATACGATGATCTGCTCAAGGGAAAGATTGGGAACGCTTATCTGACACAGGAAGACTATGACCAAATTGACAACGATGAGATGGAACGTCAAGATATCTTATGGTCATATGCCAACCTGGTAAGGAGAGCTAAAGCCTTAGTGAAGAGAACGGGGATGCAGATTACAGCAACCAAAGATACGAAGCTG
The DNA here is from genome assembly GCA_947179395.2 of Pulicaria dysenterica. NCBI lineage: Eukaryota > Viridiplantae > Streptophyta > Magnoliopsida > Asterales > Asteraceae > Pulicaria > Pulicaria dysenterica. Next base: position 17,526,279 of record OX359293.1, on the reverse strand, counting down.
GGTTTTGACAAGTCAGCTGTAACCTGCTACAATTGTGGTGAAAAGGGTCATTTTGCACGTGAATGTGAAAAGCCAAAGAACTCAGGACCCAAGTATCCCTTCAGAACCTCTCCAGGCAAAACGTCAAATACCACTACACCTAAGAAGGCTGAGTCACCTCATGAGGGATCATCCAAGGCAATGGTGGTAGTACAAAAGGATGAGGGGATTGACTGGTCAGTACACTTCCAAGATTCAGATACATTTGAAGTTGCTGAAACCAATCTGGCCAGTGTTCTAGATCTGAATGACGACTCTCAGTCTGAGGCAGACAGTGTACACGAGGTCAATGATGAAGAGTCTGTCCTGCCCACTGACGAGCAAAATGTGGCATCAACTTCTGAGCCAGCTGCCGAACCAACGCCAGTGCCTGTTCAACCTGAACCAGTAAATCAAAAGGCGTGCATGACTGGACAAGCTGATGTCAAAGTAAATCCTACACCTGGTCTTCCCTGTGTGTCGTGTAATGATTATGTGAAGACCATAGTATCCTTGAAATCTCAAGTCACTGAGCTAACCTCTAAACTGCATGAAAACTCTATCATTAAGGGTAGAGAAAAGACTTTAAAAGATAAAATTGAAAGTCAAAACAAACAGATTAGAGAACTAGAGGTAGCTTTGCTAAACAAACAGGATGCTATTGTTTTCTACATTAATCAGATTGATACTCTAAAACGGGAACTTGCTAGCTCCAAGGTCGATTATGATACTTTAAATCAGAAATTAAAAAGTTACTCAACTTCATCATATTTGTTTGAACACATAATCGACCGAAGACCACAAGGTTCTGTTCAGGAGAAAGACACGAAGACCTATTCGAAATGTCCACCACCAGTCTTAAACCAACTGGTGCAATCTGATGTCTTCGCTGAAGCTGACCAACTTGCTCCCAAAGTTGATACACCTTCTGCTTCAACTTCAAAACCAAATTTAAAAATGAAGGAGAAAGTTGGTGAGCCTCAGAGAAAAGAGCCTAAACCAGAAGAAAAACCAGAACCAGGTATGCGAAAGCTTCTAGGCAGTTCTTCTGGTCAAGGTTCCTTAATGCAAAATGTTCAAGCTGCACTTCGAACCATTGAGAAGGAGGGTGCAAAGTCTCCTGCAACCCGTCCTTATGAAGAAGTCAAAATCTTACCTAAACAAAGTGGTTTAGGAGTGCACCCCAAAGGTAAAGTTGAACCGAAGGAGCCACATACACCTGCCAAATCTTACTCTAACCGGGTTTGCTATGTGTGCAGGAGACCTGGTCACCTCAGTTATGAGTGTGATCAACAGCCTCAGAGCTCTAGGGGGAAAGTTAATTCATCTGAACCTGCTCAGAAAAATAAAATGTTTAATCAAGTTAATCAGAAATCAACTGACCCCCCTCAGCTCAAAAGGACAACTGGGGAAACTTCGTGTAAACCCAAGAGTCCTGAGGTAAGTGTGAAAGGGAAGGAGCCTATACATAAAGTCATTAACACTTCCAGTGTTTATCATAAGACTCCTCCCCGTTCAGACTTGCGATGGATAACAAAATCTGAACCTAAACCATCCAGTAGTCCAGATGCCATTGTAGACTCCAAAGCTACTGGTGTGTGGATTAATGTGCAAGTTGTTGGAGAAGATGGGAAACCCATGACCATTCGGGCTTGGGTTCCCAATGCTAACTAACCTTTTACTTGGTTGTGCAGGGTGCTCGCCGGTATAACACGTGGATTGTTGATAGTGGAGCATCCAGGCACATGACAGGCGATCTGGGCCTTCTTTCAAATGTCAGAAAAATAAAAGGAGGGTATGTCAGTTTCGCTGGTGATAAGGGAGGTCACATCACAGCTCAAGGTTTCTTGTCTAATGGGAGAGTGAGCTTTGACAAAGTCAATTATGTCGAGCAGCTAGCAAACAATTTGCTGTCAGTTTCCCAAATTTGTGATAAAGAGTTCAAAGTGATGTTTGACGACAAACAGTGCTATGTGCTAAAGAAGGAGTATCAAATTCCCGAAGACATGATTTTAATGTCAACTCCAAGACAAAATAACCTTTATGTTTTGGATATGTCCAATGCTTCGGTGAAAGATGTAGAACACCAATGTTTTCTCACAAAGGCCACTGAGAAGGATTCAATGTTATGGCATAAGAGGATGTGTCATTTAAGCCTGAGAAAGATGAATCACTTAGTGCATCATGAGCTGGTCACGGGAGTCAACTTGAAGAGTTTCCATCTGCCAGACAAGTGCGTATCATGTAAAATAGGGAAGCAGACGAAGAAGCCCCACAAGTTGAAGAAGTATCACTCCATCTCAATTCCTCTTGAACTACTTCACATGGATTTATTTGGTCCTGTGCGGTACAAGAGCATTCATGGAGATAGATATTGTCTGGTAGTGACTGATGACTACTCGCGGTTTTCCTGGGTCTTCTTCTTAAAAGAGAAGTCTGAGACATTTGAGACATTAGAGGTCATGATCAACAAGTTAGAGACTATCTATAAGTTGAAGATCAGAAAGCTTCGCTCAGATAATGGAACCGAGTTCAAGAACCAGAAGATGGACAAGCTGTGTAACGAAAAGGGCATTCAACATCAGTTCAGTGCCGCATACACTCCTCCAATGAATGGAGTAGCTGAGAGGAAGAATCGGACCTTAATAGAGGCAGCACGCACCATGCTTGCTGACTCTGCTTTGCCAGTAAGGTTTTGGAACGAAGCTGTCGCAAATGCTTGTTACACACTTAACCGGGTCTTAGTGGTCAAACGATTAGGAAAGACATGTTATGAGCTGTTGAATAACCGGAAACCGAATATTAGCCATCTTGAACCATTTGGCGCTCCGTGCACTATGCTAAAACGGGAAGCAGAGGGAAAGTTCAGTTCCAAGGTAGAAAAAGGGTTTTTCTTGGGATACAGCATTCCGAACAAGAGGGTATACAACTTAACGTCTAATTGTGTAGAAGAGTGGTTTGAAGTGGATGTACAGAGACATTCTTCTCCTCCAACAAAAACTGGTGATGCCTGGTTGTTTGACTATGATAATTTATTTGACTCATTCAACCTGCCACCAGTAGCCTTAGAAGAAGACATTGCAATACAAATGTTATATGATCTTCACAACTCTTCTGACACTGACCCATCAAACATGCCCTCAAGTACTGCTATACCTATTCTAAGTGATGCTGAGTCTGATTCTGAAGATGAGCCGCATACTCCACCAGACAAGGGGTCGCAGGGTGAAAGTTCCTCCAATAATCAAACGCTAACATTTGAAGAGACACCCGTGGTTACAAATCTGGAAACTAATGTAGAGGCTCAGTTGCAGAAATCAAGTAGAGTTGATAGAAACCATCCTCCTGCACAAATTATTGGCGATCCGAACTCTCATGTTCAAACCAGGAGGCAAGTGGCTACACTATCTGGGTCTACTTCTTCAGACTCACCGGGATTAAAGCTGATGCAAGACTTCTCGGATCTGGGTGCAAATTTGGTTCAGTCTGTAGATTTCACACAATGTCTATGTTCAGGATTTCTCTCCCAGATTGAACCAAAGGATCATCTTGAAGCTCTCAAGGATGACTCTTGGATTAATGCTATGCAAGAAGAGTTGCTTAAATTTCAGAAATTAAATGTATGGCGCTTAGTGAACAAACCCAAGGGAGCTAAATCTTTTGGCTGCAGATGGGTTCTGAAGTGCAAACGAGATGATCAGGGGGTGATTGTCAGGAACAAGGCAAGGCTCGTTGTTCAGGGGTTCAGACAAATTCCTGACATCGACTACACTGATGTGTTTGCTCCAGTCGCTCGGCTGGAAGCGATCCGCTTATTTCTCGCCTTTGCCTCGCACAAACGATTTAAAGTCTATCAGATGGATGTTAAAAGTGCGTTCCTGTATGGCGAAATTCAAGAGACAGTCTATGTGAATCAACCTCCGGGGTTTGTCGATCCGATCCATCCCGACAAAGTGTTCTTGCTGAATAAAGCGTTATATGGTCTTCATCAGGCACCTCGAGCATGGTATGAGACCCTCTCTCAATATCTGACTGATAATGGGTACCGGAGAGGAACCATCGACAAAACATTATTTATCAAAGGTGATGATAAAGACTTGATCTTGGTGCAAGTATATGTGGATGATATCATTTTCGGTTCTTCCAATCCGTTTCTGTGTGAAGACTTTGCAAGGATTATGAAGGAAAAATTCGAAATGAGCTCAATGGGAGAGATGAAATTTTTTCTTGGACTTCAAGTGGAGCAGACCGAGGCCGGAATTTTCCTACATCAGTCGAAGTATGTTGCGGATATTCTTGCCCGATTCGAAATGTCTACTGAAAAGCCTGCTGCCACACCTCTTCCAGTCAATCACGGCATGTCTCCAGATACTGAGGGGGAGTTGGTGAATGAATCCCTATACCGAGCCATGATTGGATCTCTGATGTATCTCACTGCATCCAGGCCAGATATCATGTTTGCTACGTGTCTGATGGCAAGATACCAATCCAAGCCCAATGTCAAGCATCTGATGATTGTCAAACGGATTTTTCGCTATCTGAAGGATGCTCCCAATCTTGGACTGTGGTACCCATGTGACGACAACTTTGTGCTGACGGCCTACAGTGATTCTGACTATGGAGGATGCAAAAAGGACCACAAGTCTACATCTGGAGGTTGCCAATTTCTTGGATCACGTCTTGTAACTTGGCAATGTAAGAAGCAGACTGCAGTTGCGCTATCTACGTGTGAAGCTGAATACATTTCGGCGGCGAGCTGCTGTTCTCAGGTCATCTGGATTCAACAACAATTGCGGGATTACGGTTTAAAATTCTCTACTACTCCCATTTTTGTTGATAATACTGCTGCTATTGCAATTACTAAGAATCCAGTACAACATTCTAAGACCAAACACATTGGTATCAAATACCATTTTATACGAGACTGCTGGGAAAAGAAATTAATCGATGTAATGTCTATTCAAACCGAATTTCAAAAAGCAGACATGTATACTAAGGCATTTGATAAACCCCGCTTTCTATTCTTAGTGAATGAAAACGGGATGAAAACCAAGTGTGAGGTTGTCCCTGATGATTCGACTTAGTGTCCTTACTCGTATTTGTGACTGTGTGTCTATTTTCTGTGTGGCTATATCACGTTTGTCTTTCCGTTTATTTTCTGTGTGTCTTTGCGTTTCTATTTTCTTAGGTTTTAGTTTCTTTGGTATTTTAGGGGGAGATAGTTCAGAAAACTTAGAAAATACAAAAAAAATCAGAAAACTTAGAAAATACAAAAAAAATCAGAAAACTAAAAAAAAAAAAAAAAAAAAAAAAAAAAATCAGAAAACATTGAAAATACAAAAAAAAAAAAATCAGAAAAACAAAAATGAGAAGTTGATCCAACTCAAATGGAAAATGATGGTACACTGGCCTTCAATACAAAGTATGTCTAGTAAAATTAGGACTGAAGGCATGTACATATTCTTGAGAAAACTGTCTGAAAATTTGAGTCAAATCAGATGAGAAACAGATGGCGTGTAAGGCATATGATGAGAGTCTAGGCTGATAAGTGGTTATGCATGTGGAAATCCTACAAAGATTCACACTATCGAGACATTCCAAGTCTACTAGTCAATATCAGTTGAGACTAACTTAGTCTGGTGCACACACCTGTTACCATGCCAAATGTGCTTAGATGACAATGAGCAAAATGTAAAAGAGGGTGAAAAATTGACCCCAATCTGAGATGTCAAAAGAAATAGATACATTGATCTATCAATGTTGAATTGTCAAAGAGCATAAAATGCAGTGACAAAAGCTACATTGATCTATTAGTGGTGAATTGTCAAAGAGCATAAAATGCATTGACAAAAGCTCAGCAAGAAAAATGTCTAGAGAGGTGAAAAATTGACCTCCATGTCAAAGAGCATAAAATGCGTTGACAAAATCACAAAGCACATAAGCATGGTGGCTGGGTAATCAAGTTGTGCATTCAACTGAGTATGTCAAAACACTGTGAGATTTTAAAAGGAGATAGTCTTAACCATGTACTCAGTTCTAGATAATCTGAAGATGTTGAAACAAAAGGTTGACAGACAGAGTGTGAGAGAATATGTCTATGCCCAAGGTTCTGAAATGAATGACTACTGAGTATTGATGTGCTGGTACTGATTCCACCTTGGAACCCTCTCACAAAAAGATTTAATTTCAGTAATTTTATTCCTGCAATTTTCTTAGTATTTTAATTTCTGTGCTTTAGGTTTTAATTCGTTAATAGTTTACTTCTGCGTTTTCCTTTTCCTTTTTAATCCGAAAAATACAAAAAGATTTTTGGTGATTTCTCATTTCTGTTGGTATGTTTATTTTCTATATATATATAATTTCTTGTGTTTTCATGTGCTTAAATGTTTTTATCTGCATTGAAGTTACTAACAGCTGTGTGCTGAGTACAGGATCATTGAGAAAAAGGCTAACTCTATGGGAAGAAGTGAGCTCACACGAAGTGAATCAATCCGTGCGGAGTGAATGATCAGGCCGTGCGAAATGGATTATAACGTGCGAAGTGTTATCGAACTCGCACGAGGTAAGAACCACTACATGCGAAATGGTGAGTCACTTCGCATGGTCTTGTTGGATAACGTCATGCGAAGTGAATCCACTTCGCACGAAGTGAAACAGGGTATATATACTCGTCCCGTGCGTGTTATTCAGTACGCGTTAATATTCTCTAAAGTATACTTGCATTCTCTCTCGTTTGTGATTTTGATTCCTGTTAGAAAAGAGTTTTTCGATCCACGATTCTTGAACACCTCTGCTTCGTGAACATTCTGGTATAATTTTCGTCTCAATCCAACGGTTAGATCTGGAGTTATAGTCAATTTTGTGTTCGAAAGTCAAACAATCTTCAAAACTGAGATTTGCGATCTACACGTGTTAATTTGTTAGATTTAAGTGAAAAGGAACCTTAGTGGACTTAGTTAGATGTTTTCTAGCCACTTAATCGAGACAAATACACTGAAAATCGAGGGTTTTGAGTCAAACACATCGTCAAACTGTTCTTCGGTGTTGATGATTGGCCGTGCGAAGTGAAGGCCATCTCGCACGAAGTGGGATTCACCTCGCGCGTACTCAACAGTGGGGACGATGAAGCCGATGAGTTTCAGCCGCACGAAGTGAATTTCAATCCGTGCGTGCTGAGCCCATAACGTGCGAAGTGAATCGAATTTTAATTAAAATTAAAGTTTATTACCTCTAACCACTTCGCACGTAGGCTTTTCATCGCGTGCGTGCTGGTGCTCAGTTCGCACGTGGTGGAATGTCAGTTCTGATATGAACAATATTTTTTAACCTGAAGATTTTAACTGTGTGTTATGATCAGTGGATAATTTCTTCTAACGTGCAAAATGTTTATTCTGCAGAATTTACGAAAATGGAATCTATTCAAATTGGTAGCTCCTCTGCACAACGTCCCGCTGAGACTGCATCTGGCAGTGGGAGTCAAACCAAGGCTGAGCTGAAAGCGGGAGACATGCATAACATCAGGGCCTGCCTGACAAAAAGCAAGTTAACCAGGGACTGTGATGAGATGATCGATTTTCTAATGAGATCAAGGATCTACACCGCCATCACAAAAGCTTGCACGGCATACGCTTCTCACCAGCAAGAATTCTGGAACACCGCTGTGTATGATGAATCCCTGGGTGGGATTAAAGGGGAGGTGCAGAACCAACCCGTGCTTGTATCAGAAGGAGTACTGAATGAGTTGCTAGAGCTAGGGGATGACCTGGCCGACCCAACTGCTCTGAATAGTTGCAGAGTAAAAGGGTGTTTGCTAAGATGTGGGTATACAGGGGAAATTCGCAATGAATCCGTTTACAAAACCAAGCTGTGCCCCCCGTATCGGTACCTGATGCACGTCATTTCTCATTGCTTGGGGCCGCGCAGAACAGGACATGATCAGCTCAACCAAACATTTTCTCATCTTTTTGTGGCCCTAGTACTAAACGTAAAGTTCAACATCTCAAGGGCCATCTTAAATTGCTTAAAGGAGAACTTGGCTAAGAAGGACGGGAGGTTCCTAATGTATCCCCGATTCCTTCAGATTGTTTTTGATGCCCAAGTTGAAAGCTTGATAAAGGAGGACGGGGACAGAATCAAGCTGAAACATATGAACGAACAAACCGTGCGACAGATGAGCCGGTATATTGGCACCTCCATCCCTCAGAAAAGACGTTTAATCTGCCATCTGGGCAACCCAGAATACAAAGCTCCAGAAAGGAAACACCTCTGGAGGAACGAGGGCTCCACATCCCAGGTGGAAAACATCGAGATAATTTCGGATGATGAGGAGTCTGAAGTTCAGAGTGCGGAGGTCCGTGATCCCACTAGGGGAGAGGCTATCCCTGGGAGCTTAGATGACATTAACGTTGATGATTTCTTTGAAGAAGATGATGAGGAGGCAAGTCGCAAAAGGAAAGAAAAGGGGGTGGTTGATGAGCCAGAGAAGAAAAAGAAGAAGGTCTACAAGTTTAAGCCGCTGGTGACTTCGTTTGAACTAATTGTCCAACCAACCTCCGCCACAGCTGCTCCAGTCATCACTCCTGCTCCAGGTGCTGAAGGATCATCTCAGACCAGGTCCCAGCAGCCTTCCCTAACCATGGAAGCAAATCTAAACAGACTTCAAGGCTACATGCTGGAGATGATAAAAGATGAAAGTAAAAGAAAGCTGGAGCTGGCAGAAGTAAAGCAGAAATTGATCGAGAAAGATGCTCAAATAGATAATCTGCTGAAAAGGGATGCTCAGATGGAGGACTTGTTGAAAAGAGATGCTGAGAGGATTGAAAGCTTAGAGAAGAGTAATGAGGAAAGAGAGTTGATTATCAGCGAGCTTGTCAAGAAAAACGAGACGATGGAACAGATTCTGCTTGAATATACCTCGGAGTTTAAAAGGCTGAAAGATCATGTTGAAAAACAGGATGAGGAGGTTTTCAGATTGAAAGAAGCTGCTGAATCTGAACAGGCTGGTACCTATTCTGGTGATGAGCAAGGTTGATACTAGTCTGTGTGACTTTGTAACTATTTTTTTTCTATTGATGTATTCTGTGTGATGATAAACCTTTTGTACTGAAATGTTTATTTAATTATTATGAAATGAAATGGTTATGTTAACTTACACACATTTATGATTTCTTATTTCTGTGTGAAGATCCATTAATTGTTCAGCCATTGAAAGCTGATATTCCTCAGTCATCTCGTCTGCTGAGTGTTCAAGGGCAAATTGTTCCACAAACTGAGTATGATGCAGAGGAAGGAGAAATACTTCCATTCCTGACAAAAGAACAAATTGCCGAACTTTTACAGATTCCTGTCGAAGATGTTATTTTAGAAGAGGTGGATGAAAGCTTTGTGCAACCATCTCAAGCTGAACAGGAACCTGTATTTGACACTGATGAGATTGAGATTGAGGATGAAACCGATCAACACTATCCTGGTCAACAAACAGACGACCTGCCTGACCTTGCCGATCTTTTCCGAAATGCGAATGCTGAAGAAGTCAACAAAAGAGCTGAAGTTAGAGAACAAGAAAATGTTGATTTTGATTTAGAAAAATATCTGGGTGATAGAAAATCTAAGCAAGAGGAAAGAGAAGCAAGACGTAAAAAGTATCAACGATTTATAGAACGTCAGGCAGGAAAAGAAAAGAAGTCTGAAAGCTCACCAGAGTATACCAAGTTTTATCAAACTCTGGGCAAAAAGACGGATGGTGAAATTGTTGGTTGGTGTTTCATGCCAGAATTTAATGTTTATGCAGTCAAAAGAGAAAGGGGAGTTGAGTACTTCCAAAGGGCAAACGACATTCAAACATTGCCATTCTATGATATACGACAACTCGCTCGCCTGCCTCTTCTGGATTGTGACGATAATAGCATGGCAAAATGGTTCGAGACGCTGGTCAAGCGTGAGGCTCAATTTGGATGGAAAAACATAAAGCCTTACATACCAGGGGTCAAGATCCATCCAACCAGGATTGATCCACTGACAGGGTGGAGATTCAAGATACTCAACTGTAAAGCTCCCCGTTGTATGAAAAAGTTGCCATTAAGGACCATGCCGACTGGGTGGAACGCTAGGTTCAAGTGGTGGTACTTCAATGAGAAGACAACGGAGGCAGTGATTGTTTTAGACGACAACCTGTCAGGTGGAGAAACTGTAAAAGTATTCGATCCTATGTGGATCAGAAATTTTGGTAAATACGACATCACTGTTCTATACTACAACCCAATTCTGTACAAGCATCAATATATGGAGTTAGCGTTGCAGTTTCAGAAAGTCGTCAGAATTTGTTTTGCATTTGACATCTATGCTGGATCTGAAGAAGTAAAGTCTACAACTGTGTGATAGCTAGATTGTCAGTTTTGTTTACTTTGTGTATTTTGCTTAGTGCAAATTTTTGTTGATAGAACTAGGTATTAGGGGGAGTTTGTTGGTGCATAATTGTAAATCCCTAGTTCTTATCAATCCAATATATACATGTTTATTAATTCAAATGTGTTTTGATTAATTGTTTACATGTTTATATATTCGTAGTAATTCTATGTGAATATCTTAAGCTTACAAGTACTAAATCATGTGTTGATGTGAGTTTGGAAGTTTAAGTGTGTGTGAGAAATCACCACGTGCGAAGTCATGTACACTACGTGCGTAGTGAATCTCACTACGCGCGTAGTGAGTAGGTCGGTTTAAATCTACTTAATTATTGTTAAAATAATCAGTACGCACGTACTGAACTAGCTACGTGCGCAGTGATGGGCATCACGTGCGTAATGAAGTTAATTACTCTATAAATACTTCCTAACCCCGCATTAGCGCGGGTAATCGACTGGGTAACCTACGTAATCGACGATACTTTACGGAAGCCTTTGCAATCGACCTGATAAGACCTTAAGCCTACTAAATCGCGACTTTAAGCCTCGTAAACGAATACTGTGTGTTTAATCCGAATCCAAGGGCAGCCTTAAGCATCTCTGTGTGAGTTCTTAGAGTGTGTTCTTGTTTCTACTCTGTGTTTTTCACTGTGTGATACTGTGTGCCGGACACCTAAGCAGATCTTAGAATCCTTAGGAGGTTTGGGAAATAGAATTCCGCGCTATTTCTCATCCTAGATCAGTCCTAGCATTAGGGTGTTTTAGTTTAGTTTAGAACCCCGTCCCCCAGCCGGTCCTACACACCCATCCACCAACAACTGCAGACGACAAATCAAAAGTTGGATCGGATAGAACAATCCTCCCAGACCCAGCAACAAAAACTTGTTGGGAAATTTGCTAAGTCATTGAAACTGTTGAACATGCAAAGGTAAAACTGTTAGAGTATTTTGGTGATAACAGTTGAAAAACTGTTAGATGGATACAAAAACAGTTGTAACTAACAATTGCTGCAAGGTTTACAACTGTTAGTACAAAAGTTCAGAACTGTTAGTTAACAAAGTCAAAAACTGTTTGAAGACCTTGAAGTGAAGACTGCTAGAAGACTAAAGAACTGTTGTGTTCATTAAACAGTTTCTGTTGAGCTATATTTGGAAAATCCTATCTTTGAAGATATCTCGAAATACTTTGAAGATTATCAAGATTATCTCAGAAGATAGAAGATTACCTAACTGTCAACAATTCAAGGAGGATCAAGAGTCTATATATACTTTATTAGATGATCAATTTAGTACGACGATTTGATCTCATTATTCAAAGCATTTGTTCTTATTGTTATTTATTTTTCTGAAAGTGTTTTAGCCTCTAAGTTTCTTGTTGAAACCTAAGAACAGTCTGTGTTCTTCGTCTAACAGAATAAGTTAGATTGGGGGTGAAGTTTGCTTTTGTAATCATTCTGGTTGGTTAATAAAACTACTGTTTGATTGAATTAATCTTTGTTTAAAACCTTCTTTAATCAATTAAGTGTGATTCCGCAACTTCTTAATTGATTGTGATCATAGTTAAAGATTAACTTTTATTTTACTCTGATTGATTATTTAAAGTTAGTTCTTGTTATTTGATATAATCTATATCCGATCCTGACAAGTGGTATCAGAGCCTTATCATTAAGGTTCCTTTGATCACCAGTTGAAGGTTTTTGCTTTACCTTGCTTTATTTTTCAAAATTTTTTTGTTTAAATCAATTTGTTTCAATGGATTCGGGAGGATCTTCTGATAACAGTGGATCAGGGTCCAACATTCGTGTTCCCATGCTCAAACCATCTGATTTTGAGATGTGGAAACTTAGAATTAAACAACATGTCCAACTAATGGACTATGATGTTTGGCAAATCATTGAAACTGTTCCTACTAATACCATTGAACTGGATGAGAATGGAAAACCAAAGAAGAAACCACCACCAAAGACAGATGCTGAAAAGAAGAATAGAATGATTGAGATGAAAGCCCTCAGCATCCTTCAGATTGCAATTCCCAATGAGTATCAACATCAATTCAAGAAATTTGATGATGCTCATGAACTTTGGAATGCTCTGGAAAAGAGGTTTGCTGGGAATGCTAGTTCTAAGAGAAACCAAAGAGATCTTCTTAAACAAGCCTATGAGAACTTCACCAGTGGGAAGAATGAGAGTATCACCCAAATCTTTGATAGGTTTTACAAACTGGTGAGTCAACTGGAGAGTGCTAAGGTTAGGCTTGATCAAGATGAGATAAATAGAAAGTTTCTTAGGTCTCTAGGTGATGAATGGACTGTGTTTGCTGCACAATGGAGAACCAAGGATTCTCTTGAAGACATAGAGTTAGATGACCTCTATAATAGTTTGATAGTGTTTGAGGGAGAGATAGAGGGAAAAAGAAAAACTGCAATCCAAAACCATAATGCTGCTCTCCTGTCTTCCTCAGGTATGGAATCAAACCATTCATTAACTAACTCTCTTGATAGTGGTGCAGGTACTAGTTCTGTTGTTGGACTAGATATGAATACTCCAGATGCAGTTCTTGAAGCTTTTCTTGCCAGCCATGCACATTCAACCCTCACCAATGAGGATCTTGAACAAGTGCACCCTGACGATCTTGAGGAAATGGATCTCAAATGGCAGATGGCCATGCTTACTGTTAGAGCCAAGCGATTCATTAAAAGGACTGGAAGGCAAAACATGAATTTCAGAGCTGATGGCAAGGCTGGATTTGACAAGTCAAAGGTTAGATGCTTCAAATGTCAACAACTTGGCCACTTTGCAAGAGAATGCAGATCTGGTGGACAAGTTCAGAATCAAGGTCAGAGGCCAACTCAGAACCATACCTCCTCAGCATTGGTCTCACAAGAAGGCCATGGATTTGATTGGAGTGATCAAGCAGAGGAGGCTACCAGCAACAAAGCTTTGATGGCATTGACTGACTCCTCCATCAAGATAAATTCTCCAGAATCTGAGGACATACAGGTATCTTCTAAACTATGTCCTGGTGAATGTAGAGCTATTGTTAAGAGATTTAGAGAGCACAATAAGAAAGTATGTGTTGCTCTAAGTAAAATGGAGGAGAGAAGGTATGAGTATACTGCTGTGATAGAAGATTTTGAAAAGAAAATTAAAGACTATCAGGCTAATGAACTGCAAATGGACTATGATAGAAAATATCATAAGTGGGAGAAAGAGCAGTTTCAAGATGAGATTGATAGTCTGAAAAAGAAATTGGTTGAAAAAGAAAGCAAGGTGGATGAACTCACAAAGAAATTGGAAGGTGTGGACATTGATCTTAGCATGTTCAAGGCTGCAAACCTTAAGCTTGAGACTCTGCTACAATCTCAAGTGAGAGACAAGGTGAAAACTGGCCTAGGATACAAACAAACCCCACCTCCATACAACCAAAACTACATAACTCCAATGTCTGAGGTAGCTGACAGATATGTTAATGAACCTTTGGAAGATGAACTTAAGTCAGCTGATCCAAAGTTTGAAAGTTATGAAGATGAAGTTGTGTCAGTAGTAAGTATTGAAGATAATGAGGAAGTTGTGAAGAAGGATGAAGGTATTCCATACGAAAATCACATCCTGTGTGAGCCCATTCGCACAAAATCATCTTTGCAACCTGTGGTGTTTGTAAAAGCATCCACTGAACCCCTCACCAATGAGCCAAAACCCTCAAAAGTTGTTAACTCTATTAGCAGTTCCACAACTGTTACAAATAGACCCCATCTTTACACTAACAGTTCCAACAAGAACCCAAACAGTTCTAAGCCAAAAAGCCCAACTGTTAGTACCAAAGCCAAAGGAAAGGAGAAAGTTGGAGAAGTTATGTATACCAAGAAGAAAATGGAAGCTTCAAAATCTCAGGCTAAACCCAAGCCTAAGAAAAGGCATACTGAAATGCCTGCATGCACATGTCAAAAACATGGTGTCCAAAAGTTTCCTCAATCTGCAACTGTTAGAGGAAACCAAAGAAATAGGAACCAATTCTGGTCACAAAGAACTGGTTTACCTATTGTGAAAACCAAAAAGTGCTACATTTGTGGAAGATCTAATCATTTAGTTCAAGATTGTTACTATAACCCACAGACCAATGGCACTCAAAACAAAAGTCCCAAACTACAGAATAACAGTTCTAAAACTGTTAAGTCAAAACAGATCAACAGTTCTAAGACTGCTAAGCCAAAACTGGCAAACAGTTCTAAAAATGTTACATCCAAACCAACTAACATTTCCAAAACTGTTTTAGCAAAACCAAAAACTGCTGGTTTGGCTTGGATGAAAATTCAAAAACAAACTGATTCTGGAGAAGGTAAAACTGTTCTTCATACTGAAAATCAAAAGGAATCACAAGTTGATTCATCTGTTTTATCAACTCCACCAGCTGTTTGTTCAAAGGTGTCCACTGTTAATCACAACAGTTGGAAACCACATGTTCTTACAAAGTATTCTTCACACAAGTTAGAGAAATCTAATTTGGATGAAATCAAAAAGAACAAAACTCTGTTTAAGTATTATGACTTGAATGGTGTACCCAAGACCTGCATGGCCTGGGTACTTCCTGCTACTAACTGATTGTATTTGTGCAGAGCATTCATAGGACGAATCAAGGAGGAATTTGGCATGTGGATAGTGGATGCTCAAGGCACATGACTGGAAATCCACAATGTTTGAAGGATTTCAAAAGAATCAATGGAGGATTTGTAGCATTTGGAGGAAATCCAAAGGGAGGAAAATCACAGGTAAAGGAGCTGTTGAGGCAGGTACACTTACATTTAATGATGTTTTCTTTGTTGAACAGCTTAAGTACAATTTGTTAAGTGTATCTCAAATCTGTGACAATGGAAACAAAGTTTTGTTTACAGATTCAGAATGCATTATTCTTTCAAAAGATTTTAAATTAAATGAGAAGGATGTTCTTTTAAGAACACCTAGAAAAGATAATGTATATTGTCTTGATCCACAAAAGATTGCTAAACAAAATGTGTTAAGCTGTTTACTCTCCAAAGCATCACATGATGAGTCTGTCATTTGGCATAGGAGGATGTGTCACATGAATTTTAAAACCATGAATTTGTTAGCTAAAAACAATTTGGTAAGAGGTTTGCCCCAAAAAGAGTTCTCATGTGATGATCATTGTGTGGCATGTCTTAAAGGCAAGCAACACAAAACTTCTTATAAGTCCAAAGAGACTTCTTCCATTTCTGCACCTTTACAACTATTGCATATGGATCTTTTTGGTCCAACATCTGTGGTCAGCATAGGTAAGAAAGCCTACTGTTTAGTTATAGTTGATGATTTCACCAAATTTACATGGGTTCAATTTCTTAGAACTAAAGATGAAACTGCTGAGTTAGTTAAGTCTCTTATTCTTAGGATTGAGAATCAATCTGATTTGAAGGTGAAAGTCATTAGATCTGATAATGGTTCTGAGTTTAAGAACTATGATTTAAACAGCTTTTGTGAGGAAAAAGGAATTTCAAGACAGTTTAGTGCTCCTAGGACTCCTCAACAGAATGGAGTTGCTGAGAGAAGGAATAGGACTTTGATAGAGGCTGCTAGATCCATGTTAGCTGATTCTAGGCTTCCAATGACATTCTGGGCAGAAGCAGTGAACACTGCCTGTTATGTTCAGAATAGAGCACAAGTAGTCAAGTCAAAAGGGAAAACTCCTTATGAGTTGTTTCTCAAGAGAAAACCTTTAATCAACTTCTTCAAACCATTTGGTTGTCCTTGCACTATCCTCAATACCAAATCACAGTTAGGCAAGTTTGAGAGTAAGGCTGAAGAAGGTTTCTTTGTAGGATACTCCACTCAAAGTAAAGCTTATAGAGTTTTTAACAATGTCACTAGAATCATAGAAGAGAGTATGAATGTCTCTTTCAATGAGCATAGGATCAATATTGCAGGTAATGGACCTGATTGGTTATTTGATATTGATGCATTGTCTAAATCTCTTTCTTTTGAGTATTCTACTGAAACAGCTACAGGTATTTCAACAACTGTTGGTGAAAATCATCAAACAACTTCAACAAGCCCGAACAGTTTTGACACTGTTAGCTCAAAACCAACAACTGTTGGTTCAAACAAAGTTACTGAAGACTTTGTCGTAATTCCTCTGCTTCAACAAGAGTTATCAACTGCTGTTGATCCATTGATTGATACTGAATCTTCAAAGGACATGGAATCTCATGATCCTCAACACCACACTGACTCTGCTGATCAAGTGTGTGATAACGCTGAAAATTCAAGTGAATGTGAGTTTGACCTGTCTAATCTAGGGGATGAATTGACTGAAGAAAACATTCCTACATCAAGAGTTCACAAAATTCATCCAATATCACAAATAATTGGAAATCCAACCACTTCTATCAGAACAAGGAATATGCTGCAAAATGAAAACAGTGGTGTGGATCTTGCCCAATTTGACGTGAATGCTTGCTTTTTGTCTCAAATAGAACCAAAGAAAGCAATTGAGGCATTGAAAGATCCTTCATGGATAGAGGCAATGCAAGAGGAGCTATTACAATTTCAAATTCAGCAAGTTTGGAAGTTGGTTGAGCTTCCACGAGGCAAAAGAGTAATTGGCACCAAGTGGGTGTTCAGAAACAAGAAAGATGAAAGAGGAATTGTTATCAAGAATAAATCAAGACTGGTTGCACAAGGCTACACACAAGAGGAAGGAATAGACTATGATGATGTTTTTGCACCTGTCGCAAGGATTGAAGCCATTAGGCTATTTCTTGCTTTTGCAAGCTTCAAAGGATTTAAGGTGTATCAAATGGATGTTAAGTCTGCTTTTCTCTATGGAACTATTGATGAGGAGGTATATGTGTGTCAACCTTCTGTCTTTGAAGACTCAAAGTACCCTGACAAGGTATATAGGTTGGATAAAGCCCTATATGGTCTACATCAAGCTCCTCGAGCTTGGTATGAGACATTATCATCCTATCTCCTTGAAAATGGTTTTAAGAGAGGCACAATTGACAAAACGTTGTTTACAAAGATTGTTAAAACAGAGATTTTGCTTGTTCAAATCTATGTTGATGATATAATCTTTGGATCCACTAATGACAGCTTGTGCAAAGAATTTGAAGTCATTATGCACAAAAGATTTCAGATGAGTTCAATGGGTGAACTCACATTTTTTCTGGGATTGCAAGTCAAACAAAAGCCAACTGGTATTTTTCTAAGCCAATCTAAGTATGTCAAGGACATATTGGACAAGTTTGGCTATCAAGATGTGAAGCTGGCAAGTACTCCAATGGAAACACACAAACAGTTGGGAGCAGATTCTGAGGGGGAGGATGTTGATATACACCTCTATAGATCAATGATTGGTTCATTAATGTACTTAACTGCTTCTAGACCTGATATAATGTTTGCTGTTTGTATTTGTGCCAGGTTCCAATGCAGTCCGAAGATGTCACACCTGTTTGCTGTAAAGAGAATCTTTCGATACCTCAAAGGCCAACCAAAACTGGGACTTTGGTATCCTAAAGATTCACCTTTTGATTTGGTGGCATATTCTGATAGTGACTATGGTGGAGCCAATGTGGACAGAAAATCAACCTCTGGAGGATGTCAATTCTTTGGATCAAGGCTGGTTTCATGGCAATGCAAGAAACAAACAACTGTTTCAACTTCAACAGCTGAGGCTGAATACATTGCTGCATCAAGCTGCTGTTCACAAGTGTTATGGATCCAAAATCAGCTTCTGGATTATGGTTTGTCTTTCTTAAATACTCCTATTTATGTTGATAACACCAGTGCTATTAGCATAGTTAATAATCCAGTGAAGCATTCTAAAACCAAGCACATTGAAATCAGATTTCACTTCATAAGAGACTGCAATGAAAAGAGATTAATCCAAGTTATGAAAATTCATACTAATGATCAATTAGCTGATTTGTTCACTAAAGCTTTTGATGTGAGCAGATTCAACTTTTTGATTTCCAACATTGGAATGATTAACTTGGACTAACAGTTGTTCATTATTCTGTGTTTTTCACACTAACAGTTTGCAACTGTTAGTTACGTTTTCTAACAACTGTTATCCTTTAAGTATTCAGAGAGGGAAATGCAATTTCACACATCAGTTTTGGACATATCTGCTGACCTGTCTCACAAACAGTTTTCACACCCGTGAATGTCCTTGTTATGAGGTAAAGGTAAATTCACTTTCTTGAATCAACAGTTCCAAACTGATAAAGGTGAGTCATTTTACTTGTTCTATAGTGCATTTGATATGACAAGTCTCTGCATGCTATTAATGGAAATTACTGGATATTAATTGTCATTAATGACTATTAATGGACATTACTGCTTCCCAGTTTCTCTATAAATAGCCTTGCACCCATCCTTCACAAATCACACCTACATTTGCACACTCTTCTCTCTGCAAATGGCTACTAACTTCTTTCTCATAAACTTCTTAATTGATTGTGATCATAGTTAAAGATTAACTTTTATTTTACTCTGATTGATTATTTAAAGTTAGTTCTTGTTATTTGATATAATCTATATCCGATCCTGACAAAGTTATGTAACCATCCCTGCCCCATTTGTAAGAATGCATGAGCTTTGGCAATACTCATCATGTGTTCTTGGGATGCATGATGATCGAGATAGGTTCACCTTGACACAACATCCAGATCCACGTAGGCCAAATAAACCAATTGATCATATTCGTATAAGAGGTGATTTTGAAAATTTCACTCTCTTTCATGAATTGCCTACACCATGTTGTCTAAGATTCGTCTTGAACCTAGCAGGCACTACAAACTCCGTAGTGTGGTTCAATGTTCGAAGATATAATACTCGTAACCACCAGAGGGCCTCAGATGATGAGGCAGTGGAAGTCATTGTAATAGATGACTAGTTCCACTGCACACCCACGAGGCAAATTATGACAATCGTCTCTGGTGATGCATATGATGAGAAGGTCTACTGCACACCCATTGGTAGGTAGTATGTTTTGACAATTGTCTAAGGCTTGTCAACAGTTGACGGAGAAAGTTGTCTACACTTACGGTGTAGATCATTGTTCTCCCACACCTACGAGACGGCCTTGCACAATTAGATAAGCAGTACCAACAATGGCTCGTGTATTACATGACCATTCTTTGAAGACAGGCTTCTCAGTAAGGCGATGGCGGCACTGTAGAGGCTATTCTGAACTCGATTTTTAAATAACGAAGACAATCTTGAGCAAGAATGTGATGATGATTGTCTTCCCTTAAAGTTCAGATTTGATGATACAAACTGTTATTGATAATTTGTCATATGTAGATCTCGGAGTTGAGACAGTTCTTATAAGCTGTGTTTAGATCTATAGCACAAGACAGTTTTGTTTTTTTTTTTAAAATTATTGTAGCTCAATTGTGATTATCTTGAATAAAATATATCTTATGTTGATGACTGTGTTCTCTAATGATTTATTGCTTCAGCATTTGATATATGTGAGCTGAAAGTTTGTTTGACAGTTGCACATTTTTGTTTTGTTCAATACTAACAGTTTTCAACTGTTAGCATATGGCTTCGGCAACTGTTAGACAAGGTCCATGTGCAACTGAGGGGGAGAAATTTGTCAACTAAGGGAGTTAATTTTTGAATAACAGTTGCTACATCTTATGAAAACAGTTTCTCAACTGTTAGTTTATTTTGTCCGTTAACTGTTAAGCTATTAAAGGGTGTTTTGGTCTTTGCAGAATTTTGGATTGGAAGCCTTTGGATTGCTTTAAACAATCGAAACATATATAAACCATTCCCTTCTCAGAGGTTTCTTTACGCATACTGAACTTCGTTTGAACGCTAAAACCCTAGAATTCTGCTATCAAATCGCCATGGCTCCCCTTCCATTCGTCAAGGAACATAACATGCTTGCTTTTCTTTCAAAACCCGATGATCTTCACACGTTTCACGATATGATTGATTATCTTTCATTGTCCAATCTCAACACTGCTCTCACCATCAACCCTACCATATACACTTCTTACATTGATCAGTTTTGGAAACATGCTCAACTTCGAACAGCTGATGACGTGCAATGGATTGATTCTACCATTGATGAGTTGACCGTCTCAATCTCTGAGGACACCATTCGCCACCTTCTACAACTCAATGATAGTGAGGGTGAGTATTCTGATTCAGTTTCACTAGATTTTTTGCATGCCGAACTTGTTAAGCTTGGGTATGAGGGTCCTTCAGGGAAGGGTACATTCTATAAGGGACAATTCTGTGCTCACTGGAAGTATTTGATTCATACTCTCCAGCAGTGCATCAGTCCTAAAAGAACAGGATGGAACGAATTTGGAAGCAACATTGCTTTGGCCTTAATCTGTTTGGCCAACAATCGTTGCTTCAACTTTTCAAAATTAATTTTCAATGGCATGGTAAAACATCTAGGGACCAAGTATGGTCTCTTTTTGATGTATCCTCGATTTGTGCAAGTATTGTTAAACTTTTTGATTCCAAATCTAAAATCACACAAGAGGGTCATTATTCCCTCTGCTCATATGGCTTCCACTTTGAGCAAACTGTTGGTAAATGGCAAGAGTTTCTCTGGTGCCATAACTCCTCCACTCTCTGAAATGGTGGAGTTTCTGTCAAGAAACAGGACTGCCAGTGTTGAGCATGAAACCCATCGTATTGCTACACCACCAACACTGGAACCCACAGTCCAAGATACTCAAAATTCCCAACCTGCTTCCTTTGAAAAAGTATTTAGAAAGAAGAGAAAAACTGTTGGTGCTCCTTCCACCACAGTTAGAGAACCCCAAACTGTTAGCCCTGCACAGGAGCATTCACCTGTGCAGAATATCGAAAGGGAACCTTTGGTGCTGTCTCCCAGGCACAATGAGGAGGTGATCATTCCTCAAGAGGGTGATCATATGGTCTTTGAGGCTGACACTACTGTTTTATCCGCAAGGGATAAACAGGACAGTGTTAACATAGCTAAGACCTCAACCATGGCAACAGAGACTAGTAAAACAGTTTCTGGAAATCCCCAGAACCAAGAACAGAGGGGTACTGATGGTGATACTCAGGGGAGTCAACCACCAGTGAAAAATGTCAATGATATGGTCACAGTGGAAACACTAACTGACATTGAGACAAGACTGAAACAACATGCATTGATGGATCCTAACTTCGCACCTTACCTTGCTGCTCATTTACACCTAAAGAAAAGGATTGCTCTTCAAAACAAAAGGATAGTTTCTCAAGATGAGAAGATAAAAGAACTGACTGAACAGTTGGAGAAGGCAACCGAAGTACTCAAGGTAGTAGCAATTCACAATGAGGTGTTAATAAGGCAAGATAAGCAGCTGAACTTTCTTGATGAGAATCTGAAGAAAGCAACAAATGTTCTTAATACTCATGAGATGTTGCTTAAACCCAAATCCTTGGTGAAAATCTCTTCAACTGCTCAAGCTAAAGGAAAAAGAAAATCCAAGCAGGAAGAAGTTAAGCAGTCAGTTTCACAGGATAAACAAACAGTTGTTGCTCCAAATGAGCAAACAGTTGCAAGTGTCCAAGTGGTTAATGAAGAAGAAGAAGAACAGCTTTCAAGTGTTGATAGGATGCTAATCAACAGGATGGTATCAACTGCAGATGTTCCAAGCACTGAGACTTTCAAATCTTGGTCAACAGTTAAACAGAACTACTTGGTTGATATTAGTGCTCAATATCTAGGAATAAGTTCTTCTAGAATGGCACAGAAAATCGATGATGGATGGCTTGATGGAAAGGTTGCTACGTTAGAAGCTTTACCACCAAAGAAAGGGTATAAAGGGATAGTCATCCAGGAAGGAAAGAAAGAATCAAAGTTGCCTCCTGTTTCAGGCAAAGGTAAAGAAATTGTTGTTGTTTGTCCTAAGCTCAAGCTTTCAAGACAACAACAAGAAGAGCGTGATCATGAATTTGCATTAAGGCTAGCAGCTGAGCTAAGAGAACAAGAACAGTCTGATTTTGAGATAGCAAAGAAGCTGGCTGATGAGATCACTGCTCAGATTGATGAGGAAGAGAAAGTAAAGGAAGCTGCTGGTAAGGGAGTAAAAAGAAAAAGAGTTGTAAAGAAGAAAACAGTTCCACCTCCCAAGCCAGTAGTGGAAAAGAAAAAACCCCGACAGTCTGAAGAAAAAGCCAAAACAGGCTTGGTCAAAACTATTTTGCAAGATAAACTCTCAATGGAGGTAAAAGAAAGAATTGACAAACTTGAAGCTCAAAAGTCACATATCAAAGAATGGAGGTTTGAAATGCTGAGAGTGGAAACTGGAAAGCAGGGAGTCACCATTGTTAGAGAGGTGGAACCAATTGAAAGCTATGTCAGTTTCACTGCACTGATGGATAGTGTGACCAGGAGAGATGTACAAGAAATGTATGAATATGGGGTAAGTCATTTTGGAAAGGATGCTGAAATTGAGATAAAAGTATTTTTGGTACATTTATCGAGTATATGCAATCCACAGGGAGTGATGTCAATACTGACAAATGATGAAAGATTTCCAATATTGACTGTGAAAGTTTTTGAAAGATCAAGGGTGTATAATCTTGTGACAAACAATGCTAAAACCCAATGGTTTGATCTTAATTTTGTTGATCATAGTAAGACCAAATTGGTGTACATGGTGAAGGCGAAGTATTATGGTCCAGTAAAGTTAAGGGAAGATCTGGGAAGAAGACTGAAAGAAAGGTTGGAGCTGATAGAGAAAAAGGAAATGTAATTTTTCCTTCATATTTTGATTGTAACAATTTTACTTTGCAGAATTAATGTTAATATGTTCTTCGCTTATGTGAATGTTTCTATGGTTGAACCCTATAAAACAACTTAAGTGTATTGTTCAATACTTTAAGTTAGGGGGAGATTGTTGGGAAATTTGCTAAGTCATTGAAACTGTTGAACATGCAAAGGTAAAACTGTTAGAGTATTTTGGTGATAACAGTTGAAAAACTGTTAGATGGATACAAAAACAGTTGTAACTAACAATTACTGCAAGGTTTACAACTGTTAGTACAAAAGTTCAGAACTGTTAGTTAACAAAGTCAAAAACTGTTTGAAGACCTTGAAGTGAAGACTGTTAGAAGACTAAAGAACTGTTGTGTTCATTAAACAGTTTCTGTTGAGCTATATTTGGAAAATCCTATCTTTGAAGATATCTCGAAATACTTTGAAGATTATCAAGATTATCTCAGAAGATAGAAGATTACCTAACTGTCAACAATTCAAGGAGGATCAAGAGTCTATATATACTTTATTAGATGATCAATTTAGTACGACGATTTGATCTCATTATTCAAAGCATTTGTTCTTATTGTTATTTATTTTTCTGAAAGTGTTTTAGCCTCTAAGTTTCTTGTTGAAACCTAAGAACAGTCTGTGTTCTTCGTCTAACAGAATAAGTTAGATTGGGGGTGAAGTTTGCTTTTGTAATCATTCTGGTTGGTTAATAAAACTACTGTTTGATTGAATTAATCTTTGTTTAAAACCTTCTTTAATCAATTAAGTGTGATTCCGCAACTTCTTAATTGATTGTGATCATAGTTAAAGATTAACTTTTATTTTACTCTGATTGATTATTTAAAATTAGTTCTTGTTATTTGATATAATCTATATCCGATCCTGACAAAACTCAACAGGATTGAGGCACTCCTTACTGCTAGGTCTCCATTGCCAGAGCATCAACCACAACCTGATCCAGCATCTATGTCAGTGGATGCTCTAAAAAGCCTGATGTATGTTAGACTCCTGGAGCAAAGGCCAGAATCTGCACACGATCAAGACCTTCTGACTACTCTTCGCAACGAACAACGTCCACAAGGAATCTCCTTAGATGACTTTCAAGAGTTTCATGAAGATGTAAATAGCAAGATAGATGGGGTGACTAGAGGCTTCTACACCTCTTTGGAAAAGGTTACTGACAGGTTGAAATTACTTGAACAAACCTGTCAGGCTCAGGCCCAAAGCAGCAAAAGGAGACGGGATGATCAAGATCCTGATGATCAACCCGAGGGGGAGAAGAGGAGAAGAATGTATATGACATCTCCCTCTGTGGTTGCTATTATACCTGTTCAGGAGACATCTCCCTCTCAGGTTCCTACTTTACCTGTTCCGCGTTTGAGTTCATATCTATATGGAGGTATAAGTTCAGCTGGGTCCGGGAGTCAACAACAATAATAAACTACACAACAATTGGCCTATGAAGTTCCTGAACAACAAACCGATGCTGCTAACAAACAGATTGTACTCTATGTACGTCCACAATCTGAACCAAGGCCAATAGAATTGGAAGAATGTGAGATACCTTACGAGCAGTCTCATGCCGAGATGTTTGAGGGATTCACGGACTCTGACGAAGAAATGAAGGAATTATATGGGTCCGTTCATACATCACCTGCAAGGCATGTGGGAGAAGGCAACTTCAATCAACCAGAGGAGGAGCCTGAGGATCCTGAGATGGAAAGCCTATTCAAAGGCATTGATGAATACGTCAAGGTTGCTACATGTCCAACTTCACCTAGGGTTATCGACATATTTGATGATATTCCCAGTGAAAGAGAGTTTGTACGTAGAAGAAAAGAAAGGGAAGCAAGTTCTAGAAGGGAAGCTAGGAGAAAGCCTAAACAAAAGAAACCAACCATTGACGTGTCCAGGGTTCTCAGTGGGATTAATGTTGAAGTTCATGAAACTTTCTCTCCTCCTCCTGGTCAATTCCGTGAATCAACTGCTGATATTTTAGAAAGAAACAAACAAAGAGAAGCAGCTGAGAAAGCAAAACAAGAATCTGAATGACCCTTGCCACCACACTTCATAGTACCTCCTTCTCCTCCAGTGTACCAAGGAGATCCAGGTCTGGATGCCAGCAATATGTTCACTAGAAGTGCAGGCCTGAACCTTTATGGAAAAACTATTATGTTAATGCTGCCAATCTTGAAAAAAGAATCTCAGACATCTTTTGCAGCGAAAAAATACAGGTTATCTCTCCCGAGTTGCGGAACATGGATGATAAGCAAAGAAGAAGATACGAACACATCCTCATTCAGTCTATGTCTAATCCAGAAGAGAACAAATCAGAATATCCAATCGTTGAACTCATCAATTTCTACACTCAAACCACCTTCAGAATAAAGTATGTCATCTTTCACGTCAAGAGAGCAAACAACCTAACATACTTCCTCACCGAAGCAGATCTTAGGTTTGTTAAAGTTGAAGACATTAGCTTTATCTTTGACACTCTTTCTCAGAAGAGAGGAAAGTGGCCAGAATAAGAATTTGGGAGAGCTGCTTTGATGAGATACTTAAGAAATCTGATGGAATTCATAGAGGAGCATGATCTGCAACTTGGAGCCGAGAACAATTACAGGAAAATCAATCTCTTAAAGCCTAACCGGAGCCATACAGACTTAGAAAATCTTGAAGAGTTGACTGTAATTGATGAAGGACATGAAAGCTTCAAGGGTGAACGAGGAGTCGTCTCCAAGAACACCAAAGGTGAAAAGATTTTCATAAGACTTGATGAGCTGATGTCCTACTCAGACGGCACATTGAAAATCCTTCATCACAAGATACATCAGAAGGTATGGGATAACCATGAGGCCTACACTTATGATCAACATGTCCAGGCCTATCGCGCTATAGAACAGATGAAGACTACACTGTTGAATAGAAGGCAAGTAAGGAAGTGGCAAGTGGCATTCGGGATTCGCAACAAATCAGCCTATGAATGATTTATGTATTTATTTGTTGTAAATCATTACACACCTCAATTAGGGGGAGATTATTAGATTATTAAAGTGAGGGTGTAATATGTAAATAACTCAAAGTTGGGAAAATGCTATATAAAGGCATTTGCCCCACAATTCTAAGCTAAGCTTTGCATTATTCATCTCTTGTGTTTGAGTATTCTCTCTAGCTCTCGGCTCTCTCACTCTACCCGAATACACACACAAACACATATTAGAAAGATAATCTTCTAAGCATTGCTTCATCCGTATAAACACGGGACCATCATATATATATATATATATATATATATATATATATATATATATATATATATATATATATATATATATATATATATATATATATATATATATATATATATATATATCAACACATATTTATATACACATACTCAATGTGTTGGTTTAATTATGTATATAAAAGAACGCGTATATTGTGCATGTATGAATGTATGTGTGTGTCTACACAAACACACACACACACACACACACACACACACACACACACACACATATATATATATATATATATATATATATATATATATGCAAAAGTGTAAACGAGAACTATTTTTCGTGCGAGAACTGTTGGGAATTGTTTTTTAACGCTATTAATGATTCATTAAAAAAAGTACTTATGTAATTTACATATTTACCCAACTGTGAATTACGTCCGGTTGAGCCGTCATTAATTTGCGAGGCTTGATTTTTCCATAATAACCATCATTAATTCATCATTAATGAAGAATTAATGAACCGCCAAAAAATCGTAGTCATTGATTAGTTTTAATTACGGACTAAGATTTGTTCTCGTACGAAAAAACAGTTCTTGTTTAAACCCTCCATATATATATATATATATATATATATATATATATATATATATATATAATTAACTTAGAATGTGAATACGTATCTCTTTTAGAATGTGAATACACAAACAATTAACTTAGAATAACCGTCCAAAATTATTTTAGAAACTAGTTTTGGGATGTCCCTGTTTTGTGACTGCTTTTTGAAAACTTTATCTCTTTTAGAATGTGAATACGTATTATATAATTGTTTGTTTAAGAAAGATTCGGTTGTTAATATAATTTGTAATTAAATTGTATTGTATTTCATTATTCTATGCCTTTGAAGTTAATTGTCGGTCTATATATAGCGTTTATCGCTATTATTTTATTTTACTTGATGGCCGATGTTATGGCACTAGGCCATGATGGTGATGGCCATGATATATTCATTTTTTATAATTTATCATGAATAATAGTTTGCAATTGTAATTGCAGTTGTATAACCGCGTTGAATGTGTAAGGCTTAAAACCTTAATCTCTTAGACAAATGGGAGAGTAAGCGGCCTCTCCTACTTAAGTTTGACGATGCCACTACTACTACTGTTGGCAAGACACATGACCTCTTCATATGTGAGGTTAACATATATATCTGGCGGGACATATCGTTAGATAGAGATTCATAGAAGAATGTTTCTCTTGTTATGAAGAATGTCATGTTTCAGCATCTTCGGGTAAATTTCTTAAATAAGTATACATGTATTTGGCACTGTTTTTCGGCTGTTCCAAAAATGTTCGTCCCAAAAAGCCTTTTTCCTTGTAGTGCTCAACAGGTTATGGATGATTCGACTCAGAGTAGATTAAGGGAGGGCCTTGAATACATTGTAAATGCATGTTACAGAGGCCGCAAAACAAAGGCGAAAGAACATTTTATGAAAAGTAGAGGGTATGAGGGTGTTGACATGGCAAGGGCTAACTCAACACAGGGTATGAGTGTAGAAAATTGGATTAAAATCGTAGACTTTTTCACTATGGAAAAACATGTGCATCGTTATACTCAAAACAAAGTAAATCGTGGAAAGCAAATCATCAAAAATCGAGGAGGGACGAGCTCATATAGCAGCGCACACTACAAAAAGGTAAGTGTTTATTGCTTAAATTACATATAATTTATTATTTAATATAATTTTATGTTCACTAGAACAAGGGTATAGTAGAAGTCTTTCACGATTTTTGTGTGAATAAAGAAGGGAGAGTCGAGAACCCAACAGCTAAAGAACAATATGTATGTGTTTATTCCTTAAAATAACAATATATTGAATTAGAAGTATCTTAATCTATTTTATCGTCTTTGTAAAATCTGATTCCAGTGGAGGAAACAATTGTTTTTGAAAAGGCACTGGGTCCTTGTTGAGGACATTAAAGGCATCGGGCATAAAACTTTTCCAAGGACGATTAATGCCTACTGCGAGGTACAGTCACACACATCACAACATACACATGCATAGGTATGGGTTATATTCACTTGTAACTAGTCATAATTGTTGTATATCAGTTAAATATACTTGTCATAGGTCATAATTGTTATGTGCGAGTTATATTCGCTTTCAACAAGTCATAATTGGTATGCATGAGTTATATTCACTTGTAGTGGGTTATAATATTTATATATGAGTTATATTTATTTATAACGGGTCATAATTGGTATATATAAGTTATATTCACTTTTGACGGGTCATCATTTGTATCTATGAGTTATATTCACATATAACGGGTCATAATTGGTATATATGAGTTATATTCATTTCTAACAGGTCATAATCGATATGTATGAGTTATATTTACTTGTAACAAGTCATAATTAGTATATATGAGTTATATTCATTTCTAACGGGTCATAATTGTTATGTATAAGTTATATTCAGTTGTAACGGGCCATAATCGGTATATATGAGTTATATTCATTTGTAATGAGTCATAATTGACATCTATGGATTATAGTCACTTCTAATGGGTCATAATTGGTATATATAACTTATATTCACTAGTAATGGGTCATAATTGTTATGTGTGAGTTATAGCGGGTTATAATTGGTATGTATGAGTTTTCACTTCTAATGGGTCATAATTACTATGTATGTGTTATATTACTTGTAACGGATTATAATTGGTATGTGTGAGTTATATTCACTCGTGATGGGTTATAATTGGTATATATGAGTTATATTTACTTGTAAGGGGTCATAATTGCTATGTATGAGATGTATTACTTGTAACGGATCATAATTGGTATTATAAGTTATATTCATTTCTAATGGGTCATAATTGTTATATACGGATTATATTATTTGTAACATGTCATAATTGGTATCTTTGACTTAACAATTAAAAGAAACTATCGTCAATAATAAAAGAAAACTTCAAATCTTCGATGATAAAAGGAGGAAAACTGATTCAATGCTAATAAAACTTAAATATTGAATACAAACAAAAAATTAAATAAAAACAATCTTCATCAAAAATAATATATTTAAATATTTTATCATATTATTTTTTAAAATTACGTATTAGAAAATATGTATAATCTACCAATTATCTCTAACTGAGAAAAATATTTTACCTCTATAAGGACTTCAATATGATGCATCTAACCATACTCGGGACAATCTCAAATGTGCGATGAAAATAATGACTAGTTTGATGATTTAGCACGAACTTTTAGGATTATCTAGATTGTTTAGCGTTTTCATTATACATATGGCTACAATGACTAGTAATTATTTTGCTTGTTTATTATATGAATTACTTTATATGTATTTTGCTTTTTATTGAAAATAGTTTTTTTGACTACATATGTATCTATTTTCACCTAGCCATTTTGTTTGTATTTGTACATATGTGAATCTCATTACCTAAATATAAAATGGTTATTACCCACATACGGGATTGTTTTTACCAACACATTCAAAAAAAATTACCTACACATAAAAGTACTTTCACCCACACATATTTGACGACACATGTCACCAACACTTTATATGGTCATGTCACATCAGCATCCACGTCATCATACAAATAAATTGTAACACTTCTACCTACACATATATTACCTTTAGACACACATATATGTGTAAGGTATAGCACACAATATATATCCATACATAATTTATGTGTGAGTAAAATCTTTACCTACAGACATGAGTCCACGCATGCTTATATTTATTTTATGTGTAGGTAAAGATAATTATCACACATAAGGATGTTATACCCACACATAATGTGTGTGGGTAAACACCCCATTTTTTGTATGTATACTTGACCCATCCTGTGAATCCTTCAAACACAAATCATGTATATGGGTCAAGCAACCAAAACATATAACAACCCTTCACATACCACATGGCAATTCACATACCGCATACCCTAGTCCGTATATCTACCAAATTTGAATCATTCATTCAGTAAATGAAATATCAATTGTTCATTGGTATCAACTGTCTAACAAGACAATCTTCCCAAGAGTATCCCACTATCCCCTCTCACAAAGCTGAGCCCTAAGCCACCTGCACGAGTACATTACACATTTCAAAGAAATAAGTGTCGGCTTACACCTCGTGAGTGAATAGGGTTAGATAAATGAAATCCATACAAATATGTTAAAGATATACATTAAACAATTGTCATATAACCATATGTGACCCGTATGTATACTTGACCCTTCCTGTGAATCCTGCAAACACAAATCATGTATATGGTTCAAGCAACCGAAAGATATAACAACCCTTCACATACCACAAGGGAATTCACATACCGCATACCTTAGTCCGTATATCTACCTCTAAGTTTTCCCAAGCCATTAGGCCCCTGCCAGGTAGTAACCCTTTAGCTAATCACACGCTAAGTAACCCGTGCATCGATTTGGTTAGCTACTCCTGATACATGCATGAGTGTACATTAGACGATGCTTTCGTTACTCCGACTAATTAGGGAAAAGAACCGCGTTGTCGTTCAGATTAAAGTACAATAAAAAAGCACCATCATCTCTCCTTCATACACCAACATGATGTATGATCTACCCCACCTATATCGGCCTACATGACTCTAGTACACAGACTCATCCGAATCCATATTCCATGTGTCGCAAAGGTTATCAAGAAACCCCGTAACTCCGCTTGTGGATAGCACTTTTACCTAAAATGTCAATGAAACCGAATAAGTCCCTATACAGAAATTGAGGATGCAACGTCACTACCCTTGCCCAAGAAATCAAGTACATGTATATAAGTATAGAATTATCATATAAACCATAAACGATCATCGCATGCAATCACAACCTTGTAATCATACATGGACCACATAAGTACATATAAAGCAATTAATACTTTTAACGATTAAATACTTTTACATTAAAACCATTAGAATATAAACATTTTGTATATGTACTCGGTTTTGTAAAGCCACTAAACTCACCTGAAGTCTGAGTAAAAGCTGCGTGAAATGCAAAAGGTCTACCGAGGAACCTGAACAAATAAACATAAACTGATAAGAATAGGTCGAATGGTACTAGTCCTAAACCTATACAAGAATGAATAGCCAATTTGGCTACATGTTGGAGAGTCAGGCCATCTTCTAAGTCACACCATGTACATAGAAGGTTGGCAAGAGGAAGTGGTTGGCGATCCAGCTTCTACCCACACAAAACACATCACGAAGTACATAACATGGATGGTAGCTAGGATCACGAAGTACCTTAGGACAATAGCCAAAATTTAAGCGATCCACACAATGTCCTTGGCGATCTTAGGCAGCAACAGCCAAAAGTTGTCAATTCATGCCATACACTACATGGCAATTCATGAACACCATCGACCAATTATAGGTCTGATTTACCAACCAAAACTTATGATTCTTACACCAATATTCTTAGAATCGAACAAGGATAAAACCCTTGGTTTCAATTTAAGGATTTAACAACAAAACTAGATAAATTTTGTTCCTATTTCAAACACAACCTGAATCCTAGAACTCTATGCTTCGATCGAGACATAGCCCCAATAACCATGACTTAATCATTAAATCATCTACTAATATTATGTAATACATAATTCAGGATCAAACGAACTTACTTGATTGATTAAATTGTGAAGTAATGAAAGTTCTGCTTATTCTTGTCGATGGCCGAGATAACACACACGAGAGAAACTGCCGTATGGTAGTTTAGGAGGTTGCCACACATAATAACCCTAATGATTATTAGCTTTAATCACCCATTAATCCCCTAATTAATCTCTTTTAACCTTAATGGTCCTTCTCCGTTAGTTTTATTTATAATTATATGGTTAGTGAGTTGGATTAAGAGATCCAGTCAATTTAGAAGTTGGTATATAATGATTAATATCCATTGCACTCCCATGATATTGACTGTAGACGAGGAGGTAATCGAGTCTAGGTGAAAATACTTTGTAATGGTTGTTTCCATTCCAAGTTCTCAACTTTTTTTTTACTTTTGAATTTTTTTTGTTTAGTCTATTTATTAATTTAAATATTATACTGTATTCTTAGATTAAAACCCAAATTCCCTATTTACTCTTTTTCTTTGAACAATTATTAAAAAAATCTTTTAAATCTGAATTCATACTCGTTCCCCAAGTGTTTGACACTTCGTCTCAATATAACTATATTACGATACACTTAGGTAGTACACTTGCCTATTTGTGTTGTAGTAGGTACTTTTGTATTGCAATAAATATAAACTAGATCTGAATTACACACATCAACTCTACCCCCCCCCCCCCCCCCACATACACACACACACACACACACACACACACACACACACACACACACACACACACACACACATATATATATATATATATATATATATATATATATATATATATATATATATATATATATATATAAAGTTTATTTGAGAACCAATTTTTTATTGCAAATACTGCGAGAACTAATCTGAGCCATCCAATTCTCCATCCTTCGATGCCATAAGATACCCATGAACTCATCACATGCACCTTCGCACAATATATCCCTCCACGCTCACCATCCATGAATTTCACTTACCAAAATAAGGGATCGATGGTATTAGTTCTCGCGGTACTCACAATATGAATGGTTCCTTTATGAACTGTTTAGGTGTGAGTAATGCGCATACTATTTGTATTTATCATTAACGCTCATTAATAGGGGTATTTTAGTCTTTTTTATATTATATAAACCATGAATTACGTTCGGTGGACCATCATTAAAGATCGAGATATAATTTTTGCTAAGTACCTCTCATTAATGTGTCATTAATGAGATGTCATTTTTATTGGTAATCGATTTATTTTAATTAAGTGTCAAGATTGGTTCTTGTCGTACTCGCAATAATAGCGATTCTCAAATATATATATATATATATATATATATATATATATATATATATATATATATATATATATATATATATATATATATATACTAAGTGTCATATATATACATATGTATATATATAAGAGTGTTCAAATAAGAAATGTTTTTCGTACAAGAACTATGAAAATCAATTTTTTGCCCCTGATTAAAATTAACCAATGGCTACAAATATTTGACGGCTCATTAATGATTCATTAGTGACGCATTAATGACACCCACAACCCTAAATTTACACACATCAAGCCTTATATCTACACACTTACAAGAAATGGAAGTTACGGAGCTTGTTGTGGCCAGAGGTGGCATGAAAATGGAGAGATGGGTGGTTTCAACGCCCGGGCAGTAGCTACAAAAGGCAGGGGA
Organism: Pulicaria dysenterica; assembly: GCA_947179395.2. Lineage (NCBI taxonomy): Eukaryota > Viridiplantae > Streptophyta > Magnoliopsida > Asterales > Asteraceae > Pulicaria > Pulicaria dysenterica. Next base: position 17,492,502 of record OX359293.1, on the reverse strand, counting down.
AGCACGTTCGTGCTCCCTGGGAGGAAACACAAAACTTTACAAGCATTGAGAGGGAGAGAGAGAAAGAGAGCGGCTAGGTTTAAACACACAAACACGCATATAGCGTTAAGAGGTGACTGGAGGTTGTCGGAGATGAAGAAGATAGAAAAAGAGACACCGGTTATAGTGAGAGAAATTGTCGATACAGAGAAATTAGATGCAGATCGAAAAGAGAAAGAGTAGTAGTTGGTGGATCATTGAGAGAAATGCTAGTGTGGTGGTGATGAAGAACATAGAGGCCAGCGACCGATAGTGGTGATTAACATAGAGAGAGGAAAGGAGAGTAGAGAGAGAATGAGGTTCTTAGGATATGGGAATGAGAGTTTAAATTGGGAGTAAGAAAGACAGAGGGAGTGTGAGAGAGAAAAGGGAAGGGTTTGATTGGATCGTATTTTTTCTTCATTTAATATTATTATTATCTAGATTTTAATAGGTAATAGTTACATTATTTATAGAAATTCCGAAAGTTAATATTTAAGGGGTTACTTTAGATTTAAGATGACGTTTAATTAGGTGTTACTTTATGGACCTCCTATTCTTAAATATTAGACATATCATATCAATTAATTATTGTTTTAAATACGGGATATAGATTCATACATGTATGTCACATCACATAGATCAATTTAGAATATTAAAGGAATCAAATTAGAATTCCATTCTAATAAAATAATAATAATGAATAATTACCTAAATTAGCAACAAAGTGATAATTAGTTGTATCATGCAAGTCATCAAAGATCATTTTACTTTTAACTAATCTTCTTTCACATATCTCCACTTATATATATATATATATATATATATATATATATATATATATATATATATATATATATATATATATATATATATATATATATATATATATACCCATTAACCTGCCGTCTTCAATTCCATAAAATCCTCTCTTTTTCTAGGGAAAAGTTAAAGAACCCTTCACTTGCAAGTTCTTGTTCATAAACTCCAATCAAAATACCTTTCATATCCCTGAAGTTCTTGATCACCCAATTAGCTATTTCTTCATCTTCTACAGCTACATATATAGATACGGTTTCCCTTTTACTTTAAACCCTAATTAAATATTTGCATCTGTTGCCGGTGGAGGAAGCTAGCGTGCTCAACAGTCAGTTCTTGCTGGTGCAGCATCATCAAGATTCACGAAAGATCACAATTTTAGGGTTTCATGGGACCGCTTCTTCCATGATACACACACACAGCGTTTCATGCTATGGAGTCCTTTGGTGCTTTGAGAATCTTGATGATGCTGCAGTGGCAATGGGTGGCTATAAGTTTCGTTTTATATATTGTTTACCTGCAGGTAAGCAAACTTTAACTGTAACTTTTTTACTGTCGAGGGTTGGGTGATTTTAATTCGAACTTAAAGATTAATCAAGATTCTAAAAATTGATAGTAAAGCTCAATTGAATACTATATATATGCCTTTCTGGTACTTATGGAAAATGATTTTGCTGCTTTTTTCTCTTAAATGTGTTACTTCTTCTCATATATTTGTACGAAGAATATAACATAAAGATGCATGATTCTTAATAAAAATTGTATGACAAATTAAGCTGGAAGCGTGGTATGAACTCAATACTCTTACTAACTAAATAATAATGTGTGTAATCTATTAATTTGTTTTTCCGATCTGCTCCCTTAATTTTCACACATGTCTTGATCTTACGAGTACCCTTAATTTTCAAACATGTCTTAATCTTACAAGTAGGATGATGAGTACTAGGATTGATAGGAGGTTATAATGGAACATCTTTAAATGTCCTTTAAAAGTTTTTAAGGTTATACATTGAATTTTTCCAAAATATTTCTGAAGTGTTAATGTTCAATATCTGTATTTAACCCTGAATCAAGTAAACTAGCTTTCTGCCGGGAATGAGAGAAGTTGGTAGCTTGATGATTTAATGTAAGAAGTGGTATTTTTTTAGTATTACAATAATTGTAAGATTCTTAATAGAGTTTAAACTAAAATACTTGCAGACAAAACAAGTTATTAGATTTGAGCTCTTTTTGACTTTGTTGTTATCTATATTTCCATAGTCGTAATCAGCTATTTATTAAAACTTAAAAGGCCGACGCTTATCATTATTTTATATGTAGGTATCTAAAGTCTATTAGACAAGACGTAATATGTACTAAAATATTTTTTTATATCTTTGTTTTAAGTCTACATTTTCTATTAATTCGTGCGATGTAAACAGATGCATTTGATAAGACCATTTTTTACATCTTTCTTGAGAAAATTATTAAATTAAAAAAAAAGTACGTTTTAGAGGGTGTTGTTTGGGACTTAGTTATCAACTTATTAATTATAACAGATTCTGCAACAAATTACACTATTACACTACAAGGAATACGAGTAATAGGGTGTCATCAAGACGTCTAGCTTGATGTACATTATCTGTTACTTCTATCACTATTAGTTATGTGTTTTTTATAATGATACTGATATATTATTTATGTAAAGTATGGTTTTTTTTTTCCAAAAAACAAAAATGACTTTTTTTCAAATTAATATAGAATGATACAATATATATTACTTTTTAATATGAGTTTTTTTAATATGTGTTGCAAAACACACGTTAAAGGCCGGTTTAAATATCGTTCAAATTAAAAACATAATAAATAAATAATGCATTTATCTTGAAATAAACGTGATTAGTAATCACTTTCCTGCAAAATATATAGCATATTTCTTTTCAAATTAGAAAATGAGACTATTGTGTGACATGGTTAAGGCGTTTGTGATTAAGTTAAAAGACATTTCTAGCTAGTGGTTTATTACGCTACTTTTTAGCTTTCGCCTATGGGTCAACTTACAGTACTACAAGAAATTGGACCAATAGTAGCAATGCATGCATGCAAGCTGGACAACTGAGGTGTCGATCGTCGCTATTATCTATGTCACTACTAAAGATGTCGTTGCTATTTGTATTTTGGTTTTTTTATAAGTTTACTAATATACATATTTAATAATGTTGTAGTACAATCAACTTGATGTCATGCTTTGTAACCGGCATTTAGAGCGGCAATGGAATTGGCAATGACAAACATGATTCAATCATTTTCGACCAGAAATGATAGCTTGGGGGACGACGAGAACGAGGACAACGATAGTGACGAGTAGTTTTGTGTTATACTTATTGTATGTTAATAAATAACTTTGAACGTATGGTTATGGATTATGTAATAGCTTACTTGCGTTTTATATAATATTAGTTTGTATGCATTTTTGGATGCATTGAATTAAAAATTTAACATGTTATTACTTATAATTATTATATGTGCCTTATTATATAAAAAAACGAAAAAAATCAGCGACATTAATAGTGATAACAGAGGTACTAATGAAGATAGTACGTATTAGGAGCGACACTTTTTGGTGCGAAAAATGTATTAACAGTACACTATTAGCAATGGCATCCAGAAATAGCAGCGACTTGTAATAGCGACGACACCAATAATAGTGACATTGAAGCATTAGTGGCAAGATATTAGTGGCGACATGTCGCTTTTAAAGCCTTTAGTAGCGATATGTGTCGCTGCAAAAATCTTGTCTTCTTGTAGTGTTTTTTCGAAGATGTTTTCTCATATCAACATTGTGTAATGTCAATAACTTGATTTTCTGTTTATTACACATTCATACTTGTTATTTGAATTGTATATATTAGGATTGATAACCTCTTTTCGTCTTGTTTTTGTTAAATGAATACAAGTATGAATATATATTTGTATATATATATATATATATATATATATATATATATATATAAATATATATATATACTAGCAGTGTACCCGCGCAATGCTGCGACGGTTAATAGTTTATATTTTGTAACATGTCGTTTTCAAGGATGTAACGTGTAATTCAATGCCACGAAAGAAATTTCAGCAACATGTCCGTTTTTTTCTTCAATTTTCCTTAAATTTGTATCAACTATTTTATTAATTTAAAAATAAATTCTAAAAAGTATCCAAAAATTTAAAAATATTTATAAAATAAGGAGAGAGAAGTTAATAAGATTTTAAAAATTATATTGATGTGGGTGGATAATTGTGTTTGTGTAAGAGAGTTTGTTAGTGGGAGAATATATTTAAATAAATAAAAAGTTAAAGTTTATTAGGAGAGAGAAATTGTTAAAAATTGAGTGGATGAGATTAAAAGGAGGGTGGAGATTAAAAGTTGACATAATTTTAAGAAGTTCTTAAAAGTTAAGAGGAGAGAGAGTGTTAAATGGTTTATATAGTAGTATAGATATATATATATATATATATATATATATATATATATATATATATATATATATATATATAATATTATATTATATTATAAAACATTTAACAATCTTTCTTAATTTTAAGTAGTATATGTATTTATGCAAATAGTACAAATACTCAAAACAATAGTCCAATCAATCATCTCCCTAATTAACTCAACAAGTTATGGGAACTGCTGTTTTAAACAACTCATTAAACATAATTAAATATTTTTTCTCTTATCTTTATTCTTTTTATAAAATTACTTTAAAATGAATAAAAGTGTTGATGACAAAATATAGAAATAAATAAGATAGAAAAAGTCGAGAAAACATATATTTTGCCGAAAGAAAGTATCTGCTACATTATTTCGTAAATACAACACCTTACATTGAAACAAAACATGTTATCAAGCATAAACTATTTGTCGTCGCTGCATTGCGCGAGTACTATACTAATGTGTGTGTGTGTGTGTGTGTGTATATATATATATATATATATATATATATATATATATATCAATTAATTGATGGAACTCAAGTGTATAGATTATGCATTAATTCGAAGTTGATTATTTACAAAATTTGAGTAACATTGATATGATTTAATCGAGTTGGTGTGTATTACCAAAATTTATGTTTTCATAGAAACCTATGTATTATACGGCTAATATAAAAATACATTATAATTTATAGACTATAGAGTGTGTTATACACTAGATTTTAAGCTTTAGAAAAAAGGTATATATTTAAACAATAATTATTAAATAAAACTTGAATACCAAAATATAAAAGTGAATACCACTTTTGGTCCTATGTTGTTTACTTATATGGTATGATAATATGATGCAGAAAGACTCTCGTACTATATATGTAGATATAGAAGAAAAATGTACGTATATATCCTTATTAGTCTGCAATTAATTACACGAAGTGAAATGAGCTACAGTGTTATTGACTTTACGTCGAGACATAGTATATCATTATATATTTATTTCTATTTTATTCTCAAATCTACTTAATACTTGACATATATAATATATTAATTCTTTTTTCTTATTTCGATTTTAACACTTATTTTAATCAAATAAGTAGAATGATAAAAACAAATAAAAACTAGAGAGATATCATTTTTCTTTTACTTCCATCTCTTTCACACATTAATATCAGTACGTTTGATTGAAGATCGATATACTTGTATGTATCATCTTATAATAATAAATATATATAAAAGGCTAATTTTAATAAATTTTATTGAGCGATCGTGGCCTTTCATTTAAAAAACTGATTTTATTTATAAAATCTTGCTCATCCATTTACTCAAATTGACAAAAACAATTTTGACTTTTAAAGGTCAAACTAATAAGATTTAATTTAAAAAATAAATGTAGGATTGATTTTTCAAACTCTCTATATGTACGAGTTTAAATGTTTAGATAAGTGAGACAAACTAATAAAATTTATTTAATATAGAAACTTATATCACACATAATTAAGTTTGTTTTATCATATAAATTAATTATTCACATTCGTAATCAACATGTATTATCTAGATTTATATTCAAATATAAAGTTTCACAATTTCAATATTAAAATTTTAAAATAATTAATACCTACTAAATCGCGTTACTACCTATCTAAAAACCTATATCACATATATTATAGTTTATATTTATTATATAAAGAAATATGAATAACATTCATTCATATTTCTTATCATGTTCTTAAAATCATTATGTCCTTTCAAAGTTTAAAATAATAAAAAAATTAAGCAAAAGAAACGTTTTTTGTTGTCGTTTTTTTGTAGCCTGCTAAAAGAGTTACATATTAGAAAATAGAAATACACATAATGACATGTTTTTGATGAGTTTACATGGCATATGTGCAAAAAGAAAAAATTGACACGCCTTAATAAAACATTGGGGAAACGCTACTACAATTTACTAGCTTTAACCCTATATTTTTCTATATCAATTGAAATTAATATAACTTTTGTTAAAAAAGATTCATATTGAGCTCTTTTTTCGTTCATATAAAATATCATATATTTATCTAAGTGAATATAAATAATAGTTTTATATGAATAATTTTGATAATCAGCGTCTTTACATGAGCATGTAAACTAGTAAGATAACATAAGTTTAATGATTTAAAGTTAATGATATTTTCGTGGGGAAGTGACGTACGTACGTTGGGAGGAGATGGTCTCACTGTGTCAGGTTGGTTTGGATGAGAAATAGAGTTGACGTGACAGCCGGCAGGTGGTGATAGGATTAACGAAGAAGTTGAAATAATTAATAGGATGCTTTATATAACATCAAGGTCATTTAGGTGGTCGATGTTACAGACCCCTCAATCCAAACAAATTCAATCATTACACTTATAATCACCACTTTCAAATTAAAATTAATTACTTTTTGAAAATTTCCATATTTTTCTATTATATCTTTCTATTTTAATATTAGACTCGGTACTAAATAACATTTGTAGATTATTTAATCTTTTTTCTTATCTTTTCTATTAAATTTGATATTTGTATGTATTAATCTTATAAGTAAAAGAATAAGTAAAATAATTTTTTTAAATATATAAAACCTCTCATTAGGTCTTATATCTCTTTTTTTTAAAGGGTTTAGTATTAAAAAATATATCGAACTTGTCACTTTTTGCTATTGTATATATTCATATTTTAAAATTACCATTTAGTAGACTCAACTTACCAAAACTACCATTTTATGTATTGAAAAACCTGCTATACAAGTTGCGGGTAATTTTTCTATTTTTGATTTATTTTGAAATTCCACATCATATTTTAATCTTCCATGTAATCAAAACTTATTTTTATCATAAGCCATGTCATTTTTAATCTATTTTTATCAATAACATGAAGAACATCATGGAGACTCAGATCTGAACAAGAACACCATCGAACTGAGATGAACAAGCATCGAACAAATGAAAACTAAAACATATCTGGAATCTAAAACAGAAAACAAGATCTGGAATCCTAAGAACAAGAACGATTGATGTGGAATTTAAATAGAAAACAAGATCTGGAATCATAAGAAGAAAACTTGAAACGAATAACTTACCAAGTCTAAGAACCCTAATCGTCTTGTCCCTTTTTCCTCCGATCAAATTCCTAAATTGATCGATTTCTGTCATACGAATCTTAGGGTTTTCACTTCACAATCATTCGATCTTCTAAAGCGCTGATTGGACATGAACGCTTTGGAGTACTTCAAGACTCATTTAAAGTACGAAAAAACGCTAAGATTCGTGAAGCGATTACGCAGAAATTCACCTAGTATTTGTGTCGTGCGGAGGAGATTAGGGATTTCTCGATGAAGCAGATCACCGATGGCGGCGGATGATGGTGTTGATGGTCGGTCGATGCTGCAGTGCCATGGTGGTGTTTGACTAACGATGGTGAAACCCATATATGTTCGAAAAACGATGGTGGTGATGAATCTGGAACTTACGATGGTGAACCATGGTGGTGATGTTCGAATAACGATGGTGAAACCCAAATCTGTTCGAATAGCGATGGTGGTGATGAATCTGGAACTCACGATGGTGGACTGGTATTTCTGTTGATGAAGATGAAGTAACCCATTATGGTGGCCTGATGATGGTGCTGGAAGCTTATCCAGACACAGATGAAGAAAACCCAGATGGTTGCCTGATGATGAGTCGGATGAACTTGGATGGTGCCCTGATGAAGAAACCCAACTTCAATTTGTGTATTTTATTTTATTAACTTTATTATCAATATTCCATGTCACTTGCCACCTAACTCACAACATAAGTAAAATAATGACAAATCACTAGCCATGTCATTTGTACCTGTTACACATAAGCATCTAGCAGGTAACAAGTAACCTGATATATTAAATGGTAGTTATAATAAGTTTAATACACTAAATGGTAGTTCTGAAATTTGGATATATACAATAGCAAAAAATGACAAATTCAATACACTTTTTGATCCTAAACCCTTTTGTCAATTCATTCTACTTCAAATTTAGAGTCATTTTCTGTCTTCGTATTTTCAAAATTTTAAAATTATAATGTAAATCATTATTACTTTCAAAACATGTGATAATTTAGTTCTTAAATTTACATTCAAAAAAAATATTGGTTTTCTTCACGCTTTATGAAAAGCGTGAAGAATTTATTAAAAAAAATACACATTAAGGTGCATAAAATAGTTTAAACAAAATGTAGGTAAAAACAATTAAAAAGCTCACACTTTTAAACGTATAATATTGATTTCAAAAAGTTCACACTTTTAAATTGGTAAAAATACTAATTAATAGAAAATGAGACAAGTTCATGAGATAAGTTCACGCTTAAAAGCGTGAACTTTTATCACGCATATATGTTTTTAATATTTTCACACTTAAAAATGTGAAAACTATAATTATGTGTTCACATTAATAAATAAAATACTTTAACTATGTTTATCACATTTTTACATGTGAACTTTACAAAAAAATTTTGTCACATCATATATTTTCACACTTGTTTATAATTCTTTACATTTTAATGTGAGAAAATATTATAAAAAATTGTGAAAAATGAACATATTTGTTGTAGTGTTAACAAAATGTTTAGATTTTTTGATGTACAGTTCACTTTGGTAAATTTTATTATATTATATTATATATTATGACAATTGTCAGAAATGTTTATTGTTCAATGAACAGTAACCATTCAAATAATATTTTGTTTCCTCAAAATAATATTTGTATTTCTAGCATAGTGGTAAACCATGACATTTTGAAAACTAGATAGTCTAATGTTGAAGTCCCTACAACTTCCTTTTTTTTCTCTCTCCTTTATTTGTTTTTCTTAGTAATTATTGTGTTTCTTCAGTCATTTTCTACCTTTTTTTTTCATAGGAGCCTCCGTCACTACTTAAAAGATATATTTTCTTTTCTTTTCCCCTTCACACATCACTGTTTAAATTAATTTTTATATATTATAATTAACAATTAGCATTTAGTTTTCTATATAATCTTCAGTGTAAATAAGTTAATGTGAATTGACATTACATTTTTATATATATTTTCATATAGATTTTATCGTAATCTGATATTTATTTTAAAGTACACTAGTACAAATATGCGATTTGGTCACACATAGTCGGAATTAAACGGTCACACGTTTGATTTTATGTGACTAAATGTACGAAAATAAGTTCCTCGTTATTAGTTAGCCACTTATGAACTCGGATCGTGTGACCATCCGGTAATGTATCGTCACACATTCAAATATTTATATGGCTAAAGGTTACAACTATTTTTTGGCTGATTATTTAGCCACATATGAATTTGGAAAACGTGACTAATGTCATAAATGGTCACACACTTAATTTATTGTAACAAAAGTTTGTCACACACTTGAATTACTGTGACTAAATGCCATATATGGTCACATGAAATAATTGTTTATGTGTCTAAATCATAGATTCAAAATTGTCATACATGTGTTAATTGTAGCCAAAATCGTACAAATGGTCACGCAACTTATTATGTGTGTCTAAAGTTTAACGGCGCCAAAAGGTAAAGTATATAGTCACATTTATTTCTAGCACGATCATCTGTGACTATATAGCATTATAATAGCCACACATCATGACAAATGTGTATCTAAATGCTGTTTATGGCCACATTAAGTGTTTGTGCGTCTAAATCATGATTCTACATATGGTCACATGAAATAATTGATATGTGTCTAAATCATAGATTCAAAATTGTCACACATGTGTTAAGTGTAGCCAAAATCGTACATATGGTTACACAACTTATTATGTGTGTCTAAAGTTTAACGGCAACAAAAGGTAAAATATATAGTCACATTTATTTCTAGCACTATCATGTGTGACTATATGGCTTTATAATAGCCACACATCATGACAAATGTATATTTAAATACTGTTTATGGTCACATTAAGTGTTTGTGTGTCTAAATCATGATTCTACATATGGTCACATGAACTAATTGTTTATGTGTCAAAATCATAGATTCAAAATTGTCACACATGTGTTAAGTGTAGCCAAAATCGTACATATGGTCACGCAACTTATTATGTGTGTCTAAAGTTTAACGGCGCCCAAAGGTAAAGTATATAGTCACATTTATTTCTAGCACGATCATGTGTGACTATATGGCTTTATAATAGCCACACATCATGACAAATGTGTATCTAAATGCTGTTTATGGCCACATTAAGTGTTTGTGTGTCTAAATCATGAGTCTACATATGGTCACATGAAGTAATTGTTTATGTGTCTAAATCTTAGAATCGAGTTTGTCACACATGATTATGTGTAGCCAAAATACGGTACATATCGTCACATAACTTATACATTGTGACTAATGTTTATCATGTGTTTTCAAAATTAAACAATTAATTAAATTTGATATTTAGTCACATATTAAGTGTCTGTGTGTCTAAATCATGAGTCTATATATGGTCACTTGAAGTAATTATTTATGTGTCTAAATCATAGAGTTGATTTTGTCACACATGAGTTAAGTGTAGCCAAAATCCAGTACATATGGTAATAAAAATTAAAAATATTCATAATTCATTTCCCCCAAGTTTGACTTTAGATAGTCAAAATGGGAAATCTTGTAAAGTCAAAATTGGAACCGTTTTGAGTTCGAAATTAGGAATCGTTTTGGTTAGTTCAAAAGAGGATGTTGTTTGTTTTCAATTGAACTACACAAACAACGAATATTACAGCAAACAACAGACAATATTCATTTATTAACATCTGTGAATTTTCAAAACATTACATCAAGAGACAGATAATAAAAAAGAAAAAAAGCTAATCTAGATAATCAACAAGCCCATCAGAGTACAAGTTTTGAGAGTCAAGAGACTTGATAATCTGCTAACGTAATTGGTTATTCGTAGCATACATACTTGTGTGATGAGACAATTGAGAATTAAGAAAATCAATATGGGCCCTATCGAAAAACCGAAATCTTCGATTGAGAATTAATCTGAGAAATGCGAAGATTCAATTCGTCTATATTCATCTAAATATCGGCAATAGCCATTTCAACATCTGCAAGTATTTTCTTGTCCTTCAAGATGTATTGATCAACCTCTTTCATCAAGAAACTAAAGTCTATGTATTTTTTTTTTGTGCTTTGAAGGGTTTTGCAATTCAGGAACATCCATTTTTTGGGAATGAAATCAGATTAAAGGGCAGTATGTTCGTGAAACAGATGGAAGATGAAATATTTATAATAGATGGAGAGGATGTATCTTCGTGTAACAGATGCAATATATTGGAAGGCATATAAATACCAAAAAATAGAGGCAAAAGTGTGGGAAAAAATAGGATGAAAATGGTGCTAAAACATAATGAAACGTTTTGACTGAATTGACCTGATTAATATCCCATTTCCCCGAATTTTGGCTTTAGATAGTCAAAGTGTGAATTATTTTGAAGTCAGTTGCCGTTTTGTTGACTTGACACAGATAAAATGGGAACTGTTGTAAATCTAATATTTTGTTTCTGTTATGATCAACAAATTTCGAATATATTATGGTAATTTGCAATTAATAAATGGCAATATATGTAATAAAAAGATACAATTTATCATCTATATGAGTTAAGAAAAAAATACAATGAACTCTAGAGTGTGCCAACTTCACCAAGAGATTGTTCACTTCAATTTGCGTATAGCAATACCGCCACAGTCAGTTCGATAGTAATCGTCTCGTGATTCATTACCCAAGTCACGTCAATCTACATGTGGCAATATGTTATCATTGTGCGGGTGAATAACAGTAATAACTTCCTCATCGACTTCGTCATATGTATCTTTGTAATTCTTGGGAGGTGTCTTAAAGACAATAGACAGTTTTTTATCTAGCTGATCTTTCACATAAAATACTTGTCGTGCTTGTGAGGCTAATCTGAACGGATCAACCTTGTGGCCTATATTATTCAGGTCAACCAATGGATAACCAAGATTAGTATCGCGTTTGTCTTCACCAGCTCTATGATTAACCCAATCACATTTGAAAAGAGAATTTTTCTGAAACGATAATCTAGTACCCATATTTCTTGTAAAACCCCATAATAAAATCTTTTTCTTGTGGTTGCAACTTCTTTGGATATGTGCAGATCTATTGCCTCAACACTAACCCCACTGTTCTGGTAAACCCTGCCATCATGATATTTTGTACGAAATGCATACCCATTGATGTTATATGTGTCGTATTTAACTACGGTGGCGTGGTCCATATGAAATCCACCTTACGATTTCTGATACACTTTCTTTGGAGATCGCTAACTCTCTCTCAACCTGAATTTTATTAATATATTACAAGTATATATGAGCTTCAAATTTAAGGAACAACAAGCAACAACTATAAATAACATGCGGATTACCTCATTGCGTAACCAATTAGAAAAAGATTTACTGTGCTCATTCTCCAGCAATGCTATTCGTTTACCCAGGTTTTCTGTTTCCAAAAGCTGCATGTGTCGCCTGAAATTAAGGTGTTTGATTAATTATTATATATGATAGAACATTATAAGTAACAAAATAGACATGTGTTAGTAATAATTACTCAATATACGGTACAATTTCATCTGTATTCTGTATTACATACAAATGTGCTTTCTGAAAGAGTTCCGCAGAAACTTCACTTAATTTGCCGGCCGACATTCGTTTTTCTTCCTCATCTTCATCAGTTTCATGTTTATCAGGTGGGATACCAATAGTTTTCAATGATTTTTGATATTCGCTGAAAAACTCAATTGTTTCTTCTGCAATAGTCTCCTCAGCAATGCATCCCTCTGGTCTATTTTTGTTTCGCACATGTCCTTTAATAACCTTCATACATCTTTCGAAGGGATACATCAACCGAAAGCATACAGGACCACATAATTTTACCTGCCTAGTTAGGTGCACAGTCAAATGGACCATAATATCAAAAAATGATAGAGGAAAGAATTTCTCCAGAAAGCACAGTGTCACACAGAGTTCTTCTTGCATCTTATCTAGTTCTTGTAATGTGATTTCTTTGTTCGATAATAGCATATCGTGTGGCTTGAGGCATTATTGAACGAATTGCAATGGGCAAAAACTCTTACATTAGCATGTGATAGTCATGCGATTTAAGGCCAATGAGCTTCTTATCCTTTAGGCTGACCAAACTAGAGAAATTTGAACAATAGCCTTGTGGTACCCTGATGTTGTATAATGTTTCACAAAATATGTCCTTTTCATCATTCGTTAATGTGTAACCTGCTGGAGGTAGTGTTGTTTTGTCTGCTTCTTTCCTAGCAAACAACTCTGGTTTTATACCCAACTCAACCAGATCCAATCGAGCATTCAGTCCATCTTTTGTCTTTCCCGGAACATTTAGCAAAGTTCCGACTAGACTCTCACCAACATTCTTTTCTATATGCATGAAATCAATACAATGTCGAACAGAATTATGCCTCCAATACCTAAGTTTTCGATACCAAATGTTGAATTTCTTCCAATACGCACCGTTTTCTTCATTTACTTGGCTTGAACTACCCTCTGCTTGTTTTCTTTTTCTTTTCTTCTTTTAAATCTTCCCACCTCTGCCTCTCGTATCTTCTTGGTTTTCTGATGTCTTATTGTTTTTTTGTTTTCCTTTTCCCCACTAATTTCAATATGTTGTACCTCATTGTATATTTGTTCCCCGGTCATTGGATTTGGAGAGCGGCCAAAATTTTTGTTGTCCATTAAACGCCTTCTTTTGCTTTCTGAATGGATGGTTATATGGTAGATATCGTCTGTGACCAACATAACTTTGTTTTGATGAGGCAGGAAGTCTAACACAATATGTATCTTTCCCACATACTACACAACCTTTGAATCCACTGCATGGGCAGCCACATAATGTGCCAAGTGTAGGGTAATCATTTATTGTCCATAACACAATGGCACGTAGATTAAAGTTTTCTTTTGTGGAAGCATCATATGTATCAACACCTTCCTCGAATAAGCGTTGCAGATAATCAACTAAAGGTTCCAAAAAAACATCAATATCATTTCGCGGGTATCCTGATATTAATACCGAAAGCATGATAAACTTTCTTTTCATGCACAACCATGGAGGAAGGTTGTATATGACAGTTAAGACTGGCCATACACTGTGATGCCTATTTCCTCTGTTGACGTCAACTCCATCAGCCGATATTCCTAACCGTAGATTTCTTGGATCCTTAGCAATTTCGGGGAATTTTTCTTCTATGGTACGCCATGCCTGTGAATCTTCCGGGTGACGTAACACGCCATCTGTTATCCTCCTTGTCGCATGCCATCTTAAGTCTTCTGAAATACTTTGTATCTTGAAGAGTCGTTGCAGTCTTGGTATAACTGGGAAGTACCACATTACCTTTGTTGGAATGTTTTCGTACACTTTATGTGTCTTATTATCCACCTTCCATCTTGATATCCCACAAGTTCGACACACAGTCAATTTCTCGTCCTCCTTCCAGTAAAGAAGGCAGTTGTTGATACATACATGTATCTTTCTGTATCTTGACCCCATCAATTTCATAAATTTTTTGGCCTCATAAGTGTTTTCCACCAATTCGTTACCATCAGGGAACATCTTTTTTAACAATCCTAGTAGCTCAAAAAGAACTTATCTGAACATCCGTACTTGCACTTCAAGTTGAGTAGTTGGACTATTGCAGACAACTTTGTAAAGTCAGGACATCCTTTGTAAAATGGCTTCTCTGCGTTTAATAATAGTTCTTGAAACTTGACATGGTCTTCCTCATCAAAATTATCTTTAGTAGCATTAACCATTTCTGCTGTTTCTAGTCCATCTGTTGGAATTTGTGAACCAAATTCCGTGTTTTCAACAAACTCTACTGTAACATTGTCAGGTTTTGGCCCACGTGTTGATGGCTCATCCTTTTCCCCATGTTTAATCCACTTCGTGTAGTTTAGATCAATCCCATTGCTGAACAAATGGTGATGCACTTCCTCCACTTTATGCCCTATGTGGTTTAAACATTTGGAACACGGACATGGCATTTTTAGATGTTGTTTACTCACTCGTGGGTCAGCGTTCCTCATCTTCGTCAAGTTCTAAAATGCGTAATTAATAAACTCTGATACTCCTTCAAAATAAGGTCTCATGGTTCTATTTGTACCTATCTAAGACTTGTCCATGTTTAAAAATGTCAAAGAACAAGAAATAGAGAAGAATTAAACTGGATGAAACAGATGGAAATTTAGGGATTAAAGCCTTCGAATATGATATTTCCGGATTAAACTATGTTTTTATCCGTAAATATTGTAGCTTCTACATGTATTTTGTGTCTATAATGATCATATAATACACTAAATTGTTACTTGGGATGCTTACAGGTTGAATACGATGGAATACTCGAAAAAAGGGCGGAAAAAGAATTGAAAATGCATAAAATGTGAAAAGCTATCAACTCCGACACACCTCCACTGTTTTGATCATATCTTGCTCATACGAACTCGGATTGAGGAGATTCAAGCGGCCACGAAAACTAGACTCAGAGGGCTACAATTTTAGTTTTATGGTCATCTCTCAAAAACATAAGCTCGCGCCGCGAGATATAGCCTCTCGCGCCGCGAGCAACTCTCTGGAATTTTTGAGTTCGGAGGTCAGGTAGCTCGCGCCGCGAGGCATATGGGCTCGCGCCGCGAGGCATATGGGCTCGCGCCGCGAGGCATATGGGCTCGCGCCGCGAGGCATATGGGCTCGCGCCGCGAGCCTGCGCAGATCAGATTTCTATAAATTCGAAATTTGAAGCCGAAAATCACATCTTTTGCATTCAAGCCGGCCCTAGGCATCTTTTTCAGAGCTTTTCAACTCTGGAGGGTGAGGAAACACCCTTGGAGCTTAGAGGATCCATATTTCATCATCAATCATCATCATCAACAACTCGGTTTGTCGAATTCATGCCTATTCTTCTATCAGTAATGATTTCTAAGACTTTGTTGGTTTGTTTAAGCCTGATTATGGGCTAATCACCTCTTGTATTCACCTTATGATTGAACCCTAATTGGGATATGTCTTGATTTCTTTGATTATATAAGGATTGATTCTAGTTTCATGTTCATTCAATCAAAGTTTGGATTTTTAGGGTTTTCATCTCTTATTTCTGGATTCATGGTGCATGTTGAGTATAAATAGGAAGTTTATATGATATGTGTTCTTCTTTGAATGTTTGTCTATTAATAATTCAAGGTGTTTGCTAGGAAAAGCAATCAGAATCCAGGAACGGTAACCTAAACCTAATTATCTAGGGCTTTGCAATCGAGGAAATGGTTGGTTATGTTAAACTTGTTTAATGTGGTTGATGAATTATGAACTAGGTTGTGTGGATTTGATGATCAATTGGAAGTTGTTATTCTTGTCCATCTCACAATAGTTGTATGAAATAGGAAATTGAATATGGCTAAGTCAATCCAGGTAATCAATTAAACTGATCTTGAGATATATCACAATAGGGGGAAAGATTAAGGTGGATACTTGTTTTCATCTGGTTGTTTGCAAAAGTTCATTATTTGTTTTTCTTGTCTGCTTTTAATTCCTGCTTAGTCATTAGTTATCTCTCTTAAAACTGAAAACTCAACTGTTAGGTTAATTATTAGTCTGCTTTATTTCTTTGGTGTTGCACTGCTCCCTGTGGATTCGACACCTATTACTTACCTTTGCTATACTATTGCATGATCCAGTCATACTTGCTGGTAGTGTGTAGTGAAACTTAGGTGATTATTGGACATAAATTATATAACTAGATTTCACACATTAGAATATCATATACTCTTTGCGGCGTATTTAATTAGAGACAAAACAGTTAAAATAATTCTCCGTAATTAATGTGTGTTTAATTTAAAAAAGGAAAAGATCATTTACTCTCACCGGTTGATTTTTCAAAGAAGATTGTGTTTGTTTGAATTAAGTGTTTTTACAAAAATACCCTTACTAATCAAATATAGCATTTTATATATAAGGGGTAGTGAAGTAATTTTACACACTACACAGTCTAGGCGTCATATTTCCCCACTGCACGTCGTTTCAGTAATCGGCGTTTGCAGACGATCTTTTGATCCTCCAAAAAAAACCCAAACAGTTCCAAACCATAGTATCACTAGTCATTTTCAACGATCACAATGGAAACATCTACTTCAAACAAACGGCAAAAAAACTGAAAAAAGAGAAACAACATTAAATGATCTTCCTATGGGAGTTATGGAGAAATTTTTGCACACTTGGGGCCGTCTCTGCCATCGATTGTGTGCGGTACAAATGAATGTAAGTTTCTAACACAATCTGTCTATTTTTTCATCTATTTGGTAATATTGTTAACTTGTATATTTGGTACAAATACATGTTATATTTGATTGTAAATCTGAGTCTTGATAACTCGAGTGATGGTTTACATGATAATAAGACTCGTAAGTATTAGAGAGAACAACATACCGTGAGCTAAATGCAATTTATCAAGTCATCAACAATTAAACCAAAATAAATATTGCCATAACTAACCCGGATGATTCTGAAGCCTAAGTGTCCTTTCTCTGATTGTCTAATCGCTTGTTTATTATCTTGATAGTGTAACTTGTTTATTTCATTAGTTTTAAATCAAAATCTAAAAATCACATGTTTTTATTTCACCAAACAATAATGATGTTTGAGTTCTAGTAGCTGCCAGAAAATCACTTTATCCCTGTGGTTCAACACTCGGTCTTACCCTATCTATACTACTACTGACCAGGTCATACTTGTCTGAGTCGTGTGTAGTATTTATTTTGTAATTCCACTTTATAAATTTAAAACATCAGTGTGAAAAAGCTTTTAATCATCTTAAAAATACCCGTACGAGGACTGCACACCAAGTTTTTGGCGCCGCTGCCGGGGATTACTTTGATATTTTGGCACTCTTAGTAAAAATCTAATTATTGATTTGGTTTTCACTATCTGTTACTTTTTATTTTTTTTATTTTTTGTTAGTATAATTATAGTTTAACTTTCCTTGCTTTCTTGTACTTTTCTTTTACCATGTGTGTTTACTCACAGACACTAAAATTGATGTATAGATTATGTCTGGATTGTCTAAAAAGTTTTGAAACTGAAATTAAACATCTTGAACAAATAGCTTTGGCTACAGACAATTTGGATGAATTTGAGTTAATTTTAGGAGAAATTGAGTATTGGGAATATGCAAAAATAATTACTAGATGTAACATCGATTATATCCTTAACAGACCTATTATCTAGTCAAGTTACAATTTCTAGATTAGCTTGTCCCAATTGTTCTCTACTTCTTATCTTTTATTTAGCTAACTTAGTTTTTTTTATTTGCATTTCTTTTTCATTTTCCTTTATGTGTGAATACACCGCTGAACTTCGGAGGAGGGTTAAGTTTCAACGCACTATGATCAAAAATTCTGAATCCCTCATAAAATCCATCGATGAATTTTTGAAATCTGAAACCAACCCCCAAGAAATCGAAAGATGGAGAGACCGTATTAGCCACGAACGTAACCTAATCTACCTCCACCAATGTTACATCCGAAGAATCATTTCTTACACTCTAACTTTTTAAACTAGTCTTTAGGTTTCTTTTAAAATTTGTTTCACTCATGTGTATTCGTTCAGAAAACCTTCATAGGAGAATTAGTGTTTACCAAAATCACATTGATCTCCTTGAAAATCAGATCTGGGTGTTAATTAACGAATTAGAATTTGAATTTGACATCTCTCAAGTCATAAATATCTACGAACAAATTCATCTACTAAGGGAACAACAAAATTCCATTCGAAACACCATAGACAGACTTTGGAGAAATCATTTCCTTTCTTAGTGGTCGACTGTTTCATTTCATTTCCTTTCTTTATTTGAGTTGTTTGCTTCTCTCTTGAATTTTAATTTCTTTTCGTTTTTCATTTCCCCGCCACATCTAAACTGTCTCTTTTGTTCTCTCTTGAACAATTGAGCACATTGAGCCTTACGCAGAACCTGAACGAGAATTTAGACGTCGCCGACGTTTAGCACGTAGACGAGCTGATCGTAATCGAACTCACAACATGGCTGAAGTTGAAGGTCCACCAACTTTAGATACCAAAACAGTAGGAGATTACGCTCATCCAACGCTCATTGGAATGCACGCAAGTATTGTTCGTCCTCCTGTCACCACCAACAATTTTGAAATCAAGCCGAACATTATCCAAATGGTTCAAAACACAGTTCAATTTAACGGTTTACCTGAAGAAGATCCTAACCATCATCTTCAGAATTTCCTTGAGATCTGTGATACATTCAAGATGAACGGTGTCTCCCAAGACGCTATTCTCCTACGCCTTTTTCCATTTTCACTCAAACACAAAGCCAAGCTTTGGCTTAATTCCTTGCCTACTGGTTCCATCACTACATGGAACGATTTAGCCGAAAATTTCTTCAGAAATATTTTCCACCTTCAAAAACGGCTAAACTCCGTAATGATATTTCATCATACCAACAGCAGGAAGGGGAATCCATGTACGACACATGGGAAAGGTTTAAGGACTTACTGCGTCGATGCCCTCATCACGGATTACCAATGTGGCTTCAAGTTCAAACGTTTTATAACGGTCTAACAGTGGCTACACGCCAAATTTTCGATGCTGCAGCAGGAGGTACAATCACAAACAAAACTCCTGAGATAGCTCATGAAGAAATGGCTATGAATAGGTATCAGTGGCATTCATCGCGAATGAAACAACACAAAACAGCAGGTATCATCCCTGTTGATACTGTCACTTTACTCACTACACAAGTTGAAGTTTTATCCCAAAATCTCGACCAAATGAAAGTAAATGTAGTGCAGTCTACATGTGAGTTCTGCAATGGACCTCACTTGAGTAGAGATTGCCAAACTGGAAACAATTTCGCCTCTACAAAAGAGGTGAATTACATGGGTACTAAAAGACCCCAAAACAATCCCTACTCAAACTCATATAACTCTGGTTGGAGAAATCATCCAAATCTTTCTTGGAAATCAGGAGCGGGTACTTCTAGTAATTCCCCTCCTGGATTTTCTCATCAAAATCACAACCAACAGAGTTTGGTTTCATCTCAAAACTGACAACCACCACAAACTCAATCAAAGATTGAGAGCTTACTTGACAGATTTTCTTCAGCTGTCGAAAGCCGTTTTGTCAATTACGAAAATGACATGAAAGTTCTTCACGCTTCATTTAAGAACTTAGAAAATCAAGTAAGCCAGATCGCTAACTCGCTATCAGAGCCTCCGGTTAAAGCCAATCCAAGGGCCTATGTTAAAGCTATTACTCTCAGGAGTGGTACCACTATGGTCCCACCAACGATGCCTCCGGTTGATGAACCAAGCACTCCCGTCATATCCAAAGATACTGCAAATCCAGATTTGGAAACTCCCGAATCTCAGGTCCCAGTCGAGGGAACTAAAGAAGAGCAAAACAGGCTACGTCCAACAAATACTGCGCAAGTTAAGTCCCCGATCCCTAAGTATCAGCCCAGGATTCCTTATCCTCAGCGACTGAAGAAAGAACAAATGGAGGAGCATTACAAAAAGTTCCTTGAACTTTTCAAACAACTTCAAATTATCCCATTTGTTGAGGCTTTGGCTCAAATGCCAAAATATGCCAAGTTCCTTAAAGAACCGCTAAGCAATAAAAGGAAACTGGAGGACCTGTCAACTGTCGTTCTTAGTGAAGAATGTTCAGCCATCCTACAAAACAAACTTCCAGTGAAGAAAACCGACCCAGGTAGCTTCACTATCCCATGTGAAATAGGACAACTCTATGTTAATAATGCTTTAGCCGATCTAGGAGCTAGTGATGTGCGTTTTACGTACCAGTTTTTTATTTATAAAATCTGTTATTATTTAGTACGACTACAACACAAATAGGCAAGTGAACCTAATCGTATAATAGTATAGAAAATAAGTACGGGTGTCGAACTCAAGGGGAACGGGTATGATTTGATAAAATTATATTAATTGAAATATTAAACTTGTGATAAAATAAAGGGGGGAATTATGGATAAGTGAGCTATCAACCAACTAACACTACCAACAACCCTAGAAAGCACCTAAAACAACCAAAGAAACCAGAGAGCGAATGAGCAAGGAACTTTGAAATCAGATAATATAAAGCTAGCTTTCCCTCCCTAGATTCGATTACACTTATCTCATGGCAATTAGATTCATGGTAAATAAAGCTAAAGATACTTATAATATTCATGCATCGATTTCTAAAGTGATTACAATCTTGGTCCAATCATAATCGTCTAATTACCCTAATTAATTACCTTTATGGTCAAAAGTGCACTTAACTAGTTAAATTAGCAAATAATTCGATTAACAGGTTAAGCCCTAATCTTAATGCTTGTATGGTCAACAAAACATAAAACTAACATATAAAGTTCATTAATTACTCAAAACATAGGATTTGGTCAATCACTATTCCTTAATCATCTATTGGTCCTAGACAATCAAGATTCAAACTTTATGATTCAAGTGGCCTCTCAAAACATAAAAATCAGATTCTAAGCAATCAAAATAGATTCATAAGTATGGATAAACATAGATTAGGCTAAACTAAGAACAAACATGAATTAAGCATCAAAACCATGAATTAAATCAACCATAGTCAAAGTTCATCTCCTCATGGGAGGAAAATCAGAAGTCTAACCTAGAACAAACATGCTAAAGCTCTGGAAATTATTCAAACAAAGAAACAAGAAGAACTAGAATGAATAAAACTGTAAAAACCGAATGTTCCGGGACTTGATCTTCGATTTTATCTTCAATCCAAACCCCAATGCTCTGAGCTATGCTCCCATATGCTTCATGGTGTTTTTGTGGAGTTTCCAGAGGTTGATGATGGTGAGAAGTCGGAATGAAAACTTCCTTCCTGAATGAAAATCAAAATCAATTTATAAACTGCCAAGGGGGGTTTCGCGCCACAAAAGTCGACTTAGCGCCGCGACGCGGCCTGACTTAGCGCCGCTAACGCGTATATCGGCAGATTTTTTGACTTTTTCATATCTTGATCTCTATCTCGGATTTTATCTCTTTTTCTTCATATATATCTTCATAATTCCGAATTTGAATCTGAAAAAGAATATTTAAAGATATTAAACATAAATAAAACATATTTTCCATATTTTCTACTAAAAACAATTAAATATCGCATAAAATTTATATTTAAAAACCGCGATATCAGCTAGCATTAATCTCATGCCTATTCCATGTTTGCAAAGCTAAGTTTAGGTGAACCTAACCCAACAAAAATGTCTATTCAGCTAGCAGTCCGATTTGTGAAATATCCACGGGGAATTTATGAAAATATTTTGGTCAAAGTCGATAAATTTATCTTCCCTGTTGACTTTGTCATCCTTGACATGGATGAGGAAAAAAATGTTCCTCTTATCTTAGGCCGACCATTGCTGGCTACTTCACGCGCTCTTATCGACGTTTGTGATGACAAACTATCTCTTAGAGTAGCTGATCAAGTTGTTACCTTCGATATCCAAAAATCCATGAAGTAACCATTTGCTCAAGATGATGCCTTGTATTGTGTTGATATATCTGATCATTATCATCTTGATTCAATTCCTATTTCTTCTGAAAAAGACGTGCTAGACACGCAGATTCTGGAAAAAGGCTCTTTTCCAAAAGACCTTACTCAACTTGAACTGTATCAACCAGATACTGATGTTATCCCTAAAGATACATTAGTTTCTGAAACTTTTGAGACTCTCGATGTTGATAACATACCTCACTCACAACCATCTATCATTGAGCCTCCAGCACTTGAGTTAAAAGAACTCCCATCACATCTAGAATACGCTTTTCTAGACAATGATTCCAAACTACCTGTAATCATAGCTTCTGATCTCAGCTCTGATGAAAAAGTGAAGCTGTTGAATGTGCTCAGGAAGCATAAGACCGCTATTGCATGTAAACTTTCCGACATAAAAGGAATTAATCCTTCTTTCTGTACACACAAAATCCTCATGGAGGATAACCACAAGACAAGTGTGCAAAGACAGAGGAGATTAAATCCACATACGCAAAGAGTGGTTAAAAAAGAGGTAATTAAACTCTTGGATGCGGGTTTGATTTATCCGATATCTGATAGCCCTTGGGTTATCCCTGTCCAAGTAGTTCCCAAGAAAGGAGGTATGACCGTGATCGCTAACGATAAAAACGAGTTAATTCCCACTCGCACTGTAACCGGGTGGCGTGTTTGTATCGATTACCGAAAACTGAATGATGCAACTCGTAAAGATCACTTCCCACTCCCATTCATTGATCAAATGATTGAGAGAATGGCAGGTAACGCCTTCTATTGTTTTCTTGATGGTTTTTCCGGGTATTTCCAAATTCCAATCGCTCCGGACGATCAAGAGAAAACCACATTCACTTGTCCCTATGGTACATTTTTCTACAGTCGAATGCCATTTGGCTTGTGCAATGCCCCAGCTACATTTAAGCGTTGTATGACAACAATATTCCATGATATGATTGAAGAATGTGTCGAAGTCTTTATGGATGACTTCTCTGTTTTCGGAGATACATTTGACACTTGTCTTCTCGATCTAGAAAAGATGTTGTCTAGATGCGAAACTACCAACCTCGCTCTCAATTGGGAAAAATGTCACTTTATGGTGCGAGAAGGTATTGTTCTGGGACATAAGATTTCCAAGTCGAGAATTGAGGTTGATCGTGCTAATATTGATGTTATTTCTAAACTACCTCCCCCGACGAATGTCAAAGGCATTCGGAGTTTCCTTGGTCATGCCGGTTTTATCGTTGTTTCATAAAAGACTTTTCAAAGATTTCACGGCCTATGACCCATCTTTTAGAAAAAGATACTCCGTTTGTTTTTTCTTCTGAATGCATGGAAGCATTCAATACTCTAAAAGTGAAACTTACAAACGCACCAATTTTAACCAGCCCTGACTGGACTCTTCCATTCAAACTAATGTGCGACGCAAGTGATTTTGCCGTAGGTGCAGTTTTAGGTCAGCGAAAAAAAAGTCGTTTTCACCCGATCTATTATGCAAGCAAAACCCTGACAGACGCCCAGGAGAACTACACAGTAACAGAAAAGGAATTACTGGCCGTCGTCTTTGCTTTCGATAAATTTCGGTCTTACTTAATTCTTTCTAAAACTGTTGTTTTCATTAACCATTCTGCCTTGCGATTCTTGTTTTCCAAACAAGACGCAAAACCTCGCCTCATTATATGGATACTCTTGTTACAAGAGTTTGATATCGAAATAAAAGATAAGCGAGGTGCAGAAAATCTTGCAGCCGATCATCTTTCGCGTCTTGATAATCCAAACCTTGAAGTTTTGGATGAATATGCCATTCAGGATACATTTCCTGATGAGTTTCTCTTAACACTTAATAAATCTGATAATGCCCCATGGTTTGCAGATTTTGCAAATTATTTAGCAGCAGTGGTAATAGAAAAAGGTCTCGCGCATCAGCAGAGGAAAATATTCTTTTCTCAGCTAAAATTCTATTTCTGGGAAGATCCCTATCTGTCCAGGATAGGAGTCGACCAAATCATACGACGATGCGTGACCGGTCAAGAAGCAATGGACATCCTAGAGCACTGTCACTCAGGACCTACTGGAGGCCATCATGGACCTGTTACAACAGCAAAGAAGGTCATTGATTATGGTTTCTATTGGCCTACTTTGTTTAGGGATGCCCGTGAATTTGTAAAATCCTGTGACCCATGTCAAAAATCTGGAAACATCTCATCACGAAATGAGATGCCTCAAAATCCTATCCAAGTCTGTGAAATATTCAATGTTTGGGGGATAGACTTTATGGGTCCTTTTCCAAATTCCCATGGAAAAAAGTACATTCTTGTTGCAGTTGATTATTTTTCAAAATGGGTCGAAGCACAGGCCCTACCAACTAATGATGCATGAGTTGTATGTAAGTTTCTAAAGAGGTTATTTTCCCGCTTTGGAACTCCGAGAGCATTAATAAACGACCGGGGTACTCACTTCTGCAATACACAGCTTGAAAAGGTATTAAAACGCTATGGGGTAACCCATAGGTTTTCTACTGCATACCATCCACAAATGAGTGGAAAAGTTGAGGTCACTAATCGTGGTCTAAAGCGGATACTTGAAAGAACCGTTGGGAATAACCCAAAAGATTGGGCAGAAAAGCTAGACGATGCATTGTGGGCATTTAGAACCGCCTACAAAACGCCTATCGGAACCACACCCTATAAATTGGTTTATGGTAAAGCGTGTCGCCTTCCTGTTGAACTTGAACATAGAGCATATTGGGCATTAAAAACCCTAAATCTTGAACCAAATGTTTCAACGGAAAATCGTCTACTCCTGCTCAATGCTTTAAAATCTTAGAATTGAATTTTGTCGTAAATGTTTTGCAAATTTATATCATTTTTGACATGTTTAGATCCTCTCGCATGATAGATTATAAGCAAGTAACATTATGAGGACCCCGTTGTGTATAACTTTCATGAAGTTAGCTTAGCACAAGTACTTGAGTTTTGCCTAATGTTTGACTTCAATTGCACAAACCACACCTCGACACTATAATTCCGAAGCATTTGAGCCACAACATTTCAATTTCTTATTCGAGTAGCTCATGGAATTATCACATTTATATGCAGATTGTGCTTTAATCATAGAACTTGCTCATAACTATGTATTTTGGAACCATGAACTAAACTGTTGCAATTAAATGATAAATGCATTTAGGATAACCCATTTTAGCCAATACACTTTTATTTTTAGCCAATTTTTATATAATTACCCCTAGTTCACCACTTTGAGCCTTAGCCTTTCATTTCAAAAAACCCCCAATTATAACACCTGTTTTAATTCTTTCTTATTTTTAAGATTTCAGAACCAATTTTACCGTTAATTGCTGTTATACAAAATTTTGCAAGATCTTCAGTTGCTCATGCACTGCATTAGCTGGACACGAAATTCAAAGTGTTCCTCTTAGATTTATAATGATTATGTCGCATACTGCTAATTTGATCTCCAAAAAGATAGCTTAGAGAAAAACAAAACGCAAAAAACCAACAAAAAGAAAAAAAATAGAAAAGAAAAAAATATGAGAAGATCGGTTGTTTGATTAGCTGTTCCTTGGCCATTTTTGAAGCTCATCATACATTGAGTAGTAGTTTTTTGTCAGTTATCCTGGTGTTGGCCATCACTCAGACTATTCTGATTCCACTACAGCTTGATGAACTGTATTCTCACCAAAAATATGTTCCAATTCATGTCCATACAAATACCTGTTTTGATCCTCAGGATCTAAAAGATTTCACCAATCCTGAGGATCCATAGGATTAATGGTGGATCTAACTAAAAAATACAGCAGCATTAACTTGGTTCCTGAAAAATATTTTACTCACCTTTATATCTTCTCATTCCTACCCTAAAAACCTTAGCCACGTTACAACCCAAATAAAGATCTCTTGATATTTGCATATGTTTATGTTAATTGGTGGAGATTTGATATGAGATCAAGCTTATGCTAATCTTAGTCTCAAATCTTGCATTTTTGCACTTATACACATACCCTGATATACATATTGAGTGCTTGAGTGACCACCTAGTGAGGTATGAATTCAGACATTGGTCTTGATTCAGGTACACGTGCTAAGTTTGCTTTGATTTTGCCATATCTTTCACATGGAAGTTTGTCCTCTTTGCTCTGATTAAATATCTATTATGTCTTTAGACCTTTTCATGTCAGAAGTATATACTTTTGCATTAATATAAGTCAATGGATATTTTAAGTTGCATTAGAGTTTACTTGAGGACAAGCAAAGTTTAAGTGTGGGGAGATTGATATATCCATATTTATACATGTTTTACACATCGAAAACCCTCACATTTAATCCAAAATCAAGGTGAATTGTACAAATTATTGTCTAAAATACTTAATGCTCACCATTGCAGGTTAATAGGACCTAAAGTGAAGATATCAAGTCAAACGAGTGCAAAGCGGATGAAAAACGAAGAACTTATGAAAATCACCATGCCATGCGATCGCATGTACCTACTATGCGATCGCAAGGTAGGCGCGAATCTAGCTTTGGCACTTGGCAACCTCTGCAAGCTAAGATGTCTTGTCAACCGCCCAAAACCGAGTCATGCAATCGCATGGCATTCCCATGCGATCGCAAAGACCCCGATCCTGGCCTATTTAAAGGAGCTCATTCTTTGCAGATGAGAGACACACCATCAGAAACAATTCGAAGCAGCACACACACACACACACGTATTTTCTCTGTAAAACACACACAAAACATATACACTAAGGTATCTTCACACTTGGGTTTTGATTTGGTGGTAGTTAAACACCCCAAACTCCGGTCCAAAGGTGTAGAAACTAAGTTGAGGTTCTGATCACGTATACAACTCGGGATAGCTTGGTATAATCTAAACTTATCTGTTCTTAATATGTATCTAAGTATTGATTTTGTTGTTTTACTTGTAACCATGTGTAACTAAACTATTTCACTTAGGCCAAGATGATTCTTGGCCAAGTTATGGCAATATAAACCTTTTCTTGATGATTTGATATAAAAGTATGTTTTGATTATTAATGTAAACGTGTTTAATCATATTCATGTGATATATTTGTTCATGTTCATGTTTTGATAACCTTTTGTGTGAAAACCTCAAGGTTATATTGCATGCATATTCAAGAATGTTGGTTTAATCTTAAGATCTTGTGTAGTTATTACTAGAAATGGTATAACAAGCAAGATTGTCATTTGAAAAGCATTTTTGGAACTTGTCTTTGATCATTTCAGATCTTAACAAGTTGGCCAAGTTTATCATATTTTGGTTTATCACATGTTTCACATCTCGAATGAAAGTTTAATTGTGTACGTATATTATTTGATCATTAATACTACAAAAGGATAAAAAAGATTAAAAAGATGTTTTTGAACATGTTAAGGTTGAAATGAATTCCATAATGTCATTAAGAGTCGTATCTTTTGATTCTATGTACGTGCTTACGTATTTCATGCTTTGCATGTGTTATGTGCTAGAAATGGTACATAACATGATGATATCTAAAAGAAATAACGTAAGGCTTGATCTTAAATCCAATGCACGTGATTTGAGTCTTGTTGGGTTCATAACATCATAGTGTTCATTTACTATCTACTTATAACCTTGAATGAAAGTCTAGGTTGTTTGTGTTTAATCTTTGGGTAAAAATGAGATCTGCTGTAATTAGTCACCATGCGATCGCATGACATATGCATGCGACCGCATGGGTCTGTCTTTCTATGTGATCGCATGTCTCTGACATGCGATCGCATAAAGCCCTGTTCCAGAATCAGTTTGTTGTTTCTTTTATTCTAATTATTATTAAATCACTTTAACACCTTTCTTATGTTTTGAAAACTATAAGACATATCATTTGACCAAGAATGTATGGCTTGTAGCTGGATTTAAACATGGTTAAGTGGATCTGTGATTGTCTATTGATTCTATGCTTACATGTTATATTTGATTATAAATCTGAGTCTTGATAACTCGAATGATGGTTTACATGATAATAAGACTCGTAAGTATTAGAGAGAACAACATACTGTGAGCTAAATGCAATTTATCAAGTCATCAACAATTAAACCAAAATAAATATTTCCATAACTAACACGATGATTCTGAAGCCTAAGTGATCATTTCTCTGATTTTCTAATCGCTTGTTTATTATCTTGATAGTGTAACTTGTTTATTTCATTAGTTTTAAATAAAAATCTAAAAATCACATGTTTTTATTTCACCAAACAATAATGATGCTTGAGTTCTAGTAGCTGCCAGAAAATCACTTTATCGTTGTGGTTCGACACTCGGTCTTACCCTATCTATACTACTACTGACCAGGTCATACTTGCCCGAGTCGTGTGTAGTATTTATTTTGTAATTCCACTTTATAAATTTAAAACATCAGTGTGAAAAAGCTTATGC
The DNA here is from genome assembly GCA_947179395.2 of Pulicaria dysenterica. Lineage (NCBI taxonomy): Eukaryota > Viridiplantae > Streptophyta > Magnoliopsida > Asterales > Asteraceae > Pulicaria > Pulicaria dysenterica. The sequence continues at coordinate 17,463,153 of OX359293.1, read as the reverse complement.
TCAGTCTGAAATACTTTAAGTGCTCAGTCTGATCAAGCTTCATAATTCTGTTTAAGTTGTATTTAGAGCATATCTTACAAACTTAACTTTGTCTCATCAAATCTCAACTGATAAGATCATTTGACCAACAAACTCCCCCTATTTGATGATGACAAAACCATCAAACAATTCTTAAGTTTGTTGAACATAATTATGTTTCAAATCTTAAACTTACTAAGACTTTATTTTTGAACTAATCAAATATTAATTGAACTTATCAATTTTAATTGAACTTATCAATTATAAGTTGAACATACCAACCAATCATACCAATGAACACAAACTAATCAAATTGTTCATTCAAGCTGAACTCATCAGACTAATAAATATGAACATATCATAAACAGTTGAACATATAAACCAATACTTGTATTCATTAAATTGAACATATCAGAATACCAAATTTTGATCACTTAGATCATGCATACTTAGTGCTTACATATTATTAGAACTAATCTAATAATTACAAATAAAACTAATCTATTACAAAATTTATCTCTTGAACTCAGGATGCAGAACTTCCCAGAGTATAATTTCTCTGTTGATTTCTTCTAATAATATCTCAGCTTCTGCATTTCCCTTGGGTTCCTTTTGTTGCACGCGGATGATTTTGTTCAGCTTGTATCTGACAAAATGATTTGCATTTTCATCACCACAGCAACTCCTTATTCTTAAGGCATCCTTAGCCTTCAAATAACATATCTCTGAAAGCTTTATGAAGCTAGGATTGTCTGTCTGATCCTTAAACATGAATCCCTGAACTTGTGTGTCAATAACTTGGTTTTCTTTGAATGCAACACCTTCAGGTATCTTAAATAAATTCTCCCATTGCAGACCAGGAACTAGAACACATCTCAGCTCCTCAGCTCGAGAAATCAGCTTAGAGACTTCAGTTGTAATCTCTTGGTTGATATGACTCTTTTTGAATTTCTTGAGCATCATAGTTATTCTTTTCCACTCAATGTAGCCCATCCTGTGAACATACCTCAGGTCCATTCCCACTATTGATTTTTCATCAAATAGGAAGGTGAGAATGATGGCTCCATTTACTCTGCTCAGAGTCATGTTCTTGATTTCCTTGCTGGTGCTTCTTCTGAAATAGCATTCCTGTATGTGCATCTGTATATGGGATTGGATCATGCCTTGGACCAGAATAATCAGCTTCAGCTTGAGCTAAAGCTTTTCTCTCTTTTTCCTTTTCTTGGTACCTCACTTCCTTTTCTTTTCTCTTTTTCAGCTCAGCAATAGATATACCAAGCTCATCAGTGTTGGGGAGATAGCAATATCAAACCTAAATTAAACCTGTCTGTTATTTAAAATAGGATTTGATGTTAACAAAACCACATATTCAGTTTAGACTTAGATAAATGAAAAACATGTGTTGTTTTTCATGTTGTACTTAAAGAAAAATTATAAGTAAGAAGTGTCAGCTGAAGAAAACAAGTGTCAGCTGAACACTAAGTATTAGCTAAAAGACAAGCTTCAGGAAGATCAGCTGAGAGGAAAAGATCAGTTAAAAAGCATTAGCCGAGGATCTACAATGGATCAGCTGATGGTCCAAAACCATCAGCTGAGAAAAGTTTCAAGATCAGCTGAGCTATCAAGGATCAGCTGACACAATCACATTGATCAGCTGATGCCTCCCATCTGTCAGATAAGGTATTTATTACTTATTCAATATTTCATTTATAAGCTGATCAAACAAAAATGGTTAGCTGAGCCCTTCGGATCAGCTGATTATTTAGTTTGACTAGTTTATTAGATGTACTATGATTTGTGTTATTAAGCTGAGCATTTCGATCAGCTGAGCAAATCTAGTCAGCTGAGTCTTTCACATTTATCCTTAGCTGAGCAAAATTACATTTGCAGTTCAGTGTTTGTTAGCTGAGTTATTATCCTATAACTCAGATAATAGCTTTTTTATGTAATATTTTCTTTAGTCAAAGGCAGAACATGTGTTGTTCTTATTATGCCTTAGATCTTTCTTTGTAAAAGTACTTAACACTTTTTGTATCTGCAAAGAGACAAAAAGGATAGATCTTTATCCCCTGGAAAAGAAGAAATATACTTTTGAAGAGAAGATCTCGAAGATATGGTGCTTCAACTAAGTATGGCTGGAAACTCTATACTTGGTAAAGTCAAATCTTCAGAAAGCATGGTGTTGATAAAAGTACAAGCATGGAAAGAGAGGTTTACTCTCCCAAGACATAAAGGTAGTACTTTAATAATATAATAATAGATAGTGGGTAAACTCCTCACTGAAAAGTATGTTTACTTTACACACTTTGCTTGTAAAGTTAACTTACCTTTCACCCACTAACTTTATCTATTATAATATTATTAAACCAAGTTCCTTTGTCTCCTCTCTTCATCAACCCGGACACCACTTTGCTTATATATACTCATGCATGGAAACATGCTAAGTATGCGAATAGATAGAGTTGAACACTGAAATCTCATCTGTTGAGAATTAGAAGAGTTAGCAATTTTACTTTCAGTGTAACAAACTTGTTCATGTGTTGAACATCTTAAACATAAGTTGTTTAGGATTAGCTTAGTCTATGTGTTAGACGAATTTAGTTTCCACCTTTTATTGAACTTAGATTTTCCTCATCTAGTTCATGTAATTCTTGATTTACATCAATAAGAATTATATAAAAGTAAATCGTGTGTCACTTAAATTTTAATTTGCTAAAGTTTGTATTCAACCACCCCCCTTCTACAAACATCTGTTGTTGTAGTATCCATTCGGGACCAACAACTGGTATCAGAGCAGGCTAGATAATTCATATCTAAGATCTGTTTTGCTTACTCTTCAACTGCTTCTACCCCACACTACAAAATGGCCACTCCCGTTGCTTCTTCTAACGGTTCTTCCAACAATGGTTCACTCACAAAGTGTCCAACGTTTGATGGAGAAAACTTTTCTCTCTGGAAGAGTAGAGTTCTTCTCTATATGTCAAGCCTTGATGATGTGATGCTCAAAACTGTTACTGAAGGTTCTTATGTTCCTTCCTCAACAATTCAAGTTACTGAAGCAACTGATGAAGTTCCTGCTGTTGAAAGACTAATCATCAAGCCTATAAATCAGTGGTCTGATGAAGACAAAAGGCTTGTTAATCTTGATGTTAAGACAAGAACAGCCTTAGTCTCTACACTACCAAATGATGTCTATCATCAAGTACTAAACTGCAAATCTGCAAAAGAGATGCTAGACACTCTCACTATGGCTTATGAAGGTACAGAGGAAGTTCAAGAAAACAAGAAAACTCTTTTGGTTAGAGAATATGAGTTCTTCTTTGCTCATAAAGGTGAAAGTCTCACTCAGACCTACACCAGGTTCAATTGCCTTATTAATGATCTACGTAGGGCAGATGTTCCCAAGAGCAACAAGGAACTAGTTAACAAATTTCTGGACTCTCTCCCAGAATCTTGGGATCATTTTATCACTGTGTTAAAACATGGTGAGAAAATAAAGGGTCTTTCACTGGTTGGTCAGTATGGAAATCTTATTAATCATGAAAAATTAGTGAAGCAAAGGAAGATTTCTACCAAAGAGATGAAGGAAGTTGCTAAGGCTCCCACTACAGCTCTGGTGTCCAAGGACAACATATCAAGAAGTTTTGCTGTAGTGGTGGATGAGTCCAGTGAAGAGAAGAGGAAGAGTCTTCTGATGAGGAGCAAGTGGCTGATAGGGATGAAGATCTGGAGGACATGGACAACGTTGAAGCTGCTGTTGAGCAGGCTGCCATGTTAGTAAAAAGGTTCAAGCCTTTATTGAAAAGAAAGGGTGTCAAGAGGTTTGAGAAGAAACCCTTCAAAGGAGAAAAAGCCAAGTTTAAACCAAAAGCTTCTGAAAGTTGCTTCTCCTATGGCAAGACTGGTCACTATGCCAGTGAATGTAAGTCCAGAGGAAGCACAGGCTTCAAGGGTTCCTCAAGCTCAGACAGCAAGATTGATTATGAAGCCAAGTATAAGAAGCTTCTTGCTGCTGTCCTTGACAAGAAGAAGAAGAAAGCTCAGAACAGGGTGTTGGTGGCTGAAGAAGAAGACTGGGCTGAGGAAGATCTCTCAAGTAATGAAGAAGAGGTCCTCACTGCTCAGCTCAGCTTGATGGCCAACACAGGAAGTACAAGTTCCTTTGATGAGGACATGAAGAAAGCTGCCAAAGCTTGCACTTCTCCTGACTGAGATCCTTCTTCTATGTATCAGGTTGGAAAATTTATTAACTATGAAGATAATGAAAAGAACACTATGTTTGATTATCTGTGTTGAGTTTCAGTCAAATATTCAAAGAGAAAAGAAGCTAAAATTAGAAATAGAATCACTAAAAGAGAGATTAAGTCTTAAAGATGAGAAACTGAAACTAATGACAAAACTGGAAGATGATTTAGCTAATCAAAAGATACTTAATCAGATCTTGGTAAAAGAAACCAATGAAGCAACAATAAAGTTTAATGACCTTCAAAAAGTAGTTAAATCTTGGTGTGTATCTGCTGAGAAGACCACTCAATGTGTCAACGAGCAGATTCCAAAACAAGTTCAAGCTATTATTGGTGGAAATTATTCCCAAGCTGCTAACTGTGTTGATTTTAACAAGAACATGAATATCTTGGAAAAGGCTGATATTTTACCTCTTACTTTTCAAAAGACTGTAAAAGGAAAAAGTATTATCACTAACAAATTTGTCAAAAGTAAAAGTACTCAGCTAAAAGACTCAACCACTCCAAAAGTTGGTTCAAGTTCTATTGTTTTGACAGAAAGCAAAAGTACTGAAAATTTAATAGTAAAGGAAGTGAGTAAAGGAATGGAATCATTTGTTGATACCAAAAAGACATGTTGTCAAACCTTGAAAGCTGATGCATTAAATTTAGGAACTCAGCTGACTGAACATTCTTTAGCTAATGATATTACATCAGCTGATCAAAAAGTAGATGATAACCGCTCAGCTGATAGCCTGTCAGCTGATAATGGATCCTCTTCTGTTTGTTTAGCTGATCAAACATCACTTCAAAATCTTTTAATAGGAGAAACCAAGGAAAAAGGACCTTTTGTTTACAAAAAGTCTAAGTCTGCCACACCTAAAGTTGATCAAAAACTCATATTAATTAAGGGTCAATCTAAGGTGACTGTAAACAAAGACCTTATTAGTTTACAGAATCAGTTGCAACAGCTGAATGATGAAATCTGTCAGCTGATGACCCATAGTCATTAGAAAACAGTTAAGACATCTCTTAGGCAATTACCAAAACATGTTAAAGGCTCCAAAAATCAAAAATGTTATAAATGTGGGAGCAAATAACATAAGGCAAGTGATTGTTCTCTTGAAGGTAACTCAAGACAGCGAACTGATTTTGATAACACAGTTGTTTCTCTCATTCATAAACAACCTAATATAAAGTGGATGGCTAGGTGCAATCCACAGGGGTACACTTAACTGTGGATGCCCAAGTATCACTAACCTTCTTTCAATCTCATCTATGCAGGGTCTTAACACATGGTATCTTGACGGTGGATGTTCAAGGACCATGACAGGTTGTAAAGCTTTGCTTAGTAACTACAAGAAGGAAAAGGGTCCAAGAGTGACCTTTGGTGATGACAATTGTGGGCAAACAAAAGGCTACGGTGAACTTCATAATGGGAACTTAACTCTGTCTAAAGTTTCATATGTTAAAGGACTCAAGTACAATCTCATCAGCAGAAGTCAATTATGTGATGGTGATCACAAAGTCCTCTTTACAAAGACAGGTGGTTCCATTTTAGATCAAGAGGGTAAAACAATAATTTGTGCAAAGAGAACCAAGGATGTATATACTCTTGATATGTCCTCTGGTGATCCATCCAAGTTAACCTGTTTGTATACAAAATCTGTAATTGACACAAACTGGTTATGGCACAAAAGGCTTTCTCACTTAAATTTCAAAAACATAAACAAGCTGAGCAAGGGTGATCTAGTGTCAGGACTACCTTCACTGACTTATGTTAAGCCTAAACCTTGCTCTGCCTGTAAGAAGGGAAAGCAGCACAAAACATATTTTCCATCTAAGCAAGCCTTCTCCATTACTGAACCATTTTACATGCTGCACATGGACTTATTTGGTCATGTTGCTACTGCAAGTATTGGTGGAAGTAAGTATGCCCTAGTTTTGGTTGATGAATTCTCAAGATATACTTGGGTCATCTTTCTGAAAGCAAAAAGTGAAGCTGCTGATGAGATAATTAGCTTTATCAAAAAGATGGAAGTGCTAAATGGCAATCTGGTAAGGATGCTTAGAAGTGATCATGGAACTGAGTTTAGAAATCAAATCTAGAAGATTTCTGTGATGAGAAAGGCATATCTCAAAACTTCTCTGCTCCAAGGACTCCACAACAGAATGGTGTAGCTGAAAGAAGAAACAGAACATTGATTGAAGCTGCAAGAACCATGCTGTGTGAGTGTGGGTTAGGATTTCACTTCTGGGCTGAAGCTGTTAGCTGTGCTTACTTTACTCAGAACATATCACTAGTCATCAAGAGGCACAACAAGACTCCTTATGAAGTGCTCAAGGGAAGGAAGCCCAACATCAGCTTTCTGCATATCTTTGGGTGTCAGTGTTTCATTCTGAACCAGAAAGATCAATTGCAGAAGTTTGCACCAAAAGCTGATGAAGGTGTGTTTGTTGGACACTCTGTGATCTCCAAAGCTTACAGAATCTACAACATCAGAACAAAGGTTATAGAAGAATCAATCAATGTAAGTTTTAATGAAAATGACTTTGTTACTTCCTGTTCTACTAATCCATCTACAGGTGAGGAATTTAATGATCTGCTGCATACTGAAGACAACATTCCAGTGTCAGCTGATCCGATCCCATCAGCTGAAGTAGAGGGTTTAGATGAAACTGTTCCAAATGTACTTCAAACCAATGCACATCCTATCTTAAACCAACCCACACTTTTACTGAATGGTGAGAATCATGATTCAACATCATTGGATTCTAATTCCATATCAAACATTCCCTCTTTAGTAGAAGTCTCCTCAGACTACAACAATGAAATTCTGTTAGCTGATCAACCAGAGATATCATCAGCTGATCAAATCCAAGGAAGTTCAACTCCCCAAATCCAAAGAAATCCAAACACTCCCTTAATCCAAAATACCTACAAAGACCTCAAAGATCATCCTAAAAATCAGGTAATAGGTAACATAGAAGCACCTGTACTAACAAGGTCAAAAGCCTGTAATTTATGTTTGTACACAGGTTTTGTTTCTATGATTGAACCAAAGAAGGTAGATGAAGCTCTCAATGATTCCCACTGGATAAATGCCATGCAAGAAGAATTGGCTGAATTTACTAGGAACAATGTATGGACTTTGGTGCCAAGACCAAAGGACAAATCCATCATTGGTACTAAGTGGGTGTTCAGAAACAAAATGGATGAACAAGGGCTGATCATCATAAACAAGGCAAGATTAGTTACTCAGGGGTATTGTCAAGAAGAAGGATTGACTTTGATGAAACCATTGCCCCTATTGCAAGACTTGAAGCCATAAGACTGTTTCTAGCATATGTTGCCTTCAAAGACTTCAAAGTGTTTCAAATGGATGTTAAGAGTGCTTTCCTCAATGGAGAATTGAAGGAAGAGGTGTATGTCAAACAACCTCCTGGTTTTGAGGATGCAAGCAAACCAGATTATGTATACTTCTTAAACAAAGCCTTATATGGTCTGAAGCAAGCTCCAAGAGCCTGGTATGATACCCTCTCTTCTTTTCTAACCACAAAAGGATTTACTAGAGGAAGCATAGATAGCACCTTATTCATAAGAAAATTCAAGGGTGATGTAATCCTTGTGCAGATATATGTAGATGATATAATATTTGGGTCTATAAATATTGATCTTTGCAAAAAGTTTTCTAAACTCATGTCTGATAATTATCAGATGAACATGATGGGTGAATTAAACTATTTCAAATCAAACAAGAGGTTGATGGAATTTTCATTCATCAAACAAAGTATGTAAATGACTTACTTAAGAAATTTGAGTTTGAAAATTGTTCTTCTATGAAAACACCCATGTCCATTGCCTTAAAGCTTGGAAAGGACACTAATGGTAAATCAGTGAACATTACAGCTTACAGAGGCATGATAGGGTCACTTTTATACCTCACTGCAAGTAGACCAGATATTATGTTTTCAACATGTCTCTGTGCTAGATATCAAGCAGATCCCAAAGAATCTCACTTAGCTGCTGTGAAAAGAATTTTCAGGTATATCAAAGGAACTCCTAATCTAGGTCTTTGGTATCCCAAAGACTCTGACTTTGAGTTAGTTGGATACACTGATTCTGACTTTGCAGGATGCACTCTAGACAGAAAAAGTACATCTGGTGGTTGTCAATTGTTAGGTGGAAGATTAATCAGCTGGTCAAGCAAGAAACAGAACTCTGTTTCAACTTCAACAACTGAGGCTGAATACATTGCTACTGGAAGCTGCTGTGCTCAACTATTATGGCTGCAAAATCAATTACTTGATTATGACATACAGTTTGAAAACTCACCAATTCTGTGTAACAACACTAGTGCCATCTCTATCTCTAACAATCCTGTTTTGCATTCTAAAACTAAGCACATTGAAATCAGACATCATTTTCTAAGAGATAATGTGCAGAAAAAGAAAGTTTCTATGCACTACATAAACACTGATGTTCAATTAGCAGATATCTTTACAAAACCTTTGGATGAGTCTAGGTTCAACTTCCTAATATCCAAACTTGGCATGTTAGATATGTAAAATATTCTTTTCTTAGGTAGATAATTTAGTGTGAGAAAATAATTTTATTTGTGTGTGAAACGAAGTACTTATCTAAGCTTCTTCATATCTTACTTATGGTACATCAGCTAATGGAATTATGTCAGCTGACGACCATCAGCTGACACTATACCTCAGCTGATAAACCATCAGCTAAGACTTAGAAGCTCAGCTAAGTGCACTCGTTAGCTGACACTTATTTTATCTCAACATGGATCAGCTGACACTCTCTTTTGTCAGCTGATGATATTCAGAGTTAAAACTTCTGTGTCCCTACACTTATTTTATTAATTTCTCATTTGTATTTAATTTGTTACTAGGTAGTATTTAATTTCATTTAATTGTCCGTTAGTTGTCTGTGTATTTATTAACGATTCCGTTTATCACCTTTTTGCAGAAATGATAGTTACTTTTTGCAAAATATATTTATGTGACAGTTTAGGTTTCCAAGGAAGATATAAAGATGTTTTGAGCGGTTTTTCATTTCTTACGCTTTCAAAATTCTCAAAACTCTTGCTTTCTGAAACCCTTCTCCTTCACTGTCTTCAAGTAACTGTATCGTTGTGATCTCAAGCTCTGTAAAAATGGTGATGTTCAACCCTACTGAAGTTCCACAAGCTATCCAGGTGAGAACGTTACTCCTAACTCTCTCTTAACCATAACCCCAAATAACATCCTAATAAACACCGACATACCTCAATCCAAAGCAAACCAGGGATTTTGAACCCATGGTTAATTTTTTAAGAGCACACCCTCTGTTTCCCTGTTTATCTACTCATCCTCTGTTCATCTTCCCTCGCATTATTGGGGAGATGTGGTACACTGCCAGATACCACCCAAACAATCAAACCATCACGTGCACTATCTTAAACAACCAAACACCCATTGTCATCTCTGTTGAAACCCTCAGACAAGCCTTATCCATACCCAACTTTGCACCATTCCAACCCTTTGCTACTACTGAACAAACTTTGGAGGTCTGCCACTGATTGGCTACAATGAACCTATTTCTCATGGTAGATACAAGCTGTCAGTCCTATGTCACCCCTGGAAATACTTGGCTGGTGTCATCATTCGATGTTTTGGTCATAAATCAGGGAGCCATGATCTACTGAATCAGACTGAGCTTATGGTTCTTCATGCTCTGGTGACTGGGAGGAATGTAGATTTTGCTCAGATTATCTTTACTGCGATGGTGGATAAGATCACTTTGGGAACTGTCAAAAAGACAAAAAGGACCCATGTGCCTTATATCATATTTGTTAGTTTGATTGCTCTACAAGCTTTGCAGTGGGAGGCATATACACATCTGAATGTTACACATAACACAATGCCAATCCCACAGATGGGTCAAAAGGTGTTTCACTTGATACGAGATGATGCTGGTCCTGCAATCACTCCTGAGATGCAGGGGTTAATTGATAATGTAGAGGATGTTGTTTTGGAAGATGTGGCTGATGATTCTGAGTCTCCTGATATAATCACTGAGCATTCTGAAGAGTCTCTGACTCATGCTCCAGATGAAGCCATAGTGGAAGAAGAAAGGATGGATGAAGAGTTGATGGGAACTGCTGATCAAGAAATGATGTTTAGAGCAGATGTGTTTGATGAACCAGCACAGGATGAGCCTGTTAATCCTGATACTAAGGATGTTGCTGCATATGATAGTAGTGCTGACAGTAGTGGAGGTGAAAATGATGAAGGAGATGATGACTTTCATGGTGGTGATGCTGGTTATGTTCATGCTGAAAATGTTCAAGATACCACCACCTCATCTTCTCAAATTGGGATGCCAATTACTGAATTCCCCGTCAGTTCCAGTTCTACCACACCACAGAATCAACAAAGTGGAGGTGTAGCTGATGGTGATGATGCTGAGGAGGATACAATATCTGACAATCTCATTCAACTGATTGAGATCAGCAAGACTCAGCACATCTCAGGTATAATTTCTGCCACCCTTGAGGACACTCATTTGGTAAACCCCACCAATGAGAACCCAACCTCTCCTCCAGTTGTAACACCCCCACAACAGCCAAGCTCTAGTGCACTCCCAACAGTCACTAGTTCTACTCCCACCTACACTCACACTGAATCAAGGTCACAAGAGCTTGTGCCTTTTTCACAAGTCTCTGAGGTAGTGTTATCCACACCTCCGACCTCAACTCCTATAGCTACCTCTTATGTTGAGGGGGAGCTTATGGATGTTGCATTAACCTAACTGCCAGTGGATGTGCCCTCACAACATGTCACATTTGTAAATATGGGACTCCTGCAATTTGGATTACCCTCCCAACAGGGTGATGCCATTGAAAGACAGACCTCCAATTCAACCTATTCCTTCTACTTCTTCTGAACCCTCCCCTCAAATACTTCAAAGCCTTCTGTCCATCTCTCAAAAGATGGATAGTCTTCAAGCCTCCTTCACCTCTTTCCAAACCCAAACAGAAACTCAACTCTCTCATCTAACCCAAGAAGTTAAGTCACTTAAAGCCACTCAATCCCAACCCCAACCCACCCCTGCCCCAGTTGATCTATCTCTAATTCTAACAAAATTGGATCAACTGCTATCTCAATCCTCTATCCCACCTCCTACTCCCTCACCTCCTATATCCAACCACACCATATCTTCTCTAAACCAAACAATTTCCAATCTTCTTTCTCAACTTCACACTCTAAGACCTTCCCCTCCTAACATTTCTGTAACCATTCCTGACTCTCTTCTTAGAGTCCCTTCTCTTCTAAAAACCATAGCTGATGAGGTCACAAACTTAAGCCACTACTCCAGACAAAAGCACAGTGAAACCCTTAAAGAATTCACAAATATCACTGATGCTATCCTCAGGCTAAGAAAACCTCCCTCCTTCACCCAACCTCCTATCCCTACTGCCTCTCCTTCACATTCCAGTATCCCTCCCTCTACCTCCACTCCTTCTCCATCTCCTTTTTCCTCTTTCCCACCTTCTGCACCTGCTGAGCCTGCCAAGCCTTCTGATAACTTTCCTTTCTCATTTGTTGATGACAAAAAGGGGGAGAAGTCAGACTCAGATTCTACAAGTTCAAGCTTATCACCAGATCATATTCAAGTAGTAGAAGCTGACAAGGCAGCAGTGGATCAAGCAGCCCCCAATGAAACAAAAACTCAAAGTAAATCAAATGTTGAGGGGGAGAATTTATCTGAGGGGGAGCAACCTGCTCAAGATGAGCAGAGGCCAAAAAGAAGATTAAAACAAATAGCCAGAAGGAAGAGTGCCAAAAAGCCTAGACAAGGTGAATCATGTGCACCAATCAATGTGCCATCAGAAGATTCTGATGATGATGATGATGATGATGAAGATAGGCTGCCTCTGTCATATCTGCTAAACTTGAAAAAGCAGAGCCTCTCTACTCAAGCTCCAACAGTCCAAGCTTCCTCTCCAGCTCAATCAAGTCAACCAACTCCCAGCAGTATTTCAAGGAGAAAAGGAAAGAAAATCATGTCTGCTGAGGAAATTGAAGCTGAAGAAAGAAGAGATGAAGAACTTCATAAAGAAGATGAGAGTCTCAGAGAGCTTAGTGACTTAGCTGCTGAACTTGGTACATCTATTGAAGAAGTGTTGAAAACCAAGGAATGGCATCAGGATTTCACTACTCCTGAAGATCTTGCTGCAATTATTGGTGTTACTGATGATGAATTGAGAGAATTATAAGAAGAAGAAGTAATCATGATGTCCTCTCAAACACATCAAGTACAAGCTGCACCACAGCAAGATGACCCTTCCACCAAGCAAGTACTTAAAAGAGGAAAGATTCACAAGGAAGCCATTCAAGCTTTTCTCAACTTCAACTTTGGAAGCACTGCTCAGCAAACTGAAAGGAAATCCAAGGAGTTCTTGGAAAATAGAGAAAACTTGATGAATAGAAGATGTGCAGACATCATTTCAAGGGTTACTCCTTACAGAGGTACATATGAAGGTCCTTATCTCAGAGTAGTGAGAAGAGATGAAAGAAAAACTTATGAAGATACTTATCTACATCACTGCAAACTGCTCTCCTTCTTTAAGATGATTAAGATCCTGTACCATCTCCTTAAGTCCAAGAGTGAGATAGTCTAGAGGTTCATTACTAAATTTGAATATTGGATCCGAATGTCAGTATACAACAGACTATTCACTCATGATCAATTTGTTGCTCATGTTCAAGCAATTGAGGATGCCTTCAAGAAGACTTCATCCCTATCTTCCTGCTTATGAGAATCTGAATACTGCTCTTCCTCCCAATACTCATCCTGAAATGTTCAGGTATATAACTGAACCTGAAAGAGGAATGTTCTTCATGAACAGAGTTGGTAATTGGAGATTTCTGAGAGAATCTGAGATAGGGAAAGTTCAAAAAGAACTGATATTTCATGCTGCAATAGTTACTAGAGATCTCAGAAAATGAGCACTTTGAACAATTGATAAGATCAAGAGCTGATCAACTTCTAGCTGAAAATCTGTAACGCCGCCGTTTCACAAGCTTACTTTTTAAAATATAATTAAGCGTTTAACCAAAAGATATATTTACAAAACACAACGGAAGCTAAAAGTTAGTTATTTACACAAACTGTATTAGTGTTTAAACAAAACAACCCAGCGGAGTTACCAAATATCTGCCGACCATTACCCAGAAAATCAGAGTTAACAAAAACAACCAAAAAGTAGTGTTCCCCAAAACTTTGGCAGTATAAGCCAAAACATGGCACCCCGTTCTCACCAGCATCTAATTACCTGTAAATAGGATATATACATGGAGGGGTTAGCTATAAATAGCTAGTGAGTAACGATTAAACATAAGTATCGTTACAAAAATGTTATAGCATGCACAAGGTATCTCAAAGCAACAAACAAGTCTATCCAAACAGCTAGCGATGTTCCGGTGCCCAGGAGGAGTCACGTCTTGCAGGGTTGTAAGCCCGGCTCAATTATCCAAACTGGGGGAAACCGAATACATCTATCATATCGCGCCGGTGGGGGAGCGGGTAGCAGCCCACCATTGCATTTAACGAGCGGGGAAATCTGTGAGAACCCCTATTAACGAGCGGGGAAGTCTATGAGAGCCCCTGGTTGAGGCACGGGGTTTTGCAAGAACCTGATCCGCGGCCGCGAATCACCGTACCTTAACAATAACAAAGTGCCGGCACGAACACGTATTGGCCGACTATGGCCGCATCATAAACATAATTGGCCTACTCAAGCCATAACATATCATATTGGCCTACAAAAAGCCATAACATAACATATTGGCCTACAAAAGCCATAATACCAGCATATACCAAGTTTAAAACATGATTAGCCTAACATAAGTGCATAGCAGTGTATACCATAGCAAATTAACAACACATAAACCATAACTTACCTTAAACTTGTTATAACATGTTTATCACAAAACCTAAGGTTAACCAGTACTCACCTTTACAGCTACTACAAGCAAATATAGTGCTCAGTATCTTCTGGTTCCTCAGAAGTACCTAACACATCATATACAAGTTTGTTAACACCTAAACACTTATCACATAATACGAATCACAAGCTATTTATACTGGGCAGGGGTCCTATGGCCGTAGTGGGTAGGTCCTACGGCCGCAGAAGGCATAGCAAACACCTCCTACGGCTGTAGAGGCAACCCTCTATGCCCATAGAGCTTCTTTTCATAAAACCAAGCCCTATAGCCGTCGGAACTTATCCATACGCCCAAATGAGATGTTCTATAGTGATCTACGACCGTAGGTTACGTACCTACACCCGTAGACCTTGTTCCTTCGTCCGTAGACGGTTAACCACACAAAAACACATCCTACGGCCACAGAAACCCTGCCTATAGCCGCAGAACACATAATAGGCCTCCTACGGTCGTAGGGACAATGTCCTACGCCCGTAGGAAGTACCTGCACAGCAGGTCTTCGTCCCTGTTTCGCACAGCGACTGTAAATACACGTTTTGCCACATATTTCGACCAAAACTCAGATTCAACAGTTCATACATGTTACTTAACATCCCTTTGAACTTACCCAATCGTTTAACACAACAATCTACCACTACAACACCATTTACACCATTATAATGGTGTATTATCCTTCAAAACATAAAAACTAGGTTTTCGAACACAAACACTTACAAAGATGAAGGAATTCAGCAGATCAACACTTGGATTTGAACTGAAATCGCAAACAATCTCTTTTCTTTGATCCTTTCCTCAAAATTCCCAAGAGCAAGTGTGTGTGTTTGTAAACGTATGTTTGTATATGTGTTACTATGTGTTTGAAGGTTCCAGGGGATAAGAACCTTTAAACCGACCTTGGTGTTTAATTAAATCAAACGCGGTATATTGTTCCCCTTTTTAACTTACAACTTATCCCTAGTTTACCCATTTCACCTAACGAGGATATTTTTAGAACCATTAACTAAAACCGGTTACTAACTTATCAATTTTACCTATTATTATAATTATTTTACATAACACTTTTTTATCACTTATAATTAACAAATAACACATTTAGTAACAAAATACATTGATTAAAGTCAATGTACAAGTATATAAGCATATAGTACAACTAGGCCCTATTTTGGGGTGTTACAAAATCCACATATCAGAACTCTTGAAGTCAAAGAAGAACACTGGTGGGAATGAAGACCACACTTCATAACTAGACTAGTTGTATATTTCAATTCTTAGAATAGTTCAACTTCTGTACTTAGTTTAACACTTAGTTAGATTACTCTGTACAAACTCTCTGTAAATATTTGTTTTGTAATCAAGCTTGAAACTTTGATCATGGACTACTTAGCTAAAATGCTAGTATAGATGACTCTTAGTAGATAGCTCACCTAGTGTAAATATAGAATATCAAAAATCCTAAAAACAGAAAAAGGATAGAAAATATACCACAAAAACAGAACAATGGTGCTTCATAAATGAAAAGATTCCCAAAAACAGAATATCAGGGAACATATATTAAAGAGTTACCAAAAACAGATAGCTAGGTAACCAAATTGCACTTAAAAGTTTTATCTTTACAAATCCGAGTCAAACTGATTCTTCTTAAACAAGATAAGGTTTTGTCATCATCAAATAGGGGGAGATTGTTGGGGAGATAGCAATATCAAACCTAAATCAAACATGTCTGTTATTTAAAATAGGATTTGATGTTAACAAAACCACATATTCAGTTTAGACTTAGATAAATAAAAAACATGTGTTGTTTTTCATGTTGGACTTAAAGAAAAATTGTAAGTAAGAAGTGTCAGCTGAACAATGAGTATCAGCTAAAGGACAAGCTTCAGGAAGATCAGCTGAGAGGAAAAGATCAGTTAAAAAGCATCAGCTGAGGATCTACAATGGATCAGCTGATGGTCCAAAACCATCAGCTGAGAAAAGTTTCAAGATCAGCTGAGCTATCAAGGATCAGCTGACACAATCACATTGATCAGTTGATGCCTCCCATCTGTCAGATAAGGTATTTATTACTTATTCAATCTTTCCTTTATACGCTGATCATACACAAATGGTTAGCTTAGCCCTTGGGATCAGCTGATTATTTAGTTTGACTAGTTTATTAGCTGTACTATGATTTGTGTTATTAAGCAGAGCATTTCGATCAGCTGAGCAAATCTAGTCAGCTGAGTCTTTCACATTTATCCTTAGCTGAGCAAAATTACATTTGCAGTTCAGTGTTTGTTAGCTGAGTTATTATCCTATAAC
Source organism: Pulicaria dysenterica (assembly GCA_947179395.2). Taxonomy (NCBI): domain Eukaryota; kingdom Viridiplantae; phylum Streptophyta; class Magnoliopsida; order Asterales; family Asteraceae; genus Pulicaria; species Pulicaria dysenterica. Next base: position 17,446,606 of record OX359293.1, on the reverse strand, counting down.
TCAGATAATAGCTTTTCTATGTAATATTTTCTTTAGTCAAAGGCAGAACATGTGTTGTTCTTATTATGCCTTAGATCTTTCTTTGTAAAAGTACTTAGCACTTTTTGTATCTGCAAAGAGACAAAAAGGATAGATCTTTATCCCCTGGAAAAGGAGAAAGATACTTTTGAAGAGAAGATCTCGAAGATATGCTGCTTCAACTAAGTATGGCTGGTAACTCTATACTTGGTAAAGTCAAATCTTCAGAAAGCATGGTGTTGATAAAAGTACAAGCATGGAAAGAGAAGTTTACTCTCCCAAGACATAAAGGTAGTACTTTAATAATATAATAATAGATAGTGGGTAAACTCCTCACTGAAAAGTATGTTTACTTTACACACTTTGCTTGTAAAGTTAACTTACCTTTCACCCACTAACTTTATCTATTATAATATTATTAAACCAAGTTCCTTTGTCTCCTCTCTTCATCAACCCGGACACCACTTTGCTTATATATACTCATGCATGGAAACATGCTAAGTATGCGAATAGATAGAGTTGAAAACTGAAATCTCATCTGTTGAGAATTAGAAGAGTTAGCAATTTTACTTTTAGTGTAACAAACTTGTTCATGTGTTGAACATCTTAAACATAAGTTGTTTAGGATTAGCTTAGTCTATGTGTTAGACGAATTTAGTTGCCACCTTTTAGTTGCCACCTAAATCAAACATGTCTGTTATTTTCCGCATCTAGTTCATGTAATTCTTGATTTACATCAATAAGAATTATATAAAAGTAAATCGTGTGTCACTTAAATTTTAATTTGCTAAAGTTTGTATTCAACCCCCCCTTCTACAAACATCTGTTGTTGTAGTATCCATTCGGGACCAACAATCAGCTTCCTCTTGCTCGAGCATCTCAATCATTAACCTCGTAGCTTTCTCCTCCTCAGTTTCGGATACATTGTCAGCTTCAGATTCAGATATTACTATTTTTCGTCTTTTAGCTGCAGGTTCCTCTTTCTCTAGCTCCCCTTCGATTTGAGCTTGTCTCACAACTCCTTTTGCTAGCACAAGTAGAGCCTCAGCCTCAGCTTGAACTAACTCAGTGTCAGCTTTAGCTTGAACCTTCTCCCCCTTTTTGTCATCATCAACAGGGTTCGAAGTCTATTTTTGTTGTAGTGCAGCAACTGCAGATGCAATTTCTTTAACATCATTGGTCAGCTTGTCAAGTCTCTGATAGATTTGACGTTTGTACTTCTTTTGTTTGAGGTGGAACAAGCGAAACTGAGTTGCAATGTATGTCTTGAGCTCTTGAATGCCTGAGGAGGCAGCTTCATCCTGAGGAGACTGACTCCTGCCCTTAAACTGAAATTGTTGTTCCTATGTAGTGAAAGAGTCAAGGTTCTTAGGAGAGTGTTTGGGTGCATCATCCAAGGGTTGGTGTATACCCTCAAAGTCATGTGCACCAGAAGTTGGACCCTGTAACTCACCTTGGTATTGAGGTGAATCATTGACAGGTCGTGCTGGAGAGTGTGAGAAGTGAAGAGAAGTAATTGGGCTCAAAACGTGATGCGTCTGAGTAGGTGGTTGGCTTATTTGGTGATAGGGGGTTATTGACCCTGGGAATTTGTCATATCTTCAATGTTACCGGAGTGTATCTGCTCAGGCACAGTAGTAGGCTCTCCCATGGCTCGAGTAAGTGTGGGCTGAGTAGTCACCACACCCAGTTTAGGCTGTTGGGTTTGAATGAGCCTTGAGGTTGGCACCTGAAGAGTAGGTGTCTCCCCCTCAACTCCTGCCAGTGGAGGAATCAATGTTATTTCAGCTCCAGTGGTACCTTTAGTTGTGGCACCACCTTTGGCCGTCTTTCTAATGTAGGTTTAGATATTTACCTTGGTAGCAGTGGGCACATCAAGGTTGGCTTTAGAGTGGATTTTATGATGGAAAGAAGGTGGAGCAGATGGGTTAGACTGGGTTGGGCTTACCACAGTCTTATCTCCAAAAGAAGATGGAGAAAAATAAGAAGAAGAGGAAAGTGGAGAAGTCATACATGGTGCAGCTTGAATAGTGGTTGGCTCAGCTTGAGCAGAGTGCTCAGCTTAAACCTCTGGGTCAACTTGAGATGCTCCCTCTTGAGTAGACCCCTCAGCTTCACTTCCAGATGAATCCCTCTCAGCTATCCATTGCATAGGCTTACTTAGGCCTTCCTGCTCTGGAAATATGTCATTGTTGAACATCTTGGAGCTGAGTGCTGATGTGAGGAACAAATTCTGACCAGCTTTATACAGTTTTGTCCCAGCTCAGCTTCAACTGCCAAGGACAAGTAACTTATAAACGGTATATGAAGATCCCTTGTGGTCTTCATCACTTGGACCTTGAGTTCGTTGAAGATGAGTAGTGCGTAAACCAGATTGCGTGCAAAGTAAATGTTGTAGAGCAGCTGCATCTCAAACTCATTTACCTGGTCCAATCCTCCAACCTCGGTTACAAGTGAACGGATCACTGTGGATACCGTAAAACCCTATCCGGTTGGAAAGGTGGCCTTTTTTATTACACCCTCAGTTTGTGGGCCACCTGCCTTGTCACAGCAGGCTCGAACACATCGTTTTGAGGGAGTTGAAGAACTTCCCTTAGCCGTTGAACTGTGAGAACGATGGGTCTCTCTCCATTCAGCACTGTACCTCGAATTTCCCCATTGCTCTGGTCGAAAACACGTGTGTACCAGAACTCCAGTAAGTGCTGAGGAACCACATAGATTGGTGCTCCAGTAAAAACGAATGCCAGTGGGCATTTACGGATATAATCCACCCACGCTTCGTAGCTCCTGTTTCTCTTGCGTTCAGGGATTGCTAGACAAGCACGTTGATTGTTGAGTTTAATCAACAGCAGTCCATTGTTCTTGAAGGCAGCACCCCTTGCCATTCGATCACTAAGATTTCGAATGGTTCCATCCATCGTAGAATGTTATCGATTCACACTGAGTAAAACGCAATTCGCACTGAGCGATTAGGATTTCAAAGTCGATTGAACGGTGAAATGCACTTAGCAAATAGGTGGTTTAAGAAGGTATATGGAGTATAACAGACGTTTAGTAAGCGTAAACGTCTGAATTTCGGTTACAACCGATATATATACCTTTTTGAGGAGAGAGAAAAGTTACCGTTGGAAATCCCTATTTATCCGTTACTCTAACGAACTTACAGATAGATGTAACAGTAATTGAGATGAAACACATCATATCCTAACAGATAAGTAAGTAAAATAACATTCTTGACTTACAAAAATATTATTTACACTGTTGTAATACACCAATACGTAATCGGTATATAACTTGATTCGAGACTGACTCAAATATAATATCTCATGAATTAATAACACATAGTAATTAAAACATAGTTTGGACATACCAAGCTGAGTAAACTTATCACTCAGCATGAGTCAAGCACTCAGCTTGATTCGAGCACTCAGCTTGAGATTGACACTCAGCTTGAGTGGAGCACACAGCTCAAAATCAATGACACTTAGTCATTTTTATTTGAGACTAACTCAAATTGATATTTTAACCACACTTAGCAGCTAAGACATGTTTGGAACAGACCAAACATGTGAACTTATCACTCAGCTTGACCAAGGAAACAGTTTGTAAGTATATATCTATAAATTATATGCTCAGCTTAAGACACATAGTCTTTGTCAAGCTGAAACTCAGTTTTAGAAACTTATCTAGGGGTTGAGCATACCTAATTTACTTAGAAGATATGAAAACCTTTTCTCATCAAGAGGTTTGGTGAAGATATCTGCTAATTAATCATCTGTGGGGATAAAGTTTATTTCAACTTTACCTTTTTCCACGATGTCTCTAATGAAGTGATGTCTAATTTCTATATGCTTGGTTCTTGAGAGGAAGACTGGATTATATGTGATGTCTATTGCACTTTGGTTATCACAGAAGATAGGGGTTTTCCTAAAATTCATACCAAAGTCTTGAAGCTGATGTTGCATCCACAGAATTTGAGCACAACAGCTTCCTGCAACAACATACTCAGCTTCAGCAGTTGAAGTAGCCACGGAGTTCTATTTCTTACTAGTCCAGCTTACTAACTTCCCTCCAAGCATTTGACATCCTCCTGTTGTTGATTTTCTATCTAACTTGCACCAAGCATAGTCAGCATCTGAAAAACCAACTAACTCAAATCCAGAGTCCTTTGGATACCAAAGACCTAGATTTGGTGTACCTTCAAGGTACCTAAAGATCCTTTTCACAGCTTGAAGATGTGATTCCTTAGGATCTTCCTGATATCTGGCACAAACACATGTAGCAAACATGATATCAGGTCTACTAGCTGCCAAGTAGAGTAATGAACCTATCATTCCTCTATAGGTAGACTGACATACAGACTTTCCATCTGAGTCCTAGCTCAGCTTGACAGCTGGTGACATGGGTGTTTTCATGGTTGAACTAGAATCAAACCCATATTTCTTTATCAAATCAAGAACATACTTACTTTGATTAATGAATATTCCATCAGGATTTTGTTGAATCTGCAAGCCTAGGAAATATGTCATTTCACCCATCATACTCATGTTGTACCTTTTTTACATAACTTTGGAGAACCATTCACATAGAGATTCATTTGTAGAACCAAAGATAATGTCATCCACATAGATTTGTACAAGAATCACCTGTCATTTACTCCTTTTAATGAAGAGTGTCTTATCAATACTACCTCTGGTAAAGTCCATTGATAGTAGATATTTGGACAGGGTATCATACCAAGCTCTTGGAGCTTGTTTAAGACCATACAAAGTCTTGTCTAACTTATAGACATGATGTGGATCTTTGAACTGACAAAGCCAGGAGGTTGTTTCACATAGACTTCCTCCTGAAGTTTTCCATTTAGATAAGCACTTTTCACATCCATTTGATAGACTTTGAAGTCTTTATATGCTGCATAAGCTAAGAACAGCCTAATGGCTTCAATTCTAGCAACAGGGGTAAATGTCTCATCATAATCGATTCCTTCTTCTTGTCTATACCCTTGTTCTACCAACCTGGCTTTGTTCCTAACAATCGCTCCGTCCTTGTCCATTTTGTTTATATAGACCCACTTAGTGTCTATAATGGTATGATCTTTGGGGGCTGGGACAAGACTCCATACCTTGTTTCTCTCAAACTCATTTAATTCCTCTTGCATAGCTTCAATCCAGTCCTCATCCTCTAAGGCTTCTTTGGTTCCATTTGAGATAGAAAACCAAAGTAAGCAACATAGTTTGTTGTTGCCTTAGATCTGGTAATTACTCTTTCTTGAATATTACCAATTACTTGATCTTAAGGATGATCTTTGAGGAATTTAAATGTTGTAGTAGGAGATTATGGTTCTGGACTTGAGTGATATTGAGGGCTCTGAGGTGAACTTACATCCTCAGTCTCAATTGCAGCATTGTCATCAAACTGTTATCACCAAGATCTTCGGTCTGAGTAGTATCAGCTCCAAATAGATTTATGAACTCATCATCTTTCACAGCTTGAGAGTCCCTTGGAGCTTGTGACGATTTCTTAGATGTATCTACATCATCATCACTGTCATCATCTATGACATACATAGGATTTGACATTTTGGTTTTCTCTGGCTTTTCAAGCTCACTTATAGTGACTGAGTCAGCTTGACTTTTATAGTTTGATCAATATTGTCTTCATCAAATGAGACATGAATTTATTCTTATATAGCCTTTCTCCTTGAGTTATACACTCTTTATGACTTGGAGATTGAGGAATAACCAACAAAAATTCCAGGATCAGCTTTAGGTTCCAACTTATGGAGCTGATCTCTTTGATTCAGCACATAGCATTTTGAACCAAAGACATGGAAGTAACCTATATTGGGCTTTCTTGATTTATACATTTCATATGCATTTTTGCCATGTCTTTTGACTATGATTGATCTATTTTGGGTATAACATGCAGTACTTACAGCTTCATCCCAGAAATAGAGTTTCAATCCTGCCTCACACAGCATTGTTCTAGCAGCCTCAATTAAGGTTCTATTTCTCCTTTCAGCAACTCCATTTTGTTGAGGAGTTCTTACTGAGGAGAAATTTTGTAATATTCCTTTTTGTTCACAAAAGCCTTCTAGGGTTGAGTTTCTGAACTCGGTCCCATGATCACTTCTGAGTTGCTTGACAGACTTACCTTTTTGTAACTCTTCCTGTTTGATAAAACTTATTATCTCCAGGGCAGCTTTGCTTTTGGCTTTAAAGAATATTACCCAGGTGAATCTTGAGAACTCATCTACTATCACCAGGGTGTACTTATTTCCACTTAGGCTTGGTGTACTTATGGGTCCAAACAGATCAATGTGCAACATATGCAATGGATCTGTTATTGGAAAGTTTTACTTTGACTTGAAAGACCCTTTGTGATGTTTCCCTTGTTCACAAACTGAGCACAATTTGTCTTTGAAAAATGTGATTTTTGGCAATCCAGAGACTAACTCTTTATTGGATAGCATATTTATATTCTTGAAATTTAAATGTGATAGCCTTTTATGCCACAGCCAACTCAGCTTAGGAACATATTGGGAATATAAGCAGGTTTCAGTATTGGGATCAGTAGAATTGAGATCAAGTAGATACACATCTCTTTCTCTCTTTGCTATTAGCACTAGCTTACCCCTTGCATTGTATATTGTTCCTTCTTTCTTCCTAAAAATAACAACATTGTCTTCATCACACAGTTGACTGATACTTATCAGATTGTGTTTAAGACTTTTAACATATGCAAATTTCTGGAAAGTCACCTTGCCAGCATGTATCTTCCCATATCCTTTAGTTCATCCATGAGAGTTATCACCAAATCTTACTTTAGGACCTTCATCTTCCTGGAATTCACTTAGAAGTCCTTTCCACCATGTCATGTGCCTTAAGCATCCACTGTCCAAGTACCATTTACTTGAACCCTGCACATGAAAAGAAAACTAAACATATTAGTTTTGTTTGGGAACCCACTTTGTAGTAGGTTCAGATGATGAGCACTTAGCAGTTTCATCTTGTGGAACTGACTGGTCAGCTTGAGCAGGTGTTGAGTCCTGTGTAGGCTGATCAGCTTGTTCCTTCTCAGGCCTTAAGATTTCACTTTCATAGTCCTTGGCCTCATGTCCTCTACCTCCACACTTGTAGCATTTCCTTCTACCAATGACTACAGGGGGTAGGTTATCAGATAATCCTTTTGAGAACTTGCTCTCAGTTTTGGGATTATAAGATGTGGATAATTTCTCAACTTTCTTTGCAAGCTGATTCACCTGATGCTCATTGACTTTGGACTTACCTTTGTCAGATCTAGGTTTATTATCCTTTTGATTAGAAGTTTGACCAACAAACTTATTTTCATTGACTTTGGACTTACCATTGTCATATTTTCTAGACTTACCAGTTTCAACAGCTTTGGACTTACCATTGTTGAGTTCTTTGGACTTACCAATTTCAACAACTTTGGACTTACCATTGTTGTGATATGACCTCTGACTTACAGTTGTCTTCCTATTCTTGAAACTTCTCTCTGAACCAGATAGAGAGTGCTATCTTTTGAAAGGATTTGGATTCAACCTTTCAATAACAGATGTTCTTTGAATAGGTTGAGTGCCTAATCTATCATGCACAAACTTACTATGTTGTTTAGATGTTGAGCACTCATTCCCATGATCCTTTGCCTTTACAAACTTATTGTATTTGAGGCTTGGATCATGTCTCTTTTCTGAGGCTGACTTATGAGACTGAATCAGTTATTTATCTTCCTCAGAATATGTACTTGCTATCTCATCATCATCAGCTGCATAAGCTGCGGATTGATAGTCACCTTCAAGTACAGCCTTTACCCATTTAGGGATCTGCTGGTTGATACACTGTTCAGCAAGCCTTGATGACTTACACCAGGATTCAGTGACCTTCTGAAGTTGGTCAGCTTTATCCTTGGCTTCCTGAAGTTCTTCACTTAGAAGTTTATTAATGTGTCTTTGACATTCAAGATCACATTGTGCTTTCTTTCCAGCAGTAATGAGAGTTTCATTTTCCTTAATCTCATTCTTGAGCTTAGTTATTTCAGCTTTGAGGTCAGCTTGAGACTTAAGGCTGGTCTTAAAGTTGTTTAACAAATAACCAAATGTAAGACCTTTTTCTTCATCGGTGTAAGAGTTGAAATTACTAACCTTGTACATGGAGGAAGGATCCCAGTCACTTAGTTTGTTGTTTTCCTCAGCTTCCTTCATGTCTGCTTCAAAAGTTGATTCAGAGAAACCATAATCAACTTCATCTAATTCAAACTCTTCATCTTCTTGAGCCATCAGACACTTGTCATCATCATCTGAGGTGGATGATTCTGTATCCCAAGTTTCAGCATAAAGTCCTTTTGCATTGGGGTTGTCTTCAGGCTTTACTTTCTTGAGCTGAGTATATTTCTTCTTATACTTATCAGCTCTATAAGCATTCTTGTTAGCTACTGAAGTTGTTTCATTCTTCGTTAATCTACACTCAGCAGCAATGTGTCCCTTCTTCTGACAGTTGTAGCACACAGCTTTCTTGGGATCAAAAGAACTCTATCCTTTGCCCCTGTTAGATCTTCCTTTTCCACTCTGAATTCTTCTCAGTCTTCTGGCAAGCATAGTTATTTGTTCAGTGATACTGAACATCATCAGTATCACTTGAGTCTGAGTCTGAGTGGTCAGCTTGAGAGTCTGACTCAGTCTCAGATTCAGCAATGAAGGCTTTTGAACTCTTTTTCTTTCTCTCTGTAACTAATGCAATTTCATGTTTATCAAGAGAGTCCTTTATTTGTTGTTGAGAATATTTCTTGTGTTATGTGATCTGTTCATGATTAAGCAAGAACCCATATATGGACTGTAGGTTATACATGTGTAATGTACCTCCAGCCCTTAGTGCTACAGTCACTTCATTAAACTTTTTTAGTAACACATCTAGAAATTTTAGCACTAGGTCAGCTTCATCCTTTTTAATGCCTACACTTAGCAGGTCATTAATCAAGCAGTGAAACCTTGTGAACAAATCAGGCAAGGTTTCATTCTTCTTGGAAAAGAAGTTTTCATAAGATCTGTTAAGATGATTCTTCTTTTGTTGCTTGACCAGATCTGTGCCCTCATACGTAATACTCAAAGTATCCCAGATCTCTTTTGCAGTTTGACACCCAGTCACAGTATGCAAGATCTCATTGGTCAGGGCATTTGCCAGAACACTCTTTGCTTTGTCATCCAAAGAATGCAATTTCCAATCCTCTTCAGTCCATGATGCCAAAGGCTTCTTAACTTCCTTTTCAGTCTTGTCAGGAGACTTATCACTGACTGCAGCAGGAATCTTAGGGATGATTGGTCCACGAGTTATGACATCATACATCCTGATGTCAATGGACTTAAGGAAGAGCATGACTCTGAATTTCCACATAGGATAATCAGATCCATCAAATATGGAACATCCTTTAGCAGCCATCTGAGGAAAGTTTGATGAATTGTTGCTTGTTGACATATTATACTTTCTCAGAATCTTGAACTTCAACTTATGAATAGTTCAGCCTGCTCTGATACCAGTTGTTGGTCCCTTGGTGAGAGTATCAACAAGCAATTAATGTGTAGAAGTTGGGTTGAATACACTTTCTGCAGAAAATTGAATAAATCAATAAAAAGTGTTAACACACATCAAACCACATGAAATCGATTGTTTTCATTAATAAGAAGATGATTACAGGAATTATCAAGTAAGCAACACTTGATATGTAAACACCTAATGTAAATAAAATCTCTCAATCTCTCAAACTTTGCTATCTATAATCAACTTATGATTATAGATACAAACTGACTCTCTAAACAGGATTTATTCACAGATTGAATACTTACCAACTTCACAACGGACGTGAAGATTGAATCTTCTATCTTGAGTTTTTAATCTTCAATCTTGATTCTTGAATCTTCTTATCCATAACGTAGATATAGAGAGTTAAAGGAATTTAAAACATATTTAGATTCTCTTAATCTGACTTCTTTAGTCGGGTTGAGTTACTCACCTTGAAACTCATCAAGCTAAGTTCTTCGAGAACAAACTCGAAAACAGACATGTAATAACATGTATAATGACTAACTCATCCTTAGAAGTCATAAGAGTTAGCTAGAACTTATTTAGCAACTCTGTTGAGCTGACTCAGTCCATAAGCTGAGTCACTCAGCTCGAAACGCATCAAGTTGAATACTCAACTTATACCTTATGTGACACACACAGCTTATCAAACATAGTGATAAGCTGACTAAGATTTAGTCTAAGCTAATCAACTATATGCTCAGCTCATACTCAGCTTATGCTCAGTCTGAAACACTTTAAGTGCTCAGTCTGATCAAGCTTCATAATTCTGTTTAAGTTGTATTTAGAACATATCTTACAAACTTAACTTTGTCTTATCAAATCTCAACTGATAAGATCATTTGACCAATATCACCGTATACTCTTATATTGTTTCTTCTCTGTTGTCTCTTCTAGTTTCTTCTACAAAACACACACCTACATTTCTTGTTGATGGCTTGAGAGGAGAGTTTTGCTTCTTCTCTTGTGTTGATATTTGGGTTTTTATAAGTTGAAATGTGAATAAATGACACCACTAGAAGTTAGTTACTATCATTTAGAACCTCAGGTGATATTTCGGACTATTACTTGTAAGTGATGAATTATATAAGTAATACATTTATGTGATAGTAGTTATGAAAGATAGGTATATTATGTAAGTATACACTTGTGGGTATGAGATTGGCATAGTGTAAGTGTGCACAAATTAAGCAATAGTAATCTATGATGTGTCAAATACTTAATGTAATGATAGTAAGTTATATTGAATGCTTAAAAGTAAGGTAAAATAACTATTATATATATAATGTATACAAGTAAACAAGTAAGTGATTAGTGTGAGGGATTATACAGTACTCGTTTGGATAATGATTATGAATGTACAAGTGTGGATATATAATACTCAAATAGATATGTTTACTGTCTTTCAAGTTTAGATATAAGTATAGTGTACAGATGTTTACATGAAGGTGATGTTAATTTGTACTGGTGTGAGTATTATATCCGAGTAATGATAGTTTAACGGATGTAGTTTATGTATAGATAATAAAATAGTAATACGGATACAAGAGATATAATTAGATAAATTTACTGTATGTAAATGTAAGGATATAAATATATTATAAAGCTATATGTATAGATATGCATGTATATGAATATAAAAGTATAGTATTTAAACATATAAGCTTACGGTAATACTGTTAAGAGTATATGGATATATTCCTAGTAGGATTAGACTTGTAGATATACAATTGCGAATATAAGTATATGTAAATAAGGAATTCAGGCTACAGTTTAAATACATACATATTTTGAATGTATAAATATAAATATACAAATATGGTACCGATAAGAATAGTTACGATAATATGGATAATAACCCAAAAATGAGGAACTGATACAGTAAAAAGAACATACAGTTATAATACAATTGTGTAAATACAAGGAAATTTATCTACAAATACAATACAATTGTGTAAATACAAGGAACTGATACAGGAAAAAAGTGAACATACAATTATAGTAATAGATGTTAACAAAGTTATGACCATTTGGGAGTAAAGTTAAGAGTTATGGATTACACTCGGAAATCATTACTAATAAAGGATGATTTACTCACCGAGCTTATTAGCTCATATCAGTTTATTTAATCTTTTCTGATATTTCCAAGAACGTCTGAATGATGAACCAGTGGATGGCTTGCAGCGTGCAACATAGTTTTAAATTCAAATGTCCCGGTTGTTTGCCCACATTTTTGAATGAAAGTGGTTTTGACAAAAGCGTTTTGTTATTAGAATTTTTTAAGTACTTTAATTTATATATGTCTTTATATAATAATAATTTTTGTTACTACTTCCGCTGTTATATTTTTAAAAGATTTTTGGTTGCACAACATTAGATTTCCTATAAATTTAGCTGTATAAATACGGTGCATTACAACAAGCAATAACACTAAACAGTTATGTTAGACATGTTAAGTAATAAAACCTAAAACAATTCGAAGATTGACGGAACTATTTATTACGATTCTTCATTTTTTTAAGGAATACATTTCTAAATGTTTAAACTTTTTTCGTTTCTTTAGATATTTATGTTTGAAAGTTTATTTGTATTATTTGTTCATTCTAAAACCCCGTCACAACACGCGAAGATTAAGCAACTCATTTTACACATTTATTATTAAGCGTATTAAATTTTACTAGTTAAATGACTCGTGCACGCACGAGATAAGCTTTAAAAAATCAAAAACCTTTAAAAAGTGCAAATAAAATATTTAAAATAATTTAAACAATCAAAATTATATCTATAGAAAAAATAACTAATAAAACAACAACATATTTATCAAATATTTGAAGATTGAATTAAGATGGGTTCTATATTTTCAATAGTTTTCATTGTACACTACATTCACTATTTTATTTGTTAAGTTACTATCATCGTCACAAAAATGAAACATTGAGAGAATTAAGTATATTTGGTATGTATAATGATTCATGAAAATGATATAAAAATCCACCTTAACATATGTTATCTAAACTGAAATATGATACCTACACAGTGTTTAACATTGATATCATGTAATCACTTATGTGTTTAATCTCTTCATTTATTGGAACAAACATACTCCCTCTTAAAAATAATATCGCTCAAGAAGATGTTCATAGTTTCATAATTATGTATGTGTTCAACAACTTTATTTGTTAGACGCAATGTGATACATGACTAGTCATAGTTATTTGTTATCAAAGTATAAATAAAAAAATAGTATATTAAAAATGAGGGTTAAACATCTAAATATAAATAATCAATGCTTCTTGCAAATTCTTAAAGATCATTTTAAAATAAAATTTAACCATAATTTATCATTGTTATTACATAAAACCAAGGTTCTAAATAACGTGAGATGTGACGTGGCGGAAAGGTCAAGCCTTGGAAGTCATGGCGAGGTAGAGGCGTTTCACAAGGCGCGACTTAAGACGTCAATTTTGTATATAATTCTAATTATGTATATAAAATTATACAAACAAATATTAAAAACACATGATTAAAGGTTTATAACGTAGTTTATCAATTTTTTTCTTTGTTTTAAGTATATCTAACCATTCTTATAACTGAATAACTATATATATCTGGCTCATATGGCTCAGTATCTCTAATAAAACTAAAAAATCACGGTTTATAACAAGTAAAGACATGCCAAGTAGGACCTTAACATACGCCAAGCCTTACGTTCAAGCCTTGGACCATGTCATGGCGGCATGGTCAAGCCTAAAGCCATGGCAGAGCCATGGCGAGGCCAAGCCGAGCTTTTTAGAACCATGCATAAAACCCAAATTATGAATCATAATGAATGCATAAATCACCTCATTAGCTCGTAATCACAATGTCTCAAAATTACACATGTTATACACATAACCTTCTTTTTTGGCACACAAAACTATGTCCGTTAATCAGTGACGTCAAACGTTGTATGCTCGTGTCAATGGAAAAGATAACTGATTTAGGAATTCACAAATATAAACTATCTCATAAAAAGATATTATACCTCATTAATCTGTTATAGATATATTATTATATATATTATCATATGCTCTCAATCAAAAATACCTTATAGAAAACGATTGTTGATTTATCGATTTATAACATAAAAGTTTATCATTAATATGTTCACTGGTTTAAACTTTTATAAAGAAGATAAGCAAGAAAATATTTATTTCAATTTAGAAAAGGTGTTATTACATTACAATTTACACAAAATCAATGATAGTAACTCACTTTTTTCAATAGTTATGAAATATACTTTGGTTACTAATAAAATATTTATAAAAATACTCTTTTTGTGTCATAGTACGGTAAAATTTACATCAGAACGTATATAAAAATACGATGATTGTAAATATATAATTATATTTATACCAATTATTATTAGGGGTGTAATCGAGCCGAGCCGAGCTGAGTACCGGCAAGCTCGAAACTCGACTCGAGCTCGACCGAGTTTTAAATTTTAAGCTCGAGCTCGAGCTCGATCAGTACTCGCCAAACTCGAGCTCGACTCGACTCGACTCGACTCGAACTTTTTTAAATTTTTAAAAAATAGTTAATAGGTTTCAATTTGCGGATAATACTCTAAATATTCTGCTAAAATATAGCACAGTAACAGGTATCAAAACTACAAAATAAAGTCTAAGTGGAAAAATAGAAACAACAATGTCATGAATAACAATCTAAAATACATTTTCCATTAAACATCTTAATTGTTTTAATCTTATAGTAAAGAAGCCAAACATCAGCCGATCAACAGGTCAACAGCCGATCAACATGCTTCATAAAGTTGTCAAACATCAGCAGGTCAACAGCAACACCAACACCAAACAAAGAACCTGTTTTATTAAGAAATAAAAAACACTCAATCAAATAACAATCTCGATACCCATAAAGAACATGACATCTCGACAAACAAGATTAAAATGAATAACAACTCAAACAAGATTAAGCAACCTTCATCAGCTATTTGCATAATAAAATAATGGAATCAACAAAAGTTTTTATACAAAAACTAAAGTACTTTACTTGGCAGATTGTAAAGTAGTATTTGACAAAGCATATAAACTTCATTGGGCATATTGTAAAGTAGAACTTACCAAAACACCACCAATCACTATTGTCACCATTCATCTCTTCAATTCAAACACTAAATGAGACGTTTCCTCCCCCGGGCTCTCCACATTATCTCCTGTACTCTTAGATGTAGATGTATTTTTTGTTGCATTTGGTGAGTTTCTTGACTTGTCTTGAGTTGTAGAAACATTCTCCCCCCAAACATGGAGATGCAACATCATCTGGAGATGACTCCATACCTATGAACACGCCATATACAAATCAGTTCCAGTAAGCAAATAAACTAAAATCAGAATATAAACTAAACTTATTAGGAAAAAAGAAGTAGAAATAAAAATAATTTATAGACGATAAACATATAAACAGTTCCAATAAGCAATATCAAAACATCCCCTTGATCTTGGATGAGAACAAGAATAACTAGTTAGGAAAGACAATGAAAGGAAAACTAACATGAAACATCTCTCTATAAGTATTTAACATCTGATGTTTATTTACCTCAAAATTGACTATACGAACGAGGAAAGGAAGAAAGCAGTCGACAGTGTAGTTTAATTGGTGGTGGTCTACTGGAATACTCGATTAGATGAACGATGAAGAAAGAAATACAACAGGTCAACAGTTAGTCACAACTCACAACTCACAACAATGGTCGAAAACTTGAAATGTCGAATAATTAGAATAAAGGAAACCATATACCTCAGTACCTCACTCGTGAGTCGTGGAAGCTGGAAGAAACAGTATCCCTCACTCGTGAAAATGTATGCGATTGGCTGGAAGGAGAAACCTGGAAGAGCCGTGGAAGAAACCTGGAACCACCGTCGACTCGTCGAGGCACTCGTGGAAGCTCGAAGGAGAAACCGAGGACGAAGGTCAGAGGGGGCGTGAGGCGTCTCTGGAGTAGGCGTGAGAGTGGAGGCGGACAACTGAAACTAATTTAGGGTTTAATTCTATTAGGGTTATTTTAGTTTTATATATTATAGGTAAAGATGTAATACTAATAAATATTAAGGGTAAAAAGGTCTTTTTATAAATACTCGATTAGGCTCGCGAGCTTTGCGAGCTGAGTATCATGAAGCTCGAACTCGACTCGGCTTACTACTCGAGTAGCTCGAGCTCGAGCTCGACTCGATAACAACGAGTCAATCTCGAATATTTTTCGAGTCAATCGCGAGCTGTTTCGACTTAGTTCCACCCCTAATTATTATACATTAAAAGTTATAAAAGAAAAAACCACAAACACATACAATTAAATACATCCATTAATTATAAATAAATAATTTATACAAACACCCATATATATTTCGTATAGCTAGTTAGTTTCATACACTCTTGAATAGATCATTCTAATTGTGGAAGTGAAAATTTTAATTTTTGACAAAATTGAAGAAATAAGAGGTTTTAATTGGTTAATTGAATTTTTATTTATAGAAGCTTTCACAACAATGATTTTTTTAATACATATATAGATAATATATATTTTTAATTTATTAATCTTTTAAATATTTAAGTTTAATGTCACAAAACCAGTTATTTTAATAATTTTTTAAATACATTTACTTATTATCATTAATTCTATACGTCTCCTTTTCTTCTCTAGCTAGCACACTTGGTAAATGTTCTTTTTACTGCAATCTTCGACGGATTGAGAGATGACTAGGAATCTGGCCACTGTGTTTCCATCGATGGGTTTCTAGGAAATGGATGGTTAATTTATGATTAAATCCGGGCGTGACAACTCTGAAATAGATGGCTTCATCTTTGACTTTGAAGTTTGAAATAGATGGCCGGAAAAATGAAGCTTCTGTCGGAGTTGGCATGTTGCTGGAAAGATGTCGCCGGAGTTGGGTAGATAGTCGCCAATGAGTTTTTAGAGTTACAAATTCAAATAATAATTTTGGGAAGAGATAATTAGAGGACAAATGATTACAGATTTTTTTTTTTTAAATTAATATGGAGAATTAACTATTTTCAAATTTTTTTTTTCATTATTACATATCAAGAAATTTATAAGAAAATTAGTTTAAATTTCAGTGTAAATACACGGGTAGCTACTTTATAATAATATGTGTTGATTTTAACTAAATAAAAAGGTTAGTCTTTTTATTAATATTAAAAGACTTTTATTTATTTGGTGGATTACATGAATGAAGGGGAAGTGTTCTAAGATTGATAGTGTTTTTGTTGGGATTTATAGGGTATAGCATGTACAGTGGAATAAAACTTAATCCCAATTCTAGAGATCACAGCTTGATCAACTAGGAGAACGTGAAAGATAAATATTCATATTAAATCAGATATAAGTATATATATATATATATATATATATATATATATATATATATATATATATATATATATATATATATATTATAGAGTAAAAAGGTTGATAATTATACTCTTGGACTGCTACAGGAATACACAGCTACTACACTCGCAAACCTGACTGCTAGACCGCAAAAAACGATGCCCGCTTAAAACTAAAGCGTCCCGTGTGTGTATAACGTAAAAACCGCTGCCGCTAAGCCCTCAAGAGGTTGCCGCCTATTCCGAACCGCCGCAAGGGGTTCTCGGCCTCAGGGTGTTGTCCGCCGGAAACCGCAGCCGCCGCAATGGGGCTGCCGGACGCTGCCGCCACCGTCACGCCGCTACCGCCGCTGGGTAGTCGCGCCGCTACCGCCGCCATGAAGCGGTGGTGGTGAGGTGGTTCTTGGTCGCCGACTTGGAGAGAAGGAGAGAGAGAGTTTGTTTTGTTTGCTTTTAGGCTTAAGATAATCATGTGAATAATTATATGTTTTCCAAGGGTTAATTCCTTAAATACTAGTTTAAGTGGATTAAGGTCCTTAAGTTCTTGAGCTCAGTTCAAGATCAATAACTTTGATCTATTGTCAAAACTAATCCTTCTAGTTTGATTAATATTAGTTAATCAATTAATTAATAATCCTTTAATCAAACATATTAATTAAATATCTAACTGATATTTAATTCCTAAAATAATAAATATCCATTTATTATTTATCCACTTGATAATTAATTCGCTGTTAATTATCACCGTACACACAAGGTATTTTTTTCTTGGTTCAAGATTGGGTGTACAGCTGTGTAACCCTTTAGTGACTCATAGCTCCCGGATATGATGATACGTGTACACTATCACTAGTTCACTACACATAATCTATCACTTTTGAATATTTGTTACTTTAAATTTAAAAGTAACACAAAATTAGATTGGTTTAAAATCAAAATTTGAGTTTTAGTTTTGACCAAAACTAACAAAAGCCTACATTTTAATTTGATTAAATAAATGCTTAAGGCTGAGCAATTTATATTTTGTTTTTCTAAGTGAATGGCTATGATGCTGCAACAAATTTTAAAAATTTTAGTTTTTTATTATTATTAGAAAATTTTGTTTTTTTATTTATTAATAACTTAAAATAAGAAATTATGGACACCGTATTTTAGCCCATGCTTCGCGGTGGGGTTTAAGAACATATATTTAAAAATGTGTTTTTTAATAGGTGAACTAACAAAAGAAAGATTCCAATTATCCATGATTTTTTTCGCATATTAATTTAGTTGATAAGAAAATAAAAACATAAGACATATGTAATGTAGTTGTTTGTGTAATTATATATACTTTTGTCATTTGATTTTATATAACCACTATATGTTTCTATAAAAAAAATTAATATTATATTATAAAGTCGCTCTAATTTCATCCTTTTTGTTTTCATTAATACATCTATATTAAAAACCATTGACTTAAAGTTTACAATACACATTTTATAGTCTAAAGAATTACAAATAATATAGAAAAGTCAAGTAAAAAGAGTTATTTTGAAAACAATTTTTAATCTTGTTATTGAAGAAAAAAAACAACACAAATAAAATGGTGCGAGCTGGAGTATAAATTAAAAAGGGTGACAAAATACTAAGCAATAGTATTATAAAAAGAATGTTAAGTAAAGAATTTAGTTAGCAATGTACACTTAAGAGTTAAGACGATATGTAATAAAAGTAATATTCTATACTAATGGTGGTAGAACAAAATTAAATAAATCACGCGTTAGAAGAGTAGGAAAAACACACAAAGTGAAATGACATAGGATTCAAATCCAGGGCTCGAGTGCCAAACGCAACATCCATACCACTCCTTCTAGATTAGCTTTTGTAAATTTTATGGACGATTATTTATATAATCGGTTTACGAAGAATATAGAAAACGACAAAAAAATATCCCCTAATTGTATGGTATTAGGATTATTTGTCCGCGATTCACGACGGAAAAAAGAAAAAAAGAATATATATGTATGTGTGTGTGTGTGTGTATATATATATATATATATATATTTATATCTAAATATAGAACTTGCGGGCTAGTTTAAAATAGACAAATTTAAAGGACAAAGAAAAATCGGTGATACAAATTCGAACTTGTAGCACCTCGATCATACAAAAGCAAGCATGTTACCCACTTCAAGAGACTTCATATATTCCTTTTTGTTATTTTATCTATTTATCATATGCCTGTTTTTTCTCTAATAAATATAAGGGTATGACTTATTTGTCCACATGTTGTGAGTTTTTTATAAAATCATTGTTATTAAATAAAGTATATAATTACATTGTTACATTTTTGTTGGATAATTTATATTAAAACTATTAAGGAAAATATGAAAAGAAAACAAAAATAACAAAACCAAAAAAAGCTATAGAAGTTGCTATATAACTTTTATAAATAATAAAACGTTAAGAAAGAAAATGGATAACATTAAATTAATGTTTACTTCGAATTAAGAAACAAATAAAATATAAAAAAGAATACAAAAAAATTAATATAAAAATCATTTAATGCCTACATAGATTTTTAATTAAGATAAAATTTCAAAAAAAACAAAAAAAACAAACTGGACATAAGGTAGTCGCAATGAGAAAAGGAAAATATATGAAAAACAAAAAAATCATTTAATGCCTACATAAATTTTTAATTATAAAAAAATTTCAAAAAAAAAAAAAAACGAACCTGGTAGTCGCTAAATGAGAAAAAATATATATATGAAAACTGCAAGGAAGCGTTATTAGGAGTCAAAACCATAACCTCTACCTTTTATACGAAAGCCTTAACCAACTGATCTACGCTGCGGTTGTTTTTGAAATGTGATTTTAATTATTTAATATGCGCTTGTTTTTTTTGTTTAATTATTTAATATGCACTTGTTTTTTTTTTCCTTCAAATTATATGATACTATAATTTATTGTATTGATTAATAAATATTATATTTGCAATTCGCCTAATTTTATGTATTGATTACTATATATAATTTATAAAAATTGGCATAACTTTAATGTAATGCGTGCACGAGATTATTCATATTGGATAGAAATATATATTGAAAGACAATTTTAACATAGATTCAATTAATTAGTTCATAAAGGTGAAAAATAAGTCGAAAAAAGTTTATAAAAATTAAATTTAAAAAAATATATATTTAATAAGCTAAAGCAAACACCCGCAAGACAACCCGGATTTCAATTCCTATCCTTTGATTACTAATAATCAAAATTTAAGACGATTATTTAATTTTTGGTTTAATTTTCGTTTTCGTTTTCATTTTCTAATTATTTGGCCCAAATTCAATTTGCATCCACTTTACTATTACCATGTTACTATTAAGTATTAACATGGTCAATTGGTCACATAGATATGCTCTTATGACTTATCCAACCCAAAAGCCCATCAGTGACCCATTACAAACTTGCACAAACCTCATTTTTCTTATGAACACATTGATTCGTATATGTCCCTTTTTAAGCCATAATTTTATGTATTTGTTATTTATTAGGATTATTTATCCGTGCGTTGTTGTGGAGATTTGAAATATAACTATTTAAATCAACACTTGTTATAAAGTTTAAAACATTGTTTGTATCTTTGTCATTGGGATAAGGTTTTGGCTTCATCTTTTTTTATTCTTTTTTTTTTAAGTTACCTTGATTGGTCGTGTTGTTACAAAATGAAATCTTCGAACATGGTGGACTGGTGGTGACTAATTCTGATTAAGGTTCGCATATTTTAGGAAAGAGAAACTAATGAGGGGAACAATCGAGTTTAAAACAACAGAAAATTACGAAACTAACACCAATATCCTCGTTTATGACCATTCTAACACTATTAGAATCCTAAACCAATCAAACGAGTTATTTTCTACCCGCGCATTACAACAGGGTAGAGTGATAAACTATAAAAATTGACATTTAAACGCAAATTAATAAAATAAAGCGATTTTTTCAAATGTTTAGGATTTCAATGCGGGAATTCGTAACAATTTATATTACTAAAATTTTACAATGGAATATATAAATTTAAAATTTTTAAAAATACAATTATTAATAAATTTATTTATTAAACTATACAAAGAAAATAAAAGAAATAAGAATGTTAGAAAAAAACTAAATAGAAAGAAAAATTTGAGATAAAAGTAATATATTATTTCTAGCTGTTCTAAATTTATCTTTCTAAAGCATAAAAGGTTAGTTTTAAATATATTTTATATAATTGTTTTTCATTTATCATTTATAAAATAAAGGTTATTGTATGAAAATTATGAACTATAAGGTTACATTGGAAGTAGTGAAAATGAAATTAAAAAAATTATTTAACCACACCAACAATCAAAGTTATGACTTCAACTTTTCAAGAATGAACCAACTAGGACTTGTCCTAGTGGTATCTGGGTTTTACAACATCCCCAAGGTCTTGGGTTCAAGTCTTGGGGATAGTGGTTTCCTTAAAAAATTGGTGGAGGTGTTATTCCTCATAGTGGTGGTCTCCGTAGATTATAGAGGAGGGTTTTATCCCTCATGGTGAGTGGCTCGGGGTTCGCATACTGCCCGTATGGATGTCACTGCGGACCCGACCCACTAATTTGCTGTTAAAAAAACTCTTCAAGGATGAAGACAGGTACCTTAACGACCCTAACCAAATGATCTTTCTTCCAATTACCTTTTTTTATCTATTCATTTTCAACGATTTTTTTATAGAAGGACAGAAATCACAGTTTATATTTCTGGAAAATTGTTAGATAGTAATAAACAAGAGCAAACTGTTTCAATATACAAACAACTTTAGCTAAGGTGCAACGCTTTTTTTTAGAATTAATACAATCAATTTTTAAATCTCGTACATTGTATGCAAGTGACCTGTTAACATGTCATCTATTGGCATCAACCCGCCCCCCCCCCCCCCCCCCCCCCCCCCCCCCCCCCTTTTTGTTATTTTCATAATTTTGATTAAAAAAATAAAAACACAAGCAGGTTTCTAGCCCTTTCATAGCCATCCATCACCACCATAAAAATGAAGGACCAAGGTAGAGGTAATTCTATCCTATTTCTACAAGATCTACAACAATGTTAAGGGTTTTGAAACCATAAAATGGAGGAATGCACACATATCATAGTTTTAGTTTTGAAATCTTCAACACCACACACATCTTCGTTTTCAAACTAATTTTAGTTTTGAAATCTTCAACACCCACCACCGCCTACATAGTCCGACGACCACCACCACCATCACATTACCGTCGTCGCTTCAAAATCCACCCACAACCCTCGCTTCAAAATCCACTCCGGTGTTGATTGATGGGTTTCTCTGACCCACGTCCCTGTTGACGGGTTTCTCCGACCAGCGCCCCTGTCGATGGGTTTCTCCGACCACCGCCCCTATCGATAGGTTTCTCCGACCACCACCCCTATCGATGGGTTCCTCTGAACACCGCCCTTGTTGATGGGTTTCTCCCACCGTCAACGTCGTTGTAGCAAACCACCACTACTATCATTTCAAAAGCTACGATCAAGATCTTTCTTAAGATATCAAACATGCTAGGGTTTTCTAAGTTGGATGGATCTTTTCATTTCTTGATTGGGGTTTTTGTTCATGGGTTTATAGATGGGTTCACATATCTTTTTGATTTCTTGATAGGGTTTTCTGAGTGTTCTTACTTTCTTGATTAGGATTTTTTTTTTAGGTTTAGTGAATCTAGGTGTTCATCTTATTTTCTTGATTTGGCGTTTTTTATTTCTTTTTGTTAATAGATGTAATGGTGATGTTTGATGGGTGTTCATCTTATTTGCTTAGATTTGGGTTTGTTTGTAAAGATTTTATTTGTGTTGTTTATAAATATGAAAAACACACAACTTATTGAAAAACACATGAATTAAAAATAAAAAACTATATAAAAAATTAAAGATAATTGGTTACCTGCAATTCAGGTTACCAGTTGTATATAATGGTAATGTTTTGAAAGTCTTTTGTATTAATTAAAAAAAAGTTCGTTGTATACAATGATAACTTAGCTAAAGTTTGTTATATTTTGGTGCAGTTTTCTTTATAAACAATGGCAAAAACTAAAGCCGAAGAAATACCTGTATTCCCATACATAAAAAAAGTTCAATACCTGAACCTTTAGATCATGTTAAACAGGACAGGAGCGTATGTTGATTTAAGTACATCCACAATATTCATAAACATGTTAGCAACAAGTTAAGGGTTTTGATCTGACCAAACCACCCTAAGACACAAACTGGTCAAACCCTGGGTTTGATTCTACTGGTTCAATCATAAAGCGGAAACAGATTGAACACAACCCCCTAAACCCCGAAAAGGGTTAGGATCTTACTAATGATCTATACTGTTTCAAACTAACAATCAAGACAAAAGGTTAGAAAACAATTAACTCTTGGATCTTGGGATTGCTAAAGTTAGTCCACCACTACTGTACCACCACGAACTAGCTGCTAGACCGCGACTGGAATTACCCTCAGGTGTTGTGTTGAGATCGACGCAGAGAAGAGAGAGGGAGGGAGGAGGCAAGGGTTTTTTCTTTAATTCAAAATTAAATCACTTAAGGATAATTAGCCTTTTTCTAGGTTTAAATACTTTTAAACCTTATCAAAGCCAAGCTCATTCAATTAAAGCCCATGTCTTTGATTGAACTTTCAATCCTTGCACTTTGACCCCCTGGACATTTCTAGTTAATTAATTAACTATTAATTAACTGGTCCGTTAAATATTAAAACTTAATATTTAATTTCCCTTTAAATAATAAATAACTATTTATTATTTGTTTCTCTTTAAATAATTAATTCAACTGATTAATTATTTTCACATAAAAACTGGTAAATTCCAAACTGTTCTAATTGGGTGTGTAGTAATGTGACCCTTTAGTCTCTTATAACATTGGACACAATGTACCCATTAATTATCTCTGCACATAATCTAACAGACTCCCACTTGTGCAAGATAAGTAATAGTTACTGTATATTGCCAGCCTAAGGAGGTCCTTAGCCAGACACTTAGGTTAACCAGGTCATAAGAACTCTTATACCCCAAAGTAACGAGTGATAAATGAACGAGCAATTTATCATTAACTAACTGTTTTGAATTAACTATCATAAACTACATGTTCATGAATGGGTATGGTTTTTAGGTTTGTCCCTTGCAACGCGATATTTCAATTTTGAGCATGAGCATGGAGAGTGTCAAATTAAAATCTCAAGAATTATTTCATGACATCCTTGATTTCAAACTGCGTGATAAACGACAAAGAACAGATCAGTTCGTTTGGGCACGGTCGTGCACTTACCAGCTTTTAATCGGTCAAGGGGCCCAGAAATATCTCTCATAATTAAAAAGGAGATGGAAATACCTTCTTGCATATTTGCATTTGGCAATGCGGCTCCCACTGAATCTAGACACGCCCCTTATAGCCACCCTGTTACGGCGAGGCGTTAGGACGCACTAAGAAGACAATGGTTACCGCATCCCAAACCAAATACCTCAGGTTTGAGGATAAATTATGTGACAAATACTTTTGACACGAATCCACGAAGTATTTTTCACGATGGGTCAATCCAATATTTGTAACCCTAACGAATATCCGTCAATTTTGGTCCACAAAAAACTTTTGCAGCTATATTCGATATACCTTCGAATCTACCCTAAAATTACGATGACTTTACAACCCTATCAAGGTTCCCACCAAGATAAGTAGCCACGGATAATGTTTTGAATAAACCAAGTTTATTCCTGGATGAACTAAAACATACAAAATGGTGAAGAACAATGAAACTAATTTATGCACCCTCCATATTCCACCCTGGAATAAAGATGCATAATTTCTACCATTTCATTGACTCAATTCACAGCGTTTATCTGAATTACTTATTATTTTACATTGTAACTTATCACGGATTACAGAGGAAAATAATATGATTATAAACCAAAAACTCAAGACTAGTACCTTGAAGTACTCTTTCTTGGTTTTGCTAGAAATTGGTTTGCAACCTAAAAACAATTCTAGTCTTACTTATTTTATAAATTCCTTAAACTTAGAGAACTGGAAATAACTCATAAGTTTCTGAGTTTATAAAATAATCTCTTTGTAATTGAAAACTTCAATTACACTTGTAGACGTCCTAAATCTTACTAGATTCATACCCCTTTTAAAATAATAAATCTATTTACACATACTTGTAAACTTGAGATTAGATTCCCAGTGTATACTAACACTTATCTAATTTCATTACTAAGGATATCAAAAACATCTTATTTTATCATTTCTAACGTTGATCAACTATCAATATTAATTATTCTGACTTTTAAACCCTTTTGAACATATATAATTCCATTTAAGTTATAACTTGACTTAAAATCTTGCAGTGACATCCTTATTGAGCACCTCTCAATAAGTCACGCGTTCATCGGATTAGTCCTTTTTCAAAACTTACTATTTTAGAAAACTTCTAAAAACATCCGATAATTATATACTTTAAAAGTTCATTCTTATATTTATCAGACTAGTTAGATCAAACTTGCTAACTTGATAAATATACCAGTTAGACGCTCCCACTATCTTTTATGAAAAATGCATCACTTTAAAACACCCTTGTAGTCTTAGTCAATCCTTGACTAATACGCCCAAAGCTTGTGTTTTAAATGCTTGCTCTTAAACTTAGTTTTTGTATGAAACTTAATTGTTTCATGAAACCAAGACTTGAATTTCTCGCATATCCATCTTTCCAATTACGGAATGTGGTTTCATTAATCCCAACACAATTACGAGTTTTAAAAACTTGTAAAGGTATTTTAGTTTGTTTACTTAAAACATTCGGTACAAAAGGGTCTTGACTATAATAACTATTATAATCACCTTTGTACTTTCTTAAATGTTTTAACCAAAAACTTTTATCTAGAAATAATAACTATTATTTCTTATCATGACATATTCAAAACTTTGAACATAATCTTTCGTAAAATTCTTAAATACTTGTAAATTAGAGATGCCTTCTAATTTCATAAACACAACTTGTTCATCTAAGTATTTATATAGTGACATTAATGTAGCTACAATAATTAATGCATAAGATCACTATGAATCATCCATTAAGTCAAAACTTGACTTATTAGTAACCTTTAGTCGCAACTGGACTAACTTGATTCATCAAACATACGTGCACGGATATAAGCTAAATAATTCATTAATTCAAAGACTTAAAACCATAATGTCATCCAAAAAGAGTGAAAAACCATGTCAGTAATCTCTAAAAACTTTGAATAAAAATAACAACTAAAAACTTGAATTATTAAATATCCGATAAGCACGTGGGATCTCAGATACCGGGCCGCTTCACTTTCCATTACCTCCTGCAATAAACGATTGCAAGATATTAGAATACTCGTAAAAACCAGTACAAGTGGAAAGTGACAAAGAAGTTATTCACACGATACCTGAGGAGCCAGTCTTGCCTCCTGCTTCGTGAGCCTTCGGACAATCTCTCTTCCAGTGTCCGACCTCGCCACACTTAAAGCACCGATTTTCGGTCCTTGCTCTATTTGGATTTGACTTCTTGCCCTTGTTGTTGTCACTAGCCCTGGGTGCATTCTGGCTGTGCTCGGTTTTACCCTTTCCCTTTCCGTTGCGCCCCTTCCTCTTCTTGCCTCCACCATTGCCCAATAAGAGAACGTCCTTAGACTTGGTCCCGATACTCTACTCCGCAGTCTTAAGCATAGAATGCAGCTCCGCCACGGATTTCTCCATGTTGTTCATGTTGTAGTTGACTATAAAAGGCTTATAGTCTTCCGAAAACGAGTTGAGTATCGTATCCATTGCTAAGTGCAGCGGTACTGGGTGCCCAAGTCTCTCTAGGTGGTCCATATACCCTTTCATTTTCATGACATGGGTACTGACCGATGATATATGCGTTTTTATGCATGTTTTACATGCTTGAATACCCCGTACTTAGCCCAAATACAATGTGATTACTCCTATTTTTGATCTAATATGCTTAACATTCACCATGCAGGTTAAAAAGAGCTTTAAGTAAGATAAAGGGGCAAAACAAGGGAATAATAGAAGAAAAACAGAAGATTGGTGAAAAAGACACCCTACGGCCGTAGAAGCTATTTCCTACGGCTGTAGGAGTTATTCTTCTAGAAAGGTTAAAAACAAGCCCTACGGCCGTAGATGAATATCCCTACGGCTGTAGGAGGCCCTTATCCAAAGTAATCATTTCCTGGCAGATTTCTTGCGTGTGTCGGATAAGTGACAGAATCTTGCGTGTGGAGAAACTCTATCCCAGCCACCCTACGGCCGTAGAGGATACTTCCTACGGCCGTAGGAAGTTCTATTACAGCACATTAAATGGCAGAATCTGCCATTTGCACAAGGGTCCGGATTTTTTACCACATTTCGGTCCAACACCTCCAAATACTCTCTCTAAACATCCTAACACTCCAGGGGACTTCTCTTGGTGATTCTAAGGAGGAGAGCTTGGATTTGAAGGCTTGGAACAACATCTTGGAGCTTGGATTCCTTAGTTTTATCATTTCTTAGCTTGGGTATACTCTTTCCATTTCTTATTTCAATCATGTACCCATGTGTTCCAGATGTTGTAGTTTTAATATTGATGTATATGGATAACTAAACTCATTTCACTTGGGCCAAGATGATTCTTGGCTAGTTATGGCAATATATTTGACTTTTATGTTGACTTGATTCAAATATGCATGTGTGATCTTGAATACAATTGTGTTTTATCAACTTAGTATGTCTAATCTTACCATGTTTATGTGTGATAATGTGTATAGGATAACTCCTTCATGTTTAAGCATGTGGATATTCAATGATGATTTTTGTATATTCTTAATGTCATGTTAAGTTTGTTATTAGAAATGATACATCTTGCATGATTGTCATTAGAAATCATTGTTGGGATATGTTTTGAATCATTTTATGTTCATCCATTATTGGTTATTTTATTCATATGTTGGTTTTATGCAAGCCTTATGATATCCGATGAAAAACTAGTCATTTGGTGTAGTTATGGGTTAAACATGTTACTAATAATTAAAGGATTCACAAAGATGTCTGTTGGTATGTTTAGATGATGAAATGAACTCACATGTATGCCTTTGTTAAGCTTGTCTTAGTGTTCAATGTGCATATCACATTATTCATGTTTTAAGAAGTGTTGGCTATACTAGAAATGGTAAGTTTAACATGTTCATATCTTTAGTAATCATGTGGCTAAATATTAAAATCCCTTAATTGTGAGGTTTGAGTTTAGAGGAGTTTGTGACCCCATTGTACCAGTTTACATGTGTTTATGATCTGAGATTAAAGTCTAGATTGTAATTTGTTGTTGAATGCCTTTATGTTAGATTTGAATGTTCTGTCGTACTAGTTCCTACGGCCACAGGAAGAAATTCCTACGAGCGTAGGACAGTATACCTCCTACGACCGTAGGAAGAAATTCCTACGGCCGTAGGAGGCATTTTTACCTCAGTGTGCTGTTTTTGCTTGTTTTAACCATTTTAACTGCTTTGACACCTTTTTAGGTTCTGAGGACTACTGGACATGTCATTTGAAAAGATGTTTGTCTTTGTAGTCTGATTTGGACGCGATCTGGTGGATCTGTAGTTGAATTCTGATATGCCGTTACTTGCTTAATCATGTTTAAGTGTTGAATCTGAGTCTTGATAACTCGAGTGATGGTTCTTGCATGATAATGTGGTTTTGTTGAGTATTAGAACAGCATGATATGCGCTCAATCTATTCAAGTCTTCATATTATGTGTTGTATTGTGTTATTGTCATGATTAGTCTCGATGATTCGAAAGCCCAAGTGATCTGTTATCCTGCTGTTTGCCTTCGGTGTTAATCTATGTTAGTTACTGTAGTTCTTGATTAGTTTAGTTCATTCTGTTACCTGCTTTAATATTAATTCTGCTGATCAAACAACAATGAGACTTAAGTATTGGTAGCTTCCTGTCCTGGTGGAACGATATCCGGTCTTACTGAGTCTATACTACTATTGACCAGGTTATACTTGCCTGAGTCGTGTGTAGTATCTACTTAGTAACATCGTTTTTATAAATTTAAAACAAGGTTGTGTCCCAGAATTTTATAACAAGAAAAACTCGCAGTCCGGTGCACACCAAGTTTTTGGCGCCGCTGCCGGGGACAGACAATACTAAGAAATAGTTTAATTGTTGATTTGATCTTGTTACTTGTTACTTAAGTTAGGTGTGCCTGATTAGGTAGTCACTTGCTTTTTCTACCTCTTTCTCGCACCCTCTGTCAGTTTGTTCTATTCTGAGCAAATTGAGTCTTTTCAAGAACCGGAGCATGAGTTTCGACGACGCCGACGCCGTCAACGCCAACTTCAAAGAGAACATTTACTAAACATGGCTGAAGAAGGACCACCACCACCACCACCTAGGACACTTAACGACTATGTTCGTCCGGATATTAACAATATCTAGAACACCATCATTCGACCTAGGGTGGCAGCGAACAATTTTGAAATCAAACCTAACGTAATTCAGATGGTTCAAAATTCCGTTCAGTTTCATGGCTTTCTCGACGAGGATGCAAACGCTCACATCCGCAGTTTTCTCGAAATCTGTGATACGTTTAAAATCAATGGTGTTACTGATGACGCCATTCGCTTGCGTTTATTCCCGTTTTCTCTCAAAGACAAAGCCAAGCTTTGGCTTAATTCTCTCCAGGTGAATTCCATTGCTACATGGAATGATCTTGTTGCCAAATTTCTAGCTAAATACTACCCGCCGGCCAAAACGGCCAAGCTGCGTAATGATATCTCATTGTTTCAGCAGACTGACGGGGAAAGTCTTTATGATGCCTGGGAGAGATACAAGGATCTCATGAGGAGATGTCCTTCACACGGATATGAGTTATGGAATCAAATTTTTATATTTTATAATGGCTTATCCGTTGTCACTCGGCGATGATAGATGCTGCCGCAGGAGGTGTATTGGGTAGCAGAGACCCACAAGCGTGCTATGATCTTATCGAAGATATGGCAACCAACAGCTACCAATGGAACCCCTCCAAGAGACTAAAACCGCCAAAGAACGGTGGAGTTTTCAATGTGGATGCTTTATCTGATCTTTCTGCACAGGTAGAGAAGTTGACAAAGAAAATGGATCAGATGTTTGCCCCTCCTAAACAGGTTACTTGTAATTTCTGCTCAGGGGCACATCCTAGTGACCAATGCCAGGAGGAAACTCCTGCTCACGAGGAAGTCGATTTCATTACTAATCAGCCGAGGTCTCAGTATAATCCCAATGCAACAAACTATAATCATGCATGGAGGGATCACGCGAACTTTAGTTATCATAACCAAACCACTAAACCCCCTCTAGGGATTCCGTATCCACAGAGACCACGAAAGCCTCAGCAGTTCGAACGTCAGCCTCAGCAGTACGATCGTCAGCCTCAGCAGTTTGATCGTCAACCGCAACCATATGAGCAACCACGTCAGTACAATACTCAACCCCCGCTTCCCAATCAATCTTCATCATCATCTTCAGGACCTTCCTATCTGGAGGATCTTGTGAAGCAATATCTAGCACGATCTGAGCAACGATTCGACCAAACCGATGCTAGACTCAATCAGGTTGAAGCCACTTTAAGAAATCACCAGGCCTCGCTCCAAAATCTTGAAAATCAAGTAGGCCAGATTTCCAAACTCTTATCTGAGAGACCACAGGGTGGTCTCCCGAGCAACACGGATCCTAATCCGAAAGTAGTTCCAAGGCCTCACCCCGCCGCACCTTAGCGGGGTGAGTTGGGTCTTTTACCGACAGACCTAAAAGAACTGGTTATGCTTTCTTCCGAATCTCATTCTCTCCTTTCATGTCTCTTCCTCCGTACTCTACTTCCTTCTGACATTCAGCGCGATATAGTCATGAGACTTGAGAAACATGTGAGGAGAAATCAAAACGTTGCCAAATTTCATAGAGGCACTTCTATCTATGCAGCAAAGTGGCGTGCCAAATATGTAGGGAAGTGTTGGAAATGCGGTGCTCTGCTACATGAGGGCGCTTGTAGGAATTTACCGACGATATCTCAGTCAGAATGTGCTAGTGCTCTTCAAGAAGATCCCGTTAAGCTAAAAGCCGAGGGGGGTCTTACGTCCTAAAAATAACGCTGGTGCCATGATTGATGAGTTGGTGAGTCTCCGACTAAGCAAACTCAAGCCTAAGCCCCGTTAGAATCCCTAGGTCATGCCTATGTTCGTTCCGTATAGCTCCTCGTGTTTTCTCACTTCAATTCTCATTCAGTCTGGAGAGACAAGAAAACACTCCACATTTCAACGCGTTAAAGTGTTCGCTTACACACCGTACTAATAGTGTGTTACATGTACTTACATGTCTGTTTGTCGGATGCCCATTTTCCGGGTTTCCGTTTCCCTTTCCGCGCATTTCCATTTCCGTTGTTTCCTTTCCGTTCGTATTTTTCCGCTAATCTAGATGCGTGTTTTCAATTCCGCACTACTTGCTCGTATCCCGTACATTCTCTAGAGGCCTATTGAGAGTAGTGTGTGCCAAAATGTTGTTTGAATTGAAAATCTGATACAATATGAGTCATCTTGCAAAATATAGCCCTTACGGCCGTAACCCAATATTCCTACGGTCGTAGGACCATTCTGAGCCCTAGCATCAGATTCAAACGCACGCTTTCTCTCTCTCCTACGCTTTCTCTCTAAAATACGCTCCAACGACCGCCGAGGGTTCTCCGTCCATATCTCGCTCGTTTTCCGGCCATTTTTCGAAAGAAAAGGTACCAAAATGCTCTCCATCATCTTGCCTTCATAATGTATAGCATTAATTTCATTGTAGTAGCCCATATATCCTTCGATCGAGCAAACCCTAAGTCGCAAAACCGTTTTCTGTTCGCAGAATCTCTGCGGCCGTAGTAGTTATTTCCTACGGCCGTAGGACTCTTATTTAATGTTTTGCTTAATTATGCTTCTGCGGCCGTATGGACTATGTACTACGGCCGTAGGACCTCTTATTAAGGTTTTGTTTGGTTTTGCTTCTTACGACAGTAGGACCTATATTCTACGGCCGTAGGACCCTCTGTTTCAACTGTTTTTCAAACTTGTTCATCTTTTGAACATTTTCAATACTCGGGGACCTATAGCATACCATAGCAAACCTGTATCGATCGATTAGATGTGTGAGATCAATCGTGCGCGCGTCTTACTTAGATTTTTGTTCATTTCAGCTATGCCTCGTCGACGTGTGTGTAGACCGCCTTCACCTGAGCCTCAGATTGATCCGCGCAACGCCCCGCACATGATAGACCACGACCGAGTCCCCATTGAGAGACCCGCTGATGCCGCTCTGCATCCATTCCTTCGCTTTGATCGCGAAGAGGACCGTTCTGATAGAGACTTTCTTCTGGATAGGGAGAGGCAGTATGGGTTTGAGCCGAGCAAGTTTATCGTTTGGGACGACCTGGACATCCTTCAGGTAAGAGGTTGAGCTGAGGGCACTTGTGATCTCCCATGGAGGCGATTGTTCAGTCTCCAGAGCACCACTTACACTGAGTTAGCATTGGAGTTCTTCTCCACTGTTCATCTGCTTTACCCGCTCATAGACTATGATCGGGAGGATTCCCTGACATTCCGTTTACTTGGGGTTGAGAGGAGACTATCTTTACGGCAGTTTTCCGTCTTTATGGGTTTGTATACGCAGGAGGAGCTTGACACCCCTATCTTTTCTGAGGGCATT
Organism: Pulicaria dysenterica; assembly: GCA_947179395.2. NCBI lineage: Eukaryota > Viridiplantae > Streptophyta > Magnoliopsida > Asterales > Asteraceae > Pulicaria > Pulicaria dysenterica. Next base: position 17,413,796 of record OX359293.1, on the reverse strand, counting down.
GTTGATTGGCCCGAGGGGGTCAATGGTATTGGTTTTTGGTCTGAGGTTGGCATGGGTGCGTACAACAGCGCCAACGTGCCAAAGAGCACGAGACTCAGGGATCCCTTGCACCGTATTCTTCATCGTGCGATCGTTCATTCTATCACTGCGCGCAGCGCATCTACTGGAGCTATGACATTGACTGATCTTTTCTACCTTTACACCATGGTCCACCACACACCCTGCCAGATTGCTCTTTGCCTAGCGAGATTATTATTTCAGGTCCGTACCACCGGCGTTTCACAGGCTATTTATGGTGGTGGTTACGTGACTATTCTTGCACGCGCCATGGGCCTCCTTACTGGTGAGATTACTGAGACTCTCACATCTACTGCCCGAGCCACACCGATAGATCTTCCGATGCTGCAGCGCATGAGGGTTACAGCCAGGATCAACGGCAGGATGCGACTTATCACCTCTGTTGGTGTCCCCTATGAGCCGCCACGAGCGGCTGGGGAGGGGGCAGCAGAGGGAGGATCTGAGGGAAGAGGGGCAGGAGGTGTTGAGGGTGAGGATAGGCCACCCGAGATTACTATGGAGGATCTTTTTGGAGAGACACAGCATGAGCCGCCCCCGCATACTCAAGTATACACACGAGATTATAGGGCTAGACTTCAGAGTATGGATCGATCTATTGAGGATCTCCAGCGGGCGCAGACTCGGCTCACTGAGCTGGTTAGGCTCGAGTTTGCGCATGCCGAGGCACATCGTCAGTATACAGCTAGCATGTTGCAGCTCATCGCGGGCAGCACCATCCCTTCTTCTACATCATTACCGCTGCAGCCGCCAGCCTATCCGCAGAGGCTCCAGGACTTCACTGATGAAGCCGGGCCCTCGCAGCCGCCTCCGCCGTAGTTATTACTTTGGGATAGTTTAGTAGTTGTCCTTATTTGTATTGTTCTAGATTAGCTTGGCTGTACAATTTTGGTTGTTGTAGTACATGCCACATTTTGATGTGTTTGATGTTCATGTATTTCATTTTGTCTATCTATATAACATCAAAACACTTGTACATATTCGGATATATATTTATTGTAGTTCATTTCCTTTTGTTTGCCATAACTTGTGATTTATTTTTGTCCCTCTCTATGTTTCACTTTTGGTTGAGTTGTTGTTTTGCAAAGAATATTCGTGATATCTTGGCAGCTCAGCTTAAGTGTGGGGAGGAAGCCAACGCCTTCGAGGATTATCAACTGCAGACACACTTGCTGTTCAGGGAGTTTTTAAAGCTCTTTTCTCGCACTTTATAGCTTACTATTAGTACATTGGGGACAATGTACACTTTTAAGTGTGGGGAGGGGATTAATATAACATGTTTGCTATTTTGTGTCCTGTTGAAAACTCTTGTATGCTAATTATGTGTACTGTTGAAAACTCTTGTATGCTAACTATGTTTTAAACCTTAGAATTGATTTAGGTGTAAATTTTTCGCAAAATTTTATCATTTTGGACATGTTTAGATCTTCTCGCATGATAGACTTTAAACAAGTGACATTTCAGCTTTTATGAAGTAGATTTTGCCCAAATACTTGAGTTTTAACAATTGTTTGACTTCAATTGCACAAGCCACACCTGATATGCATTCCTGAGCATTTGAGCCACTACACTTCATTTCTTACATGATTAGCTCATGGAATTGCCCACTTATTTGCTAATTGTTGCTTTGATTGTAGAACTTGCTTACCAGTATGCATGTCGAGATCATGAATTAAACTGTTGCAGTTAAGTGATAGAAGCACTAGGAAACCCCAATCCAGCCTATATACTTTTGTTTTTAGCCAATTTCTATATTTACCCCTAGTTATCCAATTTGAGCCTAAGCCTTTCTTTTCATTACCCATGTTTATCCTGTTTTAGTCTATTTTATTTTTAAGTTTCCAGAGTCAGTTTGACCCGATTCATGCTGCTTAGTTTCGTTGTATTTTGTCCGTCAGTTGTTCATGCACCGATTAGTGGGATATGAAATATACATATGTCCCTTGGTTTGTTCTGGTTATGCTGCATACAGCTGAGTTTTCTGAGAAAATCCAAAAAAATTAGAAAATGAGAAAAATGAGAAATTCAGTTACTTGGCATGCTTTCCTTGGCTATTTTTGAGCCTGTCATACATTGAGTAGTAGTTCTTTGTCGGTATTACCTGGTTGTTAGCCATCATTCAGAGAATTCTGATTACATTTCTACTTGATGAGCTGTATTCTCACCAAAAATATTGTGTAATTTTGTATTCCTTCAATAATAGCGGCTTAGACGGTTTTGAACTTGATTTCTGGATTCTATTTTAGCCACTTTTATATATTCCCATTCCTACCCTTAGCCCTAGCCACGTTACAACCCTAACAAAGTCTTCTTGATAATTACATATGTTTATGTTAATTGGTGGAGATGTGATCTGTGATCAAGCTTATGCTAATCTTTGCTTCAATCTAGCACACGTGCACTTATACACTTAACCCTGATACACATTGAGTGCTAGAGTGATCTCCGGTGAGGTATGAAGTCAGACACTTGTCATAATTCATCTATTCGTGTTAAAATCTGCTTTTCATGGAAGTTTGTTTTCGTTGTAGTGTTTGGCTGTCTGTTATGCTTTTAGATCTCTTCTATGTCGGAATGATACATGTTTGCACTAATTTGCTGCCTTTAGAAATTCTTTGGTTTTAGCTATTGCATTAGAGTTAGCTTGAGAACAAGCAAAGCTTAAGTGTGGGGAATTTGATATATGCGTTTTTATGCATGTTTTACATGCAGGAATACCCCGTACTTAGCCCACATCCAAGGTGATTACTCCTATTTTTGATCTAATATGCTTAACATTCACCATGCAGGTCAAAAAGAGCTTTAAGTATGATAAAGGGGCAAAACAAGGGAAGAATAGAAGAAAAACAGAAGATTGGTGAAAAAGACACCCTACGGCCGCAGAAGCTATTTCCTACGGCTGTAGGAGTTATTCTTCTAGAAAGGTTAAAAACAAGCCCTACGGTCGTAGATGAATATCCCTACGGCCGTAGGAGGCCCTTATCCAAAGTATTCATTTCCTGGCAGATTTCTTGCGTGTGTCGGATAAGTGGCAGAATCTTGCGTGTGGAGAAACTCTATCCCAGCCACCCTACGGCCGTAGAGGATACTTCCTACGGCCGTAGGAAGTTCTATTACAGCACATTAAATGGCAGAATCTGCCATTTGCACAAGGGTCCGGATTTTTTACCACATTTCGGTCCAACACCTCCAAACACTCTCTCTAAACATCCTAACACTCCAGGGGACTTCTCTTGGTGATTCTAAGGAGGAGAGCTTGGATTTGAAGGCTTGGAACAACATCTTGGAGCTTGGATTCCTTAGTTTTATCATTGCTTAGCTTGGGTATACTCTTTCCATTTCTTATTTCAATCATGTACCCATATGTTCCAGATGTTGTAGTTTTAATATTGATGTATATGGATAACTAAACTCATTTCACTTGGGCCAAGATGATTCTTGGCTAGTTATGGCAATATATTTGACTTTTATGTTGACTTGATTCAAATATGCATGTGTGATCTTGAATACAATTGTGTTTTATCAACTTAGTATGTCTAATCTTACCATGTTCATGTGTGATAATGTGTATAGGATAACTCCTTCATGTTTAAGCATATGGATATTCAATGATGATGTTTGTATATTCTTAATGTCATGTTAAGTTTGTTATTAGAAATGATACATCTTGCATGATTGTCATTAGAAATCATTGTTGGGATATGTTTTGAATCATTTTAGGTTCATCCATTATTGGTTATTCATATGTTGGTTTTATGCAAGCCTTATGATATCCAATGAAAATCTAGTCATTTGGTGTATTTATGGGTTAAACATGTTATTAATAATTAAGATTCACAAAGATGTTTGTTGGTATGTTTAGATGGTGAAATGAACTCACATGTATGCCTTTGTTATGCTTGTCTTAGTGTTCAATGTGCATATCACATGATTCATGTTTTAAGAAGTGTTGGCTATACTAGAAATGGTAGGTTTAACATGTTCATATCTTTAGTAATCATGTGGCTAAATATTAAAATCCCTTAATTGTGAGGTTTGAGTTTAGAGGAGTTTGTGACCCCATTGTACCAGTTTACATGTGTTTATGATCTGAGATTAAAGTCTAGATTGTAAATTGTTGTTGAATGCCTTTATGTTAGATTTGAATGTTCTGTCGTACTGATTCCTACAGCCGCAGGAAGAAATTCCTACGACCGTAGGACAGTGTACCTCCTACGACCGTAGGAAGAAATTCCTACGGCCGTAGGAGGCATTTTAACAACAGTGTGCTGTTTTTGCTTGTTTTAACCATTTTAACTGCTTTGACACCTTTTTGGGTTCTGAGGACTACTGGACATGTCATTTGAAAAGATGTTTGTCTTTGTAGTCTGATTTGGACGCGATCTGGTGGATCTGTAGTTGAATTCTGATATGCCGTTACTTGCTTAATCATGTTTAAGTGTTGAATCTGAGTCTTGATAACTCGAGTGATGGTTCTTGCATGATAATGTGGTTTTGTTGAGTATTAGAACAGCATGCTATGCGCTCAATCTATTCAAGTCTTCATATTATGTGTTGTATTGTGTTATTGCCATGATTAGTCTCGATGATTCGAAAGCCCAAGTGATCTGTTATCCTGCTGTTTGCCTTCGGTGTTAGTCTATGATAGTTACTTTAGTTCTTGATTAATTTAGTTCATTCTGTTACCTGCTTTATTATTAATTCTGCTGATCAAACAACAATGAGACTTAAGTATTGGTAGCTTCCTGTCCTGGTGGAACGATATCCGGTCCTACCGAGTCTATACTACTATTGACCAGGTTATACTTGCCTGAGTCGTGTGTAGTGTCTGCTTAGTAACATCGTTTTTATAATTTTAAAACGAGGTTGTGTCCCAGAATTTTATAACAAGAAAAACCCGCAGTTCGGTACAAACCAACCGACGTCCCCTTTGCCATCTTACACGAGTTAAATGCCCTAGTGGCATCATAACTCTCTGTGCAGGCTTGTTTCTGGAACATGTCCCTCAACTGGCGGATCATGTCATAAGCATGAGTCTCCATCATGCTCGATTGCAACTCTGAACTCATTGTTGCAAGCATGAGGCAGCTAACATCAAGGGCGTCATTGGAGCGCTTCTGAAAAGCCTCCCTGACATATGCCCTAGCGTTGTTGGCAGGGGGATTTCCGAAAGGTTGTCCTAGGACGTACCACTTTCTCTCGTGCCTTAGCATGATCCGGAGATTTCGCTCCCATGTGAGAAAGTTTGGTCTGGTGAGCTTATGCTTCTCTAGGATAAAGCGAAGAGAGAGGTTGTTAGTGTTCGTAACGTTGGTTGCCATCTACAAATTAAAACTCGGTTTAATTAGTAATTGCAGATAAAATTTTATAGCATATATTAATAAACCCTTAAATAATATATATCAGACCTAGGACCCATATTTCACATACTTGACGTAAGGTTTGGGCACTTCTCGCCAAGTCATGCTATTTCTGGTAGGTAATTCCCTTTACCAATCGTACCTAACTGATACGACTCCTAGAACCTCGTAGAGTACTTAGATAAAATCTAGTATGTTTAACTCTACTCTAGTGCATTTTGGGCCGGGATTCCCGATTATCACCAAAATAGATCGCACCACCTAAGACAGTATGAATTCTGGCCGGGACTCCCGATTATCGCATAATCTTTCATACCCTTTGCCGCAATGGTTTGAACCCGGATGCCCAAGGTTTGGACACTTCCGACACCCGAGTACCGTTTAACAGCGAAGGTGTACCATTAGATGGGTAGCACACTGATCTAAGATTTTCTTGGGTTTTATAATTAAGTTTAAAACAAAAACTTAATTTTCCAGTTTTTGAAAAACCATTTTAAAACCTCTTTTTTAAAAATACGATTTACATCTGTACCTATACTAGGTGCACAAAACGTCTTTATAAGTTTAAAACTTATAATCTTGACAAAACTTTAAATTTATAAAAATTTAACTAATACGACTAACAAACTGAAGTCCTATTCTAGGTTGTCACAAACCGTTATTTTTCTACTTGATTAATGATACCTATTAATCACATTTTATTTTAATGTCGCATAACAATACTATAAAATAAAATCAACCACACAAGCAAGAAAAAACCTATAGTTTTGCCAACTAATCTTAAGGTCAATCCTAAGGATAAAAAGAACTTGGATTCGTCATTATGACGCATTACTCTCACTCGCCTCGACACCTCCTTTGAAGTACCCGAGCACTGTGCAGACCATCATTTTGAAAATCTTCTTGAACTCCGTCTTGATTATGGGATAAAACTACAACTACTACTATTACAATTACAATAATAAATGGGGTTGTAAATTGGCACGCAAACCTCCCCGAACCAGTACAATATTACAATTTAGAAACGGGATTGTAATTGGCACGCAGGCCTTCCCAAAACCAAAATAAAGAAGAAAATAAAAACGAGTCCTAAGTCGGCAAAACTATAGCTACGTATCACAACCACTAAAGAATCATCTATGAACTCGACTAGATTAAACATTTATAGTTGATACGAAAAACAATAAATATAATCTAAAATGTTTATACGAAAACATGTGAGTTAATGATTCTAGAACATAAATATAAGCAATATATATGTAACAACCACGCAGTTATATATATATAAACGATATAAAAGCGATAAACACAATAACTGATTCGTTTAACTATTCTCATCTATCCTTTTGACTAATAACTATTAATCAAAAAGAGAATTATAATCTTCTAAGTTATTTAAATTAACTTGACAAAAGTAGTTTTTCAATAAACTTTGAAAAACATAACTTTATTCAAAAATGAATAATTCCAATGTCGAGTTTTTGACTAGCTTTTCCAAAAAACTAAAACACGACAAAACTTGATCATTATTTAAATAACAACATCTTGTTTCGTTTTCTCTTTATATAAACTTATTTTTTTTTTGGAGTTTATATATAATGTCTCAACTGGCCGTGATTAATAAACATCCAAGAACTATATATTTTAACTAAACTAACTAAAATACACAAAATACTAGTTTATATAAAACATTTATTAATTTTGAAACTTAAAATTAATAACCTTGTACTTAACCGAAAAAACTAATTTGGGCCGAGAACCTTTGGGCCGAGAAGCCTTCTGGGCTAAAACCCACCTGGGCCGAACACGCAGCCAGGCCGGTTGGGCCATGGTTCCTGGGCCGAAGCCACGCCATGCCACCGTCACCTGCCACGCCACCGACCACCTTGCCATGCCGTTGACCACCGTCCTGGGCTGCCGTTGACCTGCGACCGCCGCCTACTTGGGCCGCCGCCGTCGTTTCCACCGGTAGTGGTGATGGTCTCGACTTTTTTCGATTAAAACAAAGATAAATTCTTTTAAATCCTAATCCATTTTTAGTCTATTAAAAATAAAACTAGTTTTTAATAACCTGATTTAAAACTGGATTTAATCACAAAAACAAAACCTCTTAATAATTAATGTGACCCAAAACTTTGCCCTACTAATAATTAATAAACTTAAAATAGATTTTAACCTTTAAACAGAAACCTTGTTTAAACCCTTGGTCAAGATCATGTTTTAACAAAAGGTCTCATCTTTTAACCGTTTAAACAGAAACTTGTTTAAACTTATCTGATTAAAAGAACCTTTTTGTATTCTAGATGAAAAACAGGAACTTGTTTTGATCATCTCCTTGGTTTTCGATTTTTAAAGAAACAAGACGAAGAAGAATAATTAAACGAATTAACTAACTGGTTTAACTAGGTTTTTACCAACTAAACAAACTATTTAATTTTTCTTGATTAAAACTTGTTTCATTAAAAGTTGTAATCCTTCAACCGTTCAAACTGCCTGTTTAAACTTTCTGATCAATAGGATTAAAGCTTTTAACAACTGGATAATCAAAAGCATACTGTTTTGACATCCCTTTGTGATTTTCGATTTATACCAGAAACAAGTAGTAGATCAAGAACAAACCTTAAAACTAAAAACCAGATAAACTAGAAACTATAGATCATAGAGTCGAGGCTCTGATACCACTGAAGGGTTTTCATCTGACCAAACCACCCTAAGACACAAACTGGTCAAACCCTGGGTTTGATTCTACTGGTTCAATCATAAAGCGGAAACAGATTGAACACAACCCTCTAAACCCCGAAAAGGGTTAGGATCTTACTAATGATCTATACTGTTTCAAACTAACAATCAAGATAAAAGGTTAGAAACAATTACCTCTTGGATCTCGGGATTGCTAAAGTTAGTCCACCACTACTGCACCACCACGAACTAGCTGCTAGACCGCGACTGGAATTACCCGGAAAATCAGCACGCGAAAACTGCGGGTGTGTGGTGATCGTGAATCGCAAAAAACCGAGAGGCTTTTGCCTCCTTGTTGTCGTCGACGCAGAAGCAAAACCGAACACCCTCGGGTGTTGTGTTGAGATCGACGCAGAGAAGAGGGATGGAGGAGGCCAGGGTTTTTTCTTTAATTCAAAATTAAATCACTTAAGGATAATTAGCCTTTTTCTAGGTTTAAATACTTTTAGACCTTATCCAAGCTCAAGCCCGTTCAATTAAAGACCATGTCTTTAATTAAACTTTCATTCCTTGCACTTTGACCCCCTGGACAATTCTAGTTAATTAATTAACTATTAATTAACTGGTCCATTAAATATTAAAACTTAATATTTAATTTCCCTTTAAATAATAAATAACTATTTATTATTTGTTTCTCTTTAAATAATTAATTCAACTGATTAATTATTTCCACACAAAAACTGGTAAATTCCAAACTGTTCTAATTGGGTGTACCCATTAATGTACCCATTAATTATATCTGCACATAATCTAACAACAAGCACAAAACATAATACGTATCAGAGCTCTAAACAAACCGAACGTTCATAAACTGTTAGTGAAATCGTGCGGTAGGAGGTTCTCTGATGTTTATCTGTTTAATAAATGAACAAACACGAACACTATTTTCCATTTGTTTAATTGAATGAACGAACACAAGTAGATCTCCCATTCGTTCGTTTAATTATATGTGTGTGTGTGTGTGTTTAATAATGTTGGAGTTGCATTACAGTCTGTGCTCTTTCATTTACGTTCATTTATCATCTAAATGAACGAACAAAAATGTACAAGAACTAACCAATCTTTCAAATAGTCAAACACAAAAACTCGTTCGTTTATCGTTCGTGATCGTTTATCTGTTCCGTTAAATTTAAACAAATACATGAACACGGAAATCCTTCGTTCATGATCGTCTATTTGTTCAGCTAAATAAACGAATGAACACGAACAAACCTTGTCCGTATTCATTCTGTTCATTTACAGCCCTGCATATGAAAACAATTATTGATAGTTGAGAAAATAGAACAAAGTTATTAGATTTCAAGAGAATTTAAGAGAAATAAGTACCATTTAGACTCTTAGACTCCCCCTTGCCAAAGAATGAAACAACATATGGTTGCTTGAGTATAACCTTAAAGAATACTTGAAAAGCAGCAATCTACATAAGAAAAATAAATAATTAAATAGTTTTGATCATACTGAAGGAACAATATATAAAAAAAATACAGCATTATGCTATTCTAAGACATTAACCACACTCCAAATTGATGTTTCAATTTAAAGCCTGAAATTTACCATCACAAATGAGTATGAAAATAAATGGCATTACCTTTATTGAAGGGTTTTGATCTGACCAAACCATCCAATGACACAAACTGGTCAAACCTGAGTTTGATTCTACTGGTTCAATCCTAAAAGCGGAACTGAATTGAACACAACCCTCTAAACCCCCAAAAAGGGTTAGGATCTTTAAAACTAATGATCAATATAGCTTCTAATGAACAACCAATCCACACATAAGGTTACAAGAAAATATACCCGATCAAACTTGGGATTGCTAAAGACAGTCCACCACTACTGCACCTCCTAACGAACTGGTTGCTAGACCGCTCCTGGAATCACCAATCCTCAAAGCTTCAAGCTTGATTGTGTGTGTGATCTTCGTAAACCAACAAAACCGAAATACACCTTGTGTTCTCGGTTTGTGTTCGACTAGAAAAGAGAGAGCCGAGAGAGGAGAGAGTGTCTACAAGAGAGAGTGTCGACGAGAGAGAGAGGCGAGATCGAGAGAGAGAGATGTGTGGTGGCTAGGTTTAATCCTTTGTTAAGTTATTCTAATCCTTAAGGCTTAAGGATATATATAGACTTTAAAAGGACTCAAGCCCGTTTAATTAAAAAGCCCACTTGTTTTAATTAAACTTCCATCTCTTGCACTTTAACCCCCTGGACATTACTAGTTAATTAATTAACTATTAATTAACTGGTCCGTTAAATATTAAAACTTAATATTTAATTTCTCCTTAAATAACAAATAACTATTTATTATTTATTTCCTATTAATAATTAATACAAACTGATTAATTATTTATTTCTCTCTTTTCAATAATTAATTCTACTGATTAATTATTTACTTTTCTCTTTAATAATTAATCCAACCTAATTAATTAATTCCACACAGATTTATGGTAAAATCCAACTATTCCGATTTGGGTGTGTAGCAGTGTGACCCTTTAGTCTCTTATAACATTGGATACAATGTGCCCATTAATTATCTCTGCACATAATCTAACAGACTCTCACTTGTGCAAGATAAGTAATAGTTACTGTACATTGTTAGCCTAAGGAGGTCTCTAGCCAGACACTTAGGATAACCAGGTTATAAGAACTCTTATACCCCAAAGTAACTTGTGATAAAACTTCATAAGCAACCTGCTTAGAAGTAACCTGTTATAAACTAACTGTTTATAAACTAAACTATCATAAACTCCCTGTTCATGAATGGGTATGTTATATATATATATATATATATATATATATATATATATATATATATATATATATATATATATATATATATAGGTTTGTCCCTTGCAGCGCGATATTTCAATTTTGAGCATAAGCATGGAGAAAATCAACTCAGAGACTCAAGAACTTGGTTCATGACATACTTGATTTCAAAACTGCGTGATAAACGACAAAGAACAGATCAGTTCATTTGGGCACGGCCGTGCACTTACCAGTTTTTCTAATCAGTCAAGGGGACCGGAAATATCTCTCCTAAAAAAGGAGGCGCAATTGCCATCTTGCATATTTGCATCTGGAAATACGGCTCCCATTGAATCTAGACACGCTCCTTATGACCACCCTGTTACGGCGTGGCGTTAAAACGCGCTAAGAAGACAACAGTTACCGTATCCCAAACTAAAAACCTCAGGCTTAAGGATAACCTATGTGATAAATACTTTTGACATGAATCCACGAAGTATTATTCACAGTGGGTCAATCCAATATTCGTAACCCTAACGAATATCCGTCAATTTTTGTCCGCAAAATCCTTTTACAGCTATATTCGATATACTTTCGAATCTACCCCAAAATTACGATGACTTTATAGCCCTATCATAGTTCCCACCATGATAAGTAGTCACGGATAATTTTTTAATAAACCTAGTTTATTCCTGGATGAACCAAAACATACAAAATTTGTGAAGAATAATGAAACTAATTTCTACACCCTTCCATATTCCGCCCTGGAATAAAGATGCATAATTTCTACCATTTCATTGACTCGATTCACGGTGTATATCTGAATTACTTATTATTTTTGCATTGTAATTTATCACAGATTACAAGGAAAAATTAATATGGTTATAAACCTAAAACGCAAGACTAGTACCCTGAAGTACTCCTTCTTGGTTTTGCTAGAAATCGTTCTTGCAACCTTGGAAAAATTCTAGACTTACTTATTTTATAAATTCCTTAAACTTGGAGAAACTGGAAATAACTCCTAAGTTTCTGATTTTTATAAAATAACCTCCCTGTAATTAAAACTTTAATTACATTTGTAGATTACTAGATTTTATAGTCCATTTGAAATGATAAACCTTCTTACAGCTGCTTGTAAAAATCTTGAAATTAGATTCCCAGTGCATACCAACACTAATCTAATATCATTACTAAGAATGTTAAAGAACATCATATTTCATCATTTCTAACGTTGACCAACTAACAACATTTAATTAAGCTGACTTACTGAACATTTTAGAACGTGTATAATTTTTATTTAAGTCATAACCTGACTCAAAGTCTTGCAATGATATCTTTATTGAGTACCTCTCAATAAGTCATGCATTCATCTGATTAGTCCTTTCTCAAGAACTTACTATTTTAGATAACTTCTAAAATCATCCGATAATTATATACTCTAAAAGTTCAATCCTGTATTTATCATACTAGTTAAAAAACTTTTTATTAACTTTGATAAATACATTAGTCAGATGCTCCCACTATCTTTTATGAAAAAGTGCATTACTTTAAAACATCCTTTTAGGCTTAGTCAATCCTTGACTATCATGGCTAAAACTTGTGTTGTAAACACATGTTTTAAAACTTAGTTTTTGTAAGAAATTGTTTTATGAAACCAAAAACTTGGATCTCCATATATCCATCTTTCTAATTACAGAAAAGTGGTCTCATTAAACTTACCATAAGTGCAAAACACTTGTGAAGACATTTTAAATTTCTTTCCCTTAAAACATTTAGTATAAAACTCCCTTGATTATAGTAACAACCATAATCACTTTTATACTATCTTAAATGTTTTATCAAAAACTATTTTACTTAGAAATAATGACTATTATTTCCATTTGTTCAAGACCTTGAACATTCACTTTTCACAAAAATCTTAAATACTTGTTAAATTAGAAAAAAACTATCTAATTTTATAAACAACACTTGTTTATTTAAGTATTTGAATAGTGAAGCCAGCATTTATGTAACTACAACAAATCATAACATAAGATCACTATGAATCACCAATCAAGTCAAGACTTGACTTATTGGTATTCTTTTAGTCACAACTGGACTAATCCTGATTCATAAAAAAATACGTGCACGGATATGAACTGAATAATTAAATTTCCATAAAGTCATAATTTCAAACATAAGTTTCCAAAAACAATCAAGATAAACATGTTCAGATAAACTTAAAAAGAGTTTAATAAACTAGGAAATATAATTAGTAAAATATCCGTAAGCTGCACGTGGGATCTCTTCATGCTGGGCCGCATCACTTTCCATCTCCTCTTGCAATAAACGATTCCAAGATATTAGAATACTCGTAAAAAAACTTTTACAAGTGGAAAGTGATAAAGAAACTTTTACACGATACCTGAGAGGCCAGCCTTGCCACCTGCCTCGTGACCCTTCGGACAATCTCTTTTCCAATGTCCGACCTCACCGCACCTGAAGTACCGATTCTCGGTTCTTGCTTTGTTCGGTTTCGGCTTCTTGCCCTTGTTGTCGTTATTAGCCCTGGGTGCATTTTGGCTGGGCTGGGCCTTGCCCTTTCCCTTTCCGTTGTGCCCCTTCCTCTTCTTATGTCCGCCATGTCCCACCATGAGAATGTCCTTAGACTTGGTCCCGATACTCTGCTCCGCTGTCTTAAGCATGGAGTGCAACTCAGCCACGGATTTCTCCATGTTGTTCATGTTGTAGTTGACTATAAAAGGCTTATAGTCGTCTGCCAAGGAGTTGAGTATCGTATCCGTTGCTAGCTGCAACGGTACTGGGTGCCCAAGTCTCTCCAGGTGGTCCATGTAACCCTTCATTTTCATGACGTGGTTACTGACCGAGGTCCCCTTAGCCATCTTGCATGAGTTAAATGCCCTAGTGGCATCATAACGTTCTGTGCGGGCTTGCTCCTGGAACATATCCCTCAGCTGGCGGATCATGTCATAAGCAGGAGTCTCCATCATGCTAGACTGCAACTCTGGACTCATAGTTGCAAGCATGAGGCAGCTGACATCTAGGGCGTCATTGGAGCGCTTCTGAAAAGCCTCCCTGACTTCTGCCCTAGCATTGTTGGCAGGGGGATTTCCTAGAGGTTGTTCTAGGACATGCCACTTTCTCTCGTGCCTTAGCACGATCCGGAGATTTCTCTCCCACGTGAGAAAGTTTGGCACGGTGAGCTTATCCTTCTCTAAGACAGAGCGAAGAGAGAGGTTGTTAGTGCTGGTAACGTTGGTTGCCATCTACAAATTAAAAACTCGGTTTAAGTAGTAATTGCAGATAAACTTTTCTAATCATATATCTTCAAACCCATAAATAATATATATTAGACCTAGGACCCATATTTCGCATACTTGACGCAAGGTTTGGGCACTTCCCGCCAAGTCATGCTATTTTTGGTAGGTAACACCCTGTACCAATCGTACCTAACTGATATGACTCCTAGAACCTCGTAGAGCATTTAGACCCAGTCTAGTATGTTTAACTCTACTCTAGTGCTTTTTGGGCCGGGACTCCCGATTATCACCAAAATAGATTGCACCACCTAAGACATCATGAATTCTGGCTAGGACTCCCGATTATCGCAGAATCTTTCATGCCCCTTCCCGCAATGGTTTGAACCCGGATGCCCAAGGTTTGGGCACTTCCGACACCCGAGTACCGTTTAACAGCAAGGGTGTACCATTAGGTGAGTAGCTGTTAAAAATATTAAAGTGAGGGGTGTAATATGTAATTACTCAAAGTTGGGGAAATGCTATATAAAGACATTTCCCCCACATTTCAATGTTAAGCTTTGCATTTCAACATATCTTGTGTTTTTGTTTTACTCTCAAGCTCTCGGCTCTCTCTATCTCTAACCGAATACACACACAAACACACACTAGAAATATTACATAATAGCATTGCTTCATCCGTAATATATACAGGACCATCAATTGGTATCAGAGCAAAACTTGTTTTTGGCTCTTGATTGTTCGAAAACATCAAAGAAGATTTCAAAAAATCCAAGTTCAAAGTGAAGAACAAGCACTCGGGTCTAACAAAGCATTCAACAACAAGGTTATTCAAGAAAGTTACAAGTTCGAACACATTCAAGGTATAAAAATCTATTGTTTTCATCATTTTACGGGGCTGTGTTCGAAGTATACTACTGTTATATAAGGCTTTCTTGAATCACATTTCAAAACCGAGTGGTATCTTTAAAGGAAAAGGTTCAAAAGTTCATTAAATACTTGATTTTGTAGCACTAAAATTTTCTGGAAATCATGCATTTATGGTGTTCTTGAGACATAAATGCAGACTTGAAAAAGAAGAATTCTGTTTTTTATTATTTAAAATAATTATTAATTCTTCCAAGTTTAAGTGTAAGTTAAGGTAACTCAAGTACTACCCATACCAATCAAGGTACAAGTGGGTATGCATCATTAGAGGTAAGAATCAGATCTGATTGTGACATATCCTGGTCTATAAGCCGGGTTGTGTGGTCAATGCGATTGACCTGTTTACGCGGCCTATAGAGTTCTAAGAATCAACGTTACTCTAAGAGCTATAAGCCGGGTACAGTGAATCGCACGCGATTGAAGTGATTCAAAGGTTTCTATAAGCTACACTAAGAATAAAATTCTAAGTGTTGTCATCAATCGCATTCCATTGTCCAGTGCGATTCAAGGGTTTTGTTCCTATTGCACTATTGATCACCACACATCCAAGACAATCACACGCTATTCAGTAAACTTGAATAGCATTCTATTGTGATTAACAATTTCTGTTTGGTGTTACAGGATTCAATCGCACACTATTGGTTACCATATTCACTCCAGAAGTTTAATTTTTCAAGTGTTACTTTATTCAATTGCACACTATCCGATACCTTGAACTATTGGACAAGTGATAGAACCATTTGAACTTGATTTTAAACAAAGAGGACAATTGGACTTAAAATTAATATTCTAATTCAAAATTGAATTTAATCAAACTCAGATATAATTCAAAGGTGAATTAAAATTAACTCAATTCTATATAATTCAAAGTTGAATTTAATCTGTACAAGATCTAATTCAAAGTTGAATTAAAGAGAATTAGATCCTCATTTTATCAATCAAGTTTTTTGAACAATCAATTCATACTTAACAAGTGAACGATCATTTCTTTTAAAACTCACTAATCATGTCAAGTACAAATGAGATGATGTCCATTGGTACCAACACAAAACCTCCTGTTTTGTTTCGGGGGGAATACAATGTCTGGAAAGGAAGATTCATGGACTTCCTTGAACATAACGAAATCTGTGGAGACAAGATGATAGAATGCATCCACAAGGGCAACACCAAGTTCACAAGGATCGTTGAAGCTGACCCAACTAACAATCCCCCCATAATCAGACATGAAAGAGAAAAGACCAATGATGAGCTGACTGCTACTGAGAAGGAAACAAAGAAAGCTGAGAGACTAGCAAAGTACTATCTAAAACAGGGTCTCTCATCTGAGATTTATCTGAAGATTGACAGCTTGGGTACTGCCAAGGAAATCTGGGATGAAATCAAAAAACAGTCACAAGGCACTGAACAAGGAGAGTACATCAAACGCACTCAACTGGTCAACAGTTACCATGAGTTCAAAGCTCGTGAAAATGAGCTTCTGTCTGAAACATATGGCAGATTCTGCAAGCTGCAAAATGAAATGAGATCTAATCAAATTGTCAGAACTGACCTTGATTTGAACTGTGTTTTTCTGAGTGGAAAGGCTATGCTAGACTTTACAAACAGATCAACAAAGATCTTACATCAGTCACCTTCCACAACATCTTCGAAGATCTCAATCAGTATCAAGATGAAATCTTGCAATCTAACCCGAAAGAACCAGTTGCTGATCCTCTTGCCTTGGTAATGGCTGATAGAATCCCTAGGGAAACATCATCGAGATCCTTGAAACTTAAACATGTAGTTCTCAGTGATTCTGATCACGATAATGATGATGATGATTCAATAGAAGCTGCATTTCAAGCTCTCACAGTGGCCAACAAGAACTTCATGAACCGTTTCAGCAAGACTAACAATAGACAACGGTTCACATCAGGTTCAAGGAGACCCGAAAGAGCTGCTCATGTTGACAAGCCAAGGTACCAGAGGGAAGAGAAGAAGGAGGAAAAGAAAACTGACTCCAAGTGCTATAACTGTGGAAGATCAGAACATTTCTTCCGGAACGCGCTACTAGTAGAAGTACCGTCTGTTCAAACAAAGACAGGCTGGGAACGCGCTACTAGTAGAAGAAGATCAGTTCCTGGATGATACAGAATCACACAGTGATCTAGATGGTGAAGATCATGCTCAGTTATGTTTGATGGCTCACAATGGTGGAGAAAGTAGAGAGGATGATGATGGTTATGATCTCTCTGACTCAGATGAGGAAAGCTTGGAAAACGTGAAGGTATCTTCTAACTCTAACTATAATATGGGTTTTAAACATGAACACATACAAACCATATTAATCTGAATGAAAGAGTTAGAAAATCAGATAATAGAGTTAACCACTAGAAATCAAGTTCTAGAAGATGTTTCACACAACAAGGATAAAGAGGCACAAACAATAATTAAGCAGTTAGATAACGACTTAATTAGCCTTAAGATCCAATTAGCTGCTAAAGAATCTGAATTCTTAGAGTTAACTAATAGAACAAATACCACCATATTAGATCTTAAAGCAGAATATGCATGTGCTGAAAAGGATTCTGAAATTCTTAAAAATGAACTTAGGAATGACCTAAGTACTCTTTACTCCAGAATCTATGAACTTGAATATCTTTTATCCAAACGCGATCAAAGTGACAAGATCATCTCTCAATACAAAGAAAAGGAACGTCCTTTCTCCAGATGGAAATTCGATGGGATGGGCTTCAAATTGAGCAAGATTACGTCCAAACAATTATACAATGTTCATCTGTTTGGCGAAGGCCTTACCCAACGGATGGTTTTTATTGGTCAAGAAGAGGAACGTATTGAAGAAGATGCCAAACGAACTCTTAATCTCAGAACTGCAATTCCATTTTACTACTCCGATCTTAATGACTCATACCTCACATGTCTCACGTCATCATCTGATACTGATGTTTCATCTTCCGTCTATACTGATGAAGAACTCTACTCTCCTATATCACCAAAGCCCACTGTTGAATACATTCCTCACAAAGAATTACAAGACAGATTCAATACCCTGCAGGAATTTTGTTTTGCCCACCTTGTTCAAATGGACCTTGCCAAAGCCATTCAAGATGAGTTCAACTCTCCTACCTTTGATACATCTTCTCTGGTGCAAGAAACCAATACTCTCCAACAGCACATTCAGACCTCCTTTGCTCATGATGAAAAGATCATAGACGAACTATGCATGAAACAGTTTATCCTAAAAGAAAGAATCAAGAAGATCCAAGAAGAGATGCAACCTCCTACTCCATTCACATTTTCTCTCTATGGTTCACAACTTGATGATTCCACTCATGCATCCACTAAGTCTTCAATCTGTAACAAACAAGTAAAATCTGTTAATATTACTGCGTTAACAAATCTTAAACTTAAACAGATCTACAAACCAAAGCAACTTTCCACTTCTAATCACAGTTCTCGTGTGCACAAAGACGTACCTGAATCATCACGAGCTGTAGCTAGTCGACCACGACTTAATTCTAACTTTTTACCCTCTACTGCAGATGTGAAGAAGCCTGGAGATGAGAAGCGCCGAATAAATGCATCATGGCAAAGAGTTATTCCTAGATCCACTAGGAAATGTTCGAATTTGAAACTTGTCTGTGAAAATATTTTGATGTTTGATTCTGGTTGTAATCATTCCTATTCACAAGACAAAATTGCCTCTACCATGTTTTGTATGAGTGATGGTTGTACTCATGGACATTGTGAATTTAAATGTTGTTATGATCAATTGTGAAAATCTTTAGGCATTAAGCCATGTGCTGATTGGACTGATTTTTATGCTAATAAAGTCTGTGTCCCATTTTTAAACTCAAAAGGACACATCATTCATCAGTGGATCACCACTCGTCAATCACATGCACTTAAACGCTTAAACAAATCCAACCGATTGCTCACGATCAAGGAACTGGAAGTCTACAGACGGCAGGGCTATGAAGCATTTAAAAGGGCTTGGATTGCACAGGAAAAACACTTGCATTCTCAAAAGCGTTCTCGCAATTCCCCTTCCAAAATCTCCAAATCTTCTAAACCCAAGCCCTCATCCATTCAACGAGTAGCAAAACCTACTAATCGCGGTGCTCCAGTTCAGCGAAAGCAAGTTGATGCACCGAGGCCACAGAGAATTCTTAAGAATTCCTCGCAACCATGGATTCGCAAACATAACGCTTCCGCAACTCTACCGAATCCAAAACCTCCGATTCTATCAACTGTCAAACCAACAGTGGTAAAGAAACTTTCTTCTCAGCCAATGTCTTCCAAATCTATTCCTTCACGACAACAAATTAAACCCATATGGGTACTCAAGAATAGATCAGTAGAAGTTTCACCACCACAAGCAGACAACATCACTACTCAATCACTTCTAGGGACTAACAATCAAGGACCCATTCAGATATGGGGACCTAAACGTGATTTATTCTCTTTTTGCAGGTGCCTCACTTGTGGTACCTTGACTCCGGCTGTACCAAACATATGACCGGCAACAAAAGTCTTCTCAAGAACTATGTTCCTAAGTACTCCGGGAATGTACGTTTTGGGAACGACAATGTTGCACCAATAATGGGGTACGGAGACATTGAGAAGAAGCACATCAAGATCAAGAAAGTCTCCTATGTTGAAGTATTGGATCATAATCTATTTAGCATCGGACAGTTTTGTGACAAAGATCTGGTAGTCGTATTCAAGAAAAACAAATGTTCTGTGATCACAGAAACTGGTGATGAAATACTTGCAGGCTCTAGGAAATCTAACATGTATTCCATAGATTTGGAGAAATATGATTCTCCTACTTCTGTGTGTCTTCTGTCCGAAGCTTCAAATGATCTTACTTGGCAATGGCACCGTAATCTCTCTCATCTGAACTTTCAGAATATTAACAAACTAGTCACCGGTGACTTGGTGAGAGGCATTCCCAAGCTAAGATTCAACAAGGACCATCAGTGTGCAGACTGTGAGAAGGGTAAAATGAAGAAGGCTTCTCATAAATCAAAGCAAGTGTTTAGCACTACCAAGCCTTTAGATCTCCTGCATATGGATCTCTATGGTCCTATGAGAATTCAGTCCAAGCATGGGAAGAAGTATATACTAGTCATGGTGGATGACTATTCCAGGTATACTTGGGTCAAATTCCTGCGTGCTAAAGATGAAGCTACTCCAACAATTATCACATTCATCAAACAGCAGCAGAACAAGTATGGTCAGAGTGTTGTCTCAATCCGTACAGACAATGGAACAGAATTCAAGAACAACGCTCTGAAAAGCTTTTGTGACCTAGTTGGGATCAACCTTCAGTTCTCTGCAGCATACACTCCACAACAGAATGGTGTGGTCGAAAAACGAAACAGAACCTTGGTTGAAGCTGCCCGTACCATGTTGTCATACTCTGGGCTCCCACCTTCCTTTTGGGCTGAAGCCATCAACACTGCCTGCTATATGCAGAATCGCTCTTTCATTAATAAACGTTTTAATAAAACTCCCTATGAACTGGCAAATGGCATAGTGCCTAGTATCAAATACTTTCATGTCTTTGGTAATAGGTGCTTTGTTCTAAATGACAAGGATAATCTAGGAAAGTTTGCTCCTAAAGCTGATGAAGCTATTTTCTTAGGTTATTCCACTGAATCCAAAGCCTACAGAGTTTTTAACAAACGTACAAAGAGCATTGTTGAAAGTATCAACGTAACATTTGATGATGCATTGAATGTTACAGATTTTCCACCTAAATCAACAGTAAACGCTTCTAAACATACCTTTTCAGGACCGGCGCTTGAAAATCAAGAATCAAACAATCCATCCAGTTCAAATACTAATCTTAACTTTATGTTTGATTTCTTAAGATATGAATCCTCTCCTGTTTTAACTGACAACAGGGACAACATAGGCTTACAAACAAGTGTTACTATAATGGCTCCTACGGTTACTGAAACGAATCCTTTTGCTGATCTCTATGCTGAGGATTCTTCTTCTGTTTCTGTCACTTGTCCCCCTGTGACTTCTCAGATTCCTAACCCGGAGAGTTCTCCTGTGTTTGATTCATACCCACATTTCTCTCCAGAAGATGAAAAAGAAGCACCACACTTACAAGATCTCATTCCTTCATCTTCCACTTCACATGAAATTAAGTAGACCAGACATCACTCTGAAGAGAACATCATCGGAGATCCTTCAGTTGGCATTCAAACAAGATCCGCAACAGCAAACGAATGCCAATTCTCTGGTTTCTTAAGCATCATTGAACCCACCAAGACTTGTGAAGCATTAGATGATCCAGATTGGGTAATTGCAATGCAGGAAGAATTACACCAATTTGATCGTCTCAAAGTCTGGCGATTAGTTCCTCTCCCATATGGAAAATCAGTTGTAGGAACTAAATGGGATTACAAGAACAAAAGGGATTCGGATAGAGTGGTTATTCGTAACAAAGCTAGGTTGGTCGCTAAAGGCTACAATCAATAGGAGGGCATTGACTATGATGAAACTTTTGCCCATGTTGCTCGTATTGAAGCTATACGGCTATTCCTTGCATATGCAGCCTCCCGAAGCTTCCGTGTCTTTCAAATGGATGTGCAGACAGCTTTTCTTAATGGTGTACTTAAAGAAGAAGTCTATGTCTCACAACCTGAAGGATTCATCAATTCAAAACATCCAAATCATGTTTATATCTTAGATAAGGCTTTGTACGGGTTAAAGCAAGCTCCACGTGCATGGTACGACGTCTTATCTGAATATTTGATTGGTGAAGGCTACTCAAAAGGAAAGACAGATACCACTCTGTTCACAAAGACCAAAGGTCGGGACAAGATTTTGGTTCAGATATATGTGGACGATATCATTTTTGGATCTACAAATCCAAAATACAGTGACGAGTTTGCTAAGATCATGGCAAACAGATTTCAAATGAGTATGATGGGGGAGATGTCATTCTTTCTCGGACTCCAGGTGAAGCAGTTAAGTCATGGCAGCTTTATTTGCCAATCCAAGTACATCAAAGATCTTCTCACGAAGTATGATATGATTAACTGCACACCCATATCCACACCCATGGCTGCTAAGGCGCAACTATCCGCAGATCTTGATGGTTCTCCTGTAGATCTGAAAACCTACCGTGGGATGATTGGATCGTTACTATATCTTACTGCTAGTCGTCCCGATATCATGTTCTCTACCTGTCTCTGTGCCAGATTCCAGGCGAATCCTAAAGAGTCACATCTTCTGGTAGTTAAGCGGATATTCAGATATCTAAAAGGGTCTATGGATCTAGGTCTGTGGTACCCCAAAGATTCAAATCTGGATCTTCATACTTACTCAGATGCTGACTATGCCGGTTGCAAGATTGATCGGAAAAGCACCTCTGGTAGTGCACACTTTCTGGGTGATCGTTTAGTCTGTTGGGCCTCAAAGAAGCAAAACTGCTTATCCACTTCTACAGCTGAAGCTGAGTATGTTGCTGCTGCAATGTGCTGTTCACAAAGTCCTTGGATACGAACACAGTTATCAGACTTTGGCCTTAGGTATGACAACATTCCATTACTATGCGATTCCCAGTCTGCCATAGCTATCTTCTGCAATCCAGTACACCTCTCTAAAACTAAACACATAGATATACGTTATCACTTCATAAAAGATAACGTAGAGAAAGGTCTAATTGAGCTCCAGTATGTTCCAACTGAAAATCAGCTTGCAGACTTGTTTACCAAACCATTAGACGAAAGTCGCTTCACTGAATTGGTATCCAAGTTAGGTATGCTAAATCTGAAAATATAACACACTGTTGCCTCATTTTTCCTTACTTTCATTTTTTAGAGTAGGTGTTACACTGTTTGTTCTTTGTGCAGCTTTTTGATGCAACACTCAAGGGGAAGTGCATTTCTGGTCACGCACATGTATCATATGTGTAGGGGGAGAAAAATCATACACATATTGCATATGTGTAGGGGGAGAAGTATACAACAGACACATTCCCTACATCTTGAAAGTTTTTCATAAACAGATGCAAAAATCTAGGGGGAGTGTGTCAGACAAACATTCAAACCAAAATATCTGGGAAATTCATCTCTTCAAAATCTCAAAATTCAGATATCTTGATTTGTTCAGAAATTTTCCAAGTGTTGGGTTTTGTTTCAACCAATCGCATAGAATCACTTGAAACCCAACGAAATTAATTTTTCAAGTATTGGTTCAATCGCATGGGAAGTCAATTGCATGCCTTAATAATATGAATTCAGAGTCAATCGCATGCGATTGGAATAAAAAACAATCAATCGCACGTGATTCAACATTCAACTTCAAGTATTGGTTCAATCGCATGGGAAGTCAATTGCATACCTTAGAAAATGAAATGAATTCAGAGACAATCGCATGCGATTGGAATAAAAAACAATCAATCGCACGCGATTCAACATTCAAAGGCTTAATCGCATGCGATTAACTCACAAATGAGTTAATAGCATGCGATTCACATCAATCGCATGCGATTAGGAATTTCTATAAGCCGGGTGTTTTTACCCTATCAGCCGTGTTTTTACAAGTTTTTGGTCCAATCCGCGAGTGACACGTGTCCATTTTCAACTGATAACAGTCTCATCAGTTACCAAGCTTCTTTCACACGATTCAAATTTCGAAAATTTCATAAGTGATTCTCTTGTTTTCTTGGTTACTTTAACTATGCCGAAATTTACACTTTTTATATCAAAATACTCCCAATCACAAAGGTAACAACTTGTACGGTTTACATTTTGAAAATTTTGAGTTAAAAGGGTATTTTTTGGCCTTTGAACTTCCTTATGCGATAAGGAGTTTCGAGACTTTGTTAGGATTTTTGAGACACGAAACAAACTCGTTTGATCAAACCAAGTCTGCGATGGGTATATTTAACACATGGGGAACACTTTGATGTAAAAAAATTTCAAAAATCTCTAAAAGTGTTCTTCGTGTTCTTAGGAGGTATGAACATACAATAACAATTTGGTTTTTGGCTCAAAAAGGGGTGTTAGGATGATTTTTGGACTATGCTCCAGTACTACAAAGTTTTTTTTCAATTGGTCAACATTGGTCCATATTAAGTTTTTTATACTGAAAATCATCCTGTACACAATGAGGGTTCAACACTTAAGTTTTTTTTTCAATTGGTCAACATTGGTCCATATTAATCAACTTTGTCACACTCACTACAGATTGACCAACATTCAAAGCTAAATGTTGTTTTCATGCATTTATCTTTATCTGAAACTTAAATGTTTTATCTGTTTGCACAGATAAGATGGCTCAAGCTGTCCGCGACCCTGAGGAGATCATGCCCAGAGCTGAGTTCCTTAACACCAGGACTCATGCAAACAATCATTATATTGACTTGGACAAGCTTAAAAACCCTACTTACCCCATTGTTACTGAGATACTAAAGATACACCCCCTGAACCACCTCCTTACATACAACCCATCCACTTCTGGCACACATGTCCCCGAACTTTATGTCCAGCAATTTTGGAAAACCTGTGATGTCAGAACCAATGAAAGAGGGCATGAGGTCATTCATGCTGAGGTTGACGAATATACAATAGATATACCTTTGAATCGCCTCAGAACAATCTTTAGACTCCGAAGGGCAGATAGCAGACCTCCAGCAACATGCTGCCCTACCACCGGTTCTTGCCCATGATCATCCAATACTTGATGGATCAGGATGCTGACATTCCCCGCAGAGCAGGTTTACCTTCTATCACTCCTCAGATTTTCATAAATATTAAACCTGCCATTCCGGCTAATCTACCTATTCCCAGACCATTCCCTGTATCTCTCTTAGATCTTTGTGAGCAGAATGATATTGTTAAGAGTTATAGGGAGAGTGTAGGAATACCTCCCATGGTTGTGCCAGAACCGGCCATTCCTGCCCAGGGAGGAGTAGAACCTGGTGAGGAATTAGAACATAGGCCTCAAACATCTATGGGAGATGCTGAGAGGGAAGAGCAGAGAGAAAATGAAGAGAGGGGAGGAGAAGAGGGTAAAGGTGATGAGACTAGAGAGGGAGGGGATGCATATGATCCCGCCACCATTCAAGCCATTGTTCAGTCTCTTTCTCAATCCACCCGCACCCAAGCTGTACTAGAAGAACTTGGTCTTGACATTTCTGAGTCATCCAGTTCTGAATCCTCTCTTGATGAGTCTGCTTCCCACCAAGGTGGTGTCCCTGTTTTTGAACCTATCACTTCTCCTATGGGCACCCCTGAGCAACCAATAGACCAACCATCTGAAAGCACACCATCTTTCATGAAGATAGCTGAACCTCATACTACTTCTCCTGACCAGACACACCCCATTCAACCTGCTCAGGTCACTCCACAACCTAGTGGTCTGGTCATCTCTTTGCAACCTCCTGAATTTCCTACCACTGGTCAGGCTATTATAGCCCCAGAGCATCACATTCCAGTCACTTCTCCAACTCATAGCCTATCTGTTAAAACTGGTTCTGTCACCCCTGACTCTCTCATTCAACCTGATCAATATGCGGGGTATGGTGCTGGTAGCGGTGATGATGAAGGTAGTTTTGTTGTTAGGAGTGTGAGTGATAGAGAGGAGGTGAGAAAAGAAAAAGTGAGTCCTGAGGGTTCCCCAAACTCAGAAAGCCGGGAAACCACATATGCTATGGGGCCTAGCACTGCTGGGCCTCATATTAAAGAAGTCGCGGTGATCCCACCCGTGCAAGTTTCTGCCCCACCAAGCCACTACGGTGTCTCTCAACAGACTCCGTCTTTATTGCACAGGGTTATAGCACATACACTGGGTCAATCCCAATTGGGTGTCGGACCTATTGAACAAAGAGGACAGCCTCCCTCGTCCTCGACTCCTTTTCGTGCATAATTGATATACCGCGGATCTCCGCTTATCTTGAACAACACAGAGTCACAATTGATGCACTGAGCTTGTTAACTCAACAAGTCTCCTCAACTTCCAGAGGTGGTACCTTTTCAGGTGCCATTCGAGGATTGGAAGGAAATCCTACTGGAGCCAACATACCTGCTGCTCCAGTAGGTGGTACTGCCTCTGTGGCTGGTACCTCAACCGGAACTCTTCGTGATTCCGGGTTTGTTACAGGTGCAGAACTTCAACAAAAAATTCAACAAGTCATGTCACCAATCCACCAACAACTGCAGATGACTAATCAAAAGTTGGATCGGATCGAGCAAGCCTCCAAGGCCCAAGCTGAGCAGCTAAACAGAATTGAAACACTCATTGCTGCTTGTCCTCCAATTCCAGAGTCACAACCACAACCTGATCCTGCTATTATGTCTGTGGATGCTTTAAAGAGCATGCTGTACGTTAGACTTCTTGAGCAAAGGCCAGAATCTACACATGATCAAGACCTTCTGACTACTCTTCGCAACGAACAGCGTCCATCGGGAATCTCCATGGATGACTTTAAAGAGTTTCATGAAGATGTAAACAACAAGATAGATGGGGTCACCAGAGGTTTCTATACTTCACTCTCAAAGGTTACTGACCGGCTGACAATACTTGAACAAACCTGTCAGGCTCAGGCTCAAGGAAACAAAAGGAGGGGGGATGATCAAGATCCTGATGATCAACCCGAGGGGGAGAAAAGAAGAAGAGTTTATATGACTTCTCCCTCTGCGGCTACAAATGTACCAGTTGTACCTGTTCCCCGTCTCAGTTCATACTTATCTGCAGGTATAAGTTCAGCTAGGTCTGGAAGTCAACAACATCAACAACAGAAAATTGCACAACAATTGGCCGATGAAGTTTATGAACAACAACAAATGGAAAATGCTGACAAACAAATTGTACTTTACGTACCTCAGCAACAATCTGAACAGAGGCCAATTGATCTTGAAGAAGGTGAAATACCTTACGAGCAGTCTCATGCCGAGATGTTTGAATGGTCTAGCGACTCAGAGGAAGAAATGGAGAATTTATATGAGTCCATACACACATCACCTGCAAGGCATATGGGAGAAAGCAGTTCTGCTCAACCAGAGGAGGAACCTGAGGATCCTGAAATTCGAGATATGTTTAGAGATATTGATGAATACGTCGGGGTTGCTACACGTCCAGCCTCACCTAGAATTGTTGACAGGTTTGATGACATCCCTAGTGAAAGGGAGCTTGCACGCAGAAGGAAATAAAGGTTAGCAATTTCTAGAAGAGAAGCTAGGAGAAAGCCGAAGCAGAAGAAACCAGCCTTTGACGTATCTAGGGTTCTCAGTGGAGTAAACGTTGAAGTCCATGAAAGCTTCCCTCCTCCTCCTGGTCAGTTTCAAGAATCAGCTGCCGATGTACTTGAAAGAAACAGACAAAGAGAGGCAGCTGAGAAAAAAAGACAAGAATCTGAATGGCCCTTGCCTAGGAGCTTCATTGTGCCACCTCCAGTGTATCGTGGGGATCCAGGACTTGATGCAGGCAACATGTTCACAAGAAGTGCTGCCCAACAACCTATATGGAAACCGTATTTTTTCAATGCTGCTAATCTTGAAGAAAGAATTCCAGACATATTCAGCAATGAGCTAATACAGGTTATTTCCCCTGAGTTGCGGAACATGGACGACAAAAAGAGAAGAAGATATGAACACATCCTCTCTCGGTCCATGACAAAACCCGAAGAGATCAAATCAGAGTATCCAATAGTTAAACTTATCAATACCTGTAATCAGACAACCTTCAAAATAAAGTATGCCATCTTTCATGTCAGAAGAGCAAACAACCTGTCATACTTCCTCAACGAAGCAGACTTAAGGTTTGTAAGTATTGAAGACATCAGCTTTATCTTTGACACCCTCTCTCAGAAAAGAGGAAAGTGGCCTAAAGAAGAGTTTGGAAGGGGTGCTCTGATGAAATATATGAGAAATTTAATGGAATACTTTGAGGAACATGATCTGCAACTCGGAGCTAAAAACAACTAACTGAAAGTCAATCTCTTAAAGCCTAACCAGAGCCATCCAGATCTAGAAAAGCTTGAAGAATTGACAGTTATCTATGATGGGCATCCAAACTTCAAAGGTGATCGAGGTGTTGTCTCAAGGAATTCAAAAGGAGAAAAGATATTCATTAGACTTGATGAATTAATGTCTTATTCAGACGGCACTTTGAAAATCCTTCATAAGATACATCAGAAAGTTTGGGATAACCGGGCAGCCTATACAGATGAAGAACATGCTGAAGTCTATCGTGCTATAGAAAGGATGAGAACGACACTGGCAAGCAGAAGGCAAATACGCAAGTGGCAAGTGGCATTCGGGATTCGCAACAAATCAGCCTATGAATAGATTAATGTATTTATTTGTTGTGAATGTTTACACACCTCACTTAGGGGGAGATTGTTAGAAATATTAAAGTGAGGGGTGTAATATGTAATTACTCAAAGTTGGGGAAATGCTATATAAAGGCATTTCCCCCACATTTCAATGTTAAGCTTTGCATTTCAACATATCTTGTGTTTGTGTTTTACTCTCAAGCTCTCGGGTCTCTCTCTCTCTCTCTAACCGAATACACACACAAACACACACTAGAAAGATTACATAATAGCATTGCTTCATCCGTAATATATACGGGACCATCAATAGCACACTGATCTAAGATTTTCTTGGGTTTTACTATTAAGTTTAAAAACTTAATTTTCCAGTTTTTGAAAAACCATTTTAAAACTAACTGTTTTAAAATTTTGATTTACATGTGTACCTAAACTAGGTGCACAAAACGGATTTTATAAGTTCCAAACTTATAACTTTGACAAAACTTTAAATTTATAAAAATTTAGTTAATACGACTACCAAACTGAAGTCATATTTTAGTTTGTCATAAAAACGTGGTTTTTCACTGTTTAATAACAACCTGTTATTAAACCCCTTTTTATTTAGCATCATATAAATGTCATATATATATATATATATATATATGAATAAGCAGTAAATAAAAACACAACCACGCAGGTAATAATAAGCATATGAAACCCATAGTTTTGCCAACTAATCCTAAGGTCAAACCTAAGGATAAAGTGACTTGGATTCGCCTTCTTGATGTGCTGCTCCCACTAACCTTGACACCTCCCCGAAGTATCCGTGCTTCGTGTGAAAACACCATTTTCTTGATCACCTTCTTGGAATTCATTTCGGTTGAGGGATTAAACTACTACTAATCTATTACAAATACAAAATTGAATGGGGTTGTAAGTGGCACACAGGTATCCCCGAACCAGTACAATATTACAAATAAGAAGGGATTGTAATTGGCACGCAGGCCTTCCCAAAACCAAAATAAAAGAAGAAATGGAAAAGCGAGTCCTAAGTCGACAAAACTATAGCTATATGTATCACAACCACGCAATTATATATAAGCACTATATATAAAAACAACCACGCAGTTATAATATATAAACAATATACTGTGCTGTTAAGCACATAACCTGATTTGTTTAATCATTTTCATTTACCCTTTGATTAATACCTATTAACCAAAAATGAGAATCATGATCTTCTAATTAAATTTATTTGACCAAAATAGTTTTTCAATAAATCTTTAAAAACTTGATCTCATTCAAAACTTGAATGAAATCCTTATGTCGGGTTTTCTTACTAGTTTTCCAAAAACTTAAAACCGACAACTTTTGGTCAATTAAATATTATCTTATTTGTTTCTCCATTTTATTATATAAACTTTACCCTTTTAGAATTAATTCAAAACGACTAAACTAGTCATAATAAATAAAAATCTAAAAATCTATATTTTAACTAAACAAATTAAAACATATAATACTATTTTATATAATACCTTATTAATTTTTAACACTTAAAATTAATATCCATTTTTGTTTTAACCGAGAAACTATTTGGGCCAAAAATGCCTGGGCTGAGACCCCTACCTGGGTCGTGACCTCCTTTCGGCCGAAGCCTAATGGGCCGAGACCCCTACTAGGGCCGAGACTCCCTTTGGCCGAAAACTTTCTAGGCCGAACTACATCCTAGAGCCGATAGCCACTGGGCCGCAGGCCTTACTGGGCCATAGACCACATGGGCCGAAGCCCCTGGCCCGTAGCGGCGCTACCTGGGCCGAGTCCACCCTGCTGCCGCCGCCGATCACGGTGATGGTGGTTTCCGTTTTCCCGATTAATACATAAATAAAAATATTTTAAATCCTTTTTAACCTATTAAAACTAACTGTTTTAATATCCTGATTAAAACCTGGATTTAATTTCAAAAAACCAAAAAATATCAATTATTAATATTAACTAAAACTAGTTTTATTAACAATTGATTATCCTAAAAGTAAACATTAAATTTTTTAAACAAAAGTTCAAAAATTACTGGTTAAGATAAAGTTTTAGATAAAAAGTTTATCCTTTTTAACCGTTTAAACCTAACTGGTTAAAATCAAACCTTTTATAAACTGGATAAAAACAGAAACCTTGTTTTTATCCCCTTATGGTTTTCGAAATTTATGTGGAGAATAACAAGATGAAGAAAATCATTTAAACCTAAACAAACCAACTAACTAGATTATCTAGGTTTGACTAATTAAATAAACTGTTTAATTTATCTTAATCCAAACTTGTCATTATCCAAAAATCATAATCCTTTTAACCATTTAAACTAACTGTTTAAACTTTCTGATTAATAGGATTAAACCTTTTAAAACTGGATAACAAAAAGGGTTAGGATCTTTAAAACACAACCCTCTAAAAGCGGAACTGGATTGAACACAACCCTCTAAACCCCAAAAAGGGTTAGGATCTTTAAAACTAATGATCAATATAGCTTCTAATGAACAAACAATCCACATATAAGGTTACAAGAAAATATACCTGATCAAACTTGGGATTGCTAAAGACAGTCCACCACTACTGCACCTCCTAACAAACTGGCTGCTAGACCGCTCCTGGAATCACCAATCCTCAAAGCTTCAAGCTTGATTGTGTGTGTGATCTTCGTAAACCACCAAAACCGAAACACACCTTGTGTTCTCGGTTTGTGTTCGACGAGAAAAGATAGAGCCGAGAGAGGAGAGAGTGTCGACAAGAGAGAGTGTCGACGAGAGAGAAAGGCGAGATCGAGAGAGAGAGAGAGATGTGTGGTGGCTAGGTTTAATCCTTTGTTAAGTTATTCTAATTCTTAAGGCTTAAGGATATATATAGAATTTAAAAGGACCCAAGCCCGTTTAATTAAAAAGCCCACTGGTTTTAATTAAACTTCCATCTCTTGCACTTTAACCCCCTGGACTTTACTAGTTAATTAATTAACTATTAATTAACTGGTCCGTTAAATATTAAAACTTAATATTTAATTTCTTCTTAAATAACAAATAACTATTTATTATTTATTTCCTATTAATAATTAATACAAACTGATTAATTATCTATTTCTCTCTTTTCAATAATTAATTCTACTGATTAATTATTTACTTTTCTCTTTAATAATTAATCCAACCTGATTAATTATTTCCACACATATTTATGGTAAAATCCAACTGTTTTAATTTGGGTGTGTAGCGGTGTGACCCTTTAGTCTCTTATAACATTGGATACAATGTGCCCATTAATTATCTCTGCACATAATCTAACATTTATATCAACATCAACATCTGATTTATAAGCATTTGACAATCATATGTAGGACAAATTATAAGTAACAATTTGATGACATTAAAAAAACTAACAATTTGATATTTCTCGTACAAAAAACGACAGATTAAATTAATATTTATATAAAAAATAAACATACTGTTTCCCGTAACATTACGAGAGTAAAATATATACTAGTTGTATTGAAAATTTTAAAGAAAAAGAATTTGATATTGGGTTTGTATATTTAGAATGGGTCGCCCAAATAATTCATTTGGGAATGAGTATAAGAATCATGATTGGTGGAAAGAAACATTTACGTTTTCAGTGACTATCTTACATTCTTACTAGTTACAAGTGGTAAAAAAACAACTATTTTTAGAATCCTTCACTAGTATTTTTTAAAACCAATTTGAAGGAGATAATTCATACACCGGTTAGCTACACTAGCTAGTGAGTACAGATTTTACATAAACATCAATAAGCATGGTTTCACATTACAGGTACGGCACACAAGCTAGTCTACCACGTAGCGGTACGCCGATAAGTCATCAGGGTCATGTCTCGCAGGGGAGCCAGCCCAGCTCAACGACCCAAACTGGGGAATCAGCCACAACCAACCGTACGGGTGGGGGAGACTTCCTCTTTTGACTATCATCTACTTGGTCTCCCTTGCACTGGAGACAATCCCCATCAATTTTCCGGGCTATCTCAAGAGCCCGGTCCATAGTGGTAGCAGTTCTCACATGAGCACAGTAATCTAGTGGTAGCATGTTCACGAATTTCCTCATCTTGGCTTTCTCATCGGTCAACAGATGTGGAATAAACCTTACCTTATCTGTAAAAGCATGGATAAGGTCCTCAACCGGTTTGTCTCCCTTACAGAGACTGTTGAATTCGTTCTCCATCTTTTCTAGATCATAATCGGTGCAATACTTTGTCTTCACTTTCTCGGAGAATTGCTCCCAAGTCATAGCAGCAATCACTTCCTTGCTGAGTGTATCTTTCACCGTATCCCACCAATCCAAAGCACGGCCTTTTAACATCCGTACCGCGTACTTGACACGCTACTCAGGCTCGCAATCGCAAGACTCAAAGACTTGATCCATTTCTCGCAACCAACGTATAGTATCCGAGGGATCATCACTACCCTCGTAATTCTTCGGTCCACAAGTCAGAAACTTTTTGTACGAACAACACTCCTGCTTTTCCCCTCTAATTGTCTCAAACAATAACTCCTTGATTACCCGAAGCACCTCCTTAGTTACCCGGAGCTCTTACTTGGTCACCCGGAGTTCTTCCTCAATACGTCCGATGTATGCTTCCTGATCCGGAATACGCCTCGGACCCTCCACACTATTGTGAGAAGACTCATCCTCTACTTCATGAGGGGCACGCAAAGCCTCATCCTCCATTTGCTTCAGATCTTCTTCAGTCGTAGCCCTTCGGTCCGACATTCTAACTTAACTTACTATAAACAAAAAAACAACATTTAACACACCACTTACATGTCAACTACTAACATTACCAGTTAGTTTATCACATACAACAGTCACATAACGCTCACACTCACCCCAATTACCCCAACGGGAACACTTAATGATGGTCTGGCCCGAGTTTGAGATCGAATACTCTTCCGAGTACCCAATTCCCTCAAACTTAGGCTCTGATACCTAATTGTAACACCGGGTTTCACGAGCTTAAAATTTGCGCCAATTTAAACTTTTTATACAAGATTAATCAAAAGATCGCAGCGGAATCAAACCACTAATTACTAAATATTAGTATTGATACCGGACTTGATGAGAAACATATCAAAATACATCAAGTCCCAAAACTACCAGTGTTACCAACTAAACACCGACTACCGAAACATGGAAAACTAACTACAAGTGTTCCCAAAAGATATGTACAAAATACCCACGAGTAT
The DNA here is from genome assembly GCA_947179395.2 of Pulicaria dysenterica. Classification (NCBI taxonomy): domain Eukaryota; kingdom Viridiplantae; phylum Streptophyta; class Magnoliopsida; order Asterales; family Asteraceae; genus Pulicaria; species Pulicaria dysenterica. The sequence goes on along the minus strand of OX359293.1, from coordinate 17,380,160 downwards.
ACCCAGCTCACCAGGCCCACAATCACTAACCTGCAAAAAGGGAAATTCATACACCGGTTAGCTACACTAGCTAGTGAGTACAGATTTCACATAAACATCAATAAGCATGGTTTCACATTACAAGTACGGCATACAAGCTAGTCTACCACATAGCGGTGCGCCGACAAGTCAGCAGAGTCATATCTCGCGGGGGAGCCAGCCCAGCTCAACGACCCAAACTGGGGAATCAGCCACAACCAACCGTACGGGTGGGGGAGCGAAGAGCAATCCACCCAACACGTTACAGAGCCACGTGGTTCCTAGCCATAGGCCAAGACCCTCAGAACTCACGTCAAGAACAACAGTCCTCAACTTACCACACTTCAGCAATCCACATTCCCACAATTCCGCACTTTCCACAATTCCCTCACTTACCACAATTCCCGCACTTACTTGTCCGGACGACCACCACACTTCTCAGTTATTCACAGTTTGCACATAAACACATTTCACTATTAACCATACTTTACCCACCACGTTTCACAGATAACCACTATCGGTTCCATTAACATGCTAACATTTCACAATTAACATGTATCGTATCACATCATTTCATAAAGTAACTTACCTCATGGTACGATGTTCATATAATATCGTCTCTAGCATATCATACCTCAGGCATATAAAACAAAACAGTTAACACATTGCAATAACTACTGTTAGCCCTACTTACTGATCCTTATAGGAAACCGGTACTCACCTTAAGCTCACAGAAAGCTGACACAACGATCAACGGTTTCCGGTTCATCTCGAACACCTAACACAATACACACAAGTCTTATATCACATATACATAGCACCCTTAGGCCTAAACACAAGTTAAACAAGCTATCAGCCCTGGACCCCTGCTTGCGATCGCAAGTACAATCCTTGCGGTCGCAAGGTCCCCTAATAACATCCCTTACGATCGCAAGAGTGTTCCTTGCGATCGTAAGAGGCCTTTTACCATAAACCCATGCTTCCGATCGCAAGGGAAGTCCCTTATACCTGCAAACATGGTTCCAGGGATGGTTACGATCGCAGGGTTATGTACCTACGCTCGTAAACCTTATTTCCATCGCTCGTAAGCGGTAAATCAGCAAAACAGCCCCTTTGCGGTCGCATGTACCTGCCATGTGATCGCATGGACCTCTGTTACAGTAAGCTTCATCCCTGTTCCATGACAGCTTCTGGAATTCATGTTTTTTACCCTTAATCCGACCAAAACTCGTTTCCAATTGCTCATACACTTTACTAGACATCATTTGGAGCTTACAAACACATTTTAACACAAAAGGAACCACAAGAACCACATTTACACCATTACGATGGTGTATCTTCTTTCAAAACCCAAAAACTAATATTTTAGCCAAGAACACTTACAACAAGATGAAGGTAGGATAGATTGCTCACTTGAATCCAACTACCGATCTTTGCTACAGATTTCCCCCCTTGATTTCTCTTTCAAAAGCTTGAGAGAGTTTAATATGTGTGTGTATTTGAAATCTTGAACATGTATGTGTGTTTAGTGTGTGTTTCTACAACCCAGGGGGTAAGAAGAAACAAAGGACCGACTTTGGGGTTATTAATTAAACCCCGGGTATTTTGTTCCCCTTTCCCACTTACAACTTAACACATGCTAACCCGTTTTAACTAACGAGGATATCTACAGAATCATTACGCGAAATCGTTTAACACTTTATAACTGTTACATATTAATCTCAACTTTCATATAACACCTCACATATCCACTTTAACCAACTAATAACATAGAATAACCACTAAAACACTTATTTAAAGTCAAGGTACAACTACTAATACACAAGGTACAATCACACACTACTAGGCCCTATTTTAGGGTGTTACAATACCGGTTTGGATCCAACCGACCCAATGATCAGTTATAGCAAATCTCCAATAGTTGGTTATTAGATAATGTTGGTTTCGATTTTATCAGTTATAATCAGTTAACTATTAAAAGTGAGTTATTTTTTACCTTTTTAAGATTTAATTAACTCACATGGTGTGTTTATCTTGAAAACTTAAATAAAGAGTTTTTTGTAAGGTATATCAATATAAATTTTAAAACTAATTAAGAATAACTTAAAACACAACTTGATTGATAACAAATTTTAAAAACCTAATACATTAATTAATAACAAGTTTCATCTTTCAAGAACTAATAATAATAATAATAATAATTAATAATATATTGATTAAAATAAATTTCAAACAGTAATAATAATATATTAATTAATAACCATCTATCTATTTCTATAATATTTACTAAATGATTTATATTCAAATGGTACTTTCTTTCAAAAAGTTATAGGTTCAAGTCTCGTTATAGATAAAGATTTAGATTTATAAGTGAATTTAGTGACTGTATGTACGTATTTACTGTTTAAAATGTTTTTTTTTTAATATTTCGGTTATTATAAAAAAGTTTAGCCGTTTTGGATTCGGTTTCTTAGATATTATGCTCGTCCTCAAAGATAATCAAAATTTGTTAAACATGAATTTAAATATACATAAATATTTAAACCAAATTCTAGACAAATCCAATTTAAATTTTGTGGTTTTTTACATGGGATCCTCTTAAGCACAATGTCTTTCAATTATTAGTAAAGCAAAATTAAATAAGAAATTAAAGGTCCCCGCTTAATCCAGATTAATATAGAGATTCTTTTTCTCTTTCTTTTCTGAAGTTTAAAATAATATTCCAATGACGACTAGTCAAAGTCAAAATTAGTAGCAGTGGATGAACCAGATTTCACACACACATACTGTCTGCCCTCTTGGAGATGCATATTTCATTTTCAAACATTAAATATGTATCTTTTAAGGGAGTTTTTTTTTTTTTTTTTGGACAACCAGAAAAAAGAGATATAAAACTAAAGATTTGGTATGATCATTCTAGACTCGCGATTTTAATTTTATATTCATCCTCTTATTAAGAAGATTAAAATACATGTTAAATAAATAGAGATGATTTAAAAAGATAATTAATGAATTTCATAATATAATCATTTAATAGATAAAATGATTTAAAATGAAGATTTCGTCATAAGAAATAGAAATTTTCACCTTTAAAGTTATGAGATATAGTTTAAGGATTCATAAGTATTTGTGTCTACATTTAAAAGGTTCGTTTTATATGAGATGTTTGTTAGGCTATGTGTATAACATGTAATTCCAGTTACTCAATCTAATGTTTGTTAGGCCATGTATATAACATGTAATTCGAGTTACTCAACCTAATGTTATATCAGGGTTATATTATCATTATTTTTTCTTTCCCTTTTCAATCTAAAAGCTAGTATAGTTTTACCAATCCTACCATACATTTTCTTTTATTTTATAATAAATATATTATAAAGAGAGATAAGGGAAGAGAAAGGAGGGAAGAGAGTGAAAGAGAGATGTGGGAACATCCGTCTAGTGAACTAGATTGGTGAACCCAAATCAACCCGATGGAGGGGGTGTACTGATGTTCATCTCTACCCAAACCAACTCAAGCATCTACCCGGTGCCATCAAGTAGAGGCATACAAATGGCCTTATGATATCAGCGGTTTGCATCATTTGATAATTAAATACATGATCTCTGAGATTGTACCTAATTTACAGATTTAGTTATTTAACTTTAAAAATTAAACCAACATTGTGTTTAACATTTTTCTCAGCTTTGGTCCCTTAGAAAAATTTTACGGTCAAAAGAGAGGTATTTTTGTCATTTTATTCCTTATTCTGATTTTCAAACAATATTTCTCTTTAATAGGAAATAACAGACATATTTGTTGGTGTTTTTCAAAAATTTGTTATCATATAATTCAAATAAAGTTTATTTAAAAAGTCTTTATCAATCATTATAAAAAGATATGAATGACATCAAACGCTTTTCTTTTCTTTCTATTCTAAATAGGAAGAAATATATAAATGTAGATCGAATGAAGCGGTGTACGTTTTAATCCTTCTTTGTGCCTTGTTTAATACTCTCTCATTTCTAGGGTCATTAAGGTTTTATTGAAATCTTATGTTGCACTTAAAAAAATCAAACTTGAAATTTAGTTGTTTTTTATTTGAACTAGTTGGTGTTAACAAAGGTTTTATATTTGGTTCAATGGAAGAGGATGAAAAACAAACAAACATGAGACAATAACATGTACAAAGAGTCATATGTTTCCTTTATCAATAAAAATCAAATGCATTAGATGTAATTATCTACTTAGGATGCATGCATATGTTTGGATTTACCCAAAGTTATTTTAATTATGGCATGTTTTTTTCATTTGGATGTGGATGGAATTTGTTATGTCTGAGAAATACCATAGTTAGTTAGCTAGTAGTTTAAATGATAGTTTTTAATGTAATTTTGCTTTGTTATCGAACTTAATGGCTAAGGAACATAATATTGTTCGGTCGTATTGGATAATTGTTATAACTGCAATAACCAATTGCTAAGGAACATAATATTATTCGTGTCAAAATGTATGACACGACCCATATAAGTTGAGACACGACCCATATAAGTTGAAACACGACATGATCCGCGTAACCCGTTTAAATATACGAGTTCGCGGATCATTCACGGGTCGGCGGGTCATAAACGGGTTTGTGGGTCATTAATAGGTTGGTGGGTTATTAATTGGTTGGCGAGTCGGTGGGTCTAGTTTTACTAATTTTGTCCTTTGTTTGTCAAAATACAAAATTTAAATACAAATTATTAAATAAAGTTCAACCCTACCTAAATAGTTTAATCAAAATACAAAAACTTGATGATTCTAAGAACAATTAAACTACAAGCGATGAGGTCAATTTTTAGTAGTTTCAAAACCGCGATGAACAAAAGGAGACATTAGAATTAAAACGGCGACGAACAAAAGGAGACAATAGAATTGTTTCTTATTAGATCTAGATGATTAAGGAATAAGATAAAAGCCCACAAACCAAATAGGAAACATGAAATATATAAGGATAAATAGAAAATAAAAAATATCAAAAATATATATACGGGTTGCCGGGTCGACCCACGAATGCGCAAGTCAACCCGAACACGCCCGTTTATTATACGAGTTGGCGGGTCAACCCGAAAAAGACCGAACCCGTTTATGCTCAACCCAAACCCGTTTATTTGCGTGTCGGTTTCGTGTCGTGTTTCGTGTTGTGTCGATAAATACCACCCCTACTTGAGAATTTAATCATATAGTAAATCAATCATCGATCCCCATATCCATTATTTATTAAAAGAGAAAAAAATCCGTTGAATAGAGTCATAGACATACATAAAACCTCTTGAATTTAAGGACTCACGATTATGTATATACACAATCTATACAGAGAAAGTAATAACTACGTACCCAACATTTTTATAAAAAGGAAAATGATTTTTATAACTTAAAGCAATTAATTAATCCATATAAAATGTATGTTTTATAACTTATAAGATTATTTTTGAGAATATTTTACCAATGTTGCAAGAAGTTTGTCACTAAAAATATGTAGATAACCCTGTATCAATCATTGAGCAATCATATATCGGATAATTTGATGTGTTCATATGTGTACTTACAGCAAAAAAAGTGGACACTTTGTAGATATTTAATGACATACCATTCCACAAGCTCAAAAATCATAAAATTGAAAACAAGATTTATAAAATTATTGAAGCAATTTCACTAACGTTAAAGAATATCACATATATTTTACAAAAGATATGTTCAATAAATTTCATGTAAAAGACATAGTCATAATGTAATAAGAGATGATCAGTTTACAATCACATGTGATTTTGTAAAGTATCACATGTGAATTACAAAAATATCTCTCCGTCCAAAATTTTAAATACAATCTAGACCATTGATGCTATTGATTCAAAGGTTAAATTAGTTTTTTAGAACTATGACTTAAATATTGACTAAAGAACATTCTTCTATTCTGCAAACCTATATTCTTAATTAAAATTAAAAGTGTGTTAAAAAAATTATAATTAAAAGTCGAAAATAGAAGAATATCCTCTTATTAGCTTTAATCTCATATAATAGAAGTACTACTCTATTAATAGTTTAATACGTACTCTTGTTGAGATTATGGCATTATTTAATACTGAATTAAATTAATCAAGAATAAGTGACTTGAAAAATGAAAAAGAAAAAAAGTTTAATAAGTAAGCAAATAAAAGTAGAAAACTAATTATGGAGTAAATTACAATTTTAATCCTTGTCGTATGATGAATCTTACGCACTTGATCTTTAGATCCGAAAACTTGTGAATTTAGATTCTATTGACCCGATTTCCTTTCATATTAAATCCATCCATATCAATTTTGAATGGATGAAAAAGGTAAAAAATATATAACTAGTTAATAGAAAATCTTATATTCTAATTAAAAGTGTTTCTCTCTCTTCCTAAAATTTCTCTACCAATCACAACCCTTCATTTAAAAAAATAAATAAAAAAAATCGAAATTTGCATAAAATCCTTAAGCCTTGGGGGACATTGTGAAAATTCTTAGGCGGTTTTATAAAATATGTTAGGGGTTTTTATGAAAATGTGAAGGAGTTTTATAAAAATTGTATCTTAGTATAATTAATTATAGGTTGTTTATAAAATATGTTTAATAACTTATTATATAATTTGTTTAGAAAAATAATAATTATATATTTGCCACCGTCTCATTTTTATCTACGTTTTGGTATAAATTTTATTGTAATATGACCCTTTTTTTAAGTAGTATATTTTTGATTGTTTGTTATCCATTAATAGTAGTGGGTTGGTTATTCATAAAACAATTTATATCTTTTTTATATTTATTCTATCTACGTATCATAGTCGATATAATAACTGATTCCTCAGTCTTTCTATAAAAAATATTAAAATTATTATTTTTTTTTAAATTTTGTTTTATTTAAGATAAATTTATATAAAAATAGATAAAATTTAAAACAGACAAAGGTTCATCAATCAATATAAGAAATTAAAGAATTATATATATATATATATATATATATATATATATATATATATATATATATATATAGTTGTTAGAACTATATTATTGTAATAGAATAGGAGTTCAACAATAGTTGAGGGTGCTTATTGTAAATATACCTTATAGGTATATAAGTCTTGTGCTACACAAGGAAATGCAAGGATTGTCTCACAATGAATGGCTTAACTATGTGTTTTGTAAGGTGAAATGAGATTCTCTCTCAACCTATCATAGTTATATATTGCAATCCTTCAATCTAAAAAAAAACTTGTTAGGGATAAACAAGAGGTAGAATGAAGGATTGCGATATGTAACTATGATAGGTTGAGAGAGAATCTCATTTCACCTTACAAAACACATAGTTAAGTCATTCATTGTGAGGCAATCCTTGCATTTCCTTGTGTAGCACAAGGTTTATATACCTATAAGGTATATTTACAATAAGCACCCTCAACTATTGTTGAACTCCTATTCTATTACAATAATACAGTTCTAACAATCTCCCCCTTTGGAATGGAATAGGAGTTGTAGAATTAAAATGAACAGGAGTCTTGATCTCTTCAGCATCTTGAGGGTCTTGTGCTTATTGTCTTGTAGCGCTCCAGTAACCTAAGGCATTGATCGCCTTCGGTTATATAATCAATTTAGCATATAGAGGTTTTCAGCATCTGGATCCTTGAGCATTGGTAGCATCAGCGGAAGCATATAAGGATTCATCAACAGGAGAGAGTATGTTGCTTACTCCCCCTAGAATCACAAACGTGGAAACCCTCCCCCTACAATGTTGCTCTCGATCCTTGAAGATAAAATTGGGGCGAGAATTAATTTTTACTTTCATCTAAGTATACTTTCATCTAATTACTTCTCCCCCTAGACTGAATACCTCGTACAATATGTCTCATGCAGTAACCAACTGAATAAATCTTTATATCTCCCCCTCATGATGTCCAAAGTCTTTACTGATTATCATGAAAAATGTTCAGTTGTGAAGTATCAGTCTATTACTTCTACCACTTGTGAGCCAAAATGGATTGTTGAGGAGTAATGTAGATCAGAAATGAATACATCAACCAAATCGAAAATCTGAGAAGTCTCGTACAAGAGTATCAACCTAGTCCGGATCACAACAAGTGACAAAGAGAACGAAAAACAAGTGGATGCAAACGAACTTGGGACGGATAAGGATTCTATAGTAAGAAATAAGCGTTAAGGAACACAAGGAGCTGAAATCATATTCAAGCCTTTTCAACCTGTACGACTATAGAAAAGGTGACTTTGAACGCATAACGTGAACAGGGAGTCGGATACATCCTTATTCGAAAGCACACAAAAATCTATCAAACTCTTCGAAAACATGAAGTAAACGGATGTTGGTCAGGACAATCAAGTATCGATACAAGAATTCTGAAAGATAATAGTGAATTATGAGAATTCAGAACTGACTGATAAAAGACTACCAAGATTAAAGAAACAAGGAATGGATGGCCAAAATCTGGTTTTGAGACCAGATATTGGTGACACTAAGAAAGAAGAACCAAAAATCAGTTTGGGAAAGGGCAGGATGACTAGACATAGGGTATTAGGAATTAAGTACATGGTAGTAATGACCCAAAGCTAACCCAAATCTAGAAACATCTGAATGATAACTGAAACTTTGAGAACTCCTGACTCAGTCAAAAAATCCAAACACTTGACTTAGGAATCAGGGTGGCAAGATAAATTAGTCAGCACGACGACGGGGTTCGGGGGCAGCGCCCCTGATAGCGGGGTCCAAGGGGTGGCAACCCCTGGCGGGGTCTAAGAGGCAGAGCCCCTGGCTGGGGTCGAGCTGCCAGGTCAGCGCTAAATTTTTTGAAAATGAAGAATATCGCTATATCAGAAAATGCATTTCGGATGAAAATTTTGAAATTTTGAGTGAAAATTGCAAGTCTAAAAAACCTGTTAGACCAAGTGAATTGAATCGCGTGCGATTGGATTATTGCATGCGATTGTATCTGGTTGAATCGCGTGTGATTGGTTTATAGCATGCGATTGTATCAGGTTGAATCGCATGCGAATGGTTATCAGGTTGAATCGCGTGCGAATGGTTATCAGGTTGAATCGCGTGCGAATGGTTTATAGCATGCGATTGAAATCCAGTGCGGCTGATATAACCTAAACTTGGCCAAAGTCAACTCGATCGCGTGCGATAGCCCTATAGTGTGGCTGATAGATCATGGATGCGGCTAATAGCTCATGGATGCGGCTGATAGAGAATGGATGCGGCTAATAGCTCATGGATGCGGCTGATAGAGAATGGATGCGGCTGATAGGGTCTTAGAAGTCACTATCAGATCTGTTGACCTTACTCTGAATAGTGTCTACCCACTTGTACCTGATTTGATCTTGACTTGTGCAAGTTCCACACTCAAACTCAAACACCCATACCAACACTTGATTTCACACACAAACACCAAATTTTTGGTGTTTTTATCCTTTTTGAAATCAAAATCCCAGATCTGAAGTGTTCTTCAATTTTCCAACTGTTCTTGACAAAATTTCAGAAATCTTCAAACTTGAGCAGATTAAAATCGATTTTCTTGTGGTTGATTCAAGTAACATTTTCAACCATTTCTCTTTTAAAATCCGAACCAAACCCACGTAAAAATGATGACTTTGAAGATGAAACAATAAATTCAAGGCATGAACAATATACCCGAGAAAACTTCGATTTTTCTTCTTTTTCGTGTATAGAACAGTTGAGTTTACCTTTTTCGATCAAAGAACAGTAAAAGTTTCTCGATTCTCCAACGATAACCCCTATTTTCAGATCATAAATAGCATCTTGAGTTGAAAACCCGTATGATCATCCCTTTTTTCTTCGATGAACAGCCCCTTTGATCTTCAAATCTTGATTTGTTGATGATAACACCGATAGATCTTCACTCCTTTGGCTCTGATACCACTTGTTAGGATTAAACAAGCGGTAGATTGAATGATTGCTAAGATAACTATGATAAGTTGAGAGAGAATCTCATTTCACCATACAAAACACATAGTTAAGCCTTACATTGTGAGGCAATCCTTACATTTCCTTGTGTAGCACAAGGCTGATATACCTATAAGGTATATTTACAATAAGCACCCTCAACTATTGTTGAACTCCTATTCTATTACAATAATACAGTTCTAACAATCTCCCCCTTTGGAATGGAATAGGAGTTGTAGAATTAAAATGAACATGAGTCTTGATCTCTTCAGCATCTTGAGGGTCTTGTGCTTATTGTCTTGTAGCGCTCCAATAACCTAAGGCATTGATCGCCTTCGGTTATATAATCAATTTAGCATATAGAGGTTTTCAGCATTTGGATCCTTGAGCATTGGTAGTATCAGCGGGAGCATATAAGGATTCGTCAACAGGAGAGAATATGTTGCTTACTCCCCCTAGAATCACGAACGGGGAAACCCTCCCCCTACAATGTTGCTCTTGATCCTTGACAAAATTTGGGGCGAGAATATGACTTGCTTTTTCATCTGAGTACTTCTCCCCCTAGACTAAATACCTGCTAAAATATGTCTCAAGCAGTAATCAACTCAATCAATATAAGAAATTAAAGAATTATATATATATATATAGTGGAGGGTTCATTTGAGAACAACTGTTAGTGCAAAAACCGTGAGAACCAGTCTTAGCCCTTTTTTTTGAATTTTCAATTTTCAATATTTATGTTAGGGGTGTTCACGAGGCGGGGCGGGGCGGGTAGTAGAATTTTTGTAAACCGCCACTGCGGGGCGGGTATCTAGTTTTAGAAACCGTAACCGCCCCGCGAACAGCGGACCCGTTGTGCGGGTACTCGAAGAAAGGCGGGCATCAACGGTTCGGGTTACAGGTACCCGAATTTTTTTTCATTTTTGCTATTTTCAACAAGATTAGGTTTATAATAAAACAATACGGTTGAAAGAAGTTTCGATAATGAATAAATCACTAGTAAAAATCAAACAGATCTTCAATGAGAGCATCATAAAAACAAAATAACGATATAATCGAAGTTGACACGGGCGATCGATTTCGGTGTATCCATGTTAAACTCTCAATCATAGCATGATTGCAAATCTCGATATAGAAGCTAAAAAAAGAAGAATGGGGAGACGGTGGGGGCTAGTAGAGATAAGTTAAGTAGTTTTGAGGATTTTAAGTTTTCATATGGCTTTTGTTATTATATATATATATATATATATATAAGTTAAAAGCATACGGGGCGGGGCGGGTACCCGCGGATATTGAATTTAAAAAACCGTACCCGCCCAGTGTTTAACGTGTACCCTAGTTTTCTAGTTTTTTCGGGTAACGGGTTATGCGGGTATCGGTTTTTTCGGTTTCGGTTCATACGGGGCAGTTCGGTTTTTCGGTTTTTTTGAACACCCTAATTTATGTGACGACATTCTTTTATCAATCATTGAAACCATGAAGTCATTAATACACTCGACATCTTTATTTTTGGGAGTCAAAATTGTTCTTTCCTGTAAAAAAATTATATCATAAATTCCCTACATGCACCCTGCCACGCTCTATCATTCCACGCTCTCTATCCATGAATTTCCCATATCCAAATAACGGCTAAGATTGGTTCTCACGGTTTTCGCACTAACAATGGTTTTCAAATGAACCCTCCAATATATATATATATATATATATATATATGATTCTTTAATTTTTTATATTGATTGATGCACCTTTGTCTGTTTTAAATGTTATATATATTTATATAAATTTATCTTAAATAAAACAAAATTTTAAAAAAATAGTATTTTTAATACTTTTATCGAAAGACCGAGGAATAAGTTATTATATCGACTATGATACGTAGATAGCATAAATATAAAAAAGATATAATTTGTTTTATGAATAACATACCCACTACTATTAATGGATAACAAACAATTAAAAATATACTACTTTAAAAAAAGCATCATCAACCCTCTTCCAAAAAAATCTCCACCAATCACAACCCTTTATTTAAAAAAAATTGAAAATTCCAACATGATTAAGTCATAATTGCTTCAAATACTTCAAATACTTAAGGGAATTGTTATGGTTTAAATATATATTGTTAGGGGTTTAAATGTAATTGGAAGGGTTTAAATGTAAATTGTTAAGGGTGGTATATGAAATATGTGAGGGGTTGTTAAGAAATTTGTATATTAATTTAATTAATTATAAGTTGTTTGAAAATTATGTTTAATAAGTTCTAATATATTTTGTTTTGAGAAAAACTAATTATGTAATTGTAATTGGCTCATTTTTATCTATGTTTTGATATAAATTTGATCGGAATATCAGTTTTTTCTAAAAATCAGTATATTTTAATTGTTTTATCCGGCGAGAGCAACGTGTAGGTAATTATTGTTTATTTTATTCGTCTTTTATATTTATTCCCTCTACATTATATAATCGATATAATCACTGATTTATTGGTTTGTCGATAAAAAAAATAAAAATATATACTATAACCAACGGTTAATGACATAAACTTGTTTATAAAACTACCACTTAGAGCTTTTTAAACTTGATTGTTAGTTGTGACTAAATAATCCTACAGAAAATATACTTCTACATAATTATTGGGTAGTGAAACAACTATAATGTTAATGTGTTTTGTAACTACACATACAACTTTGAATTATATATAAAAAATCTAATTGTCTAAGTTTTCTTATTTTTAATTAATAACTTGCTACATAAAATAAATGTTATTACATGGATATTTGAAATTCAGTGCTATCTTGTGTTTTCAATTATATTTAATTGAAAAATAAATTACACTTAAACGATTTACGTACGTATTGACATAATCTATTCTATGTTAAAATCTTATTTTTATGTGATCTAATTTGTGTATACTAAAATGTATGTCATCATTATTTAACTTCTAATGAATTTAGCTTACAGTTTCAAAGATTTAAATATATTCGGCTAATAAAAAAGTCTTTACAACACTTGATATTATAACATCAACACTAATATTATAGTTATGGCTTTACAATGTCGGGATAAAGCTCCATCACGAGAAACACATTAATATTATACTAAAACTTTTAGACGTGTAATGTAACTTTATATTTCTTAAAAAGAGTATATTATAAGAAGTACTAAAACACACGTTTTCACTCATGGACAGTTATATGTGACGGTTTCTTGAGTGAAGAGTAAAGAGGGGTTAAAATTTTTAATTTGCGATGATTAAGGAAACCCTACTAATAAAACTATGAATGTTATTTATAAGGAGATTTAAAGAAAATCTAATGATAATCTTATGTATGAATTTTAAAATTCTGTAATGATTATTCATTTCTTACAAGATTTTATATTCATATGTATGTTTTGTAATTATTTTTACTATACGTCTTAATACTCTTTAAAACTATATAAATATAAAATTGACTAATATCATCCAATTTGATACACGGGTCGCTTAGCTAATCAAAAAATATAAGAAAATCACTCTTCCCTAATCTCTTTCACTGAAACACACACTCTCTCCTAATCCTTTTCCAACTCTCTCTCCCCCTCTCTCTCTCTTTTATAATATGTGCAACTTGAAAACATATAAAAGTAAATAAAAACTTGAATAGAAATATTTTGTCTCAAAATCTCAAGCGCTTATATTTTAATTTAGAAAAGACTACAACCCGCGACTTTAATAATGATATAATTTTTAATAAGGTGCACAAAATCCCTAGTCTTGTCCACTAGAAGCCTTGTTGCCATTACGCCAGAAAACTAATTATCAACAAAATAAATGAGCTAAAAAATTCACTGATCAACTTAATAAAGCAATTGAAATATTATAATCAGCAAGCAACTTACAAGATAATAAAAATGTGACTTCGGTGTCACAATCATCTCGAATATAATATACCACCATATTGTAACCATGCCACTGAGGCTACATAATGTCACTCAGGTTATCAGAATGCCACTCAGGCTATTAGATTGCCACTCAAGCTATTAGGTTGACATCCAAGCTAATAGATGGCCACTCAGGCTGTTATATTACCACTCAAGTTAATAAGTTGTCACTCGGGCCATCATCACAACATAAGAAACATCTCACGTGATCACATAATACTCAAAATGCACAATTAAAGAACATATCAAATATGTGGTCCCTGACAACCGGTAGTCCCCGACTACTTGTAACGACGTGGTTTTTGAAAATTCACACGTTTTTTTTACTCGTAGTGGCGGAAATATTAATTTCCATCATTAATTATAAATAGAATTCAATCGTCATAAATATCGTCTCAAAAATCACTATTTTACCAAGCAGTCAAATCGTCATTAAATTATTTTAAACATTCATTTATAAAAATATCCGCAAGTCGGCATAAATTAAAGCAGTCTTAAAGTATCACTACCCAACAACACTCATGTAAGAGTCACATTTTGAAAATAACCTGCACATGTACGAGACACATTTTAAGAAACAAATGTCATCTTACGCCTCGTGAGTCAGCTTAGGTAACAAAATCATTCATTAAAATATAATAAACAGCTTTAAGTTTATAATAATACCCAACCCAACCCACCCGCATATCATCATATAACCCCGCATGGTCATGTATCATCATTAATATAATTAGTTACATCATATAACATCATTAACATCATATACATCATTTACACATCAATATGCATCGTTATACATCTCTAATCATCATCACTACCATCACATTTATTTGGCGTCTAACCATCACGTGACATCACTACCTCAACCATATGCATGCCTAGCAACCATAAGGATTCCAAGGTCCACCCGCACGGGCACCACGTGGGTGCTCGGTGATTGCTAAGTCCCGTTGTGCATCCGCACTTGCAGAGGTTCACTGTGGGTGCCCAAAAAGTTTGTCACCAATGTGGTGTCATGCGCGTTGACCTTATCATCGTCGGTCAAACACCACTCCAGTTTATGAGTACACCATGTGTTGATGAGGTTGTCTAGAAAACAACAACTAATTATCACTGTGCTAGCAAGACCTAGAAGACACATTATCCCAACTAGACATCATCTCTATATCTTAGGAGTGTGTCTACCCCCACCCTCAAGATATCATATCATCATATTAAAACATCATATTCATCCTTAAAGTGCATCATTTAATCATCATTAATAAATTAAAAAATCGTAATCAATCGTAAAAAGTTATATAATCACACATGAACATCTTAAAGGGCATCACAAAAATCGTTAAGACTTTCGAAAACAATTTTGTCTTCCTACTTGGTTTGGAAAAGTACTAAACATGCCTCGGGTCTATAAAACTCGTAGTCGTCACCCAAAATCGCAGCACGGTCGAACCGGTTCACACGTCACCCTACGACCAACTTCTACACAAAAATCACTGGATTGCAAAACAAGAATCACACTTGTATGAATCGCGAACTACAATCACAAAACACCATGATTTTCGGTTCCCCATTCGTAAATCTTCAATAAAATGAAGGAATTGCAAAACCCCTCAATTTGCGATTCACCAATCGCATAACTCCTCATTTTGTGATTCGCCAATCACAAAACTAGTTCACAAAATTGAATCGCAAAAGTCCTCAATTTGTGATATCCCCAATTTCTGATTTACCAATCACAAAGATGGATTCGTAAAACCTCTTCAATTTGCGATTCATCAATCGCAAAACTCCAAAAATCTCAGTTTGTGATTCGGAATCACAAATTAGCCTAATTTTTAATCCATCAATCACAAATCACCCAAGGTCAATTCGCGATTCAAGAATCACAAATTACTGTAATTTTCAATTCACCAATCACAATTGACTAGAATCACAAAATAACACTCAATTGCAAAAGTACTTAAAAACCAAATTGCAAACCCTTATTCTCAAGTCAATCGCAAATTAGAAGGAACCATAGTTAGCAATCACAAAACTTCTACAATCACAAAACAAAGGTTAGCAATTCACCTATTAAATCACAAATCATCTTCTAATAAACGTTAATTTTCAACTATTTCATTTCCCTATTAAAATTCATGAATCATGCATCTAAACAACCTTAGTTCATCCTTAACACTTTCTAATCACCCATTTAATCAATTTACTAACATAACTCACTCAAAATTCAAAACCCCTTCTCGGTCCACGAAAGTGTCAACATGCATATATAACCATTCAAGTTTTGTTCCTTTCATCGTCATAATTTTAATATAATATCTTGCATCATTTAAAGTCTATACATTACAACCCCAATCCTTACAAAATCAACTTGAGATTATTAGCACCTAAGTATGTGTGTGTATATACATATACTTCGTGAGCCTTCACTGCCCCGTTATGTAACTTACCTTATATATATATATATATATATATATATATATATATATATATATATATATATATATATATATATATATATATATATGTAAAAGTTCAAACGAGAACTATTTTTCGTACGAGAACTGCGAGAACCAATCTAAGTCGTCCAATTCCTCCTCTTTTAATGTCATCACTCACCCATGAATTCATCACATTCACCCTGCCACATTTGATCCTCCCACGCTCTACATTCATGAATTCAACTTATTAAATCAACGGCTAAGATTGGTTCTCGCAGTTGTCGTACAAAAAACAGTTCTCATTTGAACCCTCCTATATATATATATATATATATATATATATATAGGGTAAGGTTCCAATAGAAACAGTCTTAAAATGCGCGACGGTAGAAACACTACATGTTGCCTACAAATCACTGCATCTTATCTACAAAACCGCTGCATCCGGCTTAAAATTAGTGCATCATGTTTAAAAACATACAATCTTCTTAAAACTATTACATCTTGAATGAATGAATCAATTATTACCCATTTAAAATACCACTGCATCTTGTTTAAAAACACTGCATCCGAATAAAAATTTATTGCATCTATAACCTAACACATTTGACTACAATTTCAAAAAATAAATCCTAAAAAGGGAAACAAGAAACTAAATTTATATCTAGGTTTCCAGACTAAATTAAGTTTAAAAAATAAATTGCAAAATTCTTATGTTGGCCGTTTGCACCGTGCGAACGTTCGCAAATATCTTCGTTATATATATATATATATATAGGGGATGGTTCATGCGAGAACCGTTGTTAGTGCGAGAACCGCAAGAACCAATCTCCGCCTTTCCTTAGATATGGGAAGTTTCATGGATGGTGAGCGTGGAGGGATAGAGTGTGGCAGGGTGCATGTGAGGAATTCATGAGTTGACAATGACATTGAAAGAGGGGGAATCAGACGGCTCAGATTTGTTCTCGCGGTTCTCGCACTAAGAATGGTTCTCGCATGAACTTTTTCATATATATATATATATATATATATATATATCTGGTGGGGATATTGTAAGATGCAAATAATTATAAGATGTGTAAGAGTAATTGTGAACCATTAGATCTCATAAAAAATAAACAAAAAAAAGTCAAAACTTGTTTACTTATAACGGTCAATTAAACAAGAGTTAGGGGTAAATCAGGAAATTCAAAACACTTAATAACTCCTAAAATTGTTTCACCTCCTAAATTCACGCCAGCTTCCAAAACAAGATCGATTCACAGCTCGGATTAATAAAAAAATGATGAATTACATGGTATTTACTCAGAATTTAAAACTGGGTGATACAAAACAATTTATCATAAAAAAACTAATGATCATCAGTAATTTTCAGATAAAATATAATTTTGGTCACGCAAAAAACCCATTATTTTCGTCAAAAAATTTTGAACCACGTACAAAATTGATGATCACCATGCATTCTCAGTAGAACTCGTCATTCAAAACCATTTGTTGTTGGTCAGAATTTAAAACAAATTTGGTGAACATAAATTTCAAGAAATCCATTCTATTAATACTTAAAGATGAACAATTTAGACTTGCAGCAAACTAGAAAGATTTGTTGATTAATTCTTGTTTCAATATTGATGAGCCAATACAGGTTATTAAACACATGCAATCACAATTATAACTTGATGAACAAGGAAGAAAACTGATGCTTAATTCTCCATCGAAACAGGAGATATCAACATAAAAATTGTATTCACAAATTGATGAACATAAATAGAAATCGACAATATATGAATTCGATTTCAAAAACTGATATAAATCAATTTCAAAATCTATTCAAATAGTAACAATATATACATTTAGTTTTAACTTACGTCAATACTGATCTCAAAATATCACCAAGCAAAGAAAATGATGAACCAAAAACGGAATTGATGAATGACA
This sequence comes from Pulicaria dysenterica, assembly GCA_947179395.2. Taxonomy (NCBI): domain Eukaryota; kingdom Viridiplantae; phylum Streptophyta; class Magnoliopsida; order Asterales; family Asteraceae; genus Pulicaria; species Pulicaria dysenterica. The sequence continues at coordinate 17,361,887 of OX359293.1, read as the reverse complement.
TTAATACAAGAGTTGGATACACTGATGAAGACAAACATGATTAGCGATGGTTGTTGCAAGATATCAGAATTCACCCTTGGAAAACTCGTATCGATGAACTACTAATGCAGAGGCCAGTGATTTGAACCAGAAAAGGTTCAAATGTTTGCTCTTATATTGACGGGTTGATTGTCGACTACCGATGCGGAGAACGGTGATTGTCGATGGTTTCTTGAAATCAAACTTCACTCTTTATAGTTGTTCTCTCCATGAAACATATTTACTCTTCAAAAGGAGAGAAAGGAACGGCAGTGCCTGCGTCGGTGGTAGCCGACATTTATAAGCGGATGATTAGAGACGACGGAAAAAACCGTAGACGAACTTACATTGGTGGAGGCAATTAAAATGTGGCTGTGGTTTCAGTGATGGTGGTCGATTACAGGCTCATTCGTGGTGGTGGGGAATCGGAGGAAGGCGATGGTTATAATATCCATGGTCGACTGTGTTACTAATGAAAGTAGTACGTTGTTTGGGATATTATCCATTGTCGGCGGTGGTGGACATAACATAGGGGAGAAAGGAGATAACATGGGAAAATAACAAGGGCACATAGTGGGGAAGGCAACAATGAACTCCGGCGATGAAAGGTTGTATTTTGGTGTTAGTAAAGGCATGTCTCAATTGTGGAGCAATCTCCCTTCTCTATTAAAAATCACAGAGAATGAAAATCAAGAAAAAGGAGACAAAGATTTGATAAGCAATCAATAAAATAATTAAAGAAGCAATAAAGTGGGAGAGAAGGTGAATATACGGTTAGCAAAATTATAGGGAAAATGGTTGAACACAATTACACACCCACTTAATTAGTCAATGTTGCTTAATATATCAAATGAGAAAATTACTTAAATTCCCCATGTGTACTAATGCCACATGTCATCCTAATCTTGCATCTTACACATCTTACCAATATTCACATCTTACCAATATATATATATATATATATAGGTAAAAGTTCCAACGATAACTGTTTTTCGTACGAGAACTGCGAGAACCAATCTCAGCCGTCCAATTCCCTCTCCTTTAATGTCATTGCCCACCCATGAATTCCTCACATGCACCCTGCCACACTTGATCCCCTCCACGCTCTACATCCATGAACTTTCCATATTCAAGGAACGGCTAAGATTGGTTCTCGCAGTTCTCGTACGAAAAACAGTTCTCGTTTGAACCCTCCCCTATATCTATATATATATATATATATATATATATATATATATATATATATATATATATATATATATATATCGGCTGGAAAAAACAGCCCCCCACCACAAATTCTTTGTATAAAGATCCACCGCCACCTTATACCAAAGGGCTTATAGCCTAGAGTTATATGGTGTTTAGGTGTCCCACAAGGGTGTAGGTTTAAGTATTGTTGTGGACAAAATGGTGTAAATTTAAGATTAGGTTAGAGGGTATGTGTGTTAGTCGTTAAAAAAACCTAAGCATCTGCATGCAAAATCATCTTATAAACATAGTATAACATATATGTTCCTTCTCGGCTGTAACTTCCCAAAACCAGCCCCCCATTTTCGATTTTTACCCATCAAAACACCAACTAAACAAAATATATAATGATCAAGGATGACAAGGAACTTATTTGAAGTTGATTAACCAACAAAAGTTTCAAAAAAACACTCCTTCATGTCACCCTCTTGCTGCCTCTCTTCCCTTCAAAATTTTGGCCAAGAACAATTCACAAAACCACCAACCAATCTTCAAGAATTGATTTTTAGGTAATTGGCAACTCCCTTGTTTCCTAAAAACACAATATTCATTTTCTTAACTGCAAACTTACTTAGCTATCTTTCAACCAATTTAAATTCACACCTCTATAGTTTGAAATCTTACCAAGCCACCACAAAAGTACTACTTCCATAAGAAAATATAACCACCAAATAAATATACATAAATCTTGAATCATAACTTATATCGTAAATATTGTCATTTGATAAAAATCCTAAAGGATAATTGTTACTAAACTCCAAATAAACATAAATGAACACTACTACAAAATTGACTTTCAGCCCCGCCCATTCAAACCCGATTATAGTAAAAAGACCAAAAAACCGGGGCTAAAAGGTGTGCTTCCAGGTAAAAAATAGTGGAGCGAGATTCAACCCCGGTTTATTATTAAAAAACCGGGTCTGAAAGTTTCAAATCTTTTAACCCCGGTTGCTTAGTGAAAACCCGGGACTAAAAAGTGGTGCCAAAAGTGCGCGTGCCTACTCATACGGGATTTAACCCCGGTTTTTTTAACATAAAACTGGGTCTAAAAGTTTCAAACTTTTAACCCCGGTTTCTTTAATAAAAAACCGGGGTTAATTCCCGTGTGAGGAGCAGCCACATTTTTTACACCACTTTTTAGTCCCGGTTTCTCACTAAGCAACCGGGGTTAAAAGTTTTTGTTCTCCCGCCTAAACCCTAAAAATTGCTAAATGTTTTTGATTTACTCCCTCCACCAAAGTTACTCACATACGTACGTACATACGGTTTCACAAAATTCCCACAATCTTCACCAAAAAATATCATTTGGCTTTTGATTCTACGCTTCCTGTTTTGTCTTAGTTTTCATTTCCACTTCACAAAAGGTTTGAAGGTTTTGTTTTCAGGTTACGATTTCATTCCCTTTTCACCAAAAACTGCCGATTTCTGATGCTAAATCTCGAAGGTTTCGAAGGTTTCTGTTTTTTGTTTCGGAGTTGCTGAATCTCGAACGCTGAAGGTTCTGATTTTTGAAGGTTCTCGATTGCTGGAGGTTTTGAATCTCAATTGGGTATGTTTTTTTAAACCCTAAGCCCTAAATTCTTTTATACATTTAGCATAATGTTAATATACGTGAACAAAACGAACAGCTTGAAATCGATTGGGTATGTTTTTTTAAACCCTAAGCCCTAAATTCTTTTTAAACCATACACGCGTATACAAAATGGCTAGAGATTTATGGTCTTATTTATTCAAATACAACTCGTGCAACTTTCATGGTGGTTGACTCCAATGATACCGCCAAGGAGGTACCCAAACAATCATTCTTCTCTAACTGCTTGCATCTCTTCCTGAATTTTTTCATTTGTTAAATTGTATACATTCATGACTTGTAAAATGCTCTATTGCACTTTTATGTATTAGTTAATGCAAAAGTGAGTAAAAACCCACTAAACCACTCCACCTATTAACATGTACATTATATTAACATGACGAAAAATGTGAAATTTCTTATAAATGCATATTCTGTTAGCAATGTAGCTAGACATTTTAGTTATACTTTTCCCTCTTATTGCTTACACAGGCAAACATAAAAATGTTAGCTAATCTGGGAGTTGGTTCAATGGCTGGTAAACTTTAAATTACTTTAACACAATATGGATAAAGATTGAATGGTTCAAATATGTTGTTTATTAACATTAGCAAGAACGTCGAGTAAACATATCTTTATTTTGCATTTTTGCGAAATGTGCCTCCATCCTTTAACCTAATTTATTTGTTAAATTATCTTCTAAGAGTAGATAACAAGAAAGTATATATGATTGTTAATTGACTACTTTGACCCGTAACCAACTCACCCATTTTGCTATTAATTAGGCTTTACGGCTAGAATAACTTTGTTGTTAAAATGGGTCATGTACAAAGCTATTGGTGATATGAACTAAACTTCTTTTTGTTGTATTAGAACATATGGAGCTCATTTTTACTTCTTTTGTTTATGTTGATAGTTTGTGAAGCTATTCTAGAAGAATTCAAATGATGGAGCATATTCAAGTCTACAAACAAACAATTGGGCTACTACTTTGTTTTGATTCTTTCATTAGATTGATGGTATTGTTTAGGTAGTTAATATTTACTATTATGTCGTTGTATAATCACGGTAGTATGTTACAAGTTAGAAAATTAAAGACGGTTTCTTGTAGTTATTATTGAATTTAAAAGTTGTTTAATACTGTATAGTTTGTCGTTATTTTAATTGCAATGGTTTATTTTGTATAGTGATATTGTTTTGTAGCTAAATGTGTTATTTTTTGTCAATAAATATAAGCAGAAATTATTGAAATTAATTGTTTAAAAATTATTTTTTTAAAATTTTTTAAGTATTCAGACTTGGTTTTTTAGTTAAAAAACCGGGGTAGAAAATGTGTTTCAGACCCGGTTAAAGATATTTAGCCCCGGTTTTTTGAAAGGGATTGAAGACTATTTAGCCCCGGTTTTTTAACCGGGGTTGATTCCCTACATTTAGTCGCCCCCCTTTCAACCCCCTCTAAAACCGGGGTTAAATGTCCTAAACAACCGGGGCTAAATGTTGTTTTTGTAACCATATTTATCAATACATTACTAAAGTGATGCGTAAACGAATCGCATTTATTATTTAATATCCGTAAGTGTATATAATAAATTCTTTATTTCAACCATCATTGATTATTTTTAATTATATATCTATGCGTATAGACCCTTTAAACGTGGCCATGACACTATTGGAAGTCAAATCGACTTCTTCAGCATCATCAGGTAATTGCATTGACTAATAATTTGCCACATTGGCCATCTTTGTCATATATCATCTAGTATCATCCATCATTATATAATATCATCACATACACTCATTATGCACACATACATCAAACAAATAATCACATCAACTCACACAAGTACTTCACATATAGTCACACCAGCGTATACAACACTTCACATATAGCCACATGGGCCAACACTTAATGTAGCCTCATTAGTTTCATCATCTTATCAATTTGTGAGTATAAACTACATATACACACTTTCATCATATCTAAATATTTCATCATATTTTGGTGTGTGTGTGTAACCATCACTTATTTCTTCTCAAATCATTTTCAGAATACGACACATGACATATTAATTATGAGTAAATATACATAAATATACACTCTTATCATCTATCTCTCCTTATTGTACTCTACTCTTTCGTTATTACATATCCTCATTTACTTGTATATTTTAGCTCAGCTACACATTCTCTTCTTATAAAATTTCCCATACTCTGTTTAATCTTTAATACGTCTCTTCACCATAAATAAATAGACTCTTAGTCTCTCACTGCACTTGAATAGTATTAGTTATTCAATATGTTGGTACATATACTCATGTCTTTATTTTACTCATCTCTTTCTTCGTACTACAATTTATCATCCACTGTTTAGTAGTTTTATAAACTATATGCACTTTACATTTAATTCTCTTCTCATAATCTCTAATAAATTTATGTATAAACATATCATCTGCATATTATATAATTAGTCCACTTATCAAGGTTGCATGCAATTCACCTATAATTTTAAAACATAGAAATTGTAGTTATTGTCGATTAGTAAACTCTAAGTTACTCACCTACATTCCTAAGTTTTCCAATAACTTCTTTCAGCTTTTTCAAATCCTCAATCATCCTAAATAAGGACAACATATTAAAACACATCTTAATTAAAACACAAAACTAACTCATGATCCAATAGGGTAGACATGTCCTGTGTCAACCCTACACGGCATGTGTCTAAAGCTACACAGCTTATGTTAAGCCCTACATAGTTTGTGTCAACCCTACATGGCCTGTGTCTCAAGCTACACGGCTTGTGTTAAGCCCTACACTGTCTGAGTCACCCTACATGGGCTATGTTCAGCCTACACGGCCCGTGTTTAGACCTACACATCATGTGTTACCTTACATGGCTTGTGTTCAGCCTACATGGCCTCCCACAACCTACATGGCCCGTGTTCATACCTACACAAACTGTGTTACCTTACATGGCCTCTTACATGGTCTCCTTCAACCTACACGACCCGTGTTGGCCTATGAACAACTTATAATTTTAAGAAAACTCAATTTTAACTTAATCAACGACATGCAATGACATATAACTCACTACTAGAAAAACAGACATCAGAAAGGGATTTCCCACAACTAAATTCAGTGGGAAAATTTTTTAACGGATTTCCCACGGATTTGAGTCTACAGACACTGTTATTCATTTCCCACATATTTCCCATAAATTTCCCACTGTTTTGAAACGAAAATATTCCGACGGAAAGTTGTTGCAAATTTGTATAATTTTCCCACGGATTTTCAACAAACTTGAGTTTAAAATCACATGTAATGATTACAAAGGGATTTCCCACGGATTTGCAATAGATTTGAGACATGAATAATCCGTATGAAAGTTGTTGGAAAAGTCGTATAAATTTCAACGAAAAAATTTCCAACCGAATTGAGTATGAAAACCTAATGTAAGAATTAAAGAGCGATTTCCCACATATTTCCCACGGATTCCGAACAAGGAGAATACTGTGGAAATGTTGTTCCAGATATGTATAACTTTCCCACTAATTTTCCACAGAATTGGGTAAAAAGTAACCATTAAATAGTAAATCTCATTGATTTATAACCGAATTGAGTACAAACCCAAAGTTAACCATTAATGACCACTAAGCGTACTAAGCTTTCAACTCGACTTTTATATGATACTAATATAACCAAATTTGATATACTTATTGGTCAAACAATGTCATATTGTTCATGAAGGTGATTAATTATAATCAATATTGGTCAATTACTATATTACTTTAAACCAAATAGGTTAATCATTACCAATATTATTGAATCAAATGCACAACCGGTTCAAACAAGCCATTCATAATGATTATTGATCGTAATTGATTCACAGGTCATGATATGTACGTATATAAACCGACTAACACATGATTTTAATCGCTTCTTGTTACACATGACAACCCATATTACTAAAGATCTTATTTAAAATCACAAGCCGAGATCTCATATAACACTTATGATCCATCAAAAACAATTACATATCAATATGACATAAAACTTGTTAAAAGAATATAAATCTTATATTTATAACACATATTTTTAGTTATCTTTTTATTTATAATTTAACAAAAAAGTTAGTATAATTGAAAAAACAAATAAATTTAATAATATCAATTAATAAATATAAGTTAAGAAAGTAAAAGAAATTACCTAAATTTTTCACTTTCCCACCATTTTTCACCTTCCCCCCAAAATTTCTCCCATTCTAACCCAAACCCTTGTCTCAAAAATTCCAAATCAAACGTACTTACATCCCCTTGTCCAAAAATCCCAAATCAAATATACAACCCTTGTCTTTGTGTGAACCATCTGCTCAAAATTTCTCAAAATCGAACAGCCTTTTTCCCAAAATAGATGCCCATCGACATCTAGATCATTCTCTACTTGTATCTATACTAAATCGATAGTTCTCTCCTCACAGCTTCTCAATCGGTTCTCTCCTCACCCAATCTATGGCAGCGATTTTACGAGTTCATCACAAGAACCTATTTTGGTGACCTCTCTCACCAAATAATTGATTTTTTGGCTTCTCACCGGTAACGATTCTGGTAAGAAACTAGTTTATGGCTTTGCTTCGGTGGTGTTTATGCACTTGGCTAAAACTTTTGTTCCAGTTAAGCAAGTTATAATCTGTTATATATTTGTAGCTTCTTTCACCAAATCGACCAACAAGTGAAACCAAAGTTGGAAAGCTTGAACTTGAAGACAAGTATACTTGGGCTTATATTTGAAGTTGAAAAAGGTAATTTCACCAGTCCCACGTTACTCGTTACTTGTAAACTGAGACATTTATTGGTTTTTGTGGCTTTGGATTTTATGGTTTAGTCTTTCAAAAGTTATAATTGTTTGTTTGCCTTACAGTGTTCAATGATTATTGCTATTAGTTTATTATAAATTTATGATGAAGTGTGTTGTTGTGTGTCCTACTATGTTGTATGTGTCTATATAATATGTGTGTGCTGTTGTCTGTGTATAATAAGTGTGTGTTATGATGTATATATATGTTATTGGTAAATGAAATCCATGTATTGCAATGTTCTAAACTGGATGGAACATGTAATTGAATCTTGATTGGTTAGGTTACATATGATTCTTGTTGACAAAGCCAACAAATATCGTGGGGATATTTAAATTTTTTATCTATTATTAGATCTTGAGCCAAATTTTGCATTTGCAGCCTTGAAGTGCCTATTAGATACATTTTTTGTCCATCATCGTGACAGTTGAAAATTAAATCTTACCCATACATATATAGATACGATAGTGTTTTTTACATTTGTGGTCTGCTTGTTTAACAGTAAGCTGTTTGTTTTCTATTTTGTTTATGCTCAGATTTGTATTTTGCTGAACACTATGTACATTGGGTATTTTTAATTATGTTGGTTTATATGTACATTTGGTCATCAACTGAACACACACTCTGTTAATAGACATTGTTGTGTTGCATTCAAATTTAATTTATGTCTTCATATTGGCATATATATATATATATATATATATATATATACAAGTCCATATCAACGTATTTTACATCTTCATTTTAGTTTCTTTGTGGAAGCAAGAACTAGTAAATGTTGATTTTTGTTACTGTATATAGGAAGCATATAAGAGGCGTGTGATTGAGAATATGGGGAGGACACTCATGAACACTCATACGATGCAAACATATGGGAGGAATGTGCGGAAGGGCGTAAGAAAGGGAGATTGTACGGGTCATATAAGCATGCAGATCCAACATTCCTCTTCACTGGCAAACCAGGGTCGTCTAGCAGTGAATCCTTTTGTTGATGCATAAATAAAAGTGCACTCCTTGTTTTGATGATGATAAAAATATTAACATGTGATACTATTGCTTATCAAAAATATTCATATGTTCATATCTATATTCTTCAATGTTAACAAATCTCAAATTGATGATTAAGTGAAGAATAAACAAGTAAAGACTTTGTTTCAACAAGAAAAGAAGATAACAAGATAAAAGTAAACATTCAGCCTTCACGGTCGATCCCACGGTCGACCGTGAATCAACCGTCGCTGCACAGCTCAAAATTCTTAAACATTGTCCTTCTTGAAGTCAGCCGAACTCGTACTCAACAAGTGAAGATGAATTCTTCAAAGCCGATGACGAAGAAATCTACAAACAAGAGTTCGGAAAATATGAGCTTACAAGAATAATAAATTAAACAAGTTTAAGTCTTTTATAAAATCATTTTTATAAAAACTTCTATAAAAATTAACAAACTTTTTATAAAATTCATAAGCTTGGTTGAATTAATACAAGACTTCTTATTTTGGCAAATCCCAAAATATAATACATCTTTGAAACAATACAACACCATATTTAGCAAATGAATCTCTCAAAGAAGAAAAATTCCAACATGCTTTTTGTATTGGTTTTCAAAGTTCTATTTTTGTGTTAAAATTCAAACTTATGAAGTATGGAATCAACCTAACTTTTGCCAAGCTCCTTTTCAGTGAATTTTTATGGTAAAATTGAGTTGTGTGTGGTTTTGGTAAAAGCCCAACGTCTATATTTGAAAGGCTAAAAAATGCTCCAGTACGCTGACGGTTTTAGCCACGGTCGACCGTGGATCGACCGTGAGATCTCTGGACACTTTTTGAGCTTACTTCTTTTTTCTTATTTAAACCAACTCAGACCTCATTCATTACTCAACTCTTGTACAGCAAAAACACAGAAAATATATTCTTATCTTGTGAGCTCGTATTCTTTGATAATTCATCTATCATTCAAGATCAAGAATCAAGCAAGAGCAAAGCTTTCAAAGCGTAAACACTACATCATCTTTCTACATATTTTGTAATAGTGTAAGGATCAACTCTAGCCTTCCAAATTAGAGTGAAGTAAGGATTATCTCTAGCCTATATAATTAGAGAGAAGTGAGGATTAACTCTAGCCATCAAATTAGAGTGAAGCTAGGCTCATCTTAGCCTTGTTTGCAAGAGAGAAGAGTATTTCTTGTAAACTAAAGAGAGAAGTGTAAAGGTTTATCTCTACCTTGAAAAAGAGAAGTTTTTAGTGGAGCAAACTCTTGGTGGGTGATGCCAAGGAGCGGATGTAGTGCAAGTTTGTTAACACTTGCATGAACCACTATAAATCTCTTGTCTTCTAATTGGTGATATCTTTTTACCCTTACTCTCTTTATTTCAAGTATATATATTTGTTGTGTTATAAACTTCAAGAAAAATCTTTTTAACACAACTTACAATTTTTATAAGTGTAAAAATTGGTAAACTAAGTTAAAGAACCTATTCACCCCCCGTGTAGGTTCCAACAATTGATATCAGAGCAAGTTGCTCTAAAATTTTTTGTTAAAATTGTTTTTGAGATAGAACTTGCTTTATAAATATTTTGAGAAAACAATTTTATACAAAAATCTTGAGTTAGATCCATAGACTTAAATGATAACCTAAGTTTGGGGGTTTATATGGCTACTTTACCTATGTTTATTGATTATACATTTTTGGGTTGGAAAGCCTAAATGTTGACATTCTTAAGATCAATAGAGTATGACATGGGTGACTTTATTGAAAATGATCTTGATGAAGATATTTCACAAAATAAACAAGCATTGATATTTATTCAAAGATCTCTTAAGGGAAGTAAATATGAATATATGTGTTCTTACACTTGTGTCAAGAGATTATGGAAGGATATAGATAAACTTGAAGAGCTTGAAGCAAGAAGAAATGAAGAAAAAGAGACATCAAAAGAACTTTCTTGCTTCATGGCTTTTGAAGAAAATAAGGTATCTTTCATAAATGATTCTAGTAGTAAAGACAACTCATACAATTCTTATGTTGAGCTAAAAGATAAATATAATATGTTACTTGATATCAATTCAAAACTCATTTCCAAGATCAACGATTTGAAAAATGTTGAGAATGATAATTTCAAACTCAAAGATCTTAATGAAATCTTGGTCAAGGAAATAAATGAGTTAAGAAAATCATCAAGCGATGAAGGAGGTCTTGAGTTTTCAATTGAAACAAGCAATATATTATCCAGATCTATCAATGTTGTGAACCAAGAGGCAAAAGTAGAAATCCAGGAGCCTCACGGTCGAACCACGGTCGATACCGTGCATCGACCGTCGGCACACTGGAAGGTTGAGAAATTTGGAAAATGCAATATTGTCTTTAGTTCTTCCATGTATATGCCTAAGGTTGCAGGTAATAAACAAATGATGAATTCTTATACTCCAACATCAAGGAATGAACTTAGTTTCAAGAAACCTCAATCGAAAGTGTTTCAAAGATCAAGATGTTCTCATAAAACTATTGATTCTATGAACACTTGGTATTATAAAGGTTTCAAGATAACACAAAGGTGGATCAAAGTAGGTGTCTTTGATACTAACAATCCCGGACCCATGAAAAGATGGGTACCACACATATGAAATATGTTTGAGTTATAGGTTGCATTGGAGGTTGAATATCATTCATGATGCAACTTGAAATATTGTGTGGATGAAAGACTTGGATAACAAATCATCAAGAATAATGTTCTTGAACTACATTTATGAAACATAATCAAGATAAGTTTCTCCTTCACTTATCAAAGCTTTATATGTTAACATCTATGTGTTGAAAGTACCATGAGAACATTTGTGTAGCTACTTGATATATTTAATTATGTTTATTATATCTAGAATTTTATTAAAACTTGGTTTGATATAAAAATAAATAAAGGGTAGCAAAAACATTAATAAAAGACATGAGAAAATATGCTATGTATCATGAAATGCTTTATCAAATATTTTCATGACTTATCAAAATGGTTTAAAGTCACACTTTGTACTAGAATAGTATGATGATATCTTAGGAACTACTTGGATTTGGAAACTTTATAAAACACATCATTTTAATTGAAGTCTTGATGATCATTCAAGTAGATACATATTATCAAGACGTCATTTATATGTGTAACAATTGAAAATTTTCCTAAGATATTCTAATAAAAATGTGTGTGAAAATAATTATTTAAATTTGTCATGAAAATCGAAAAGTATTGATATAAAAACTTAATCTTAAATAACTAGTATTTTATTAGTAATGTAGAAGACATAAAAAAAAATACTTATCATATGCTTAAATGTCTTGCAAAGCTCAATCCATACTCATGTGAAATGTTTTTTTTATTGAGTTACAAAGTTGAAATATACGGTACTATCATGACATATTAATTATACTCATATCATTAGGACTTGTGCTTTAAATCATACAAATTTAACTTGAAGTCCTTCTTGATATATGATAGAAAAACATTAAACTATCTTGAAGATCATTATATATCAAATTTGTAAAAATTGATAGTTGATTAATTGTGAAAATAATTCTAGATGTATGATTTCATAAAGTTAGAATAATTAAACTACATCTAAACAAGAGTATTTGCTTTTGAATGTGAGAAATATTGTGCCTAAAGTTAAAATTGCATATTGATGAACTATACTTTAACACTTGATATACAATGTTCATGTTCATCATATTGCCTTAAGTGATAATATGCAATGCTTAAATTGATCACAAATCATGTTTTGGCTAAGAGTCTCTAAATGATATGGAAATATATATGTTATATATTTCTATATATTGAAATATATAGTCAAATAATAAATCATTTGTCAAAGAATTAAAGGTTTGCTTAAATCCCATCGATTTCATTTTCATATACACTATTTGGGTTTAAGTAATTAAAGAACCAAATTAGATTTTATCACAAGTAACATTGTCCTAGAATTTAAAAGATACCATATTACAAATTAAGACAACTTACTTTGATAAATCATAATTGTGACTTCATAAAAATGGTGCTTAGAAGTTATATACATGCTTTAAAATTAGTTAAATATATTAAAGAAATAATATTTCAAACAAACAAAAATGCAAAAATATTGTGGACATAAATACTAAACCACTTAAGAAAGAATTAGTTGATACAATAAAATTTTGGTTTAGGAATGATTGAACATGTTCCCTAGGAAATAAAGTTTGATTATGTGAAACCTTTCAAAATTGTGCTTCCAGAAGGTTCACGGTCGAACCACGGTCGAAGCCGTGTATCGACCGTGGATCCACTGTCCAAATGATCAAATTGAAAGAAATCTCGCGGTCGATGCCACGGTCGACCGTGGATCGTCCGTCGGATGTCTGACGGATTTTAAACCTATTTTGCCCTATTTCTCTCTCATCTCACCACTTTATCACTTTAACCATCTTCCCCACAAAAACCCTAGCCTCCATTTTTGCTTAGACACTCAAAAAGCTTAAAATTTACTACAAGAAACAAGGATTTACCTTATGATTAAAGCTATGGTTGAAGCCCAAGTTAGATTCATGGTACATCTTCAGTTGAAGACTCACTCATTCTCGATTTCCTCTTTGATTCTTGAGTGTTCTTCACCATAAGTAAAATTCCTCACCATTGTTTCTTCATCTTCTTAGGGTTTCATTTTGCATTTAAACATGAATCATGTTTAAACAATGTTGAGTAAAGATTGAGCCTTGTGTCTATGAGAATGAAGGAAAACTAATATGATGAAAAATGGGTTTGTGACAAAATATAACTGAGATATACATACATATATATATATATATATATATATATATATATTTATTTGTTGAAAAGTCTAACAAATAAAGAAAAAGTGAACAGATGCTTCACGGTCGATACACGGTCGATACCGTGCATCGACCGTCGACCCTCTGGAGGTTTTCAAAATTCTAAATCTATCAGGTGCTCCACGGTCGAACCACGGTCGACCGTGACTTCGACCATGAGCTTGATGTCACTTTTAACAATTTTCTATTTAAGGCTTATACATAGGTTTAATCTTGCTTAATACTAAACATACATCAATGCAACATAAGCGATTCAATTGTCTTCCGAAATCTTAGAACATTTAGAACACATGAACCAAATTGGTATACACAAACATGTTAAGTTTACATTCACATATGTGTTTCAAATAAAATGAATCATCATCACTTCATCACCTATTACTTTGAGAACTTATACAAACTTTTTGAACAACATCATAAACAAATGAACAAAAGCATGTTTATGGTATTAACACGCTATGCCTAAACCTTCATGAAACGAATTATAATACCTTGGTTTAGTGCAACAATATGCTAACATGCAACTTCTTGCGATGTTAAAATTTGAGTATCTTATCTTGGGTCTCAATTTCAAGAACTTCATTCAAAAAGACAAGATGTTTTTGTAAAGGTGATGAACTAGTAAACTTTGTAAAAGAACTCACTAAGTAATTGCATGCATGAAGAAATAAATTAAATTTACAAATCTTATGCTTAAATTCTATATCTTACATGGTTTGAAAAAGTAAAATGCTTACATGCAATTTAATTGTGGTGCTCACAATATCTTGTTTACATCAATACACGCTAAATGATAATACCTTGGTTCATATTTGACATATCCTTGTTCTTCATGTTATCAAATTACATATGTGATTCTTACATGAAATATCACTAAACATATGTAACATTATGATATGTCATTCATGCTCATCAAGTGTTGAATACTTATTATGTAATGAATTGTGGTCAAGCTATCTCACACATGAATTTTTCATATAAGATCACTATCTAAAGAGTCTTTGAAATAAGTTTGTGATGAAAGATATATGAAGATGATTACATGGTAAAGAAATATAAATTAACACATTGATTGTTACAAGTAGTTCTTACTATCTTGTCATGGTACTTAATGAATTACTCTTTGTAATCAAGATAGTAAAATTAGATGACAAGTTATGCCTCATATAAGAAATCATGTTATTTGTCATTTTGATATGTGCTTAAGTATGCCTATGTACTTAAATGACTATCTCATGTGTCACACGCTTAATTTACTATCACTCGACACATGAATCTATGAGGTATACGTGCATAAATAATGATTATAGAATATGTATTGCACACTTGTGTACTCATGAGAATACTTTTGAAATGAATAACCTTTGAATATAAGATTAAATAACAAGTAATCATGAATCAAACATGTAACTACAAAATCATTGTTTAACTTGCATGAAATTAGAAAACTTTTGTATACTAGTAGTGATGGGAATATAGTATACGTAGGTATTGAATTAATTCAAAATGTGTAATGCTTGAAAAATACCTATGTTCTATATCTAATTTCTCATGATATGCTGATCTACATACACCATGAATCATTCATTGAAGATCAAGATAATAAACAAATGACATCATGTGTTTCATACATAAAATCAAAATAATTGTCAATTTAGTGCACACATTGGTCACTTACTTGATTAAATCTTCATTTGCTACATAATGTATATGAATAAATATCAATTAAAAATGAATAAACTAATATTGAGATAAACTCCACAATCTAGAGCTACGAAATTTTTGATACTTAACTTTAAGATTATGATTGTGGATTTTGGTTGTTCCTAACATAATTTGCACATTTTAAGGGGAGTTACCAACCAAAAAGAAAATTTCATATATATTCACACCCTCCCTTCCTATCATTAGCATAAATACAATATAATGATGCATAAATCTCTCATGATTCTTACTTGAGTATATTTGATTCTTCCTAAATTAAGTTTATGCAAATACTTTTGTATATGCACTTGTGTTTTGTTTTGTCTATCTTTTGTCAAGTGCTAACTCAAAGAGATCATCAATCAAGGGGGAGCTTTGATCAAGGGGGAGCATCATCACATATTTTGTGCTAGATCAATAGGGGAAGAAGAATGTTCCTTTTTGATTTGACAAAAGGGGGAGAAGAATATAGTTATGCAACATTGTTAACATGAATATTTTTGTGTAGCAATATTAATTAAATGTTTCATATTTTGTCATCATCAAAAAGGGGGAGATTGTTGGTGCATACATGGTCATACATTTAAAAATGCACTCCTTGTTTTGATGATGATAAAAATATTAACATGTGATACTATTGCTTATCAAAAATATTCATATGTTCATATCTATATTCTTCAATGTTAACAAATCTCAAATTGATGATTAAGTGAAGAATAAACAAGTAAAGACTTTGTTTCAACAAGAAAAGAAGATAACAAGATAAAAGTAAACATTCAGCCTTCACGGTCGATCCCACGGTCGACCGTGAATCAACCGTCGCTGCACAGCTCAAAATTCTTAAACATTATCCTTCTTGAAGTCAGCCGAACTCGTACTCAACAAGTGAAGATGAATTCTTCAAAGCCGATGACGAAGAAATCTACAAACAAGAGTTCGGAAAATATGAGCTTACAAGAATAATAAATTAAACAAGTTTAAGTCTTTTATAAAATCATTTTTATAAAAACTTCTATAAAAATTAACAAACTTTTTATAAAATTCATAAGCCTGGTTGAATTAATACAAGACTTCTTATTTTGGCAAATCCCAAAATATAATACATCTTTGAAACAATACAACACCATATTTAGCAAATGAATCTCTCAAAGAAGAAAAATTCCAACATGCTTTTTGTATTGGTTTTCAAAGTTCCATTTTTGTGTTAAAATTCAAACTTATGAAGTATGGAATCAACCTAACTTTTGCCAAGCTCCTTTTCAGTGAATTTTTATGGTAAAATTGAGTTGTGTGTGGTTTTGGTAAAAGCCCAACGTCTATATTTGAAAGGCTAAAAAATGCTCCAGTACGCTGACGGTTTTACCCACGGTCGACCGTGGATCAACCGTGAGACGTCTGGACACTTTTTGAGCTTACTTCTTTTTCCTTATTTAAACCAACTCAGACCTCATTCATTACTCAACTCTTGTACAGCAAAAACACAGAAAATATATTCTTATCTTGTGAGCTCGTATTCTTTGATAATTCATCTATCATTCAAGATCAAGAATCAAGCAAGAGCAAAGCTTTCAAAGCGTAAACACTACATCATCTTTCTACATATTTTGTAATAGTGTAAGGATCAACTCTAGCCTTCCAAATTAGAGTGAAGTAAGGATTATCTCTAGCCTATATAATTAGAGAGAAGTGAGGATTAACTCTAGCCATCAAATTAGAGTGAAGCTAGGCTCATCTTAGCCTTGTTTGCAAGAGAGAAGAGTATTTCTTGTAAACTAAAGAGAGAAGTGTAAAGGTTTATCTCTACCTTGAAAAAGAGAAGTTTTTAGTGGAGCAAACTCTTGGTGGGTGATGCCAAGGAGCGGATGTAGTGCAAGTTTGTTAACACTTGCATGAACCACTATAAATCTCTTGTCTTCTAATTGGTGATATCTTTTTACCCTTACTCTCTTTATTTCAAGTATATATATTTGTTGTGTTATAAACTTCAAGAAAAATCTTTTTAACACAACTTACAATTTTTATAAGTGTAAAAATTGGTAAACTAAGTTAAAGAACCTATTCACCCCCCGTGTAGGTTCCAACAATTGATATCAGAGCAAGTTGCTCTAAAATTTTTTGTTAAAATTGTTTTTGAGATAGAACTTGCTTTATAAATATTTTGAGAAAACAATTTTATACAAAAATCTTGAGTTAGATCCATAGACTTAAATGATAACCTAAGTTTGGGGGTTTATATGGCTACTTTACCTATGTTTATTGATTATACATTTTTGGGTTGGAAAGCCTAAATGTTGACATTCTTAAGATCAATAGAGTATGACATGGGTGACTTTATTGAAAATGATCTTGATGAAGATATTTCACAAAATAAACAAGCATTGATATTTATTCAAAGATCTCTTAAGGGAAGTAAATATGAATATATGTGTTCTTACACTTGTGTCAAGAGATTATGGAAGGATATAGATAAACTTGAAGAGCTTGAAGCAAGAAGAAATGAAGAAAAAGAGACATCAAAAGAACTTTCTTGCTTCATGGCTTTTGAAGAAAATAAGGTATCTTTCATAAATGATTCTAGTAGTAAAGACAACTCATACAATTCTTATGTTGAGCTAAAAGATAAATATAATATGTTACTTGATATCAATTCAAAACTCATTTCCAAGATCAACGATTTGAAAAATGTTGAGAATGATAATTTCAAACTCAAAGATCTTAATGAAATCTTGGTCAAGGAAATAAATGAGTTAAGAAAATCATCAAGCGATGAAGGAGGTCTTGAGTTTTCAATTGAAACAAGCAATATATTATCCAGATCTATCAATGTTGTGAACCAAGAGGCAAAAGTAGAAATCCAGGAGCCTCACGGTCGAACCACGGTCGATACCGTGCATCGACCGTCGGCACACTGGAAGGTTGAGAAATTTGGAAAATGCAATATTGTCTTTAGTTCTTCCATGTATATGCCTAAGGTTGCAGGTAATAAACAAATGATGAATTCTTATACTCCAACATCAAGGAATGAACTTAGTTTCAAGAAACCTCAATCGAAAGTGTTTCAAAGATCAAGATGTTCTCATAAAACTATTGATTCTATGAACACTTGGAATTATAAAGGTTTCAAGATAACACAAAGGTGGATCAAAGTAGGTGTCTTTGATACTAACAATCCCGGACCCATGAAAAGATGGGTACCACACATATGAAATATGTTTGAGTTATAGGTTGCATTGGAGGTTGAATATCATTCATGATGCAACTTGAAATATTGTGTGGATGAAAGACTTGGATAACAAATCATCAAGAATAATGTTCTTGAACTACATTTATGAAACATAATCAAGATAAGTTTCTCCTTCACTTATCAAAGCTTTATATGTTAACATCTATGTGTTGAAAGTACCATGAGAACATTTGTGTAGCTACTTGATATATTTAATTATGTTTATTATATCTAGAATTTTATTAAAACTTGGTTTGATATAAAAATAAATAAAGGGTAGCAAAAACATTAATAAAAGACATGAGAAAATATGCTATGTATCATGAAATGCTTTATCAAATATTTTCATGACTTATCAAAATGGTTTAAAGTCACACTTTGTACTAGAATAGTATGATGATATCTTAGGAACTACTTGGATTTGGAAACTTTATAAAACACATCATTTTAATTGAAGTCTTGATGATCATTCAAGTAGATACATATTATCAAGACGTCATTTATATGTGTAACAATTGAAAATTTTCCTAAGATATTCTAATAAAAATGTGTGTGAAAATAATTATTTAAATTTGTCATGAAAATCGAAAAGTATTGATATAAAAACTTAATCTTAAATAACTAGTATTTTATTAGTAATGTAGAAGACATAAAAAAAATACTTATCATATGCTTAAATGTCTTGCAAAGCTCAATCCATACTCATGTGAAATGTTTTTTTTATTGAGTTACAAAGTTGAAATATACGGTACTATCATGACATATTAATTATACTCATATCATTAGGACTTGTGCTTTAAATCATACAAATTTAACTTGAAGTCCTTCTTGATATATGATAGAAAAACATTAAACTATCTTGAAGATCATTATATATCAAATTTGTAAAAATTGATAGTTGATTAATTGTGAAAATAATTCTAGATGTATGATTTCATAAAGTTAGAATAATTAAACTACATCTAAACAAGAGTATTTGCTTTTGAATGTGAGAAATATTGTGCCTAAAGTTAAAATTGCATATTGATGAACTATACTTTAACACTTGATATACAATGTTCATGTTCATCATATTGCCTTAAGTGATAATATGCAATGCTTAAATTGATCACAAATCATGTTTTGGCTAAGAGTCTCTAAATGATATGGAAATATATATGTTATATATTTCTATATATTGAAATATATAGTCAAATAATAAATCATTTGTCAAAGAATTAAAGGTTTGCTTAAATCCCATCGATTTCATTTTCATATACACTATTTGGGTTTAAGTAATTAAAGAACCAAATTAGATTTTATCACAAGTAACATTGTCCTAGAATTTAAAAGATACCATATTACAAATTAAGACAACTTACTTTGATAAATCATAATTGTGACTTCATAAAAATGGTGCTTAGAAGTTATATACATGCTTTAAAATTAGTTAAATATATTAAAGAAATAATATTTCAAACAAACAAAAATGCAAAAATATTGTGGACATAAATACTAAACCACTTAAGAAAGAATTAGTTGATACAATAAAATTTTGGTTTAGGAATGATTGAACATGTTCCCTAGGAAATAAAGTTTGATTATGTGAAACCTTTCAAAATTGTGCTTCCAGAAGGTTCACGGTCGAACCACGGTCGAAGCCGTGTATCGACCGTGGATCCACTGTCCAAATGATCAAATTGAAAGAAATCTCGCGGTCGATGCCACGGTCGACCGTGGATCGTCCGTCGGATGTCTGACGGATTTTAAACCTATTTTGCCCTATTTCTCTCTCATCTCACCACTTTATCACTTTAACCATCTTCCCCACAAAAACCCTAGCCTCCATTTTTGCTTAGACACTCAAAAAGCTTAAAATTTACTACAAGAAACAAGGATTTACCTTATGATTAAAGCTATGGTTGAAGCCCAAGTTAGATTCATGGTACATCTTCAGTTGAAGACTCACTCATTCTCGATTTCCTCTTTGATTCTTGAGTGTTCTTCACCATAAGTAAAATTCCTCACCATTGTTTCTTCATCTTCTTAGGGTTTCATTTTGCATTTAAACATGAATCATGTTTAAACAATGTTGAGTAAAGATTGAGCCTTGTGTCTATGAGAATGAAGGAAAACTAATATGATGAAAAATGGGTTTGTGACAAAATATAACTGAGATATACATATATATATATATATATATATATATATATATATATATATTTATTTATTTGTTGAAAAGTCTAACAAATAAAGAAAAAGTGAACAGATGCTTCACGGTCGATACACGGTCGATACCGTGCATCGACCGTCGACCCTCTGGAGGTTTTCAAAATTCTAAATCTATCAGGTGCTCCACGGTCGAACCACGGTCGACCGTGACTTCGACCATGAGCTTGATGTCACTTTTAACAATTTTCTATTTAAGGCTTATACATAGGTTTAATCTTGCTTAATACTAAACATACATCAATGCAACATAAGCGATTCAATTGTCTTCCGAAATCTTAGAACATTTAGAACACATGAACCAAATTGGTATACACAAACATGTTAAGTTTACATTCACATATGTGTTTCAAATAAAATGAATCATCATCACTTCATCACCTATTACTTTGAGAACTTATACAAACTTTTTGAACAACATCATAAACAAATGAACAAAAGCATGTTTATGGTATTAACACGCTATGCCTAAACCTTCATGAAACGAATTATAATACCTTGGTTTAGTGCAACAATATGCTAACATGCAACTTCTTGCGATGTTAAAATTTGAGTATCTTATCTTGGGTCTCAATTTCAAGAACTTCATTCAAAAAGACAAGATGTTTTTGTAAAGGTGATGAACTAGTAAACTTTGTAAAAGAACTCACTAAGTAATTGCATGCATGAAGAAATAAATTAAATTTACAAATCTTATGCTTAAATTCTATATCTTACATGGTTTGAAAAAGTAAAATGCTTACATGCAATTTAATTGTGGTGCTCACAATATCTTGTTTACATCAATACACGCTAAATGATAATACCTTGGTTCATATTTGACATATCCTTGTTCTTCATGTTATCAAATTACATATGTGATTCTTACATGAAATATCACTAAACATATGTAACATTATGATATGTCATTCATGCTCATCAAGTGTTGAATACTTATTATGTAATGAATTGTGGTCAAGCTATCTCACACATGAATTTTTCATATAAGATCACTATCTAAAGAGTCTTTGAAATAAGTTTGTGATGAAAGATATATGAAGATGATTACATGGTAAAGAAATATAAATTAACACATTGATTGTTACAAGTAGTTCTTACTATCTTGTCATGGTACTTAATGAATTACTCTTTGTAATCAAGATAGTAAAATTAGATGACAAGTTATGCCTCATATAAGAAATCATGTTATTTGTCATTTTGATATGTGCTTAAGTATGCCTATGTACTTAAATGACTATCTCATGTGTCACACGCTTAATTTACTATCACTCGACACATGAATCTATGAGGTATACGTGCATAAATAATGATTATAGTATATGTATTGCACACTTGTGTACTCATGAGAATACTTTTGAAATGAATAACCTTTGAATATAAGATTAAATAACAAGTAATCATGAATCAAACATGTAACTACAAAATCTTTGTTTAACTTGCATGAAATTAGAAAACTTTTGTATACTAGTAGTGATGGGAATATAGTATACGTAGGTATTGAATTAATTCAAAATGTGTAATGCTTGAAAAATACCTATGTTCTATATCTAATTTCTCATGATATGCTGATCTACATACACCATGAATCATTCATTGAAGATCAAGATAATAAACAAATGACATCATGTGTTTCATACATAAAATCAAAATAATTGTCAATTTAGTGCACACATTGGTCACTTACTTGATTAAATCTTCATTTGCTACATAATGTATATGAATAAATATCAATTAAAAATGAATAAACTAATATTGAGATAAACTCCACAATCTAGAGCTACGAAATTTTTGATACTTAACTTTAAGATTATGATTGTGGATTTTGGTTGTTCCTAACATAATTTGCACATTTTAAGGGGAGTTACCAACCAAAAAGAAAATTTCATATATATTCACACCCTCCCTTCCTATCATTAGCATAAATACAATATAATGATGCATAAATCTCTCATGATTCTTACTTGAGTATATTTGATTCTTCCTAAATTAAGTTTATGCAAATACTTTTGTATATGCACTTGTGTTTTGTTTTGTCTATCTTTTGTCAAGTGCTAACTCAAAGGGATCATCAATCAAGGGGGAGCTTTGATCAAGGGGGAGCATCATCACATATTTTGTGCTAGATCAATAGGGGAAGAAGAATGTTCCTTTTTGATTTGACAAAAGGGGGAGAAGAATATAGTTATGCAACATTGTTAACATGAATATTTTTTGTGTAGCAATATTAATTAAATGTTTCATATTTTGTCATCATCAAAAAGGGGGAGATTGTTGGTGCATACATGGTCATACATTTAAAAATGCACTCCTTGTTTTGATGATGATAAAAATATTAACATGTGATACTATTGCTTATCAAAAATATTCATATGTTCATATCTATATTCTTCAATGTTAACAAATCTCAAATTGATGATTAAGTGAAGAATAAACAAGTAAAGACTTTGTTTCAACAAGAAAAGAAGATAACAAGATAAAAGTAAACATTCAGCCTTCACGGTCGATCCCACGGTCGACCGTGAATCAACCGTCGCTGCACAGCTCAAAATTCTTAAACATTGTCCTTCTTGAAGTCAGCCGAACTCGTACTCAACAAGTGAAGATGAATTCTTCAAAGCCGATGACAAAGAAATCTACAAACAAGAGTTCGGAAAATATGAGCTTACAAGAATAATAAATTAAACAAGTTTAAGTCTTTTATAAAATCATTTTTATAAAAACTTCTATAAAAATTAACAAACTTTTTATAAAATTCATAAGCCTGGTTGAATTAATACAAGACTTCTTATTTTGGCAAATCCCAAAATATAATACATCTTTGAAACAATACAACACCATATTTAGCAAATGAATCTCTCAAAGAAGAAAAATTCCAACATGCTTTTTGTATTGGTTTTCAAAGTTCCATTTTTGTGTTAAAATTCAAACTTATGAAGTATGGAATCAACCTAACTTTTGCCAAGCTCCTTTTCAGTGAATTTTTATGGTAAAATTGAGTTGTGTGTGGTTTTGGTAAAAGCCCAACGTCTATATTTGAAAGGCTAAAAAATGCTCCAGTACGCTGACGGTTTTACCCACGGTCGACCGTGGATCGACCGTGAGATGTCTGGACACTTTTTGAGCTTACTTCTTTTTCCTTATTTAAACCAACTCAGACCTCATTCATTACTCAACTCTTGTACAGCAAAAACACAGAAAATATATTCTTATCTTGTGAGCTCATATTCTTTGATAATTCATCTATCATTCAAGATCAAGAATCAAGCAAGAGCAAAGCTTTCAAAGCGTAAACACTACATCATATTTCTACATATTTTGTAATAGTGTAAGGATCAACTCTAGCCTTCCAAATTAGAGTGAAGTAAGGATTATCTCTAGCCTACATAATTAGAGAGAAGTGAGGATTAACTCTAGCCATCAAATTAGAGTGAAGCTAGGCTCATCTTAGCCTTGTTTGCAAGAGAGAAGAGTATTTCTTGTAAACTAAAGAGAGAAGTGTAAAGGTTTATCTCTACCTTGAAAAAGAGAAGTTTTTAGTGGAGCAAACTCTTGGTGGGTGATGCCAAGGAGCAGATGTAGTGCAAGTTTGTTAACACTTGCATGAACCACTATAAATCTCTTGTCTTCTAATTGGTGATATCTCTCTACCCTTACTCTCTTAATTATGTCAAAATGGTTAATTCCAACGACTCAACGAGTACACCCAGTAACCAAAACAGGGTTAGTTTAAATCAATTAATTATATTGGTGACAAGGAACTGTTGGTCGTCTGTGCGCGTCCTGATGGTTCCATTAGAATTGATTTTTTCAAATTATTTCCTATCTCCTCTACTATGTGTGTTGTTATAATCTCCATGAATTGTTGAGTTGAAACTTTTTTATTTGATAATAGTTGCAAGGTAAAAATGTACTAGGTAGAGCTAACAAATCTAACCCACATAATGTTTAGCTTTATTTGAATTCTAGTTAGCTGCTGCCTATTGAAGTTTGCTGCTGTGTGTTGATTAGCATTTGCGATTTAAGTTTGGTGCTGTATGAAGTGTGGATATATTCCCATTCTTTTATTTTTTTTCTTATTCTTCATTCTTAAAGAGTTAGCAACTTAGCGTGATAATTTATTTAGCATGAATTGTCTCATCTTTTGAGTTTGCTAGCCTTAGCACTTTTATATTTAAAACCAATGTCTAGTTACTTACTACTTATTTGTGTCACAGATGAGAACTTCAATTAGGTTATTAGGAGTAGTAGTTATTTGCTCACATGATAATGGTGTTTGTTTTGTATAATGGGCTGTAGAAAAGAGCAAAATGAATGTGCATTTGGTACTCTGTTTTAAATATATTCCTGATTAGCTGTTTTAAACTAAAATTTACATGTTGAAATTTCTAATATTTAGGATTATCCGGATTAGTAGTTATTTCGGATATTTTGGATTATGAAATTGGGTTAAAACATTTTGTTTTTGTAGGTGCAAAGATTAACACAATTGGTGGAAGATATGCAAGAACGAGAGGAACAAGAAAAAAGGGATAGAGAGGAACGTGAAAAAGAGTGGGAAGAACGTGAAAAGGAGAGGGAGGAGCTTGCTCGGAAAGAAATGGATGAGTACAAAACAAAAATGGATAAGAAGCTTGCCTCTTTCTTCGCATGCTATCCAAATTCCAACCCTTCAAGTGATCACTAATCTTTATTATATGCTTTATATATTATATAGTTAATATTATATATTTTGGAATTGTTATCCGGCCCTCAAAGCGTGGCTGTGAAAATTTACCATTGGGTATTATTAGTTGCTGTTTTGGAAAGTTAGTATCCGATATTTTGGAACTTTACTATGGGACTCATTATCAAGGGAATGTACTATCGGATATTATTAGTTTAAGAGTTTACATAGTTTGTGTATTAGTTCATGGGAAATCTATTACAAATCAGTAAGAAATACCGTCTTAATATTTATTAGAAATCCGTGGAAGATTCGATACAAAAATCTCTATGATATCTATTGCAAATCTGTGAGAAAAGTAGTTCCAAATCCGTGAGAAAAATGGCTGTTGCAAATCCGTGGGAAGATGTCCGTGAAAAATCCATGGGTAAAGATGGTTGTTGCATATTCGTAGGTTAAATATGACCGTTGCAAATCTGTGGGTAAAGATGGCCGTTGCAAATTCGTGGGTAAACAGCCGTTGCAAATCCGTGGGTAAAGAAGGCCGTTGCAAATCCGTGGGTAAAAAAGTCGTTGCAAATCTGTGGGAAAATTTTCAACTGATTTCCCACGGTCGAAATCTGAGGAAAATCTGTGGGAAATCCGAGGGAAACGGGTTTCCCACGAAGGTTTTATCCACGGTCAAAATTGGTGGGAAATCCGAGGGAAACAGTCTTTTCTCACGGATTTTCCACGGATTTTTCCGACCCAAAAGGGGTATTGTTTTGTAGTGACTGTTCTATTAACATAATTAACATTTAAACAAGCCTTAAACATAACATGCAACAAAGGTTTCACCATTAATTTGGTTATTCATCACTTTCTCTCTCTAGAAACACAAAAACACAAAGGTTTAGATAATCATACCTTAGTCTCTTGATGAATTTGTTGTTGAAAGCTTGATACTCTTCTTCTTTGATGTTAATCTTGCCTTAGTCTTGAGTTAACCACCTTAAATCTTTCTTAATCACTCTTAATCTCTTTATTTTCTCTTATTCTACTCTCTCTCTCTCTCTCTCTAGCTAGAATCACACACACACACACACACACACACACACACTCTCTCTCTCTCTCTCTCTCTCTCTCTCGGCTGGACACACACACACACACACAAAGTGTGTTTGTGTGTGTTTTAACATTTAAACATAAAGTTAAAAGTTTGGTTATAATATACCCTTACCTGCTTACTTACATGATCCATCCCAATGATGGTAGGTAGGCAACTCTTTTCCGAGAGCGCGGCCGGTACACTGAACACCAACCCAATCTCGAAGAAAAAAGTACAACTTATGAAATAAACTTTATTTTTCGTCTTATTTTCTTCTTAAATTCATAGTTTGACCCAAAAGGTCAACCCTTTTAATTATAGCCTATTATACGAAATAATCACTTTTAGATTTAAATAATAATTTTCTAACTTTGGGGTGTTACACACAAACACACACCTCTCTCATAGCTCTCTCTCTCTCTCTCTTTACCATTCATCTTTTTTTTTTGACAAAAAAGAACACGGCTATCGACCATGATTAATCCGGTCATCACTGCCTATCCAAAAAGATCTTCTACTTAAACCGAGTGCATCGGTTGTGTGATGGAGCTCGTGAGAGCCCATCACAAGCTTCTAACACCATCGCACAAGTGCGTGAGGGGCTGCTCATGCTCACATAAGTGAGCCGGGTCATGCAAGTGAGAGATTCGTGAGAGAGAGGTGTCTTTTCTTTTGTTTTTTTTGTGATGTGAAGTATGTGATGGATGTAGGGGTTTGTGTGATGTGATGAGAAAATGGTAGGATACTGATATGGCTGTGTGAAGGGTGTGATGGATGCTGATAGCCTTATCTTTTTCTTCACTCTACATTTTCTCTCTCTCTCTCTCACCTTGTAGATGAAAACCAATGGCCATCCCCCACTCCAGTCGATTTCATTGTCGGCCACCGAAATCCGATGTCGTCACTTACCGTCATCCTCCTATGACATCTCTCTCTTCTACCCTCTTGTGAAAAACCCTAATTGTTTACGGTTGAGGAAAACCCTAATTGTGGGAAAAGAGATGGTGTGTGTTCCTTCCACATGTCTTTTCTACCATCGATTTTAGATCTATTCTTGGTACCGCGGTGGTGTTGTTTGACATTGTCAGCGATTGTACGTAGCATAGAAAGAGAGAGTTTGGAACTTTAGAGAGAGAAAGAAAT
This sequence comes from Pulicaria dysenterica, assembly GCA_947179395.2. Taxonomy (NCBI): domain Eukaryota; kingdom Viridiplantae; phylum Streptophyta; class Magnoliopsida; order Asterales; family Asteraceae; genus Pulicaria; species Pulicaria dysenterica. Next base: position 17,334,328 of record OX359293.1, on the reverse strand, counting down.
AGGTTAAGTGTTTAAGCCATGGTGGAAGTCATGGTGGTGGGGATGTCGTCTATGCTTGTTGTGATGGTCAAAACCATGGCGGCGGCCGGATTTCGTCCCGGTGCCGGTGGGTTAAGGAACGGTTAGGGGTGATTGATGGTGTGTGTGTCGGCATAGAAAGAGTGGGAGGAGATAGATATGTGAAAGAGAGAGCGCTTTTTAATAGGGCATTGACGATGGTTCTTGGAGCAAGATGTGGAGTGGGTGATCTCCGACAGGAGGATTGTGAGATATCTAAGAGCAAGTAATAATTATATTGTATCTATATCTTATATAAGTTAGAATGCATTTAATCCTACGTGGCACTATTGATTGAATCCCAACTCTTGAAGCCAGAAATGGGCTTTAGGTGATGTTGGGCTGTGTTATGTCAGTTGAATGTCTCGGCAATTCAATGCGATGCATAGGTTCTATCGAACAGACGGGAAAGAGTAATGGCTTCTTCAATGCGAGGCATATGATCTCAAAATCAGATAATGGGCAGTCTTTGGCGTGGAAAGGCGTTACGATCGACGGTTTCGTTGATCAGATTCAGTTGCTTTAATGAAGGTTGGTCGGCGATTCGATTGCTTCAATTAAAGGGGTCGGTGATTCAAGTGCTTCATGAGTTGTTAGATTGTCTATATTAGTTGTTAGTTTCTTTTGGCGCGCGTGTGTATGGTATGAAGATTTGAAGATACATGATGGAGAAATTGAGAGAAATACATGTCGATTAGGAGCAGATCAAATATCAGTTACTACATTCGTTTTAGGTAATGTTGCTGTTGCTTATTTTACTCTTTGCTGACCTTCTAGATAGTGCATATGATCTGTTCGATGAAATGCCAAAAAGAAAGTTAGTTGCAAGATATTAACATTTATCAATTAGGGGTGTTTTTGTTTATTAAAACTGTATATATTATATATGCTTAATTGTCTATTATGTTTTGATACTACAGTTGTTTGGGATTGCTTTCTTCTTCTTTCCTGCCGCCTTGCTAAATTGATCCAGGTTTTGTTCCTATTTGGTTATCAAGCTTTGGATCCTTATACTAGATTCTTCAATTGATATTGGGATCTATAATTTCCATGATTCTGGAATCAATTGGGGTTTAGTGTGTGTAATTTTCTCCCAAGATTAATTAGGAAAAAAGCGAAATATGAACTGTATATTGAAACATAGGTTAGTAGTTGTTCTTGCTTATATGAAGGCAACCAATTGGAGGGTTAATGGTGACACTTGCAATCTTGACATCATTTCTGAAGTGCCATTGCTGTCACAGGAAGCTAATGCTAGCATAGGATGCGACTGCACATTGGCAATGATACCAATTGCCATGTCGTAAGGATGTATAAAGTTGTCTTATAATGCTATCCATTGAGTATTTAGAATATCACCAGAAAAGTACTACAAAAAGGGGATTTACCAGGTTATAATCAGAGAAGAAAGAAAATAAGGGTAACCCATCTTTTGTGAGCCTCCGCAGATCAGTCCCATAGGCAGATCACGTAAGTCAGAGTTAAAGATGTTAAGATGCATGTGTCGGGGTTTGATCTTTGGACCTCCATTATAGATTCCATATTCCTGGGCGCTAGGCTACCATCACCAGGGATATAATCAGAAAGAATGTTTAGAAAGAAATTAATATAATTCTGTATAATTGACCATGCCTAACTTTTTTCCTATGTTTAACTTAGAATTTTCAATTGTCATCTAAAACTACTGATGTGAGTTAGGTACTAAGGTATATATGACCTTAAAATTTCTTGTATAATTGACCATACCCAACTTTTTTCCTATGTTTAATCTAAAATTTTCTCAACTATCGTCTAAAACTACTAATGTTGGAGTTAGGTACTTAGGTATATATGACCTTAAAGTCAACGCTCTTCAGTTGCAGTTTTACAACTGATTCAAGTTATAAAAATTCATCTGGTTTGTCTGTATATGTAGGTCACATAAGTTTTATAGCCTTGATGGGGTACTCTCACCTAAACTAGCCAGGCTTCCTTATCTCCGGTCTTTGTAATTCTTCTTTAAGTACACATGAATACTTTCCTTTAATCTAGATTTAGTAAAAATATTATGTTCTATTTGCAGATGTTGCTTACAATTACTTAAGTGGCACAATACCACCTGAATGGGATTCAACACAGTTACAAGACATGTGGAATCTCTTTTTTACCCTTTCGTCTTATAAAAATCTCTGTGTGAGAACTTAACTTGTAAACTTTTTTAGCATATCTTTCTGTATGCAGCTCTCTTCTTTGCAATCGTATAACAGGAGGAATGTCAAGGGAGCTAGGCAATACACCACCCTCACAGAACTGTAAGTTGTATTACCCCCTCCTTTTCTTTTCTGGTCAACTTTGATTTTTTTTAGTTTTGTTGGTTTGCAAACATTAAAACCCTATAGAGAAAGTAAGTAAACTTGTGTTATAATTTACACAATCAACTAACACAGAAAGAAAAATAGATAAATGAAGTAGCTTGAGTTTTATTCTCATGTTAAGTTACCTTATTCTAACATCGATATGTTTAACTTCAGAATGCAGTCAATGCGTAGACTTTATGACTAAAAAAATGATATATTTGATCATTAATATATTTATGCTAACATGTAATTTGCGTACTTTAATTACAATTGACATGTAGATGTTGAAGAAAATTTAATGTGATTTGATCTATGAAGTTATGGTGTTATCAAAAGAAGATAAGAATACAGGATGTATGAAATTATACCAACTTACCTCGTATTTATATTATTAGTTTGTAACCTTTAACTCACTGGGGGATCCATGTGGGCAGGGAGGTGTTTTTGGAAAAAGCCAGAACCAAAATTGTATATAAGTTTTAAGTTTCAAATAGAACATATAACTTCCCAAAATATTACATAAAATAGCTTAGAACAGGTTAATCGTCACCAAAAGTTGTCTTCTTTCTGGTACCAAGTGTAGCCCCCTGATCATTAGACACAACAAGGATTAATATGCTTCGTTTATGTAATACGGCATCAGGACGTATTGATTTTTTTTTTGTTTATTCTGTTTCTTGGTTGATTGCCAGCCCCAATTCTGGAAGTTAAACTATTGAGATTTGAGCCATTTATTAAACTATTGAGATTTTGTTTATTCCGTTTCTTGGTTGATTGCCAGCCCCTATGCTGCTGATTTTTCTAACTAGAATTTTTTTTGTAATTGGTGCAGTAAGCTTATTAATGTGGCAGTCCCTGGGACAATCGATGAAAGAGCCATTAATACTAAGAGTCTAAGGCAGTCCTTGATCCATGGGAGAGAAATGAGAATCACACCCTATGCCTTAACTCTGCAAATGCGATAGGATGCACTGTCGTTAACATAGGAACGCATGACTTCATTAAAGGAAGGGTGAGTATGCTCATTCGATATTTTGGTTCATGAGGATATACAAGTAATATCTTGTAAGAAAACCACTGATTTGCTTCATTGTTGTTGTGTACATTCATAGTTCCATACATTCTTCAATGTTGCTTCTATGATGATCTCAATAAATGTTGAAACCACACTATTAGTTCAAGACATCAAATAAAAACATTGGAAGTTCTAGGACTACTGATATGTGTTAGCATTGTCCATTTTCAAGTTGATTCAAATTTGATGCTCCATGCCATCTAATGTACAACCATTTTTGAATGGTTCCTTATAATACTTTGTGATTATTTTATATCGCGTGCAATTACTTGCGTCTTGGCTGTGATGAACTCCTTTGTACTCTTTCAACTTTTCTATATTCAAAAACATATTTTCATGCTCTTTCATAGTGTCTGACTGTCTGGTTTCTGTCTGACCAATCAGCCAACTTGGTTTGCTACGTGACTGTCATCTAGAACTTAATAGATTGGTTTGCTAGATGGTCCAATCACTAATTTTTGCATCCTCTATTTTGTCCATAGTATGACATTGCATCGACGTTTTTGCTCCTGCAATCTTGTACAGTTAACTTGACCAAACTAGCCATCAAATTTCTTTTGGTATATTGAGAACTATATTTTCTTTTGTTTCAGAGGCATCTTGTGCTTGGAGTGATATCACAAATAATAAAGGTAAGTTCATTTCATGACTGAACTTAGACCATCCGAATCATATATTTAATCCGGGAGACACTGATTACAAGTCTACAACTGGATGCACTATAGAAATAACGATATCTAGATATACATTTTTTTTCATATATTGCTAAATCACTGTCGTGTATTCTCCTTCAGATACAATTACTGGCAGACCTTGATTTAAAGAAAACGCCTCAATTGGTAGAATCGGTTGGTGATAATCAGGTATTCATTCATTTAAGGAAGCGTTGCTTTCATGTTGGAAAAGAGGTCGAAATTACACAATGGATGGATATTGTGCCTAATATCTTCTTATTCCTTAATTTAAAACCAATAAATTGGTTTTGAGGAGCTTATGAGTTTACCACCAGAGAAGACTTTGCTTCAGTGGATGAATTTTCATCTAAAAAAGACAGAATACAGGAAAACAGTGACAAATTCCTCATCTGATGTGAAGGTACACCATAATATCCTAACCGGGTTTGATGACTGTTGGTTCTTGATCATGAATTTGCACATTATGATGGCAGTCCATTTGGAGACCATGGTGTTTGTAAAGCTAAGGGACTTTCTTATGCATCCTTCTCGATGGCGGTAAGTTGGTTCTTGATTCTTGTCTATGATTTTACTTATAGTTCACCAAAAGGGTGTTTATCATTTTTAGTCCAATGTCTAAACTGCCCTTAAAAGATCCATTTGAGAATCTTGTAAAATCAATGGCCAAGTAGATAACTGGCTGAAAATTTACCATAAAATGTGTTGATTTAAAATATTATTTGGGTTGGGTAGTTTAACCATTCGATCTTATAAGATTTAATCTCAGCCGTAATAACTCCTTAATTTAGATGACCCTTGGATCAAAAGCTTTTTAAATCCCAGCCGTCTGTATGGAAACAGTTCAACCATGTTCTGGAACCGCCTCCTTTTTCCCACTTTTCCGTTAAATGATGCAGTTTCCTCATTCATATGTAGTTATGTGATAAGTGATGGTAGAAACTAGGGAGTGATTTACCAATGGGAATGAATACATGAGTGTTATATTAGGTCCTCTGTTGTGAGAAACTAAGCCATGATATTTGAGACTTTGTTGAAGTAATAAGCTTATAGCAAGTAATTTGAATGAATAAAACTGCTGAATAAAACTGCTAGATGATGAAGCATTATTAGGCTTTGGAACATAAATTATTTGAATCTCTTTTATGGATAATTTCTTATGTCAAGTTTATGCCTTCACAGAAGAATATTAATACTTCGCAGTCCATACTTTTGTTCATGAACATCCTCCATTTTTAAAATTCAATAACATCACATGCTACGTGCAGGCTGCCATCATCATGTCTCAAACTCCTAAATAGTTGCAAAACTTAAAAAGGTGATTTTTTTTTATCTTACATGCATTTGTGTAGGGACTTCCTGCTCTTAAGTATTTCTTTAAGTTAATAAGATGATTTTGGTTAGTAAGCATTAAGATGCCAACTATTGATTGTTTGATTCATGTACTACCATTGATGGGTGGAACACACTTTGAAGTGTGGTCAAGTTTCAGCTGATCTTTTTTGAGATTCCAAATTGCCTCATCTTTCAAAGGCGGTGATTATTTTTTTTTGTGTTTCCCTTTTACCTTCAAGTATTTTGGATATTAGAAAACTTTCTGCTTTTAAGATTCCGATTCTTTATTCGAGAATGCCACCGTATAGTTGAGACCAAATTATAATCTTCAAATAATCATGGTATATTATAAAAATTTTCAGTATGCTAAAACTTATAACTATATAAAAGTCATTCCGAATAATTTATTTGCCTCCTACATAAGTTAAACAATATTTGAATAATTTATTGATTATAATAACTTCTTTAATCAATTTTCATGTTTCCTTACATGTCATTAATCTAAATGCAAAATGACTCTAGAAAATCTTATTCTCATTCGTTTTTAAGATCTGCTACCACTACGAGCTCCTACTCCACTTCTCTTTTTATATTGCTACTAAATGAAGGTTGTGTGTGTGTGTTTTCTTTTTGTGTAGTTTTAATATATACTTTATAATATATCTAATTCATGATTTCTGTATTTGTTATATCTTGAAGATTCGATTTGAAGGTTAAAATTGGACAAGATTTTGGGTTTACCATGACTTTCAGCCAGATTTGGGGCTTTCCTACTTCAACATGGTAAGAGTTAATAAAGTTCATTCAGTGTTTTGATGTAGGTTTTTTTTCATTTCAAAAATTAAGTATTCTTCAACACATATTAGATGTTAGTTAATAGATTATGCCTGGTGCATCATGAGTTGTTAATGAAACAAATGAATAAGATTTAAATTTTGTAGCTTTTGAATTGTTATTCACGGTCATATTGCAATTATACTTAATTGCTTTGTATAAAAATCTTCTTAGTTTTAATTCTCATTCTGGATTTTGATTACGGTTTAGCTTTAGTTTAGAATTTGTAGATGCAAGCAATAGGTTGTGAGTTAGTCTCGCATATAGTAAAGCATTACTCATTATGTTTGAAATATCATTTGGTGTCAAAATCTGATTCTGCCTTTCCTAATTAATCCAATACAATGGAAGAGCTATTTTATATGTTTCTTTGTTTGCAATTACAGGATATACGGAGTTACGTGTTGTGCCAAGGTGATACAACTAAGGTAAATATTGCTCAATGGGTTGTTGTGAAGTTGTAGATCAAGATTCTATTGTGAGCTTTATTCCTACATAATGCCTACAGTCAAGCCGGATTCCTAGATCTTGGTGCTATTTTCTTGCAAGCTTATTACTCTGTCCATTTCAAAATACCTTAATAACTACCTTAGTAAAATGGACTTCCTTGCCCCATATTACTGCAAGACCTTAAACTTTCTTTCATTCGTTTAAATTGTAATCTTTACATTATATTATCCACGAACGTGGTATGCACCTTATTTAAACGTTGTATTTTTTTTCCTTTTAGAATAAATATAGAATTAATGCGTGTATATTAGATACTGGATTAAAATGGCCTATCCCCCCTTTTATGCAGTTAGGAAAAAAGTGTGAAGAGTAACACAAGGTGTTTTCCTAATCTAATTTGCACTCAGACCTCGGACATTCTGCTTATAGACTTTTGTAACTTGCAGAAGAACGTCTTCATAAGCAATCTTCTTTTATTGTGTAACCAATGTTTGCGTTTTTTTATATGATTTTGATATATCTCAAGTATACTTTTGTAATATCCGTGCGTGCATTCAATTATACATAAACTACTTTTGGCTTTTTTAAATAAAAGAATAATTTTGTAAACCTATATGTTAACATTCGATTAACATTATGATACTCAAAAAATAGAAATATACAATCATAGCCGAAGATCTTACATGATGGCCCGTGTTTACACGGGCTTAAAACCTAGTGTAATTAATAGTTGTTGGTGCATATTTGTAAATCCCTAGTTCATATCAATAAAATATATTCATAGTTTATTAATTCAAATGTGTTTTGATTAATTGTTTGCATGTTTATACATTCTTAGTGATTCTATGTGATTATCTTAAGCTTACAAGTACTTAATCATATGTTGATGTGAGTTTGGAAGTTTAAGTCTGTGTGAAAGTTCATCACGTGCGTGATGTGTTCACTGCGTGCGTGGTGAGACCACTACGTGCGTAGTGAAGCTCAACTCGCACGTGGTGATTAAGTCGGTTAATAGGTAATTAATTATCATTAAAACAACCAGTACGTGCGTACTGGACTCGCTACGTGCGAAGTGCGTTGCATCACGTGCGTAGTGAAATTAATTACACTATAAATACTGATTAACTTCATATGTTCGCGGGTAATCGAGCAATCAACAGAAATCGCTAGAAATCAACCGGGAGCCTTACGTAATCGACCATATACGACCTTAAGCCTACTAAATCGCGAACTTAGTGTTCATTACGAATCCAAAGGCAGCCTTAAGCATCTCTGTGTGAGTTCTTAGAGTTTGTTCTTGCTTCTATTCTTAGTGTTACTGTGTGCCGGACACCTAAGCAGATCTTAGAATCCTTAGGAGGTTTGGGAAATAGATATTCCGCACTATTTCTCATCCTAGATCAGTCCTAGCGTAAGGGTGTTTTAGTTTAGTTTAGAACCCCGTTCCCCAACGGTCCTACAAAGTGGTATCAGAGCCTTGTGCTTTGATTGATCACTTTTCCTTAGGTTTCGTGATCTAGGTGTCGATTAGGCCTGTTGTTTGTCCTTTTTGTCGTTTTTAACCGGTTAGTAGGTCAAAAATAGGTCGTTTTGCGTTAAAAAAGGGTCGTGTTTTTACGTTAACTGTTTGAGTTTTACCCGTGCGAAGTGAGTCTTTAACCCGTGCGTAGTGCCCGTAGTACGTGCGTAGTGTGTCGTAGATCATCTAGAATCTTCGTCAAGCTGTGTGTTCATTCCGTGCGTAGTAGGTCCTCAACGCGTGCGTGGTGTGTCCAGTTCGTGCGAGTTGAGTCTGTGTGGTTTACTTTGTCTTTAAAAAAATTATTTTGTTGCTTCGTGCGTACCATCTGCACTCCGTGCATCCTAGGTTCTCAATCCGTGCGTGGTAGAGTTCCAGTTCGTACGTAGGAGCATCTGTGTGTCCTCGTGTTAGTCCGTACGTAGTGCTTCGTGTTCGTGCGTAGTAGCTCCCACTCCGTGCGTATTGAATCTGTGTGGTCTATCAAATCCTAATTTCAGTCTGTGTGTTCTCAGCTCTTGATTACTGAAATGGCATCAAAACAGACAACAATTTTAAACAACTTATTATTAGACAGTGAAATGGGGAGTGCCAATAAAGTACCTAAACTGTTAACCATGGAAGACTATCCTATGTGGAAGCCCAGGTTCGAAATATTCCTCGATGGCCTTGACTGTAGACTTCGGAGAGCAATAAGCACCGATTATATGGTTCCCAAGGGGGAGGGAAATATTGAAACCCCCTATGATGGAATGACTGTTGAACAGAAGAGCAGTCATGATGCAGAGAAGAAGGCCTATGCTCAACTAATCCAGGCCATTCCAAATGAGATCTTCCATCAATTCAGAAGATATAAAACTTCCCACAGCCTGTGGAGAGCACTAGAGAAGAAAAATGAGGGAAATGCCGCCCTCAAGGAATTGAAAGCAAGTCAATTGAGAAAGGAATTAGATCATTTCATGGCTACTAGAGATGAAAAACTTCCTTCTCTCATTACAAGATATAATCATCTTCTTAGTGAACTGGACAGTCTGGGTGTTACTGTTCCAGAGAAGCAGTAGGTGGAAATTTTGGCAAAAGCCTTGCCCAAGAGCTGGCGGCCATATATTATGATACTGAAGAACAGTGATGGCTTTGACGGGATGGATCTAAATGATTTCATCACAAAGTTGAAAGAGCAAGAGCAGGAGGAACAAAATTTGGATTCCATGTCCGGTTATCAACAAAATCCTTCTCTCTACTACTCTGGAACACCTGTATCGTCATCCACTTCTTCAAATGCCCCCTTACAATCTGCCTATGTGAGTAATGTACATGAATCTGGCAGATCTACATCTGAAGCTTCATCTTCTGGGCCATCCTATACTGTGTCTACTTCTGGATTCAATGCCGAGCATTTCAAGTATGGGAGTGCGGATGAAGTAACAGCACATATGAGCATGCTAAGTGCGCTAGTCTCCTCTTATGATGATCTACTGAAGGGGAAGATTGGTAATGCTCATCTGACACAAGAGGACTATGACCAGATCGATGATGATGAGATGGAAATACAAGATATCCTCTGGTCATATGCTAACTTAGTCAGGAGGGCGAGAGCATATGAGAAAAGAACAGGAAAGCAAATATCAGCTACAAAGGATACCAAACTTGGTTTTGATAAGTCTGCGGTAACATGCTATAATTGCGGTGAAAAAGGTCATTTCGCGAGAGAATGTGATAAGCCGAAGAGTGTGGGACCGAAGTATCCTTTCAAAACCAGTCCTGGCAGTAGATCATTTTCCTCTTCAACCATAAAGTCTGAATCAACTCCAAAACCGGCTAAGGCAATGGCAGTTGTTCAAAAGGACGAGGGAATTGACTGGTCAGTACAATTTGGGAATGATGGTGCTGATATTAATGTGGCAAATGTTCATGTGTTGAACGAAGATTCTCAATCCGAGACAGAAAGTTACTCAAGTGAGGAAGAATCAATTGCCAGCATTGATGATGAACCAGCCTCGGTTCCAGCTGCAGAAAAGACACCAGTGAAAGTTCGTGCCAATGAGTCAAACCAAAAGGTGTGCAGTTGTGGTCAATCGTCCGAGGAAAAGGTATGTACTTTTGGCTTACCTTGTGGTTCTTGTAATGATTATGTAAAACAGATAGTGTTCCTAAAGTCTACAATTTCAGAGCTCACATCTAAGTTAGATAAAAACCTGTTGATAAAAGAAAGAGAAAAACAGTTGAAAGAAAAGAATGAAAGTTTAGGCAAACAGGTGCATGAACTAGGTGTGGCTCTGTTAAATAAACAGGATGCTATAGTGTTTTACATAAATGAGATTGATAAGTTGAAACGAGACCTTGCTACTTCAAAGGTCGATTATGAGACTCTGAGTCAAAAACTCAAAAGTTATTCCACGTCTTCTTACTTATTTGAGTACATAATCGATCAGAGAGGTCAAGGTACTGATTCAGAAAAGAACAAGAATTTATACTCTAAATGTCCACCACCAGTGTTAAATCAACTAGTGAATGATGATGTTCACTCTGAATCTGACCCACTACTCACAAAGGTTGATGAATCTTCTGCATCAACCCCAAAAGAGGATTTAAAGTTACACGAGAATGTGGGTGGGCCTCAGAAGAATGAGGTTCAGCAAGAAGAAATTAAAACGGCTGAACCAGGAATGAGAGAACTGTTGGCAAGTTCTAATGTCAAAGATCCATTGATGCATCGTATCCACGATGCCCTTCGGAAATTTGAAAAGGAGGGTGTAAAGTCTCTTGATACCCGTCCATACCAAGAGGTCAAAATCTTACCCAAACATCAAGGGTTAGGGTATCGATCTCAAAGGATGTCGAAAGGTTCTGTAAAGCAATATCCAGACAGGATTTGCTATGTGTGCAGGAGACCTGGTCACCTCAGTTACGAGTGTGATCAGCAGCCACATCAGCGCTATAACAGGAAAGTTGAGACTTATCAAAAGAATAAAACGTTTACTAAAAACAATCAAAACTCAACTCTTCCAGTTCAGCATCAAAGAACAAACGGGGATACCATAAGAAAATCTAAAAATCCCGAAGTTGTTAGCAAAAGAAAATCTTCGCTCAATCAGACTTCTAAGTGGACTAACAAACTGTGTGTTCAAATGCCTAAGGATTCGAGTGACAGGTTCAGCAATGCTGCTGAGAAGACTGGAACTTGGATGAAACTTCCAGTGATTGGAGAAGACGGAAAACCCATGACTATTCGGGCTTGGGTTCCTAATGCTTTCTAATTCTTTCTTCTATGTGAATGGTGTCAACCGCTATAATCAAGTGTGAGGTATTTGTGACTGTGTGTCTATTTTCTGTGTGACTAAATTGTTCTTTTGTCTTTGTGTTTATTTCCTGTGTGCTTCTGCGTTTCTATTTTCTTAGTTTTTAGATTGTTTAGTATTTTAGGGGGAGATAGTTCAGAAAACTTAGAAAATACAAAAAAAAATCAGAAAACATAGAAAATACAAAAAAAATCAGAAAACTTATAAAATACAAAAAAATCAGAAAACTTAGAAAATTCAAAAAAATCAGAAAACATAGAAAATACAAAAAAAAATCAGAAAACTTAGAAAATACAAAAAAAATCAGAAAACATAGAAAATACAAAAAAATCAGAAAACATAGAAAATACAAAAAAAAAAAAAAAAGAGGGAGAAGTTGATCCAACCTAGATGGAGAGTGATGGCACACTGGTTCTCAATACAAAGTCGTCTAGTAAAATTAGAACTGAAGGCACATACATACTTTTGAGAAAACTGTCTGAAAATCTAGTTGAATCAGATAAGAAACAGATAGTGTGTAAGACATATAAGGAAAGTCTAGACTGATAAATGGTTATGCATGTGAAAATCAATCATAGATTTAAGCTATCGAGACATTCCAAGTCTATAAGTCAATAACAGTTGAGAATGACTTAGTTTGATGCACACACCTGTTACCATGCCAAATGTGCTTAGATGACATTGAGCTATATGTAAAAGAGGGTGAAAAATTGACCCCAATTTTGAGAATGTCAAAAGATATAGATACATTGATCTATCATGATAAACTGTCAAAGAGCATAAAATGCATTGACAAAAGCTCAGCAAGAAAAATGTCTAGAGAGGTGAAAAATCGACCTCCATGTCAAAGAGCATAAAATGCGTTGACAAATTAACATATCACATAAGCATGGTGGTTTTGGTAATTAAGTTGTGCAACCTACTGAGTGAATCAAAATACTGTGAGACTTTGAAAGAGATAGTCTTAATCATGTATCCAGTCTAGACAATCTGAAAATGTTGAAACAAAATCTGTTATTATCTGAAGAAAGATATGTTGACAGACAGAGTTTAAGAGAATATGTTTATGCCCAAGGTTCTGAAATGAATGATTACTGAGTATAGACGAGCTAGTACTGACTTCATACTGGAACCTTCTCACAAAAAGATTTAATTTTCAGGAATTTACTTCTTTTGCAAATTTATTCTGAGTTAATTTCATTTCAGTTATTTTCATTTCTGTCTTTTATTTTTAAGTCTTTAAATAGTTGAATTTAGATTCCCAAAAATAAGTTGTTAATAGTTTGCATTTTTATCTCGTTTTTGTTTAGAAAAATACAAAAAGAGTTCTAGTATGTTCTATTTTCTCTTAGTGTGATTTGTTCTGTTTACATTTCCTTCATCTCACTTTGATGTGTTTTGCTTAAATGTTTATAAGTGATCTTGAAGTTACTGACAGTTTATTGCTGAGTGCAGTACTAACAGTATTAAGGTTCACAGATGAGAAACTCATTACATGCGAAATGGAACCCCACTAAGCACGAGTTACAGCTCACATCGTGCGTAGTGCAGGTAAGGGCTTGACGAAAGGTATTCGTTTAGCATTTTGCTGTATGAATTTTGCTTTGTGCAAATTTTTGCTTAGTACATTCTGCTGTGTGCATTTTGCTGTGTGCATTTTGCTTTTTGCATTTTACTTTGTGGAATTTTTGCTTAGTGCAATGGTTATTGATAGAACATGGTTATTGATAGAACTAGGTCTTAGGAGGAGTTTGTTGGTGCATATTTGTAAATCCCTAGTTCATATCAATAAAATATATTCATAGTTTATTAATTCAAATGTGTTTTGATTAATTGTTTGCATGTTTATACATTCTTAGTGATTCTATGTGATTATCTTAAGCTTACAAGTACTTAATCATGTGTTGATGTGAGTTTGGAAGTTTAAGTCTGTGTGAAAGTTCATCACGTGCGTGATGTGTTCACTGCGTGCGTGGTGAGTCCACTACGTGCGTAGTGAAGCTCAACTCGCACGTGGTGATTAAGTCGGTTAATAGGTAATTAATTATCATTAAAACAACCAGTACGTGCGTACTGGACTCGCTACGTGCGAAGTGCGTTGCATCACGTGCGTAGTGAAATTAATTACACTATAAATACTGATTAACTTCATATGTTCGCGGGTAATCGAGCAATCAACAGAAATCGCTAGAAATCAACCGGGAGCCTTACGTAATCGACCATATACGACCTTAAGCCTACTAAATCGCGAACTTAGTGTTCATTATGAATCCAAAGGCAGCCTTAAGCATCTCTGTGTGAGTTCTTAGAGTTTGTTCTTGCTTCTATTCTTAGTGTTACTGTGTGCCGGACACCTAAGCAGATCTTAGAATCATTAGGAGGTTTGGGAAATAGATATTCCGCACTATTTCTCATCCTAGATCAGTCCTAGCGTAAGGGTGTTTTAGTTTAGTTTAGAACCCTGTTCCCCAACGGTCCTACAATAGTTCAAGTAATTAGAAAATCAATTAAATTTAAGGGCACCAAATAAATTAGGAGGGAAGGGCAATTTGATCTTTCCAAATTTTAGAGAGAACGAATATGTATATACTATCAGAAAAAAGTTATTGTGAAAATAAATATTTAGATAAGAATTAGAGAACAAATTTAACTATTCATTAAAGGAAGTGATCAGTACACAACAACTTTTCGCGATACACAACAAGATACAAGTTGTTAATGCATATGTTACAAGTTGATATATAATGAATGTAATTGTTGTGTATGACCATTTTTGTTGTGTACAAATCACCTCCCGTTCATTAAATGTTAATCTATTAGACATAGCGTATATGCGACCATAACTTGAATATTTATGACAACATCGACCTGTGACCACCACGGACTTGACTATAAATCCAAGATCAATAAACAAGTGACACGTTCATATCACGATATTTTTCTGGAACAACCGATAAGAATTTGCTTTAACTACAGAAATGGTTGCGTCATGGACATGGAGTTAGAAAAATTACAATAACGTCATGTCGATAATATTGATTTTGGTCAATAATAATAATATTATAAGTTTTAAAGTATAAAATAATACAAGTACAATAATATTGATCTGACGTTACTTCACATATATATATTTATTGAGGCAGGCAGGCAAAGGAGTGAAGAAGGATCGTCCTTCAACTCTTCATGTGATATTTCATATTTAAGATTCCATGCAGCATTTTGTTGATTTCCAACACCAACGTTTTTTTCATTATTTTGGTCAATTTCAGCGTTTTCCTAGCTACCGCTTTGCTAAATGTGTAAGGTTTTATGTTAGGGTTAAGATTCTTTTATGTTTTATCAAGCGTTATTTATCATGTTTATTTACAAACATGAGAGTGAAATTTATAAAGAGACCTATTATTAACATAAAATAAGTGACCTACTCTTGTGAAAGAATCTTAACGCGTAATATTATATATCTAGTTATAGTTAAACACAAGCTAGCCTAAGCTTGTATGGCCTTCTACCCGAACCATATAAACCCGACAATATGAACATGACCCGAATTAACAGTCTTAGTACTTACGTATCGTATTGTCTTCATTACAATGCTGATTTACGATGATGAGGTTGTGCTTTAAGCCTTTGCCATATGCTATTTCTAAAGATGGTTGATCCACTTTTGGTAGTAAAATGTTATTTTTCTTTTGTTGAGAGTTGTCACCAAAGATTGATTTAAGACCATCCTTTATATATTGACTTCAATTCATGCAGAAGAAAAAAACATATGCTAGTTCAACTTAGAACCCACCTTCTAATAGGTTCTTTAGTATTACACTAAGCTATCCTTGATGTAGTTGAGTAGTTGAGTTGATGGTCAACGTAGGCCGATCTTTTAACCGAGTCAACTTATGATTATCAGTGATAATTAAGCAAGTTATGATTATTAGTGATAACCAGGTTTCTTTTTCTTGATTTATGGTATGGGTACTTTTAACCTTATCATAATATTGTTTAGTCAACTTATGATTATTAAGAGATACTTGAACATGGTGTAATTCATCTTTAGATATGTAAATCGGGCATTCTATATCATGTTTATGTAAATCACAAGAACAGACTCTCAGCCTAATCAATTAATAAGATCATGTTTATGTAAAGAGTAAAATACAAATTTTGTCGTTGTCGTTCATATAAAATTTCAATTTTCGTACTTTTATTTTTAGAATTTATATTGATAGTCACTATGGTTTGTATTTTGTTTCAATTCAACTTTTCTGTTAACAGTCCTTGTGCCTTGCACATAAGGGTATTTTGGTCATTTAATTTATTATACTGACTTTCAACTATAAAGATTTTTAGTTTTTAAGTTTTAAGTAAATAAAAAACAATTATTTCCTCTCTCCTCTCTCTCTCTCTACCACCAGACAACCATGCCCCACTGCCAACATGAATCATTCCACCGCCACCATGAATCCGCCACCACCGCCACGAGGTTATCTCTCTCCTCTCTCTTTCACTCTCTCTCTCACACTAACTATCTCCCTCACTTACTCTCTCTCTCTCTCTCTCTATCTCTCTAAGACCACTGGAATCATTCCACCGCCATGACCACCATCGCCACCATGAATCACTCGACCGTCATGACCACCACCACCACAGCTACTACCGCAACCATCGTCCATCGAAAGACGCCACCATCCTCACCATCAGAAGTCACACAACCAGTCAAAGATTTGAAAAAACCACTATGGATTTTAGAAAACCCATAAGAAAACCTATAAGAATTTTATTAAAGTAATGTCATCTTAAACTCATAAACAGATCGATGATAGGAGCTTCATCATGTGGGGCGTTGGTGGTTATGGCGGCGGTTGCAGGTTGTAATGCAGGTGTGGTGCTGCCAAATTACGATGCAAACAATAAATCGAACTAAACCTAGATCCCAAGATCTGTTGTTCGTCATCATCAAATTAAAACCCGTGCAGACACCCAATCGGTTTGCTCTCTCGTTCACCTAAAGCCCATACACATGGAAGAAGGCGGTAGTGAAACAGAGGTATTGATGTAGAGAGTCGAGAACAGAGAGAGAGAGAGCCGAGAACAGGCGACGGTGATGGTTGTGAACAGAGGGTGGCGGCGACGTGGTGAAGATAGTCGAGAACAGAGAGTACGTGGGGAGAGTTAGAGAGAGAGAACATGTTTCAAGTGGTTTTGCAGATGTTAGAGAAAGAGAGATCGGAGATTATCGTGGAGTAGAGAGAGATAAATGAGTAAATATTGTTTCGAAACAAAAATAATAAGTAAAAAAACAAAAATACCCTCATGTGCAAGGCATATGAAGGGTTTTAATGGATGAAGTTGGCAAAATGCAAACCATAGTGACTGTCAATATAATTTTACAAAAATAAAGGACGAAAAGTGAGATTTTATATAAACCACATGGATGAAATTTGTAATGTACTCTTATGTAAATCTAGAATTCTATATCATGTTTATATTGTTTACCAATAGATATGAGAGTCTTTTTCTTCTAATTTTGATTTTAATTTCTCAAGTTCATCTTGTAACTTATATCAATGATGTTTTAATACGAGGGAAAAAAATAAATCCAAGTTCGAACAAGTGTTCTAAGAGCCGTAGAGGCTAATTGTCGAATCAGATGGTACTAATTGTTCAAACCAAGATCTGGAGGTCGGTATAATTGTGAAGGTGACCTATGATCATCTTGTGTGTCGTTGTGTACAAATATAAACGAGTTCATATGAGGATTTGCAGAAGAAAGCCACATAGACATCTCCAATGTTCAAGTGAAACATCGAATCAAAGTTATTTGAGTAATTTCATATACGTGTCATTCTTAAACCTTAAAATATCATATTTTCTACCATAATTTACAAATATCATATTTACCCTTTATAACATTTCGAAATATTATCTTTAAAATTTTTTTAATTTTTCACTTAAATTCTTTTTATAGTAATTATTTTAAACTCTTTTTGATTAATAAACATTTCACCTTATTAAACCAATTATAACAACAATAATTAACAATTTGTACCAAAAATACAATAATATATTTTCGTATCATGATATCGTTTCATCATTTTTTATTCTCATTTTTTTCGTAATTTGTATTTATTTATTATATATTTACTAGTGTTTTATTATATAAATAAATAAATTCGTATTTACTTTTCATATTATAACATTGTGCGTCTTACTGTTAACGAAATTTAAAAATCACCTACACTAGCCCTCATTTAAAAATTACCTACACTACTCCTCACACGGCCTTATATATCACCCTTTGTTTTAATAAACCTTCACCATCACCACCACTACAATAAACTACACCAAAGAGACATTAGGTCTCTGCTGCTACAATGGCCGCCGATCCAACCACAACCGTCGATTCACCACCGCCGGCCACTTTATCGTCCGATAACTGCAAGCTGTCGAGGAACGGAAGCATCTCAAGAAGCCGCTTGTCTTCGTTTCGCCGGTGCACCTTCACCAGAAAATGTGCTCGGCTCGTGAAAGAACAGAGAGCCAGATTCTACATCATGCGAAGGTGTGTTAGCATGCTTGTCTGCTGGCGTGATTACTCCGATTCCTAGTCGATCGATTCGCTCTCTTACTAGCTCTGAGACTCTCCAACGAATTTCAATTCCGGCAGCCGTCCGAGGAGGAGATCGATCGACCGATCGAGAACTGCAATAACCTGTACAGTAATTAATTATATATTATAGAATTTCCTTTTTGTAGATTTGATTTCGGGAGTGCTGTTTTGAATCATGGCACAATATAGAAGAAATCTACGATACTGAGAAAATTTTGATTCAATCTGAAACGAATCTGTAACATTATCGTACTTATAAATCTTCACTACGCGATTAAGAAATACACACGTAATATAATTAAGATTTTTATGGTTAGTCAAGTGTGATGTTAATTGTTGGTTATGTTAGCGAGGTGCTCTCCTCGAGATCTCCCTCTCCTCCTCGTTTTTTAGAGAGAGAGAGAGAGAGAGAGAGAGAGGAGAGAGAAACCATTAAACTATTGCTGCAGCACAGTGTGGATCCTGTCATTTGAGTCTGTGCTGGGCTCACGCTTAACTTTTTGTATAATTATTTCTAAAGGTCTTGATGATATATATTAAACTAGACTAAGGGGATGTTTGGGTATTATCAGCTTGAAAGTTTATTAAATAAAAAAGTGTTTGTGTTAGTTTATTACTTATAAGATAATTAGTCTTTTTATCAGAAGTGTTTGACTTACCTTATATATGTAAAATGACTAAAAAGAGGCAAATCATATAGCATATATATGGGGAATAGGGCAAAATAAAGGGTAAACAAGTAAAGACAAAAGTTCATGCGAGAACCGTTGTTAGCGCGAGAACCGCGAGAACCAATCTGAGCCGTTCAATTCCCCCTACTTCAATGTCATTGCCCACCCATGAATTCCTCACATGCACCCTGCCACACTCTATCCCTCCACGCTCACCATCCATGAAACTTCTCATATCCAAGGAACGGCCGAGATTGGTTCTCGCAGTTCTCGCACTAACAACGGTTCTCGCATGAACCCTCCCAACAAGTAAATATTTAAAAATAAGCTCATCTACTAGAAAAAAAGCCAATGTCAATGAGCTTATTTTCCCAAAAAATAAGCTTATAAGCTTAAGCTCATAAGCTAAGACAAACACAAAAAATAAGCTAATAAGCCCCTAAAATAAGCTAAAACAAACACCCCCTAAATGCACGTGTGATACACATGCTGGTTTAAAGGATAATAAATATAAAACATTAATAAAAATGTATTAAATATTAATAAAACACGAATTAAATGAGATTTTAAAAAAATGACGACATACGACATCAACACTCTAACCAGCGGTGGAAACATCGATGCGAGCGAGATGGCAGACTTGACGGCAGAAACATGATAGCATGATACGAAGAGACGCGATTGTATTTCTTATATGAATAATCAATCATTATATTTATAGGGTAATAAAGTTAAATGTTATTGATTATAATTAAAATGAAATTAAAATGATTTTAAAATAATTTAGAATGATAAAATTAAAAATTTGATTAAATCTGATATTTTAAAATATTATAAAGGGTAAATATGATATTTATAAATTTAAGATGGGCAAATACGATTTTATATGATTTAATAAGGACATATATGAAATTATCTCTAATAAATTTGACTCTAAAAAGTCAAAATTGATTTTTTGATTTAAGTTAATGAATTGTTAAGATTAAATATTTTTTTAAAAGAATGATTAAGATCATGTATGAAAATAAAAGAAGAATGTAGCAAAACAAAGGAAATATAGTGAAAAGCAACAATGGTTGTAAGATTATGGTCTCAGCATAAATTGTTTGACTGGGTCGTAAAGCTTTAACCAAGCAAAGTTCAACTTTGGAGGATGACGTAAAAATGAACCAAAATAGAGAAGAAAAATAGTGATTTGTAAAATTACGGTCCTCACCATAATATTACGGTTGGAAACATACAATTTCGGCTCCAACTGTAATTTGACGACGCGGTTACAAATTTTCCAATTTCTTACATATTTAAAGACGTGTTTTTGGGGAAAATGGGGAGGATTCTTGACCTAACGAAATTACAACAGCTAAGGGTGATTTTAGGGTTCCCAGCAAAATTTTCCTCCATTTTTCAAGCCCATGATCAAGAAGATAACGAATTAGGAGAGTATTACGGAGGATTAACGATTGAAAACCTTCAATGATCATTCATCCATTCCATCCCTTTCAAACCGTAGTTCAATTAAGCTTTTGAAGATGATCATCACCACAATGTTTGCTTCTCCTCTTTTCATCATGTCCGACTAAGCTTTCCATTATTGCTAACAGGATTAGGGTTTTGTCATTCTTGCTACTTTATTTCTTGAACAATTAAGTACTTGATGTATATGGATGTTATTTGATCTTTAATCATATAATTATATCTTTCCATCCTTATGCAAATAACTATTAATTAATTTGAATGTAAAATAGTAATATTGTGTATTCACCGACCGTGTCGTCTCCACCTTTAAAGTAGTTTAGCGAAGGATAAGACGGTTGGTGTAGTTATATATTATCCGTACGCAAATTTGAATCAATCAGTTAGTTAGAACGAGTTATGTCTATCTAACCTAATGAATTTCACTTTTTAGTAATCAAATAGGTAGTAATCAAATAGTTACTTTGAATCAGTTGTTTTGGATTGCTATTAGTTTATTAGACACACATTAGTAGTAAATTTTAATACTCAAATATCATCCATCGTGTGATATCTTTTTATTTATAATCAAGTATAAGATTGTGACAAAGCACATACTCCTCGTGGATTCAATATTTACTTACCCTTAGGGATAGCAACGTGGTCGGGGGTATCGATGATAGCTCACCCCATCCCATCCCCGTTCCCCATCCACAATCCCATCCTCGCAGGGAAAATGACTCGCATCCCCATCCCCGTTGGATATCGCGGATCCCCGCGGGAATCGGAGATTTTCTTCGTCTACAAAATCAATTTTTCTAAATAGATATACATGAGAATTTTCATACAAAACTAGAATTGCAAATCTAACTTAACCCTTCCAACCGGTTCACATCAAAATGTAATTAATCATGTATTTTTATAGTTTCGTTATATAGGTAATGTTCTTGATAAAAGACATAATATATTTAGTAAATCGTTCTATAACACACATAACATTATCAATCAAATAGATAATATCTCTAACATATATGTCCATGAAAGACGCTTATAATACTTTCATAGATGATTTTACAAAAAACTATATTAGTATTTAAAAAATGCATATTTATATAAGAAATTTATATGTATATATATATACTATGTGTGGATTAGGGGTCGGGTCGGGTCGGGTTTCGGGGAACCGAGAGGTATTCCCATCCCCGTTTCTAAGTTCGGGGAATCCCGTCCCCGTCCCTATCTCTGGTCTACTCGTGGATTCCCCGTCAAATCAAGATCGGAGAATGGGTTCCCCATAGGGCTAGACGCTTTTCTAGGACCTCCCATCCTTGGAATGATACGTGAGTTTTTTGCCATCCCTACTTACCCTATCTAGTATAAGGTAATTAGGTTTATTTTTTATAGTTTCTTCGACATTTATTACTTTGAAATGGCGCGAGCTCAGTTCAATTTGCCATGATTATGTGGGTTCATATTGGCTTCAAAAGGAATATGCATTAGCTCAAAAAATATTTAAGTATTTTTTTAACAACAGGGTAACATGCACATACTAATTTACTCTTAAATTTACATCTTTTGTCCACAGCGGGACTTGAACCCATGACCATAGGACAAGAGGAACACCTTCCAACATCTTATACCGCTAAGCTACAAGCTCTTTGGTTAATATATAGACAACTATTTATTATAATAGAATTCTTAAAATAGAACATTTAAAATTTTATTATATAACTAGACTCATTATAAGAATCTACAAAAATTATAACAAAATATGATAATCTCAACTACTTTATTAAGTATTTGAACCATTTATAAAGACCAAATTTAAGTTAATTACTGTAACATTTAATTCATTATTTACAATACCTTAAAACAACAAATATTTAACTAAAATTAGTAACACCAAGATTCAAATAGTAACCAAATTTGGTATGTGATTATATATATATATAATGTTTTAAATATTTTTTTGATATTATAATCTTACAAACCAAGCAAACAAATCTTTTCTACGATCGGGTATTGTGCTTATTGGATGAGGTACTAGTGGGAATCTAATCTGTATTATAGCTTTCTGTTCCTTTCAGTCCCTCGTCTATGAATGTGACTCCGTTACTGAAAGATCTCTCACATATAGAACTAACAAAAAACCCTGTAAGGTCTTTGATCACAAATTGACAAC
Organism: Pulicaria dysenterica; assembly: GCA_947179395.2. Classification (NCBI taxonomy): domain Eukaryota; kingdom Viridiplantae; phylum Streptophyta; class Magnoliopsida; order Asterales; family Asteraceae; genus Pulicaria; species Pulicaria dysenterica. The sequence continues at coordinate 17,311,822 of OX359293.1, read as the reverse complement.
ATGTCCTAAGTCTAAGAAGACCCCTAATCCACCTAAGGGTGGTATACCTCCGAGGGCAATTGGATTAAGGTACAAAAGTAGGGAAAAGGGAAAGATGTTATAGATAAGACCTAAGTAAAGTGGTCATATTGGATCCTTGGTTACAAAATTCGCTAAGTCTTATATATAAACTAGTTAAATACCTATCTAACACATGGGATGGTTTAGAAAAGTAATATATATTAAACATTAATAAACTATATATCTTAAATAATTATAAGACGCGAAAAAAATGAGAGTTCAAAAAAATGATAACAGACGGCGTTAATTATTGGAACAGCGATGGAAGCACCGCAAAAGGAGACGGAAGACGTGATTGAAGAAATGTATCATGATGCAAAAACACGTGATTAAATTTCTTGTACAGGTTATTGATCATTATATATACAATTATAAGCAATAAGTTCAAATGTTTATTGTTATAATAAAAAAGAATTTAAAATCATCATAAAATATTTTAAAATGATAGAACTAAAAATTTAGTTAAATATAGCAATTTGAAATGTTATAAGAAATAATTATGTTATTTATAAATTTGATGGATAATTACGATATTTTAAAATTTAAGAATGATATATATTACTTAATTTATAATAATCTTGATTAACTTAAAAAATTTTGACTTCTAAAAGTCAATATCAAATTAAATATTTATTTTTGATTAGGTTCACAAGGACTAAAGAATAAGATAAAAACGATATAATTAAATAGGAAACATGAAAAATATAAGGATATGTAGAAAATACAAATATTTAAGAAATATACGGGTTGGGGGTTGACCCGTGAACCCGCAAGCAAACCCGAAACACGACACGTTTATTTATATGGGTTGGCGGGTCAACACGAAAACGACCCGAACCCGTTATTCTCAACCCAAACCTACTTATTTGCGTGGCGGATTCGTATCGTATTTAGGGAGAGTTGATAATTTACACTACTCCTAACTAAATCTAAACAGGAGCTAGTAATGTGTGCACTTCAAAAGTAGGTTTGATCATACAAGCAGTATCTTAACACATACAACTGCAATACATCTGTTGATTGAAAACCATCCATATATATTTTAAACATAAATAGGTTAATTTGAAGTCCACTTAATAACCAAAGATGATGGAATATTGACTGCAAACAATAGGCATGCTTTGGAACATAAAGTGAAGCATGCTTAGTAAATAGTAATACTTGATTATGCTTTCTAATAGAATAATTTTAAAGTTTAAATTTTGTTAAACTTTTTGACCACCTTACAATCATTTTTCTCATCATAGGATCTTCTTTTGAATTTAAAAAGAAATCTTTATGGATCTTAAGATGATTTTGGAAATGATTACATCTAACGTTTGGTTTATACATTTCACAAACTTGTTTAAATATATATATATATATATATATATATATATATATATATATATATATATATATATATATATATATATATATATATAGACAAAAGTTCATGCGAGAACTGTTGTTAGTGCGAGAACCGCGAGAACCGCGAGAACCAATCTAAGCCGTCCAATCCCCCCTCCTTCAATGTCATTGCCCACCTACGAATTCCTCACATGCATCCTGCCACACTCTATCCCTCCACGCTCTTCATCCATGATACTTCCCATATCCAAGGAACGGCTGAGATTGGTTCTCGCAGTTCTCGCACTAACAACGGTTCTCGCATGAACCCTCCCCTATATATATATATATATATATATATATATATATATATATATATATAAATTGGATCAATAAAAACCATGTGTTAAACAAAGAACCTAAAGAACCAATCTGGACCTTTGTATCATCAAAATCAATGGATGAGATTGATCGGTGGCAAAACTGTAATTATTATGTATTAATTTAGGAAAAATAGGGCAAAAATGTAATTTTCCCCCACCCGTAAACCCACGATTTAAAAAAAAAAACAACCAAAAACTTTAAATTGCCATAACTTTTTAAGTTTTGTGAATTTAATCAAAAAAATTATACCATTCTTTTAGTTTTTTAATCTTCTTTCAAACAAGATCACTCTTTTTATACTTTTCTAAAAAAATTTGAAAATGAATTTTTTTTTTTTTTTGCATTTTGGCAGCTGTACAGGAAAAACACCTTTTTTTTTTTGCATTTTGGCAGCTCGTCGCTAATGAGCTGAATGTTGCCGCTAATGAGCTGAATGTCGTCGCAAAAGGTTCGTCTCAGATCAGAAATTAACGACGATGAAGTTAAATCTGTAGTCGCAAATAAGCAAAGTCGTCGCTAATGACCTTGCAGTCGTCGCAAAAGGTTCGTCTCAGATCAGAAGTTTTTTGCATTTTGCAAATAAGCAAAGTCGTTTTTTGCATTTTGTATGTTTATACGGTTTTACGTTTTGCATTCTGCATGTTTTTTGCATTCTGCATTCTGCTTTTTTTTTTGCTTTCTGCATTCTTCATTTTTTATTCTGCATGTTTTTTTGCATTCTTTATGTTTTTTGCATTTTCTGCATTCTGCATGTTTTTTGCATTTTGCATTCTTTCATTCTGCATGTTTTTTGCATTCTGCATTCTTCATTCTATATGTTTTTTGCCTTTTGCATTCTGTATGGTTTTTGCATTCTGCATTCTTCATTCTGCATGATTTTTTGCATTTTGCATTTAATATGAACACAACTCTAAATGCAAATTTTGCATTTTGAAAAAAAAAATTTCTGAAATATATCAAGCCCGGTCTTGTTTGAAAGAGGACGAAAAACAGAATCTAACGGTATAATTTTTTTGTTAAAATTCTTAAAAACGAACGAGTTATTATCATTTAAAGTAATTGGGGTTTTTTTTTAAGTTTGTTGGGGGGGGGGGGGGGGGGGTTTGCTTTAGGCTGCTGTAGGCGCCGAATTTTTTTTTTTTAATTTCCTTTTTTACCCCTAAACAATGTGTCACATGTCATCACCAGGGGGGTTTTTTAAGTTTTTTGTTTAAGGGAGGTTCTTTGTTTAACCACACCATATATATATATATATATATATATATATATATATATATATATATATATATATATGCATTGTTTTGTATACTTAATACGATTGTGGCTCTTTAACTGTGATAGTAATTAATTTAAAGGTTTAGTTTTTTAAAATGTGTAACTTATCATCTTTTTATTGTGTGTATCTAATTTTTAAAAGGGTAAATTGTATAAAAATGCAATGAACTTTGTATTAGTTACCATTGTATATAACCAACTTTAAAATTTTAAAAATAATACAATTAACTATCATAATTCTCCCATTATATGCAAACAACTTTTTTACGTATCTGTTGTTTAGTTACCATTGTATGCAATTAACTTTTTCATAACTTTCATAGTATACAACAAGTTGCATACAATGTGAGGATTATGAATGTCGATTGTATCATTTTTAAGAAAATAAAGTTGATTGTATATAATGGTAACTAAGATGTTGGAACCTAGAGGGGGGTGAATAGGTTCTTTTACTTAGTTTACCAATTTTTACACTTATAAAAATTAGTAAGTTGTGTTATAAAGAATAATCTTGAAATTTATAGCAACACAACTAATATAAGAAATTAAAGAGAGTAGAGATAGAGAGATATCACCAAGAGTAGAATAGAGATTTATAGTGGTTCATGCATATGGGTGTAATCGAGCCGAGACAGCTCGTGAGCTACTCGAGACCGACTCGGAAAATACTCGAAATCGTCTCGTAATGAACCGAGTCGATCTCGAGCTCGAGCTACTCGAGTAGGCTTTCGAGCCGAGCTCGAGTTCCATATTACTCAGCTCGTCACGCTCGCGAGCCTAATCGAGCTTCTACTAATTTGCCCTTTTACCCTTTTATATATACATAAATTAAATACTCGAGTAGGATTTCGAGCCGAGCTCGAGTTCCATATGTGTTTTAACATTTTTGTTGCAAAATTTTATTAAATTAAAATTCAGCCGAGTCGAGCTCGAGAGTGTCGAGTACTTATTCGAGTCGAGCTCGAGCTTGGAAATTTGAACTCGACCGAGCTCGAGTCGAGTTTCGAGCCTCGAGCTCGAGCTTGACACTGTGCCGTCTCGACTAGGCTCGATTACACCCCTATTCATGCAAGTGTTAATAAACTTGCACTACATCTACTCCTTGGCCTCACCCACCAAGAGTTTGCTCCACTAGCTTCTATCATTGAAGGTAGAGATAAACCTTTTACACTTCTCTTTTTCACTTGCAAGAATTAACACTTCAAACTTGCAAGTAAGGTAAAGATAACCTTACTTCACTCTAATTTGGAAGACTAGAGTTGATCCTCACTTCTCTCTAATTCTAAAGGCTAGAGATGATCCTTACTTCACTCTAATTTGGAAGGCTAGAGTTGATCCTCACACTATTACAAAATATATGAATGAAGTTGTAATGTTTGAACTTTGATGGCTTTCACTCTTGCTTGGATCTTGATCTTGAAAGATTGAATAATATCAAAGTATATGAGCTTACAAGATCTTGTATGTATTCTCCATATTTCAGATTGCAAGAGCTTAATGAACTCACAATACTTGAGTTGGTTTAAATAAGGAAAAAGGTGAAAGTTCAAAAAGTGTCCAGATGGTCCACGGTCGATCCACGGTCGACCTTGGCATCGACCGTCGGCCTGCTGGAACTTTTTGAGCCTTTTCAAATATAGACGTTGGCCTTTTACCAAAACCACACATAACCCATTTTTACCATTAAAATTCACTGAAAAGGAGTCTTAGAAAAGTTTGGTTGGTGCCATACTGTTGGTCCCTTGTATGAGAATAACAACAAGCAACAGGTGTGTATAAGGGGGGTTGAATACACTTTTTGCGGAAATTGAACAAATAAAATAAAAGTGTTACACACAGTAAATCAAACCACAATCAGTCGAATGTTTTTATTAAGAAGATGATTACAATGCTTTGAATAAGAAGATGATTACAATAACTATCAAGTAAGCAACTCTTGATACTTAACCACCTAATATAAATCTCTCAATCTCTCAAACTTAGCTATCTATAATCAACTTATGATTATAGATACTGACGACTCTCTAAACAGGATTTACACAGATTCAATCAACTTATGATTACTTACCAATCTACACAACAAATGTGAATACTCGAACACACGAACACTTTGGGAATCTATGAGTTTTCTTGATCAAGTTGAACTAATAAACTGTAATCAAGATTCGTAACACATACGGTGAGGTGAGGTTTTAGCTCTGCAACACTTAGCTGTTTTCTACATCGTAGTAGAAGTCGTAGTCGTACCTCTAAACTTATCAGGAGATAAGTATTTATAATAATTTTCCTACGGTTCCTAACAAACTGGACTAATCCTAATTTGCTAACTAACTATCGGATAACTCGGAATCTTGAATCTTGAATCTTCTTATCTTGAGTCTTCAATCTTCAATCTTGATTCTGAAGTCTTCTTATCCTTTCCGTAGATATAGATAGTTAAAACAGAATTTAAAACACATTTAAATTCTTTTGAACTGACTTCTTTAGTCAGGCTGAGTTACTCAGCTTGAAACTCATCAAGCTGAGTTCTTCGAGAACAAACCCGAATTTAAACATGGACTAACATGTATAATTATTAACTCATCCTTAGAAGTCTAAAGAATTTACTAAAACCTATTTAGTAACTCTATTGAGCTGACTCAGTCTTTACGCTGAGTCGCTCAGCTTGAAACTCATCAAGCTGAAACTCAATTTGTATATCTTAGTTTACGCACACAGCTTATCAAACATATTGATAATCTTACTAAGATATAGTCTAAGCTGATCGAACATATGCTCAGCTTATACTCAGCTTATACTCAGTCTAAATCACTAAAAGTGTGCAGTCTGACTAAGCTTCATAATTTTGTTTAAGTTATATGTAGAACACATCTTGCAAACTTAACTTTGTCACATCAAATCTTAACTGATGAGATCATTTTCCCAACAAACTCCCCCTATTTGATGATGACAAAACCATCAAACAGTTCTTAAGTTTGTTTAACAGAATTATGTTTTAAATCTTAAACTTATCAAGATTTTTACTTTGAACTAATCAAATATTAATTGAACATATCAATATTAATTGAACTTATCAATTTTAAGTGGAACATACCAACTTTTAGTTGAACACACCAACTACTTACATTAATGAATAAGAACTAATCAGTTTTTCATTTAAGCTGAACTTATCAGACTTATAAATATGAACACATCACAACACAGTTGAACATATCAAACTTTATACTTGTATTAATTGAACTAATCATAATACAAAATGATTGATCACTTAGATCAGGCACACATAGTGCTTACAAAAATATTAGAACTAATCTAATTATCTTTTGAACTCAGGATGTAGAACCTCCCAAAGAATGATTTCTCTGTTGATTTCTTCTAGGAGGCTTTCAGCTTCTGCATCCCCTCTGAGTTCTCTTTGTTGCACTCTGATGATCTTATTCAACTTATACTTTACAAAATGATTTGTGCTATCACCACAACAACTTCTTATATGTATGGCATCCCTAGCTTTTAGATAATATATTTCATTCAGCTTGATAAAGCTGGGATTGCCTGCCTGATCCTTAAACATGAATCCCTGAACAGGTGTATCAATACCTTGTTTTTCTTTAAACTCTACACCTTCAGGTATCTCGAATAAGCTCTCCCACTGCAGACCAGGAACTGGAACATATCTTAATTCCTCAGCTCTGTTAATCAGCTTAGAAACTTCTGTAAGGATCTCTTGCTTAATTTGGCTTTTCTTGAACTTCTTGAGCATCATTAATATTCTTTGCCATTCTATGTAGCTCATCCTGTGAACATATCTCAGGTCCATCCCCATTGAAGATTTATCTTCGAATTCAAAGTTGAGGATGATGGCTCCATTTATTCTACTCAAAGTCATGCCTCTGATCTCCTTACTGGTGCTCCTTCTGAAATAGCACTCTTGAATGTCCCCGTCTGTATATGGGATAGGATCAGGTCTTGGACCAGTGTAAGTAGCTTCAGCTTGTGCCAAAGCTTTTCTTTCTTTTTCCTTTTCTTGGTCTTTTACTTCCTTCTCTTTTCTCTTTCTCAGCTCTTCAAGAGAAATGCCTAGCTAATTGGCTTCCTCCTCTTCGATCATTTCAATAATCTCCCTTGTAGCTTTTTCTTCTTCGGTTTCAGAAACACTGTCAGCTTCAGATTCATATTCTATCACTTTTTGCTTTTTAGCTGCAGGTTCCTCTTTGTTCATTTTTAACTCCCCCTCAGTCTGAGCTTGCCTCTCTGCTCCTTTGGCCAACACAAGTAATGTTTCAGCCTCAGCTTGGATCAATTCAGCGTCAGCTTCAGCTTGAACCTTCTCCCCCTTTTTGTCATCATCATTAGGGGATGAGGTCCTTTGTTGTTGAAGAGCAGCGACTGCAGAGACAATTTCTTTAACATCCTTGGTCAAATTCTCAAGCCTCTAATAGATTTTGCATTTATGCTTCTTCTGCTTGAGATGGAACAAACCAACCTGAGCAGCAACATAATCTTTCAGCTGTTGGATGCCTGAGGAGACAGTGTCAGTGTGAGGAGAGTCTTTGGGTGCATCATCCAAAAGTTGGTGTTTACCTTCAAATTCATTTGCACCAGAGTGTGGACCCTGTGAATCACCTTGGTTTGAAGATGAAACATTGACAGGTCGTGCAATAGGGTGTGATAAGTGAAGAGAATGAATAGGGCTCGAAATGTGAAGTGTACGGGTAGGTGGTTGGCTTATGGGTATAGAGGGGGGTGATTGACCCTGGGAATTGGTCATATGTTCAATCTGACCCTAGTGTGTCTGCTCAGGTACAGAAATAGGCTCTCCCATGGCTAGAGTAGGTGTGGGCTAAGTAGTCACCACACCCGGTATAGGCTGTTGGGTTAAAATGAGCCTCGAGGTTGACACCATAAGAGTAGGCGTCTCCCCCTCAACTCCTGCCGGCTGAGGGATCAGTGTGATCTCAGCTCCAGTGATACCTTTAGGAGTGGCACCACCTATGGCAGTTTTACGTGTATAGGTGCGGATATTCTCCTTAGAAGCAGTGTGCATACTAGGGGTGGCTTCAGAGTGGGATTGTAAATGGAATGAAGGTGGAGGAGATGTGTTAGACTGGGTTGGGCTTACCACAACCTTATCTCCAAAAACGGATGGAGAATAGTGAGAAGAAAAAGAAAGTGGAGAGGTCTTACCAGAAGCAGCTTCAATGGTTGCTGGTTCAGCTTGAGCAGAGTGCTCAGCTTGAACCTCCGTGTCAGCGTAGGAAGCTCCCCCTTGAGGTAATCCCTCATCTCCACTTGCAGATGAAACTCCCTCAACCACCAAGAGCATTGGACCACTCAGACCCTCTTGCTCAGGGAAGATGTCATTGTTAAACATCTTGGGGCTGAGTGTTGGGGTAGGGAACACATCCCATCCAGCTTCATATAAATCCCCCAACTCAGCTTCAAGCACCAAGGACAAGTACCTTATGAATGGCACATGGAGGTCCCTGATGGTCTTCAGTACTTGGACTTTGAGCTCGTTGAAAATGAGTTGTGCATAGTCTATATGTCTATCGAAGAACATGTTGTACAACAGCTGCATTTCAAACTCGTTAACTTGGTCCAAGCCACCAACTTTAGTCCCCAGTGAACGTACCACTGTTGAAACCATGAAGCCACAGCTGGTTGGAAAAGTGGCCTTCTTAATCACCCCTTCAGTTTGAGGGTGACCCATTTGAGGTAGAACTGATCTCGCCACTTGTCTAGTCACGGTGGGCTCGAACACATCTTGAACACGGAGTTGAAGAACCTCCCTTAGCCATTGAACCGTGAGGGCTACTGTTCGATTGCCATTGAGAACAGTGCCTGTTATCTCTCCCCTGTTCTGGTTGAAAGTCATGTGTACCAGAACTCCAAAAGATGCTGCGGAGCAATATGAACAGGTGCTCCAATGAAGGAAAATGCCAAAGGGCATTTCCAGATGTAGGCTAACCAGATTTCATATCCTCTGCCTTGTTTCCTCGGAGGAATAGCAAGGCAGGCACGCTGATTATTAACTTTGATCAGCGGCAATCCGTTGATTTTGAATGCAGCACCCCGAACCATTCTATCACTTAGAATAAGAGTGGTTCCTTCCATCGTGAAAGTTTGAAAATTACACTGAGTAAAAAAAAATGTCGTTGCACAGAGCAAAGAGCGTCGCACTGAGCGAGTTAGGGTTTCGAAATCGATGGAACAGAAGATTGCACTTAGCAAATTTGTAGAGAGGTATATAAGCAGATGAAAGGTTTAGAGATGAGAAGTTTAAGCGTAAACCTCTAAAATGCGGGTAAAGTCGTTATATATACATTTTCGAGGAGAGAGAAAAATTACCGTTGGAATCCCTTTTTAATTCGTTACGCCGGTAAATTACGGCTTGATGTAACATTTAGAGGGTAGAAACACATCATTCACCAACGGATACAAGTGTAAAATAATAATATTAACAAATAATAAGATTATTAACACTCTGTAAATATATCAATACTCAATTGATATACGATACGATTTGAAACTAATCCAAATACGTTTTGACAGATGAATTAATAACACGTAGTAATTAAATCATAGACTGGACACACCAAACGGAGTAAACTTATTACTCTGTTTAAGTCAAGCACTCAGCTTGATTCAAGCACTCAGCTTGAGTTGAGTACTCAGCTTGAGATTGATACTCAGCTTGAGTAGAGCACACAGCTCAGACTTAATGACACTGAGTCAATTGTTGTTTGAGACCGACTCAAACTTATTTCTAGCTACACTGAGTAGTTTAAAACTTGTTTGGAACCAACCAAACGTGTGAACATATCACACAGCTTGAGTGAAGCACATAGCTCAGACTCAATGACACTTAGTCATTTATGTTTGAGACTCACTCAAACTATATAATAACTACACTAAGCTAGTTAAAATATTTTTGGAACTCACCAAACATGTGAACTCATCATTCAGCTTGACAGGTATTACAATTTATGAAAACTTATTTATAAACTGTGCACTCAGCTTAAGACACTTAGTCTTTGTCAAACTGAGAACTCAAATTTTAGACACTTAGCTAGGGGTTGAACATACCCAATTTACTTAGCAGATACATAAACCTCTTTTTATCAAGGGGTTTTGTGAAAAAATCTGCCAACTGGTCATCAGTGGAGATAAATTTAATGTCAACTTTACCTTTTTCCACGATGTCCCTGATGAAGTGATGTCGAATTTCAATGTGCTTGGTTCTTAAGTGGAAGACTGGATTGTAAGTGATGGCTGTAGCACTTTGGTTATCACAGAGGATAGGAGTTTTCTTGAAACTCATACCAAAGTCCTGAAGCTGATGCTGCATCCATAGGATTCAACAGCTTCCTGCTGCTACATACTCAGCTTCAGCAGTTGAAGTAGCCACTGAGTTCTGTTTCTTACTAGTCCAGCTGACTAACTTCCATCGAAGCATTTGACATCCTCCAGTAGTTGATTTTCTGTCTAACTTGCACCCAGCATAGTCATCATCTGAAAAACCAACTAACTCAAATCCAGATTCCTTTGGATACCAAAGACCTAGATTTGGTGTACCTTTAAGATACCTAAAGATCCTTTTCACAGCTTGAAGATGTGATTCTTTAGGATCTGCCTGATATCTTGCACAGATACATGTAGCAAACATGATATCAGGTCTACTAGCTGTCAAATAGAGCAATAAACCTATCATTCCTCTATAGGTAGACTAAAACACAGACTTACCATCTGAGTCTTTACTCAGCTTGACAGTTGGTGACATGGGTGTTTTCATGGTTGAACTTGAATGAAAACCATATTTCTTTATCAAATCAAGAACATACTTGCCTTGATTGATGAATATTCCATCAGGCTTTTGTTGAATTTGTAAGCCTAGGAAGTATGTCATCTCACCCATCATACTTATCTTGTACTTTTGTGACATTATTTTAGAAAACCACTCACACAGAGATTCATTGGTAGAACAAAAGATAATGTCATCCACATATATTTGTAAAAGAATCACCTGTCCTTTACTCTTTTTAATAAAGAGTGTCTTATCTATACTACCTCTGGTGAAATCCATGGATAGTAGATAAGTGGACAGTGTATCATACGAAGCTCTTGGAGCTTGTTTAAGACCATACAAAGCCTTGTCTAACTTATAGACATGATGTGGAAACTTTGAACTTACAAAGCCAGGAGGTTGTTTCACATAGACTTCCTCCTGAAGTTTTCCATTTAGGAAAGCACTCTTCACATCCATTTGATAGAATTTGAAGTCTTTATATGCTGCATAAGCCAGGAACAACCTTATGGCCTCAATTCTAGCAACAGGGGCAAAGGTCTCATCATAATCAATTCCCTCTTCTTGCTTATACCCTTGTGCTACCAGCCTGGCTTTGTTCCTAACAATCACTCCATCCTTGTCCATTTTATTTCTATAGACCCACTTAGTGCCTATAATTGAATGATCTTTGGGGGCAGGGACAAGTTTCCAGACTTTGTTTCTCTCAAACTCAGTTAATTCCTCTTGCATAGCTTCAATCCAATCTTCATCCTCTAAGGCTTCTTCAGTCTTCTTTGGTTCCATTTGAGATAGGAAACCAAAGTGAGCAACATAGTTAGCTGTAGCCTTAGATCTGGTCATGACCTTTTCTTGGACATTTCCAATAATTTGATCTTGAGGATGTTCTTTAAGGAATTTGAATGTTGTAGTTGGAGAGTCTGGTTCTGAATCTGAGTGATGTTGAGAACTCTGAGGTAAACACACATCCTCAGTATCAACAGCAGCATTGTCAACAAACTGTTGATCACCAAGATCTTTAGTCTAAGGAATGTCAGCTCCAAACGGATTGACGAACTCATCATCTTTCTCAGCTTGAGAATCCATTTGAGCATGTGATGATTTCTTGGATGGACACACAACATCATCACTATCATCTCTTATGACATACATAGGATTTGATAAGTTGGTTTCCTTAGGCCTTTCAAGCTCACTCAGACTGACCAAGTCAGCTTGACTTTTATCAGCTTGATCAAAATAGTCTTCATCAAAGGAGACATGAATTGAATCTTCTATGGCCTTTATCCTTGTATTATATATTCTATAAGACTTGAAGATTGAAGAATAACCAACGAATATTCCAGGATCAGCTTTAGGTTCCAACTTATGGAGCTGATCTCTTTGATTCAGCACATAGCATTTTGAACCAAAGATGTGGAAATAACCTATATTGGGCTTTCTAGACTTATACATCTCATATGATGTCTTTCCATGTCTTTTGACAATGATTGACATATTATGGGTATAACAGGTTGTACTAACAGCTTCATCCCAGAAATAGAGTTTCAATCCTGCCTCACATAGCATTGTTCTAGCAGCCTCAATTAGGGTTCTATTTCTCCTTTCAGCAACTCCATTTTGTTGTGGAGTTCTTACTGATGAGAAATTCCGTAATATCCCTTTTTGTTCACAGAAGTTTTCAAGGGTTGAGTTTCTGAACTCAGTCCCATGATCACTTCTGAGTTGCTTTACAGAAAAACCTTTTTGCAACTCTTCCTGTTTGATAAAACTGATTATCTCCAGGGCAGCCTCACTTTTGGCTTTAAGGAATATTACCCAGGTGAATCTTGAGAACTCATCTACTATCACCAGTGTGTACTTCTTGCCACTTAGGCTTGGAGTACTTATGGGTCCAAACAGATCCATATGCAACATATGCAATGGTTCTGTTATTGAAAAATTTTGCTTTGATTTAAAGGACCCTTTATGGTGTTTCCCTTGTTCACAAGCTGAACACAATTTGTCTTTGACAAATGTGATCTTTGGTAATCCAGAGACTAACTCTTTATTGGATAGCATATTTATATTTTTAAAGTTTAGATGAGATAAACGTTTATGCCATAACCAACTCAGCTTAGGAACAAAATGGGAATACAAGCATGTTTCATTATAGGGAGCAGCAGAATTAAGATCAAGTAGATACACATCTCTTTCTCTTTTAGCTATTAATACAGGCTTTCCCTTAGCATTATATATTGTTCCTGCTTTCTTCCTAAAAGTAACTATATTGTCTTCATCACACAATTGACTGATACTAATCAGGTTGTGTTTGAGACCTTTGAGATATGCAACTTTCTGGAAAGTGACCTTGCCAGCTTGCATCTTCCCATAGCCTTTAGTCCTTCCATGGGAGTTGTCTCCAAAAGTTACTTTAGGACCTTCATCTTCTTGGAAATCACTAAGAAGTCCTTTCCACCCAGTCATGTGCCTTGAGCATCCACTATCCAAGTACCATTTACTTGAATCCTGCACATGATATGAAAACTAAACACATTAGTTTTGTTTGGGAACCCACTTCTTGGTGGGTTCAGATGAGGAGCACTTAGCATCTCCATCTGGTTGAACTGACTGTTCAGCTTGAGCAGGAGCTCAGTCCTGTGTAGGCTGATCAGCTTGTTCTTATTCAGGCCTTGAGATTTCTGCATCACAATCCTTAGCCTCATGACCTCTACTTCTGCACTTGTAGCATCTCCTTTTTCCAATGATTACAGGAGGTAGAGTGTCTAATAATCCTTGTGAGAACTTACTCTCAGTTTTAGGATTATATGTTGTGGATAACTTTTCAACTTTCTTAGCAAGTTGATTCACTTGATGCTCACTGACTTTGGACTTACCTTTGTCAGATCTTTGTTTGTTATCCTTGGAAGCTTGACCAACAGACTTCTTTTCCATGACCTTAGACTTACCTTTGTCATGCCTACTGGACTCACCAGTTTCAACAGGTTTGGACTTACCACTGTTGATCTTCTTGGACTTACCAAGATCTACAACTTTGGACTTACCATTGTTGTACTTTGACCTCTGACTTACAGTGGTCTTCCTATTCTTGTAACTTCTCTCCGAGGCAGATAGAGAATGTTGTCTTTTGAAAGGATTTGGATTAAGCATTTCTATGACTGAAGTTCTTTGAATAGGCTGAGTGCTTAATTTGTCCAGTACAGACTTACCATGCTGTTTGGATGTTGAGCACTCTTCTCCATGATCTTTAGCCTTTACAAACATATTGTATTTAAGGTTTTGACCATGTTTCTTCTCTGAGGCTGACTTCTGAGACTCAATCAGTAGTCTATCCTCCTCAGAGTCTGTACTTGCTATCTTATCATCAGCTACATAAGCTGCTGTTTGATAGTCACCTCCAAGTACAGCCTTTACCTGTTTAGGAATTTGTTGGTTTATGCACTTTTCAGCAAGCTTTGATGACTTACACCAAGACTCAGTGACTTTTTGAAATTGGTCAGCTTTGTCTTTAGCTTCCTGAAATTCTTCACTTAGAAGTTTATTTATGTGTCTTTGACATTCAAGATCACATTGTGCTTTCTTACCAACATCAATGAGAGATTTATTTTCCTTAATCTCATTCTTTAGTTTAGTTATCTCATCTTTGAGGCCATTTTGAGACTTAAGGATGGTCTTGAAATCATTTAGCAGATAATCAAAAGCAAGACCCTTTACCTCATCAGTGTAAGAGTTGAAATAACTGACCTTATACATGGAAGCAGGATCCCAATCACTAAGCTTGCTGTTTTCCTCAGCTTCCTTCATGTTAGCTTCGAAAGTTGACTCGGACAGACCATAATCAACCTCATCTATTTCCAACTCTTCATCTTCTTGAGCCATCAGACATACATCATCATCTGAGGTAGATGATTCAGTATCCCAGGTTTCAGCATATAATCCTTTTGCACTGGGTTTGTCTTCTGGCTTTCCTTTCTTGAGCTGAGTATATTTCTTCTTGTATTTATCAGCTCTGTAAGCATTCTTATCAACAACTGATGTTGATTCCACCTTCTTTGATCTGCACTCAGCAGCAATATGTCCCTTTTTATGACAGTTGAAGCACACAACACTCTTGGGATCAAAGGAACTCTTCCCTTTGCCCCTGTCAGATATTCCTCTTCCCCTTTGAGCTCTTCTCAAACGTCTGGCTAACATTGCCATTTGCTCAGTGATATTCTGAACATCATTAGTGTCACTTGAGTCTGAGTCTGAGTGGTCAGCTTGAGATTCTGACTCAGTCTCAGATTCAACAACCAGTGTCTTGGAGCTTTTCTTCTTTTTCTGTGCAATCAATGCAACTTCATTCTTATCCAAAGACTCCTTGAGTTGTTGTTGAGAAGTTCTCTTGTGTTCAGTGATCTGTTCATGATTTAGCAAGAACCCATAAATGGACTGTAGGTTGTACACATGCAGTGTTCCTCCAGCCCTCAGTGATGTAGTTACATCGTTAAACCTCTCTGGTAACACATCCAGAAATTTCTGCACAAGTTCAGCTTTATCTTTCTTTACACCCACACTTAGTAGGTCATTTATCAAGCAGTGAAACCTTGTGAACAAATCTGACAAGGTTTCATTCTTCTTTGAAAAGAAGTTTTCATAAGATCTATTCAAATGATTTTTCTTATGCTTGTCAGGTCACTTTTTGTCTTGTCATCCAGATTGAAGAGTTTCCAATCTTCATCAGTCGACCAGGATGCAATAGGCTTTCTTGTTTCCTTTTCAGTTTTGCCAGGAGACGTATCACTGACAGTAGCAGGAATCTTGGGGATAATAGGTCCTTTTGTAATGACATCGAACATACGAATGTCAATGGACTTGAGGAATAGCATGGCTCTGAACTTCCACATAGGATAGTCAGATCCATCAAATATTGGACAACCTTTGGCAGACATCTGTGGAAAGTTTGAAGAATTGTTGCTTGTAAACATTGTAAACTTTCTCAGAATCTTGAACTTTCAACTTATGAAATCGTTCAGCCTGCTCTGATACCAGTTGTTGGTCCCTTGTATGAGAATAACAACAAGCAACAGGTGTGTAGAAGGGGGTTGAATACACTTTCTGTGGAAATTGAATAAATCAAATAAAAGTGTTACACACAGTAAATCAAACCACAGTCAGTCGAATACTTTTATTAAGAAGATGATTACAATGCTTTGAATAAGAAGATGATTACAATAACTATCAAGTAAGCAACTCTTGATACATAACCACCTAATATAAATCTCTCAATCTCTCAAACTTAGCTATCTATAATCAACTTATGATTATATATACTGACGACTCTCTAAACAGGATTTACACAGATTCAATCAACTTATGATTACTTACCAATCTTCACAACAAATGTGAATATTCGAACACACGAACACTTTGGGAATCTGTGAGTTTTCTTGATCAAGTTGAACTAATAAACTGTAATCAAGATTCGTAACACATACGGTGAGGTGAGGTTTTGGCTCTGCAACACTTAGTTGTTTTCTACGTCGTAGTAGAAGTCGTAGTCGTACCTCTAAACTTATCAGGAGATAAGTATTTATAATCTTGTTCCTATGGTTCCTAACAAACTGGACTAATCCTAATTTGCTAACTAACTATCGGATAACTCGGAATCTTGAATCTTGAATCTTCTTATCTTGAGTCTTCAATCTTCAATCTTGATTCTGAAGTCTTCTTATCCTTTCCGTAGATATAGAGAGTTAAAACAGAATTTAAAACACATTTAAATTCTTTTGAACTGACTTCTTTAGTCAGGCTGAGTTACTCAGCTTGAAACTCATCAAGCTGAGTTCTTCGAGAACAAACCCGAATTTAAACATGGACTAACATGTATAATTATTAACTCATCCTTAGAAGTCTAAAGAATTTACTAAAACATATTTAGTAACTCTATTGAGCTGACTCAGTCTTTACGCTGAGTCGCTCAGCTTGAAACTCATCAAGCTGAAACTCAATTTGTATATCTTAGTTTACGCACACAGCTTATCAAACATATTGATAATCTTACTAAGATATAGTCTAAGCTGATCGAACATATGCTCAGCTTATACTCAGTCTGAATCACTATAAGTGTTCAGTCTGACTAAGCTTCATAAATTTTTTTTAAGTTATATGTAGAACACATCTTGCAAACTTAACTTTGTCTCATCAAATCTTAACTGATGAGATCATTTTCCCAACACATACTTCTTATGTTTGAATTTAAACACCAAATAGGATGTTTAAAAGCCAAATGCATAAAGCATGTTGGACTTTTATTTCTTTGAAAGATTCCTTTTACTAAATTTGGTGTTGTATTGTTTCATAGAAAAATTGTGTTTAGTATTTTCCAAAATAAGAAGACTTGTACTTATTTAACCAAGCTTGTGATTTTTATAAAAGGTTTGTTGATTTTTATAAAAGTTTTTATAAACATAATTTTATAAAAACATAAACTTGTTTAATTGTAAGCTCATATATTTCGAACTCTTGTTTGTAGATTTCTTCGTCATCGGCTTTGAGGATTTCATCTTCACTTGTTGAGTACGAGTTCGGTTGACTTCAAGAAGAACAAGTTGTGGGCTGTGCAGTGACGGTTGATTCACGGTCGACCGTGGGATCGACCGTGAAGGCTGAATGTTTCCTTTTGTCTTGTTTTCTTCTTTTCTTGTTGATTTGAAGTCTTCAATTATTTGTTCTTCACTTGATCATTACTTTTAGGTTTGTTAACCTTTTAAAGCATGTAGCATATGAACATATGAATAAATTTGATAAGCAATAATATTACTTGTTCATATTTTTATCATCATCAAAATAAGGAGTGTATTTCTTAACATGTGACCATGTATGCACTAACATAGGACAAAATTCATTGTATTTTAATGCAATTTGCCTTTTTAAAACTAACATTTAATATATTGAAAGTGTATCTTAAGCCTAGACGACACAGTAGCTTTTGAATTTTTGAATGATTTTTATACCAAAACTAGCTAGTTACCATTATTCATATTATTGCTATATACTATTATCTATATTCTATATATAAAAGACATGTAAATTTTTCAAAAATAATCATTAAATCAATCTTAATTAACCAATAGGAACCCTCAATTGCAAAATTAATCCATTATCAAAAACAATTTTGGCAAGATTTGGAATTTTAAATCAATTGCAAAATTGATCGATTCAATTTTAAAACAATTGGAGGGGGTTTGATGAAAATTGTGAGAGAAAATTTATAAAGCATGTGAGGGACTTTCAAGAAAATATGATAGGGTTATATAAAAATTGTAAATTAATGTAATTAATTATGGGCTATTTATAAATTATGTTTAATAGCATGTGATATAACTTGTTTAGATAAAAAATAATTATATATTTACGACCGTCTCATTTTTATCTACGTTTTGGTGTAAATTTTATTGTAAAATGACATTTTTTTAAAATTAGTATATTCTTAATTTTTTGTTATCCATTAATAGTAGTGGGTATTCCTAAATGAAAATGATTTCAGATACAAAACTTTCGGTTAAGTTTCAAAGAAGACAATTTTCTCTAATGTTGTGTTTTGCTATGACGATTAACAAATGTCAAGTACAGTCACTTTCAGAAGTCGGTTTATTGCTTAGGAAACCTGTGTTTACACATGGTCAATTAAATGTTGCCGTTGCACGTGTTAGAAGTAAAAAAACATTAAAAGTTTTCGGTGATGCCACTTGGGTTATAGCCCAGTGGTAAGTGCTTAGCACTTTGGTGCTTGACCAAAGGTCAAGGGTTCGAGTCCCGTCGTGGATAAAAAAGGTCTAAATTTAGAAAAAAGGTGTAGATTAGGGTGTGCGTGAGTTCTGCCGTTCAAAAAAAAAAGTTTTCGGTGATATTTCATTTATTGCATTATTTTTATTTGAAAAGTTTAATATCTCAAATACACTTCCGAAATACCCGTGCGTGCACGGGTCAATAAACTAGTTTTTTTATTAAACATCAAGTTGAAATAAATATGTTCATGAACCAAACACATAAAGTTGAAGATATAATGAACCTTATAACAAGGTGGAAACTCTAAAATAAAATCCTAAATCATATACAATCAATCTGTAAACCATTCAAAATCATATAAAGATGAATATGTTCAATATACAAATTAACAATCAAACAATATCGAAATCGTTGAATCTGGAAATTGTTCAATATACAAAAAATTTAGAAGCCATTAACGATCATATGAATCTAGGTTCATCAAAACTGAATCAAGAATCGCAACCCTCAAAAACGGAATCAAGAATCAGGGTACATCACGAATCTTGATGTATGAACCCTAAATTGAAATCCTAAAACAAGATAAAACTAAAATCGATGAAGATGAAGATGAATGAGATGAAATCAAACCTTGATAAAACTAAACTCGTCCCTTTAAACCTTCAAAAACCATAATCCCAGCAGAATAAATCTATAGCTTTAATTTGGATGTATGGTGTTTAAAACTGAAAACCCTATCGCCTCTTGAATCTCCCAAAACTGATAATGTCCATCTACCTCATAATCGATGTTCATTTACCTCACAATCAATTTGACCTACTGTGTTTCATTGAGTCACTCCAAATTTCTTATTCATCGATCTATCCCACAATTGATAATGTCCAGATTTGTTGTGTCGTTGTAACTAATATTATTATTATTATTATTATTATTTATAATAAAATAATATTTGAAACAACATAACCTGCTATCATAGGTCATAATAAACTAAATAATAGATTTTGAGATTTTGATACGTACACGAAATGACAAATTTCAAAGTTGAATATATACAATAGTAAAATGTTACAACTTTGATACATTTTAGAAACTAAACACTTAATTTAGTAGGGATGAGAATGACTACAATCAAACCTAAAAATTTTGGTTTTTTATCATTTAAAGTTGTAAGGTATTAATTTTACAGTGATTTGGAACTCTGTTGGGGTAAGCCTCTCCTTTTTTGTTTCAAATTATGTTTGGGCTCTAGTGTTACATTTTTCATTTGGTTTTTCTATATGTTTTCCTTCTGGATTCGTTTTCCATAACTTAGGGTTATGCAAGTTATAAACATCATTGATGTAACATGATGCCATATCACAAATTAATAGCAGTCATAAGTTACAGTAATATTCTATTATTCTTTGTTTTATTAAATAACCAACAAAAATCTATTATATATCTATCTTGTTATGAATCAATTACTTTATTTTATTTTTAAAGTTTGTTAATTTTTTTTTTTATACAATTAGAGTATGTTCATTATACAAATTAGATCATTTGAATTATTCAAATTGAAACCAATATTGACATTTTCGTGGTTAATTAAATTTTTAATAATTACGTCAAAAACATAATAACCCCAATTCTTAAAACTGTTAAATATAAATAACATGTTTTTAAAATAGATTGATTAAATATACAACTCTTATGTTATCAACAAATTAAATATATCTTTGGCATATATTATAATTTTAATATGGATTTTGATAACCACAACGAGAACTGTTAAAGTTCAAAAGTTCAAATGAGAACTATTTTTCGTACGAGAACCGCGAGAACTGTTTTTAACGCCATTAATGACTCGTTAATAGGGGTATTTTGGTAATTTATTATCCAACCGTGAACTGCGTCCGGGTGAATCATCATTAATTTACGAGGCTTGATTTTCTCGAAATAACCCTCATTAATGCGTAATTAATGAGTCATAATGAAACATTAATCAGTCGCCAAAAACTTTTAGCCATTGATTAACATTAATCAAGGGCAAAGATTACACTACAAACAATGTATTGATTATCCACGCATTTTTAGCAATATAAACACATTTAATAGTGTGAAAAAGATCTAAACAAGCGTGGAAAAAATAGGTGTGATAAATTTTTATCAAATATCAACATTCAAAAGTGTGGAAATTGTGGTAAGAAATCACATTTATTTGTGTGGACAAATTATCAAAAATTTTACATTACTAAGAGTGAAAATTTTGAAAATAATTTTAAATTTACAAAAGTCCACGTCTTTAAGTGTGCATTTCTCTAATTCTCCATTTATTACTAAACTTACACATTTATAAGCGTTAACTTTTAAAATCAAATCTACACATTTACAAATGTAGAGTTTTTTTTATTTTTCTAACAATCTCTATATTTAAACTACTTTTCATAATTATAAGTGTGATAAATTCTAAAAATTTTACACGTCTTTTATGAAGTGTGGAGAAATGTCATTTTTTATATTGTTAGTTCTCGCAGTTCTCGTTTGAACTATCCCCTATATATATATATATATATATATATATATATATATATATATATATATATATATATATATATATAGAAATTGGATCAATAAAGAACCATGTGTTAAACAAAGAACCTAAAGAACCAATCTGGACCTTTGGATCATCAATGGATGAGATTGATCGATGGCAAAACTGTAATTATTATGTATTAATTTAGAAATAATATGGCAAAAATGTAATTATCCCCCACCCCAAACCCACGAATTAAAAAAAAACCACCAAAAACTTTATATTGCCATAACTTTTTAAGTTTTGTGAATTTAATCAAAAAAATTATATCATTCTTTTAGTTTTTTAATCCTCTTTCAAACAAGATCACTCTTCCGATACTTTTCTAAATTTTTGAAAATGATTTTTTTTGCATTTTTGCAGCTAATGAGCTGAATGTCGTCGCTAATGAGCTGAATGTCGTCGCAAAAGGTTCGTCTCAGATCACAAAATAAGCGACGATGAAGTTAAACCTGACGTCGCAAATAAGCAAAGTCGTCGCTAATGACCTTGCAGTCGTCGCAAAAGGTTCGTCTCAGATCAGAAATTTTGCGTTTTTCGTTTTTGGCATTTTGCATGTTTATACGGATTTACGTTCTGTATTCTGCATGTTTTTTGCATTCTGCATTCTGTATTTTTTGCATTCTGCATGGTTTTTGCTTTTTGCATTCTTCATTCTTCATTCTTCATTCTTCATTCTGCATATTTTTTGCATTTTGCATTATTCATGTTTTTTGCATTTCTGCATTCTGCATGTTTTTTGCATTTTACATTCTTTTATTCTGCATGTTTTTTGCATTTTGCATTCTGCATGTCTGCATTCTTCATTTTGCATGATTTTTTGCATTTTGCATTTAATATTAACACAACTCTAAATTCAGATTTTGCATTTTGAAAAAAAAAGTTTCTGGAATATATCAAGCCCGGTCTTGTTTAAAAGAGGACGAAAAACTGAATCTAACGGTATAATTTTTTTTGTTAAAATTGTTAAAAACGAACGAGTTATGATCATTTAAAGTAATTGAGTTTTTTTCTTAAACTTTTGGGGGACTCTGGGAGGGCTGGGCAACGACAATTTTTTTTTTAATTTTCCTTTTTTGCCCTTAAACCATGTGCATGTGTCATCACCAGAGGAGGTTCTTTAGGTTCTATGTTTAACCTTACCCTATATATATATATATATATATATATATATATATATATATATATATATATATATATATATATATATATAGGGATGTTCAAATAAGAATTAGAAATTAAATGAGAATAAAAGACTCAATCTCAGCCGTTTAATTTTCCCTCTTTCAATGTAATTGTCCACCCATGAATTCATCAAATGCACCATGCGACACTCTATTCCCCACGCTCTCCATCTATGAATTCCACTGACAAAATGAACAGCTAAGATTGAGTCTCACATTTTCATTCTCATTTGAACCTTCCCCACCATTTTCAATCGGATATCCGGAATTTCGGATTCGGATATCGGATATCTGAAATATCCGATAATTTCAAAAAATACATTTTTTATATAATTTTTAAAATATATATAATTACTAAATAACGATAATTCAAACTTTAATCACCAAACAATGCTCAAGTATGTTTCAACATGAAAAAATACATGTATATAAAACTATATATGTTAAGAAAACTAAATAAATACGCAATATAAATTTTAAAAAAAATAAAAATTAAAAGTTTTTCGGATATCGGATATCCGAAACTTCAAGAAAACACTATCCGAATCCGAAATTTCGGATATCTGAATTTTCGGATAATTTCGGATCGGATTTTCGAATAATTGATTCGGATGTTCGGATTCGGATTATTTTGAACACCCTAATTATATGTACCTAAAAATTTGTATTTTAAACCTCAGCATTAGAAACTATAACAAGAAACATACTACAACGTACATAAGAAACTTTCAAAATATAAATGTTACTATACTAAATACCCAAAGTTTGAAAATCATTGCAGCCATCTTCTTAACACATTTTGCCATTTTGGAAATCGTTAAACATATATTTTTTTGGGATCATATGACGAATATTGGACTTCACTTAATTTTCTTATTCATATTAAGTAACACAATGGCACATGAGCTCCTTTTTTGTTGTAATCTGTAACATGTGATTATATAAGCCAAAAGTTGATCTTTTGCTACAAGTCATGTATGTTCTAAAAACTGCACGGTAATGGGTACTAGTTCCTCGTTAGAATCATATGTTTAGTTAATTAGAAAGATGCTTAAGCTTTCCAATTTCCATTGATACATCTAAACCTCCAAAATCTGGATGTTTAAAGTAGCTAAGCTATTACACCATGAAAGACTCATTTGTTCCATCGTCGTCGCCGCGACCATCATAATCATCACCGGCCATCACTTCCAGTCTACCACAACCACCACCACATCATCATCAATATGCCATGCATAACAAACTTTAAACTTACAAACTTAGAAAGTTCCCTCTGTTGTCATAAATGGATCATTGCCATTTACACGGAACACATACATGCATAAACTCATTATTATCTTTTCACAGTTGCATGATGACAATCAATTTCTATCTAGAGAGTACCTTTAGTTTTATTATAGTTACATGTTTTTATACTAGGAGATGACATTTTCACTTGTAAATAGCGACAGACCAATGATTTTTTGAAAACTAGCCACACCATTAACTAAAATATATATACGTGGTTTTCAGGTTTCCGGTTATTAGGGTCGAGTTAACCGGGTTTTTTTGTTGTTGAATAGATAACCTAATAACATCAACAACTCAGAAAAGTGAGCTCATTCCTTGTTTTAGCCAATCTATACTACGAATAGTTCAATTCGTGTTTGAAGCTCAAAAGAAGGTATTTGACTATGATTTATTATATTTATAGAACTATTTTAGATAATCATATAGGTTATGATAGCACAAAATAATCACCGTGACACCCTAAAATTTCAATGGTCGCACTGTGTTAAAAATCTCAAAATTTTCCACATCGCGCGTTTGGTTGATTGGTGGCCCATTCCACAATCAGGGATCACGTAGGTCCCCCTCCTAAAATTGATTCATTTAAGGAAAACACATGATTCACTAAAGCATGAAAGACCATAACTTCTAATGTCTAAATGTGTCATGGTGATTATTCATTGATAAAATATAGGGTTAGGATCCTCTCATGTTTGGTAACACATGATCTATCATGTTCGCTCACAAACATAAGAGTGGACCTTACAAACGAGACTCATTCTTGACTAAAATAAGGGACTCACTCTCATGTTTGTGAGATAACATGATAAGTCATGTTTGACCCAAACATGAGAAAATCTTAACCCTAAAAAAATTGCAATATTTGAATAGGACCTTTGCTAGAGTTGCTTATAGCCATTTGAAATAGAATAAAAAATCCACAGAGGGTCCAAACCCCTGAATTGGTCCTAAGCCTGGTCACAAAAATAGACCAGCGAGAGCCTATTCGTAGAGGTGAATAAATGGGTCCGAAAAGGTCCGGATTGAGCCGGTCCAAGAGTCCAAACCAGTCCTAAAAAATGTTTCACCACCTCTTTCATTTTTCTTTATACCAAACATCTTTTTACACATTCTCTTTATATTATGCTCTCTACCTTTTAAGTTCTCAAAAAAATTCACGAAAAAAAACCGAAAACCGGAAAGTTTTTAAACGAAAAACCGAACCAAAAAATATCCGAATGAAAACCAGATTACCAGACGGGTCTTGACCGAAGTCGGACTGGTCCGAAAAAAGACCAGACCACCCAAAAATTGAATTGTCTTACATGAGTACCGGTCTGCTGAGGACCGAACTGGCCTCGGCCAGGACCGCCCGGGACCGAACCGACTCCGAAAGAGTCTAGGACTGAATTTGTTCACCTCTACCTAATGGTTACAATTAGATAATATTTAAGATCTCTTTTCTCATACCCAAAAAAGCACAATAAGATAATATTTAAGATATCCCTTTATAATTGTTTATGATTTACGAAGCGCAAAGCCCACACATACAATTTAGATAAAACATGCTAAGTCTAACTAAAGGATTAAATTTAATCTATTATGAATAATTAAACTTTACTACATTATAAATATTTAGACATAAGAAATAAGATGATAAGATATTCAGATTGTTTAAAAATATATAATTTAGTAACTTTGAGCATTGAGAATACTTCGAAAAACAACTTTAAATATAAATTCAACATCGTTAGTCATACACACATCCTTGTATCTGCATTCAGATCAATAAATAAAATATAAGAAAGTATGTAATTTTTTATACCAGTTAAATCTGGGTTCTAACACATTTGTTTTAATACGTGAGTTTTAGTTATTAATTTATTATTTACCATATGTTAAATGGGTTGAAATATAAAGTTGTCTAGGTCATACGATCCTAGCTAGTCATGTCAATGAAACATTTCATCGTGTTTATATGTATTTCTTAAAATAAATAACCAATCAATATGTTTACTCCTATCTTCATAGGGAGATTAAATCGTCCTTTTTATTTATTTATCAAAACATTTAATTTGTGATACACACTCTATCAAAAGTTATTGAAAAATGGAACACAACTAAAGATATCAAAAACCTACTTAGGAGATGTTGATGTAAGTTTAGTGTATATTTTTGCTATTCTTAAAAAAACATAGAAAAGTTTATTATGATGCAATACGTCTCCGATAAAAGTAAGTTGTATCGGCTGAATCAATCAATGGAATTTTCTTAAATCACCTTTGATTATTATGACAAACATAATATTGAAATCAGGCGATTCAATTATTTCAAGCAAGATATCCTAAAATATTTGATGTTGTCAAAACATACTTCTAATGTAAACATAGAAAATTACATTAGCAAACCTTCAACAATTGATTTTATTTCAACCACTAAATTATATCTCAAATAATTAATATTCTTTAATTTTAAAATCTTAAGAAATATTTTAAAGATTTTAAAATATAATTGAACCATAATTTCTCATTTTATTAAATAAAAACACAAATTATAAATTTTAACAAACACATAAATCACCTCATTAGCATAATAATATTGTCTCAAAATTTGAATATCCATTTATAACCTTTTTTATGATTTGTAAAGCTCTGGGCCAAATAATCACTAAATAATAAGTGTTTATCAAGACCATTGCAGTCTAATTAATATTTTATTATAATCCTTGGTAGCAAAAAACAGATTAAAAGTTTAACGTATAGAATTAAATACATTAAAAATAAATTCTAATATTGAATCAAAGTTAATTGAGGGAAACAAGGGTTTTAATAGCCCCTCGCTTTGCGAGGGGAAAATTGAAATACGTTTTTAACATTAATTACATGAATATTTATTTAGTAGAACGTTAGAAATTTTATTTTTTTTCAAGATATTTATTAATATAATTTATAGTTGTTTTTAAAAAATCAATACATTAGGTCTTTATATATTTTGTTTCTTAGAGAAATTTTATCAGCTAAGAGCAGTAGTGTTGTTCTATCTTAATCATTCGTTCTTTTCATTAAAATTAAATTATTAGTTTTAGCTTTAATAATTTATATTATAAAAGTATTAACATAATTAAATACGAAGAATTAATGGTAAATGTAAAAACTATAAAAATTCACCTACTACTCAGTTTTCACCCTTATCCTCTGTAGTTGTTGTGGTGGAGCCCAAGTCCACAGCCCACCCATCTTTAAATCTCATGATATATTAAGAAATCATCATTAGTCCATTATATCATGAGATGTCTTTTTATCAAAATAACCCTTAAAATATCATTGATATTTTAAAGATTTTGTTTGCAAATTGATATATTAAAGTAAAGGGAAATTAAAGATTTCTATTGTTGAATTAGAGATAAAAAAGAAAGCTGGATTTGATTTTTTTTGTATTTTAATAAAGTGTATTTCTTTTTTACTTTTAATAATATGTCAAATGACCTTGTTGCCTCTCCTAACATCCAAATAGTCTAGTTTTTAAAACAAAATTGAATCAAAATATTTATTTAGTATAAATTGCGGCGTAAAACAAAACATTATATTCTCCTAAAATTTACACACAAGATACAAAATGTTTAATTCCAATATTGACCTTCAAAATACCCAATATATGGTTGCCAGATTTTGGGGTTTCCATGAATGGTTAAGTAAGAAGAAAGAAGAATTAGGTAGTTTATATGGTGTAACTTAGGTTGTAGTCTAGTTTTAAACATTTAAGTGTTTTAGTGTGGTAATTATTCATAGGATAAAGGTAATGAGTTCAACTTCTGTTGAAGACAAATTCAGATATATTTAAAAATCGTTAAAGAAAAAGGTAGTTAACATAGTTATATTAGTTTGACACTTTTCAGAACCATTTTGGTTAACCATTTTCTTATTAATATATCTTTTAGAAAATTTTAGGAACTAATTTTCCCTTAATTTAGTAGTCTTAGAATAAGAATACTAAAAAGAAAATCGCAAAGTAAGAGTGAAAATCTATTAAATTAATTCATAATTTCTTAGAATAGTTATTATAAATGTGTTGCGTTTGAATTCCTAGATTAAAGTGCATCACAAAAAATTATAGTGCCGGTCCGACTGGTCTTTCGATGACACTAGTCCCAGTCAAAATAGCCTGAACTCGAGTCTGCCACTAACCGGTCCAAAACATTCCAAGAACCAGTCCAAGACCGGAGTGGAGTGGTCCAAATTTCCAAAAATAAAAAAGGTCCAACGACTAGTTTTCGAAAAGTGAGGGTTCTAAAGGCCGTGGTCCAACGAATATTTTTTTTTCTGACTAAGCTTTATTAGTTATTAACCAAAGATACTCACAAAGCCCGTACCTAACTGGGCCGAGTCTTGGTCGTGACTCGTGACAGCTATTTAAACTCGGCCCTTCACTTGGGAAAAGGTCCAAAGGGTGCGTAATGGGGCTGTCCGGCCTTTTCTTTTTATCTTTATTATAAATACAAAAAAAAGCTATTTATATTTCAACATTATAATTACAAACTTTCGACGAAAATTGAAAATGATATTACTAAAACTTGTAAAATATTATGGAATAATAATTTAACTTTTGTAGATAATAATACCTGACATTAGTTTTATAACGCTAAAAGAAGAAAATACAAACTTGCATAAACATTATAAGTATACGGGTATGTGTTTTTTCTGTATTAGTAGAGTAGTCTAAGATTCTTATTAACCATATTATAAAGTTCTTTTTCTCCGATATAAGACATTACTCAACAACTATAAAATCGAAAAATAAGATAACCTATCCTTAATATTTCCAAGCCAAAATTTTACAATTGCACGAAAGCATCCCAAGCCAAAAATTTGATTTCTCTTTGTTGGTTGAGGGGATCAATGTGTTTCTCCGTCCCCATCAAGTTCGTCGTCTCCCTCGCATCAATGCTTCCACTACTGATTTAGGTAATGTCGTAGTCTGTCACCATTTTTAAACTCTCATTTAATTCATGTTTTATAATTATTTAATATTAATTTATCAAAGTTTAATATTTATTAAACCAACACAGTCCTTTAATCTAATAAATTAATAAATGAGTAAAAAATCTAGAAAATACACACGTACCATATTGTTATTTGTAAAAACATATTTTTATTTTAAATGTGCATAAATGTACATATAGATTATAAATAATTATCTACTTGATAAATGTGGTATATATCATCAAGTTTAAAATGTGGTATATATCATCAAGTTTAAAAGTTCTTTCATTAAGATTAATGAATTATAACAAGGTGTAATTTTCCCGTCGCCGTTGCGACGGGTTTAAATTCATAATTTCCTGTAAAAGACATGGATAAACTCCAATTATAGTCCATATATTCAGTCCATTGTAGGCAAAAGTGGGTTCATAGCAAATTCCACCCATGGCTTTGTTTATCCATTAAAATGCACAAGAACATGTGATGATCTATCTAAAGGTTTAGTTGTGGAGTAAATGTTATCAATCTTGCAGTCAATATTCCCAGATTTTCATATAGTCCAGTTGTTAACTGCAAAATAAATCACAAAAGTAGTTATACAACTAAGATGTACAATATCATAACATAACACTTACTCAATAGAAGAAATTCATAAGATATATGAAAACCAAATAAGAAGGAAAGAACCGACCCCAAAACCTTAAAATAAATATTATAGAATACAAACACACAACCAAACATATATATGAGTCTTGAAAAGGAACACAAAAGGTTATTAATGCCATGAAACTCTTGTACTGATACAATCTATCGTCGACCAGTTCATCAACATTCAAAAGTGTGTTCTTGAACAATCACCATTAAACACCACCATACATGGACCACAGTCAGGTGTCAGCCACCATTAACTATCAAAACTGAACTTTAATCAACTATTTGTGAATCACAACAAAAATCAAAAGGAGAAGTAGATTAAAAAAGAAGCCTAACACTTTTATTTATTAATGACCTTTTAGTAGATGGTAAATATAAACAGGAAGGACTATGCATTTATCATGTACGTGTGCATGTAAAAAATATGCTCCTGTATACTACTATTTCAGCTATACCTTGTTATAATGTATAATCGTGTTATCAATAAAAGGTTATTTACAAATATTTTAAATAAATCAAAAGTATATCATTTATAAAAAGTGGTCTACTATAGCAGCCTATTATTCAATCCCAGTTCATGTTTTCTGATTCTCGGTTGCTACACCCAAAAAGACCAGCCTGACATCCTTCTTCCTGCTTTTATTCAACAATAGTAAGAAATTAAGCGCAAATGGTAGATCTTGGCAAATATTTGGCCAAATTACATGGCATTGTCTTGGGTAGTTGTAAACATGTGTCTTATATATTAGTACAAACTCCATTAATTCGAACTTCATAAGTTGTTCTCATCTAGGGTTTCATTTATATATAAGAAAAATAAAAGATCATTTCATGAAATCAAAACATGGGTTTCACTTTAATCCTTGTTTTTAACACGCATCTTCAAAACTTTCCAAGAGGAACGATTCATTATAATGTGAAATCAAATTCTTTTTACTCATTATTCAATAACCATTAAAAACGAACAAAATCAATAATTTTCTAAAGCAACCTTTCGAAGACAAAAAGACATCAACCAAATGAAGTAAATGGTAAGGAAATACAAAGAAACGAACCAAGATAAGGTTGAAGAGAGTCCCCCGATCCACTTTAAAAACAATGCATCAAACGATTTGAAACCGTCCTCAACTACCTTATCGTCAGCGGTGGGTGTCTCAACTTGTTTTTACGGTATCAATAACCTTGGGCGGGATCTTGCTTGTGACAGAGGGGAGAGGAATACAGGTGTCGGCAAAGTCATATTCCCTTCAACCTCACAAGATCTTTAATCGGGGCTTTCAAAATCAATAATCTTCGATGATGACATAATCGGTCAGAATTTCGAACCCCGTAGAGATTATTGCGTGCGGCTGAAATAAATCTTTGACATCGCCTTGCCTTTGTTGTCGTCATTGCGATCAGTGGGGTTGGAGAAGAAAGAGTAAAGGGAAAATAGTTTATCGGTGATAATGTAATGTGGAATAGCTTACATGGTTACACCTCCCATAGCATCAATATCTCGTGATATTTAACTTCGCACGTTTTTTATAAGATTACAAAACTACCCCTTAAATTATCGTGATAAATTGCAGCTTTTTTCCTCCAATTGATATAATAGTATAATGGATTGTTAACATTCAATACATTAAATTAAAACTACTAACATTTACCAAAGTAAATGTTACTATTCCTAAGCACTATTCATCAATAGTGTTTCTTTGTGTGTGTGTTTTTTTTTACTCTTATAATATTATTTATCTAAACTAAGGACTTTTTCATCTATGGTAAATGTAGTTTTCTAATTAGGATTATTTTTTTTTACAAAAAAGTTCTATCTCAAAGTCTAATTTATTAAACTTAATATTTAAAAAAATTACAAAAAAGTTCTATCTGAAAGTCTAATTTATGAAACTTAATATTTGAAAAACTAACTAACAAAGTCTACCGCAAAGTCCAATATATTTAAAGTTAACATCTGAAAATAATTTTATGTCCACCACTACCTTCTAGGGTTAAACTTAATATTTGGAAAAAAAATTACAAAAAGTTATATCTCGAAGTCTAATTTATTAAACTTAATTTTTGAGAAACTAACTAACAAAGACTGCCGCAAAGTCTAATATAGTGAAAGTTTACATCTGAAAATAATCTTATGTCCACCACTACCTTATAGGGTTGTATGACACACGGTTGATGTAGGGTTTTATATCTGACCAAACCACCCAATGACACAAACCGGTCAAACCTGGGTTTGATTCCACTGGTTCAATCCTAAAAGCGGAACTTGATTGAACACAACCCTCTAAACCCCAAAAAGGGTTAGGATCTTTAATCTAATGATCAAAACATAGTTTCTAAATACAATCCATCCACAGAAAAGGTTACAAAAATATACTTGATCAAAACTTGGGATTGCTAAAGTAGTCCACCACTACTGCACCTCCTTGGAACTGGCTGCTAGACCGCTCCTGGATTACCAAACAACAAAACTCGACAATCCGAGAATGTGTGTGTGTATGCGTCGATCATCAATCGCAAAACACCTTCGGGTGTTCTTCTCCTTCGGCTTCGACTTGAACCACGAGAGAGAGATAGCGACGAGAGAGAGAGAGCGACGAGAGTGAGAGAGCCGAGATCGAGAGAGAGAGTTGGTATGGTGGCTAGGTTTTCTTTTCTTAATCCCTTGTCACTTATGATTAATCCTTAAGGCTTAAGGATATATATATATATATATATATATAAGGATTAAATGGACCTAAGCCCGTTTAATTAAAAGCCCACTGGTTTTAATTAAACTTTCAATCTTTTCACTTTGACCCCCTGGACTTTACTAGTCAATTAATTAACTATTAATCAACTGGTCCGTTAAATATTAAAACTTAATATTTAATTATCTTTAAATAATAAATAACTAACTATTTATTATTTATTTCCTTTCTAATAATTAATACAAACTGATTAATTATTTATTTCTCTCTTTTCAATAATTGATACTACTAATTAATTATTTACTTTTCTCTTTAATAATTAATCCAACTGATTAATTATTTCCACACAGACTTATGGTGAAATCCAACTGTTCTGAATTGGGTGTGTAGTAGTGTGACCCTTTAGTCTCTTATAACATTGGATACAATGTGCCCATTAATTATCTTTGCACATAATCTAACAAACTCTCACTTGTGCAAGATAAGTAATAGTTACTGCACATTGTTAGCCTAAGGAGGTCCCTAGCCAGCACTTAGGGTAACCAGGTTATAAGAACTCTTATACCCCAAAGTAACTTGTGATAAAAAAATTCATAAGCAACCTGCTTGCAGCGCGATATTTCAATTTTGAGCATGAGAATGGAAAAGGTCAACTCAGAGACTCAAAAATTTGTTCATGACATACTTGATTTCAAAACTGCGTGATAAACGACAAAGAACAAATCAGTTCGTTTGGGCACGGCCGTGCACTTACCAGTTTCTCTAATCAGTCAAGGGGCCCGGAAATATCTCTTCTAAAAAGAAGTTGCAATTACCATCTTGCATATTCGCATTTGGAAATACGGCTCCCACTGAATCTAGACACGCCCCTTATGACCACCCTGTTACGGCGTGGCGTTAAAGCGAGCTAAGAAGACAACAGTTACCGCATTCCAAACAAAATACCTCAGGCTTAAGGATAACCTATGTGATAAATACTTTTGACATGAATCCACGAAGTATTTTTCACAGTGGGTCAATCCAATATTCGTAACCCTAACGAATACACGTAAATTTTAGTCCGCAAAAACCTTTTGCAGCTATATTCGATATGCTTTCGAATCTACCCCAAAATTACAATGACTTTATAGCCCTATCATAGTTCCCACTACGATAAGTAGTCACGGATAATGTTTTGAATAAACCTAGTTTATTCCAGGATGAACTAAAACATACAAAATTGTGAAGAATAATGAAACTAATTTCTACACCCTTCCATATTCTACCCTGGAATAAAGATGCATAATTTCTACCATTTCATTGATTCAATTCACGATGTATATCTGAATTACTTATTATTTGCATTGTAACTTATCACAGATTACAAAGAAAAATAATATGATTATAAACCTAAAACTCAAGACTAGCACCCTGAAGTACTCTTTCTTGGTTTTGCTAGAAATCGTTCTTGCAATCTAAGAACAATTCTAGACTTACTTATTTTATGAAAATCCCTAAACTTGTAGAAACTGGAAATAACTCCAAAGTTTCTGATTTTACAAAAAATAACTTCCTTGTAATTAAGACTTTAACTACATTTGTAGACAAATTAAATCTTACTAGATTTTATTATCCATTTGAAATGATAAAACTTTCTTACACCTACTTGTAAGCACCTTGAAATTAGATTCCCTGTGTATGCCAACACTAATCTAATATCACTACTAAGAATGTTGAAGAACATCCTATTTCATCATTTCTAACTTTAACCAACCAACAATATTTAATTAATCTGACTTACTAAACCTTTTAGAACGAGTATAATTTTTATTTAAGTTATAATTGGACTTAAAATCTCGAAATGATGTCTTTATTGAGTACCTCTCAATAAATCATGCATTCCTCAGATTAGTTCTTTCTCAAGAACTTACTATTTTAGATAACTTCTAAAAACATCCGATAATTACATACTCTAAAAAGTTCAATCTTGTATTTATCACACTGGTTAAAAAACAAACTTTTATTAACTCTGATAAATACATTAGTCAGATGCTCCCACTATCTTTTATAAAAAAGTGTATTAATTTAAAACATACTTTTAAGCCTTAGTCAACCCTTGACTACTATGCCTAAAACTTGTGTTCTAAACACATGTTTTAAAACTTAGTTTTTGTAAGAAATTTGTTTTATGAAACCAAGAACTTGGATCTTGTAGGACCGTGGGGGTTCTAAACTAACACCCTAATGCTAGGACTGATCTAGGATGAGAAATAGTGCGGAATATCTATTTCCCAAACCTCCTAAGGATTCAAAGATCTGCTTAGGTGTCCGGCACACAGAAATCACGAAGAACACACGAAGATGGATTAAGAACAACTCAAAGAACTCACACAGAATGCTTAAGGCTGCCCTTGGATACGAAATTAACACTAAGTTTACGTTTTTTTTTCTCGAAGGTATCTCTGATTTCGAAGGCTTATGAAGGCTTATATGTGATTATGGACGATTACGGACGATTACCCGCGCTAATACGCGGTTAAGGAGTTTTTATACGTATAGAAAACGCGTATTTGAGTGTAACACGTCATTTCCTTAATTAACTTACACTACGCACGTAATGCTCTGCAATTCGTACGTAGTTAATCCAGTACGCACGTACCGGGTGTTTTAATGATATTCAATTAAACTTTAATTATCTACTTCACTACGCACGTAGTGAGATCCACTACGCACGTGGTGACCTTCACTTATACTTAAACTTCCAAACACAAATCAACACATGACTAAGTACTTGTAGGCTTAAAACAAATATAAGTAAACACTTAGAATGAATAAACATGTAGACCATTAGTCAAAACTCCTTTGTATTATCATTCTAAGTAAGTAATTACATATCTGATTGACCAGAACTAGGGATTTACATTCATGCACTAACAAACTCCCCCTAAGACCTAGTTATGTCAATAAAATGCTCAGAATCATACCTGCACTAGGCACGCTGTAAACCGTGCGGAGTGGCTCCATTACGCACGCGATGAAATCCTCATATGTGAAACTTGTTACTTTTCGTACTGCACTCAGCAATAAAAGATCAGTAACTTCAAGGCAACTAATAAACATTTAAGCACATCAAAACAACAAGAACCTTTAAATATAAAACAAAACACACCGAAAGAAGTTAGACCACACCAAAAATCTTTTTGTATTTTTCTGAATAAAAGAAACAGAAAGCAGACTATTCACAAACTAATTTCAGGGAGATCTAGATTCAACGAATTACACTCTAAAACTAAGGAACAAAAATAAAAAATTAACTGAAAAGAAACCTTGCAAAAAAAATAAATTGCTGAAATTAAATCTTTTTGTGAGAAGGTTCCAAGATGGAGTCAGTACCAGCACATCTATACTTAGTTATCATTCATTTCAGAACCTTAGGCACAAACATACTCCCTCAATTTCTGCTGTCAATCTAACTTTCCTCAGATAATGACAGATTTGATTTCAACATTTTCTGATTATCTAGACTAGGTACATGGTTAAGACTATCTCTTTCAAAATCTCACAGTGTTTTGATTCACTCAGTCGGTTGCACAACTTGAGTACCCAACCACCATGCTTATGTGCTTTGTGATTTTGTCAACGCATTTTATGCTCTTTGACATGGAGGTCAATTTTTCACCTCTTTTGATAATTTCTGTTGAGCTTTTGTCACTGCATTTTATGCTCTTTGACATGGAGGTCAATTTTTCACCTCTTTTGATAATTTCTGTTGAGCTTTTGTCACTGCATTTTATGCTCTTTGACAATTCAACACTAATAGTGATAATGTATCTATTTCTTTTGACATCTCAGATTGGGGTCAATTTTTCACCCTCTTTTTACATTTTGCTCATTGTCATCTAACACATTTGGCATGGTAACAGGTGTGTGCACCAGACTAAGTTAGTCTCAACTGTTATTGACTTGTAGACTTGGAATGTCTCGATAGTTTGAATCTTTGATGGATTTTGACATGCATAACCACTTATCAGCCTAGACTCTCATCATATGTCTTACATGCCATCTGTTTCTTATCTGATTTGACTCAAATTTTCAGACAGTTTTCTCAAGAATATGTACATGCCTTCAGTCCTAATTTTACTAGACATACTTTGTATTGAAAGCCAGTGTACCATCATTTTCCATTTGAGTTGGATCAACTTCTCATTATTGTTTTTCTGATTTTTTTTTTGTATTTTCTATGTTTTTCTGATTTTTTTTTTGTATTTTCTATGTTTTTCTGATTTTTTTTGTATTTTCTATGTTTTTCTGATTTTTTTGTATTTTCTATGTTTTTCTGATTTTTTGTATTTTCTATGTTGCACCAATCTCCCCCTAAAATACTAAAAGAAATAAATACCAAGAACAGAGACACACAGACACAGAAAATAAACACACAAAAAATAGACACACAGACACATATACGAGAAAGACATTAAGTTGCATCATCAGAGACGACCTCACACTTGGTTATGAAGTCTGCACAAAGAGTAAAAAGTTAGTTAGCATTAGGAACCCATGCCCGAATGGTCATAGGTTTCCCATCTTCTCCAACAATTGGCATGTTAATCCAAATACCAGTAGCTTTGAAGTTTGCATTGGTATCTAAACTATTTGACATTTTAGATTCGGGTTTATTGGTCCATTTTAAGTCTTGACGGGGAGAAGCCTTGTGATAAACACTAGAAGCATTAATCACCTTATGGAGTGGCTCTTTCCCTTTTTTACAAACCTCGGGACTTTTGGGTTTAACAAAAGTTTCCCCAACAGTCCTCTTGATCTGAATAGGTTGAGTTGATCTTTGATTATTTTGATTAAACATTTTGTTCCTTTGAAAATTTTTAGAAAAAAAATCAACTTTCCCATTGCAGCTCTGTTGTTGCTGATCACACTCATAACTGAGGTGACCAGGTCTCCTACAAACATAGCAAATCCTGTTTGACTGGTGTTTTGCAGGATTATGTGGCACTTTCTGATCAACTGGACATTTTGGCTCAACTCCTAGACCACGTTGTTTGGGCAGGATTTTAACTTCCTCATAAGGACGGGTTGCAGGAGACTTTGCACCTTCCTTCCCTATTGTTCTGAGTGCTGCTTGGACATTTTGCATTAGAGTGCCTTGTCCAGTGAAATTGCCTAAAAGTTTTCTCATTCCAGGTTCAGGCATTTCTTCTTGTTTAACCTCTTTCATCTGAGGCTCACTAACTACCCCCTTTATTTTTAAATCAGGTTTTGAGGTTGAAGCAGAAGATTCATCAACCTTAGGAGGAAGTGAGTCAGCTTCAGAGAAGACATCTGTTTTCACCAGTTGATTTAACACTGGTGGTGGACATTTGGTATACTGCTTTTTGTCCTTTTCTAAATCGGAACCTTGAGGTCTTCGGTCGATTATGTGCTCAAATAGGTAAGATGAAGTTGAATAACTTTTAAGTTTCTGGTTTAGAGTTTCATAATCTACCTTAGAGCTAGCAAGATCCCGTTTCAGAGTGTCTATTTGATTGATGTAAAAAACTATAGCATCCTGCTTATTTAACAAAGCTGCATCTAGTTCTCTAATCTGCCTATTTTGACTTTCAATTTTGTCTTTTAAAGTCTTTTCTCTTCTTTTAATAAGTGTGTTCTCATGCAATTTAGAGGTAAGCTCAGCAACTTGAGATTTCAGAGATACTATGTTTTGTACATAATCATTGCACGAAGCACAAGGAAGGCCAGAAATGTTACTTACCTTTGAGTCAGCTTGTCCAGTCATGCACGCCTTAGGATCTTCAGGTTGAGATTGAACAGTCACTGGCGTTGGTTCGGCAGCTAGCACTAAAACTGGTTTGTCAGCAGGCATTACTAAGTCTTCCTTACTAGCAAAAAATTCATCATCAGCCTCCTGGATACTATCTGCTTCAGATTGTGACTCATCATTCAGTTCTTGAACACTGGCCAAGTTGGTCTCTGCAACCTCAAAAGCATCATCATCTTTAAAATGCACAGACCAGTCAATCCCCTCATCCTTTTGGACAACCGCCATTGCCTTGGTTGAACTTTCAGGAGATGCTTCTGTTTTCTTATGGGATGTACGGAAAGGGTACTTAGGTCCTGAGTTCTTTGGTTTGTCACACTCTCTAGCAAAATGACCCTTTTCACCACAGTTGTAGCACGTGACAGCTGATTTATCAAAACCCAACTTGGTATCTTTGGTTGCTGTCAGCTCTATCCCGGTTCTCTTCACCAGTGCCTTGGCTCTCCTTACCAGATTAGCATAGGACCATAGAATGTCCTGCCTTTCCATCTCATTATTGTCTATCTGGTCATAATCTTTCTGGGTCAGATATGCATTTCCAATTTTACCCTTCAGCAGATCATCGTAGGAAGAGACCAAAACACTAAGCATCCTCATATGCTCCTTTACTTCTTCAGTGCTGCCATGTTTGAAATGTTCCGTGTTTAAAGCTGGCACAGACTTTTTGCTTGAAGGAGCAGAGTATGGTGGTCCATTTGAGGTTTCAGGAGCAGACTTGTTTGAGGCACTGACATTAGAGGTAAAAGTTGTCTGCAATGGAGCATTTGATGAAGTGGCTGGAGAAGCAATGGGTCCAGTACAGTATAACGAGGGATTTTGAACATAGCTGCTCAATCTGTCTAGGTTTTGCTCCTCCTGTTCATGCTCTTTCAACTTAGTTATGAAATCATTCAGATCCATGCCCTCAAAGCCTTCACCATTCTTCAGAATCATAATAAATGGCCTCCAGCTCTTGGGTAATGCCTTGGATAAAGTCTCTACTTGTTGTCTTTCAGAAACCTGCACACCCAGACTGTCCAATTCACTAAGAAGGTGGTTGTATCTGTTGATCAGATCGGGAAGCTTTTCATTCATGCATGCTGTGAAGTGATCAAACTCTTTTCTCAGTTGAGAGGCTTTGAGCTCCTTCAGAGATGCATTCCCTTCGTTCCTCTTTTGCAGCGCATTCCACAAAGAATGTGAAGTTCTATACCGTCTGAACTGATGAAAGATCTCATTTGGAATGGC
Source organism: Pulicaria dysenterica (assembly GCA_947179395.2). NCBI lineage: Eukaryota > Viridiplantae > Streptophyta > Magnoliopsida > Asterales > Asteraceae > Pulicaria > Pulicaria dysenterica. The sequence goes on along the minus strand of OX359293.1, from coordinate 17,272,822 downwards.
TTGAATCAGGTAAGAATAAGCTTTCTTTTCAGCATCGTATGCTTTCCTCTGAACATCACTCATCATGTCATAAGGAACTTCGATATTCCCTTCACCCCTAGGAATTAAATAATCAGCAGATATAGCCTTGTGCGGTCGCGGATCAATTCCATCAATAAAAATCTCAAAACGTGGTTTCCAGAATGGGTAGTCTTCCATGGTTAAAAGTCGAGGTATTTTGTTAATTCCTCCTTGTTCATTATCCATTATTAGGTTACTTAAAGCAGTTATGGTTTGTTTGGCAGCCATTGCACTCATGTCAGACATTATGAATAAGACCTAAAACAAACTCAAGCACTATGCACGAAGTGAGGATAACACGTATGGAGTGAACGCACTACGCACGTAGTGGAATGTACTACGCACGGAATGAAAAACTTTCACATAGACTCAGGTACGTACATAATGGATACCTAGTACGCACAAAATTGATTTACTACGTACGTAATGAGTAACTTATTTTTCAAGAAACGAGTCAACACTAAGAATCAATACATGCGGAGTGTAGGTCACTACGCACGTGATGAATACGCACCACACACGGACAGAACACGGGTTATGGAAAATTCTAGAACACAAAGGACAGACTACGCACGGACTGCTGAGATATACATACGTAATGCGAGACACTACGCACGTGTAAACTTCAACGATTAGGAACTAATTTACGTAAAAACACAAATCTTTTAACGCAAAAACAACCTTATTTCGACTAAACGTACGATAAAATACCGAGAAAACGACAAAACTAACAATCCTGAAAGACCAAAACGACACCTAGATCACGAAACCTAAGAAAAAATGATCAATCAAAGCACAAATGCTACCACTTTGTAGGGCCGTGGGGGTTCTAAACTAACACCCTAATACTAGGACTGATCTAGGATGAGAAATAGTGCGGAATATCTATTTCCCAAACCTCCTAAGGATTCAAAGATCTGCTTAGGTGTCCGGCACACAGAAATCACGAAGAACACACGAAGATGGATTAAGAACAACTCAAAGAACTCACACAGAATGCTTAAGGCTGCCCTTGGATACGAAATTAACACTAAGTTTACGTTTTTTTTTCTCGAAGGTATCTCCGATTTCGAAGGCTTATGAAGGCTTATATGTGATTATGGACGATTACGGACGATTACCCACGCTAATACGCGGTTAAGGAGTTTTTATACGTATAGAAAACGCGTATTTGAGTGTAACACGTCATTTCCTTAATTAACTTACACTACGCACGTAATGCTCTGCAATTCGTACGTAGTTAATCCAGTACGCACGTACCGGGTGTTTTAATGATATTCAATTAAACTTTAATTATCTACTTCAGTACGCACGTAGTGAGATCCACTATGCACGTGGTGACCTTCACTTATACTTAAACTTCCAAACACAAATCAAAACATGACTAAGTACTTGTAGGCTTAAAACAAATATAAGTAAACACTTAGAATGAATAAACATGTAGACCATTAGTCAAAACTCCTTTGTATTATCATTCTAAGTAAGTAATTACATATCTGATTGACCAGAACTAGGGATTTACATTCATGCACTAACAGATCTCCATGTATCCATCTTTCTTGTTACAGAAAGTGGTTTCATTAAACATGCCATGAGTGCAAAAACACTTGCGAGGGCATTTCAATTTATTCCTAAAAACATTTAGTATAAAACTCCCTTGATTACAGTAACTACCATAATCATTTTTATACTTTCTTAAATGTTTTATCAAAAACTATTTTCACTTAGAAATAATAACTATTATTTCATTTTGTTCAAGACTTTGAACATTCACTTTTCACAAAATAACTTTAACACTTGTTAAATTAGAAAAACTATCTAATTTTATAAACACTTGTTTATTTTAAGCATTTAAATAGTGGAGCCAGCATTTATGTAACTACAACAAATCATAGCATAAAGATTATAATGAATCACCAAACAAGTCAAGACTTTGACTTATTGGTTCTCTTTTAGTCACAACTGGACTAATCCTGATTCATAAAATAAGAATACGTGCACGGATATGAACTAAATAATTAAAATTTCCATAAACTCAAATCAAAAGTTTCCATAAACAATTAAGATAAAAAAAATGTTCAAATAAACTTAAAAGAGTTTAATAAACTAGGAAATAGAATTATTATAATATCCGCAAGCTGCACGTAGGATCTCTTTATGCTGGGTCGCATCACTTTCCATCTCCTCCTGCAATAAACGATTGCAAGACATTAGAATACTCGTAAAAAACTTTTACAAGTGGAAAGTGATAAAAAAGCTGTTTACACGATACCTGAGGTGCCAGCCTTGCCACCTATCTCGTGACCCTTCGGGCAATCTCTTTTCCAATGCCCGACCTCACCGCACTTGAAGCACCGATTCTCGGTTCTTGCTTTGTTCGGCTTTGGCTTCTTGCCCTTGTTGTCGTTATTAGCCCTAGGTGCACTCTGGCTAGGTTGGGCCTTGCCCTTGTTCCCGATACTCTGCTCAGCTGTCTTGAGCATGGAGTGCAACTCAGCTACGGATTTCTCCATGTTGTTCATGTTGTAGTTGACTATAAAAGGCTTATAGTCATCTAAAAACGAGTTGAGTATCGTATCCGTTGCTAGCTGCAACGGTACTGGGTGCCCAAGTCTCTCTAGGTGGTCCATGTAACCTTTCATTTTCATGACGTGGTTACTGACCGAGGTCCCCTTAGCCATCTTACACGAGTTAAATGCCCTGGTGGCATCATAACGTTATGTGCGAGCTTTTTCCTGGAACATGTCCCTCAGCTGGCGGATCATGTCATAGGCAGGAGTTTCCATCATGCTAGACTGCAACTCTGGACTCATAGTTGCAAGCATGAGGCAGCTGACATCTAGGGCGTCATTGGAGCGCTTCTGAAAAGCCTCCCTGACGTCTGCCCTAGCATTGTTGGCAGGAGGGTATCCTAGAGGTTGTTCTAGGACATGCCACTTTCTCTCGTGCCTAAGCACGATCCGGAGATTTCTCTCCCACGTGAGAAAGTTTGGACCGGCAAGCTTGTCCTTCTCAAGAATGGAACGAAGAGAGAGATTGTTAGTGCTAGTAACATTGGTTGTCATCTACAAATTAAAACCCGGTTTAATTAGTAATTGCAGATAAACTTTCTAATCATATATCATCAAACCCATATATAATATATATTAGACCTAGGACCCATATTTCACATACTTGACGCAAGGTTTGGGCACTTCCCGCCAAGTCATGCTATTTCTGGTAGGTAACACCCTGTACCAATCGTACCTAACCGATACGACTCCTAGAACCTCATAGAGCACTTAGACCCAGTCTAGTATGTTTAACTCTACTCTAGTGCTTTTTGGGCCGGGACTCCCGATTATCACCAAAATAGATCGCACCACCTAAGACAGCATGAATTCTGGCCGGGACTCTCGATTATCGCAGAATCTTTCATGCCCCTTCCCGCAATGGTTTGAACCCGGATGCCCAAGGTTTGGGCACTTCCGACACCCGAGTACCGTTTAACAGTAAGGGTGTACCATTAGGTGGGTAGCACACTGATCTAAGATTTTCTTAGGTTTTATAATTAAGTTAAAAACTTAATTTTCCAGTTTTTGAAAAACCATTTTAAAACTAACTGTTTTAAAAATACGATTTATATGTGTACCCAAACTAGGTGCACAAAACGGCCCTTATAAGTTCCAAACTTATAACCTTGACAAAACTTTACATTTGTAAAAATTTAACTAACACGACTAACAACCTGTAGTCGTATTCTTGTTTGTCATTAAATGTGGTTTTTCTCTGTTTAATAATTAGCTATTATTAAACCCCCTTTTTTATTTAGCATCATATAAATGTCGCAAATCTATATGAAAAATAGTAAATAAAAGAAACACAACCACGCAGATAATAAGAACAAGCATATAAAGCCCTATAGTTTTGCCAACTAATCCTAAGGTCAAACCTAAGGATAAAATGACTTGGATTCGCCTTTCTCGATGTGTTGCTCCCACTAGCCTTGACACCTCCCCGAAGTATCCGTGCTACGCGTATAGAACACCATTTACTTCATCACCTTCTTTGAGTCCATCTTGGTTGAGGGATTAGACTATTACTAATCTATTACAAAATACAATATTGAATGGGGTTGTAAATGGCACGCAGGCCTCCCCGAACCAATACAATATTACAAATAAGAAAGGGATTGTAATTGGCACGCACGCCTTCCCAAAACCAAAAGGAAAAAAGAAGAAAAAAAAACGAGTCCTAAGTCGGCAAAACTATGGCTGTATATATCACAACCACGCAGTATATATAATCAACATATATATTTCAACCACGCAGTTAAAAGAATATATAAACAATAAACTGTGCAGTTAAGCACATAACCTGATTTGTTCAAACATTCTCATTTAGCCTTTTTGATTAATACCTATTAACCAAAAATGAGAATTATGATCTTCTAATTTATTTGACCAAATTAGTTTTTCAACAAAACTTAAAAAACTTGATCTCATTCAAAACTTGAATGAAATCCTTATGTCGAGTTTTATTACTAGTTTTCCAAAAAACTTAAAACCGACAACCTTTGGTCATTTAAATACTCGCTTATTTGTTTCTCCACAATATTATATAAACTTTATCCTTTTTAGAATTTATTCAAAAATGACTAAACTAGTCATAATGAATAAAAAGTCTAAAATATATATTTTAACTAAACTAATAAAAATATATAACACTAGTTTATACAACACCTTATTAATTTTACAACTTAAAATTAATAATCCTTTTGTATTAATCTGGAAAAGCTATTTCGGCCAACATTTCTCATCAACCCGAGTAACCCACTGAGCCGAAACCCACTTGGGCCGAGATCCTCCGTGGGCCGAGGACCCACTTTGGGCCTAAGCCACTTGGACCGTGGTGCCTTGGGCCGAAGCCCACCTTGCCCTTAGCGCTGCTAACGACTGCCGCGAGGCCCATCTGGCCTTAGCGCCGCTAACGACCACCACCTGACACGGTGATGATCTCGGTTCCCGTTTTCTGATTAATAAAATATGTTAAATCATTTTTAACCTATTAAAACTAACTGTTTTAATATACTGATTAAAAATCTGGATTTAATTCAAAAACCAAAAAACTATTAATTATTAATATTAACAAAACTTGTTTCATTAATAACTAATTATCCTAAAACTTGATCTCAACCCTTTTAAACAAAAGGTTCAAAAAACTTGATTAAGATCTAGTTTTAGATAAAAAGTTTATCCTTTTTAACCGTTTAAACACAAAACTGGTTTAAACCTAACTGGTTAAAATCAAAACTTTTATAAACTGGATAAAAACAGAAAACTTGTTTTTTTATCCTTTTATGGTTTTCGAAAAACAGATGGGAAGAAACAAGATGAAGAAGATCATATAACTATCAAACAAACAAACTAATTAGATAAACTAGGTTTAACTGATTAAACAAATTGTTTAATTTAATCTTAATTCAAACTTATTCTTTTCCAAAAATTATGATCCTTTTAACCATTCAAACTAACTGTTTAAATTTCCTGATTAATAGGATAAACCTGATAACAAAACAAACTGTTTTGCTATCTTCTTGATTTTCGAAAATTCCAAGAACGAGTAGAGAATCAAGAATAAAACCTTAATCTAAAACAGATAAAAACTAGAAACTATGGATCATAGAGCCGAGGCTCTGATACCACTGTAGGGTTTTATATCTGACCAAACCACCCAATGACACAAACTGGTCAAACCTGGGTTTGATTCCACTGGTTCAATCCTAAAAGCGGAACTGGATTGAACACAACCCTCTAAACCCCAAAAAGGGTTAGGATCTTTAATCTAATGATCTAAACATAGTTTCTAATATACAATCCATCCACAGAAAAGGTTACAAAAATATACCTGATCAAAACTTGGGATTGCTAAAGTAGTCCACCACTACTGCACCTCGTTGGAACTGGCTGCTAGACCGCTCCTGGATTACCAAACAACAAAACTCGACAATCCGAGAATGTATGTGTGTATGCGTTGATCATCAATCGCAAAACACCTTCGGGTGTTCTTCTCCTTCCGCTTCGACTTGAACCACGAGAGAGAGAGATAGCGACGAGAGAGAGAGAGAGAGAGCGACGAGAGTGAGAGAGCCGAGATCGAGAGAGAGAGTTGGTATGGTGGCTAGGTTTTCTTTTCTTAATCCCTTATCACTTATGATTAATCCTTAAGGCTTAAGGATATATATATATAAGGATTAAATGGACCTAAGCCCGTTTAATTAAAAGCCCACTGGTTTTAATTAAACTTTTAATCTCTTCACTTTGAACCCCTGGACTTTACTAGTCAATTAATTAACTATTAATCAACTGGTCCGTTAAATATTAAAACTTAATATTTAATTCTCTTTAAATAATAAATAACTATTTATTATTTATTTCCTTTCTAATAATTAATACAAACTGATTAATTATTTATTTCTCTCTTTTCAATAATTAATACTACTGATTAATTATTTACTTTTCTCTTTAATAATTAATCCAACTGATTAATTATTTCCACACAGACTTATGGTGAAATCCAATTGTTTTGAATTGGGTGTGTAGCAGTGTGACCCTTTAGTCTCTTATAACATTGGATACAATGTGCCCATTAATTATCTCTGCACATAATCTAACAGTTGATTTGTGTGATGATTAGTAGTGGATGAGGCTCGATTTTGCATATTTTTACAACGGTGGTGCGTGTCTGTGGTATGTTTCAGATTTTTTTGGGGTTTTTAAGTTTGGTTTTTCAATAGATGTGTATTTAAAGTTTGTTTATGTAAGTATAATGTTTGATACAGATATAGATGAACATATCTTCCATCTTATATATACAAACAACACAATCAAATTAATCTCGCGAATAATTTAGTCAGGGTTCTTGGTTGTTAACTGCAATAAAGTTAAAATATTAGATGTGTTTTTGGTTAAATGTATTTTATATATTCCAATGACATCCTATGTTATAAATAAATGTGCCTCAATTATGTTAATATCAATATAATCTTCATGTATACTTCTTGAACTTGCCATATATGTTATAAATGGTAGACAATTCATACTTCTAATATATTGTTAATTTACCATTCATGTTGAATCTTGCAGTTTGTTGGATAACCTACACTTTTTGCGTGAATGATGATTGTTTATATGAGGAATGAAGACATAAAGTATCAACCTCATAATCTAGAATAACGTTTATGCCTAACTCGGGATTCTCCTTCAACGACACAGTGCGTGAGTAAAAATAAGTGTTGGTTTTCATATATTATAAAATGTATTCGTTGAAACCCCACGTGCGGGCCCCAAAACCTTGTTATTGGTAATTTACAAACTTAATAATGGGTTATTAGGTTTCTAATATCATAATTATTAAGAGAAAAATTATATTCATCATTGGCTTTTCGAATCTCCCTTTCCAGACGATCTACGAATTACCAAACAAGCTATCAAAGATGTTCATGCAAAAGAAATTTTAGAGTATCGAACTACAAGTACACACCTAGTTTTTTCGTTTAAGTTGTCTCTCTCTTTATGAAGTTACGAGTTCAAGTCATATCATATACATAAGGTGTAATTTAAGAAAATGAATGTGTTTATCATTCAAAAAAATAAGGAGCTTTTCTATTGCTAAAATACATGTTGGGCAAAATAGGAATATAAATTTATATCCTCTTTTGTTGACACAAAAATATACAATTTGTTTATATAATTGTATCTACTAACATTAACATATGTGCATATATATATATATATATATATATATATATATATAAAATCAAGCAAATAAATATTTATATTTATTTGTTACAAATTGTGTTTGTACAAATCGTCAAAAATCCAATCGTCAAAGATCAACGTTATCTACGCTCAAGATCAAGTCTTCGCCGAATATACCTACATGAATAAATTTGAATTATATGAGCTTACAAATAAAATAATTAAATAAGTTTAAGTTTTTATAAAATTATTTTTATAAAAACTTTTATAAACATGGACAAATATTTAATAAACTTATTTTAGTTGGTTGATTAAATTTAAGACTTCCCATTTTAGCAAATACCAAACACAATCCTACTTTGAAACAATACACCACCATATTTAGCAAAGAAATCTCTCAAAGGGGTAAATTTCCAACATGCTTTGTGTATTGGTTTCCAAACTTTTATTTTTGTATTTGAATTCAAACTAAAGAAGTATAGGATGAACCAACCTTTTATAAATCTTCTTTTCAGTTGATTTTAATGGTAAAAATGAGTTGTGTGTTGTTTTAGATAAAGCCCAACGTTCATATTTGCAAGTCTCAAAATTCTCCAGCAGTCCGACGGTCGAAGCCACGGTCGACCGTGGATTGACCGTGGGATGCATGGACAGTTTTGGCACTTGCATATTTTTCTTTATTTAAACCAACTCAAACCTCATTCATTACTCACCTCTTGCAAACAGAAAAAACTGAATACTCTCTAATACTTGTGAGCTCATATTTCTTGATTATTCATTTAACTCTCAAGATCAAGATTCAAGCAAGAGTCAAAGCCTTCAAAACTTAAATATTACTCCAATCTTTTATATACTTGTAATAGTGTTAGGATCATCTCTAGCCTATAAAATTAGAGAGAATTTAGTATCAACTCTAGCCTTTAGAATTAGAGTGAAGCAAGGTTATCTTTACCTTACTTGCAAGTTTGAAGTGTTAATTCTTGCAAGTGAAAAAGAGAAGTGTAAAAGGTTTATCTCTACCTTCAAAGAGAGAAGCTAGTGGAGCAAACTCTTGGTGGATGAGGTCAAGGAATGGATGTAGTGCAAGTTTGTTAACACTTGCATGAACCACTATAAATCATTGTGTCCAAATTGTGATTGGTGATATTTTTTTAACTCTATCTCTTTTATATTATTGCAAGAACTTGTAAAAAACTTCAAAAATGGATATATAACCTATTCACCCCCTCTAGGTTCTAACACAACCAAATGTATGAAATCCATTAGTAAATGTATTTAGCCACGAGGTTTTTCTGATAAACTATTTTTGTTAATTGGTGAACGCAATTTCTAATGGCACTAAGCTAATTACCAACACCAATTACTCATTGATTTTAACATTCTAGTAGTGTAACTCGTATTAGGGCATATCTATATATAGTTAATCTGATGGTGACATGGCTACCCTAAAATAACAATTTAAATAATATAACTTCTTGTGTTTTGTTTTAGATTTTGGCCAAAATACTGGAACAAAAACTGAGACTTTGTTACTCGAACCGATTAACAAAAAACCCGAAAAAAAACCTTCACAACACTCTCAATTTTAATTTTATTTTTGTTATTATATGGTACCACCTGTCAGTATAAATTATAGATCTGCCTCTGCTTATGAGGTGACGTAAGGCATATCAGCAGTAGGGGTGTTGAAACAAGATATCCAAAATTTCGGATAGTTGGTTTTCAATATCCGATTCCGAAATATCGGATATCCGATATTTCGGATTCGGATACCGGATATCCAAAATATCCAATAATTTCAAAAAAAATATAATTACTAAATAACCAAATTTTAAATTTTAATTATCAAAAATAGCTCAACTATGCTTAAAAATGAAAAATACATGTATATAAAACTATATATGTTAAGAAATTAAATGAATAAGCAATATAAAAATAAAAAATAAATTTTGGATATCGTATATCCGAAATTTCTGAAATATCCGAAACTTCAAAAATAACTATCCGAATCCGAAATTTCGGGTAATCGAAATTTCGGATAATTTCAGATCGGATTTATGGATAATTGATTCAGATGTTCGGATTCGGATTATTTTGAACACCTCTGATAAGCAAGGCTAGAATACTAAGTCATACTAGCAAAATAAAGGTCAATATTGTCGAACTCATGACCTCCACATCCCACTACCGGAGGTAACTGCTATACGCAAAATACGAATATGACAAGCTTGCAACATAAGGTAATTAAGTTAACGACTTCTAAGCTCTTTTCTAAACACTCATACTTATATCTCAATATTATGTATACCATGCTCACATGAGCGTCTGAAGGTTCTTCACGCCCAATAGTGTTCTGTTTTGCAGATCATATTATCTTAAACCCTGATATTAAAACGGACAACTTTTGACTTGATATATTATTTATAATTGTATTTGATGATATATTATTTTAATATTATTTAAGTTGTTTAATTACATGGTTAGTAGTTGGTAGAATTATAGTACAACATATGGCTTACTATATTTATCTATATAAGTGCCTTTAATACAATTCCTTTATATAAGGTGAACAAAAATATCAAAATTTGAACAAAACCGAAACAAACACCGAATTCGAAGTTTAAATCAAAACAAAGACTATATTTCAAATTCAAATTAAAGCAAGAAATTTTAAAATTGAAACGATTTCCATATTCAAACCCAAAAAATTACTTGTGAAACTCATTTGTCTAAAATGAGACAACAAGAAACCCGACAAGGGAAAAATTAACATAATTCTACCCGTATACAAAAATAAATTAGTTGACATTAAATTAGCACGAATAACGAATAACGTGAACCCGATAATCCGTATAACCACCCGTCTTACTTGGACATCTTCTCCACATCAACTTGCCTTTATTCTACAATATTTTTTTAATCGGCACACACACAACAATTAAATATATCCACAACAATTAAATATACCTACAAATCTACTTAGGGGTGTGTTCGGTCCTAGAACCGGACCGAACCGGACCGGAACCGAAATAACCGGGAACCGAAATGGGTCAAAAGTTAGAACCGATAACCGGACCGATATAAGGGAACCGGTTCCGGTCTCGGTTCCAGTTATTAACCGGTTATTTTGGGTATAGAACCGGAAAAACCGAAAAAAACCGAAAAAATTCTATGGAACCGGTTTCAAGCGTAGGAACCAAAAGAACCGATACCATTAAATATATATGATATGGCAAACACAAGAGAATACAACTAATTTCCAATACATAAATCTACTACATTGTTCACAACAAAAGTTGAACTCACAACCTTATTAAAAAGGACACCACTCCATAACATCATATACTATTGAGCTACAAGCCCTCTGATGCCTTTCTTTTACACTTGATCATTCCGGATCCCCGTTATTAAAGAAGTGCAATTATAAAACACTAGTTGAATGACTCGTGCAAGCACGAGATAAGCTATAAAAACCTAAACTATTTAACATGTAATAAATCATAAATAATATATATAAAACAATTTAAACAAACAAAATCATACCATAGAAACCTAAATAATAAAGGGTTTAGTTTCAAAAAGTGTATTGAACTTGTCACTTTATGCTATTGTATATAACCATCTTTTAAAACTACCATTTAGTGTATCAAAGTCTCAAAAACTACCATTTAATGTATGGTAACTTGTTATAGTAGGTTAATGCTTATGTGGCACAAGTTTCTCTTACATGGCAATGACATGGCAATGACTTTGATGTTAGCTGTTGTTTCCTTATTTAAAAATAATTCAAAATAAAAAAACCATTTAAATAATAATAATAATAATAATAATAATAATAATAATAATAATAATAATAATAATAATAATAATAATAATAATAATAACAATAATAATAAATTTGCTACCCAGACCTTCATAGGTGACAACATCGATTGTTTTGAATCATGGGCACCACCACAACCCATCGATCGAATCTAAGGGCACCATCACCTTCATCCGTCTCCAGATCTTCATTGCCATCGTCATCATTTTGAAAGCTAGGGTTTCGACAGATCACCATTGACTATGAAGAACACAACTGTGGGCGACTTCTGTTCTTTGGTTTCATCGAGGTATGTTTGGTGCAGAAATGGGTTTTGATTTTGTATTTTATACGAGATTTAGCGACTTCAAAGTATTTTATATGTGTTTTGATTTTTGAGTTCACAAATGGGTTCATCTTCATCGACTGCACCATCGATTTAGGGTTTCTTTTCATACGAGATTTGGGTTTGTGCTCATACGAGATCTAGGGTTTCTGTTCATACTATTTCATCTGCTAATCAGATCAAGGATTTGCGTCATTTTTGTTTCTTTAAGCTTTATGGGTTTCGGCACATGATTTCTGTTCATATGATGGTTTCGACAGATGATTTAGTACTTCAGTTCGATTAGGGTTCTTGTTCACATGATGGTTTCGATTGCTTAATGTTTTGGATAGATGATTTTGTGTTTCGGCAGATGATTTCTTAATGCTTCGATTAGGCTTCATCAGATTGTGTATTGGTTTCTTGTTCATACACAGATTATTGTTCATGTTATTCTTCATCATCTTCATGTTGTCTAGATATGTTCATGCTGTTTTTCATCAATTGTTCTTCATGAGTTGATGTGACATTTATTAATGGACATGTTGTACATGTGTCATATGAGTGATATTAAATTAAATAAAAAATGGCAAAATTATTGGTTACCTGCTTAGTAGTAATCCAATACATTAATTAGTAGTTTTGGAAAGTTGTATATATTAAATGGGAGTATTAAAAATTGGGTATATACAATAGCAAAAAGTGACAAGTTTGATACACTTTTTGAAACTAAACCCAATAATAAAAGAACATATTTATCAAATGTTCAAAGTTTGAATTAAGATGGACTTTCATATTTTCAATGTTACTTCTTTTTATACTGTAATCATAGTTTTATTTGTTAGTTTACTATTATCGTCACAAACATGAAACATTAAGGGAATTAAGTATATTCGACGTGTACAATGATTCTTAAAAGTGAATGAAAGTTCAACTTAACATATTGTATATTATCTAAACTAAAATACTATGCCTCCATAGTGTTTAACATTGATAATATGTAATAATTCATTTGTTCAACCTCTTCATTTGTTGGAACAAACTTACTCTCTCTTAATAATAATTTCAATAGAACAGATGTTCATCTGATATTTATGTGCTCAACATATTTATTTGTTAGACGCTCATCTGATATACGGCTAGTCAAAATTATTTTATCAAAGTATGATTATAATAAACATAGTATATTATGAGAGTCACACATCTAAGTATAAATAATTAATGCTTTTTAATTTTAAAATCTTAAGGATTGTATTCAAATATAATTTAACCATAACTTTTTATTGTTATAACATGAACCCCAAAGTATAAAACATAATGAATACATGAATCACGTCATCAACTCATAATAACATTGTCTAAAAATTCGGATGTCATACTAATAACCTTCTTTTTGACATGCAAAGCTCTAGCAGGTTAATCACTCATAAATAGTGTGTTTATTAAATCATCACATTTTAATCAATATCCTATTATAAAATAATTGGCATCAGAAAACAAATCAAGAGTTTAACATTGTATGATTATGTCAACGAAAAAGATAACTAATTTAAAGTTTCACAATTATCCCAAAAAAGATGTTATATCTTACTAATCTATTGTCGATATCTCATATACTCTAAATAAATTTACCTCATAGAAAAAAAATTATTGATTTAATGACTCATAACATAAAAATTAACAATAAATATGTTCACTGGTTTAGAGCTTTATAAAGTAGGTAAACAAGAAAATACCTATTCCTATTTACAAAAAGTTAAGCATCATTAAATTTAATTTACACAAAATAAAATAAAGTAAAAGTCACTTTTTTAATGGTCATGGAATATATGTTTTTACTTATAATTTTTTTTAATTTTATGTTAGATTACGGTAAAATAATCAAAACGTAGATTAAAATAAAACGATTGGTATAAATATATAATTATATTTATACCAATCATTATGTTAAAAGTAATTAAAAAAACTATTAACATATACAATTAAATACATCCATTAAATATAAATCAATAATTTATATAAACACCCCTATTAAATTTTCATGTACCTCCCTTAGAATTAGCTTCATAAACTCTTTCAAATTAATCATTCCAATTGTGGAAGTCAAAATTAAAATTTTGGTCAAAATTGAGAAAATGAAAAGTTTTGATTAGTTAATTAAATTCTTATTTAAGGAAGCTTTCCCGATAATGATTTTATTTTAATATATACTAGACTAAATGCCCCTGTGATATACGGGTTGGTTTAAAAGATAATGAATATTAAACATTAATAAAGACATAATAAATGATAATAGAACATGAATACAATGAGAATTAAAAAAAAAACGACGTATGACATAACACCCTAAGCAACGGTTGAAACATCGACTCGAGCGGGAAGACAGACTTGATGGCAGAAACATGGTAGCATGATACGAAGAGACGTGATTGTATTTCTTATATAAATCATCAATCATTATTTTTGCAATTAAGGGTAATAAAGGTAACGTTATTGGTTATAACCCAAAAGAAATTAAAATTATTATAAAATATTTTAGAATGATGAACTTAAGAATTTGATTAAATATGATATTTGAAATATTATAAAGAGTAAAATATGATATTTGTAAATTAAGATGCGTAAATACGATTTTATATGATTTCATAGAGGCTTATATAAAATTATATTTAATAAATTTGACTCTAAAAAGTCAAAATTAATTTTTTGATTTTAATAAATGAATAGTTAAGATTTAATATTTTTTTTAAATGAATAATTAAAATCGTTTAATAAGTTTTATCAAATTAGTTTTTATATATATTAAAAGATAGATTACCGCAAATCCCTCTTAAATTAAACTTCCGCTTTTCTTAACAAATATTAAAAGATAAAATATATTAAAAAATCCACTTGTATACTACATTTCAAATTTAAGAATATTTGTTAATTTCTTTTTGACACTTTTCTTTAAAATTTTGGCCGTATTCTAAAGATGGGATAACGCGGTTTAGCAAATTGCGGGCTCGTGCCTTTTCTTAGCACGCCGTTCATACTGCTACTAACAGCCTCTCTTCCTAAGTCAACCTTGTATTTTAAATATATTCATAGGACGAAAAAAAATTAATAGTACTTTTTATTTATTTAAAGATTTTAATGACCTAATAACAATTTAAATCATATGTAGCTATTTGTATTTTTGTTATTAAAGTGCTTGTTACTTAATGATATAAGATGTTGGAATGTTCCTTTTAGTCTATTATGATTATGAGTTCAAGTTCTGTTGTGGATAAAATATTTATATTTAGGAGTATATTAGTGTGTGCGTATATTTAACTCTTAAAAGAATAAAAAATATAAATAAATGTATAATTAAGATCATTGATTGTGTTTATTCTTTCTAACAACTCTCATGTTTTGCCTTTTCAAAACATTGTGTTTATTTTTTTTATTTTTTTTAACAATCAGAATAAACGTACACATAAATGGACCTCGTCATCAATCTTCACTCACGAGCCAATAAAACCATCATCACGAGCACCTTAGCTCGTGATGGCCACAACTAGCAAAAATTAGAAAGATTAATACTTGAACTTTTGAAATTAAAATACTCAGAGCGTGATCCTTGCTAACATGAAAACTTTCTTCAACATCATATAATTTATACCATGCCAAGACGAATTATAAATACTATATTAATCAATATTTGATTGACAAAAAGAAAAAAAATGCTGCCACACTATTTCACATTGTAACTTTAACCTACAAAGACTTGCAACATTTATTAAACTATCTTGTGGACGAGGAACATCGATGCTACATTAGAAGTCCACCTTTAAATAGTTAAAAACATGGGCGGATCCAGAATTTTTTTTGACTGGTGACACCATATAACAGCGAAAATAAAGTTATTTAAAATTGAGGGTGTTGTCCGGGTTTTTTCTCGGGTTTTAAGTTAATCGGGTCAGATTAACGAGGTTTTAGTTGTTGCTCCGGTATTTTAGGGCCAAAATTAAAACAAAACACAATTTATATGAAACCATGTTAATTAAATTGCTATTTTTAGGGTAAATTAAAGTATTTTAAATGTATAAATCGAAGACTGAACTATATTTTATAAGTAAAAGAAAATTTCATTTTTCCTTTGGTTTCATCAAAAAATCATTGGTGGCACCCTAAAATTTGACCGGTAGCACCGGCTTGAAAACGTTGAAATTTTACACTTTTTCTGCAAAAATGACTGGAGTCCCGTGCCAGCATTCGGACACACATAGGTCCGCCCTTGGTTAAAAAACACAATAAAATAAAATAAAGTGAAGTTGTGTTTACTTTTATAATTTCTAAGGTTTTCCGGTTTTAGGGTGAAGTGTAAACCCTTATTTCTAGAGAGATGATTTGTAGATAACACTTTTTTATCATACAACACAAAAAATATATGTTTAGACCATAATACCAATAAAAATGTGGAGAACTGGTTTTACTCCAAAGAGATAGCTAGCTTCACAGGGTGGTTTATTTGGGTCTCGTGCGTTGGGGGTGGTGTTCCTCGGTTGCCTCCTTTGATTTTACTATTCCCATGGATGAAAAGGGATGTACCCCTCGCAGCCTTACGTCTTTTTTCCAAGAAAAAGATCATATACTCCGTTTTCATGTTCCTATAGAAACTTTGAAAGCGTGTATTAAAAGAATTTTTCCATGACAAGTTTTTTTAGGTGACGGATGAAGTCGGTCGTTAGTGTAAGTGGTCCGCGATGGACAAGATGTTCATCGGCATAAGCAACAGACCACAAAAGATTGTGGCGATTGGCAAAAGTGGCCAACGCGACAGATGAGAGTGGACAGTGGCACTTGGTAGAAGTGGCCCACGACAAACGATAGTCAACTTATTAAGGTGGCTGCAACCTAGAGAGTGTAATCGATCCAAGCATAGCTTATCATGTTCAAGCTTGACACTCGACTCAATTTTAAAACTCGAGCTCAATCAAGCCCAAAATATCTTGAGCTTGTCTTGATGAAGTAGACGATACTCTCGAGCTCGAATTGTCGACTCGAAACAATAGATATATCTTCTTAAACACTACTATATAACTAAATGTTACTAGCTTGACGTAATAATAGCACGCAATATATGTATGTATACGTGTTTATATTGGGTAAAAACGTAAGTTACATAAATTCGATTAGGCTCGCAAGCTTGATGTACATAGTAGTTTAGAAGTCGAACTAAACTCAACTCCCTGCTCAACTCGGTTTTTGACAAAAAAAATTTCTAGAAAAGTAAAATAAACAAATATTATTCTTTTTAATATTCTAGTTTTTTCTAACTTTTTTTTAAAACAACTATAGTTTTCTGCAAGTAAAGATGACACACGTAGAATATTTTCTGCAACTTTAGTGTTCCTCGGAGTCTTAATCAAGGACCAACAAGATGTTAATTAGAGGCCAACATAGACAAGTTGAGTGTAAAGAAACTGATATGATACAATTAGTGACCGATCAATCACCTCAAATGCATGCATATGTACACTTCATCCTCTTGGAATTTCTTATTTTCGTCTATTGATCGATAATAAACCAAAATATCGGTAATATATTTGTATTATGCAAATCATATTAATTGATCGAAGACGACTTAAACTGCTTTTCTTAAAAAGAATTATATATTATTGGAGTAAAATCCAAAAAATGGATGGCTCAAATGCACAAGGTTTTGATCAAAACATGAATTTTGTTTGGTAAGATATTTCTTATCGGTCCCCTACTCACCAAACACAATCGGGGTAAAATCCAACTATCCAAGTGGGAGTGTCTCCATTATACAACCGTAATACTACACCCGCCCCCTTTATCGGGTCCGACGTAGTCTTTGGGTTATTTTAGGAGATACAAAACTAAGGCTGACAATTTGGATCGGGTTTACGTTAATGAGTTTGTGTTGTTCGTGTTTGTGTTCGTATCAGTTTTGTGTCGATCTGTTTTTTATTGAATATCAGATATAATTGTTTATTGCTTGATCTCAAAAGATTACAATGCATCCCTAATTATAGATAACCAAAATCTAGATAAACTAGGAAAACAAATCCTTATCTAATTAATAAACCTTATCTAATTAATAAATAAATCTTATCTAATTAAGCCCATTAATACGCCCCCGCAGTTTGAGCGGTAGGAAGACGAACACTCAAACTGGACCTGAAGTCAAGAAACAATGAAGACGGTAGTCCTTTGGTGAAAATATCCGCATACTGGTATTGAGACGGGACATGAAGGACACGAATCTGACCATTCGCCACTTTATCACGAACAAAGTGAATATCAATTTCAACATGTTTCGTGCGCTGATGATTAACCGGATTTGAGGACATGTAAACAGCACTAATATTGTCACAGTAGACAATGGTCGCCTTTGGCAAAGGCGTGTGAAGCTCGCGAAGAAGATTGCGAAGCCAAGCAATCTCAGCAACATCATTGGCGACTCCCCTATATTCTGCCTCGGCACTAGATCGAGACACGGTGTGTTGACGCTTGGATGACCATGAAAGTAAGTTGTTACCTAAGAACACACAGTACCCGGATGTGGAGCGCCGTGTCGTAGGGCAACCACCCCAATCAGCATCTGAATAAGCCACCAACGAGGAACCCGAAGAACGGTATAATTGTAACCCAAACTGGAGAGTGCCGCGACTCATGCCATTAACGGTAAAACCCTTGTGACTCATGCCATTAACGGTTTAAAAGGTAAATTTTCTAATGTCGTTACCCTTATCCGTCATAGCAAGCCGTTACCCTCTTTTGTTGAGACCAAATCCATGCTTGTTCTTGAAGAATTAAATCAAGAACATGATAAACCTACCCATGACAACCCTAGTCCGTCCCATGTTATGGTGGCTTAATCCTCCAAACCTCGAACCAACAACACCACCACCCCGGCTTGTCGCAACTTCGCCCGCGGTTCATGCCGTTTTGGTGCAAAGTGCCAGTTTCAACACACCACCCCACCCAATAGCTCTCGGCCTCCCTCTCTCAACCCACCACCATCGCACAACCGCCAAACACCGCCACCGTCTCCATACCCACCAACTAACCGCACCCTATACTACCCACCCTTACCCGGAACTCTCTTGCCGCCGCCCTCGTGGTCTACCCAGCCACCTCTCGGCCCAACATATTGGCCCAACCCATGGCCCGTCTTCCCGACCCAGCGCCCTGTTGGGCTTACGGCTCCGTCGGCTACGGTCCAATCCACCCCGGGCAACCCGGTTCACCCAGATCAGCCTACTAATCTCCCACAGGCATTCAATACGATGACCTTGCACGACTTGGGTACTCACGGATGGTTCATGGACACCGGTGCTTCGTATCACTTGGCTTCGGACGCAGGTATTCTCGATTCCCTATTTAATAATAGTAGTATTTCTTCCATCCTCGTTGGTAACGGGCATACCATTCCCGTTACTAATGAGGGGCATAGCATGTTACCCACTCCCTTTAAACCGCTCCATCTCCGTCAAATCCTTATCTAATTAATAAATAAATCTTATCTAATTAAGCCCATTAATATTTTTGACCCATTTATTTTCGTATCAGGTTCGAATCATGTCACTTTTTTGTGTCGTATTTCATGTCGGTGCAATTCGCCAAAATGTATTGGGGAAATTTTTATCAATTTTCCTTTACGGTTTTCATTTTCGATTTTCTAATTCCTTGTTTGTTTCAATATGAATTCCGAGTATGATATTCTTTTAGATTTTAACATTAATATTCAACATTCTTTTTAATTGTATCAACTTTGGAGCATTTGTTTAAGTTTGATTTGAATTTTAACTTTAGTTTTTATTCAAATTTTAAAAATGAATACACTAAACAATATATATAATATAGTATGCTTCTACCAAGTACCAAAAATTAATGTGTTAAACAACCAATAAGATTAAAATAATATTCTATTAAATACAGTTACTATACCAATCCAAAATATTAAACTACTTCATACTAAGTAGATACATATTAAAGTACCAAAACTATATAGTGAAAATAATAAATACCAAAATGATATAAGATTGTTTTAGTTTTAAATTTTTAATTGTTTATTTAAGTTTTAACTTTTAAAAGTCCAGTTCTTTAGTTTGTCGGATTTTATTACCTAAGATGACACTTACTCATTTAAATTCAAAATCTCTCTTTTAAAATATAAATTTTAAGAATTAAAGAAAATTTTTAAATAGTTTTACCTTTATACGGGTCACTTTTGCGTTATCAGGTTGACCCTATTCGGGTTCGACGTATTTCGTATTGGGTAAAAACTTACTAGCCTTAACAAAAACGAATGTTTGGAGGGCAATCATGTAAAGGTTTTGGGTTTTGACACCTGAAGCTACACCACCCCCATCCCTACACAAATTTTGATTGTTTTTAGCGGTGAGAATCTTAATATTTTTCTTTTTTTCCCCTTTAAAAAATTTCACTTTTATATATTTTTATCCAAATTTATGTATTCTCTCTACCTGTTTCTCTCAACTCTATTAAAAAAACATTTCAAATTCTACTTTAATATCGTTTTTCATTGCTTTATCAAATTACTCAACCAACCAGTATTTCGAGAGAAATAACACAATTATCCTCTCAATTGCAGGAGAAGTGGTCCTATAATTTTTTATGATGATGAAGAAACTTTAAGTCAAGAAACCATACGACAGGATTTGAATGAAATCATCTAGTTAGACATGAAATGCTTGTGCACGACTACTTTAGTAAGAACTCCGTATTTGACGAAGAAATATTTAGGCGATGGTTCTGGACGAGCAAACTAACTAACTAGTGGATAGTTGACAATTTGCAATGCAAGAGGTTGGAAGGGGTTTTCTATGCAACAACAATGTACTTCATCTATCCAATAATTATTGTGTACGATGGTTGATGAGTACTTGAGGATGTCATAGTAAACATCACTGGATTTCTTACACAGTTTATTCAAGCGTATTATTTCAACTTTATAAGAATATATTTACACAAGCCTACTTATGATGATATGTAGACATTGTACGACTGTACGTTGTGCATGAAGTCAAACACGACTTTCCTGACATGTACAGTAGCATTGATATTATACATTGGGATTGGAAAATTTTCCGGTAACATGGGGAGGTCAATATATGAGTTGAGATCAATGAGTTCAAGACAATAATGCTAAAGGCGGTGGTATCTCATAATCTATAGATCTAACACGCATTCTTTGGAGATATGAGTTGAGGTGAATGGATTTTACTACAAGCATAGATATTATCTTGCTGATGAGATATATCGAGAGTGAGTTGCTTTCGTCAAATCATTTATGTGCCCATAAGACGACAAAAGGAAAAAGTTCAATTCCGTGCAAAAATTAACAAGGAAAGACGTTGAACGGGCTTTGATGTGCTTAAACAATGTTCCACATACTTCACAACTCTACAAGATTATGGTCTCCAGCAAAATTAAAAAGTATTATGTACGCTTGCATAATATTACATAACATGATTCTCAAAGACAAGCGTCATACTATTTGTAGTTTCTTCAATTGAAATGACAACCAAAACAACTAGCCACAGTTTCTACCTTGGATCTACCCCAACCCCAAATAAATTGAATTTCTTGCAATTGATATTAAGGTCGGAGTTGTCAATACTTTATAAGATAGATTATGCTCTTAAGATTATTATAGTTCCATTTTTTCAAAGAAAATTGTTAACAATGTAGCTTCTCTTTAACCACATAAATTCCTTCAAAGTAATTCGTCAAATATGCTTTTTGTGTCATCGCATTGATTCCTTTTGCCACAATTAGGAACAAGTAAGGAGATAAGGGATCCCTTTGTTTGACCCACTTCTCCGCTTCGAATTCGCCAGCTGGTGATCCAGGGATTAGGACCGAGATACGAGATGAAGATAAGCACGCCAACATTCATGAAGTCCAACGTTGGAAAAACGCCATTTGTTTTAGAACATTCCACAAGAACAATCACTCTAAGCTGTTGTATGTTTCTCGAAATCCACCTTGAATATAAATCTTTTCTTTTTTTCTTCTTTAAATCATTGATTGGTTCGCTTACAGTTAAAATCCCGTCTAAGGTTGATCTTCTTATTATGAATATGCCGATTAAACATCTTTAATTAGTTATTTATGACAGCCGTAATTCTATTTGCAAGCACCTTGGATACAATTTTGTAGTAACACTTGATTAAGTTTTTTGGTCTAAAATCGTTAAAGACCAAAGGGTCGTTGCATTTTGGGATTAACATAATAAATGATTAGTTGCAGTCATTGGAAATCTTCCTTGCCTCCCAAAACCACCTAATTGTTGCAAATAACTCCTATTTTATAAGGTTCCAGAAGTGTTTTTAATAAAGTAGAAGTTAAATCCATTCGAACCAGATGTCTTACTCCTATCACGGTCTTTTATTACTGACAAAACCACTTCCTCTGAAAATATCTTTTCAATCTCCCTATTTTTCTCAACCGATACCTTCTTAAACTCATCACTATTGAAGCCAACTAGTCGTTCTCCAGGAATTTCTAAAGAATTTACCAAAGCACTCAACCACAACATGTTTGAATTCTATAGCTCTTTAACCCGCTCCCCTTTAGTCAACACTCCATCTAGTCTATTCTTTCTTAAACTTATTAAAACTTTGAAATGTAAGAACTTCGAGTTTTCATCCCCTTCAACTTTACATCTTAGCCTCACTTATTGTTTGAACATGTCTTTGCCCTTGTTTGCCGAAGACGTAGCTATTCCCTCTCATATCTTTAAATTCCTTCATCTTCAAACTTCCTTTCTAACTCATCGATTGACTATTGTAAGGTAGCAATATGGATGTTTAAATATCCAAATTTTACTTTGATCCATTTCTTTAAATCCGACCTCACCACTTTAGGTTTCTCCATGAACAGAAAATCCAGTCGATTGGACTTGTTTCCTTTGACCATGCTTTCTTCACAACCTCCTCGTAAGTTAGCTACTACTATAATAGTCTACTCAATATCCGCACACAATTCGATCTCCGTCAAATTTTCCTTTCTCTAACCGTTCGAAGTTACGTAAACCTTTACCATATATCTGGTAAGTTATATGGCATAGATAACAAATCTCTCACAATAATGACATTCCTCTCTTTGTTTGATACTTTAGCCATTAAAATAGTATGCTTTCAGTCTCTAAAACAATGTTTTCTATGTAAACCAAAGCTAAGCCGTAGTTCTAACAACTATCTCTCATATCCTACATAACCATGGTTTCAATGAGCTTGATGAATTTGAAATCATCTACTTGAAAGAATTGTCTACGTTAAAAATGTAACCTAGTTGAATATTTTCGACCATACCAATTTTAGATTTGGGCAGTAAAATATCAAATGGCACACACTTTTAGTACCTAATGAGCATCTAGGACAAAGTATTGAAGGTTTGTCCATAGTCCATACCTTTATCATCTAAATCTACCTAAACCGGTAGTCTCTCGCAACCCAACTTCTAGACGATTATACAAACCATTTTTGGAATAAATCTTGACTAGAAGTTTGTTGCTGATTCGTTGATCGAGAATCTTCAATTAGTTTCCTCATTTTCTTGACTGAGTATTTGTTGTTAGGACCTAAGCACCATTCACAACAGTCCTTATCTTTTTGCAATAAAAAAACAGAAGAAAGATTACTTGTTAATCTATTAAATTCCTCTTCCGCTCTTTTTTTCGAGCCTAACACGTGGATACTTATGGGTTACGCGGAGTCCTGGTGAACCTTGCTCTGATACCATGTAAGATTATTGAACTCCTCAACTAATTACATTATATGGAAATATATAAATAAAGTACAAATGGTAAAACCCTAATGGGCCTAGTCCCTAATCTAATAAACTTAATACATATCCTAATATCTCGATCACCCTACTAACTTCCCTCACTCCCCAAACCCAACCCTAATTTGATCAATGTCTCATTTATCCCACCAACTTCACGTCATTCCCAAATTTCTTATATAGTCTAAGGAGTCCTTTTGCGAAGCATTTGTCATTTAGCCTCTTTAAATCCAAAAAGTAGCTAATACATTCCCAATTTTAATCTTATGAAAAGAACGGAGAGAAATTTCTTGTTTATACACAACCTGCCTTAATATCATCTGCATACCACACGTGAGAGATCTTTACTTTGTCCTTCTCAACAACAATACCAACAAAAACCTCTTCCACACAAGCTTTTTGGATCATTAAATATAATCCCTTTGCTGCAATTGAGAATAAATAAGGGGATAAAGGGCTATTAAAAAATAAGGAGCTAAAACAACCCCTTTACTCACCCTTTTTTGTAAATTAAATTTTTTTGATGGACCCTCATTAATCGACAATGGCATGGAAGCCTACTTTATGCATGTTTCAAGGATGTTTAAACAACACAATTATCTATCACAATTATACTAACTTTTTATGCTTAAGATGATACAATTAATTAATTACTTTAGAATAAAAAATTGAAGGGAAAGGGAAAAAAATAATGGAATCATACCAAATTCTCTCATTTTTAAAGGATAGATTCCATAGTAAAAATCGGTTTAAACTCTTCATAGCGAAAATTGGCTTAAACTCCTTCAAATCATCTTTCTTTCATCTCCCTTCCTTACTTAAATGAAACTCGAGAGTACATCTTTTATTTCTTACAAATACTTTCTTTCTTTCCTAGAAAAAAAACCCGATGTTAAGATGACTCGTTTATCATGAATTTAATGCTACTTCTATAATTTCCGGGTGTGGCGATTTGAAGGGAATGCGAGTCTTATCATAGATATTATGAATTTAATTTTTGTTACAGTTTTAATTATCAAATAGGAAGAAAAATGAGTAAATGATTAATTTTGATTTCGACTTGATATTTTCTTGGAGTTAAAGATATTGACTTGTGTGTCATATCATCTAAAGTTCTAACTATATTATTATTAAAGGAAAATAATTTAAAAATGAATACCAACTTACTAAATAAAATTTGGGTTGATCTTCTTCACCCTTCCCGGCTTAAGGTAGGAAATAGTGTTCAGTGTGAAGTTATATTACCACATCATCGTCCCACAAAGATATACAACTTAATACTCTTATACTAAAATCAAGGTTCTAAAAAACGCGCCATGGCGGCGCTAAGGCGCGAGACAGGAGGCCGCCGTTAAGAAACAACCATTGGCGGTGGGGTTAGGCGTGGCGTAAGACAAGGCGGGATAAGGCGTGATAAGGCGCGCCAAATGGCGAGTTTATTAAAGCGTGGCGCACAGAAATAAATTTTTTTAAAAAAAAAAATGGTCTTTTTTATATATATTTTACGATCGCGTGTATTGAACTTCTATAAATTTGTAGTTTTTAATTTGTATAAGTTACTTTGCTACTCATTTGTGTAAATTTGTGTAAATTGTATATTAATAATGATAGATTGGACATATATTATTAAAAAATATATACAAAATTGCCGCCTTAAGTGACGTCTTAAAAAACGTCATGGCTTCGCCATAGCTCGTAAAGCTTGAGGCTTGACCTCGGCGCCACGCCACGCCTTACGTTTTTTAGAACCTTGACTAAAATTACATCACTCTTCAAAGTGACCACCATATGGGACTAGGGGTATCACACCTTAAATCATCTTCTTTATACTTTACACATGTTGTGTTCCTCCATCTTTTAATTAATCTAGCCCCTTTATATTCAAAGCTACCAATACAATTCATGTTACCATTGTTTTAAATACATCATAAAACTCTAGTAACTTTAAACATGATATGTCCTTTGTGTTATGATTTTCAATATGAACAAAGTAAATCACTCGTATGAGTTGGAACACATCGAATATAACTATACATCAATCCTACACACTCGAGTACTAGCCTCCTAGTATCTAACCCAACTTGATCAAATGTCTGAAAGAGTTGAGTGACTATAACCCGACCCATCATTTAAACCTCGACCCAATTGGTCGATGGGCTAAATAATGGATCCACTTGACCCATCACCCTAGAGACCCATTCCTAGCTTTTGACTTGCTAAATCACACCTAACCTCGGCCAACCCGACCCGAGAGTTTGCAAGATCAAATTCCATCCAAATGTTCTGTTGATGGTGATGTCCTATCACATAGGCCTCAATCCCTAGAAGATCCGAATTCCCAAATGTGAAACAATGTATTTGGTCATTCCCTTTAACTAAACCGGGTACTGGAACCAGTAACCTCTCACCCGAAACACTCATTTGGGCGCCCCGAAACATCAAGGTAACACTTGGTAAAACGGGTAACCCGACATGTGCCCGGTCAATACGGTAACAAAGGTCCATTGCACCTTGAAAAACGAAATTCTGATCCTCGTACACTCGTAATACCGATTTCGTTTGTTTCAAAAACTCGTTTCTCAAAGCAGTGTAAACGGGTCCAAGAAAGAAAGTGAACTGGGTACCCGAATCCACCATGGTTTGACCCGCACCAGTGTGATCGGGTACGTACACCGACTTCGGCAAAGCCAGAACCGTTCCGGCAACTTTGATGCCTTCGAGCTGAACCGTGTAAGCAACCCGGTCGTAATACGGTAACGGCGTCGAGATATTGACTAACGGCGTGTAACTTAACGGCTGGAGCCAAGAAATCTTGACTTCTCCGAACAGTAAAACTCCGGTGGAGTCCCGACCCGATATGCAATACGAGAATTTCGAAAAGCCCATTTGTGAAACGAAAGATAAAGAACCCCGGTTCATACCCAATAACCCGGTCGATTTCGAATCCTCATCTTGGTTGGAGCTCGACCCGGAATCCATGCACCCTAATACAATACCGGGTAGGTCCGAATTCGTGAACCGGAAAGTATCATAAGCGAGATTACCTTCGACGGAGGTGGCGTCGGCGTAGGACACAATGACGTGGCAGAGCTTTTTCGTGTCACACGAAACGGGTAGGGTGAAATCTCGGGTTCGGGTCCTGCAAGTTGGGGACGTACAAGGAACAGGGGTGTACGAGGTAGACCGTAGTGGGTCGTACCATAACGGCGTGGCGGGTGTTTTGTTGCAGTGGAGCCATGAGAGCTCGCTGCCGGTGTCGAGAACAACCGTGACTTGCTGCGGCGGCGAACCGACGGAGAGGGATACCGTTAAAGAAACGTTATGGTGGAAAGAAAGCTTGTTTGGAGGCTTTTGAACAGAACCAGATGGAATTGATTGAATCTTGAGTGGCAAGATTAAACTTTTAGAAGAATTAATGGCGAAACATGAATAAAAAAATGATGACAGAAATAGGTTATAAAGAAGAAAGAGGGAAAGAGGCGCCATTGAAGAAGAAGGGGAAACAGGGTATGAAGTATAAGTAGTGTGTAAATTTGTGGTTTTATTATTTATTATTTTATTTTATTTTATTTTCTGTCACACAGAACACCGTGAGTGTGTGTAGGTGATGATGGGGGGCTATGGGTTTTTGAGTTATATAGTGAAGGTGTACGTGTGACATGGTAGGAGGATTCTGGGGTATGTGGGTCCCACCATCGATTGGATTTCTCTTTTCTCCTGCCGTCGTGTTTGGCATCTTGGTCCATCTAAGTTAAAATCAAAATCATTGCTCTTAATTGTCATGAATTATTAACTTAATTAAGAGAAATAATATATTTTTTTATTTTTTCATTTACTTATTTTTTTACTTATAAGATTAAGCATAGTGTTTAAATTAATGAATAATTTGAAAAAAAGAATTAATAAACTATACATATTATCTGTGATAAGTAAAAAAAATTAAATATAAAAAAAAAGAAAATATCATATTTCTTTAATTAATAATTTCTAATAACACCCTTTGAAATTTAGTCTAAGTGGTCAAGTTTGTTTTGTTATTGTTTTTCTATCTTTCTTTTGAACCTGTTATTGGGTTCATTTGTATGGATGACAGAGGGTTGTTTTCGTTTTCAATAGTTGACTTCCATCTCATGGATTAGATCAACCATTGTTTTAAGTTTGGTTATTTAATTGGCCAACAACATTATTAGAGTTTTCTAATCAGTCAACATCATTTATTTGACTAGTTTATCATATGGTCCTTTTCAAATTGATGGGTTTAGTTGTCCTTCCAGCTATATTGAATTTTACTAAGATGTGAATAGTTGCATCTTCTTCTTTAGGCCATGCACACCCAGTCTCTTGGGTGGGTGCCAGGGGCGGACCTATGTACAATGGGGGGTGGGGCACGGGACACCGGTCTTTTGACAGTTCGTAGTGTTAATTTTCGACTTTTTGAGACGGTGCTACCGGTAAATTTTCGGGGTGCTCCCGGTGATGCCACCAAAATCAAAGGAAAAATGAAAGTTTTCTAAAAAAAATGATAAAAATTAGTTTAATCTTCCAATTTATACCTTTAAAATAGCATTTTAGTTAACAAGTCTTCATATAAATTGTGTTTTGTTTTAAAATTTGGCCTTAAAATACCAGAAAAACAGCCGAAACCTCGTTAATCCGACCCGATTAATCTGAAACCCGAAAAAAAACCCGAACCAGACCCTCAAACTTATTTAATTTTATTCTCGCATTATATGGTGCTACCGGTCCCCAGAAATCCTGGGTCCGCCACTGGTGGGTGCTCTCTTTTGTCTCTCTTCTTTCTATATCTTCTTTCTCTTCATGTCTCTCCTCTTTCTACCTTTAAAGTTTCTTAAAGAGAAGATCGGAAGAGATGGATGTGAGGTTAGAGGCATAGAAAAAAAATTATATAACATTGATGTAACAATATAACTGAAAGGGACGTGTGTTAATAGCCTTAGCATATGACACTCTGATATAGTCCAGATACTATGTGTCTTAAAAATTAAAGCGTGTGGAATTTGACATGGGTAATATTACTATCACGGTTGGGGCTAGGATTTTAGCATAATGAAGTTTATTTAAAAATAAGAAACTTACGTGTTAATATAACACTTAAGCTTTGTCAAAATCGACATTCAAAGTTTTCTCAGAATTGTCAATTCGTTTGTCGTGAATTAGCATGCTAGGAGCATTATATTAATTAAAACATCAACGCGAATGCTTTATCTTCAAAAAACATTAATAAAACCAACATATAACGATAAGAAATCATACTTCACGTGTTTATAGTTGGACACGACTTTGTTTATTTCAATATAACTCATCTACTATATTGTTTGTAGAGAGTGTCAACAAGCTCTCACTCAATGTAAAGAATCAAACTATTTTAAAGATAATCATCACTTATGCTATTACGAAACCTTGTTTTCATAGTTTTTATTACTGAGAAAGCTCTTTAAAATCAAAATCGCCACTTTGAACCTTCCCATCGTCATTTCTATTTTGAGCTATACTTGGTTATTAGTTAACTATAATTAGGGGCTTAATATATATATATATATATATATATATATATATATATATATATATATATATGTGTGTGTGTGTGTGTGTGTGTGTGTGTGTGTAATGTGTCGGACATAAGCTTCTAAAATACTAAGGATTTTTTGCTAGAACTAGCATACTTCAGCCATCACTAGCCTCTGCCCCCGATTACTATAATCCTCATATGCATCTGTTACTTTTCCTACCTTAGCCATAGAAAGAAGCGAAAGAAAAAAAAAAGTATAAACACACCTTGAAGTAGAAATGACTTCTTGAAGAACAAGGTTTAACCGTGGAGCTTAAATTTGATTTATTTATGTTCTTGAAGGGGAAGAATAAAGCACAACGGTTTCATTAATCAAGTAGTTCAAAGGAATGTGAAGTCTCAAATAATGTTTCAGGTCTTGATCATAAACATGTCGGGAAGAGACTCAACTCACTAGCAACAACTACACGTCGCGTTATTCCCAAGTATTAGTTACTCTTCGTATCCATGATTTAAACTGAGAGCATGTGATCAACAAGCTAAATGTACCCAATTGGCGTGTGACATACACCTTCCGAATTTGAAACATTAAGATCTTCGCATGGGTTGTCAATGCTCCAACAAGTCTAACACATCACAACGTAAACCACGAAGCTTAACCCAATGTCAAGGCACGAGGTTAACCAAAGATCATGAAGCTTAACCCAATGTCAAGGCACGAGGTTAACTGAAGATCTTTCGATTAGTATAAATGACAAACAAGGAAAGACTTATCAATATCTATAACCCTCTTAAAACGTGTTCTTTTTATCAAGCAAATTTTTTTATTAGTTTAAATAAAGATCTTTCGATTAGTATAAATAGAACTAATGGGCGGCTAGACTACTCAATATATAAGAAAGAGTTAGCACATTGACTACCAGGATTCCTTTTGGCCTAGTGGCAAACGTCTTTATCATAACAATTGATACAGAGCAAGTCATGCGTTCGACCCTTGCCATGTACGTAAATTGCTATGTATGGGCTAAAGTGTTTGCTGTATATGTTGAGGGGGGATGGTTGTACGTATATTGGATTGCCAAGTTAACCGCTAAAGCTACTCGTAAAAATAGATCCCATGCATGGATGGTTAGAGTCTAGACTATTTAATGTATAAGAAAGATGTGACATCTTGTTCATCAGGGATTCTTTTTGACCTATAAGTGTTAAGCATCTTGATTCTAGTATGACTGAGTTTGCTTCCAGCTTGCTTCAAGCTTAGATTTAACATTTGAATGTTCTTTTATTTATTATTGTAAAACTATTACTCTATTAGAAGCATGATAACGAATAATCATAATAAATTATGTTGTTATTAATATTAAATTAACGCATAAATGACAAACAAGTTTTCTTTTAAGGTATGGTCACAATAATTGTTAAACGTTATTTTTTATAAATTATCTTATATTTCCCTTGTGGTTGATCCGTTGAATATTGAGCTACTTTTTCTTAACAACTAACAATTATATACATGATTTAACAAACATATCAATACAATTATCATTTTATAACGAGAAATTCAAAATCTCATAAAGTGATTAAATCGTGAGATATAGATGTAGCTACCAAAACACGTCTTTGAAACTTGCGATAAAGTAGTTATTATGTTTGTCAATCATGGTTTTTAAAAAGCCCATCTTGATTTTGTATTGGCTCCGTCAAGGTTTAAGGCTTAACACTCGTCACGTCATAGTCCTAAGCTTGGACGTAAGGCATGACGTACACTAAGGTACAACTTGACATGTCTTTACCTGTTATAAGCCTAGTTTTTTTAAGCTTGTTAGAGATATTGAGCCATATGAGCCTAATATAAGGACTATAGAATATACCGTGAACAAAGAAAAAGATGGATGAGTGAGTTCTAAACCTATAATTATGTGTTTTATATATTTGTTTGTATAATTTTATTTATATAATTATTATCTATATATAGAATTGTTGCCTTAGGTCGCACCTTGTGAAATGTCGTGACCTCGCTATGGCTTTCAAGGCTTGAGGCGTGGGGTTTGACCCTGCCGTCACGCCACGCCTCACGTTATTTAAAACCTTGTTGTCAATTGATATACATGATAAATGTATTTTTTTTGTCTCAAAATCTTGCGATTCTTACGAGCTTAAGTGATCGATTTGCTTCTGAAGTTGTCAGCTTGACGGTGTAAGTTTTATCAAATAAATAAAATTGACCTCTCAGTATTTTCTTCTAAGATTATAGATCTAAAAAATATAACTGTTATCTTCCAAATATAAAACATTTGAAACACCTTCGATGTGTTATAAAAAGTTATTTTGTACACATATAGTTGTTAATATCTTAGAATCTCACAAAATTCTAATTTCAAAGAAACTCATTGAAAAATAGTATTCAATTATGAGAATATTCGAGATTTGGTATGAACAAGTAGTGTAAGCTAAAAAACACTAGAAAACGTTACACTACTTGTTCTTATGTAATACTTGACAAATATATATAGGCATTATCGCTAAAATTTATACAATTTTCAATTTAAAAACGTCAAAAAAAACTTTATTTTGTCCTAAAATCACTTCTCCCCGAAAATGAAGAAGTCGGAACAACATCAAAATCTTTGTAGAAAACATTAAGTCGTTGGGAAAAATCATCATAATATGTTTGCTAGAGAATTCATCAAAAAAAATAACAAGATAAGATAAATCATGTGTGCAACTAACTAATAAGCAAAAGGACCATATTTGTACATAAATACAAACGTTAATGAGCACGTGTGTAATTTTTCTTAAATGCCACATTAATAAATGAAATAAATTTTGTTGCACTCCAACAACTTAATCATATATTCATATGTAAGAAATTATTTAAGACAAATAAAAGTTATAATATAATCCTAATATCTAGCAAATTTAATAGGTTTTAGTTAATTAAAATATATTCAAACTTAAAAGTTAATATTATGTATATTAAAATTTTAATTTGTTATTTAGTTATTTAAAAATAAAAAAATAATAGTTAGTTACATATTTAGTCCCTAGTGTATATCATTTATTACATATTTGGTCCATAAACTACGCTTATTTACGCTAGAATCTCTAATATATGACTTTTGCTTCACTGATGGACCATGTTGACTTAAATAGTCAAAAGTCAAGTAAAAGAATAAATTAAGGACTCTCAGCGTAATGAACGTAGTTTAGGGACGAATGATGTAAAAAGTGACATACCTCAGAAACTAAATATGAAGTTTAATATATATACAATATAAAGTTTAACACATATAACGACAAATTAAATATTTGATGTATAAAATAAAAATTGTTAAAATTCAGTACATACAATAACAAAACATATAAATTGATACAGTTTAATGAACTAAATTCAATTAAATAAATAGATGGAAGATCTTGTGTGCAATAAGATGACAAAAGAGAAAAGACTCTGTGATCCATGATGAAGCTCGTCCATTTAAATATGCAAGTTGCAAATTTGGTCATAAGTTTTAATGGGAAAAGAAAACTATACAGACTTTGTCTCTTACGATCCATGATGACATCGAGGAAAACAGAGATTTTCTTACTTAAAATGCAAGCTGTCTAACAAGACTTTTGGGAAACTGTAATATGCTGCTGCTTGCAACCATCAAATGTTTCATAACAAATTACTTATTTGTATATTACTATATCACATGTTTATAAATTGCCCAAAAATATAATAAAATTTCTTATTTGCTACTATATACACTTAATTCTATATTTTAAACAACCATATCATTAATGTTCATAATTCTTTTGTTATGTACAAGTTATTATATGCAATAAGAATTGTGATAAAGTTCTTTGAATACAATAATAATTAATTACCGGATAGAGAAAAAACTTGTTTACATACAATAAAATAATTATTAAAATTGAGTGTATTGTTTTTAAGAATTCAAAGTTAATTGTGTCTAATGATAACTAAGGGAAAGTATATTTATTTTTCATGTAATTTACTCTATGTTTTTATGTTGCAAACAATATTTTTATTCTTAATTTGGACTATATGGTCGTAAAGTGTCTTTATTATTGATAATTATTAGCTCAAATAATGCTTGTTGGTTATCGATGATTTTTATTTTTTATTTTTTATTTTTGAAGATTACAGAAGTTGTATTTGAAAGTGGGGAGGCAACCCTACAATATTACGTACAAGCGAAAGTGATTGGTCTCCTTCTATTGTTGCTATCCCTCGCTTAGCTCGAACCTAAAGAACAAAAAGGAAATAACATGCACATTAACAAACCTGATTAAAGATTCTTACCTAACACGCGACACGAAAGACCAATGAATCTTAAAACAAGGGCCGGCTTAGAGAGCTAGTGTGAGAAGAGTGACCACCCAAGACCCATGAATTAGAAGATGTCCTATTTTTTCTTAAGAGTTTGAAACACCAACTTGATTATATCTCAAACTTGTTTCAATTTTCTCAGCTTTTATTCATGGTTGATTTCGTGGGAAATCTAGAGAATTATCTTTTTTTCAACGGATTTCGTCTGACACAAAAAGGGGTGTTGTGTTGTATAGGTTCATGGACCTTTTAACCTCGGTAAATAATTAAATGAAAAAATTTGACGTACTTAATCCTCAACGGAGTGCGGTTTTATATACAGATAAGTGATAAATATATACATTTATATTGTCGAAAACGTTAACTTTTTAACCTTCGTAAATAGTTAAACAAAAAGTTAGGGATACCTAATCCGCAGCAAAGGGCGGTTTGATTACACTCATTCCAGTCTAATACCGGATGGCTTAATAAGTTGTCTATTTAGTATTTCCTTACAAAATGGTAGTCCAAAGATGTACGTAGGTGAATTAAAGTTATTACGAAATACTAAGGTTTTATATTAATTTCTTGATGTTATATATTCTTACGAGCTTAATACCCCATATACAAATATAAATATGAGTATTGTTAATGTAAATTTTAAATATTTAGGATTAAAACCTTAAACATGTAATAAATTTATATATTGATAAAAAAATCAAGAAACATTCATAAAAATTGGAAGATAAATAAAGAATATCGATATACTCACAGAGTTGCGCCGATAATTGTTAGTAGAATTACAAATTTGAAATTGACATAGGATCGAATAGTTGGTGGTGAAAATTATCTAACAAATTTGTGACAATTACTGAATCAGGAATTAAGTTTCATTGAAGAATGTTTTTGAATGATATGTGAACAATTAAGAAGTCGGGTCACTACTACTTAAGATCCATATCAAACTCAAAATTCACGGCTTAAGACTTTTAACCTAAAGAAACTCTTAATTCGTTAGCTATTTTAGGAAATAAAGGGGGTTGATTAGAGAGAAAAAAATATAAAAAAATAATGACATCATAACCTTTTTTCTTTTATAATGAAATAATAATAATATGATTGATAATATTATGTTATTCAAGTCTGTCACATTAACAATGAAATGTAAAATATATTTTAAAATAGACGTTTTAAGGTGTGTATATAATCTCCTTGTTCACACTTTAATTTTTCTAAAAGATGAAATCGAAAAAAAAGAAAAAAAAAAGAAAAGAATGAAAAATTGTTCAAAGATTGTATAGTAGTAAAGTGAAAGAAAACATGGAGGAACAACGGAGAAAGTGGAATAACGGTTGCCGGAGAAGTCCAGTATACTCAAGAAGGAGGATTAATGTTTTCGAAGCTCAACAGGATGACAGAAGGAAGCAAAGAACAGGAGAAGATCGTGCAAGCTTGGATGATCGCAGAAGTGGAAGGATTAATGCAGGGTGGGAATCGGTTTACGTTACAAACTTCCCGGATTCCTGGGAGATTAAGAATATGTGGAGGGCAATGAGGAATATGGGAAAGATTTGTGACGTATTTTTGTCAAAAGCTCAAAACTTGCATGGAAGGAGGTACGGATTTGTTAGGTTTCTAAGAAACAATAGTGAAGGTCTCAGGTGTGAGAGATCAAAGAACATGTTCTTTGGTGAGCTGAAAGCCGTGATCAGAAAGGCCAATGATAGGAAGAATGCATACATACCAAGGAAAGTTGATGCGAAGACAGTTCTTGGTTCGGTCAACTTCAGCAAACCGGGCTCGGACGGGTTTCGTGTGGAAGGTCGTACATTCAAAGATGCCTTATTGAGTAAGAATAGAGTGGATGAGCAGCGAAGAGGTACGGCTATGGACTCTCACTTCAGACCACCGATTGACAGAAAGAGAGATTCGAGGATTGAAAAGGAGAAGTACAATTTCATGTTCTATACTGAAGAAGAAGATCGAGCTTGGCTGAAGTTGTCACTAGTTTGTGAAGTCACAATGAACATACCACTGGATAATGAAAATATTCTGCAAAATATTGAGTCCTTGGGTGAGAAGTTTAACTTTGATGTTAAAGCTATGGGTGGCAAGAAGTTCCTTTAGCAATTCATCAGTGAAAAAGAAAGATCAGCTTTCATGGAAAGCTTTAGTAATGAGGAAGAAGATACCTGCAACCACTTTGATTGGATCAAAGAGTGGTTTGAATCGTACATAGATACGAGCTCTCTTCGTTGGATCAGGGCCGAATGCTTACCACTTCTCGTGTATAACATGAGGTTCTTTGAATCGTTAGGGGGATGGTGGGGAACATTTGTGATGGTGAACGACGATACAAAATATAGGAAACGACTCGACAGGGCCCGGTTTCTGGTTCGTACTGATAGGACGGAGTTCCCAAAATCTGCTAATGTCAATATCGACAGGGCCCGGTTTCTGGTTCGTCTCTGTCAAGAAACAGTCTAGTAATGGAAGAAGAGAGCAAATCGAGAAGTTATGAGGGGTCCGGAGAACACCGTGGCAGATCTGAAGCGGAGACGGTGAATTCCAGGTCACCGGAAAAACTAGTAACCAAACATTTTGATGATATACTGATCGGGGAGGATGATCAGGTGATGAAGTCTAGGTCGCCGGAAAAGCGTGTAATCAATACGTTTGATGACTTACCGATCGGGTCAGTTGAACAGGCGACGAAGTCTAGGTCGCCGGAGATGGGTACGGGTGGTACCGGAGATGGTTGCCCGGTCATAGTTGAAGATGAATCGGCAGGATCAGAGTGTGGGGAATCGTTAAAACGAAATGATATCAGGCATGGTGTTTTCGAGGTTAATGATATCGAAGAAGCGTGTGTGGGTATCGAGAATCCGTGTGACGGCAGTTATGTGGAAGATGAAGGTGCCGTAATGGGTAGGTCTTTGGAAGCTAGTGGGGCCTACGAGAAGAATAAAGCAGCTTATATTAATTCTAATATCAACTTGGATAGGGCCGAATGCTATTATGTTTTAGATAATGGGCTTAAAGGTAATATTCAGGATGGTGGACCAAATGTTAATTCAAATATGAACAATGAGGGGTACAAGAATGTTTCTAATATTATAATGGCAGATAAAAGCAGTGACTTGGCTGGGGTCGAGACGCAGTTTGAGAGTGGATCAGTGATGGAGGAAATTAACAATGGTAAAGATGGTTTAGTCAACGTGCAGATTCATGCATTATTTAAGGATAGTGAACGGGTTTGTGGTAGTATAGCCGCAGATTCTATGTTAGCTGAGGAGGATTACGCAGTTAGAAGAAAAGAATTAATAAAAGATAGGAGCTTGTCTACAGATGATTGGATTGATTTGGTTTTTAACAACAGAAAGGGTAGGAAAGGGAAGCAGTCTCAAATCCAAAGGAAAGGTAAAGGGGGTAGGGTTTCGGGGAAAGGAAAGTCTAAGAAGAGGGTGGTTGGAAGCGCTACTAGTCTAGGTGGAGAGCAGTGCAGACAGATGGATTCTGATGAAGAAGCAGAAAAGATATTGGGGATCATTGCGGACATGGGCTTTCAACTGAATGCCACAAAGGAGGAGGTTAAGAGGCGTCTGAAAGAGGACTACTGTGTCACCCAAGGTATGTAAGTCCTCTCTGTGTCCTTTGCTTTGTGCTTTGTGTTTATTTAGTTAGCTATGTTTCTGTCATTTAATGTCAATGGTGTGGGTAAGGGTTCTAAAAGGAGGGCGATTGCTAAGGTAATTCGCAATATCAATCCTAGGATAGTTTTCTTACAAGAAACTAAGGTTAATGACCATAGTGATAGGATCGGGAGGGGTCTGTGGAGGGGTGTTGATGTTGGATCGGAATGGGTCAATGCAATAGGGAGATCTGGGGGTATCTTGACACTGTGGGATCGGAAATTCTTTGACCTAAAAGAAGTAGATAAAGGTTAGAGCAGTTTGTGTGTTAGGGGAGTGCTGAAACCTTTCAATGTCGAGATAGTGTTATGTAACATTTACGCACCTAATGATAGAGGTAGGATAATAGTGCTTTTTGAGGAATTGAAACAATGTAGAGATCAGTGTAGGGTGTGTTGGGTCTTGGGTGGAGATTGGAATGAGATTGTGGTAACAGAGGAGAGATCGTCGTGTAACGTCATAGATGGTGGTATGAAAGAATTTAGTGAGTTCATAGAGTCTGAGCACCTGGTGAATTTGCCCATGTCTAATGGGAAATTCACCTGGCACAATAACCAGAAGCAATTGGTATCTAGTAGGTTAGATCGATTTTTATTTGATTCGGAGCTGCTTGAGTTGGTCCCTTCTGTGTTTCAATAGGTAACAAATGATAGGGTTTCTGATCATTTTCCGGTGGTTTTAGGGAATAAGGAGGTAGATTGGGGTCCCACCCCATTTAGGATGTTTAATTGGTGGGCAAAGGAGGAGGGTTTTAAAGAGTGTGTACAGGAGGTGTGGGGTGATAAAAGAAAATGCAATGTAGCTGTCAGATTAAGGAATGTCAAGATGAATATTAAGAAAAAGTTCAGTTTTAATAAGGATTCATTGAGTGGCAGAATTAATAGATGTGAGAAGGAGTTAGTTGAAATCGAAACCCGTAGGGAGGCAAACCCAGGTAATGAGGAGTTATGGAGTCAGTAGAGACAAGTGAAAGATAAGTTGTGGCATTAGAGACAAAAAGAATTTGATCAAGCCAGACAGAAGTCAAGACTACTGTGGCTACATAAAGGTGACTGCAACTCAAATCTCTTTTACATTATGTCAAATTCGAGGGTTAGGAGGAATCAAGTAAGTTCTATTGAGATTGAGGGTAGGTCTCTTACGGACCCATCATCAATGAAGGAACGGATTGCGGATTTCTTCGAAAAACACTTTGATAGAAAAGGGTGTTCCATTGATCCGATAGGGTTGGGTGTTAAGAGACTGTCGGAAGACAGTGCAAAGTGACTGGAGAGAGGTTTGGGGAAGGATGAGATTAAGCTAGCAGCCTGGAGCTGCAATGGTGAGAAGGCACCTGGTCCGGATGGATTTAACCTACAATTTTTCAAAGAGCATTGGGACGTAGTGGAGGATGATTTGGTCCATCTGGTAGAGGGGTTTCATGCGGATGGAGTCTTACCGAGGGAGCTTGGGGAGGCGTTTATAACACTTATCCCAAACGTTAGTTCTCCGAGCACTATTAAGGAGTTTAGACCGATCTCATTGGTAGGAAGTGTATATAAGATCGTCACGAAGATACTGGCTAGGAGGTTTAGTGTGGTTATATTGGAAGTGTTAGGTGTTTATCAGTTTGCTTTCACGAAAGGCAGACATATATTGGATTGTGTTATGATAGTTGAAGAGATCATTCATGAAATGAAATCTAAAAAAGAGAAAGGAGTACTAATAAAGCTAGATTTTGAGAAAGCTTATGAGTCCATTGAATGGGAGTATTTGATAGGTGTTTTGAGGGAGATAAACTTTGGGGAGAAATGGATATCTTGGATTTTCGGGTGTCTGAGGATATTATCGCTATCAGTGTTGGTGAATGGATCGCCTACTTGTAGGTTTCCCATGAAAAGATGTCTTAAACAGGGTGATCCATTATCTCCGTTACTTTTCAATATAGCTGCGGAGGGTATCAACGCATTATTTCGGAAAGGTGTGGAGATGGGCCTCTTTGAGGGTTTTTGAGTTGCTGGGCAATCTATTATGACCGTGTCTCATGTTCAGTTTGCGGATGACACAATGTTGATAAATAAGATGGAAATTGATCAACTCAGGAATATGTGCTTTGTGTTAAAAGTGTTCCATCTTATGTCCGGCATGAAATTGAATATGAGTAAGTGTGTGGTTTATGGGGTAAATGTGGACGTGGGGTGTTTGTCTAAGGTAGGGGAGATGTTAGGGTGTCAGGTTGGTAACTTTCCCTGCTCGTATCTGGGTCTCCCTATTGAGGGGAACTCTAAGAAATCTTCCTTCTGAGATCCGGTTATACAGAAAAAGTGAAAATCAGACTGGAAATGTGGAAAGCAAAGTTTTTGTCCAAGGCTCGTAAGGTTTCATTGATCAAATCAGTTTTAAACAACCTACCAATGTACTATATGTCACTTTTTCGAATACCGGCTGGAGTCAGTAAGGAATTAGAGAAGTTGAGGAGACAGTTCTTCTGGTCAAATAAGGGGATAGGAAGAGTATGTGTTTGGTGGCTTGGGATAAAATTCAGAAACCAAAAAAAGTATGGGGGTTTGGGAATTGGTGTTTTGCAGATGAAAAACTTTGCAATGATGTCCAAATGGCTGTGGCGGTATTGGAACGTGGTAAATTCTGTTTGGAAAAGCCTAGTCAAATGTAAGTATGGGGATTTTCTCCTTGGGGATAGGGGGTTAGGTGTGCCGTACAAGAGGTTGTCTTTAATATGGAGGAATATATCATCAGTCAGCAGCTCTGAGCGTAGGTTACGCAAGATTATCAATGAGGGTTTTGTAGTGAAGCTGGGTAAGGACGATTTATTTGATTTTTGGAACGATAAATGGTGCGGTGGGATTGAGCTGAAAAAGAATTTCCCGAGAATAAATGCCTTTGCGGTTAAAAAAGAAGGGAAGGTGAGTAGTTTTGGTGAGTGGAGGGGTTTAAGATGGGTGTGGAGTATAGATTTGAGTGGAAAGGTATTCGATTGGGAAGTTGGTGTATACTATGAGTTCCTGGAGGTATTGAAGGATCATTGTCCGCGGAAAAATCAGATGGATAGGGTAACCTGGAAGTTTGATATGGGTGGTGAATTTTCTGTGGGAAGTTTGATAAATAAAGTTAACGAGGAGGATAGGGTGCGAGGAGTAGCTAGGGTCTGGGATTATTGGGGTCCCCCAAAGGTGCGTCTGTTTGTATGGGAAGCGGTGTGGAACGGTATTTTCTACGAGAATGAAGTTAGTAAGGAGAGGCGTGCTAAGACCAAATGAGATTGAGTGTCCATTTTGTAATATTGAAAGTGAGTCCACGATACACTTATTGTTGCACTGCAAGAGATCTTGGGAGGTGTGGTCTAGGGTGTTGAGTGTGGTAGGATTGTGTTGGGTAGTTCCTAGAAGTATTATGGACCTAGTAGAGTCTCGGCCAAAATTGTGTAGCAGCAAGTGGATTAGGAAAGTATGGATGCTGGTGATGTATAGGGTGCTATCGACACTATGGACCGAGAGAAATTGCGTAGTCTTTAATAACAAGCAAGAGTGTGTGGAATGAGTGGTAGACATGGTATGGATTAGAGTAGGGCAATGGTGTTATGCGAAATGGCCAAAGGTAGCGGGATCTTCCTTAGATTTGTGCATAAGACTTGTGGAGGTCCTGAGGGGGGATAATTTGTTGTCTTTAAAGACCTGTAGTAATGTAGAAGTAGGGGCGGATAGTATAGCTTTATATGTTGATGGATAGGTGAGCTGTGCGGGTAGCAGAGCAGGCATTGGTGGTGTATGTAGGGGGTGAATAATGGATTGCTAATAGGCGCTTTCTCCAAGTCTATAGCATTATGCACTCCTCTAGTAGCGGAATTGGAAGCGATGTTTTATGGGTTATTAGTTGTAAGGAGTAATAGATCTGCAGAATCTGGATCCATCAGAACTTTCACTGATTCTATGCAAGTGGTTAATTTGGTCAACGATGAAGAGGATCCCCCAGCGGAGGTGGTTGATGTACTAGGTAGAATCAAAGATTTACTTAGGGTGTTTGTGGAGTCTGAAGTCCAGCAACAATTAGTAATAATAGCCTTTTAATTAATATCCAAGATATTAATTCCATAACTAACAATTTATATTTATTAACTAATAAATATATATATTCTTGTTAATTATATTAACCTGGTTATTATCTCAACTCCCAATGCTGGTTTATAACTAACTGTCATAATACCCGTCTCCGAACCGTGTGGATTTTCCTACTTGAATTACATACCCTCACAGGTGTGACCATTGAGTGTTTTATGACATTGGGCATATCATCAGGGTTCGATGGTTATGCACACAAATCCTATCAGACTCCCACTTGTGCTTACTATCAACCGATGGTCTTGACGATACTGGCCTAAGGGTGATTCTAGACAAGTCCTTAGGGTAACCAAGCACATAACAACTCTTATACCCAGGTGTGATAATCATATCCTTTATAAAACAAACTGTCTTATAATTTATAAAACTAACTGTTTTATAATCAAAGCTTCATAAGAACCCCCTGTATTATGATCGGGTACACTTTAGGCTTTTCCCTCTGCATCGCGACGTTTCGATTGTGAGTGTGAGCATGGAATGAGTCAACTCTGAACACTCAGAACCATTTCTCGACTATCCGATTTCGACTGAGTGATAAACGACAAAGAACATATCAGTTCGTTTGGGCATGGCCATGCACTTCCACAATCTACATCAGTCAAGGGGCCCGGAAACATCTCTCCTGAAGAGGAGGTGCATAATGCCTCTTTCATATCTGCATTTGGCAACACGCTTTCCGCTGATACCATATACACCCGTTATTACTACCCAGTTACAGCGTAGCGTTAGGTGCGATCCAAATACCAGAAGTCTACGCATCCCAAACCAAATATCCTAGGCTTGAGGACAACCTATGTGCCGAATACCTTTGACTCGTTAACCACGCGGTATTCTACAGAATGTCATTATCCGATATTCACACCCTAGGTGAATACCCGTACATCCTTGGCCTACACCCCTGGTAGCTATCTTCAAACACTATGAATCTCCACCAAGGATCACAATGACGTTATTATCTCCTTAATCGAGGTTCCCACCAAGATAGGTAGTCACGGACAAGATTCTGAATAATAATCCTATTATTCATAGATATTACCAAAACATACAAAATCTGTGAAGAGTTATGGGATTAACAATGTACTCTCCATATTCACCCTCTTGGAATATAGTACATAGTTAATACTGATCCATCGTCTCAAATTACCGCGTCTATTTGTATTACTATGTTGGTTCAAGTAGACTTATCACGGATCACTTCTTGAAACCACAACATTACTATGACTAAAAATGAGTATACACTAACTAGTGCTCCCACTCATTTTGCTAGACAAACTGTTTTTCGCAAACCCTGAAAACAAGTCTAGTTTTTCTAATTTTATCACATCATCTGAACTTGGAGAACTAGATTAAACTCCTTGTTTCTAGATGTATAAAATTACCCCGTAACCACACTTGGTTACATTCTAGATGTATAGATGCTTTTCTATTCCAAGAAATAGACTGAAATAATAAACCCTTTCGTTTATATCAACTTGTAAACAAAAATTAGATCTCAAGTGTATAAACACACTCATCTAATAATCTGTTTATTATTTCGAACACAAAACTCCTTTTAATATGTTAATATTTGTGACATTGAATTTCAATATAATTATGACCTCCTAGGACTAGTCCATTTACCTGGACTCATTTTGTAACCTCAAAACTCCCGTCATTAAAATTATATATATATACTTGAAAAACAACAAGCTAGTGATTTCCGTGCTTCTCTAAGCACTTACTAGCTTCTACGCGAACATACATATATGTATATTAATTTATCCAAAAACCCGATAAATATATTAGCGTAGGTTAATTGCTCCCACTAACTATTATGAAAACATAACATTACTTAATATACCCTGTTGACTTGGTCAAACTTGATGTTAGATTAT
This sequence comes from Pulicaria dysenterica, assembly GCA_947179395.2. NCBI lineage: Eukaryota > Viridiplantae > Streptophyta > Magnoliopsida > Asterales > Asteraceae > Pulicaria > Pulicaria dysenterica. The sequence continues at coordinate 17,229,559 of OX359293.1, read as the reverse complement.
AAAAGTGAGAGTCAATATGTCAATATTGTAAACTTGGGCAAATGCTATAAAAGGCATTTGCCCCCTCTATTCTAATTAAGCTTTGCTCATTTCTACATCTCTTGTGTTTGTGTTTACTCTCTAGCTCTCGGCACTCTCTCTCTCTAAACTGATTCACACACACAAACACATACAAGTTAATCTTTAGCATTGCTTCATCCTTACATTAAGGGACCAACAATTGGTATCAGAGCTAAACTTGTATTTGGCTCGTGATTGTTATAAGACTACAAGCTACATCTCGAAGATTTCAAGCTCAAAGTGAAGAACAAGCATTCGGTTTTGTTGGTCCCTTGGTGAGAATAACAACAAGCAACAGATGTGTAGAAAGGGGGTTGAATACACTTTCTGTGGAAATTGAACAAATCAAAATAAAGTGTTACACATAGTAAATCAAATCAAAGTCGAATGCTTTGCTTTTAATTAATAAGAAGATGATTACAGACTCTATCAAGTAAACAACTCTTGATATGTAAACACCTAATATAAATCTCTCAATCTTTCAAACTTAGCTATCAATAATCAACTTATGATTATAGATATTGGACGACTCTCTAAATAGGATTTAATCACATATTGAAAACTTACCAATTTCACAACTAATGTGAATATTCGAACACACGAATAGCTTGGCAATCTGTGAATTTCTTGATCACGTTGAACTGACAAACAGTTATTCAAGAATCGTAACACATACGGTTGAGGTGAGGTATTTGGCTCTGCAACACTTAGTTGTAATCGTAGTCGTAGTCGTCGTACCTCTAAACTTATCAGGATGATAAGTATTTATAATCCTGTTCCTACGGTTCCTAACAAACTGGACTAATCCTAATTTGCTAACTAACTAACTAACGGATAAACCGGAATCTTGAATCTTGAATCTTCTTATCTTGAGTCTTCAATCTTGATTCTGGAATCTGTTATCCTTGCCGTAGATATAGAGAGTTAAAAGATAAATTTAAAACATATTTAAATTTTCTTAAACTGACTTCTTGCTCGGACTGAGTTACTCAACTTGAAACTTATCAAGCTGAGTTCTTCGAGAACAGACTCGAAAACAAACATGAACTAACACGTACATTAATAAACTCATCCTTAGAAGTCCCAAGAGTTAGCTAGAACTCATTTAGCAAATCTGTTGAGCTGACTCAGTATATACGCTGAGTCACTCAGCTGGAAACACATCAGGCTGAAAGCTCAATATATCTTAGATGACATACACAACTTATCAAACACATTGATAATCTTACTAAGATATAGTCTAAGATGATCGAACATATGCTCAACTTATATTCAGCTTATACTCAGTCTGAAACACTATACGTGCTCAGTCTGACTAAGCTCCATAATTTTGTTTAAGTTGTATTTAGAACATATCTACAAACTTAACTTTGTCTCATCAAATCTCAACTGATGAGATCATTTTCCCAACAAACTCCCCCTATTTGATGATGACAAAACCATCAAACAGTTCTTAAGTTTGTTTAACAGAATTATGTTTCAAAATCTCAAACTTATTAAGATTTTATTTTTGAACTAATCAAATATTAATTGAACATATGTTGGTGCATAATTGTAAATCCCTAGTTCTTATCAATCCAATACATACATGTTTACTTGAAATGTTAATTCAAATGTGTTTTGATGTGTTTATATATTCTAAGTGTTTATTTATATTTGTCTTAAGATTACAAGTACTTATTCATGTGTTGATGTGTGTTTGGAAGTTTAAGTATGAGTGAAGGTCATCACGTGCGTGATGAGTCCACTACGTGCGTAGTGGAGCTCACTACGTGCGTGGTGATATGGTCGATTAAAGTTAAATTAATTATTATTATTACAACTGGTACGTGCGTACTGGACTCGCTTCGTGCGAAGTGCGATACATTACGTGCGTACTGAAATTAATTACACTATAAATACTCATTAACCGCGTATTAGATCGAGGGATCGCAGAGTTTGACCGGGTAATCGCAGAATCGTGAGGTAATCGTCCGTAACCGTATATAACTACCGGAAATCGACCTTAAGCCTTAGTGTGCGAAATGGGATTCACTTCGGATGTACACTTCGGGTAACAACACGCGAAGTGAAAGCACTTCGCACGAAGTGTAGGGGAATATATCGCACGAAGTGTAGGGGAGTATATAAGCCTATTCCGTGCGTATACTTCATTACGCGCTCATACTTTCTACAGTACACTCCATTCTCTCTCGATTTTGATTCTGACTTTTGTGTTGAAAGAGTTATTCGTTTCATCTGTGTGATTCGCCTTTGTGTCGTGATCAATTTGGTATGCTTTTTGTTTCAATCCAACGGTTGGATCTAAAGTTATGGTCTTGAAGTTACTGACTGTTTATTGCTGAGTGCAGTACTAACAGTATCAAGATTCGCATGTAAGGATTTCAGATCATGCGTAATGAAGCCACTGCGCATGAGCTACAACTCAACACGTGCGTAGTGCAGGTAAGGGCATAACGAAAGATATTCCTTTGTGCATTTTGCTTTGTGCATTTTGCTTTGTGCATGTTGCTTTGTGTATTTTGCTTAGTGCAATTTTTGTTGATAGAACTAGGTCTTAGGGGGAGTTTGTTGGTGCATAATTGTAAATCCCTAGTTCCTATCAATCCAATACATACATGTTTACTTGAAATGTTAATTCAAATGTGTTTTGATTAATGGTTTGCATGTTTATACATTCTAAGTGGTTACTTATGTTTGTCTTAAGCTTACAAGTACTTAGTCATGTGTTGATTTGTGTTTGGAAGTTTAAATATGTGTGAATGTCATCACGTGCGTGATGAGTCCAGTACGTGCGTAGTGAAACTCACTACGTGTGTGGTGAGGTGGTCGGTTAAAGTTAAATTAATTATTATTAAAACAACTGGTACGTGCGTACTGGAATCGCTACGTGCGCAGTGCGATACATTACATGCGTAGTGAAATTAATTACACTATAAATACTCATTAACCGTGTATTAGCGTAGGGAATCGCAGAGTTTGACGGATAATCACAGAATCGTGAGGTAATCGTCCGTAACCGCATATAACTACCGGAAATCGTCCTTAAGCCTTAGTGAGCCTTCGTAATCGTACGTTTAACCTCGGTAATCGCGAACTTAGTGTTAATCTCGAATCCAAGGGCAGCCTTAAGCATTCTGTGTGAGTTCTTAGAGTTGTTCTTGATCCTACTCTGTGTGTTCTTCGTGTTAACTGTGTGCCGGACACCTAAGAAGATCTTAGAATCCTTAGGAGGTTTGGGAAATAGATATTCCGCACTATTTCTCATCCTAGATCAGTCCTAGCATTAGGGTGTTTTAGTTTAGAACCCCCACGGTTCTACAAAGTGATATAAGAGCCTTGTGCTTTGATTGATCACTTTTCCTTAGGTTTCGTGATCTAGGTGTCGTTTTGGTCATTTAGGTGCTTTCGTTTTGTCGTTTTCTAAGTGTTTCTTCGTGTGTATTATCGTAAACAGGTCATTTTTGCGTTAAAAAGATTTGTTTTTACGTAAATCAATCTTAATCGTTGCAGTTTAATCGTGCGAAGTGCCTTTCATTACGTGTGTATTGATCTTCAGTGCGTGCGTAGTGGGTCATCAACACGTGCGTAGTGCTTCTCACTTGGCACGTATTGAGTCTGTGTGTTAAATCTTTTTCTTAAAAAACAATTTACTTGTTTCGTACGTAGTCAAGTCACTTTGTGCATACTAGGTCCCCATTCCGTGCGTACCTGAGTCTGTGTGACAGTTTTCCTAGCCTTTAGGTTCGTGCATAGTGTGTGGTCATCTCGTGCATATTGAGAACCTACTCCGTGCGTACCTCAGTCAGTGTGAGCTTTTGGTTGTTAAAATGTCTGACATGAGTGCAATGGCTGCCAAACAAACCATAACTACCCTAAGCAACTTAATTATGGATAATGAACAAGGAGGTATTAACAAAGTGCCTAGATTGTTAACCATGGAAGACTACCCATTCTGGAAACCACGTTTTGAAATATTTATCGATGGGGTTGATCCACGGTTGCACCGGGCCATTTCTGCTGATTATGTCGTGCCTAAAGGTGAAGGGAATATCGAAGTTCCCTATGATCAGATGAGTGACGATCAGAGGAAGGCTTATGATGCTGAGAAGAAAGCCTACTCTTATTTGATCCAAGCCATTCCTAATGAGATCTTTCACTAGTTCCGACGGTATAGAACGTCACGTTCCTTGTGGAATGCACTTCAAAAGAGGAACGAGGGGAATGCATCTCTGAAAGAGCTCAAGGCCTCACAGTTGAGAAAGGAGTTTGACCATTTCACTTCATACGTGAATGAAAAGCTTCCAGATCTGATCAACAGATACAACCATCTTCTCAGTGAAATGGATAGTTTGGGGTTGCAGATCTCAGAAAGACAACAAGTAGAGACTTTGTCCAAGGCATTACCCAAAAGCTGGAGGCCGTTCATTATGATTCTTAAAAATGGTGAAGGTTTTGAGGGCATGGATCTGAATGACTTCATTACTAAGCTGAAAGAGCATGAACAGGAGGAGCAAAATTTGGACAGATTGAGCAGCTATGTGCAAAATCCCTCATTATACTGTACTGGACCCATTGCTTCTCCAATCACTTCATCAAATGCTCCGTTGCAGACTGCATTTACTTCAAGTGTCAGTGGATCAACTAGTTCTGCAACTACAAGTGGACCACCATATTCTGCTCCTTCAAGCAAAACGTCTATGCCTGCCTTAAACACTGAGCATTTCAAGCATGGCAGCACTGAAGAAGTAAAGGAGCATATGGGGATGCTTAGTGCTTTGGTCACATCATATGATGATATGCTAAAGGGTAAAATCGGAAATGCCTACCTGACTCAGGAAGATTATGACCAGATAGACAACGATGAAATGGAAAGACAGGACATTCTATGGTCCTATGCTAATCTGGTAAGGAGAGCAAAGGCCTTGGTCAAGAGAACTGGGATGCAGATTACAGCAACTAAGGATACAAAGCTGGGCTTCGACAAATCAGCTGTAACCTGCTACAACTGTGGAGAAAAGGGTCATTTTGCAAGAGAATGTGAAAAGCCAAAGAACTCAGGACCCAAGTATCCATTCAGGACATCTCCTGGAAAATCATCAACTTCCACTACCCCAAAGAAAGCTGAAACATCTCATGAGGGATCATCTAAGGCAATGGTAGTTGTTCAAAAAGATGAGGGGATAGACTGGTCAGTACATTTTCAAGATAATGATGCTTTCGAAGTTGCTGAGACCAACCTGGCCAGTGTTCAAGATCTGAATGATGATTCACAATCTGAAGCAGATAGTGTGCAGGAAGCTGATGATGAATTTGTTGCCAGTAAGGAAGACTCAGTGATGCCTACTGATGAGTACAAGGTCAAACCAGTTTCAGTGCCAGCTGCCGAACCAACGCCAGTGATTGTTCAAACTAAATCAGAAGATCTTAAGGCGTGCATGACTGGCAAACCTGCTGATTCAAAGGGCGCTCGCCGGTATAACACGTGGATTGTTGATAGTGGAGCATCTAGACACATGACAGGCGATCTGAGCCTTCTTACAATTGTCAGAAAAATAAAAGGAGGGTATGTCAGCTTCGCAGGAGATAAGGGAGGTCACATCACAGCTCAAGGTTTCTTGTCTAATGGGAGAGTGAGCTTTGACAAAGTCAACTATGTCGAGCAGCTTGCAAACAACTTGCTGTCAGTCTCTCAAATCTGTGATAAAGAGTTCAAAGTGATGTTTGACGACAAACAATGCTATGTGCTAAAGAAAGAATTTCAGATTCCCGAAGATATGATTTTAATGTCAACCCCAAGACATAATGATCTTTATGTTCTGGACATGTCAAATGCTTCGGTGAAAGAGGTGAAGCATCAATGCTTTCTTACAAAGGCAACTGAAAAGGACTCCATTTTAAGGCACAAGAGGATGTGTCACTTGAGCTTGAGGAAGATGAATCATTTAGTTCACCATGAGCTCGTAACGGGAGTCAATCTGAAAAGCTTCCATCTACCAGACAAATGCATTTCATGTAAAATAGGGAAGCAGACGAAGAAACCCCACAAGTTGAAAAAGTACCATTCCATTTCAATCCCGCTTGAACTACTTCACATGGATTTATTTGGTCCTGTGCGGTACAAGAGCATTCATGGAGATAGGTACTGTCTGGTAGTCACTGATGATTATTCAAGATTTTCCTGGGTTTTCTTCTTAAAAGAGAAGTCTGAAACGTTTGAGACGTTAGAAATCATGATCAACAAGTTAGAGACTATCTATAAGCTGAAGATCAGGAAACTTAGATCAGATAATGGAACAGAGTTCAAGAATCAGAAGATGGAGAAGCTGTGTAATGAGAAGGGTATCCAACATCCGTTCAGTGCTGCATACACTCCTCAAATGAATGGAGTTGCTGAGAGGAAGAATCAGACCTTAATAGAGGCAGCACGCACCATGCTTGCTGACTCTGCTTTGCCCGTAAGGTTTTGGAACGAAGCTGTCGCAAATGCTTGTTACACACTTAACCGGGTCTTAGTGGTAAAACGATTGGGAAAGACATGTTATGAACTGTTGAATAATCGGAAACCGAATATCAGCCATCTTGAACCGTTTGGTGCTCCGTGCACAATGTTAAAACGTGAAGCCGAAGGTAAATTCAGTTCCAAGGTTGAGAAGGGATATTTTTTGGGGTACAGCATTCCGAATAAGCGAGTTTTCAACTTAACCTCTAACTGTGTGGAAAATGGTTTGAAGTGGATGTGCAACGGAATACTTCGCCTCCAACAAAAACTGGTGATGCTTGGTTATTTGATTATGATAACCTATTTGACTCATTTAATCTGCCACCAGTAGTTCTAGAAGATGATATAGCAATTCAGATGTTGTATGACCTGCAGAATTCTTCTGAGGGCACCACACCAAATCCGTCTTCTAGTACTCACACGTCGACGCATAGTGATGCTGAATCAGACTCTGAAGATGAGCCACACACCCCACCGGACAAGGGTTCACAGGGTGTTGTCAATTCCTCAAATGACCACTTTTTAACATTTGAGGAGACACCCGTGGTTACTAATCTGGAAACTAATATAGAAGCTCAGTTGCAGAGATCCAGTAGAGTTGATAGAAAGCATCCTCCTGAACAAATGATTGGTGATCCTCATTCTCATGTTCAAACCAGGAGGCAAGTGGCAACACTATCAGGATCTCATTCTTCAGAGTCCCCGGGACTGAAACAGATGAAAGAAATCTCCGATCTGGGTGCAAATTTGGTTAAGTCTGTGGATTTTACACAATGTCTATGTTCGGGATTTCTCTCACAGATTGAACCAAAAGATCATATTGAGGCACTCAAAGATGATTCCTGGATTAATGCAATGCAAGAAGAGTTGCTTCAATTTCAAAAGCTGAATGTCTGGCGCTTAGTGAACAAACCAAAGGGTGCTAAGTCCTTTGGCTGCAGATGGGTTCTGAAGTGCAAACGGGATGATCAGGGAGTGATTGTCAGGAACAAGGCAAGGCTAGTAGTTCAGGGTTTCAGACAAATTCCTGACATAGACTACACTGATGTGTTTGCTCCAGTCGGTCGGCTGGAAGCTATACGTTTATTTCTTGCCTTCGCCTCGCACCAATGTTTTAAAGTCTATCAGATGGATGTTAAAAGTGCGTTCCTGTACGGAGAAATTCAAGAGACAAAGTATGTCAATCAACCTCCGGGGTTTGTAGATCCTATTCATCCAGACAAAGTATACTTGCTGAATAAGGCATTGTATGGTCTTCATCAAGCACCGCGAGCCTGGTACGAGACCCTCTCTGAATATCTGACTGACAATGGGTACAGGAGAGGGACCATAGACAAAACGTTATTTATCAAAGGTGAAGATAAAGACCTGATCTTGGTGCAAGTATATGTGGATGATATTATTTTCGGTTCTCCAAATTCAATTCTGTGTGAAGAATTTGCAAGGATTATGAAAGAGAAGTTTGAAATGAGTTCGATGGGAGAGATGAAGTTTTTCTTGGGACTTCAAGTGGAGCAGACAGAGACAGGGATTTTCCTACACCAGTCTAAGTATGTTGCTGACATTCTAGCACGGTTTGAAATGTCTTCTGAAAAGACTGCTGCAACACCTCTTCCTGTCAATCACGGCATGTCTCCAGATACTGAGGGGGAGTTGGTGAATGAATCTCTTTACCGAGCAATGATTGGATCTCTGATGTATCTCACGGCAACCAGACCGGATATCATGTTTGCCACATGTCTAATGGCAAGATACCAATCCAATCCTAACGTCAAGCATCTGATGATTGTCAAGCGGATCTTTCGCTATCTGAAGGATGCTCCCAATCTTGGACTGTGGTATCCTTGTGATGATAACTTTGAGTTGACGGCCTACAGTGATTTATACTATGGTGGATGCAAAAAGGATCATAAATCTACCTCTGGGGGTTGTCAGTTTCTCGGATCGAGACTTGTCACGTGGCAGTGTAAGAAGCAAACTGCAGTTGCGCTTTCTACGTGTGAAGCTGAATATATTTCGGCGGCGAGCTGCTGTTCTCAGGTCATCTGGATTCAACAACAACTGCGGGATTACGGTTTGCAATTCTCTACTACTCCCATTTATGTTGATAACACTGCTGCTATAGCCATTACTAAAAATCCCGTACAACACTATAAGACCAAGCACATTGGTATCAAATACCATTTTATACGGGACTGCTGGGAAAAGAAATTAATTGATGTCTTGTCTATTCAAACTGATTTCCAAAAAGCAGACCTGTATACAAAGGCATTTGATAAACCCCGTTTTTTATTCTTAGTGAATGAAAACGGGATGAAAACCAAGTGTGAGGTTGTCCCTGATGATGCGACTTAGTGTCCTTGTTCGTGTCGACTGTGTGTCTATTTTCTGTGTGATTATATCTCGTTTGTCTTTGTGTTTATTTTCTATGTGTCTTTACGTTTCTATTTTCTTAGTTTTTAGTTTCTTTAGTATTTTAGGGGGAGATAGGTGCAATATATAAAATACAAAAAAATCAGAAAAACATAGAAAATACAAAAAAATCAGAAAAACATAGAAAATACAAAAAAAATCAGAAAAACATAGAAAATACAAAAAAAAATCAGAAAACATAAAAAAAATATATACAAAAAAAAAATCAGAAAAACAAAAAAGAGAAGTTGAACCAACTCAAATGGAAAATGATGGTACACTGGCTTTCAATACAAATTATGTCTAGTAAAATTAGGACTGAAGGCATGTACATATTCTTGAGAAAACTGTCTGAAAATTTGAGTCAAATCAGATAAGAAACAGATGGCGTGTAAGGCATATGATGAGAGTCTAGGCTGATAAGTGGTTATGCATGTGGAAATCCATCAAAGATTCAAACTATCGAGACATTCCAAGTCTACAAGTCAATAACAGTTGAGACTAACTTAGTCTGGTGCACACACCTGTTACCATGCCAAATGGGCTTATATGACAATGAGCAAAATGTAAAAAGAGGGTGAAAAATTGACCCCAATCTGAGATGTCAAAAGAAATAGATACTTTGATGTATTAGTGTTGAATTGTCAAAGAGCATAAAATGCAGTGACAAAAGCTCAACAGAAAGATCTATTAGTGTTGAATTATCAAAGAGCATAAAATGCAGTGACAAAAGCTCAACAGAAATTATCAAAAGAGGTGAAAAATTGACCTCCATGTCAAAGAGCATAAAATGCGTTGACAAAATCACAAAGCACATAAGCATGGTGGTTGGGTACTCAAGTTGTGCAACCGACTGAGTGAATCGAAACACTGTGAGATTTTAAAAGAGATAGTCTTAACCATGTACTCAGTTCTAGATAATCAGAAAATGTTGAAATCAAATCTGTCATTATCTGAGGAAAGTTAGATTGACAGACAGAAATTGAGAGAGTATGTTTGTGTCTAAGGTTCTGAAATGAATGATAACTAAGTATAGATGTGCTGGTACTGATTCCATCTTGGAACCTTCTCACAAAAAGATTTAATTTCAGTAATTTACTTTTTGCAAATCTTTAGTGTTTTCATTTCAATCTCTTTAGTTTTTAGGATTTAATTTGTTAACAGTCTGCATTTTCATTTTCTTTATATTCAGAAAAATACAAAAAGATTTTTGGTATATTCTAGTTTCTTTTAGTGTGTTTTTAAGGTATTCTTTAAGTTTTTCACGTTTCGCTTTGATGTGCTTAAATGTTTATTAGTAACCTTGAAGTTACTGACTGTTTATTGCTGAGTGCAGTACTAACAGTATCAAGGTTCACAGATGAGGAACTCATCACATGCGAAATGGAGCCACTACGCACAAGCTACAACTGAACACGTGCGTAGTGCAGGTAAGGGCATAACGAAAGGTATTCTTATATTTATTTTGCTTTGTGCATTTTGCTTTGTGCATTTTGCTTTGTGTATTTTGCTTAGTGCAATTTTTGTTGATAGAACTAGGTCTTAGGGGGAGTTTGTTGGTGCATAATTGTAAATCCCTAGTTCTTATCAATCCAATACATACATGTTTACTTGAAATGTTAATTCAAATGTGTTTTGATGTGTTTATATATTCTAAGTATTTATTTATAGTTGTCTTAAGCTTACAAGTACTTATTCATGTGTTGATGTGTGTTTGGAAGTTTAAGTATGAGTGAAGGTCATCACGTGCGTGATGAGTCCACTACGTGCGTAGTGGAGCTCACTACGTGCGTGGTGATATGGTCGATTAAAGTTAAATTAATTATTATTATTACAACTGGTACGTGCGTACTGGACTCGCTTCGTGCGAAGTGCGATACATTACGTGCGTACTGAAATTAATTACACTATAAATACTCATTAACCGCGTATTAGATCGAGGGATCGCAGAGTTTGACCGGGTAATCGTAGAATCGTGAGGTAATCGTCCGTAACCGCATATAACTACCGGAAATCGACCTTAAGCCTTAGTGAGCCTTCGTAATCGTACGTTTAACCTCGGTAATCGCGAACTTAGTGTTAATCTCGAATCCAAGGGCAGCCTTAAGCATTCTGTGTGAGTTCTTAGAGTTGTTCTTGATCCTACTCTGTGTGATCTTCGTGTTAACTGTGTGCCGGACACCTAAGCAGATCTTAGAATCCTTAGGAGGTTTGGGAAATAGATATTCCGCACTATTTCTCATCCTAGATCAGTCCTAGCATTAGGGTGTTTTAGTTTAGAACCCCCACGGCCCTACAACATATCAATTATAATTGAACTTATCAGTTATAAGTGGAACATACCAACTAAACATATTAATGAATAAGAACTAATCATTTATTCATTCAAGCTGAACTTATCAGACTAATAATTATGAATATATCATAATACAGTTGAACATATCAAACTAACACTTGTATTACTTGAACATATCATAATACAAAAGTTTTGATCACTCAGTTCATGCACACTTAGTGCTTACAAAATTATTAGAACTAATCTAATAATTACAAATAGAACTAATCTATTATCTTATGAACTCAGGATGTAGAAGTTCCCAGTTGATAATTTCTTTGGTTATTTCATACAGCAACTTCTCAGCTTCTACATTCCCTTTGAGTTCCTTCTATTGAACTTTGATGATCTTGTTCAATTTGTATTTCATAAGTTTGTTTGAACTATCACCACCACAACAGCTTCGAATGTGTAAGGCATCCTTAGTTTTTAAGTAACAAATTTCATCCAGCTTAATAAAACTAGGTTTGCCTGCCTGATCCTTAAACATAAACCCCTGAACAGGTGTATCAATACTCTGATTTTCTTTGAACTCCACACCTTCAGGAATCTCAAATAATTTCTCCCACTGCAGACCAGGAACTGGAACATATCTCAGCTCCTCAGCTCTATTTATCAGCTTAGAAACTTCAGCAAAGATCTCTTGCTTGATTTGTCTTCGTTTGAACTTCTTGAGCATCATCATTGTCCTTTTCCATTCTATGTAGCCCATCTTGTGAACAAATCGCAGGTCCACCCCCATTGTAGACTTATCATCAAATTCAAAGTTGAGGATGATGGCTCCATCAATTCTGCTCAAGGTCATGCCTTTGATTTCTTCGCTGGCGCTCCTTCTGAAATAACATTCTTGAATTTCTGTATCTGTATATGGGATAGGATCAGGTCTCAGACCAGTGTAATCAGCTTCAGCTAGAGCCAAAGCTTTTCTCTGTTTTTCCTTTTCTTGATCCTTTGCTTCCTTCTCTTTCCTATTTCTTAGTTCTTCAAGTGAAATGCCTAACTCATTGGCTTCCTCTTGCTCGAGCATTTCAATGATAAGCCTTGTGGCTTTTTCTTCTTCTGTTTCTTCCTCAGTCTCAGGAACATTGTCAGCTTCATCTTCATATTCAGATTATGTCACCTTTTGTTTCTTAGCTGTAGGTTCCTTGTTTTCTAGATCCAGCTCCCCCTCAAACTGAGCTTGCTTCTCTGCTCCTTTTTCCAATTCCAGTAAAGCTTTAGCTTGGACTAACTCAGCATTAGCTTCAGCTTGAACCTTCTCCCCCGTTTTGTCATCATCAATAGTGGTCGAAGTCTTCTGTTGTTGGAGGGCAGCAACTGCCGAGGCAATCTCTTGAACATCCTTTGTCAGCTTCTCAAGTCGTTGATAAATTTTGCATTTGTGCCTCCTTTGCTTGAGATGGAACAGACTAAACTGAGCAGCAACATATTGTTTCAGCTGTTCAATGCGTGAGGAGGCAGATGCTTCTGGATGAGACTGACTTCTGTTTTTAGACTCATAATTTATATCATGTGAATTGTAAGAGTCAAAAACATTAATTGGTGAGTATTTGGGTGCATCATCAAAGGGTTGTTGTTTACCCTCAAACTCATTTGCACCAGAGTTTGGACCCTGTGAGTCATCTTGGTATGGAGATGACACATTGACAGGTCATGTATAGGGGTGTGAGAAGTGAAGAGAAGCAATAGGGCTCGAAATGTGAAGTGTATGGGTAGGTGGTTGGCTTATTGGTTTGGAGGGGGGTGATTGACCCTGTGGATTGGTCATTTCTTCAATGTTACCTACGTGTGTCTGCTTAGGCACAGTAACAGGCTCTCCCATGGCTCTGGAGAGTGTGGGCTGAGTAGACACCACACCCGGCTTAGGCTTAAGGGTTGAAACGAGCATCGAGGTTGACACCTGAAGAGTAGGCGTCTCCCCCTCAACTCCTACCGGTGGAGGGATCAAAGTGATCTCAGCTCCAGTGATGCGTTTAGAGGTGGCACCACCTTTGGCAGTTTTTCTATTGTAGGTTTGGATATTCTCCCTAGCAGTAGTGGGCACACTAGGGGTGGCTACAGATTGGAGTTGAATGGAAGGTGGAGGAGATGGGTTAGACTGAGTTGGGTTTACTACAGTCCTATCTCCAAAAGTGGATGGAGAATAGTTAGAAGAAGAAGAAAGCGGAGAGGCCTTACCAGAAGCAGCTTCAATATTTGCTGGTTCAGCTAGAGCAGAGTTCTCAGCTTGAACCTCTAGATCAGCTTGGGAAGCTCCCCCTTGATTTCATCCCTCTGCTTCACTTTCTGATGAAGCTGCCTTAGATATCAGCAGCACGGGATCACTCAGACCCTCTTGCTCTGGGAAGATGTTATTATTAAACATCTTAAAGTTGAGTGTTGGAAACAGGAACACATCCTGACCAGCTTCGTAGAGTGCTATCCCCAGCTCGGCTTCAAATGCCAAGGACATGTACCTTATGAAAGGTACATGAAGATCCCTTGTGGTCTTCATCACTTGGACCCTAAGTTCGTTGAAGATAAGCTGAGCATAATCTAAGTTTCTTGCGAAGTACATGTTGTACATCAGCTGCATCTCGAACTCGTTTACTTGGTACAGTCCTCCAACCTTGGTACCAAGTGAACGAATCACTGTGGACACCATGAAACCCCAACTGGTTGGAAAGGTGGCCTTTTTTATAACACCCTCTGTTTGTGGGTGACCCATTCTGGGTAGGACAGACCTAGCCACCTGCCTTGTTACAGCCGGCTCGAACTCATCAGATTGAGGGAGTTGAAGAACTTCCCTTAGCCGCTGCACAGAAAGGACAACTGCTCTATCCCCATTTAGAACAGTTTCTGTGATCTCTCCCATATTCTGGTCGTAAGTACAAGTGTACCTGAACTCCAAAAGATGTTGAGGAACAATGTGAAGTGGTGCGCCACAGAAGGCGAATGCCAGGGACATTTACGGATGTAATCCACCCATATTTCATATCTTCTACCTTGTTTCCTTGGAGGAATTGCAAGACAGGCCCGTTGATTGTTGATTTTGATCAATGGCGCTCCATTGTTCTTAAACTGAGCACCTCGAACCATTCGATCACTGAGAACTAATGTAATTCCATCCATTGTTTAATTACACTTAGTAACTTGTTGGATTAGCACTTAGCAGCTTTAAGATTCGTACTTAGCGTTTTTAAAGATTGCACTTAGCAATTTAGGGTTTAGAAAATGAACGGAGGAATGCACTGAGCAAAGGAGGTGTTTGTGAAAGGTATTTGAGAAGGTGAGAAGTCAGATTTGTGAGTGTAAACTTCTCTAAGTCGGTTATGATCAGTATATATACCTTTCTGAGGAGAGAGAAAAGTTACCGTTAGAATCCCTTTTTATCCGTTACGCCGGAGAAATTACGGCTTGATGTAATAGTGATAGGGTAGAAACACATCATCTTCCAACGGATAAATGTGTAAAATAATATTCTTGACTTATAAAAATATTATAAACACTGTTGTATTATACCAGTACACAATTGGTGTAAAACGCGATTTGAGACTGACTCAAATATGCAGAGACACATGAGTTAATAACACTTAGTAATTAAAACATGGTTTTGGACACACCAAATCTGAGTAAACTTATTACTCTGTTTAAATCAAGCACTTAGTTTGATACGAGCACTCAGCTTGAGATTGATACTCAGCTTGAGTGTAGCACACAGCTCAGACTCAATGACACTCAGCCATTTTTGTTTGAGACTGAGTCAAACTGACATTTTAACTACACGGAGTAGTTAAAGTATGTTTGGAACTTACCAAACATGTGAACTAATCACACAGCTTGAGTTAAGCACATAGCTCAGACTCAATGATACTTAGTCATTTCTGTTTAAGACTAACTCAAACATGTGAACTCATTACTCAGCTTGACATGTTTGTCAGTTTATGAAAACTTATTTATAAACTGTGCACTCAGCTTAAGACACTTAGTCTTTGTCAAACTGAAAAACTTATATTCTAGACACTTAGCTAGGGGTTGAGCATACCCATTTCACTTAGCAGATACATAAACCGTTTCTCATCAAGTGGTTTAGTAAAGATATCTTCTAATTGCTCATCAGTGGAGATAAATTTAATGTCAACTTTACCTTTTTCCACGATGTCCCTGATGAAGTGATGTCGAATTTCAACGTGCTTGGTTCTTGAGTGGAAGACTGGATTGTAAGTGATGGCTATAGCACTTTGGTTATCACAGAAGATAGAAGTTTTCTTGAAACTCATACCAAAGTCTTGAAGCTGATGATGCATCCAAAGAATTTGAGCACAACAGCTTCCTGCTGCAACATATTCAGCTTCAGCAGTTGATGTAGCCACTGAATTCTGTTTCTTACTAGTCCAGCTTACTAACTTCCCTCCAAGCATTTGACATCCTCCAGTTGTTGATTTTCTATCTAACTTGAACCCAGCATAGTCAGCATCTGAAAAACCAACTAATTCAAATCCAGAGTCCTTTGGATACCAAAGACCTAGATTTGGAGTACCTTTAAGGTACCTAAAGATCCTTTTCACAGCTTGAAGATGTGATTATTTAGGATCTGACTAATATCTTGCACAAACACATGTAGCAAACATGATATAAGGTCTACTAGCTGTCAAATAGAGTAATGAACCTACCATCCCTCTATAGGTAGACTGACACACAGATTTACCATCTGAGTCTTTACTCAGCTTGACAGCTGGTGACATGGGTGTTTTCATGGTTGAACTATAATCAAAACCATATTTCTTTATCAAATCAAGAACATACTTGCTTTGATTGATGAATATTCCATCAGGCTTTTGTTGAATTTGTAAACCAAGGAAGTATGTCATCTCACCATCATGCTCATCTTGTACTTTTGTGACATTATTTTTGAGAACCATTCACACAGTGATTCATTTGTAGAACCAAAGATAATGTCATCCACATAGATTTGTACAAGAATCACCTGTCCTTTACTCTTTTTAATAAAGAGTGTCTTATCTATACTACCTCTGGTGAAATCCATTGATAGTAGATAGTTGGACAGTGTATCATTGCTCTTGGAGCTTGTTTAAGACCATACAAAGCCTTGTCTAACTTATAGACATGATGTGGAAACTTTGAACTTACAAAGCCAGGAGGTTGTTTCTCATAGACTTCCTCCTGAAGTTTTTCATTTAGGAAAGCACTCTTCACATCCATTTGATAGACTTTGAAGTCTTTATATATTGCATAAGCCAAGAACAGCCTTATAGCTTCAATTCTAGCAACAGGGG
Organism: Pulicaria dysenterica; assembly: GCA_947179395.2. Lineage (NCBI taxonomy): Eukaryota > Viridiplantae > Streptophyta > Magnoliopsida > Asterales > Asteraceae > Pulicaria > Pulicaria dysenterica. The sequence continues at coordinate 17,212,974 of OX359293.1, read as the reverse complement.
CAAAGGTCTCATCATAATCGATATGTTCTTCTTGCTTATACCCTTCTACTACCAGCCTGGCTTTGTTCCTAACTATCACTCCATCCTTGTCCATTTCGTTTCTATGGACCCACTTAGTGCCTATAATTGTGTGATCTTTGGGGGTAGGGACAAGGCTCCAGACTTTATTTCTCTCAAAATCATTTAATTCCTCTTGCATAGCTTCAATCCAATCCTCATCCTATAAGGCTTCTTCAGTCTTCTTAGGTTCCATTTGAGATAGAAAACTAAAGTAAGCAGCATAGTTAGCTGTAGCCTTTGATCTGGTCATAACTCTTTCTTGGACATTTCCAATGATTTGATCTTGAGGATGATCTTTGAGGAATTTAAAAGTTGTAGTTAGAGAATCTGGTTCTGGATCTGAGTGATGTTGAGAACTCTGAGGTGAACAAACATCCTCAGTCTCAATAGCAGCATTGTCAACAAACTGATTATCACTAAGATTTTCAGTGTGAGTGACTTCAGCTCCAAAGGGATTGACGAACTCATCATCTTTCTCAGCTTAGAGAGTCCGTTGAAGCTTGTGATGATTTCTTTGATGGACACACATCATCATCACTATCATCTCCTATGACATACATAGGATTTGACATATTGGTTTCCTCAGGCTTTTCAAGCTCACTCAGACTAACTGAGTCAGCTTGTATTTTATCAGCTTGATCAAGACTGTATTCATCAAATGAGACATGAATTGATTCTTCTATAGCCTTTCTCCTAGTGTTATACACTCTGTAAGACTTGGAGATTGAGAAATAACCAACAAATATTCCAGGATCAGCTTTGGGTTCCAACTTATGGAGCTGATCTCTTTGATTCAGCACATAGCATTTTGAACCAAAGACATGGGAATAACCTATATTGGGATTTCTAGATTTATACATCTCATATGATGTTTTTCCATGTCTTTTGACAATGATTGACCTATTCTGGGTATAACAGGTTGTACTAACAGCTTCATCCCAAAAATAAAGTTTCAATCCAGCCTCACATAGCATTGTTCTAGCAGCCTCAATTAGGGTTCTATTTCTCCTCTCAGCAACTCCATTTTGTTGGGGAGTTCTGACAGATGAGAAATTTTGTAATATTCCCTTTTGTTCACAAAAGCTTTCAAGGGTAGAGTTTCCGAACTCAGTCCCATGATCATTTCTGAGTTGCTTTACAGACTTACCTGTCTGCAACTCTTCCTGTTTGATAAAACTTATTATCTCCAGGGCAACCTTACTTTTGGCTTTAAGGAATATTACCCAGGTGAATCGTGAGAACTCATCTACTATCACCAGTGTGTACTTCTTGCCACTTAGGCTTGGAGTACTTATGGGTCCAAACAGATCCATATGCAACATATGCAGTGGGTCTGTTATTGAAAAATTTTGCTTTGATTTAAAAGACCCTTTATGGTGTTTCCCTTGTTCACAAGCTGAACACAATTTGTCCTTGACAAATGTGATCTTTGGTAATCTAGAGACTAACTCTTTATTAGATAGCATATTTATATATATGAAATTTAAATGTGATAATCGTTTATGCCACAACCAACTTAGCTTAGGAACAGATTGGGAATACAAGCATGTTTCAGTATAGGGATCAGCAGAATGTAGATCAAGTAGATACACATCTCTTTCTCTTTTAGCGATTATTACATGCTTTCGCTTAGCATTATATATAGTTCCTGCTTTCTTCTTAAAAGTAACAATGTTGTCTTAATCACACAATTGGCTGATACTAATCAGATTGTGTTTAAGACCCTTGACATATGCATCCTTCTGGAAACTAACTTTGACAGCATACATCTTCCCATAGCCTTTAGTTCTTCCATGGGAATTGTCTCCAAATGTTACTTTAGGACCTTCATCTTCCTGGAAATCACTAAGAAGTCCTTTCCACCCAGTCATTTGCCTTGAACATCCACTATCCAAGTATCATTTATTTGAACCCTGCACATGATATAAAAACTAAACACATTAGTTTTGTTTGGGAACCCACTTCTTGGTAGGTTAAGATGAGGAGCACTTAGCCTCTCCATCTTGTTGAACTGACTGTTCAGCTTGAGCAGGAGCTGAGTCCTGTGTAGGCTGATCAACATGTTCTTGTTCAGGCCTTGAGATTTCAACATCACAGTCCTTAGCCTCATGACCTCTACTTCTGCACTTGTAGCATCTCCTTCTTCTAATGATTACAGGAGGTAGAGTGTCTAATAATCCTTGTGAGAACTTGCTCTCAGTCTTAGGATTATATGTAGTGGATAACTTTTCAACTTTCTTTGCAAGTTGATTCACTTGTTGCTCACTGACTTTGAACTTACCTTTGTCAGATCTTTGTTTGTTATCCTTTTTATTAAAAGCTTGACCAACAAACTTCTTTTCCATGACCTTGGACTTACCTTTGTCATGCTTTCTGGACTCACCAGTTTTAACAGATTTGGACTTACCACAGTTGATCTCCTTGGACTTACCGAGATCCACAACTTTGGACTTACCATTGTTATGATTTGACCTCTGACTTACAGTGGTCTTCCTATTCTTGTAACTTCTCTCTGAGCCAGATGGAGAATGTTGTCTTTTGAAAGGATTTGGATTAAGCCTTTCTATGACTGAAGTTCTTTGAATAGGCTGAGAGCTTAATCTGTCCAGCACAGACTTACCATGCTGTTTGGATGTTGAGAACTCGTTACCATGATCTTTGGCCTTTACAAACATATTGTATTTAAGGTCTTGACCATGTTTCTTCTCTAAGGCTGACTTCTGAGACTCAATCAGTTGTCTATCATCCTCAGAGTCTGTACTTGCTATCTCATCATCAGCTACATAAGCTACAGTTTGATAGTTACCTCCAAGTACAGCTTGTACCTGTTTAGGAATTTGTTGGTTTATACACTTTTCAGCAAGCTTATGATGACTTACACCAAGACTCAGTGACCTTTTGAAGTTGGTCAGCTTTGACTTTAGCTTCCTGAAGTTCTTCACTTAGAAGTTTATTAATGTGTATTTGACATTTAAGATCACATTGTGGTTTCTTACCAACATCAATGAGAGATTGATTTTTCTTAATCTCATTCTTCAGTTTGGCTATTTCAGCTTTGAGGTCCTTTTGAGACTTAAGGATGGTCTTGAAATCATTTAACAAATTATCGAAGGCAAGACCCTTTTCTTCATCGGTTTAAGAGTTGAAATTACTAACCTTGTACATGGAAGCAGGATCCCAATCACTAAGCTTGTTGTTTTCCTCAGCTTCCTTCATGTCAGCTTCAAAAGTTGACTCGGACAAACCATAATCATCTTCGTCAATTTCAAACTCTTCATATTCTTGAGCCATTAGACATACGTCATCATCTGAGGTAGATGACTCTGTATCCCAGGTTTCAGCATATAGTCTTTTTGCACTGGGTTTGTCTTCAGGCTTTCCTTTCTTGAGCTGAGTATATTTATTTTTGTATTTTTCAGCTCTATAAGCATTATTAACAACTGATGCCGATTCTTCCTTCTTTAATCTGCACTCAGCAGCGATGTGTCCCTTCTTCTGATAGTTGAAGCACACAGCTTTCTTGGGATCAAAGGAACTCTTCCTTTTGCCCCTGTCAGATCTTCCTCTTCCCCGTTGAACTCTTCTCAAACGTCTAGCTAACATTGCCATTTGCTCAGTAATAGTATGAACATCATCAGTATCATCAGAGTCTGAGTCTGAGTGGTCAGTTTGAGATTCAGACTCAGTCTCAAATTCAACAACTAATGCCTTGGAACTTTTCTTCTTCTTCTGTGCAACTAATGCAATATCTGCTTTATCCAAAGACTCCTTAAGTTGTTGTTGAGAAGTTCTCTTGTGCTCCGTGATCTGTTCATGATTGAGCAAGAACCTATAGATGGACTGTAGATTGTACAAGTGCAGTGTTCCTCCAGCCCTCAGTGCTGCTGTTACTTCATTAAACCTTTCTGGTAACACATCCAGAAACTTCAGCACAAGTTCAGCCTCATCTTTCTTCACACCCACACTTAGTAGGTCATTTATCAAGCAGTGAAACCTTATGAACAAATCAAGCAAGGTTTCATTCTTCTTCGAAAAGAAGTTTTCATAGGATCTATTCAGATGACTCTTCTTTTGCTGCTTGACTAGATCAGTGCCCTCATATGTAATACTTAATGTATCCCTTATCTCTTTTGCAGTTTGACACCCAGTCACTGTATGCAAGATCTCATTGGTCAGGGCATTCGCCAGAACACTCTTTGCCTTGTCATCCAGATTGAAAAGTTTCCAATCTTCATCTGTCCAGGATGAAACATGCTTCCTTACTTCTTTTTCACTTCTGTCTGTTTTGTTAGTGGACGTGTCACTAACAACAACAGAAATCTTGGGGATGATTGGTCCTTTAGTAATGACATCGGACATACGATTGTCAATGAACTTGAGGAATAGCATGGCTCTGAATTTCCACATAGGATAATCAGATCCATCAAAGATGGGACAACCCTTCGCAGACATCTGAGGAAAGTTTGAAGAATTGTTGCTTGTAGACATTTTGAACTTTCTCAGAATCTTGAACTTTCAATGTATGAAGTTGTTCAACCTGCTCTGATACCAGTTGTTGGTCCCTTGGTGAGAATAACAACAAGCAACAGACGTGTAGAAGGGGGGTTGAATACACTTTCTGTGGAAATTGAACAAATCAAAATAAAGTGTTACACATAGTAAATCAAACCACAGTCGAATGCTTTTCTTTTCATTAATAAGAAGATGATTACAGACTCTATCAAGTAAAGAACTCTTGATATGTAAACACCTAATATAAATCTCTCAATCTTTCAAACTTACATATCTATAATCAACTTCTGATTATAGATACTGGACGACTCTCTAAATAGAATTTAATCACAGATTGAAAACTTACCAATTTCATAACTAATGTGAATATTCGAACACACGAATAGCTTGGTAATCTGTGAATTTCTTGATCACGTTGAACTAACAAACAGTGATTCAATAATCGTAACACATACGGTTGAGGTGAGGTATTTGGATCTGCAACACTTAGTTGTAATCGTAGTCGTAGTCGTCGTACCTCTAAACTTATCAGGATGATAAGTATTTATAATCTTGTTCCTACGGTTCCTAACAAACTGGACTCATCCTAATTTGCTAACTAACAAAAGGATAAACCGGAATCTTGAATCTTGAATCTTCTTATCTAGAGTCTTTAATCTTCAATCTTGATTCTGGAATCTTCTTATCCTTGCTGTAGATATAGAGAGTTAAAAGATAAATTTAAAACATATTTAAATTCTCTTAAACTGACTTCTTGCTCGGACTGAGTTACTCATCTTGAAACTCATCAAGCTAAGTTCTTCGAGAACAGACTCGAAAACAAACATGAACTAACATGTACATTAATAAACTCATCCTTAGAAGTCCCAAGAGTTAGCTAGAACTCATTTAGCAACTCTGTTGAGTTGACTCAGTATATACGCTGATCACTCAGCTTGAAACACAGCAGGCTGAAAGCTCAATATATCTTAGGTGACATACACAGCTTATCAAACACATTGATAATCTTACTAAGATATAGTCTAAGCTGATCGAACATATGATAAGCTTATATTTAGCTTATACTCGGTCTGAAACACTATACGTGCTCAGTCTGACTAAGCTCCATAATTCTGTTTAAGTTGTATTTAGAACATATCTACAAACTTAACTTTGTCTCATCAAATTCCAACTGATGAGATCATTTTCCCAACAGGTTTCTTCAAAGTACAAAAAGTCACGGTTTCTTCAAGAAAAGTTCGATTTCAAGTGATTTACCAAGTAACAACCATTGATTCCCACGTGTAGAACACATTTAAGGTACAAAAAATATCTCTTTCTACCATTTCGTTGAGTTAGTTCAAAGGTAGCTACTATTTTATAAGGTTTTCTTGAAGAACATATAAAGCGAGTGATGTTTTAAAAGGAAAAAGTTCAATGGTTCATTAAATACTCAAACTTTTAGCATTTAATTTTCTGGGTATTTAAGCATTCATGGTGTTCTTGGAACTGAAAGTGCAGTCTTGAAGAAGAAGAATTCGGTTTATTAATTTAAATAGTTATAAATTCTTCAAAGAATAATTGTTGAACAAGGAAAGTCAAGTACTACCCATACCAATCAAGGTACAAGTAGGTAGACACCAAAGGAGTAAGGCCAACAGATCGGATAGTGACATCTCAGATCCTATAAGCCGGATTCACGATGTATGCTATTGAAAAGGTATGCGGCTTATAGAGTTTCCAAACTAAGATCCTAAGAGTTACTCTTAAGCTATCAGCCGCATTGGTTCTATCGCATGCGATTCGGTGGTTCTAAGTTTGTTCTATCAACGACATTCTACTGATCCGTGCAATTCAAAGTTTGTTCCATCAATCGCATTAAACTGATCTGTGCGATTCAAGGGTTCCTGGTTACTTGATTATCAAACACATCAAAGGCAATCGCATTCGAATCCTTGACTTGATAAGCATTCGATTGGCATTACTAACAGTTTTATTTCTAAGTGTTTGGTGCTACAGGGATCAATCGCATTCTATTGGTTACTCATTTAATCACTACCAAGTCGTTACTCTGCCCATTTGTCTTCAAGGGATACTACCAATCGCACAGAACCATTCGCATTCCTTGAATCTATTGTACAAGTGATTGAACTATTGAGACTTGACTTATTGAACAAGAGGACAATCGAACTTTAAACTTCAATAATCTAATTCAAAATTGAATTTAATCTAAACCGGATATAATTCAAAGTTGAAATAAATTAACTTAATTCTATCTAATTCAAAGTTGAATTTAATCTTTATAAGATCTAATTCAAAGTTGAATTAAATTGACTTAGTTCCTCAATCATCACATTGAAGTTTTTTAAAACAAGCTTGAAAAGAATCTTATTCTTTATTGTCAGTAAAGTTTTCGAACAATCAAATCATCTAACAAGTGAACGATCATTTCTTACTAAAACATTCATTATGTCAAGTTCAAATGAAATGATGTCCATTGATACAGACACAAAACCTCCTGTTCTGTACCGAGGAGAATATAATGTTTAGAAAGGAAGGTTTATGGACTTCCTGAAGCACAATGAGGTATACAGAGAAATGATGATCGACTGCATCCTAAACGGGAACAAAAAGTTCATAAAAATTGTTGAAGCTGACCCGAACAACAATCCCGCCATTCTTCGTCATGGGAGAGAAAAGACTGCAGAAGAGCTCACAACTCAAGAAAAGGAAATCAAAAAGGCTGAACGATTGGCTAAGTATTATCTTAAACAAGGACTCTCCTCATAAATCTATACTAAGATAGCTTAGCCACTGCCAAGGAGATATGGGATGAGATCAAGAAGCAGTTGCAGGGTACTGAACAGGGAAAGTACATCAAGCGTACTCGACTAGTCAACAACTATAATGACTTCAGTGTTAAAGAGAATGAACTTCTTTCTGAAACATATGGTAGATTTTGCAAATAGCAAAATGAGATGAGATCTAATCAAATCATCAGGACTGACTTAGATCAGAACTGTGTTTTTCTGAAGTCACTAGGTTCAGAATGGATGGAATATGTTAGACTGTACAAGCAAATTAACAAAGATTTTACCACAGTTATCTTCCACAACATATTTGAAGACCTCAATCAGTACCAGGATGAAATCCTGAAAGCTCTCCCAAAACAACCAGCTGCAGACCCTCTAGCCCTAGTAGCAGTAGAAAGGATTCCAAGAGAATCATCATCAAGATCAATGAAGTACAAGCAAGTGATTCTCAGTGAATCAGAACCGGATGCTGATGATGAAGACTCAGTTGAAGCTTCCATCCATGCTCTCTCAGTTGTTGGCAAGACTTTTAGAAATCGCTTTAACAAAACTAACAACAAACAATGATTTACCTCTGGCTCCAGGAGACCAGAAAGGCTTACTCCTGTTGACAAGCCAAGATTTCAAAGGGATGAGAGGAAGGAGGAAAAGAAGACAGAATCGAAGTGCTACAACTGTGGGAGGTCTAGACACATGATAAGGAACTGTCCACAAAAGATGATCAAGGATGCTGAATACTATAGACAAAAGTACCGCTTGTCAAAAGAAAAGCAGGATGGGAATGTACTTATGGTGGAAGAAGATCAGTTCCTGGAGGACACAGACTCCGATAGTGATCTAGATGGTGAAGATCATGCACAGTTCTGTTTGATGGCTACTGGTGAAGCAGGTGATAGGGATGAAGATGGTGGTAATGATCTCTTTGATGCTGAGGAGGAGATCGTGGAAAGCGGAAAGGTACCTTCTATCTCTAACTCTAATATGGGCTTTAATTTTGAACATATCCAAACCATATTTTACCGCATGAAAAAGTTAGAACATAAGGTGACCAAACTAACAAGTAAGAATCAAGTGTTAAAAGTGGTCATTCATACACAAGAAAAAGAAGCACAAACTGTAATTGAACAATTAGAAAAGAATATAAATGAATCAAAGGTTCAATTAGCTGTGAAAGAATCTGAATTAATAGAATTAACTGATAAGACAAACATTATCATGCACGACCTCAAAGCAGAGCGTATTAGTGCAGAAAAGGATTCAGAAATTCTTAAAAATGAACAACGTGATCTCTGTTCGAAAATCAAAGAACTTGAAGATCTTCTAATCAAAATAGGGCAAAGTGAACAAACCATCTTTCTTTATAAAGAAAAGGAACGACCTTTTTCAAGATGGACATTCGAAGGACTTGGTTTTAAAAACCCAAGTATTCAGAGTAAGGTAACAGCCAAACAGTTATATAATGTAAATTTATTTGGCGAAGAACTAACTCACTTAATGGTATTTGATGGTCAAGAGGAAGAAATACTTGAAGAGGATGTCAAGCGAACCCTTCATCTCAAAACTGAAAATCCCTTCAACTACTCTTCCCTCAATGACTCATACTTTACTTACCCCCCTCCAACACTGAATTCTACTGTCACCTCTCCAATATACACAGATGAGGAACTTTATGCTCCTGAAGTACCAAATGTTGGGATTTCGTGGGCTCATAGCGGAAGCAAGGTACAAACAAAATAGCCCAATGTACAAGCAATCAAAGCATAAAAACCGAAATCCCTTAAATGGACCAAACTCTATGTTCAAGAAATGCAACAAGAAGGAAAGAGGTGTTATACCTTTCTCCTTAGCTCCAGATTTCTTCAGGTCGTGGTGATGATCCTCCAAGAACGAAAACCGAATCTTCTATTGGGATATACCCCGGGAACAAGTCAAACCACGAGTGCTAGCAAGCTTTGTGATACTTCAACATGAATATCACTTAGGAACAGCAACAATAAGGACCAAATCTGGAGCAACCCTCTCTTACACCTTCTCTTGATCTTTTAGCATCATAGAAGGAAATGTGTGTGTCTTAGAGAGAAAACCACTTCAACAAAAGAAGTCACCCCCTCTCTCTTGGCTGCCTCCAGACCTAATAAACCCCTCAAAGGCCGGCCATAGTGGAATCCTAGGTGTTCCCCACGCATTGGCCAGCTTGGGAGGTAATTTGACATAAAGCCCATGCAGCCGTAGCGGCGCTAACTCTTAGGGTTTAGCGGCGCTAACCCCTTAAAGTTAGCGGCGCTAACGTGGCCTGTCAGGGATGTGACACAAAGTACATGCAGCCGTAGCGGCGCTAACTCTTAGGACTTAGCGGCGCTAACCCTTATAGTTAGCGGCGCTAACGCGGCCTGCGATGTCAACTTTTGTCTTTTGTCATAATTGGTCCCCAAACTTAAGTTGCTGTCAGGTTTGACCCCGGTGTATGACCCAATAGGCCCATACATCATCAGCAGCGGTCTATATGGCGTACGTACATTAGTGGCCCATACATCTAAAGGATCTTGGCCTTTTATTTCCATGCGAGATTACTTGTTTCCCCATAGTGACAACAAAGTTTCGCTTAATCCAGACTTAATCTGGTTTTTATGGATGAATGAGACCCTCGGAAAATGCCTTAAGTATTTCCTCAACTTGATCCTATAAAGGATTTAGATCTCTTTTGTCCATGTGAGCAAACTTGTTTCCACAAGGTGACAACAAAATTACACTTTATCCAAATTATCTTCAACATAACCACTAGAACTTGTTTCCATAAAATCAATATGAAACACTTTGTCTCTAGTCGGTATTTGAAGTTGTCCATTATGGCATATATGTTAGTCCCTTCACCTTTCTTGAATTACACCTTAGGTGTGGGAGTAACCCAAGTCAAGTACTTGGATGCAGCAAATAGGTTACACCATTATCTTCTTCTATTCACTAGTGAACACAGGGTCCCACTATGTTTCCGATGAATGGTAACATCACAATGATTTACCATCAACCCTAAACCCTAAACCCTAAACCCTAAACCCTAAACCTAAGGTGTAATTGCATCATTGAACTTAGGGTTTAGGGTTTAGGGTTTTGGGTTTTCTTAGCATCATTGAACCCACCAAGACTTCTGAAGCATTAGATGATCCGGATTGGGTAATTGCAATGGAGGAAGAACTATACCAATTCGATCGTGTAAAAGTCTAGAAATTAGTTCCTCTTCCTTATAGCAAATCTGTTGTCGGAACTAAGTAGGTGTTCAAGAACAAAAGGGATTCGGATGGAGTGGTCGTCCGTAACAAAGCTAGGTTGGTTTCTAAAGGCTACAATCAGCAAGAGGGCATAGACTATGATGAAACATTTGCCCCAGTTGCTCGTATTGAAGCTATCAGACTATTTCTTGCATATGCAGCCTCCAGAAGCTTCCGTGTCTTTTAGATGGACGTGCAGACAACTTTTCTTAATGGTGTTCTCAAAGAAGAAGTCTATGTCTCACAACCTGAGGGATTCATCAATTCAAAACATCCAAATCATGTCTATATCCTAGATAAGGCCTTGTACGGGTTAAAGAAAGCTCCACGTGCATGGTACGATGTCTTATCTGAATATTTGATTGGTGAAGGCTACTCCAAAGGAAAGACTGATACCACTCTGTTCACAAAGACCAAGGGTAGGGACAAGATTTTGGTACAAATATATGTGGACGATATCATTTTTGGGTCTACAAATACAAAATACAGTGACGAGTTTGCTAAGATAATAGCAAATAGATTTCAAATGAGTATGATGAGGGAGATGTCTTTCTTCCTCGGACTCCAGGTGAAGCAGTTAAGTCATGGCAGTTTCATTTGCCAATCCAAGTAGATTAAAGATCTTCTCACGAAGTATGATATGATTAACTGCACACCTATATCCACTCCCATGGCTGCAAAGGCACAACTGTCAGCAGATCTTGATGGTTCTTCAGTAGATCTCAAAACCTACGGTGGGATGATTGGATCATTACTATATCTAACTGCGAGTCGTCCAGACATCATGTTCTCTACTTGTCTATGTGCCCGATACCAGGCGAATCCTAAAGAGTCACATCTTCTAGCAGTTAAGCGGATCTTTAGATATCTTAAAGGGTCTATGGATCTTGGTCTGTGGTATCCTAAAGATTCAAATCTAGATGTCCATGCTTACTCAGATGCTGACTATGGCAGTTGCAAATTTGATAGGAAAAGCACCTCTGGCAGTGCACATTTTTTGGGGATCATTTAGTCTGCTGGGCCTCAAAGAAACAAAACTGCGTATCTACTTCCACAGCTGAAGCTGAGTATGTTGCTGCTGCAATGTGCTGTTCTCAAAGTCTCTGGATACGTAATCGCATTGAACACAATCGCATGGATAATCACATGAAGCTGAACACAATCGCATGGATAATCGCATGGAGCTGAGTATATTTTCCAATCCATGTACATTAAAGATTTTGGTACAAATATATGAAGCTGAGTATCTTTAGATCGTTTAATCCAGATATTTTGAATTTTCAGAAAATTTTCAAGTGTTGGGTTCGATTGAACACAATCGCATAGTATGCTTTTATCGCATGGGATTTCTTGAACTCAACTAACAAAATTTTCTCAGTCGGTTCACGAACAAGAAAGGTTAATCGCATGGATAACTATCGCATGGATTGAAACTTCAATCGCATGGGATACAAGCAATAAACAAACTGTGAACACAAGGGCAATCGCGGATTGAACACAAGTGCTCAATAGATAACATGCTAAGGACCAAGTGTCAATCGCATGCGATTGACAAATCAAAGGGGAATCGCATGCGATTCACCAAGTGTTAGCTTTTCAGCTACAAGTTGAGGCCAATCGCATGGTTCTATCAGCCGCATAGAATTACCATGCGATTTCCTCTATCAGCCGCACTTTTTACCACGGTTGGTCCAATTAGCACACGACACGTGTCCCATTCACTTTATAACCGTCCATCAATCCCATCAGTCCATTCACACGATCAAAATTTAAAAACTCTTAAGTGTTTCTCTCGATTTGGTTACTTGAATTTATGAATTCTCTCGTTACGCTGCAAAAATTTACAATTTTAGTCTCAAAACACTCGTGATCATATAGGTAACAACTTGTACGGATTACATTTTGAAAATTTTGAGTTAAAATAGTGCTTTTTGGCCCTAGAATAGCCATTAGCGATAGACACCTTCGAGCTTTTAACTGGATTTTTGGGACATGAAACAAATTTGTTTGATCAATCCAAATTTGCTATGGGTGTTAGGAACATATGGGGAACACTTTGTTGCAAAAATATTTCAAAAATCTCACAAAATGTTCTTCGTGTTCTTGGGGTGTATGAACTTACACTAAAAGTTCACGTTTTGGTTCAAAAATGGGTGTTAGGATGATTTTTCGACAATACTCAAGTACTACAAAGTTGTTTGTTGGTATATAATTAACATATTACGAGTGTCAAAACAACTTTTGTATGCGTAAAATCATCGTGTACACAATAAGGTCTTTCAGTGTTAAGAGTTTTTCAGAAAATTTCAAAGTTGATAGTTTTGGTCACACTTGGTCAACCTAGACTTACACAACATGTTTCACCATTAGTCAAGGTGGTCAAGAAATGGGATCTTATTACTTCTGTCTTATCTTAGTCTTAACTTCTTTATTTCATTGTGTAGATAAAATGGCTCATATAATCCTACATACCATTACATTGACCTAACTAAACTGAAAAACCCTACATACCCCATTGTAACTGAGATTCTAAAGATACACCCTCTAAACCACCTCCTGACATATAATCCCTCAACCACTGGCACACATGTACCTGAGCTATATGTTCAACAATTCTGGAAGACATGTGATGTCAATACAAATGATAGGGGGCATGAGGTCATCCATGCTGAGGGTGATGAATACACAATCGATATACCTATTAATCGTCTCAGAACAATCTTCAGATTGCCAAAGGCTAACAGTAGACCTCCTGCTACAGCTTTTGATGAAATCCCAGACGAGGAGACTTGCCTTGTTGCAATCAGGGCAATGGGATACGATGGAGAGCTCATCAAGAAAATTCAATTTAAACGCACCAACCTGCATCCAAAATACAATACTTTTTTTACGGTGCTTCAAAGGTATCTCACTCCAAAGCATTCAGGGTATGAATTTCCAACGGAGCATCAGCTCAAAATCTTCGTGGCGGCTGCCAATCATCTACATGTGGATTATGCATTCCTACTATTCCAAGACATCAAAGCTACAATGCTCCGAAAGAATTCCCAAAAGAAGAAGGATGTGAATCTACTGCCGTACCACCGCTTCATACCTATGATCATCCAGTACTTGATGGATCAGAATGCTGATATTCCTCGTCGGGCAGGTTTACCTTCTATAACTCCTAAACTTTTCTTGTACATTAAACCTGCCATCCAGGCCAACATACCTGTCCCAAGACCATTCCCTGTAACTCTCCTGGACTTATGTGAGCAGAATGAAATTGTTGTGATTTATAGGGCGAGTGTAGGAATACCTCATCTGGTTGTGCCAGCACCAGCCATAGCTACCCAGGGACGTGTAGTACCAGGTGAGGAATTAGAACCTAGTACTCAGTCATCTATGGGAGATGCTGAGCGGGTCGAGCTGAGAGAAAATGTTGAAGAGAGGGGAGGAGAAGAAGGTGAAGGTGGAGAAACTAGAGAGGGAGGGGAAGCTTATGATCCCACCACTGTTCAAACAATTGTCCAATCTATTTCTCAAACCACCCGAACCAAAACTGTACTTGAAGAACTTGGTCTTGACACATCTGAGTAATCCAGTTCCCAATCTTCTCATGCTGAGTCTGCTTCACAACCAGGTGGTGACCCTGCCTTTGAACCAGTCCAATCTCCTTTGGGCACCCCTGACAGACCAACTGAATAACCATCCGACAGCACCCCTTCCTTCATGAAACTCACCGACCCTCATATAACATCTCCTGACTTGACCCACACTGCTCAAACTGATACTGTCATTCCCCAACCAGGTGGTCTTGTCATAACTCTGAACCCTCCTACCCAAACTACTGAAATTCCTGCAGCCAGAAATGCAATAGTAGCCCCAGACCATGACATGCCAACTCATGACCTATCCTTTGAAACTGGCTCTGTCACCCCTGACTCATTATTACATCCAAATTAATATGCTGGGTATGGTCCAGGTAGTGGTGAAGAACGAGATAGTTATGTAATTAGGAGTGCGAGTGAAAATAGGGAGGTGAGAAAATAACAAGAGAGTGTTGTGGGACCCCTCTCCCCAGAAAGCCGGGTAGCTACATCTACTATGGGACTTGACATTGTTGGGTATCGTATTCAACAAGTCCCGGTTATCCCACCCGTGAAACTTTCAACCCCACCAAGCTACTATGGTCTCTCTCAACAGGCACCGTCTTCATTGCACAGGGCTATAGCACATACTATAGGTCAACCCCAATCGGGAGTTAGACCTATTGAAACTAGAGAACTGCCTCCCTCTTCCTCGACTCCTTTCAATGCATAATTTGATAAACCATGGATCTCCGCTTATCTTGATCAACACAGAATAACAATTGATGCCCTAAGCTTGTATGTTCAACCAGTCTCCTCAACTTCCATAGGTGGTACCTCTTAGAGTACCATTCGAGGATTGGAAGGAAATCCTGCTGGAGCCTACATCAATGCTGCTCCAGTAGGTGGTACTGCCTCTGTGGCTGGTACCTCAACCGGAAGTCTCCGTGATTCCGGGTTTGTTACACGTGCAGAACTACAAGAAACTATTCAACAAGCCGTGGCACCTCTCCAACAACAATTAACAGATACAAATCAAAAGTTAGATAGGATAGAAGCACTCCTTGCTTCAAGACCTGAAGCTCCTGCACCTCAACCGCAACCTGATCCAGCCAACATGTCAGTGGATGCCCTAAAGAGCCTTCTGTATGTTAAACTGCTTGAACAAAGACCCGAATCTGCCCATGACCAAGACCTTCTGAAAACTCTTCACAACGAACAACGGCCACAGGGAATCTCCTTAGACGATTTTCAAGAGTTTCATTAAGATGTCAATAGCAAGATTGACGGGGTGACTAAGGGGTTCTACACTTCATTGGAAAAGGTTACTGACAGGTTGACTATCCTTGAACACACTTGTCAGGCTCAGGCACAGAGTAGCAAGATGAGACGGGATGATCAGGACCCCGATGATCAACCCGAGGGGGAGAAAAGAAGAAGATTGTACATATCTTCTCCCTCTGTGGCTGCAACTGCAACAGTACCGGTTACTCGTTTAAGTTCGTTATTATCTGCAGGTACTAGTTCTAGCGGTCAGCAGCAGAAACAAAAACAATTGGCCGATGAAGTTTACGAACAAAAACAACGTGAGAATGCTGACAAGCAGATTGTGCTATATGTACCTCAGCAAGAATCTGAACCGAGGCCGATTGATCTGGAAGAGGAAATACCTCAGGAGCAGTCCCATGATGAAGTTGAGTGGGTGGATCTTGATACAGATTCTGATGATGAAATGGCCGACTTGTATGAAAACTTGCACACATCACCCACCAGGCATATGGAGGAAACTGATACTGCTCAAGAAAAAGAGCTCCATTCTGATACATTTGTTGATTGGAGATAGACCGAGGAATCTCAACCGGTGGAGGAGACTGAGGATCCAGCTCTAGAAAGACTCTTCAAGAACATTGATGAGTATGTTGAGGTTGCAACACGCCCAGATACACCCACAATGATTCACAGGTTTGATGATGATATCAGTGAAAGAGAACTTGTAATTAAAAAGAAAGAATGGGCTGTAATCTCAAGAAGAGATGCAAGAAGGAAACCTAAAAAGAAGAAATCTACCTTTGATGTATCTCGGGTCCTCAGTGGGATTAACATTGAAGTTCATGAACACTTTCCTCCTCCTCATGGTCAATTTCAAGTCTCTGCAGCTGACGTCATTCAAAGAAACATACAAGAAGAAGCTACAGAGAAAGCTAGAGAAGATTCAGAGTGGCCACTGCCACCCAATTATGTAATTCCTACAACACCTCCAGTGTATACAGGTGACAAAGGCTTAGATAGCAACAACATGTTCACAAGAACTGCTATGCAACAGCCTATTTGGAAAAGATACTTTGTCAATGCTGCTCATCTTGAAGACAGAATTCCAGACATCTACAGTGACGAAGTTATCGAGCTCACACCTCCGGAGCTGAGGGGTCTAGACGAACATCAGAAAAGAAGATATGAATATATCTTACATGCTACAAGGTCCCCGATGTAGATTGTCACCTCTGAAAATCCAATTGTTGAAATTTTGAACGTCCTTACAGAGGTTTCCTTCAACTACAAGTATGCCGTCTTCGTTGTGAAAAGGGCTCAAGGCGAAAAGGTTCAACTGAACGAAGCTGATCTAAGACATGTGAAGATTCACGACATAACATTCATCTATGATACACTGTCTCGGAAACAAGGGAAAACTCTGGACGAACAATTTGGGAGATCTCAACTTATGCAATACATGAGAAATTTCATAAGCTTTGTTGAAGACCATGATATGCAGCTAGGTGCAGAGAACAACTATCTCAAAGTCAACCTTCTAAAGCCAAACCAGAACCATCCTAATCTTGATCAGTTGGAAGAGTTGACTGCAATCTATGAAGGCCATCCGAACTACAAAGGAGATAGGGTCGTAGTATTCCACAACGAAAAGAAACAGAAAATATTCGTAAGAATGGAAGAATGCATGGCCTGTTCTGATGGTACTTTAAAGCTTCTACACTATGCTTTGCATGAAAAGGTGTGGGCTGCTCGGAATGAATTGACTGAAGAATATCAGAGATAATCCTTCAAGTCAATCGAGCAAATGAAGAATACACTAGAGAATAGGAAACAAATAAGGCACTGGCAGGTGGCCCTCGGATTTGCAACAAGTCTAGGCATGATGTGTAGTCTAGGCATGATGTGTAATTTATTTATTTCTTGTTGTGAATCGTTGCACACCACTTAGGGGGAGAATGTTAGATTATAAAAGTGAGGGCGCAATATGTAAATATTGTAAATTTGGGCAAATGCTATAAAAGGCATTTGCCCCCTCTATTCTAATTAAGTTTTGCTCATTTCTACATCTCTTGTGTTTGTGTTTACTCTCTAGCTCTCTGCTCTCTCTCTCTCGAAACCGATTCACACACACAAACACATACAAGTTAATCTTTAACATTGCTTCATCCTTACATTAAGGGACCAACACTTGATACAAAAGTCAAAAACTGATTTTAAGTATAAATCTACAACTTAGATTTCCAATAAGAATCTTAAAGTTTCCAAAACCTTAAACTTGGATTTTCTCTAATATCCACTATTTCCTTTTATGGAAATTGGTTTCGAAACTTTACATTATCACAAGTATGGAAAAACACTTGTATAGATCCTTACTTAAAACATGTGAGCTCTCCTTGATTATAATTCCTATCATAATCAAACTCACAAAATGTTTTTCCTTAAACACATCCTTAGAAAATAATGACTATCATTTTTTAGTGTTTAACTCTAGTTCAAGAACTTGAACTTGTTTTCATAGACACTTACATTTACTTGATTAAATAGGCATATAACACAAACTGTCTTATCTCAAGTAATTCCATAAGTTATAGTCAAGCAATCAATATTTATCACATTAATTAAAAATGGCAACCAATGCAAAGGACTAAAACACTAATAAGTCAAAACTTTGACTTGTTAGTCATCCTCTAGTCAAAACTTGACTAGATGTAATCACAGGATGCGCGCAAGGATATGTCAACCAATAATTCAAAAATACTATTAAAAGAAAACAAAAGTCTCAAAAGTAGCCATTACATATTTTAAAACCAACAGTTCAAAATAAGTAAACATATGAATTATAAATATCCTTCAGCCGCACGCATCATCTTTTTAGCATCCCAAGGCATTCTTTGCTTCTTATTGACCTATTTGCAATAAACGATCGCAAATGTCAAAAACACCACTTATAAAAATAAGTTGAAAGTAAAATACTGAAGTTAGTCAACGAAAGTACCTGTGGCGTTTCCGCCACCCTCGTGACGCTTCGGGCAATTGGCTTTGTAGTGGCCAACTTCACCGCACTTGAAGCACCGGTTCTCGGTCCTCGCTTTGTTCGGTTTAAACTTCTTTCCCTTGCCTTTGCCTTTGCCTTTGCCATTTCCCTTAGCCCTAGGTGCAGATGGTCCTGGCTCGGTGTTACCCTTACCCCTTCCATTGTGCCCCTTCCTCTTCTTAGCAGCTCCCGTATCCACCACTAGGACATCCTTGGACTTATTACCTAGGTTAGACTCCGCTGTCTTAAGCATGGAATGCAACTCAGCAATGGATTTCTCCATGCTGTTCATGTTGTAGTTCACAATGAACGTCTTGTAGTCGTCCGACAGCGAGTTAAGAATCAGGTCCGTTGCAAGCTGCAATGGGGGGTGTCCAAGACTTTCCACGTGGTCCCTGTACCCTTTGCCATCTTGCAAGTGTTAAGAACCTTAGTGACATTGTAGCGTTCTGAACGAGCCTACTCTTGAAACATATCCCTCAGCTGGCGGATCATGTCATAGGCTGATGTATCCATCATGCTAGTTTGCAACTCTGGACTCATTGTTGCAAGCATGAGGTAGCTTACACCTAGCGCGTCATTGACTCGCTTCTGGTAAGCTTCCCTAACATCTGCCCTTGCATTATTAGCCGGGGAATTTCCCACTGGTTCCTCCAGGACGTACCATTTCCTCTCATGCCTGAGCACGATCCGCAGATTGCGCTCCCAGTTAAGGAAATTAGGTCCCGTAAGCTTATCCTTTTCTAGGATGGAGCGGAGTGAGAGGTTGTTTGTGTTTGTAATGTTTGTCATCTACAATTTTTCATGTAGTCCAATTAATAACACAAATAAGACTTTGCTAAATACAACTTCCCTTAAATGATTGAGTATTAGACCTAGGATCCTTATTTCACACATGTTGGTACACGGTTTGGGCACGACAACACCAACCCCGTGCTATATCAGGTAGGTAGGTTTCTTTACCAACCGTATCTAACTTGATACGACTCCTAGACCTTGTAGAGATCTTTGGATTAAACTATCTAAGTATGTTTATCTCTACACTAAGCGCACTTTGGGCCCGTCACATCAGGGAATCACCAAAATAGACCGCACCACCTAGGACGGGGTGAACTCTGGCCCGTCATATCAGGGAATCGCAAAGTCTTTTACCCAGTCCCCACATCGGTTTGAACCCCAGTGTGCACGGTTTGGGCACGACAACACACCAAGGTACCGGGAGCAGGAAAGGTGTACCACTAAATGGGTAGCACTACTGGTCTAAGATTTTCGTGGGTTTTATCCAAGTTTGAGAACTTGATTCCAGTTTTTGTAAAACCATTTTAAAACTATCTGTTTTAAAACCCGTATATCTTAGTATACCTTAAAATAGGTACACAATACGTCTTATGATAAAACCATTTTGAAAAACAAACTGTTTTTTAAAATGCTGTTACGACAATCATAAAATATTAAAATTTTATAGTGCTATTGTCGTATACCAATTTTATCATATATGTGGTTTTACCTCTTGATTAATAAAAGCCATTATTAATCACCTACTTTAATTTTATAGTTACATAAAAGACATAAAATTAAAGCACAACCACACAGTAAATAACATGTTATAGTTTTTGCCAACTATGTCCTAGGGGGTCAATCTAAGGACAATTAAACTAATTAGATCCCGTGGCAGGATCTAATGATAGATCTTCTTACTCTACTGGCCTTGACACCTCTCGTCTCAACCCGAGCAATCTCCGTTTAATTCCTCCATCTTGTAAAGCCTTCGTCTTCAGTTTTTGGTTACAACTTTCTACTCTAGAATACATAAGCCTATTCTATTACAATTACATTATAGAAAGGGGTTGCAAGTGGCAAGCAGTCCTCCCCGAAATACTTTTACATTGTAAGAAAGGGGTTGTAAGTGGCACGCATACCTCCCCGAAACCAAAATGGAAAAAAGAAGGAAAAACAACACAACACCAGGTCTAAGTTGGCAAAACCTATAACCTACATGTGCAACCACAACAAGAATATACTGTTGACTTTTTTAAATCAAACATTTGCAGTTGACATAAAAAACTACAAATGCGATTTAAAAATACTAATGCATCTTTTAGTATACAAGTCAACTAATTCAATAACATATACATATCAACAATATGTAAAATCAACCACGCATTAAACATAAAGTAATAATAATACATGTAAACACCTTTCTCTCAAACCTTCTCAAACTAATCAAGCTGTTAATTCGAGATGAGAAAGCACTTGACAAAACTTGTCAAATTTACTTTAATCAATAAACCTATTGGTATAATAACTATCATACCAAATGTGTTTTAAGCCTAAAACACTTAACCAATTAAATATTTTTCTTTGTTTAATTGTATAATAATATTACTCCATTATGGGTACTTATTATATTTTAAAACCAAAATATAATAAAACTTGTATTTTAACTTAACTAGTTAAAATATCACCTAAATCATAATATATATATATATATATATATATATATATATATATATATATATATATATATATATGTGTGTGTGTGTGTGTGTGTGTGTGTGTGTGTGTATAAGTATATATACACCAATATCCAGTATATAAAATAGTACTTATATATATAATATCTTGTATCATTATTTCATCTGAATTAACATCCCAATACATCATCCAAGTCCCAATGGGCCTAAACCCATTCTTGAATTTACCTTATTGGGCCTTTAAGCCCATTAAGTTCCTTAAGCCCTTTTAAATTCATATAAGCCCTCTTTAATTTAAAACAAAAACAATTGTAAATCAAAATAAAACTTGGACCTTTTGTGAAATTAAAATTAACGAACCTTTTTAATTCAACCCTTACTGGGCCGAATAGGGCTTATTGGGCCGAAACCCAAAACAACCTGTCGCGACCCGTTATTCGCGCCGCTAACTGGGCCGAACACCACCTTGGGCTGTGGACCTCCTGGGCCGTGATCACCCTTGGGCCGTAGGCCTCTCTAGGCCCGTGAACCCCTTTGGGCCGGTTAATTCGAATTCCTTTTATGTATTGAATATATATATATATATATATATATATATATATATATATATAATTAATTCTAGAAATTCCTTTTTAATCCAAAAATTCAAACCAAAAAAACATAAACTTGTTTTTATCGCTTAAATTTTTAGAATGAAATTATCAACATAGAACTCGTTGACAGAATTTCTTAGTTTTGAGGTTCATCCTTTATTCTTAAAACTGAACTAGTTTCAGATTAAAAAACCTTAAACAACCCATATCAACACAACTTGTTAATATATATACATAATATATTCAAACACACATAAAATTAAACCTCTTATAATTTTAATCCTTTTTAACCAGTCAAACCTAACTGGTTCAACTTTTCTGATTAAAATATATTTTAACCAGTCAAACCCAACTGGTTCAACCTTTCTGATTAAAATGTAAAACTATAAAATATACAACTTAAACAATAAACTGGGATTGGCTCAATGCCTATCCCTAATTTTTTGAAATATACATATGAAGCAGATAAACATGAAATTTTTCAAAAATATCATGTTTATTGATTTAATCATTTAACCGGTCAAACCTGACTGGTTTACCTTTTTGATCAAAGGTTTAAATCTACAAATCTTATCTAAAAACAAACTTTTTCAGATAAACTAGGATTCAACATAGACTTGTTCAATCCTCATGATTTTCGAAAAAGCCATATACACAAATAATATCCAAAAAACTGATAATAACAGATATTCCAACACACTGTGATAAACTGAGCCGATGCTCTGATACCACTGTTGGGTTTTACAGGTCATAATTCATCCTTGAGTCATACTGATTCACAACCAAACTTGGTTTGAACCAACTCAGAATCGTGTAACAAAACAGTTATTATTCACATAGGCGAAAACAGAATAATAATCTTAATCCTAAAACCCTAAAGGATTAAAACAGATCTTAGTTTATCAAGTGTGTATATATCTAATATGTACAAAATCAAAAAACATGATCATAGGCATATAGCCTTTTGCGCAGACCTCTTGCAGAGCAAACCAGGATTGAATTAAGCATAAAACTAAGCATGCAATCAATCTTACAACTATAACCTGGAAATCGAAATATGTGTTTGTACACATATACACCCATCGATTTCACCATTCATCACAAGAAACACATTAGATAAGTAATATACCTGAATTGCTCAAGCTTAATCCACCCGTGATGAGGTATAACAAGCACCCGCTAGAAAGGTTTAATCCACACTTCCTTGTTCTTGATTCTTTGCCACTTGAATCACCAAAATATACTTCTCCACCACCCTAGGGTAATAACAAGTGGTTCAAAGCCAAGGGAGTGAATATTTGATCTGAATTCAACAACAAAAAGTCGATTTTTTGAAGATTTTTGAAGAAAAAGGGTATTCTCGGGTTTGAGATCAAAATCAAGATTAAATGGTGTTTTTGAGTGAGAATTGGTAGGATTATGGTCGTAGTAATCATGGAAGTACTCGTTGATAAAAAAGAAGCCCATTCATTCACAAATCAGTGATAAATTTGAAGATTTTTGACTTTTTCGGGTTTTGAAGTTCTTGAAGAAGTTCGATCAAATCTGTTTGTTTGATAGATGTTTATGATAATCGATGATATACAAGTGTAAATCGGGGGTATACGAAGTGATCTGGGCAAGAAATATACAGATTCGGGCAAAATTTCGAAATTTTTGAATCTGAGCGGGATGAACATGAGTGGATCGGAATTTCAGACTTAAATCGATCGGAATTAGCTTGAATCAACCGGAATTCTTACATTCCGAGTGAAATTTGATAGGAATTCACTCATTCCGAGTTAAATTTGATAGGAATATACTCATTCCCAGTAGAATTTGATAAGAATTCACTCTTTCCGAGTAAATTTCGATGGGAATCCTTGTTTTGATCGGAATCATCATTCGATCGGAATCATCATTTGATCGAAACATCATTTTGATCGGAATAGTCAATTTGATAGGAATTCTCATTTGATCGAAATCATTAATTTGATCAGAATTCAAGATCATCCGGAATTACACTCATTTTTCAAGATTTTTGAAATTTCTGATCATTTTCGACCCCAGCCAGGGGCTCTGCCCCTTGGACCCCGCCAGGGGTTGCCACCCCTTGGACCCCGCTATCAGGGGCGCTGCCCCCGAACCCCCATATTCGTTGTTGTGACTGCATTATCTTGTCACCTTGGTTCCTAAGTCATGTGTTTTGATTTTTTGGCTGAGTCAGGAGTTCTTAAAGTTTCAGTTATCATTCTGATGTTTCTAGATTTGGGTCATATTCTGTTTTCCCGTGAACCATGTGTTTAATTGTCTAGTACCCTTATGTCTAGTCATCCGGTGCTTTCCTAACTGATTTTTGGTTCTTCTTTCTTAGTGTCACCAATTTTTGATCTCAAAACCAGATTTTGGCCATCCAATCCTTGTTTCTTTGGATTCTTGGTTATCTTTTTCTCAGTCATTTTTGAAGCCCCAGATCACATTGTTGGTGAAATTATTTGAAGAATTGACCAACATCATATTACTTCAGGTTTTTTAGAAGATTTTGTATTACATGCGCTCTTGCTCACTTCTTATCAATCGTTTGGTGCTCTTGAATAAGGATGAGTCCGACTCACTGATTATTATATCAAAGTCACCTACCCACTTATGAGTACCCAAGTTCATTTGCACCCGTATGTCTTTCAAAATCTTTGTTTGTCTTGCGGTGATCTGGTGAAGGTTGATTACACGGTATTGGGAGACTTACTTGCCAACATTATTCTCCAATATCATATTATATCTAACACAGAGCTATAAATCTTCAAAAGTTCAGATCAAATCATTACCACTCCTCAACGATCAAGAGTGGTTCAAGTATCTATTCAAGTCACGGAATTCTGAAGATTATTTTGACTTGAAGTGTAGGATTTTCCCCACCCCTTGTCCATGTTTGTTACAACTGAATCTAATGGTGATTTCTTTTATGCATGATGCTCATAAAGTATTATAATCATCATGAGGGAGAGATAAAAAGTCAAGAAGTTTTACATTGTTGATTCAGTTGTTGAGGGGGAGTTTGAAGCTTATTGATAAAATCATTGTGTTTACTCATGGGGAAAAGATCATCAGTCTATGTCATGTCTAGGGGGAGTAATGATCTATCATATGAAGACATGGGAACAATCTGAGCTATATTGTAGGAGGAGACAAAAAGAAGATTCTTCCCAACACATCAAAAGTGTTTATGCTTCGGCTGTCAGATGCTCAAGATTAAACATTGTTCCAGACTGATGATTTTGGTGGGACGCTACATCCTAAACTGCTTATTTAATCTAAGAAAAACTTAGGTTACGGGCGTGTACACTCCTATTTCAATACAAAGTGGGAGAATGTAAATTCATATATTGTATAGAAATAGGAGTTTCTATGTAATATACTCATGGAGTATATATAGGGATATGACATATGTAATGTGTAAGGTTTTGCTCATAATGAAATAAAGAACTAGGTGTGTTCAATGGTGTAAATCAACATTCTCTCTAGTTCTACATACAAACCTTCAATCTATCCTACATTATACTTGATCCACTTGTTATTATGGCCTAACAGTTCGGCCATCGATCCAAGAGAGAGAGAGGGAGAGTGTTTTTAATTTTTCATTAACCGTAATTGTTAAGGTTTAACCCCTATTTATAGATAACTCACCTAGTTATCTAATTAGGAAACCATTTAAACCATTTTATTATTAATATAAAATATACTAATATATATATATATATAATCGAAATTTATATATATATATATATATATATATATATATATAATTCTTTAATATATTTTATCCTTATTAATAATAATAACAATTAGTAATAATAACCTTTTAATTAATATCCAAGATATTAATTCAATAATTAACAATATATATTTATTAACTAATAAATATATATATTCTTGTTAATTATATTAACCTGGTTATTATCTCAACTCCCAATGTTGGTTTATGACTACTGTCATAAAACCCGTCTCCGAACCGTGTGAATTTTCCTACTTGAATTACATACCCTCGCAGGTGTGACCCTTGAGTGTTTTATGGCATTGGGCGTATCATTAGTCGATGGTTATGCACACAAATCCTATCAAGTTCTGGGGTTGATGTTATTGTGCAGGAGGTTGCCCTTTTGTAGCCATGGGGTGATAAGGGGGGCATCTCAATCCCTGTTGATTTGCTAGGCCATCTAGTGTAGCTAATGCAAATCCTTCTTATAAGCCTCAGAGTTTTGTGGTTATCTGGTATCTTGTTTTGCTAATATTGGGTGGGGGAGGGCTGGAGTGGAAATATCTTGGGTAGTGGCTGGTGTGGTAGGGGGCTTGTATACGAATTGGTGTCATAAAGGGGGAGGTTGGTGCGCATATGGTGATTTGGAGGTTCGGAGGATGGTTGTGTCGCTCGGGTGTCCTTCCCTATTTTAACCTTTTGAGCCACAGTATATGATGACCTGTGTTTTTAGATAGTGTTGCCCTGTTGAGCCCCAGAGATACTTCGTCAGATGTTGCTTATTCCCCCGTTTTATGAGAGTTTTAATAAGCAACTATGACAGCATTGTGTCGGATATGATGAATGATCATGGATTGTGTATAGTCCGCTTATTCGCCTTTATGCTGCTAGGATGATGCTGCGAAGCTGCCGTGTCTCAATGTGTGCCATTATGGTCACGCTCTTGTTCCTGCCTATGGAGTATAGATGATGCTTCTGGTTCTGTGTAATACTTTGTGCTGATGGGCATTACTGCTGATGCCCACCTTGACTCTGTCCCTGGTATAGTTATCTTATGGATGCAGATGCTAGTCATTGATGGTTGCTGTAGTATATTGGGATGATGCCGAGCGGGTGGTTCTCAATTTTGACGTTTGTCCAGTTGATGTGTGATTTTTGATGTTGCTTGGGTCGCTGTATGTCAATTAATGTGTAACTGAGTTTGTATGTCGAGGAGAACTGATCTGTGTGTGTGATTTGTGTAGTGAGTATGAAGAGATCAGTGTGTATTCAAACAACTATGTGATGAATGAACTGATTATTTTGGCTGTTAAAAAAAAGATCTAGTTTTAAATGGTTGGTCTTTTACGTATCAGTCTCAAATTTCCTCCGGCTATAAATAGTTATAAAAATACACCACTTTTATTTGAACAGTTTGAGAATACATTTTGTATACAGTTACATATATTAAAAATTCTGAGCTTGACGGAAGTGGTTCTAGATTGTAGGAATTGGTTGAAAATACCAGTTATTATTAACGTAAGTATAATATTTTAGTTTTTTGTATGTTGCTATTTAACTTTAGCTTTGTTATAACTTACAAATATTCCTTTTGGGATATTCTCTAACATGATTTTACCACATGTCCACCTTACCATCGTCATTTTGTCACTTTCGTTTACTTCTCTTACGCCTTCTTTGTTAGACGTCACTTTGTCCCGTATACATAGTTATAAGAAATTATTTCAGCTGATTTATAATTATCATGTTCATATTTAGGGTTTAGGGTTTAAGGTTTTTTTGTTTATGTTCATATTTATTGTCACCCCGTATGACATAACAGGTAATACACCAGTTTTAAGTCTATGCATTTTTTGTAGCAATTTGCAAAATGTACATCTCCATTAGGATCACAGTTTCCATTCGATTTATGCATCATATTGTTTGGCTATGGTAACGTTCATTACATATGCATATATACATAAATACATTATGGGTTAAGATTCTTTCATGTTTGTGTCAAACATGACTTGATAATTTGTCATTCTCTCACAAATATGAGAGTCGGTCTCTTATTTTAATAAAGAATGAGTCCTCTTTGTAGGGTCCACTCAGGCCCGGCCCAAGCCATGTGCAGGCTGGGCTTGGGCCCAGGGCAGCAAAATTAAAGGGGCATCATCTTATATGGGCTATGTATGTTAGAGTAGGTTCATTTGGCAGCCCAGTAATCCATTTCTCCATATACTCGGTCCATTAGGCGCTATTAACGGCGACTGTAACAGAGGGCAGACTGGCAGAGGCAGCCCGCGATCGAATCGAGAGGGGCAGCGATTACGAGGCGTTTGTTCAAATGTCGAGGTGACGGGGGAGGGCAACGAGGCGTCAAGGCGATTGCACAGCAGGCAGCAGAGATCCTGAGTTCGTTTGGAGTTCTCAATGCATTCACCATTCACGATTAAGGTTAGGTTTTGCTATTGCGATGCATTAACTGTCATCAGTTGATTCAGTTCATCACGATTACAGTTTACACAATTACACTGTGTGTCTAACCCATCTAAATCCGAGACTCCATTCACGATTACACAATCATTTGCTTATCTGTCATAATCGAGAATCAGAATTCAGAAATTGCAACGTACTTGTGTTTCTGTTTGCTGTTTTGGTGTTCAGACTTCTAACCGATTCCCCATTTTCAAGTTTCAAACTTCTCAGTTTCCACTTCCAACTATTTTCAAGTGAAGCAGACAACCCATTTTCGAGATCTGATTTCACTATGATCGATCGAAAAAGGTATTTTAATGAGTTCTTACATTTTTCTTATCATCTTATTTGAAATTCTTGATTGCAATTTGTGTTTATTCAGTTATTCTCGTTACAATCTCTTGATTGTTGCATGTTTTCATCAATTCTAATTTTAGCTTTAGAGTTCTATAAATCTGATTGTAGGTCAGTCGTTTAGAGTCTTATAAATCTGTTCCCATTTTCATCTATTCTTACTTTGTAGTCTAAAAAGTTGCGCAAAGTCTTGATTAAATGCATAGTAGGAGTAGGTGGAGATTTGGGTGTTTGCAACAATTTGGTGTATCACATATACATTTGTTTTAGTATGACAGTACTATAGATCATCTGCTTTCTATAAGCTTATGTTTCTGATGGTAAAGATTGCTGTAAGATTGTTGTACTCATGCAATTGTTAATGTGGATCCAAGTAATGGTAAATGTTTCTAATGTATCCTTGAAGCAAAGTTGTGAAGTCCAAGTAATTAATTAGATGTGTGTGTGTGTGTGTGTGTGTGTGTGTGATGGTAAATGCTTCTACAAGTGGTTTAACTGATTATATTCATTGTCTTTGATTTGCTATAGTTTAAAGCTATTGAAGGTGATATATAGGCTGCATGTCATAATTATGTGGTGGGAACCATTTGTTCATGTTCCACTAACCAGAGTGAGAGGTTCTTGTACAAAAATTCATTGAGTGTTATAGTAATACTTTATGATATTTTGTTTGAGAGTGTTTTGATTGTTAAGATTAGTTTATAATCGTAGTATTAAATGAATCTAGTATGTTTTGAGTCTGTAGCTTCAACCATTTATATGAAATCCTCATGTTTTGACCGTTTAATAAAAATACAATCCCGTACATTTGTTTGAGTTGTTCTTTTTGTATTTATTTTGTGATGTCGTGTATGTGGAGGTATTGGTTTTAAATTAATTAAAAAGAGCTTATGCTGATAAGATGATGTTAATAATTGTAACATGAACCATGTATTTGATGTGATCTAGTTGCATAGTAGTAAGAAATTTTAATTTTTGACCAATCATCTAAATGTTGTATTGATGACAATAACACTTCTTCAGTTATGGATGATGCGTGTAACTACTTAGTTTTCTAATAATTATGTTTTAATTGACATGTACATTTGATCGATTGAATAGTAGACATGCCTTAGAAGTTCAATCGTTAGAAGAAATTTTACTATTTTGATCAGGTTTGAACTTTTTAAGTAAAAAATATGTATCACTTTTTCGTTTTACATGTTTATGTTAATTTTTTTTTCATGTCGTAAAGTTTACACGTAGGGGGCATATTTAGTCTATTTCGCCCGGGGCATCCAAAACTATTGGACCGGCCCTGGGTCCACTCTCATGTTTATGAAAGAACATGATAGATCATATTTGACCAAACATAAGAGGATTTTAACTCATACATTATACACATGTATAGAAAGAGAAGTACATGATATGCAGATTGTAAGTAGAGTAAACGGCATTTGCTTTCTATGACTTTAGTTCCCCCTTTTCTTTTGTACTTAGTCTCTACTTGAAAAAAAAAAATACAAATTGTTTTTATTCCTGGATTTTTAATTAAAATTATGTTATTGAATGTTATATTATCATCGTTAGCAAATTATTTAATGGTGTTAAATGATTGCTTAATTAGTAATTTAGTATTAATTAAATGTGTTCGAGCACATGAACATAGAAATCCAAACATATAAACATATATAGAAATACAACCACCACCATCACTAATTTAAATTTGTTCATCAACATCTACAAACATTCAAATATGCGTATCAGCCGAATAAAAAACTTGAAAAATTATATTTATCAACTTTTTGTTTTTACTTCATCCTCCTACCTATTTAATATTTGACATGTGTAATGTATGTATTTTTTTTCTCTTATCATCCCTTAATTTTAGCACATATGTTGATCAAATAGATAGTAAGAAAAGTTAACAAATTAAGTCAACTTCACCATTCCTGACAAACTAAAACCCAAATAAAACATTGGTTCTAAAAAAATCCCAAACAAACCCAAATCAATTTGTATGAAAAATAAACCCTAACTTAAAATTTAAAAAAATCCCACATAAACCCAAATCATAAAGTTAAAAAGATATTTGACACCACCAAATTATTTTGGGGAAATCTGATTTCCTGGATTTTCAAAACATTTTTCCAACGAAACCTAAATTAAAAATAGAGGCAAAATTCCAAAGGATTAAGGAAACTTTCCAAAAAAATCCAAAACAATTTTCAGGATCTTTGATATAAACCCATAAAACCTAGAATCAATTTTTACACAAGCTTTTAGTGGTTTTTGTGGCGACCGGAGTTTTAGTGACGACATGTAGTCCGCCCTACTACTATACATGTCGTCACTGAAGCCTAGTTTTCTTGTAGTGTGTACTAGAGATCAAATTAGTCATAAACTAAGACCAGATGTCACTAAACAAGTAAATGAAGAACCATATGTACCAATAAAGGGATGCACATTTTATATTATTAGAGCTGGTTCCTTTAGAACATAAAGAAAATAATCGCCTAAGATAAAAAGATTTTAGTTATGCTTAGATGCGATCATAAGTATGTAACTTTAATAAAATGATAGATATTACATGAATGTTTAAATAAGAAAAATTATAAATTTTGTAAACGAAAATGAGCTTGGGTGTATGGTCGATAGGGTGCGATAGAAACATTAAACAATTAAGATAACAAATACCCATGCGATATATATACTAAAATTTTAATAATGTAATTTAACAATTTTAAATAATTAAAATTGTATTTATCTATTTAATTACCTTTGTATGATTCTTTCAATTTATAACTTAATCAATCATTTGTATGGAAGCAATTTTAGAACAAATATTCGATCCATTAGAGACTATACAGAGAAAATGATACTGACTTATATTTTGGAAGATGTTATTTGTGGAACTTATATAAATCTTTGTATAGCAAATAAATTCAAAATAACAGTTTTAGCATTAATAGATAGTGGTGCTGACATAAATTGCATCCAAGAAGGGATCATTCCAACAAAGTATTATGAAAAAACCACTAATCGAGCTGCAACCGCTAACGGATCCTCTCTAAATATTAAATACAAAGTAACAAATGTTCATATATGTAATAATGATTATTGTTATAAAACTTCTCTTGTTCTTTCAAAAACTTTAACCTCTACTTTAATATTAGGAACACCATTTCTTAATCAACTTTATCCTATTACTATTGATGAAACTGGAATTAGTACTAAAGTTTTAGACAAAGAAATAGTTTTCAAAATTACTAAGCCAATTGTTTTTACAGAACTTAATAACCTAAATAATAAAGTTAATCAAGCAAAATATTTAATAAATGAAATTAATATTTTAAAGATTCCTAACCAGATACAAGAAAAAATAACTCAAAATAAAATTAAACAAATTAGAGAAAAATTTGAGAAAAATGTCTATTCTAATATTCCAAATGCCTTCTGGAATAGAAAACAACATATTGTCAGGTTACCTTATATAAAGAATTTTAATGAAAAAGATATACCCTCAAAATCAAGAGCTATTCATATGTCTTTCGAATTGCAAGAACATTGCAAAAAAGAAATTCAAGAATTACTAAGTAAAAACTTAATAAGACCATTTAAATCTCCTTGGTCTTGTTCAGCCTTCTATGTTATGAATGCCGCTGAACTTGAAAGAGGATCTCCAAGGTTAGTAATTAATTACAAACCTTTAAAGAAAGTTTTAGAATGGATAAGATATCCAATTCCTAATAAAAGAGATTTATTAAAAAGATTACATGATTCAAATATCTTTTCAGAATTTGATATGAAATTTGGATTTTGGCAAATACAGATTCATGAACAAGATAAATTCAAAACTGGTTTTAATGTTCCTTTTGACGATGTTCTAATTTTCTCAAAATCTATTGATCAACATTTTAAACATTTAAATATATTTTATGATTTAATTCATAAAAATGGATTAGTTATATCTACTCAAAAAATAAGTCTGTTTCAAATACAAATTAGATTTTTAGGTCATGAGATTATTAATGGAACTATTAGACCCATTCAAAGAAGCTTAGAGTTTGCTAATAAATTCACAGATAAAATCAAAGATAAAACTCAACTACAAAGATTACATGATTCAAAATCTATTGATCAACATTTTAAACATTTAAATATATTTTATGATTTAATTCATAAAAATGGATTAGTTGTATCTACTCCAAAAATAAGTCTGTTTCAAACACAAATTAGATTTTTAAGTCATGAGATTATTAATGGTACTATTAGACCCATTCAAAGAAGCTTAGAGTTTGCTAATAATTTCACAGATAAAATCAAAGATAAAACTCAACTACAAAAATTTTTGGGATGTTTAAATTATGTTCATGAGTTCTTTCAAAATATAGGAACAATATGCAAACCACTATATAAAAGACTCAAAAAGAATCGTGGCCTTGGACTCAAGAACATACAAATGTTGTCAAACAAATTAAACAAAAAATTAAATATTTACCATGTCTAAATATTCCTCAACCCAATGCTAAAATAATAGTTGAAACAGATGCTAGTGATCTAGGGTTTGACGGAATACTTAAACAAAAAATTAATGATCAAGCTAAAGAAGAATTAGTAAGATACTTTTCAGGTGCTTGGAATGATACTCAAAAAAATTATTCAACTGTTAAAAAAGAAGTTTTAAGTATTGTTTTATGTATTAATAAATTCGAAGACGATTTATATATGAAACCATTTTTATTAAGAATTGATTGTCAATTTGCAAAACCAATTTTAGAAAATGATATTAAAAATGTTATTTCAAAACAAATTTTTGCAAGATGGCAAGCCTTGCTCAGCAACTTTGATTTTCAAATTGAATTTATCAAGGGAAAAACAACTTTTTACCAGATTTCTTATCAAGAGAATTTCTACAGGGCAAATGACGTCTCAAAATTCTATTCAAAATTCTACTCATGATCAAAAGAAAAAAAATGGTTGTTTCCCCATTTAAAAGCCAAACACCTCCACCTCTTCCTATTCAAAACAGATTTTCCCCGATCACTCCTCAAAAAGGGTCATCCTATTCATCTTTAGTCAAGTCACCTATTACTATCCCAGGATCATCCAGTTCCTTATTTACAAAACCAACTACTACTATATCTCCTTTCCAACAAAAAGCAAACCCTTCTCCTTCATCATCAAAAACCAGTTCATATATTACAAATCCAAACTCTCAAACAGTTAAAATTCTTGAAGACTATGAGCTACAACTACACGCCAGAAATTTTCAAACTTTAACAGACTTCCTTTTCCCAAAGGATTCTTCAATCATAGGAGATATTCGCAAAACACGAGAATATTATCAAGTCATTCTAATAGATACCGGATCTATTGGAGTTAGTCATACCAACAAACCCAAATCTGATCTGATAGAGTACAGCAAAGCCCATATATTTCATATTATGACTATTCAAGAATGGAGGACTCGACCATACACCAACAAAACCTTATCAAATTTCCCTCAATACCCCTCATACAACTATTATGATTATCAAGACGTCTGGTTTAACTTCCTTTATTTAAGAAGTTTTCGTCACTCATGGTTCATCTTTTTTTATAAGAATTTTAATCCTTCTTATCCAAGATGGTTTGCTCGATGGTTTAAATATCTTGGAAACATTTCTGACACTTTTCCTGCTCGTGTTAAAGAAGGCTTTCTTAAGTTTAAAGAAATATTTATTCAAGATATTCCTGACTTTGAATATATACTCCAATTTTCTATTCTATTTAAAAATTCCATGGATTATGTCCTGGACTTTCACAGTTGTCCTTAGCAATGGATCATCTCCTCCATTACTTTAGAGAACTATTCAAGTCAAATGGTGGGATAAGCTTCCCGCAGATCAAATAGAAAATATGACAGTTCAAGGAGTTTCAAAATATTATCAAATGAACTTTGGAGTTACAGCTGCTTCAATAGCACCACCTCCAAGTCCTCTTGAAGAAAATGAAGAAGATCAAATAAAGCAGTTTATGGCTGCCAACTCAAAAGAAGAAATCAGAAGACTTATTCAAGAAATCAAACAAGGATCTCCTACAACTTCTAAACAAGATATTACTCAAGATGCTCAAGACTCTTATGAAGAATTTAGTCCATTTGATTAATATTGAATAATTAGCATTAAAATTATCAGATAATACAATGTAAAGTGTTGGGTGAGTTTGGTGATTTGTCTTTGTAGACAAATTCATTTGTTTATTCAAATCAAATTATTCAAACGTATGAAATACACTCTTTGGCATTTCAGAAGAACGTATTATTCAAAACAAAAGATTATCAAAATTGACAGGTACATAAAGACGGATCTAAAAGATGTCATGACAAAAGCATATTCAATTATCAAGAGAAGACAAAAGATTTTTTCAAAAAGCATCTCCTATCAATTATCAATAGAAGACAAACGACTTTTTAAAAAGCAAGATTCTAAAGAAAAAACAACGGTGTGCAATTATCAAGATTTCAAAAGCAAATTAAAGAAGATTTGAAATCCGCAACCGGCTATACTCGGTTACTAAGTCATCAAATATGCCTATAAAAGAAGACTCAAGACTTAGTGATAATCATCTCTTAGTTTTTACCAAAATGTTATGCAACCTTCTAAGAAACCCTCTCTTAGATTCTCAACCTCCCAATGCTCAAAATCTTTAGATTTTCATATATTCATATCTCCCGATGTATGTCAAGATTGTCGTGAAGACAAGTGTAATCAAGATTGTTTAATCAAAGAATGTACTTTTTCATAAATTATTGCTTGCCTTGTTTATATCATATTTTGACAAAAAACCTTGTATCAATAATGATACAAGAACTTTGTATTGTTTTATTTTAATTTACTCAACATTGATCCTTTAATCACATTTGGTATCAGAGCCATGTGCTCTTAGTTGTTCTTCATCAATCAATTTATCCTAATTATATTATTAGAAGATTTATGACGTCTGACATCTGTCTTAGTAAACAAATAATTTTACTAGTAGAAATGATTTTAAAGAATATTAAATCTATTAATGATTTGAAAATAATAACGTTAGAAGATCTATTATTGTCAGTGTTAGTCATTATTGTTGGTTGGATTAGCGTAAGAGGCGCAGCAAGGTCTGTAAGACGCCCAGCCGGACCACAACAATAAAACACTATATATATATATATATATATATAGAGAGAGAGAGAGAGAGAGAAAGGATCTATTACGAACGCATATGTATTTGCGAACGGGATGTTTGGACTTTGGATAGTGATTTAGGTGGCGGAGAATTCTTCGATGAAATATTATGCATATATGGCGGTGGAGAAAAAATATCAATATTTCTATATTAATCATTCATTGCAATTAAATATAACTATGGCGGTGGAGTTATTTTTTGTGGTATTTATTTTTTTATGTATTTAGAAACTAATAATTAGTTTAAAATTCTATTAGAATAAAATTAATTAAAAGATGAAGATAAGATGCAACGTTTTTTTAGATAAGATGTAGTGGTTTTTTATATGAAAAACAATTAATTTTAACCAATATGCAATACTTGTTAGACAACTTTTTTTTTATGAGATGCGGTGATTTTAAGCTGGATGCATTGATTTTGTAGACAAGATATAGTATTTGCAACATTCGTATTTTAAGTCTGTTTGTAGCGTAATCTCAACCTAGGGTAAAGATCCCTTAAAACACTGCATCTTGTTTGTAGCGTAACCTCGTCCTAAAAGCATACAGTCATCTTAAACTAGTGCATCTTGTTTAAAGGATTTAATAGTTTTTCATTAAAAAAATTACTACATCTCATATTAAAACACTGCATCTATTTTTTACTAGTTCTGTTATATCCAGATGCACCATCTTTAATAAAACTATAGTTATATTGTAGAACAATTATAGTATATACTAGTTTAGATGTAGTCATGTAGAAAAACAGATATAATAAATTCATTCACTTAGACCACTAATAATAAAACACAAATATAATAAAAATATGTGTCACATGTTACATTGATTTGAGAATTTAAAAACTAATTTGGTAAAAGAATAAAAGCAACCGAGAATTCCACCAGCGCCTCCGCAAATCAATTCCAAGCCAAAAGTGGAATCACCGTCCACCGTATAAACAAATAAATCACCGCCACTATGCGTTCGTAGCGTTCGCAACGTCAACCGTTCGCATCTAATCTTTACCCATTAACAAGCAAAGATTAGATGCAATGTTTTTAGATAATATGCAACATTTGTAGAGTAGAAGTAGTGTCTTTCTAAATGAGAAACACCATATCTTGTCTATAAAATCAATGCATCCAATGTAAAAACACTGTATTTTGTTTAAAAATCTTAGAGTTTGTTTATAAGTACTGCATCTTGGTTAAAGAAATCAATGAATCTCATTTAAATATCATTGCATCTTGTTTTAAAACACAGCATACGGTTTAAAATTACTATATTTAAAGCCTAACACATTTTACTATATCTTAAGAAATAAATCTATAGCAACTAAAGGATATAAATTAAAGTTTGTTGATATATGGATGATATAATTCAAGAAAGAAAATTTTAAGATATTAATGAAAGTTTTCTAAAACCTAACACATTTGATGATGGAAGATAAATTTTAAAAGATAAATTCAATCAAATATATATAAATAATATAAAGTTTGATGATAGGAAGAAATAAATTTAGGAGCCGCAATTTTTGACTTTTATCTCAATTCACAACCAAACTTTAAAGTCCTCTTGTCCAAACGAAAACTTCGAAGGTAAAAATCAAGTGTTCGCACGTTCGCATTTAAATTGGCGTTCGCAAGGGATCCTCTCCACACACACACACACACACACACACACACATATATATATATATATATATAAGAGATCCGGTAAAAAAATATTATGATACTTAATGTAAGGAGAAATCTGGACTACAGGATCTTTTAATTAGTCAAACAAAAATAGTCACTTTTTCAACCGAATTTTCGGAATTAAAAAATACAAAAGGTTAATATGGTAAATTCAATCACCAAAAAAAGGGAAGAGAAAAAACGTGGGTTTGTTACATCTCAGCAACCATGAACATCTCACAGATATACAAATTACAAACATTACAACCATTTGATTCACAAAATACATCTGATGCATAAAGTACAAAATTTTGATGCATATAAACTGAAAAAAATGGATTCACAGATACATTTGATGCATAATGTACAACATTTTGATGAACGAAAAAAATAATCATACTTGTGCATCCGGCGGCAGTGGTGGTCGGCGGCGACGGTGGTCGACGGTGACGGTGGTCCAGGCGACAGTGCATCTAGAAGGATTTTGTGCTTCCACCGCGATGGCAGATCTGAAGCCGACGACTGGGAACGACGGCGGCAGGACAAGATAGCGATGCACAGGACCAAAATAGTGATGCGCAAGACCAAATAGTCTTTGCTGGTGAAGGATACGACGAAGGCGGCGGCGGCGGTCTTCGAGAAAACTATAGGTTACAGAGAAGCAAACCAATTGTCACAGACGGTGGGTTTGGTGAGGCGGTTGTGGTCAGCAACGTCGCATAGACGGCGGTTTCGAACATTAATCGTAACCCTAGGCGTAAACCCAGACACTTTTGCTTCTTGCATCACCGGATGTGAATCACTGTAAGGATGGCGACGGGAGCAGTGACGAGGTGACGACGGCGGTGTCAGTTCTTTCGTTGGCGGCGGAGGAGTGGGTTATGCCATCTTCAGGCGACGGAGGGGGGAGGGAATGAAAATAAGGTTTTCAGATGTTGTAAAGAAGGAGACGTGGGAGGGGAGAAACAAACATGGGTTAGGGTTAGAGGAAAGAGAAACTTTTTTTTTCTTTCAAACTTCCTGTTTTACCCTTGAGCCTTTTATGCCACTTGTCATTCCCATATTACTCCTTACATTTAGTACCTTAAGATTTTTTTTACTTGAACTCATATCTCTCTCTCTCTCTCTCTCTCTATATATATATATATATATATATATATATATATATATATATATATATATAGGCAAAAGTTCAAACGAGAACTGTTTTTCGTACGAGAACTGCAAGAACCAATCCGAGTCATCAAATTATCTCTCCTTTAATGCCATTGCCCACCCATGAATTCCTCACATGCACCCTGCCACACTTGATCCCCTCCACGCTCTCCATCCATGAACTTCCCATATCCAAGGAACGGCTGAGATTGGTTCTCGCAGTTCTCGTTTGAACCCTCCCCTATATATATATATATATATATATATATATATATATATATATATATATATATGTTCAATATAGTCCATACTTAATTCATAATCATGAGGGACTAATCTTAGCCTTTGGATCAGCTTCATCAATGGTCCAAATTGAATTTTAAAATTTTGGGTGGAGTGGCATTTTCATAATTAACATATGATAAATTTACAATCACATGTGATTGTATATTGAATCACATGTGATTGAATATTAAAATTTCAGGACTACGTTTTTTTATGGACTGTATTGAACACAACTCTCTATATATATATATATATATATATGTGTGTGTGTGTGTGTGTATATATATATATATATATATATATATATATATATATATATATATATATATATATATATATAGGGGAGAGTTCATTCGAGAACCGTTGTTAGCGCGAGAACCGCGAGAACCAATCTCAGCTGTTCCTTGGATATGGGAAGATCATGGGTGGGAGTGGCAGGGTGCATGTGAGCAATTCATGGGTGGGCAATGACATTGAAGTAGGGGAAAATGAACGGCTTAGATTGGTTATCGCGGTTCTCGCGCTAACAACGCTATATATATATATATATATATATATATATATATATATATATATAGAACTAGCCTTAAACATAGAACCTAAAAAACCAATCTGGATTATTGCATCATCAAAATCAATGGATGAGATTTAAAATGGTATAATTGTTATTAACTTGTATTAATTAACATGTAAAAGAGCAAACATGGAAAATCCTCCCCCCAACAAACCCACTTTTTTAAAAAAAATTCCCTAAAACTTTAAATTGTCATAATTTTTTAAGTTTTGTGAATTTAAACAAAAAAATTATACCAATCTTTTTGTTTTTTTAATCTTCTTTCAATCAATACCACTCTTCCCATATTTTTCTAATTATTTTTTGAAAATGCAAATTTTGTTTTGCATTTTGGGCTGCATTTTCATTGAATCATTTTGGGTTTGCATTTTGCATTTTCATAATTTGCATTTTCGGAAGCATCTCCATGCCTGCATGTTCATATTTTGCATTTTTTTTCCATTTTTTGCATTTGCATTTTGCATTTTAGAATGAAACCAGCTCAAAATGCAAACTTTGCATTTTCAAAAAATAAAAGTTTCAGAAATATATCAAGTCTGGTCTTGTTTGAAAGAGAACGAAAACTGAATCTAACGATATACTTTTTTTTGCTAAAATTCTTAAAAACCGAATAAGTTATGATCAATTAAAGATTGAGGGTTTTTTTTATTTCAAACAAGTTGGTGGAAGGGTGGGTATCAGCGTTGCGTGAGTTTTTTTTTAATTTTCCAATTTAACCCCCAATCAACATGTCACGTGTAATTATCTGGAGTGGTTCTTTAGGTTCTATGTTTAAAGGATGTTCTATATAGAACATTACCATATATATATATATATATATATATATATATATATATATATATATATATATATGATAGGATTAGGATCAAATAAGATGTGAAAAATTGTATATTTTTCATCAGGATTAGGAAAGAACTCTTTTGTGTATGTAGAACTTAATTAAGGTATATTTTTAAGCTCTTAGATCTTGAAATCGATGGTTGTTATTAATTCTTTATTTTTTCTTTTTTCAAAAAGCGATCATTAACATACAGTATTGACAAGGGAAGAATTAGAACAACATTATATATCATCTCTTCTTATTTATTCTTTCTTATCTTTCCACGTTACAACTTTTAGAGAAATAATGTAATTAGGGTTTTAGCATAGTTGGGCTTGGCCCGTTAGGGTTTTATATTACGGTTATTACCCTATCTTTGTACTCTATAAAGAGTCTTCTATGTAATACAATATACTTACGAGGTTTTCATTATTCAACAACATCAATACCAAATTTCACATCTTTACTCTATCTCTCTCGTCATGATATCCAAGATTGTCGCCTCTCCGGTGGTTTTTGCGGCAAAGATCTCTTTTCAAATCAGGCCGGCATCAACCACCACGTTAAGTGGATAAGCACCGCCTTGAAACTGAAAAAGCCACATCTCTGTTTGTATCCTCCGCTTCCTAGTCGATTATTATTGTGGAGCGACACAGTCACACATAGTAGCGTTGTTGTCTTCTTTTTCTAACCCCTCGCCAACCATCAATCTTTTTCTTCATTACCTTCAATTTTCCTATATAAGATCTATAAATTGTGTATCTAAAAAGAAATCGTTGGGATGAAGATAGAATTTGATCTTACAAACGCTCTCGTTTGTTTGGATCTAAAAAAAATTATAGTGTTGAAGAATGTGATGTCTGATTTAAAAGATTGGGACACGTGAATGCAGATTTGCAATCACCAGATGCATTTTTAATAGGGTTGCATTTTCATCTGAATTACATTTTCATTTATTATAATAAGATTTATGTATGTATTTTACTTTTGCATTTTCACCGTTGAATATTGTTTTATTGTATTAGTGGTGCATATTTGTTATAGTTCATATTTTGCATTATGATTAGTTTGAATATTGGTCTACTTCTTCTACATTTGTGTTAATTTCTGAGTTTTATGCACCTGCATTTTCGTAGAACCAGTAGAATCAAATAGAATTACTAATATACCCTTAGTATCAAACTAAAGGGAAACAATTAATAAAATAACTATTTGGTGGAGTTATATAACCATTTTAATAACTAAACATTCCAAAAAAAAAAAAAAAAAAAAATATCTAATCAATACAAAATAATATAATAATTATAAAATCAATAATTAAATCTTTATATTAAATATTCTATCATATAATAAATATTTTAAGAT
Organism: Pulicaria dysenterica; assembly: GCA_947179395.2. Classification (NCBI taxonomy): domain Eukaryota; kingdom Viridiplantae; phylum Streptophyta; class Magnoliopsida; order Asterales; family Asteraceae; genus Pulicaria; species Pulicaria dysenterica. The sequence continues at coordinate 17,171,817 of OX359293.1, read as the reverse complement.
AAAGTATTAAATCTAAATAACATGTAACCTACATTTATAAATTTACTTTATTTTTTAATGCATAAGATTATTAAAATAGCAAAGAGTTATAATGTCAACACTATTAACTAATATATGATAATTACAATTTTGCCATATTTAGTGACGACATTTTAGAAAAGAGATCTTTGCCAATAATGAAAACCCCGTAAGTATATTGTATTACATTGAAGACTCTTTATAGAATACAAAGATAGGGTAGAAACCGTAATATAAAACCCTAACGGGCCAAGCCCAACTATACTAAAACCCTAATTACATTATTTCTCTAAAAGTTGTAACGTGGAAAGATAAGAAAGAATAAATTAGGAGAGATGATATATTATGTTGTTCTAATTCCTCCCTTGTCAATATTGTATGTTAATGATCGTTTTTTGAAAAAGAAAAAATAAAGAATTACTCTATATATCAATTGACAAAAGAGGAGAGCAAGTTATCATGAGATTTTTAAGGGCAATTTAGTAATTTTGTTAAAAAATATGAGAAATTGATAAGAGATGAGAAATTAATTACTCATGAGATTTTACCTTACGTCATCATATTTTAGTGGAGACATTATTTTTACATAAATATGGCATACATCTTTAATCTTTAATATATATTAAAAGAAAAGGGTTTCTCTCTCTTCCAAAAAAATATCCACCAATCAGAAACTCTTGATTTTAAAAAAAAAATTAAAAAAATCGAGATGATGATATCAAAAATGCCAAAAATCCTTAAATCTTGGAAGGGGGGCATTGTGAAAATTCTAAGGGGGTTTTATAAAATATGTTAAGGGTTTTATGAAAATGTGAGGGGTTTTATAAAAATTATATATTAATATAATTAATTATAGGTTGTTTATAAAATATGTTTAATAAATTATTATATAATTTGTTTAGAAAAATAATAATTATATATTTGCGACCGTCTCATTTTTATCTACGTTTTGTTATAAATTTTATTGTAATATGACACTTTTTTTAAAGTAGTATATTTTTAATTGTTTATTATCCATTAATAGTAGTGGGTAGGTTATTCCTAAAACAATTTATATTTTTTTATATTTATTCTATCTACGTATAATAGTCGATATAATAACTGATTCCTCGGTCTTTCAATAAAAAGTAATAAATTTTTTTAAGTTTTTTTTTATTTATGATAAATTTATATAAAAATAGATAACATTTAAAACAAACAAAGGTGCATCAATCAATATAAAAAATTAAAGAATCATATATATATAATCAACTATTAAAAATAAAACTATTAAAAAAAGGGTTACTTACATCATCAACTCCTTCCCTAAAAAATTTCCACCAATCATAGCCCTTGATTAAAAAAAATTAAAGAAAATAAAAAATGTATTAGTTATTACGTCACATTCCATCAAATCTCTTAAGGGAAATTTTATATAACAAACTTCATGTGTTTGTTAATCTTGGATAAGATAACAATATATATTTGAATTAATCGTGGATAACATAATAATATATATATTTAAATTTGAATTGAATACATATTTCTAATTGACGTGTATTTAATTGGTTTAAAATTACTCCACTTTGTTAGGTAAGGAAGTTACTTTTAGAATTAGATTTAAAAAATTTTAAAATGTGATTTAAATGGAATAATAATTGATAGATTAAGTTTGAAAATATAAACAAAAAGGAAAAGGAAGTAGACGATGAGATATACATGGATAATATAACAACCATTTGAATATGAATTTAATTGAAAATTCTGTGATTGAATTACCTAAAAGCTAGATTAAGAAACGAAAATTATATATGAGTTTGAAGATTCATAATTTGTTCCTTTTTATCTCTAATTTCCTACTCTGCCTTAGTAAAATTCGTTGATTTTGTGTGCAATTCATTTAGTAAACGCGAGGTAGTGAGTTCACAAATCAACTGTAAAAGATATATTCGATATCTTATGATATCAAAAAAGGAAAAAACAACATTCAGTAGATTAAAAAAAATCGTGAATTGGGCAACAATTATAAAAGTATAAAAAATACCCAAGTTAGATATGTCATTAGCCCATTTCAAATTAAATAGCTTAGTTTGTGTGTGCGTTAAATTACTAATAAAACCATGAATGTTGTTTATAAAGAGTATCTACAGAAAGTATTATGATAATCTTATGTATATCAAACTTTTGTAATGTTTATCATTTCTTACGAGATTTTATATTCATATATATGTTTTCTAATTTTTTAACGTGTTAATATTTTTAAAACTATATAAATTTAAAATTGTCTTATATCATCCCCGTGTTGATACACGGGTCGCTTATAAACAACATCAACAATAATATTATAGTTATGGTTTTACAATATCGGGATAAAGCTCCATCACGAGAAACACATTAATATTATACTAAAACTTTTAGACGTGTAATGTAACTTTATATTTCTTAAAAAGAGTATTTATAAGAAGTACTAAAAAGACACGTTTTCACTCATGGACAGTTATATGTGACAGTTTCTTGAGTGAAGAGTAAAGAGAGGTTAAAGGTTTTAATTTGCGATAATTAAGAAAACCCTACTAATAAAACTATGAATGTTGTTTATACAGAGGTTTTAAAGAAAATCTGATGATAATCTTATGTATGAATTTCAAAATTCTGTAATGATTATTCATTTCTTACGAGATTTTATATTCATATCTATGTTTTGTAATTATTTTTACTATATGTCTTAATACTCTTTAAAACTATATAATTTTAAATTGACTTATATCAGCCCGTGTTGATACACGGGTCGTTTAGCTAGTTTTTATTAATTTCTTTTTAGTTTTTGTTCTTTTCTTATGCTTTTAATAAGTTATGTCTAATATATAATGTTCTACATATATATATATATATAGAAATAGGTTATTATGAGAATGTATATTTAGGTGATAATGAGAGAATAAATCTTAAATATCAATTAGATGTTGATCTATTAGATTTAACAGTGGTAACCACCCGTTGCAATTAATGACCGTCGCAATTCATAGTTGGGTAATGAATCAAATAATGAGGCAATTGTAAACCATCCGATCAAATTAAATGTTTTGGAGTAAAGTTTTATTCTCTTCCCAAGAAAACGTAAAAAAGAATGATTGTTAATGACCTTTGATACGTCTACTTTCTACCGCAAATCTAGCTAGGTTCGATACAAACTCACTTTATAGATTGTCATATGTTATAATGTTAATCTTACCGTTTTCTCTCTCTATAATAAAAATATTTATTATGTTTGAAATAGAAGAAAATTTTCTTTAACGGTGGATAGCATGACTTGCCCTTATTTTAGCTTACAAAAGATGGTCACAAAAACATGATTGTATATCCGAATTTGTATTTCGTATTCTTTAACAAGAATAACATGATTTAAACTTCAAATAAAAATAATTTAACCCCGCCGCAAAGCGCGGGTTAAATTAATCCTTGTTAATAACAATCATTGATTTCAAGATCTAAGAGCTTATAAATATTCCTTAATTAAGTTCTACACAAACGAGTTCTTTCTTAATCCTGATTATATATATATATATATATATATATATATATATATATGAAGAAGTTCATTTGATAACTATTTTTATTCTAAGAACCCGATTCGTTCAATTCTCTCTCCTTTAATGTTATCACTCATCCATGAATTTTATTAATCTTGCCATACTATATCACCTTAAACTATCCATTCATAAATTCCACTAACATCGCATTTCACATATATCATACCCTACTTTTTAAATCAAACATGTTGTCGAGCACAAATTATTGTCATCACCGCCGCATTGCGCGGATGCAATGCTAGTATATATATATATATATATATATATATATATATATATAGAACCCGATTCGCCCAATTATCTCTCCTTCAATGTTATCACTCATCCATGAATTTTATTAATCTTGCCATACTATATCTCCTTAAACTATCCATTCATAACTTCCACTAACATCACATTTCACATATATCATACCATACTTTTTAAATCAAACATGTTGTCGAGCACAAATTATTGTCATCACCGCCGCATTGCGCGGATGCAATGCTAGTATATATATAGGGGAGGGTTCATGCGAAAACCGTTGTTAGTGCGAGAACCGCGAGAACCAATCTCAGCCGTTCTTTGGATATGGGAAGTATCATGGATGGAGAGCGTGGAGGGATATGGTGTGGCAGGGTGCATGTGAGGAATTCATGGGTGGGCAATGATATTGAAGGAGGGAGAATTGGACGGCTTAGATTGGTTCTCGCGGTTCTCGCGCTAACAACGGTTCTCGCATTACTTTTGTCTCTCTCTCTCTATATATATATATGCACGGTGGTGCATGCGAAAAGCCTTTTTTTTTACAAAAAGTGTAAGAAACATGATTGTTCATACGATTGATTAATCAATGGCTTAAATTAATTGTGGTATTTTTGTAAATAGATAGAAAACCAAGGAACTTAGCAAACTAACAAATATGACAATTTAAACGATAAACCATATATCTCTATATCTTTTTCTAATCTATGTTTCCATGGCTGCCCCTTTACCTAAAAGACAATGAAATCGCCATGGCTACCCAACAGGTGATGGAGTTTTTTCTTAATGATGTAGGAGGTGGTGGTATCCCCATGTTGCTTGATAAGGTTCTGCCCACGCCACCCTTTGTCAGAGAAGACACTGTTGCCGGCCACGCCATTGTCTATCAGTCATGTAGGAGAGCATTGTACGTTTTCGCCGACTCCACCGATGAAGACCCGCCACCTACCACCATGGCACTACCCGACTCGGCACCCTTCCCCTTTTCTACAACGTCGATCTTAGTGAAGCACCTTATAGTCATTATCATCATCACTATCTCAATTTCTTTTCTGTTATTTTTTGTGAGTTGTTTATTTTTTGTTTAGAATATATGACTAACACCTAACATATTCTTGTAATTAAAATTCATTTTAAGAGGGAAGTGTATGGAAAAAAAGTGGCTAAAGAGAGTATTTTGGTAAGGTTTAATTTGTTTACCAAAATGTATGTAACTTGTCATGTTTTGCTATTATGTGTATTGAACTTTAAAAGTTTTTGTTTGAGTATTAAAATTTTAATTGTTGCTATTGTATATATTTTGGATACATAAAAATGGAAAAGAAGTATACGTTTTGAACATACAATAGAAAGTTTCATACACACAATAACAACAAATTAAAAAACCGATACACATAACAGAAACCTTTAAAGTCTGATACATACAATACCAAATATGACAAGTTGATATATTTTAGTGAGCTAAACCCTTTTGGTAAAAAGACACAGAGAGTGGCGGCCACTCTTCTTTTATCTATAGAAACCCAACACCCCTCAAAATTTTCATCTATTATATCTTTTATATAGTAATCCTTTTTTAGAAAAAGTACACATTTAAAAGATAAACATTCTTTAATTTGATACCAGTATTGCATTTTATTATATATATATATATATATATATATATATATATATATATATATATAAAATACAACTACCAGGATTAATTTGACGTGGTGAACAGTAAAAATTCTATGTATTCATCTATAATAAATATGTTGTTTGGCAGTGGCGGACCTGTGTATTAGGGGGAGGGGGCACGAGACACCGGTCTTTTTTCAGTTCGTAGTGTTAATTTTTGATATTTTGAGACGTTGCTACCGGTAAATTTTCGGGGTGCAACCGGTGATGACACCAAAATGAAAGGAAAAATGAAACTTAAAAAAAATGATAAAAAATAGTTTAATCTTTCTATTTATACTTTTAAAATACTTTAGTTTACCTTTAAAATAACATTTTAGTTAACATGGCTTCATATAAATTGTGTTTTGTTTAAAATTTTGGGCCTAAAATACCATAACAAACAGCCGAAACCTCGTTAATCCGAACCGATTAACCGGAAACCCGAGAAAAAACCCGAACCAGACCCTCAATTTTATTTAAGTTTATTTTCGCATTATTTGATGCTACCGGTCTAAAAAATTCTTGGGTCCGCCCCTGTTGTTTGGGAGAATGTAACTGAGTTCCATGTTGGCGGAGTGGTTGTAGCGCAATGTTTTTACATATAAGAGCTGGGTTCGATCCTTATACCGTGCATGTCTTTTTAGTTTTTTTTTCACTCAATCACTTTCTTTTTTATCTTACTATACTTTTCTTATCATTATATTTATTATTATTATTTATGATGTTAATAACTAGATGTGTATTAGATGAGATGGTGAGACATGTCAAGCAAATTAGAAGTTGGTTCAAATCATGTCGCACTTTTTTCTTTTTTTATTTCAATTTCTTATATAGTATTCAATTGCTTATTATAATTCAACAATTATATATATATATATATATATATATATATATATATATATATATATATATATACACACGTATATATTTTTGCTTATTGTGCGCTGATTTCTTTAATTTTATTGTAAATATATCTTTTTATATAACATTATAATTTTTTTTTTAATATTTCATTTTGTCTTGATTATTATGTTTTATTTTTTCTTTAGATACAAACTATTCTTATGCTATCATATTATTATTATTATTATTATTATCATTATTATTATTGTGGTAAGAAAATTTAATTTGTCGTTATTGTGTGTTAAACACAATAACAAAAAGCGATAAGTTTGATAGATTTTGGTAAACTAAATCTTTATGTATATAAACTATAATGATGGAAGTCTCAAAATCATAAGATCTTTTAAATTGTATACTTTTAAAAATAAAAGCTGAATAAATGGTTGTAATTAAATGCAATCTATATAGAAATTTAATCCCGCTACGAAGCGTGGGGAAAAAAACTCGTAAAGCATGATTTGTTTGGCGTTGATGCAAGAGTGATATTCGGAGGTGCGTGATAGAGGTTGAATGACGAGATTTGAATGCCTGATGTGACGGGGTAGATCAGAGTGCGTCAGAGAGGTTATGTAGAGTTGGTCAGAGGTGCAAATGTTTAGAGGTGTGATTGATTGATTAATAGAGCTAGTAAAGAACGTTTGAAATTTGTAGAAAATATATTTAGTTCGCTGGAATTCTGTCGTAAATTCACCAATAATCTTTCAAAAACTTGTCAATAACCCATGAGAATTATGATATGTAGGAAATTTGTCATTAGTTCATCACAAATCCATCACAAATAGGTATATATGGCATTCTTACAAAAAAGAAAACAAGAAACAAATATCAATGTCTCATATTTTTTTTCTAAATTTATTAATTTATTTATTCATATGGTTATGCAAACCATTTATTTAAGCATTGAAATCACAAGAACTACTAACTTAACTAATTATCCAATCCTTGGAGGTTCGACCACAATACCGCCAAGTTTATCGACCACAACGTAAACCCTGTTGATACAAACATCCCCAAGGGGATGTTCATGATATGGGATCGGAACAGCGGTAAGAAACAAACTCCATTTCTCAATTACTTCACATGTCGTAAATTCAGACTCTCCAACCAACTCTGTCCATGACCACAGTGGTCATTTACCGGTCGACACGCATGGTGGATATGATTTCATGGTTTTCATCTTAATTAGTTGCCTCTTGATCGACCGAGATGAATTGCCCGATCTCCATTTTTATAGCTGAAGTTTGTATGAATTTTCAGTTACTATCATTCTACCTTATAATCAATTGACAAACCAATTCACTCACATAAAACTACTATTCACTTCAATTTTAATTTTACCCTCCTAACAATTTTTTTTTCACCCTTCAATTTATAAAAGTTGTATTTGATATTTAGTTCTTAATTTTTTGTGACAAATTTTTATTTTTCACCCTCAATTTATAAAAGTTGTATTTGATCTTTAGTTCTTAATTTTTTGTCACAAATAAATTTATATTTTTCATCTCCAATTACAAGATTACTTTTACACCATAACATAATTTATAGTTTAATTATAATTATTATTCTTTTTTGTTATTACTACAACTATTATATATACTTATAAACCAAACTAGATCGCATAAAACTCTAGAAACTAAGAGTATAATAAGTAATGTGTTAAGCACGCAAGATTATGTGCGTAAGAATTCAACATGTGATGAAAGAGTAAATTAACAATTGAAAGTTGCTTAGAATAATTTAATAAACCGGAATGGATACTAAAATATTACAGTTAGTTTTGTACAATATATAAATAAAACAATATTACAAATGACACCATAAAATATGCAAAAATACAACTACATATGTTAGAGAAATGTTAAGTAATGTTAGCGGAACCTAACTTAATTAAAGGATAAATTAGTCATGCAATTTTATATTTTACTTACAATCTATAGTTATTTATGATCTATACTTAATGTGAAGATAAATCATTTAAGTTACATGGTGCTAGAATCACCTAAAATTTTCTCATAAATGTTTTACTCTATATGTATATTACTTGAAAATATATCTTTTAATGTAACAACTACTTTTAGTTGGTTAACTATTTGAAAAACTACACTTTGCTGAAAAAAACTCTATTTTTTATTTTCTTAGATGACGATTATCAATCTAACTAATATGTAGGTATACTACCTTCAAACAAACATCTGTAATACTATATATAAATTAATATTAATATTAATACGATTATTTAAATACTAACCCGGCGCAACGCGCGGACATGATATATCTTGTTCATATCGTTTATTACCATGGTTGGTTTGATATTTAATGTTACAAAATATAAATTGCTACATGTCAAATTTTGTAACCAACTTAGTCAAATATGTGGCTGTTAGTAATTTTCATTCAATGTTTGTTATTAATTATATATAATACGATGTGAGGGATCTAAGTGAACACCTCTTAAGTAGACCTCAAACAATTCTCATTCAATCTTCAAAAAGGGTAAAATAGATATTTTAATTGTTGCTTAATCTACGCGTCTCTCCTTAAAGTCCCCGGATCATTTTTTTGTTGCCTCCATTTTATAATCTATATATTGTTCACATGGATGATTATTAAAACAGATAATTATACCATCAAAATCATCACTAATTAATCCTCTTTAATTTGATATCAATCTCGGTACACTGATCATGAGAAAAATCGTAGATACAAGATGCAAGCTTTAGATTATCATATTTCAAGGGATATTCTCTAGACGAGATGGAGAGAAAGCTGAGAGAAAAACCTAGTGAGAGTGTCGTGCGAAAGGAGAGACGAAAGGAAGTTTCTGCGAAGGATTGGAGCTGGGCTATCGGGGAGATCAAGCATGGCCAATACGCGAAACAACAAGAATCGCAGAACTGTTGCTCATACTATGTGGCAGATTTTCCGAATGATTGGGGAGTAGCAGAGGTATGGAAGACGTTCAGAGATGAGGGTCAGCTGTGCGATGTGTTCGTAGCGAAGAAAGTCAATAACAAAGGGCAGAAGTACGGTTTCATTCGTTTCAAGAAGGACGGTAATGAAGACCGACGTTTGTTTAGGCTGAAGAACTTACCGGTCAAAGGAAGGAAGATCTTCGTAAACCAAGCGTTTAGTAGAAGAAGGGATAGCGGGAAGATGAATACAAGGGCTAACGGGGCTGATCTGAAGAAATACGAATGGAAGGCAAAAAATAATGACTCACCAAGCCCGGGTTGGAGAAATGCATGGATAACAAAAAGGTCATATAAGGATGCTGTTACAGGTACGGTTCCTCCACAAAATTTAGAAAATATTAGGATTGACAAGGAGAAAGATGGTGAGAGGAGGAGCTTATACCGAACGTTCCATACGATGGATGAAAACAAGGATTGGTTGGAAAAATCTCTTGTTGCAACGATTAGAATCCCGAACGAGATTGCTATTGTTTCGAACATTATACGTAAGAGATTGGAGATGAATTGTGAGGTAAGATTGATGGGAGGGGATATGGTATTGTTATCATTTAAAAACAAAGATGATTTGGTACATTTCACAGACCACTACGCTCAAATGAATGAATGGGTCGGTGATATTTTTAAGGATCTAAGAACGTGAAAGCCGTCGGATGTTGAAGGTAGAGTGTATAAGTGGATTAGGGTGGAAAACGTCCTGCTAGATGCGTATAATGTTAATTTCTTTACGTTTTTAGCTAACCTTTGGGGAACATTCATAATAGTGGATGACGAAACGTACAATCGATCAAGACTGGATATGGCGCGTTTTTTGGTTTATACGGAGCGGTGTGAATGGCCAAAATTCAAAGATGTTAATATTGACGGGAGGGACTGTCGTGTGTATTTTACTGAAGAAAGTTGTCGTGCGATACTCCCGGTTCCAACTAACGTAACCATTAACCCCGGGAGTTCTCCGGAAAAGGAAGAAAATGGATTGGAAGTTCGATCGGAGGAAGTGGTTGAAATTTTGGTAGGAACACCATAAGACTCATGCATAGGGAATTCAAATGGCAGAATTATTGTGGAAGACTTCGAGAAGCAGGTGGGGGAGGGGTCTAATTATATGAAGGTATATAATGATGGGGAGTTAAGTAAAGGGGAGAAGGTTACAGTAAAGGCGGCGGCTATCAATCCTTCGGAAGGTAAGGTTTCGAGATTTAATAGTTCTGGAGGGGCCCAAAGTTTTTTCTCAAACACGGGCCAAGAAGGAAATAGGGGAGAAGCAGGTAAGGCCCAAGTAAATTCAATATATGAAGGCCCGATTGATTTTAGCGAGAGTTTTAGTATTCCAGAAAATTCTGCTGGGCCGGGTAATGGAGCGAATGTGTTCGTAATTAAGGATGGACAGCAGGTGAATAATATCAAAGAATTAAGTGATGAATCTAAGTTAGTAAGTGTCCAAATATTAGAGAATGTGGGTTATATTTTTAGTAAGGAGGCAATTGAAGTAGATCAAGATTATGAACATTGCAGAGATGTTATGCTATAGGACAAGAGTTTATCTGTGGAAGAATGGATCGACATTGCTTTTGATCAAAATAGGTTCCGAAGACAAAATAAAAATTTGAAAATAAAATCAAAGAAGGGTGCTCGAAAATCTCACAAAAAACAGAGTGTGAAGAAGATAAAGATAGTGGATAAAGTTCAAGAATGCAAGGAAGACTTGACAACTGATGTGGAGAGGGTCTTCGAAATCATTGAGACGATGGGATTTCAACTAGTTGCAACAAAGGAGGAAGTAAAGAAGAGGCTTATGGAAGACCGGTTCGTAATGTAGGGACTGTAAGTTCCTCTCACTTCTCGTGTGTTTGTGTGCTTTTAGTTTTGAATGATTTTGTCGCTTAATATTAATGGGTTGGGTAAGGGTCCGAAAAGGAGAGCTTTAGTTAAATTGATACGAAACAATAGCCCAAGTGTTGTGTTTTAACAAGAAACTAAGATTTCAGAAAATAACGTGAGGTTAGCGTATAGTCTTTGGAGGGGCAGGTCTATTAGAGCTGAATGGATAGATGCGGAGTGTAGGTCAGGGGGTTTACTCACTTTGTGGGACACCAATATTTTTGATGTTAAGGAGGTTGTTAGATGTCATGGTGGGCTAGGTATTGTATGTGTATGGAAGGAATTTAATTTGGAATTGGTTCTTTGTAACATATATGCACCAACTGATAGAACTCGTAGGAGATTGCTATATAGTGAAATCTGTGCTCTTAGGAAAAAATACCAAATGTGTTGGGTATTGGGAGGGGATTGGAATGAGATAGTGGAAGTTTAGGAGAAATCCTCATGTCAGAGGATAGATGGTGGTATGAGAGAGTTTAGAGAGTTTATAGATTCAGAAAACTTGGTAAACTTACCACTACAAAGGGGTCATTTTACGTGGAATAATAATCAGAGGTTACTTGTTTCTAGCAGACTTGATCGTAATCTGTTTGATACGGAGCTGTTAGAGAAAATCCCAAAGGTATTAGTGGATGACAGAGGACCGTATATATGATCACTCCCCAATCTACCTAGGAAGGGAAGTAGAGGACTGGGGTCCAACACCTTTTAGAATGTTTAATTGGTAGACAAAAGAGGAGGGCTTTAAGGAGTGTGTTCAGAATGCGTGGGTAGAAGATAAGAGAAGCCATCTGGCTATCAGGCTCAAGAAAGTTAAGAGTGCTATTAGGAGAAAGTTCATATTCAAGGGTGATTCTATAGTTGAAAAGATTAAGGTAGTTGAGAAGCAGCTAGGGGATATTGAAAAGCAAAGGTTGAGCAACCCTGGAGATGAGAGACTCTGGAATTTATGGAAAGAGAAGAAAGACCTTGTGTGGAAATGGAGACACAAAGAATTTGACCAGGCTAGACAAAAATCTAGAGTGTTATGGCTTCAAAAAGGAGATTGCAACTCGAGGTTCTTTCATGTTATGTCTAGTTGGAGGAATAGGATCGATAGGGTGAGTGAGCTACATATTGAAGGTGAAGTATTTAAAGGGCCGGGTGCTTTGAAGGAAGGTGTAGCTAAGTACTTTGAGAGGCATTTTGAAAGTAGAAGCTGTTTAGTTAGTTCAAGGGGTTTAGGTGTGAAGAAAATGTCTGATAGGAGTGCTAGGTGGTTAGAAAGGAGTTTTGTTTCAGAGGAAATTAAGCAGGAAATATGGTCTTGTAATGGGGATAAGGGTCCAGGGCCTGATGGGTTTAATTTAAGTTTTTTCAAAAAAAATTGGGATTTTCTCGGGGAGGACTTGCTAAAGCTTTTCAATGAGTTCTATGCATACGGGGAGTTGCCCAAAGAATTTGGGGAAGCTTTTATTACACTCATCCCTAAAGTAAGTAATCCCGCCTCGATTAAGGAATTCAGACCTATTTCTTTAGTGGGTAGCTTATATAAGATTGTCACCAAAGTTTTGGCTAGGAGGTTGAGTGTTGTAATGTCAGAGGTGATAGGGGATCATTAGTTTGCTTTTACGAAGGGAAGACAAATCTTGGATTGCGTGATGATAGTGGAAGAGATTATCCATTCAATGAAATCTAAGGGCACTAGAGGTGTGCTGATGAAGCTTGACTTTGAAAAGGCTTATGATTCGATTGAATGGGAGCATCTTCAAGGGGGGTTGGGAGAAATGAATTTTGGAGAGAGGTGGATTTCTTGGGTAATGGGTTGTCTAAGAATATCGTCATTATCGGTATTATTGAATGGATCCCCCTCTAGGAGACTACCTATGAAAAGGGGTCTCAAACAGGGTGATCCTCTCTCACCACTACTGTTTAACATTGCGGAAGAAGGCATTAATATTTTGTTTAACAAAGGGGTAGAGCTGGGTCTCTTTGGAGGAATTAAGATAGAAGGTGAATGCCCTATGACGGTCTCGCACATTCAGTTTGCTGATGACATGATGTTGATCAACACAATGGAATTGAATCAGCTAAGGAATATGTGTGGTGCACTAAGGATGTTCTATTTAATGTCTAGAATGAAACTAAACATGAACAAGTGTGTGGTATATGGGATTAATGTGGGAGGGTGAGTTGGCTGAAGTAGGTAAGTTATTAGGTTGTCAAGTAGGTAATCTACCTTGTACGTACCTTGGTTTACCTATTGGGGGAAACCCTAGGAGAAGGTCTTTTTGGGACCTGGTGGTGCAGAAAATAAAAAAGAGATTAGAGATGTGGAAAACAAAATTTTTGTCGAAAGCTGGTAAGATTACTCTAATCAAATCGGTAATTAATAATTTGCCTATGTACTATCTGCTATGTTTTGAATGCCGATAGGAGTTTATAAGGAATTGGAAAAGTTGAGAAGGAAATTTTTATGGTCTAAGGGTTTTGAGAAAAATGGGGTGCACATGGTGAAATGGGGGATAATACAAAAACCAAAAAGGGCAGGTGGCCTGGGGGTAGGGGATCTATACCAGAAGAACCAAGCCCTTTTATCGAAATGGTTATGGAGGTATTGGGAAGGGGGTGATGGTATATGGAAGAAATTAGTGAAGCGTAAGTATGGTGAGATGGCGGTGGGGGTAAGAGATTGGTGTGGTAATGAAGCAAAAATGTCGAAGTCTTGGGGTGGCATCTATGTTATGGTTAAGGCGGATGAGGTCATTGCTAGGGTGATTGATGAGGGTCTAGTGGTTAGGGTAGGGAATGGGAGCAGTGTGGATTTTTGGAATGATAGATGGGCGTGTGACATCCCTCTGAAGAGAAGGTTCCCTAGAATCTTCGCATTAGCATGCAAGAAAGAGGGTAAGGCGAATAGTTTTGGTTCTTGGAGGGACATAGGGTGGTTTTGGGAGGCCAGTTTAAGAAGACAGGTGTTTGACTGGGAAGTTGGTGTGTATGAGGAGTTCTTAGGTATTCTAAACTCCCAGTTACTGCATCTAGGGAAGAAAGATAGGGTGGTGTGGAAGCATGAAAAAGATGGTATCTTCACGGTCAAAAGTCTATTGGAAGTATTAAATAAGAATGATGATAGGCATGAGGCAGCGTCAGTTTGGAAGTTCTGGGGTCCACCGAAAGTTAGATTGCTTGCGTGGCAAGCTGCTTGGGATAAACTACCAATGAAGGCGGAGTTAAGCAAGAGGGGGGTGGTGAGTATGAATAATATCTTGTGCCCCTTTTGTAATTATGCGAATGAAACGGTGGATCATCTGTTGCTACTCTATCCAAAGTCATGGAAGGTATGGTCGAGTGTATTACGATCTGTGAGTATTACTTGGGCAGTGCCGGGTAGTATCAAAGACCTTTTGGGTTTATGGCCTCAGTTAGGTGGGTCTAGGTGGGTCAAGAAGATATGGGTTATAGTGATGTTTGGGGTCCTGTGGATGCTATGAACAGTGAGGAATGACTTAGTCTTTAGCAATAGGCAGATAGGGGTGGAGAGAGTGTTAGATTTAATCTGGCTCAGGGTGGGGCAGTGGAGTTTTGCAAAATGGCCAGGTTTGGTGGGTTCGACATTAGGTATGAGTATTAATACGGTGAAAGTACTTAATGGGGAAGTGTTAATGAACTCAATAGAAAGTAGTGAGTGTGTGGGAAGAGGACCTATTGTTTTATGGACTGATGGTGCAGTTAGAGGGGACAGAGATAAGGCAGGGATTGGTGGGGTTTATAAGGACTTATCTAGGGGTGGACAGATAGGAGCTTTCTCCAAAGCTATAGAAGTGTGCTCTCCTTTGGCTGCTGAGTTAGAGACACTTTATTTTGGGCTCCTCATTTTAAGGAATAAGAAGGCTTTGTGTGATAAACCTGTAAAAGTGTGTATGGATTCAAAGATAGCAGTGGATCTGGTGAACGGAGTATCTGAGATACAAGAAGGTATTAGTGATGTGATGGGTAGGATTAATTTTCTAAGATCCTCGTTTCAGGAGGTAGTGGTCTTAGATATTCTGAGGGAGCTTAACGCCGAGGCGGATGCTTTGGCAAAGAAGGGTGTTTCTCGTCAAGAAGCATGGGTAGGATGGGCTTAAGTTGTTATAGTAGGTCGTGGGTATGGAGTAGGGTAGTGGGTTTGTGGGGTCGTTTTTTTGATATTTTGACTGGGGTTTGGGTGGGTGGGCTCAATGGTGAAGGGATTTGCTGTTGTGTGTGTGGTTGTGATATTAATGGGTTGAGTCATTATTATCTTTGTTACTAACATACTTGGTTCAGATACGGTTGCATAGAGGGTGGCAATACAGGTGTTGCTTTCGGAGTAGTATAGACTGTATCTTGGTATCTAAAGAGGCCCCGGTGGATGATCAGAATGACTATGGGTAACGGTGGGTATCCCTGGGTAGGGGTGGGGTGTGTGGCTATAAGGGTGGGCTGGTAGGTTTAGAGACTGTGGCTATACTTCTTTGATCAGGTGGTTTTGGTGGCACTATTAATTAGCATACACTCACTTCGTCTTCCCGTGCATATCTTAGCCATGGTTATAGGCTAGTTGTGGGAGCTGCATCTGTGCAGGAGGTTTGCACTCTTTTGTTATCAAGGTGTGATAAGGGGGGCATTTCAATCCTTGTGTATTGCTAGGCCATCTTTCATAAGCCGATGCAATTCCTTCTTTCAAACTCCAGAATTCGTGGGTCTATGGATAATTGGTTTGTATTTTAACTCTTGAAGATACGTGATGATACTTTGTCAACAGTTATTTTGTTTGGGTAGGTTTGGGTGGGTGGTGTGAGGGAATCCCGGTAGAGGCCAGGTGTTAGGAGGGCCATCCTAGGAGTTGGAGGCATAAGGGGGGTGCTTTTGGTGTGCCTATGGTGTTTATGGAGGTTAGGCGGTTGGGTGGTTGTTTGTCGGTGTTTCCCTTACCTATTATACCCTTTGAGCCTCAGAGTCTCTTCTTAGTATATTTGTGGGAGGTGCTTGTATGATATCCTAGCTGTGAGCGGGGGAGCTTTATCGTTGTCCTTTTGTATCTAGGATGCCCTATTGTGCCTCAAAGTTATTCGGTCAGTGTGCATATTACCCGGTTAGTACGGTGCGTCTCATTTCCTTTTGATTTGCTAGGCCATCTTGTTCAGCTGATGCAAATTCTTGTTTCAAGCTCCAGAGTTTGCGAGTTCTCTTATTAAGACTTGTGTGGGGAGAGGTCTCAACATGGGCATTGTAGCAATGACGGTGTGTTTTCATGTTGTTGATCCCTATCCAAATGGGGTGGTGGGTTTGGGTTGAAGGCATAAGGGTGGTGCTGGTAGGGCTAGAGGCTATGGCTATGCTTTTTGAATGGCGTTAATTGGTGGCACTAATTCTAGCACACACTACACGTTTGCTTTCTTACATTTTTTAGCCATGGTCATAGGCTAGATTTGGAGTTGTGCTAATTGTGCAGGTGGTTGCACTTGTTTTGAAACTATGGTGTGATAAGGGGGGCACTTCAATCCCTATTCGGTTTGCTAGGCCATCTTTCCGTTAGCCAACGCAAACTCCTCTTTCAAGCTCCAGAACTTGTGGTTTTTTCTGTGTTTGCAGGGAAGGAAGGGAGTCTTATAAGGATGTTTCGGGATGACTATGCGATTCTAGCTGTTGCTCTTTTGCATTGTGACGAGCCTAAATTCGCATGCATTGAGTCTCTACATCTTGGAACTGGGGGTGTAGGGATGTTTTGACGACATGCGGGCACTGATCATAGTGTGGTCATGAGGCCATTTCGACGATCTTTATTGATTTACTACTGCTGGTGAGGGTTTTGTAGGGTATAAAACACATATTATCAAGCATGCACAGCGGAAATCAAAACCCCCTCCAGTGATCTCATCTAACTCACACAGGAACTAAAAAGAGAAGAGGATTAGAAAGTTATACCTTTAGGAATTAAAAACTTTTCTTTGACCTCTAGACTGCTGCAGGCTATCCACCGCTACTGCACCGCCTCGAACTGGCTGCTAGACCGCCTAAGGATTAAACCTCGGATCAATCCGTGACCCGTGTGTGTGTGAACCCTTGCGCCGCCATCGACCACAGCCCTTGCGGCCTTGCGCCGCCATCGACCACCACCCTGCGGCCTTGCGCGGCCGAGAGTTAGAGAAAGAGAGCTAGGGTTTTTTCTTTTTGCTTGTAATTTGACTTATGTGATTCCTTTGGCTTAATTAGGTTTATATAATAAACCCTTATTAGGCCAAGCCCGTTTAATTAAAGCCCAACTTTAATTAAACTATTAACTAATTACACAAAATACCCCTTGACCTTTCTAGTTAATTAATAACTATTAATTAACTGGTCCCGCTAATATTTAAACTAAATATTAACATCTCTCTTTTAAATAATAATTAACTATTATTATTTTTCTCTTTCTCGATAATTAATTAAACTAATTAATTATTTCTTTTTCACACAAAAAAGGTTATAATCCAAAAGGTTCTAATTGGGTGTGCAGCGGTGTGATCCTTTAGTGTCACATAGTATTGGACACGATGATACATGTTATCTATCTCTGCACATAATCTAACAAACTCCCACTTGTGCAAGATAAGTAACACTCCTTGTACATCGTTGGCCTAAGGAGGTCCCTAGCCAGACACTTAGGTTAACCAGACTATGAGATCTCTTATATCTAGAGATATAATCCATACCTTGGATTATCTAGGTTTTTCCTTTTGTATCGCGATATTTCGTAATGTGAGTATTTGACATGGAGCAGGGATCTCATCTAATACTCAGATTTTCTCGACTCTGATTTCGACACTCTGCAGTTACGGTTTTCCCGAATGAATAACTATCATTCTAACCGAGCGCGGCCACGCATTTTCAGTAGTCTTAATCGTCGAGGAGCTCAGAAAATATCACTCCTAAAAAAGAGGTGCAAATCCCATCTTGACTATTTGCAATTTGAGCACACGGCTTCCGCTGTACCTAGACAAGCCCCTTATGATCACCCTGTTACGGCGTGACGTTAGAACATGCTAAAGTACAAAAGTTACCATGCCCCAAACCAAATATCTCAGGTCTAAGGACAACCTATCAGGTTTACTTATGTTAGTGCTCCATGAAGTAAGCCCGATGCGGATCACCCCAATATTTATCCCCTGATAAATATCTATAAATATTTGGTCACAACCTTGTGCTTTTATTCTTACCCGAATAAATCATCAAATATCCATAATAGCGTTACCTCCCTAATGTAGCTCCCACTACATTAAGTAGCTACGAGCATTTAGACAATTCATAACTAGACTTGTCATGGATAGGTTAAACATGCTAAAAATGGACAACTACGAAACATTATGCAAATACCTTCTATTTCAATCCCATGAAATGTAAATACATAATAAAAGGTTTCAAGTTACATCCATAGTAATAATAAAAAAACACGAACTAGCTGCTATGTTCCAAGTACTGCATTCCTATAGAACTCGCATGTCTCTCATGTTTAGCCCTAGCTAGCGGCTTCGTCAACGGGTCAGCAACGTTGTCGTCCGTCGGTATCTTTTGCAGTCTAATATCATCTCTTCCAATGATCTCTCGGATGAGGTGATATTTCCTGAGTACGTGCCTAGTCCGCTGATGATCTCTAGGCTCTTTAACTTGCGCTACAGCCTCTGAGTTGTCACTGAATATATCAATCGGTCTAGAGATACTGGCAACAACTCTAAGATCCGAGATAAAATTCTTCAGCCAGACAGCTTCCTTTGCCGCATCACTTGCCGCAATATACTCTGCCTTTGTAGTAGAATCTGCTATTGTATCTTGCTTCTGACTCTTCCAAGATATGGCTCCTCCGTTTAGGGTAAAGACAAATCCTGACTGCGACCTAAAGTCGTCTCTGTCGGTCTGGAAACTAGCATCAGTGTAACCAGTTACACTGAGCTCATCCATCGAACCTCCATGTACTAGGAATATGTCTTTCGTCCTTCTCAAATACTTGAAAATATTCTTGACGGCCACCCAATGAGTTTCACCAGGATTTTGCTGATATCTACTCGTGACACTGATAGAATAGGCAACATCGGGTCTAGTACATAGCATGGCATACATAATTGAACCAACTGCCGAGGCATATGGTATCAATTTCATCTTGTCCTGATCTTGACTAGACACAGGACACTGAGCCCTGCTCAAAATCGCGCCAGATTGCATAGGAATAAATCCTTTCTTGGATCCATCCATCTTGAATCTTTTCACGACTTTGTCAATATAAGTACTTTGACTAAGTCCGATAAGCCGCTTAGATCTATTCCTATAGATCTTTATACCCAGTATATAAGCAGCTTCTCCCAAGTCTTTCATCTGGAAACATTTACCTAACCAGGATTTTACTCCTTGTAATACTGGTATATTGTTTTCTATTAACAGTATGTCGTCTACATACAAGACTAGGAAGGTTACCGCACTCCCACTGAATTTAGTGTAAGCACACGACTCGAACTCACTTTTGGTAAAACCAAACTCTTTGATGCGCTCATCAAAGTGTAAGTTCCAACTCCTAGATGCTTGCTTTAGTCCATAAATGGATTTAAGCAACTTGCATACTTTATTAGGGTTCTTTGGATCCGCAAAACCATCCGGTTGTATCATATATACATCCTCTGTCAGTTTCCCGTTAACGAAAGCGGTTTTGACATCCATCTGCCATATCTCATAGTCAAAATATGCTGATATGTCCATTAGAATCCTAATAGTTTTAAGCATTGCCACTGGGGAAAAAGTTTCATCATAGTCAACGCCATGAGTCTGCGTGAAACCTTTTGTCACTAGCCTTGCTTTAAAAGTATGCACCTTTCCATCCATGTATGTCTTCTTCTTGAAGACCCATTTGCACCCGACAGCTTTACTGTGTTGAGGAAAATCCACTAACTCCCAAACTTGGTTGTCATACATGGATTGCATCTCTGCCTTCATGGCTTCTAGCCATTTCTCAGATTCTAAACCTGAGACAGCGTCTTGGTAGGTAGTGGGTTCTAAGAGATCCCCTTCGTCTTGAGCAACTAGGAATCCTAGATACCTATCTGGCTCAATACGAGGCCTACTAGACCTGCGAAGGTCTTGTGTTTGCACCTCTTCCTCAACCGCAGACTCGGGTTGAGGTTCAACATTTCTCTGTTGAACTACAGGTTCAACTATCGGTGGTGGTGTAATCTCCTCCTCTTCAATTTCTTGAAGCTCTATTTCTTTTCTTGGAGTCTCTGAGTTTAGAAACTTCTCCTCCAAGAATATCCCTTTACGAGCAACAAAAACTTTGTTCTCATCTGGGTTGTAGAAATAGTATCCCATGGTTTCCTTGGGATAGCCCACGAAGATACACTTATCTGATTTGGGATTGAGTTTATCCGTGAATGTTCTCTTAACATACACCTCACATCCCCAAACCTTGAGAAAAGACATTTTGGGCTTTTTCCCCGTCCATATTTCGAACGGTGTCTTTTCAACCGATTTGGTAGGAACCTGGTTCAGCATGAACGCCGCTATCTCGAGTGCGTGTCCCCAAAACGACAATGGCAGCGAACTTCGACTCATCATTGATCGTACCATGTCAAGCAGAGTACGATTCCTCCTTTCTGACACACCATTCATCTGAGGTGTATACGGAGGTGTGAGTTGTGAAACAATCCCACATTCCTTCAAATGATCGTCGAATTCCTGACTCAGATATTCGCCACCTCAATCCGACCGAAGCGACTTTATCTTCTTGTCCAGCTGGTTTTGTACCTCATTCTGAAACTGTTTGAACTTATCAAAACTTTCAGATTTAAGTCTCACGAGGTACACATAACCGAACCTACTGAAGTCATCAGTAAAGGTTATGAAATACCGGTATCCTCCTCTGGCTTCTGGAGTAAAGGGTCCGCACACATCTGTGTGTATAATCCCTAATAGCTTGCTGGCCCTTTCATTCTCACTGTTGAAAGGCTGCTTTGTCATTTTACCAGAAAAACAAGATTCGCAAACATCATATGACTCCAAGTCAAATGGTTCTAGAATTCCGTCATCTCGGAGCTTCTCTATGCGTTTCTCGTTTATGTGTCCTAAACGACAATGCCAGATGTAAGTTTGATTCAAGTTACTCTTGGATCTCTTACTTATAAGATAGATGTCATTGTTATCTAGATTTAGCGTATATAGACCATTTTCTGGAGTAGCTTTAAAATAGAAAACATTGTTTTTGAAACAAGAAATAGACTTTTCATTTAAGATATAAGCAAATCCACAGTCTATAAGCAAATCAAACGAGATAACATTTTTAATAAGTCTTGGAACATAATAACAAGGTTCTAGTTCTAAGACCATGCCCGAGGGCAAACTAAGACAATATATCCCTACAGCTTCAGCACCAACCATGGAGCCTTCGCCTACCCGCAGGTCCATATCTCCTTGTCTCATCTTCTTACTTCTCTTGAATCCCTGCAAATGATTGCATATGTGATGACCACATCCGGTATCCAATACCCATGATTCATAAGAAGTAATAAGACAATATATCATAAAGATACCTGACTCATTGGGCGAACCAATGTCCAGCTAATCTATGTCGAGTGAGTGCTCGCATGAATCCTTGCTACCACAGTCTGGGCAACAAATTTCTCCAAGTTCTTCCAGCCAGTCATCCTCCTGCATAGGGTCCATAACTGGTGACCCTAGCTGCTTCGGGTTCAACTCGTCGCTAATGCACATGAGGATTTCGTGCAACCCTGCGACAGTTATCTCAAAATCACCGAGGACATACATTAATCTTTTCTGGTAGTACTCCGACAAGGAACCGAACAAGAGCATAACTAGCTCATGTGGTTTTGATTTTGACCCCAAGCTCACATAGCAATCCAAGAGCCTTCTCATATTAATGAGATGATCGCTAATAGGCTGACTTTCTTTCATCTTGGCTGAAAGGATTTCCCTCATCAGTAGCATACGACATATCCGTTCACTAAACTTGAACTTCTACTCCAATCCTTGAACAACATCATAAGACGACTTCTCACGGAGATCATCCGTAAACTCGGATGATGCTGTGAGAATGAGAATCGACATGACGTCAGACTCGTCATCCAGATACTGATAGTAAGTGTCATACTCACTATCCTGGGCATCTACTCCTGGTCGTTCTGGAGGCAATGTCTCAATGATGTGAAGCTTTCCCTGTGCATCCAAGACATTTTTCAGATGCATCTTCCAAACAGCAAAGTTTGGACCTGAAAGCTTCCACTTGCTAGTGATGAGACTTAGAGACTCTCTTGGTGAATAAAACAGAATAACAGATATAATAGACATCTACAGAAAAAGATAAAACCGATTCAGTATTGATTATATCTTCTAATAATTATTACCTTTTAAAAATAAATTATTAGACTAGGATCCATATTTCACATTTCCCGATGCAAGGTTTGGGCACTTCCCACCGGGACAATGCTATTTCTGGTAGGTAAAAACTATACCAATTGTATCCTAACTGGACACGACTCCTAGATCCGCGGGACATCGGTTACAAGAACCGTGCGTGTTTAGTCCCTCTAGTGCATTTTGGCATGGCGTTCTGAAGCTCCCACTGGCTCCAGCATCCAATCCTTCTCTTTACTCCTTGCTCCGTGCTTCTTTGTATCAGCTTCATATTTATTCTAATAATCTATTCTATTTTAAAGTCTAAAAAAACTAAAAAGAACTAGAAAATATAAAAATTACAAAATAATCAAAGGCACGCAGGCCCGCTAATTTTAGTACTTTTACAAAAAAGAACAGGGGTTGCAAGTGGCACGCAGGCCTCCCCACACCATAGAATAATAAAACCAATCACAACCACAAGGGCAGAAAAGTAAACAATCCACAAGGTCTAAAAAGAGGGCTCGGCTATGACATCCCAAACATGTATTTAAACTAATACATACAAAACTGGTTCTTAATTATCATATCCCGACGAATTAACTTTGACTTTTAACAAACTGTTAAAAATCATTGGGTTTAAAATAATAAAAATTATTTAATTATTGTTTACGCGTATAGAGTAACTAAAATAATTAATTCTAACCAATACTTGATTAAAATTAACATTTTATATATATATATAAGTTTTATAAAATAAAACTCATACAATATATTTTTTTTTGTTTTAATCCTGTTAGGTGTTACCCTAAACCCAAAAAACTAAAATACACTTTTGGACCTCAAAACTGGGCCAAAACGTGAAACCGTGGGCCGACCACAAACTGGGCCGAAACCACATGGGCCGCAGGCAGCAGGCCTCGGCTGGGCCACCCCTACGCCACTGGTTTGGACCTGGGCCGCCGACCACCTTCGCCGCCGACCAACCTGGTGGCTGCGACTGGATGGTCAACGCCGCCGCCGGCCACAGTGGTGAAACCGCCGCCGGCCACCACCCTTTACGCAAATAACAATAAAAAAAAAATAATAATATTTAAAATTTAAACCTTAAACCTTAT
Source organism: Pulicaria dysenterica (assembly GCA_947179395.2). Lineage (NCBI taxonomy): Eukaryota > Viridiplantae > Streptophyta > Magnoliopsida > Asterales > Asteraceae > Pulicaria > Pulicaria dysenterica. Next base: position 17,148,081 of record OX359293.1, on the reverse strand, counting down.
CCTTTTATCATACCTAATTCTTGTTATCCATTTAAAAATCTAAACTTGATTTTTAAAATACTTGGATAAACAAAAAGAAAAAGTTAAAACTTGATAAAAGAAAAAACTATTCATCATGATAAAAAGAATCCTACTTAGTTCCCTATGAGGTTAGAACCTGACTCTGATATCACTAAAGGGTTTTGTAGGGTATAAAAACATATTATCAAGCATGCACAGCAGAAATCAAAACCCTCTCCAGTGATCTTATCTAACTCATACAGGAACTAAAAAGAGAAGAGGGTTAGAAAGTTATACCTTTAGGAATTAAAAACTTTTCTTTGACCTCTAGACTGCTGCAGGCTATCCACCGCTACTGCACCGCCTTGAACTGGCTGCTAGACCGCCTAATAGGGGTGAGCATAAAAACCGAAAACCGAACCAAAACCGAAAAAACCGAAAAAACCAAACCGAAAAAACCGAACCAATGGTTTTGGTTTTGGTTTTGGTTTTCAATATTTTAAAAACCGAAAATTTCGGGTTGGTTCGGTTCCTGCTTCTAAAACCACCCACAAAAACCGAACCGAACCGAACTTAAAAACCGAACATAAAAAACCGAACCGATTGTAGGAAACCGAACCGAACCATTACACTTACTTAAATTTATTTTTAACTTTTAAGGCAACTAAGCATCAAACTTTGTTATTTATGTTTTCAACTCTTCATGTGTTCAACACATTTCTATGATGGGTTAAATGTGTTTTATGTTGGACACTTTATTAATTATTTTGTTTCAATGTTTTCGGATAAAATCTTGTATATATCATTCTATATTGTGTTTTGTAGCAGCCCAAACAGGAGACTATGAGCAGCCTAAGTTAATGATTTGCAGCAGCCTATTTCAAAAAAAAAAAAAAAAAACTAAAAACCGAGCCAAAAACCGAAAACCGAAAACCGAAAACCGAACCAAAAATCGAACATAAAACCGAAAACCGAAAACCGAAAAACAGAATGGTTTTGGTTTTGGTTTTTCCAAAAACCGAAATTTTCGGTTTGGTTTCAGTTTTACCCCAAAACCGAACTAAACCGAACCGTGCACACCCCTACCGCCTAAGGATTAAACCTCGGATCAATCCGTGACCCGTGTTTGTGTGAACCCTTGCGCCGCCGTCGACCACAGCCCTTGCGGCCTTGCGCCGCCGTCGACCACCACCCTGCGGCCTTGCGCCGCCGTCGACCTCGAAGAGAGAGAGAGAGAGGGTCGGCCGAGAGTTAGAGAAAGAGAGCTAGGGTTTTTTCTTTTTGCTTGTAATTTGACTTATGTGATTAATTAGGCTTAATTAGGTTTATATAATAAACCCTTATTAGGCCAAGCCCGTTTAATTAAAGTCTAGCTTTAATTAAACTATTAACCAATTACACAAAATACCCCTTGACCTTTCTAGTTAATTAATAACTATTAATTAACTGGTCCCGTTAATAAATAAACTAAATATTAACATCTCTCTTTTAAATAATAATTAACTATTATTATTTTTCTCTTTCTCGATAATTAATTAAACTAATTAATTATTTCTTTTTCACATAAAAAATGTTATAATCCAAAAGGTTCTAATTGGGTGTGCAGCGGTGTGATCCTTTAGTGTCACATAGTATTGGACACGATGATACATGTTATCTATCTTTGTACATAATCTAACAGCTGGGTATGGACCGACTTTGATTGGTTGGCCATGGCATTGTTGCTGACTATTGCATAGTTGTTTCGATGCTACGATGGATGCTGATATTGTTATACTGATATTACTTCTGCTGTTGCACGTGGCTGTTTTAGATTAGGGATGGTTATGAATTCGGGTAGTCTTGTGATGTTTATAATGTGTGCTCTGTGATATGATGTGCGATGTTTTGTCTTAGATTGAGGATAATCGTGTGTAACTCAACTTGTTTGGATGAATGAAAACTATTGTCTTGATTGTTCAAAAAAAAAAAAAAACAAGATGCAAGCTTTAGATGCAGTCTTTAATTCAAATGCATCTCATTAGCGGCATCTATGAGTTTTTAAAAAATATTAAATGGTAGAAGTAGAAATTCGTAAATACGTATAATTTAACATCCTATAAGTTTCTAATGAAGATTGCATCTCCATATGCATCCGTGATGCAACAAACTTATATAATTTAAGCATAAATCTTATAGACGTAGAACTTCGACCATATGCAACAATTGTATCAACCTATAAATCCTTATTACATTTGTAAGCCACAATATTGTCAATTACATCTAAAACTAAAATCATAAAAGGGAGAATTAGTAGATGCATACGCAAAATGTTGACTTAGATTTCAACTTCAAAATCAACGAACCCAAAAGCGCATGTGAATCTACGATTATAGATGTAAAAGCCACATAATCTTATGCAACTTCACATTGTTCAACTACATTTGAGTTTTTCAAAGTCCGAAAATGATAAAATCCGTGTTCACACTAATCGATAGCGTTGGGAGAAGTTCGAACAAAATGATCGAACTTTATGATGTGAAGAAAACCCACTTCTTTATAGTTCCAAGATCCGTATTTATGGATAACACAAGAAAAGTGAAAAAAAAAACAAAATGGGAAGCAAGATCGATGTTGCATACTTTTTTTTAACTTTATTTATTTATTTATATGGTTTTACAAACCATTTATTTAAACTTTGCAATTATTGGAACTACTAACTTAACTAATTATCCAATCTTTGGGGGTACGAGCACAATACCGCCACGTTTATCGACCAAAACCCAAACCCTATTGATACAAGCATCCTGAGGGCAAAATTCATTAATTGGGCTTTCAATTGCGGTAAGAAACGAACTTCATTTCTCAATTACTTCACAAGCTGTACGTCCCAACTCTCCAACCAACTCTGGCCATGACCACAATCGTGGAAAACCAGGCGCGCATGGTGGATATGATTTCATGATTTTAATCTTAATCAATTGACTCTTGATTGACCGAGATGATTTTCTTGATCTCTATTTATAGTCGAAATTATAAATGTTCAATTACTATCATGCATATCATTCATTATTATGGGTGGTTTGATATTTAATGTTATAAAATATAAATTACTACATGTCAAATTTTGTAACTAACTTAGTCAAATATGTGGTTATTATCAATTTTCATTTAATGTTTGTTATTAAATATATAATACAATGTGAGGGGTTTAGGAGAACACCCTTTGAGTAAAGCTCAAACAATTCTCATTCAATCTCAAAAAAGGGTAAAATAGATATCTTAATTGTTTTTTAATCTACGCGTCTCTCCTTAAAGTCTCTGGATAATTTTTTTATGCCTCCATTTTTATAATCTCTATATTGTTCACATGGATGATTATTAAAACAAAAAATATACCATCAAAATCATTAATCCTCTTTAATTTGATATCTATCTCTGTACACTCATGAGAAAAAAAAATCGTAAATACAAGATGCAAGCTCTAGATGCAGTCTTAAATTTAAATGTATCTCATTAGCATCTATAAGTTTATGAGTTTTTAATAATATTAAAAAAGGTAGAAGTAGAAGCTCGTAAATGTGTATAACTTAGCATCCATATACATCCGTGATGCAACTAATTTTTTTTTAATTAAGCATAAATCTAATAGACATAGAACTTCGACCATATGAAACAGTTGTATCAACCTACAAATCCTTATACATTTGTAATGATATGATTTGTGCGCATAACTGTCGAACCATGATGACACATTCAATGTCATAAGATACTCAAAGGTCACTCCTGTGAGGACACGTAATTCAAGAAGTTATATAATCACATTTTGGGAGAAAGGTTTTATGACAGTCAGTTATAAACCAGTACAAAGTGTTATAATTACCAAGATTAATTAATTAACAAGAAGGTATATATTTATTAGTTAATAAATATATATTGTTATTTAATAATATTTAAGATTAATACTTTGGGTATTATCTTAAATAAAGGTTATTACTGATTAATTAAAAAAAGAGAAAAACAATATATATATATATATATATATATATATATATAAATATATATATATATATATATATATATATATATATATATATATATATATATATATATATATATATATATATATATGTATATATTATATAGATAATATATATTTGTATTTTGATAATAATTAGTAATAAGGTAATTAATCAAGGTTTCCTATTTAACTCTAAATAGATTTCATTATAAATAGAGGTTAAAAGAGTCTTGATTAGGATTAACAAAACCACAACAATACATATAAATTGTATATGTTAGGAGTTTTATAAATTGTATAAAAGAGTCTTGTGCTACTACCAAGGAAATTGTATATGTTAGGAGTTTAATTTGTGAGATTCCATTGTCGTCAAAACCAATTTCACTCGTTTATATTTGTGGGGATAGTGAAACTAATTTGGTTAATACTAAAGGTCCTGTTTATTTTACCGTAATGCGAAATAATGGAAATGATTTTAATTCCATCAATGTTAGTTATTGAATGACATTCCTCTACCTAAAGGAATATAAACACTTCAAAGAATTTAATTCCTTTCCAAATAATGTTACCAAACGCAACTTCAATGGAATTTGATTTTAATTCCATTACATTCCTTCACATTACGGTGAAACAAACTGGACCTTATAATAAAGTATACAATGGCAAGTCTATACCCACTACAACAAACATGGCGATTTCCAACGGCAAAATCCGTCGGAAAACGGCGTTACCGACGGAATACGTTTCAGACGGATTTGCGACGGGTTTTTCCTACGGATTTACGACGGACCATGTTTCCGACGGATTTACGGTGGATTTGCAACGGACACGTTTCAGACGGATTTGCGACGGACCGCATTTTCGACGGATTTGCAACTGACCGCGTTTCCGACGGATTAGCGACGGACCACGTTTCCGACAGATTAGCGACGGAAATCTGTCGTAAAGTGGTCAGTCTGTAAACCGTCGCTAATCACTTACAAAATTCCCAGTGGATTTTTTCCGTCGGAAAATCCGTCGATAATTGGTGATTTTCTAGTAGTGACCCTTACGTGTTAGACATGAAATGGTTTGATAGTTTGATTATAGAGGGGGTGATTTATGTTGATTTTTATCAAATATGAACAAAATGTAGTTAACCACTTTACGCATGGTTATAGAGACTTGGTGCATAGTTTGTAATATTAGAAGTTGGTTCAATATGGGCTCAGACACTACTAGAAATGTTCTTATTACCTACAGTTTTTTCCGACGGCATGAAAAGTGTTGCTAATTACCGACAAAATTGAGACAATTTTGCGACAGAAATAAGGTAAAATACATAATACGGATATCGACGAACTAGCATCGGTTTTTAAACCTTTTTTCAATAATAGCTTGATGGTTGGGAAATCGTGGCTAAATAACGAATTTATACTGATGAGGTTAGTGTATTATAAATTATTCCATTACATACGTAGATCGTATAAACGGGTATGATGTGCTCCATATTGTAACTTAATGTTTTACAATGATAGTGTTTTTATCAATAATATATATTCTGTTCTAAAATGTTTTAAACATATGTAGGTGAACTTGTTAAAACAACAATTGTGTTTTTATCAATAATATATATTTTGTTCTAAAATGTTTTAAATATATGTAGGTGAACTTGTTAAAACAACAATTGGAGCAAGAGAAGCAAGAGACAAAAGCAAGAGAAGAAGTGCTTCGAAATGAAATAAAAGAGCTTCGTAAGCGTGATGAAGCACGTGAAAAAGAAATGAACGATAGGTCTGAAATGAGAGAACATTTCTTTTCCGGTGACAATCACCAACTACCTCCCCTTTGAGACATGTAGTTATATATACAGACACGCATGTTGTGTTATCAACATTCTATGTTTATATAAATTATGTGACTTTATGCGTTATTTTATGAATTAAATGCAATTTTATTATACCATTATGTATTGTGTATTAATATAAACAGGTAATTAAAGTGTAATAATCAAAAGAGTGAAACGTCAATTAAGATGAATTTTAATTGAAAATAGAACATTATATTTTGTGAGTTGTGCTCCATGTAGTCTTTATAAAAAGTGTAGATTCAAGGGACAAACCTCAGCCCTCAGATCAATTAAAATCAACGATCACGATCAGATCAATAGGAAAAACACGGAGGGGCATTATCGTCAATAGAAACTTTCATTAAATGACGTCACCTCCGTAGGTTTCCTTCATTTCCTTCTCCCCCCCGTTCCAGACCTCCTGTTCGAGAAAAACGCCGTCGATAAAAAAAAACCCTAAATCGAGGTTTCCTTCTCCGGCGAAGCTAACATACGTTGATTTCTCCGGCGTCGTGTTCAAAAGTTGCATTAGTGCGTTCAAAAGCTTCCGCTAAACAGATACATCAATCGTAATTTCATTCATCATTCCGTGAAACAAAAACAACCATCATCATATCGCGAAAATAACAAAATAGAAGTGACAAATTACACGACTTTGTCAATTGATATGAATCAAGACTCTGTTGATACAAACGAAGACATAAACAGTAATCAAAATTCAGCCTCTGGTAAGAAAAAAACGATTCTGGTTTTGTTTACTAATGTAGCTTATAGCAACACACAATCACATATGATTGCATAAGTTCTACTACACAAATTGCAGAATTAGTAAACAAATTATATGTATAATCACATGTGATTATGCACATATCACCTGTTTGTTTATGTAAAGTTTAAAATTATTACAATCACATGTGATTATACATATGTTAATTACCTAATCACATGTGATTAAACATATGTTAAACTATATAATCACATGTGATTATACATATATCACCTGTTTGTTTATGTAAAGTTTAAAATTATTACAATCACATGTGATTATAAATATTTTAATTACCTAATCACATGTAATTATACATATGTTAAACTATATAATCACATGTGATTATTATATATGCATGTATAATCAACCTATCATCATGGACCAATGTCCTTCATCTTTTCCCTTTTCCAGCTTCTAATCACAATACCACTCCAAGACCGGTCAGAACAATATACTTAAATACATAAGGAGGAAGCCTATTCTATGTTCCAATTGTCGATCAGGGACTACTACCAGTAAAGGGACCAGGTTTCGATCACTAGATGACTTTGTTGATATGTATAAACGTTATGCGTATAACGGAGGGTTTGACATAGTAATATCAACACAAAAAAAGACATTGTCAGGGTTTGTAAAGGACATATATATTTGGTGTGACAGATCTGGATTTCCAAAGAAGCTCAATGTTGACACCCTCAACACAGAACAAAGTGTTAAACCGGTCAAAAAACAAATACAACGAAGATAGGATGCATGGCTCATGTTAGGTTTGTTTGGATATATGGATCAACAGAGTTTTCGCTTGTTGACTTCCAAGACAAATACAATCACGAGTTGATTCATCCAAAGTATATGCATTTATCCAAGAAAAACAGAAAGTTGAAGTTTGCTGAACAGTTGTTTATACTCAATGCCTCAAATGCAAACATAGGTCCCACAAATGCACACCAGCTTTACAGTAATATGAAAGGTTGTGAACAAAATGTCAATGGTACCGTCGATGATTTCAGAAACTGGAAGAGAGATTTGAATGTGTATATCAATGAAAGTGATTCTCAAATGCTTGTAAACATGATGGAAGAAAGGAAGAAATACACCCCTGATTTCACCTTTGAGTACAAGGTTGAAGACAGTCAATTGCACTCTATTTTCTGGGCGGAAGAAGTGGCAAAGTGCAACTAAAAGGAGTTCAGTGACGTCATCTCATTCGATGCGACATATAGAACAAACATGTAACCCCAATCCTTTAAATCACATGTGATTTACTTGTTATTGAAATTGATTAACTATAGAATCACATATGTTTACAGGTACAACCTCATGTTCATCCCTTTCACCAGCATAGATAACCATCGTAGGTGTGTCACTTTTGCTGCCGCACTAATAAGAGATGAGACCGCAGAGACTTACATATGGCTGCTTAACTCCTTTATGAAGACTTTCCAGAAAGAACCCCTTATGGTTGTAACGGATCAGGATGCCTCTATGAGAAAGGCTATTGAGACAGTCTTTAAAACCTCCAAACATAGACTATGCATGTGGCACATCACACAAAAGTTTCCGTCAAAGGTAATAATTCTGTTAATCACATGTGATTTTCATATATATATTCACTTTTTAAATCACATGTGATTTACATATAGATTCATATAAATATGAATCAGTAACTAATCACATGTGATTTTCATATAGATTCACATATAGATTAAAATATGATTTGCATACAAATTCATGAGGCAAATCCTGGAATTGAAGAAGAGACGGAAAGAGACTTCAAGAGAAGATTTGACAAAATAGTTTGGAACATGTACATCGAGCCTACCGGTTTTGAAGATAAATGGGAAAAGTTGATGGATGACTTTTCTTTGAAAAGTAATACTTGGTTCAAGTACATGTTTGACATTAGATCCACTTGGATACCGGCGTATTTCATTGAAATGGAAATGTTTGGTTTGATGAGAACAACTTCAAGATCCGAGAGTGAGAACGCGTTTTTTTGCAAACTTTATGAAACGAGGGTCGACCCTAATTAACTTTATGGGCAGCTTTGATTCAGCAATGTTGAAACAGAGGTCAAAGCAAGAAGCATTGGATTCCAAGACCATCAGGACAACTAGAAATTTGTGCACAAAACTCGGGATTGAAAAGCATGCAGCAAAAGTCTACACACATACAGTTTTTGACATTGTTCAAAAGGAGATAGACGCGGCTCTTTATAAATGTTCCTTGGATAGAATGACTACAGAGGAGGAATGTCAGATTTCAATCGTTAACGAGACCTCAAAAGAAAAAGAATATGTGTTTCAATACAAGGTAATTTTATAGTGTATTCAAAATGTTTGTAATCACATGTGATAATACAAACAGTGTTCAAAATTTTTGTATCCAATCACATGTGATAATACAAATAGTGTATCAAAACCTTTGAAGTCAAAATACAAGTGATTACTAATCTAATCACATTAGATTTTGAAAAAAGTGTATTCATTAAACTAGTTGTCTTCTTTTTTCAAAGGTACTTCATAATCGTCAAGATGGCTCCTTAGCGTATACATGTCGACACTATCTACGATTTGGTCTTCTATGCCGACACTGTTTTTGGGTTTTGAAGAATAACAATATAGATGAAATCCCTAAACAATACATCATGAGACGTTGGAGAAGAGACATAATACCACCTGAATTGAGATCAAGAAGAAACAGATATGGAAATGTAAATATTGGTGTTCAAAAGCTGGTTAATGAAGTCACCTCTGTTATAGATGATTGCGTGCAACTAGTTAGCAAGAACCAGAAAAAGCTAGAAGCATTTCATGAAAAAGTTAAAGCTTTGAAATCAGAAGTTCAAGCTGATGTACCAAGACCACAACCAAAGAACAAAGAAGATATTATAGCAGAAATGATTGGAATTTCAAAGCCGACTACAATTGAAATACAAAACCCACCTGTTGGGAAATACAAAGGATGCGCAAACGATAAGCGTTTAATGAGTGGTAAAGAGATGGGAATCAAAGAAAGTAAGAAGAGAAAGATAAGTTGCAGTAAATGTGGATAGACAAATCACAACAAGAAGACCTGTGATGGACAACAAGATAAAAAAACACAAAAAGAAAATTATATTGTTCCTGTGAACAATGAGTGAAACTTAATCGTCATATTTCTTAACAATTCTTTTCATACATTTAATTGTACTGATTTTATATACATGAACATATACTATTTTTGAGTTTTGCCCTTTGATGTTATCTTTTTTAATGCTTTAGAGTGTATTCAAATGTTTGCAGCCAAAAAAACACAAGTGATTGCGTTTAATCACTTGTGATTTGAAACAAAAAAACACAATTGATTGTGTTTAATCACTTATGATTTGAGTTCATAAAAATAATCACAAGTGATTGTGTATAAAATCACATGTGATTTAAAACAAAAAAACACAATTAATTGTGTTTAATCACTTGTGATTTGATTACATAAAGATAATCACAAGTGATCGTGTACAAAATCACTTGTGATTTGAAACAAAAAACTCAAGGGAATGTGTTTAATCACTTGTGATTATGTATAAAAATAATTATCAAAGGATTTTGCTTAATCACTTGTAATTGTGTTTAATCACAAGTGATTGAGTATAATCACTTGTCAATTGCATAAAGAAAGAAAATCCAAAAAGATAAATCACAAGTGATTGTGTAAAAAATCCACAAAAAAACACAATTGATAGTGTCTAATCACATGTGATTGTTTTTACACACTTGTGTTTTGACAGTTAACAAAAATTACTCAAAATGTCAGAATTTCACTTAAGATTCAGAAGTTGTTAGTTATAAAACCTAAATCAACATCTACTATATTTACAAGATATAAGCAAAAACACAAATTGTTTGTTCTAAACCCTACATCCAGATGTTTTCTACTTTTCACAACTAACAAACTTTATCAACAACAAACTTCCTAAATTGTTTTCCAACAACAAACTCTACATCATTAAACAATCGCTTTACCTTTTCCCTCAACAACTTCTTTCCCAGCTTCTTTAACACCACCAGCAACCTCTTCTTCATCCGGATCAGCATTCCTTTCCCACACTGACCTCATTGCGATTGCACCTTGAATCAGTGCTCTAACCTCCTCCTTCGTGTGCTGAGCTACAAACTCTGATGCTAACCTCTTCATCTTCTTTGCATATATATTGATCTCATGAGTTAAAATCTTGGCAGCAAATATCATCCTTCTCCAGAGTTGTAACTTCTGCTCCTGTCCTTCAACCTTCAACTCACAATCCCATTTCCCTTCCGCTTCTCCCATGTATTGTTCCATGTGGTGCATAGCAAACACACCACAATCAATGACATTCTCAGTCGATCTCCAATGAACTTTCATTTGCTTCGGTTTCATTTTTTTAAAAACTGCCGCAAGTGGGTTCTCACAGACAGCCAAGTGTTGACTGAATTTATATATCTGTAAAAAAAAGTTTTAAAAAGAATTTTGAAAACTAATACTCTAATGTACATAAACAAACAGTATTCCAAGATTGTTTTAAAAACTTACAACAAAAGAAACTACTCTTTTGTATTTTGCATTGAATTTACCGCCATAGCGGTTATCAATGATATGCACACATGGCTTCCGGAGATAAAAAACAATCGGGTAGAAATGGTCTGACTGGCAGATAGGGAATATAACCTGTAATTGAATAAAAACTAACATATTGAATCACACATATCTAAGTAAAATAACAAACTAAGTTAGATAATTGTATTCAGTCACTTATGACTTTTGAAAACAACCTAAGTTACAAACAAAAATCACAAGTGATTCTGTTTTAATCAGAAGTGATTGTGTATAATCACTTGTCATTTTGATACACAAATAAATTACAAGTGATTGTGTTAAATCACAAGTGATTGTGATTTGGAACTAAAAAACACAAAGTGATTTCACACTCAAGTCAGTTGTCAAAAATAAAAAATGATTCAAAAATGAGTGTGTTAAATCACTTGTGATTTGATTAAAAAAGAAATCACAAGTGATTGTAATCAATCACTTGTGATTTGAAACTCAAATCACTAGTGATTAGATACAAAAAATATCCTAAACACACAAAAAAAACTTATTACCAGATCAACATCTTTGAAAGTCATCTGATTGATGTCATTGTCAAGAAGATAAGTCAAAGTCTCATGAAACTGTCCAAAGTAGAGTTCTTTGTTCAATTTCTTTGAAGAATCGAAGACATCGACATGCTCTTTTACGAAAATGAAAAGTTAAATACTTAAATCACAAAACAAAAAATCAGAAATAAAAAAACTAACAAACAATAAAACTTACAAAAACAATTGTCGGTATGAACTTTCTTCTTGGGGAATTAGGGTTTCGATAAATCTCTTCAAAGTTCAAAATCTTGCACCACAAATCCACCACACTTGCCTCCACATAAATTCCGGGGCACAAAGTTTCCACGCTCAATCGTGTTCCCGATGTTTGGCCATCAGCAGTTTCAAACACAAACTCCCTATCATCAAAACAAACTAATAAAACAAACACCACAACATATATCTCATTTATAGTAACAATCAAGTCGAAAACTCACAGTGCTTCGCCTTGCATTGCAAATAGGGACATCGACACCGCGTATTCTGAAGCTATCAATTTTGTATGCAGGTATGTCTTCCTATTCACAAATGGCGATCGCAAAATAGCTGCTGGTTTGATAATCCTCTTCTTTGTCACCGGAAGAGGTGCGGGTGCAACAGAAACAGGAGAAACGGAAACAGGAGCAACCGAAACGGGAGTAACACGAACTGGACTTTCTACACTGCTCATCCCCACTACCTCATTCAATTTTTTCTTTGTCCAGCCACCAACTGGAGATTTCTGAACAAGTTTGTCTACTTGGGTGGCGAGAGGTGTTAGTGATCGTAAGGAATCCTGAGATAGAAGTTGAAAACTTGGAGCGTTTACGGTATGAATAGTTGAAAACGATGGAAGGCTAAGAGAAACAGTAGAACAATTTAGTAAAGAGTGGATTGAGCACAGTTTCATCACCTTATCAGCATTCTCTGACCACCATTGGGAAATATCTGCTTCATCCTCTACTTCCTCACAAACAGAATCAGTAACTTTTTCAGCATGTTCTTTCCCACCCACATTCACTTCTTCCACAGGTACTGGTTCATCATCTCCCAGATTAACTTCCTCACCATTACCACCTTCAACATCCTCTTCTGCATTACCACCTTCAACAACCTTCTCTGCATTCTGACCCACATTCTTTTTACCACCTTCAACACCATCTTCTACAGCATTCTGTCCATCCACATTCTCAACATCTCTGCCTTCATTGTTAACAACTTGATCCTTTACAACCTTCCCAGATTCATCACCACCATCTTCACCCTTATTATCATCATCATTATTATCATCATCACCATCATTATCACCATCCTCATCACCCTGATCATTATCATCATCACCCTGAACCACATAAAAATTTTGAAAAATACAATTAATATCACATGTGATATTATACAGAAGCAAAAATGGTATAACACATATGATTTCATAAAAAAAACAAGGGACCGTGCAGATATTCACTTGTGATTTGAAACAAAACAAACCCAAGTGACTTTGTCTAATCACTTGTGATTTGAAAAAACACAAGTGATTATGTATTATGACAAGATAAAATCACAAGTGATTGTATTCAAATCACTTGTGATTTGAAACTGAAAAACAACAAAGTCAGTTTGTTTAATCACTTGTGAATCTAAAAAAACATCACAGTGCTAACAGATGAACAAAGTAAACAATCACATGTGATTATATAAAAAGGATCACATGTAATTAAGAATACAATCATAGTTCGATAAAAAGAAAAAAAACAACCACAATTCAGTTAGTTAGTCTAAAAAATACCTCTTTCACCATATTAACATCCTTCACATCTTCTTCACCAAAGTAGAAAGTTGGCTGCATGCAAAAAACTTTTTTCATTTTCGAATAAAAAGATTCAGCCTTCTTATCCCGTGACTGAGACCTTGATAAAATCTGTTCAAACATATCAAACACATTCTTCTTCTCTTTTGAAACGTTCAACAACTTCTTCTCCATTATTTCATATAACTCCTACAAAATATGTAAATATTACAGTTAAAACCAAATACAACAGAGGTGATATTCAGTCACATATGATTTACAATAAACACAAGTGATTGTGTTCAATCACTTGTGATTGAACATAAGCCACTGTGTTTAATCACTTGTGATTTGAAACAAAAGAAACACAAGGGACTGCGTTTAATCACTTGTGATTAAACACAATTGACTTGAGATTAAACATGAGTTACGTATTTAATCACTTGTGATTTGAAAAAAAGAAACAAAAGTGATTATTATGTTCAATCACTTAAGATTAAACATTAGCCATTTTATTTAATCACTTGTGATTAAACACAAGTGATTGTGTTTAATGTCTTGTGATTAAATGCATGTGATTAACATAGGTTACCAAATTCAAAAAAACAGAATGTTTAACATGAATACCTCATCGGTTCTAACTTCGCTCTCTGCATCATGCGGATTGAAAAAATCTTCTTCATCCTCCTTCTCTCCTCCGTATAGTGCCATCAACTCCACACACCCAAAACCACCACCACTGATTTCTTTCAACTCACGAACATTGAGAAAACCTTTCCAGTTTTTAAAAATTGGACGCTGCCGGCGAACTGGCACGCTATCGAATTTGGTACGATCACAATACAACAGATATAAAAAATAAAAAGAAACAATACAATATCAATAACAAAACTTGTTATTATAACTAACAAACAAAACTACAAATAGATGCTCACCGTCAAAAAAGTAGCAGGACCAGAATAGAAACACTTGCTTGTGTCCTCCCTATGCCACTGGTTTTTGCTGTATCTCAAACTATCAACCACAAAAGAACACCAATCCAATCCTGACACATCAGAATCCCATCTTACCTTAACTCTGTTAAGCACATCAGTCTTAACCTTTCCATTACTATCACAAGATGCCATTATGTTTGCAAACAGCATCAGAATGTTCATCTTGAAAAGATCATCCGTAACACCATTTGAGTTCAGAATCTGGTTTGCGATGTGGGATGGACGGATATCTTTCCTCGAAGGAAATTGCTTATACCACAATTCGATAAACTCCTCATCGCCCTTATAATCCAAAAAAAAAATATGAATCCCGCCCTTCGGGATACCAAATACATCCTCGACAGCGCCAACATCAACTTTAATATCACCATTTTGTGTTCTGATCACTAACTTAGAATAGTTGCAGTTGTCCACCACATAATACACCAACTTCCCGGGAAGTTTGTCAATGTTAAAACCTATCAGCGACCCAAACCCAAGTCCCCTAACACATTCTTCTTGAGCCGGTGTCAAAGATGTCATGACATTCGCCAGTTGAGCTGGTGTACTCCTGATTCGAATAGATGGTAGGCCTTGGCTGACAGGAACATTTTCAGCGTCCTGTGATGGATTCATCTTTCTTTTCCCTTTGTCACGACCATTCCTTGTTGGCTTCTTTTTCTTACTCTTCTGTTCTTTGGGATGAATTGCAGCATCCGTAGCTTTACGTTTCTTTCCTTCTTTTCGTGAAACTGTCTTGCTAGAATCTTCATCATGACTAACGCTTTTTGACTTGCTAGAAACTTTCTTAGACATTCTTTTCACTCTTTTTCCCTTTAAAGACGCCAAAGTAGCGCCCAAATCAACAGAAGTACCTGTAAAACATATATAAAACAGAAAAAATAAGAAAAACAGGAAAACATATATCA
Organism: Pulicaria dysenterica; assembly: GCA_947179395.2. Lineage (NCBI taxonomy): Eukaryota > Viridiplantae > Streptophyta > Magnoliopsida > Asterales > Asteraceae > Pulicaria > Pulicaria dysenterica. The sequence continues at coordinate 17,132,666 of OX359293.1, read as the reverse complement.
ATCACATATGATTAACTATAAACAAACATGTCATTTAATACTAAACATATCACATGTGATTAAATACAAAAAACTAATATAACATAAACACACTTATAAAATCACAGATGATTAACTACAAACATACATGTCATTTGATACTAAAACAGTACTACAATCACATATGATTAACTACATTTCATAAACCAAAACAAAAATGATTAACTACAAACAAATATGATTAACTACAAGACACGCTTATAGCACTACAAACCATGAACACGGATGATTAACAGCAAAATGTTGACATTAAACAGAACACACTTATAATCACAGATGATTAACTTGAAAAAACGCTTATAGCACTACAAACCATGAACACAGATGACTAACAGCAAAATGTTAACATTAAACAGAACACATATGATAATACTAACACTCACCACCGACAACACATGTAAAACACAGATGATTAACAGTAAAAATGTTAATAAACAACATTAACATTCTACTAAGCTCGAATGACATGATTTTCAAAACAAAAAACAAAGTAAACCTAAACAAATATACAATCACATATGATTTAAGCAAATACATACATAAACGACCACAAATCACAAAAAAAAACATAGCAAATTCAACGGAATATCGAACATAAAACCCTAGAATTTTCGACACAAACCAAAAACACAAAAAAACCCTAAAAAAACCACAAACGACTAATAATTTCTCAATAAACCCTAAAAAACAAGGTAAACTTACTGTCATTGTCATTCGAGCCTTTCTTCTAAACTCCAGAACTAGAATATGCCATTGTCGTAAACAATCGTCAACACAGAGAGAGAATCGTCGTAGTCGTCAACACAGGGTATTCGAAGTAAAAAACGGAGAAAATCGTCGTAGTCGCCGGACCGAAGAAAACGAAGAAGTAAAAACAAAAATCGTCGTCGTCGCCGGAGAAAGAGAGAGAGAGAGAGAGAGAGAGAGAGAGAGATAGCGAGCGAAGGGAGCAAAGGAATGGAATGAAGAAACCGGTGAAGAAAGCGGGGAAACTGACATGCAATCAAATCAGTTATTAAAATGTCCAATTACATTTTTGCCCCTCCGCCTAAAATTCTTTTTAAAATTGAGCATGTAATCTAGACCATCAAAACCTATGATCCAAGGGCCATAATTTGTCCCTTTGGACTATACAAAAATTAAGGACTACATTGAATATTTCACTATATTTTGTAGCTAAAAAATCTTAATCGTCTGTAAAGTGTCGGTAAATGTAAATCAGAATATTTGGTAAAATACAAAACGTCAGTAAACCATCGTTAATTAACGTCAAAACCTGTTGTTACCGACGATTTTCAGTCGGTTTTTGGCATCTGTAATTACCAGAATTCTAGTAGTGTTGGTGCATAATTGTAAATCCCTAGTTCTTATCAATCCAATATATACATGTTTACTTGAAATGTTAATTCAAATGTGTTTTGATTAATGGTTTACATGTTTATATATTCTAAGTGTTTATTTATATTTGTCTTAAGCTTACAAGTACTTATTCATGTGTTGATGTGTGTTTGGAAGTTTAAGTATGAGTGAAGGTCATCACGTGCGTGATGAGTCCACTACGTGCGTAGTGGAGCTCACTACGTGCGTGGTGAGGTGGTCGGTTAAAGTTAAATTAATTATTATTAAAACAACTGGTACGTGCGTACTGGACTCGCTTCATGCGAAGTGAGATACATTACGTGCGTAGTGAAATTAATTACACTATAAATACTAATTAACTTCATGAGTTCGCGGGTAATCGACTAATTGACAGGTAATCAACCGGGAGCCTTCGTAATCGACCTTATACGACCTTAAGCCTACTAAATCGCAAACTTAGTGTTAATCTCGGATCCAAGGGCAGTCTTAAGCATTCTGTGTGAGTTCTTAGAGTTTGTTCTTGTTTCTACTCTGTGTGTTACTCTGTGTGTTACTGTGTGCCGGACACCTAAGCAGATCTTAGAATCCTTAGAAGGTTTGGGAAATAGAAATTCCGTACTATTTCTCATCCTATATCAGTCCTAGTGTAAGGGTGTTTTAGTTTAGTTTAGAACCCCGTCCCCCACGGTTCTACAAAGTGGTATCAGAGCCTTGTGCTTTGATTGATCACTTTTCCTTTAGGATTTCGTGATCTAGGTGTCGATTAGGCCTGTGTGTTTGTCCTTTTCGTCGTTTTTAACCGGTCAGTAGGTCAAAAAAATAGGTCTTTTTGCGTTAAAAAGGTTGTATTTTTACGTTAACTGTTTGAGTGTTACCCGTGCGGAGTGATTTCCTGTGCGTGCGTAGTGACCTTAGTGCGTGCGTAGTGTGTTGTTGATCCTCTAGAATCTTCGATAGGCTGTGTGCTTTGTCCGTGCGTAGTGACTCCTAAATTCATACGTAGTCAATCCATTGCGTACGTGTTGATTCTGTGTGTTGAACATATTCATAAAAATTATTTTAAGTACTCCGTGCGTAGTCAATTCAATCCGTGCGTACTCGGTTATCAGTTCGTGCGTAGTAAAGTCTGTGTGTTTTCGTGTCAGTCCGTACGTAGGTCTTATACTTCGTGCGTAGTGAGTTGTGCTCGTGCGAAGTGATTTACATTCCGTGCGTAGTGTGTGTGTTTGTTTTAAGTCTCTTTCTAAAATGTCTGACATGAGTGCAATGGCTGCCAAACAAACAATAACCGCATTAAGTAACTTAATAATGGACAACGAACAGGGAGGCATTAATAAAGTACCCCGACTACTAACCATGGAAGACTACCCATTCTGGAAACCAAGGTTTGAGATCTTTATTGATGGAGTAGATCCAAGGTTACATCGTGCCATCTCTGCCGATTACATTGTGCCAAAGGGAGAAGGGAACATCGAAGTTCCCTATGATCAAATGAGTGATGATCAACGTAAGGCGTATGATGCGGAGAAGAAAGCTTATTCCTATCTCATTCAAGCCATTCCTAATGAGATCTTTCATCAATTCCGACGATACAGAACGTCACGTTCCCTGTGGAACGCCTTACAAAAGAGGAATGAGGGGAATGCATCTCTGAAGGAGCTCAAGGCATCTCAGTTAAGGAAGGAGTTTGATCACTTCACTTCATATGTGAATGAAAAACTTCCAGACCTGATCAACAGATACAACCATCTTCTTAGTGAAATGGATAGTCTGGGGGTGCAGATTTCCGAACGCCAACAAGTGGAGACTTTGTCTAAGGCACTACCAAAGAGCTGGAGGCCTTTCATCATGATCTTGAAGAATGGTGAGGGATTTGAAGGAATGGATCTAAATGACTTCATCACCAAACTTAAAGAGCATGAACAAGAAGAGCAAAATCTAGACAGACTAAGCAGCTATGTGCAGAATCCATCGCTATACTGTTCTGGACCCATTGTTTCTCCAGCCACCTCATCCAATGCTCCGTTGCAGACAACTTTTACTTCTAACGTCAGTTCATCAAGCAAGTCTGCTCCTGAAACTTCTAGTGGACCACCGTATTCTGCTCCTTCAAGCAAAACGTCAATGTCTGCCTTAAACACTGAGCATTTCAAGCATGGCAGCACTGAAGAAGTTAAGGAGCATATGGGGATGCTTAGTGCATTGGTCACCTCATACGATGATCTGCTCAAGGGAAAGATTGGGAACGCCTATCTGACCCAGGAAGACTATGACCAAATTGACAACGATGAGATGGAACGTCAAGATATCTTATGGTCATATGCCAACCTGGTAAGAAGAGCCAAAGCCTTAGTGAAGAGAACGGGGATGCAGATTACAGCAACCAAAGATACGAAGCTGGGTTTTGACAAGTCAGCTGTAACCTGCTACAACTGTGGTGAAAAGGGTCATTTTGCACGTGAATGTGAAAAGCCAAAGAACTCAGGACCCAAGTATCCCTTCAGAACCTCTCCGGGCAAAACGTCAAATACCACCACACCTAAGAAGGCTGAGTCACCTCATGAGGGATCATCCAAGGCAATGGTGGTAGTACAAAAGGATGAGGGGATTGACTGGTCAGTACACTTCCAAGATTCGGATGCGTTTGAAGTTGCTGAAACCAACCTGGCCAGTGTTCTAGATCTGAACGACGACTCTCAGTCTGAGGCAGACAGTGTCCACGAGGTCAATGATGAAGAGTCTGTCCTGCCCACTGACGAGCAAAATGTGGCATCAACTTCTGAGCCAGCTGCCGAACCAACGCTAGTGCCTGTTCAACCTGAACCAGTAAATCAAAAGGCGTGCATGACTGGACAAGCTGATGTCAAAGTAAATCCTACACCTGGTCTTCCCTGTGTGTCGTGTAATGATTATGTGAAAACCATAGTATCCTTGAAAGCACAAGTCACTGAGCTAACCTCTAAATTGCACGAGAACTCTATCATTAAGGGTAGAGAAAAGACTCTTAAAGATAAGATTGAGAGTCAAAACAAACAAATCAGAGAATTAGAGGTTGCTTTATTAAACAAGCAGGATGCTATCGTTTTCTACATAAATCAGATAGATACTCTAAAACGGGAACTTGCGAGTTCTAAGGTCGATTATGACACGTTAAATCAGAAGCTAAAAAGTTATTCAACTTCATCATATTTGTTTGAACACATAATCGACCGAAGACCACAAGGTTCTGTTCAGGAGAAAGACACGAAGACCTATTCGAAATGTCCTCCACTAGTCTTAAACCAACTGGTGCAATCTGATGTCTTCGCTGAAGCTGACCAACTTACTCCCAAAGTTGATACACCTTCTGCTTCAACTTCAAAACCAAATTTAAAAATGAAGGAGAAAGTTGGTGAGCCTCAGAGAAAAGAGCCTAAACCAGAAGAAAAACCAGAACCAGGTATACGAAAGCTTCTGGGCAGTTCTTCTGGTCAAGGTTCCTTAATGCAAAATGTTCAAGCTGCACTTCGAACCATTGAGAAGGAGGGTGCAAAGTCTCCTGCAACCCGTCCTTATGAAGAAGTTAAACTCTTACCTAAACAAAGTGGTCTAGGAGTGCAGCCCAAAGGTAAAGTTGAACCGAAGGAGCCACATCACAGCTCAAGGTTTCTTGTCAAATGGGAGAGTGAGCTTTGACAAAGTCAATTATGTCGAGCAGCTAGCAAACAACTTGTTGTCGGTCTCTCAGATATGTGATAAAGAGTTTAAGGTGATGTTTGATGACAAACAATGCTATGTGCTAAAGAAGGAGTACCAAATTCCCGAAGACATGATCTTAATGTCAACTCCAAGACAAAATGACCTTTATGTCTTGGATATGTCCAATGCTTCGGTGAAAGATGTAGAACACCAATGTTTTCTCACAAAGGCCACTGAGAAGGATTCAGTGTTATGGCATAAGAGGATGTGTCATTTAAGCCTGAGAAAGATGAATCACTTAGTACATCATGAGCTGGTCACGGGAGTCAACTTGAAGAGTTTCCATCTGCCAGACAAGTGCGTATCATGTAAAATGGGGAAGCAGACGAAGAAGCCCCACAAGTTGAAGAAGTATCACTCCATCTCAATTCCGCTTGAACTACTTCACATGGATTTATTTGGTCCTGTGCGGTACAAGAGCATTCATGGAGATAGATACTGTCTGGTAGTGAGTGATGACTACTCGCGGTTTTCCTGGGTTTTCTTCTTAAAAGAGAAGTCTGAGACATTCGAGACCTTAGAGGTCATGATCAACAAGTTAGAGACTATCTATAAGTTGAAGATCAGGAAGCTTCGCTCAGATAATGGAACCGAGTTCAAGAACCAGAAGATGGAAAAGCTGTGTAATGAAAAGGGTATTCAACATCAGTTCAGTGCCGCATACACTCCTCAAATGAATGGAGTAGCTGAGAGGAAGAATCGGACATTAATAGAGGCAGCACGCACCATGCTTGCTGATTCTGCTTTGCCCGTAAGGTTTTGGAACGAAGCTGTCGCAAATGCTTGTTACACACTTAACCGGGTCTTAGTGGTCAAACGATTAGGAAAGACATGTTATGAGCTGTTGAATAACCGGAAACCAAATCTTAGCCATCTTGAACCGTTTGGCGCTCCGTGCACTATGCTAAAACGGGAAGCAGAGGGAAAGTTCAGTTCCAAGGTAGAAAAAGGGTTCTTCTTGGGATACAGCATTCCGAACAAGAGGGTATACAACTTAACGTCTAACTGTGTGGAAGAGTGGTTTGAAGTGGATGTGCAGAGAAATTCTTCTCCTCCGACAAAAACTGGTGATGCCTGGCTGTTTGATTATGATAATCTATTTGACTCATTCAACCTGGCACCAGTAGCCTTCGAAGAAGATATTGCAATACAAATGTTATATGATCTTCACAACTCTTCTGACGGTGCCCCATCAAACCTGCCCTCGAGTACTGCTATACCTATTCTAAGTGATGCTGATTCTGATTCTGAAGATGAGCCGCATACTCCACCAGACAAGGGGTCGCAGGGTGAGAGTTCCTCCAATGATCAAACGTTAACACTTGAGGAGACACCTGTGGTCACTAACCTGGAAATAAATGTCGAAGCTCAGTTACAGAGATCAAGTAGAGTAGATAGAAACCATCCTCCTGAACAAATTATTGGGGATCCGTGTTCACATGTTCAAACCAGGAGGCAAGTGGCTACACTATCTGGGTCTACTTCTTCAGCGACACCGGGATTAAAGCTGATGCAAGACTTCTCGGATCTGGGTGCAAATTTGGTTCAGTCTGTGGACTTCACACAATGTCTATGTTCGGGATTTCTCTCCCAGATTGAACCAAAGGATCATCTTGAAGCTCTCAAGGATGACTCTTGGATTAATGCTATGCAAGAAGAGTTGCTTCAATTTCAGAAGTTGAATGTATGGCGCTTAGTGAACAAACCCAAGGGAGCTAAATCTTTTGGCTGCAGATGGGTTCTGAAGTGCAAAAGAGATGATCAGGGGGTGATTGTCAGGAACAAGGCAAGGCTCGTTGTTCAGGGGTTCAGACAAATTCCTGACATCGACTACACTGATGTGTTTGCTCCAGTCGCTCGGCTGGAAGCGATCCGCTTATTTCTCGCCTTTGCCTCGTACAAACGCTTTAAAGTCTATCAGATGGATGTTAAAAGTGCGTTCCTGTATGGCGAAATTCAAGAGACAGTCTATGTGAACCAACCTCCGGGGTTTGTCGATCCGATCCATCCCGACAAAGTGTACTTACTAAATAAAGCGTTATATGGTCTTCATCAGGCACCGCGAGCATGGTATGAGACCCTCTCTCAATATCTGACTGATAATGGGTACCGGAGAGGAACCATCGACAAAACATTATTTATCAAGGGTGATGATAAAGACTTGATCTTGGTGCAAGTATATGTGGATGATATCATTTTCGGTTCTCCCAATCCGATTCTGTGTGAAGACTTTGCAAGGATTATGAAGGAAAAATTCGAAATGAGCTCAATGGCAGAGATGAAGTTCTTCCTTGGACTTCAAGTGGAGCAGACCGAGACAGGGATTTTTCTACATCAGTCGAAGTATGTTGCTGACATCTTAGCTCGTTTTGAAATGTCTACAGAGAAGACTGCTGCAACACCTCTGCCCATTAACCACGGCATGTCTCCAGATACTGAGGGGGAGTTGGTGAATGAGTCTCTCTACCGCGCGATGATTGGATCTTTGATGTATCTCACTGCATCCAGACCAGACATCATGTTTGCAACATGTCTGATGGCAAGATACCAATCCAAGCCCAATGTCAAGCATCTGATGATTGTCAAGCGGATCTTTCGCTATCTGAAGGATGCTCCTAATCTTGGACTGTGGTATCCATATAATGATAGCTTTGAGTTGACAGCTTACAGTGATTCAGACTATGGTGGATGCAAGAAGGATCACAAATCTACCTCTGGAGGTTGCCAATTTCTCGGATCACGTCTTGTCACATGGCAGTGTAAGAAGCAGACTGCAGTTGCGCTCTCTACGTGTGAAGCTGAATACATTTCGGCGGCAAGTTGCTGTTCTCAGGTCATCTGGATTCAACAACAACTGCGGGATTACGGTTTGCAATTCTCTACTACTCCCATTTATGTTGATAACACTGCTGCTATAGCCATTACTAAAAATCCCGTACAACCCTATAAGACCAAGCACATTGGTATCAAATACCATTTTATACGGGACTGCTGGGAAAAGAAATTAATTGATGTCTTGTCTATTCAAACTGATTTCCAAAAAGCAGACCTGTATACAAAGGCATTTGATAAACCCCGATTTTTATTCTTAGTGAATGAAAACGGGAGGAAAACCAAGTGTGAGGTTGTCTCTGATGATGCGACTTAGTGTCCTTATCCGTATTTGTGACTGTGTGTCTATTTTCTGTGTGGTTATATCTCGTTTGTCTTTGTGTTTATTTTCTGTGTGTTTTTCCGTTTCTATTTTCTTAGTTTTTAGTTTCTTTAGTATTTTAGGGGGAGATAGGTGCAACATAGAAAATACAAAAAAATCAGAAAACATAGAAAATACAAAAAATCAGAAAATATAGAAAATACAAAAAAATCAGAAAAACATAGAAAATACAAAAAAAAAATCAGAAAACATAGAAAATACAAAAAAAATCAGAATAACAAAAATGAGAAGTTGATCCAACTTAAATGGAAAATGATGGTACACTGGCGTTCTATACAAAGTATGTCTAGTAAAATTAGGACTGAAGGCATGCACACATTCTTGAGAACACTGTCTGAAAATTTGATTTAAATCAGATAAGAAACAGATGGCGTGTAAGGCATATGATGAGAGTCTAGGCTGATAAGTGGTTATGCATGTGGAAATCCATCAAAGATTCAAACTATCGAGACATTCCAAGTCTACAAGTCAATAACATTAGAGACTAACTAAGTCTGGTGCACACACTTACTACCATGCCAAATGTGTTAGATGACAATGAGAAAAATGTAAAAAGAGGGTGAAAAATTGACCCCAATCTGAAATGTCAAAAGAAATAGATACATTGATCTATTAGTGTTGAATTGTCAAAGAGCATAAAATGCAGTGACAAAAGCTCAACAGAAATTATCAGAAGAGGTGAAAAATTGACCTCCATGTCAAAGAGCATTAAATTCGTTGACAAAATTACAAAGCACATAAGCATGGTGGTTGGGTAATCAAGTTGTGCATCCGACTGAGTGAGTCAAAACACTATGAGATTTTAAAAGAGATAGTCTTAACCATGTATTCAGTTCTGGATAATCAGAAAATGTTGAAATTAAATCTGTCATTATCTGAGGGAAGTTAGATTGACAGACAAAAATCGAGAGAGTGTGTTTGTGCCTAAGGTTCTAAAATGAATGATAGCTAAGTATAGATGTGCTGGTACTGATTCCATCTTGGAACCTTCTCACAAAAAGATTTAATTTTAGCAAATTAATTTTTCCTGCAAAAATTTTTTTCAGTTATTTCCATTTCTGTCTTTTAGTTTTAGGTTTTTTAAATCGCTGCATTTAGATTCCCCTGAAATCAGTTTGTTAATAGTTTGCCTTTCCATTTCCTTTATAATCAGAAAAATACAAAAAGATTTTTGGTGTGTTTCTTATTTCTTTTGGTATGTTTATTTTATATTTTTATAAGTTCTTGTGTTTGCATGTGCTTAAATGTTTTTACTTGCATTGAAGTTACTAACTGCTGTGTGCTGAGTACAGGATCGTCGAGAAAAAGTCTAACTCTATGTGAGAAAGTCAATTCGCACGAAATATTGGTAACCCGCACGAAGTGGAAAAGCATCACGTGCGAATTGGATTGAAGTATACGAAGTGAGATCAAATTCGCACGAGGTAATATCCACCACGTGCGAAGTGGTCTGTCACTTCGGGTAAACCCTTTGGATAACATCATGCGAAGTGAATCCACTTCGCACGAAGTGGAGCAGGGTATATATATTGTTCACGTGCGTATTCGTCAGTACGCGTTCATAATTTCTACAGTGTACTCCTATTCTCTCTCGATTGTGATTCTGATTTTGTGCTAAGAGTGTTTTTCGATCCATCCTTGTGATTCGGTTTTGCTTTGTGAACATTCTGGTATAATTTTCGCTTCAATCCAACGGTTAGATCTCAAGTTATAGCCGATTTTGTGTTCGAAAGTCCAATAACCTTTAAAACCGGATTTAGAGATTTTAATGTGTTAATTTGTTAGATTTAAGTGAAAATTAGCCTTAGTGGACTAGTTAGATGTCATTTAATCACTTAATCGAAACAAATACATTGTTAATCAAGGGTTTTAAGCCAAAGGCTTCGTCGAACTGTTCTTAAGATTTGAATGTTGGCCGTGCGAAGTGAAGGCCATTTCGCACGAAGTGGGTTTCACCTCGCACGAACTCGGAAATGAAGACGATGAAGCTGATGAATTTCAGTCGCACGAAGTGACGTGCAATCCGTGCGATCTGTGACCATCACGTGCGAAGTGAATTGCAATTAAATTAAAATCAAAGTTTATTTTGTCCAACCACTTCGCACGTAGGCTTCTCATCACGTGCGTGGTGGTGCTCAGTTCGCACGTGATAGAATGTTAATTTTTGATATGAACGTTTACGTTAATCTGCAGATTTTAACTGTGTGTTACGATTAGTGGATGTGTCTCTAATGTGCATAATGTTCATTCTGCAGAATTTAAGCAATGGAACCCGCTCAATTGGAAAGCTCATCAGCTCCACCTGTGGCTGAAGCTGCTTCTGGCAGTCAACCTAAGACAGACCTGAAGGCCGGAGACATGCACAACATTAGGGCATGTGTATCTAAGAATAAGTTGACAAAAGACTGTGATGAGATGATCTACTATCTGATGAGATCAAGGATCCACACCGCCATCACAACAGCTTGCACGGCATACGCTTCACATCAGCAAGAATTCTGGAACACTGCTGTATATGATGAATCCCTGGGTGGGATTCGAGGGAAGGTGCAAAATAATGATGTGTTTGTGTCGGAAGGTATACTGAATGAGCTGCTTGAGCTCGGGGATGATATTGCAGACCCAATTCTGCTGAACAGTTGCCGAGTGAAGGGATGTTTGTTAAGGTGTGGATATACGGGGGAGATCCGTAATGAATCGGTTTACAAAACCAAGCTCTGCCCCCCGTATCGTTATTTGATGCATGTGATATCTCATTGTCTAGGCCCAAGGAGAACCGGACACGATCAGCTTAACCAAACGTTCTCCCATCTGTTTGTAGCCCTTGTGCTTAATGTCAAGTTTAACATCTCCAGGGCTATCTTCAACGGCTTAAAGGAGAATCTGACAAAGAAAGAGGGGCAATTCCTGATGTACCCCAGATTCCTACAAATAGTAATTGATGCTCAAGTGGAGGGTCTGGTGAAAGAGGACGGTGATCGAATCAAGCTGAAACATATGAATGAACAAACGGTAAGACAGATGAGCAGATATATCGGTACCTCGATTCCTCCTAAAAGGCGTCTAATCTGCCATTTGGGAAACCAGGCTTACAAGGCTCCGGAAAGGAAACATCTGTGGAGGAATGAGGGTTCAATCTCTCAGGTGGAGAACATTGAGATAGTTTCTGATGATGAGGATGAGGAGCCTGAGATACAAAGTCAGGGAGTTCGTGATCCCACTGGGGGAGAGGCTATCCCAGGAAGCCTAGAAGATATTAATGTAGATGAATTCTTCGAGGAAAGTGAGGAGGAGGAAAGTAGGAAAAGGAAGGAAAAGGCTGCAGTCGATGAGCCAGAGAAGAAGAAGAAGAAGGTTTACAAGTTCAAGCCGCTGGTTGCTTCTGCAGAGATTATTGTCAAACCCTCCACAGTAACAGCCGCTCCAGTCACTACCGCTGCTCAAGGTGCTGCAGGACCGTCTCAAACTGGTTCTCAGCTACCAAATATAGCCGTCGAAGAAAGTCTGAGCAAGCTCCAAAGCTACGTGCTAGATATGATTAAAGACGAGAAAGAAAGGAAGCTGGAGCTAGAGGAAGTGAAACAGAAAATGGTTGAGAAAGATGCACAGATTGAGGATTTGTTGAAAAGAGATGTGGAGAAAGATGTGCAAATAGAGAGGTTGGTGAAAAGGGATGAAGAGAGAGATTTGAAAATAATTGAGTTGGAGAAAAAGAATGAGACCATGGAAAGGATCTTAATTGAATACACTCAAGAGTTCAAGAGGCTGAAGGCACACGTGGAAAAGCAAGACGAAGAGGTGCTAAAGCTGAAGGAGTTTGCCGAGTCTGAACCAGCTGGGGCTTACTCAGGAGATGAACGAGGTTGATTTTTAGTCTATGTGACTTTGTAACTATTTAGTTATCATGTATAGAATTGAAACAATCATATGTATTTAAATGTTTATTTTGAAATGAAATGTTTGTTTTCAACTTACACATGTTTATGGTTCCTTATTTCTGTGTGAAGATCCTTTAATTGTTCAGCCGTTGAAAGCTGAGATTCCTCAATCGTCTCGTCTGCTGAGTATCCAAGGGCAAATTGTTTCTCAGAATGAATACGATGCAGAGGAAGGGGAGATTCTTCCATTCCTGACCAAGGAGCAAATCGCCGAACTTTTACAAATACCAATTGAGGATGTCATTTTTGATAAGGTGGATGAAAGCTCTGTGCCACCACCTCGGGCTGAACAAGAACCCATATTTGATACAGATGAAATGGAAGTAGAAGACGAAACTGAACAGTATTATCCGAGTCAACAAGAAGCTGATCTGCCTGATTTTGCTGAGCTGTTTAGAAATGCAAATGCTGATGAAGTTAATCGAAGAGCTGAAGCTCGCGAACAGGTTAAGGTTGACTTTGACTTGGAGAAATATCTTGGCGATAGGAAGTCCAAGGAAGAAGAAAGGACAGAAAGAAGAAGAAAGTATCAAAGATTATTGGCTCGTCAAGCTGGAAAAGAAAAGAAATCCGAAAGCTCTCCAGAATACTTAAAGTTTTATCAAACACTGGGGAAGAAAACGGATGGTGAGATTGTAGGTTGGTGTTTCATGCCTGAATTCAATGTTTATGTAATCAAAAGGGAAAGGGGAGTTGAGTACTTCCAGAGGGCAAACGATATACAGACTCTGCCATTCTACGATATTCGACAACTCGCTCGTCTGCCTCTTTTGGATTGTGATAATAACAGTATGGCAAAATGGTTTGAGACACTGGTAAAGCGTGAGGTTCAATTCGGATGGAAGAATTTAAAGCCTTACATACCGGGGGTCAAGATCCATCCAACCAAGATAGATCCACTGACAGGAAGGAAATTCAAAGTGCTTAATTGCAAAGCTCCCCGTTGTATGAAAAAATTGCCATTAAGGATCATGCGTACTGGGTGGAGCGCAAGGTTCAAGTGGTGGTACTTCAACGAGAAAACAACGGAGGCAGTGATTGTTTTAGACGACAACCTGTCAGGTGGAGAAACTGTAAAGGTATTCGATCCTATGTGGATCAGGAATTTCGGTAAAGATGACATCACTGTTCTATACTACAACCCAATTCTGTACAAGCATCAATATATGGAGTTAGCGTTGCAGTTTCAGAAAGTCGTCAGAATTTGCTTTGCATTTGACATCTATGCTGGATCTGAAGAAGTAAAGTCTACAACGTTGTAACAGCTAGATTGTCATTTTGTTTGCTTAGTGCAAGTTTTATTGATAGAACTAGGTCTTAGGGGGAGTTTGTTGGTGCATAATTGTAAATCCCTAGTTCTTATCAATCCATTACATACATGTTTACTTGAAATGTTAATTCAAATGTGTTTTGATTAATGGTTTACATGTTTATATATTCTAAGTGTTTATTTATATTTGTCTTAAGCTTACAAGTACTTATTCATGTGTTGATGTGTGTTTGGAAGTTTAAGTATGAGTGAAGGTCATCACGTGCGTGATGAGTCCACTACGTGCGTAGTGGAGCTCACTACGTGCGTGGTGAGGTGGTCGGTTAAAGTTAAATTAATTATTATTAAAACAACTGGTACGTGCGTACTGGACTCGCTTCGTGCGAAGTGAGATACATTACGTGCGTAGTGAAATTAATTACACTATAAATACTGATTAACTTCATGAGTTCGCAGGTAATCGACTAATTGACAGGTAATCAACCGGGAGCCTTCGTAATCGACCTTATACGACCTTAAGCCTACTAAATCGCAAACTTAGTGTTAATCTCGGATCCAAGGGCAGTCTTAAGCATTCTGTGTGAGTTCTTAGAGTTTGTTCTTGTTTCTACTCTGTGTGTTACTCTGTGTGTTACTGTGTGCCGGACACCTAAGCAGATCTTAGAATCCTTAGGAGGTTTGGGAAATAGAAATTCCGCACTATTTCTCATCCTAGATCAGTCCTAGCGTAAGGGTGTTTTAGTTTAGTTTAGAACCCCGTCCCCCACGGTCCTACAAGTAGGGACATTTAAAAGAACTACCTATGTGAATAGTGTAGCCGGTTCAAGAAGCTTGGACTTTGGCTTTGATAAATTCATCGATGGATTAGTTGCATGTTTTGTAAATTGTGATGTAGAAATGAAAGAAAAGTTAGAACTCATGTGCATATTATCTTGATCATTCAACTTTATAATTTGTCTACAGCAATGATTTAAAACCCGGGTCGACCCGGCCGGTTGAACCGGTTAACCCGGGACCCGGTCATGAGGGCGGGCCGATTAAGGCAAGGTTTTTGGCTACTTTTGAATCGCAGTGACCCGGCGGGTTTATGGTTCACCCGGGTTGAACCGGCGTCTTTGACCCTCTTTGACCCGCTCATTGACCCGGCTTCCAATTAAAAAAAAAGGGAACATTACGTTAAATTTTAACCCTAACCCAATGTTCTAATCGATAGCCCTAGCCGACAACCTTTCTCTTCTTCTATTATAGATACTCTCCAACGCAGACACCCTTCTTCTTCAATCTTCATCCTCTCGTCGGATTTCGCAATGCAACACCGATAGCCACCGCCTCCTGCTTCTCGTCGGATTCTGCTACCACCTCGATCGACCTCGATCGGCCACCTGCTCCTCGACCTCGTCGGATTCTGCTACCACCAATCTGTACATTTGACTATTTGAGGTACATGCTTGATATTAAAATTTTCTCTTGTGTATGGTTGTAGCTTCCGACAGCTCTTGATAATTTCTTAATTTGTTAATTTGTTGTTCAAGTTAATTAGATAAAGGTCTCAATTTGTTAATTTACTTTGACAGATTTGTTCTATTTTGATTTGATGACAAACTAGTAGCTTTGAAAGATTTGTTTGTTGGATTAGCTATATATGTCAATGTACTTTGATTTAGTAATGAATAAATTCTTCAAGATTAGTAATTAGTATATTCTGTAATGTTGATTTAGTAAGTTATTTAATTTATGTAATCCATAAATTTTGTAATCTTCATATATTTTATGTAATTCATAAATTCAAGATTATGTAATCTATAATTTCTGTAATCTTGATCTTGAATTAGTAAATTGATTTTGTGTTGAGTTTTAAAACTAGTGTTGTAATCTTTAAAAGTTTGGTTTTGTAGGAACATGGAATCTAGAGACAAAGCACCAATAGAGTCTCAATCTCATTCTTCCGTTCAATCAAATGTAAGAGGGAAGACGGATAAAGCATGGGAATATGCAACATTAGCGGTTGATGAGAAGGGAAAAAAGAATGTCATTTGTAATTTTTGTCAAAAAGTTATGCGTGGTGGTGGAATTTATAGAGTTAAGAAACATCTTGCTGGTGTTCCCGGTGAGGCAACATCATGTAAAAAAGTAACCGCGGAAGTTCGTTTTACTATGCAAGGTATTTTGAAAGAAACGGCTAAGAAGAACAAAGAAAAAGAAAGTGGTGTTGGCAGTGTTGATATCTTGGATGATGATGATGATGATGATGATGATGGAGAAGAAGAATCACAGCCTAGAAATGTTAAAGAAAAATCCGTTAAAGAAGGAAAAAGGAAAGCTACATCAACTTTGCATCCTTTCTTGACAAAAGGTATAAACGATCCCTCTCAACACACTATTAAATCTGCTATGCAAAGTAAGGCAAGATTACATGATGTCGATTTGGCTATTGCTATGTTCTTCTATGATGCATGCATACCTATGAATGCTTGTAACTCACCTTACTTCCAGCTTATGGTAGATAAAATAGCAAGTATTGGTTATGGTTACAAAGCACCTAATTATCATACTTTGAGGGTCAATTTGTTAGGGGATGCAAAGAAGTCGGTTTCACTATTAATTGATTCGAATAGAAATCAATGGATTGAATGTGGTTGCACGATTATGAGTGATGGGTGGAGGGATATTAGGCAACGACATCTGATAAATTTCTTGGTCTATTGTCCTAAAGGGATATCATTTCTTAAATATGTTGATGCATCCAATATAGAGAGCAATGCCACGAATATGTGTAATTTGTTTGTTGAGATTGTTGAAATGGTAGGAGCAAAGAATGTGGTTCAAATTATTACTGACAATGCTGCTAATTACAAACGTGCTGGTAATTTGTTATGTGAAAAGTATAAGTCTATTACTTGGTCTCCATGTGCAGCGCATTGTCTTAATCTTATTTTAAAGGATGTTTCAGAATTGGAAAATGTGAGTAGTTTGGTCACTCTTGCATCTAGGATTACCGTGTTTGTTTATAATCATAAATGGCCTCTGAATTGGTTAAGAAAAAGACCTAGTTGGACAGAAATCATACGTCGAGGTGCTACTCGTTTCGGTACTACATTTATTGTATTGAAAAGTTTGTATGACCATAAAGCTGATTTGCAAGCTATGGTTATATTTAATGACTTTAAGAAGATGTTGAAAGTGGGAAATTCAGTTGAATGTAAACAAATTGTCTTGAATGAAAATTTTTGGAGTAATGTTTTGATTACGGTGAAAGTGATGACTCCTTCGTTAAGGCTTTTGCGTTTGTGTGATTCGGATGAAAAACCTGCTATTGGATATATTTATGAGGGAATGCTTCGGGCAAGGAGAGGGATTAAGGAATTGTTTAAGAAAAAGAAAGAATTATACAAGCCTTATACGAATATAATTGATCTTCGTTGGGATAAGATGTTGCGTAAAAGTATTCATTGTGCAGCTTACTGGCTAAATCCAGCTTTTCAGTATGATCGTGAGCATCTTTGTAAGAAAAGAGAGGTGTTTCAAGGTGTTCTTGATATGGTTGAGAAGTATTATACCAGTACAGATATCTTAGATGTGACAATGGTTTTAGGTAAGTTTCGTGACAGTATAGGTACTTTTGGTAGGGATTCTGCTATTGTCTCTCGTAATAGTACTCAACCAGATAATATTTAAATTTTATATGTCATTATTGCATATTATTATGAAATAAATTTTTTGCTAACAATTTATTTTTTTAGCCGAGTGGTGGAAGTTATTTGGTAGAGATCATCCGAAACTGCAAAATTTTGCTATTAGGATATTAAGTCAAATGGCATCATCTTCGGGTTGTGAACGTAACTGGAGTGTCTTTTAAAGGATTCACACAAAAAGGAGGAATAAGTTGGAACATCAAAGGCTAAATGATCTTGTATATGTTCATTACAACTTGCGTTTACAAAATAGGTAAAATGTGTTGTAGGAAATGTTTTTATCTATTAACTAGTATTTTACCCGTGCGATGCGGCGGGGTAAAATAGTTTCATTTGTTGACATAGGGGTGTTCAAAATTCGGATATAAACCGTTTTAACCGTAATCCGAACCGCTCCGTAACCGAAAAAGCCGAAACCGTTTTCAAATTCGGTTTTCGGTTCGGTTTAAAAACCGAAACCGATTACCATAAACGGTTTTCGGTTCGGTTACGATTTTAGGAATTTTCATACCGAATAAACCGAATTATATATTATATAATATATATATGTTTTTAAAATATTTTAAAGTACCCTCTCCTTGGCTCCCTCTGACCTCTCGCCTTTCCTGTCATTAAATTCAGGACAGTTTTTGTAAACATTTAAAGTGTATTTAAATTATGACAGTTTTTTGTAAAGCATTTAAAATGTCATTAACTTAAGGAGAGTTTTTTTTTTTGCAAAGCATTTAAAGTGTTTAAGATTATTGCTTAAACATATTGTAAATAATGCTATTTGAGTTGTACAATTTTAAAAGTGTTAGGATTGTTACTGGAAGTTGATCAACTCAACCTAACCCCAAAAATCCGAAAGAGGGTTAGGATCAAGCAGTCTCAAAAACTGATTATATAAAAGAAAAATATGATATCATAGTTACTTAAGTAACCACAAACAAATCAAGCTGTTTGTTTGTATGCGTGTGTGTGCGTCTAACAAGAAAAAAACCGACCCGGTTTCTTCCTCCTTTGTGGTCTGCCAACCAACAGGGAGAGGGGAAGAGAGTTTTTTGGTGACTTGTTTCTTAATTTATCTCATTAACTTATGATGTAAAATGAAGTTAAATCTATTTTAAATACCATTTTATTTAAAATAGATCAAGCCCATATTTAGCCCATATGGAATTTGGTTCAAATAAAAAGTGAATTAATGTAAAATGTGTAAGAGGCATTCACAAGATGAAATGTGGCAAAAACTATAAAAGGGTAAATTAGAATTTTTATATCGTTTATGATGCATTTAGAAAATTTTAATTAGTCAAACTAATCCATATTATGTTGGTAATTATTCCTGTCTGTTTTTATCCTTTTCTCCAATATTTCTTTCTGATTTTCATGAGCACTCTCTAGTTTCTTTATATTGGTTTAATTCTGTTTCATGTCTACTTACAAATTGATTTAAGATTATGTACGGTGTTCATCATTTTAATCGAACAAAATAATATATTCATCGATTTTTGAATATATGATAATCCATCAATTATTTACTACGCAATCATCAATTTTTGAAATAAATTATGAAGTTGGGCATTCTTCAATTTTTGAAATATATGATAATTCACCAATTATTTAATATGCAGTCATCAATTTTTAAAATAAATGAAGTTCCGCATTTTTCAATATTATTGTATATTAATTTAATGACATAAATGAAGTGTGCGTACCTTTTCTTTCCGATGAATCATTTTTTCTGATAAAATAGTCTTCTATTTAACCAATCGTATGAATTCCGTTTTCCAAACAATCGTGAGTGCTAAAGGCCACATAGCATATTTCTCAGTATTTGGGTAACTGAATTGATCATTTTATTCCAATTTTGCCCTCGCGTCTCAATTAAACCGTCCTTCCATGTCATCAATTTTGACCGACGGAAATTGACTTTTTATGGCAATCCGACGGTTAGATTGCCTCTTACCCTTTTTAAATTTTCACACCTTTTACAGTAACGACACTGTATATATACATATTATCCCAAAAAATATATTTTACCCCGCCGAATCGCGCGGGTAAAACATTATATATATATATATATATATATAGTGTTCATCATTTTAATCGAACAAAATAATATATTCATCGATTTTTGAATATATGATAATCCATCAATTATTTACTACGCAATCATCAATTTTTGAAATAAATTATGAAGTTGGGCATCCTTCAATTTTTGAAATATATGATAATTCACCATATATATATATATATATATATATATAGTGGGAGGTTTAAAAGAGACCAGGAAATAAAAAAAATACGGGAGACCAAATCTGAGCCGTTGATCTCATCACCGTTAGTGCTACCAGTTAATGTTGCCCTCCCCAGTTAATGCTGCCAGTTATATTTCATGACTGAATTGATACTGCAAAATGTTAATACTTCCACTTAATGCTGCCCCTCCTCAATGAATGCTATATATATATATATATATATATATATATATATATATATATATATATATATATATATATATATATATATATATATATATATAATGGGAGGTTCAAAAGAGACCAAGAAACAAAAAAAGTACGGGAGACCAAATCTGAGCTGTTGATCTCATCACCGTTAGTGCTGCCAGTTAATGCTGCCCTCCTCAGTTAATGCTACCAGTTATATTTCCGCTTTAATGAATAATAACTGTGTTATATATGTACAATTCTAAGTTGGTTCAAACCAGTTTGGTTGTGAATCAAGACAATTTAAGTATGAATTGTGACCTGTAAAACCCAACAGTGCTATCAGAGCCTCGGCTCAGTTTATCATAGTGTTATACATACATATATATATAGTGTTTTACCCGCGCGATGCGGCGGGGTAAAATATGTTTTTTGGGATAATATGTAACTTTTGAAGTAAAATTAAAAGAAGAAGAGTGTGATTATCGATAATATGTGTTGTCTATATTAAAACCATTTTAAAGGGACTAAATTTAAGATAAGTAATCAAGATATACTTTAAGAAATCTTTTTTTTAACAAAATTTATGTTGAATATAATATTATTTAAATCACAACAAAAATTTAATACCTTAAAAAAATATTTATTAATTTTTGAAAACTATTTTAATTAAGTAGTACAATTACTAAAAGATTACTTACAATACCTTAAAGCAATAAATTATTGAACTAAACTTGAGTTCAATTTAATATGCAATAAATCATAATAATTGGTTACAATAATTTGAAATTAATGTAATTAATTAGTTTGTTTTGTAACTTACAATTAATTAATTTTCATAATTTCAATGTTTGAACAAGGTTGCTTTAATGTATTGTAATATATGCATAATGTGTTGTACTACTTAACTTAAAAAAGTCTTAAAAAGAATAGGCTAAATGGTTTATAAAGTAGTAAAGATATTGTTATTCTATATTTACATTGTATATTTTTGGTGATTCTTTTTCTAGGCTCAAGGTTGATAAGAGGTCTTATGATCCTATAGACTATGAATGTATTGATAAGACGGAATTTTGGGTGGTTGAAGAAGAGCCGCAGGGAGAACTTAATTTTGTTGATATAGAGAATATGTTTGATGAGCAAGAGCACGAACCGGTTTCTCAAACACAAGGTTTCATTTTTTTGATTTTACATAAAGTAATTTGTTATTATAATCTTAGTTTACTACTTTACTAGTCTTGTTTTTTTGATATTGTAGGAAACTCAAGTGGTTATGTTTTTGTTGATGATGATGATGATGACAACGTTGGGAATGATAGTGAATTTCATATACTAAGTGATCATGAACTTGATGCCTTCAATACCCCTATGACTTGAACTTTTTAATTTGCTTTGATCATGAACAATTGTTGTTTGAACTTTGTTGTTTGAAATTTGTTGTTTGAACTTTGATGTTTGAATGTTTTTTTTGTTGGTATTGATCAAGAACAATTGTTGTTTGAACTTTGTTAATTGTTGTATTTAGATTGATAATATAGTAGGTTTATGTTTTTTTATTATTTTGGACAGCTTATATATATATATAAATACATATATGCAGGTATATTTTAAAAAAAAAGGAAAAAAAGGCATGACCCGGCGGATGACCCGGTTGACTCGCGACCCGGCCAGGAGACCGGGTCAACTAAAAACCCGGGTTTTAAAACATTGGTCTACAGTATTTCCTAACAACTTGTCATTTGCAATTTTCTTTAACCAATTGAATTGTCGAATAAAAAATGGCTTCAGTTCTACCCGATTGGGTTACACAATTCTTTGAAATGTTTGGAGAATAGGTATACAATCTAAAACGACGTATAATTCGATATGGATCGTCTAAGTTCTTTTAAAAAATTTGAGGTGCAAGGAAGGCACAAGATAACTAATGGCTAGTTCAAAGGTGGCCGGCTCATTTGTTGCTTTCCAAGGTTTATAATCCAATGGACCACACCCTCCATTACACCATCCGTATAACATGGGTGTTGGGGATTTCCTAACCCAACTTTTACGCTGTGTTTTCGAGTTGTTTTTTGGAAGGAACGTGAGGGGAAGAGAAGGAAAGCATCAATGTTGTGTGTTCTTAAGTTTTTTTAAGGAGGGAAAGGGAGGGGAATGGAGGGGGAAGGAGGGGCTATTTGTTTAAAAATCTATCATCTAAAATGTGGGATGATTTGAAAGGAAATAGCTCCCCCTTTATTTTTTCCAACTCAAGAACACAACCTAATCCTTTCCTTCACTATCCTTCCATTCTCTCCACTTTCTTTTCCTTCCCTTTCCTTCTTAAAGAAACTCGAGAGAAAGGGAGAAGAGAGAAGAGAGATAGAGAGAAGGTGGGGGTGGAGGAGAGGATAACATCGACAATCTAAAGATGGTACGCGAAAGGGGTAACCAAAACGGGCATACTAGTGTTCCCCAATCCGATGGAGAAATCAAATGCTTTGGATAATACAATACCCTTGGTCTTAGAGACCCCTCATGTATCGATTGCAACTGATAGCCCTAATCATGCGTACTCATCCTAATCGACCTTTTTTTTTTTATCTCCCTCACTATGTGTTTTCATGCTTTTATTAAAAGGATATTTATTATAAATAAAAAAAGATGACGCGAGTTCTTTTAGGAAAAGAATATATACAGAATCAAAGAAATAATTTAAAAAAGGAAATTTCATTGCAAATATATTTAGAGAAATATTTAATATATACTTAATTCATAGTCCTGAGGGACTAATCTTAGCCTTTGGATCATCTCCATCAATGGTCCATATTGAATTTTAAACTTTTGGGCAGAGTGACATTTTCGTAATTAACATGTGATTGTATTCAGAATTACATGTGATTGTATTCAGAATTACATGTGATTGATTTCAAGACTATGTTTTTTATATAGACTTTATTGAATACAACTCAATATATATAATATAAGTTCACTTCATTTTCACTTTCTTTTTCTTTTCTCCCTTCGTTTAAAACTTAATAACGTAGCGTCAATGTTGCCGCATGTACGTGTAATTAATATTTTAGAATAATGAAAAACCATTTGTATGATATTAAATAATTATTTATATCAAGATCGAGTAAAAGAGAAACCGTAATAATAAACGCAACTGATTTAACATATATATACAGTAGGGATGGCTTTTCAATGCTAAAGTTTTGATATACGTACATGATCTCAAATTAATGCTCCTTCGGTGTCATATAAAAATGGTAGAAGATTAGACGTTCACATTAGAACAAATACTACAATGAAAAAGAATAAATACATAAGAAAAAGAGAATACATATAAAAGAAAACTCCATGTTAACAAGAAGGCGACGGATTAAAGGCCAAAGCAGCGGCGACAATAGAAGTGCATATAAGAGGGGAGATGATTTATACACAACAAATATTTGCCATACACAACAAAGTAGATGTGTTCGGACAATAATGCCCTTTAACATGTGGATGAGAGAAATTGTTCAAAACTTTATAAGAACAAAAATGTCATGTTTGTTGACTTAACGGAAATGATAGAAGAAAATCCTTACAAAGAAAAATGCTTGCAGTAAAATGATAGTTAAAAAATTACACTTGCCACTTAAAAGAAAAAAAAAAGACATGAATCATTCTCCTTGATAATCTTCTCGTTGAAAATCAGTAAGGGTCAACGTCTGTCATCAATCAAGTTTGCTTGTAACTAACCAAACTATGTGTAAAGTGTGTTTCTTCTTTTGTCTCGAATAGTCTATGTCCAAGAAAATCAGATGAAATAGTGAAAACGAAAGGGAGCTCCTATTATACGGTCAAAATGTGACAAAAATATCGATTTAACAAGGGAAAAATTTAATATCGATATAAAAATGGTCTAGAAATTACTATTATAGTCATTAATTGTTACTTTACGTCAATTAACTAAGAAATCAAATCTATTTGCCATGAGTCCATGACACGCAAAGTATATTAATTACATTCATAATAATAATAAATGGGCTGTTAAAAAAATACTAGTTTAAATGGTCGTGTGTTTACACGGATAATCATGAAAATATCATTCTATATTCGTTTATTCAAATATTATAATTAATTGATACCGATGAAAAAAACATAAAATGAGACTTTCTTGAAAACTAAAAGAATTTTATATTAAAATTAATTGACATATAATAATAACTGATGACAACTTTTAAAATAATGTCAAATTTAATTATGAGATTTCTATCATATAATAACCATAAATAATAATAAAGATTTTAAATGTATCTATCTAAATTAATAAACTATATAAAAAGTTTGAATTAGATAAATATTCTAACACAAATTAATTTTTTTTCTATCAAAATTGAATTTAAAATTAAAACTAAGTTGAAAAATTGATTTGTATGAACTTTAGATATTAAATATTATATACGGTTACTTTAAATAATTGTATTATATTAAATTAATATATATGTTTTTCTAATCTTATCATATGATACGTACTTGTGCATTTATATTAAACGAAAAAAAATAAATATATTGTCTACACAAATATATTAACATTATTATAAAATTTAAATAATATTTTTTTTACTAAGTATCTTATCTCCTATTAGAAATGAATGTAAAAAAATGAGTTTTTAATTTTGACTATTAAAAGTTAAAATTAGACTTTTAATTTTGATAAAATAAATGATTAGAATTAAATTTTAATTAAATGAAGGATTAAGATCTTTTAGTTAAATTGATGAAGATTAATTATTTATTTATATTAGAAGATATGAACAATATATTAGTAATTGTAGAATTGTAAAAGGGACTATATAATAAGCAAGACTATATAATAAACAAAATACTAATTGCTTTGAAACCAAATAAATGTTCAATACGTGTGTATGTATATACAACCTTTTCTTTTGCAGTTAGGCATACGATAATGAATATTTAATTAATGGGAGTTATTTTAGTAATATAAAGTCTTACTTATTAATAATATGTTTTCGGACGTAATTTACAGTTTTATAAATATATAAAAGACTAAAATACATTTATTAATGAGTTATTAATGATCATAACTTGTGGTTACAAATAGTAATAACGATACTCGGTATAAAAACGGTTTTCAAATGAAGACTCGAAGCATTTGGCAAGTTCGTCTTTTTCCTAGCTAGTTTGTTAATTATTTGAGTCGAAGTCTCGAAGCATATAGTCTCGTCGGGTTTTTAGCTTTTGGTTAGCACCTTGTAATTTGGTTTTAGGCCCCTTACTTTGTACCAATATATGTTTTGATAATGATATGATTTTCCTGGTTTTTATTATTTTAAAAGTGCAATAATTCATTATTTTTAACAATAATGAATATTGAATATTATTGTTTTAATTTAAAGTTGTTATTATACTTCGATGTGCTATTAAATCACACACTTTCAAACTATATATATAATGAAAAAAGCTAATAGTTTAAAAAAGACCATATGTACTATATGATATATTTTATAAAGGAAAATATCAATTATAGTCCTTCAACCAACCAACTCTAAAACAAATTAAAAGAAAAAATAAGTCCTTTTAATTATTTTTCTAATCGTTCTTATTGTAAACACTTTATTATTAATAGTTCCTGCACCTATAAATGGTCAAAATATACTTACACGAACGAAGCTAGAATCTCTTTTTCGTGTGTTTAAAGCTAAAATTATTAATGTATATTAAATATAAAATCAATGGCTTATTCGGGAATATTAAACCAAACGGTATTAGATTTAGACTTAATTAATAAAAATATATTAAATAATTATAAAACATGAAAAAATAAAATTTTGAAAAAGCGACTCATGACGTTAATATCCGGACTAGCGGTGGACATTTAAATGAGAGGGAAAACATATGTGATGACAGAAAGTGGTATCATTATACAGAGAGATTCTTATATAAGTTATCCATTATTATTGTTACAATTAGAGATGAATATGTCAAGTCTTTATTGAATATAATTAAAAAGAATTTAAAATAATTTTTAAAAAGTTTAAAATGATAAAATTAAGAATTTAATCAAATACTAGATTTATGGACCCGTGCACGCACGGGTTTTACAAAATGACATCTTAGTCTATGATTTCCTAAAAAAAATAATAATGAAATACTTAGTGCAAGGCATCCACATCAAACACAAACTTCGGATTTTTCAATAAATGCGTTAAGTACAATACATGAAGTAAATAGTAATTAATTAGTTATATACAAATAAAAAATTACACACATACAAATTGTTTAAAAAACCAATCAAAAAAATGACATCTTGTACAACTTCTTGATATACTACATTGGTTGTTTTAACGATCAATCCGGTCGGTATATTTGGCTGGAAGTCATGTCTATTATATTAAAATATTTAATATAATAAGTTTGACAGGATGTTACCGGTGAGAAAAGTGGTATTGCTTTAATCTTTATCTCAAACTCCGTCCAACTGCAAATAAAGGAAGCTGAATGTAATAACCATATTACAATTTATAAACTTTAAACAATATTATTAAACAATAACATGTTGATGTAAAATAAAAATAAAAACTACATAGATAGTTATAAATAACAATATTAGAAACTGGATCATACATGGTCAAAGATGTGTGATATAAATATACAGTGTAGAGCAAGTACATCTCATTAAACCATCTCAAGTTGATCATGTGGTTGTTTTCGAGAAGTTTGAACCCGTGACCTCTTGTGAAAATTAGGGACGCCAACTGCTAGGCTACCCTTGAGTTAGTTTTTACAACAATCAATAGATATTTCTAAATGGAATAAAAGAGAATTGTTATGATTTCTCAATAGACTGAAAAAGAGTAAATAAAAAATAGTTGGTGCTTCAAGATTTCAACAGAATGAAAGTTGAGATAAAACACGAAGTCGTAAATATATTTTGGTTTGGTTAGTCTTTTTTTCTAAACTACTGAATCTAATACAAACCATATGATACATATCACCAAATTTCCCTAAATATCCCTAAATAGACTTAAAAAGTATTGTTAGTGTGTCTCAATAGACTAAAAAAGAGCACATAAACTTGTGGGAGCTTCGGGATTTCAACAATCAGCTTCTGGATGTAATAAAACTGCTTATTGAAATGAACACTAACAACAATAAAAACAAAATCACATTAACAATCAGCTTCTCGATGTATGTTTGAAAGTTATCTTGAATCTGGAGGTACAGTTGATGCAAGAACAGTCTGCTTTTGCATGTATAATTGCAGCTGAAGAAAGAATTACATATACATAAAAACAAAAAACACATTAAGAATCAATGCTTTCTGAATGTTGTAGGCACCACCAAATTCCCAGATCCAAGCAGATGCCCATGGGCCATCTGTTTGAATGGTTTGTTGAAGATCATTATATGTGACGGATGCCTGACTCAAGAAATGGGGATCTAAAATCTTGTTTACCAAATTTGGGTAACACCCGCCCAAAAGAAAGAACCTGCAGTTGAGTTCAAACTTTCATAGAGTTCTAGCTAGTACTTTTCTGATTCATATTAGCATAGATACTTTCCGTATTTTTATCTCAATAATTTCTACGTTTATACCACATGTGTGTAGTGAAATGTTACTATAATAAGTCTTTCCACATAAAGTAAATGATTCTTGTCAATCTTGAAGTTAAAACCAACTTATTTGACTCTCAAATAAGAATAATGAAATATATGATTTAGGCTCTATAGTAGCTCTTATTTAAAACAATATTTCTCAAAACTCAACTACTTAACACAGTAAATAAATAAATAAATAAATAAATAAATAAATAAAATACCGCTAAAAATAATAAATAAACATCTGGAACCAATAATTGTACCAGCACAAACCCGGGCCTAGATTGTACATATGGTGTGTCATGACATTGACAATTTTTGAACCCGAAACTCTAAGAAGCTTAGGAAACCACTGTTTATCAAAGAACCCTCCTGCTACTACAACTAATGGTTTTGGCTGAAATTGCCTGTATGAATTGTCAATTACGCCCCTAATTTCGATTAAATCGCGCCCATACTACTCTGCATCAACCATTGCACCAATCCCCTTGCCACTTAAGTCGCTACCTGCAGCAAATATGTCCATTGGTTGGTAATAAATAAAGATAGTGCATCAAGCACCTAAATTGCAGTTTTTTAACTCACATTATATTATAAATGATTTTGACCAAGTGCTGACATGAAAAATAAAAAAACAAAAATTACAAGTCAAAATATAAATATCAACAAAAGTGCATTTAAGCCGAATGTCACAAGTGCTCTACGATGAAACATTTCCATTTTTAGCAAAATGTGAATCCAGCAACCACTATTCATTTATAATATATTAATAGTTGAAAACGATCCTTGAGATAAACATTGCATTGTTTAGAAACGAAAGTTTCAAAATCAAAAAGCTTACCTTATATTGATAAAGAATTGATTTAATTCATCTCACCTACTCATCTGAAGACAGCTTTTAGAGATTGTCCTAGCTTAGATGAGACATAGATGGGACATAGTCCTAGCTTAGCTTCTCACCGGCGTTCTTCCTTACAAGGTAGCAGAAACCAAAGAACTAACAAATTTGGGTGAAGCAAGGTAGCTTCTCACAGGCCTTCTTCCCATTCATAATAAAGGTTAAAATAGCCACCTGAAATAAAGCAAGAAAGGCTCATTTCAACTCAATTGTGCAAACAACCAATAAGTTGATCATCATGGCAAACAACCAATAACTTGAAATTCCAATATGTACATAAATAATAAGTGTGTTACTACACTCCCCTAATTAAGATTAACAAAACAACCCTAATCAAGAATACAACACAGATATACAATATAGAGCTTACTAAAATTCTAATTGTAGGAAAACAATTTGAGGCCTAAATAATTGCAGATAAAGAAAAGATAACACATATTCTTTCAGACATTTCATCAAACACTTGATAGACATATAATATATCTTTACTTATCAACTCAAATTCAGTCAAAACTTTTCCTAAATCAATCACAATCTTTCGCATGAGAACCTACAAATACAAAACAGAAGTTACTAAAAACTTAATTGCAAAAGAATTTGAGGCCTAAAGAATTGCTGATAAAGAAAAGATAACCGCATATGCATTTAGACATTTCATCAAACACTTGATATGCATATGATCATTACTTATGATTACAAAGTCTCTTAAAACAAATAGCAGTTAACTAAACCTAAATAATAGCATAAACCTTTTCTTAACACAAATAACAGCTAACTAAACCTAAATAATAACATAAACGTTGTTATTATTTAAGAATTGAATAAGAGAAACAATATAAATTCATAAGTCAGATACTAAATACATGGTAAGAAGAACGCTTGAATATGTACCAAATATTATAAGTTATAAAAAATGAATCAAGAAGAACAATAACCTAAAATATATATCAAAGGAATCTGATTCAAGAATATTATATAAATAAAACCGTAACCTAAAATATATCCACGGCACTTTCGAGACAAGCAATCGGAACCAAATCAAGCTAGAAAAAAATAGAATGAAGAAGATGATGAATGAGATTGAATCGTGAAGTGTACCTGTCAAAATCGTTAAGAAAAAACACACTTGAAACATATATTAGAATCTATCGAGGGCTGTTAAGAGAAAGAAATCTGAAACAAATTAAGAAAAAATTGCAGATTGAAAAGAAGATGATGAATGTAACAACATTTTGAAGATACCTGTCGGATTGGTTGAGAAACGGCTGACGAACGTGAAATCGCATGAAGGAAGTTTTAGGGTTTCTTCTGTCAAGATGAAAACGATTGAAGAGAGGCAATGGATGGGGAATAAAGCTACGTTTAATGAAATCGGGTTAGGAGACCCGCGTGTCAAACGAAAATGGGTTAAAATACCCATCATTTAATCCTAGTCGGGTATTTCTAAAAGAGGTAGCCAAAATAGATTAATTTGGTCAAAATTAGAAAAATGAAGGGATTCTATTGGTTAAATGAAATTTAATTAAAGTAACTTTCCCATATAAATGGTTTTCTTTTAATATATATATAGATATAGATGATTTTTTAAAATGCTATAAAGGGTATTATGATATTTATAAATTAATGTAAGCAAATATATTATTTTATGATTTAAGAAAGACATAAAATTTTCTCATTAATTTTGATAATTATTACTTTTATCTACAAAGGATTTTCTATTATTCTTTTATTTATAGTAAATAAAAGATTAGTTGGAGTTGATTAGTCATGAAAAATAATGATAGTGACTATCAATTATTAGAGTAGGATTTTGAGAATTGAGATTGAAATTTGTCCAAATAAATTGTCGAACTGATAGCTCTTTTTACGGCTATTTTAAAATTAAAAAAAAAATACACATCTAAACTTCGTCGTAAGATTGTTTGGTAAATTTACAAGAATCAAGGGGAAAAAAGGTCTTAACAAAACTAAATAAATATATAAAACATGGTTACAGCTTACAAGTCAATATGGGGGTTATGATCACGTTAACAGACAAAACTCAAACAAGTTAAGTAGAGAGTCAAGCTTACTACCATTATTATCTTTAATATATATAAAATACTAATTTGATAAAATTTATTAGACGATATTAACCATTCATTTAATAAAAATTTTAATCTTGAGCATTCATTCTTTTAAAATCAAAATTTCAATTTTGACTTTTTAAAGTCAAACAATCACATGTAGACTTTTGAATAACCTCTATAATCCTATATGTTAGTCGATATATTTAGAATGTATATTTAGATTAGATAACTTCAGAAATTGTATTTATCCTTTTTATAATCCTTTCCTGATTTATAGGAAAGGTTGTTTTGTACTTATATATATCGATTCATGCAATAGAGAAGATCAAGATTTGACACCATTTAACATGGTATCAGAGCCACGATTCTCGGCTCTTCTTCTTCGTTTGTGAGTGCAATTGGCCGGCCATAATCTTTCTTCTTCTTCTTCTGTTTTCTTGATCACCATGGCTGGTGATGATACTAGCAATTCTAAATCGGGTTTTCACCCTGCCTTTGGGGTGAACACCATCAAGAATTCTATTCCTCTTACCCTAAATTAACTTGATGATAGGTATGCTTCATGGGTTGAACTTTTCCATATTCATGCCTGTGCATATGATATTCTTGATCATTTTGATCCCAAGCTTCCTGCTCCTGCCAATATCGATAAAGCAACATGGACCAGTCTTGATGCAATTGTTAAACAATGGATTCTTGCTAGTATTTCTTCTAATCTGCTGCAAACCATCATGAAACCCGGCGCAACGGCGTGCATATGATGTTCTTGATCACATTGATCCCAAGCTTCCTGCTCCTGCCAATATCGATAAAGCAACATGGACCCGTCTTGATTCAATTGTTAAACAATGGATTCTTGCTACTATTTCTTCTAATCTGCTGCAAACCATCATGAAACCCGGCGCAACGGCTCAGGTTTTATGGGATCGCCTGGCTGAAATCTTCCAAGACAACCGTGCCACCCGAGCGGTTTATCTCGAAGAACAGTTGAATGGCACCCGTATGGAGATCATCTCTAATGCCACCGAATACTACAATCGAATCAAAAATCTGCCAGATCAACTTGCTAATGTAGGACATCCTATCTCCGATCAAAAGATGGTTCTTCAATTGGTCACCGGTCTTCCAAAATAATATGATACTATGGCTACTTTCATTCAACAAACTGATCCTCTGCCGACATTTATTAAAGCATTTTCACAACTTTCCATTGAAGAAACTCGTCGTTCAAAACAAGAATCGAATGCCCCGCACGCACTGGTAACGCAAAAATCTGACCCTCCGGCAGTTTCTGCTTCATCGCAGCACGGGGGGGATCCTCGGGAATTTTCTTACTCCGGCGACAGGGGCGGTGGTCGCGGTGGCTACCGTGGTCATGGAGGCCGTTATTTATATTCTCCTCAGTACACATGGACTCCGCCGCTTGGTACAACAGCAGCAGATGGGCCACTCCGCCGTCGTGCCCTTATCCGACCACCCCTCAAGGAATTCTCGGCCCAGGCCCACGAAATCAGCCCCAACCGTCAGCCCAACAGCAGCAGACTTATATCTCGGCAGCCCATGGTAAACCTATGAACCTTACCGAGTTGGAATCCGCTTTCAACACTATGCAACTCAACATGCCGAATACTTCTTGGTATATGGATACGGGTTCCACTTCTGCTTGCAGGTAACTTTTCTCGCTTATTTTCTTTAAGTAAACCACATTCTGTTTTAGTAGGTAATGGTAGTAGTATTCCCGTTAGCGGTTTAGGTTCCACCACCCTCTCACATCCCACTCGCCCTTACCATTTAAACAATATCTTTCATGTTCCTAAATTGATCAAAAATCTTATTTCGGTGTGTAAGTTCACTCGTGATAATAATGTTTCCATTGAATTTGACCCTTTCGGTTTTTCTGTGAAGGATCTCACAACGGGGACAATCATAACAAGATGCAACAGTTCCGGTGATCTCTACCCTTTTACCAACAACACCACCACTCTCACTTTACACACCGTTTCTTCCTCCACTTGGCTCAACCGGCTTGAGCATCCGGGATCTTCTACTTTTAGTTCACTTAGACATAATTTTTTTCGTAGTTCTATTCGTCATATTGATAATTGCAATGCTTGTTCTCTTAGAAAACATTGTCGTTTGAGCTTTGCTACTTTAAATTCAATTACTTTTAGTCCTTTTGATATTATACATGCTGACTTATGGACTTCTCCTGTAGCATCTATGTTAGGTCACAAATATTATCTTGTTCTTCTTGATGATTATACACACTTTATTTGGACCTTTCCTCTAAAATATAAATCACAAGTATACTCGGTTATTACATCCTTCTATCGTTACATTCACACGCAATTCGATAAGAAAATTAAAAATCTTCAATGTGATAAAGGTCGTGAGTTCAATAATAATGACTTTCATAATTTTTGAACTCAACACTGCTTACAATTCCGATTCTCTTGCCCCTATACTTCTCCTCAAAATGGCAAAGCGGAATGAATCATTCGCACCATCAATAACACCATCCGCACCAACCTCATTCACGCTTCCGTCTCACCTTCCTATTGGCATTATGCCCTCCACTTTGCCACCTATCTCCTCAATATTTTTCCCTCTTCCGCAACTAACATTCTACCCCCACTACGGCTCTTTATCATCGCATTCCCTCCTATACTCATCTTCGCACCTTCGGGTATTTGTGTTACCCCAACACATCATCTACCACCTCTCACAAACTATCCACTCGCTCCATTCCTTGCGTTTTTCTTGGCTACCCCTACAACCATCGTGGCTACTTGTGTCACGATCTCTCCACCAAACAATTCTTCATCTCTCGACATGTCACCTTTGTTGAGGATATATTTCCGTTTGCCACTTCTCCCACTTCTCCTATCACTACCTATGATTTTCTAAACAACCCTCCTACACCTCCATACTTAATAGTTAATACATCACTCTATCTCACAATCAACCCCACCCCCTACGACTTCCACCACCACGGCTCCTACGCCCTCACCTATCCAGCCACCTCCTCCCTCCGTCCCCTCCTCATCCGTAGCCAAGGTTCTAAAAAACGTGAGGCGTGGCGTGGCGGTGAGGTCAAGCCTCAAGTTTTAGAAGCCATGGCGAGCTATGGCGTTTTTTAAGGCGGCACCTAAGGCGTCAATTTTGTATATATTTCATAAATTTTTATATCCAATTTATCATTATTAATATACAAATTACACAAAGTTACACAAATTAGGGGCAAAGTAACATGTATAAATTACAAAATACAAATTTATAGAAGTTCAAAACACTGACCGCAAAATGTATATAAAAAAAGACAATTTAAAAAAAAATGTTTTTGGGGCGCCACGCCTTAAAAAACTCGCCATATGGCACGTAAAGGCGCGCCTTATGCTGCCTTATCTTACGCCACGCCTAACCTCGCCGCCAAGGGCTATTTCTTAACAGCGAAGTTGCGCCTCACGCCTTGGCGCCACCATGGCGTGTTTTTTAGAACCCTGTCCGTAGCTACCTCCTCCGTCCAGCCCTCATCCGATTCCAACCCTCCTCCCTCTCCTAAATCGCATCATCCAATGCAAACCCGTTCAAAGAGCGGGATTCATAAACCCTATGTCCCCTTTTCCTTACACCCTCAATCTCTCTCTCCTATACCATCTGATCCCAAAGTAGCTATCCTAGATCCTAATTGGAACTCTGCCATGACTACTGAATTTAATGCATTACTTAAACAAAATACGTGGGAACTTGTTCCTCGTCCGCTTTATGCTAATATCATTAGATGCCATTGGATTTTTCGTCATAAATTTATTGCAGATGGTTCGCTTGAACGGTATAAAGCCAGGTTGGTTGTTAATGGCAACTCTCAGGAGGTTGGTATTGATTGTGATGAGACAATTAGTCCGTTTATCAAACCGGCTACCATCCGCACGGTTCTCTCTTTAGCTTTGGGTCGACATTGGCCTATTAATCAATTGGATGTTAAGAATGCGTTTTTACATGGGGATCTTAATGAAACAGTTTATATGCATCAACCACCCAGGTTTACTCACCCTTCTTTTCCGCGTCATGTTTGCAGGTTACGTAAGTGTCTTTATGGACTTAAACAGGCACCACGCGCTTGGTACCAACGGTTTGCTCACCATCTTCTCACTCTTGGTTTTGTTTGCAGTAAGAGTGACAATTCTCTTTTTATCTTATCGGGACAATAATGATCTGGCTTATCTACTTCTTCAGTGCAAGCATCTCTTATTTCTACTCTCAAGAAAGAATTCGAGATGACTGATCTTGGAAACCTGTCTTATTTTGTGGGCATCTCTGTGACTCGAAATTCTAATGGCATATTCTTATCTCTACAAAAGTATGCCAAATCTATTTTGAGCCGAGCTCATATGATGAATTGCAAACCTGTTTCCACCCCCCGTGGATACCAATTCAAAATTGAGTGATACGGATGGTTCTCTTCTAACAGATTCCACAACTTATCGTAGCCTCGCCGGTGCTTTGCAGTATTTGACTTTCACTTGCCCAGACATTGCCTATGCGGTTCAACATATTTGCTTGTTTATGCACGCGCCACGCGAACCACATTTCAATGCTTTGAAACGCATCCTCAGGTACCTAAAGGGCACTTTACACTTGGGCTTGCAACTTTATCCATCCACTTCTACTCAGCTTATGGCTTATACGGATGCTGACTGGGGCGGATGTCCCGATACACGATGCTCTACATCCGGTTATTGCTTCTTCTTGGGCGATAATCTCATCTCATGGTCTGCAAAACGTCAGCCGACTCTTTCTCGGTCGAGTGCGGAAGCCGAATACCGTGGCGTTGCAAATGCTGTTGCTGAATCTTGTTGGCTGCGAAACTTTCTTCTTGAGCTTCATCGACCCCTGCAACGATCCACGCTTGTTTACTGTGATAATGTGTCTGCTGTTATCTCTCCGGGAATCCTGTTCAACACCAGCGGACCAAGCATATTGAGATAGACATTCATTTTGTGCGAAAGAAAGTCGCGTTAGGCTATGTTTGTGTTTTGCATGTTCCATCCGCCTATCAATTTGCGGGTATCTTCACCAAAGGCCTTCCTCGACAGCTATTTGTTGATTTTCGGCACAGTTTGAGCATCCGTCCTCCTCCTGCTCCAACTGAGGGGGGCTGTTAGTCGATATATTTAGAATATATATTTAGATTAGATAAATTCAAATATTGTATTTATCATTTTCATAATCCTTTCCTCATTTATAGGAAATGTTGTTTTGTACTTATATATATCGATTCATGCAATAGAGAAGATCAAGATTTGGCATCATTTAACACTATAACTTTAATAAATCTCAATTGAATTTGCATAACTATTTAATACATATATTTATAATAAATATATAATAAATATATAATAGACATTATATATATATATATATATATATATATATATATAGAGAGAGAGAGAGAGAGAGAGGAAGGATCTAGAGAGAACACCCCTTAATTGAAGAATGATGAGAACAATTCTAAACCAATCATTAAAAAGGGCACAATAGGAATTTTGAATGTTCTCCCCCTCTCTCACATGTCTCATAAAACCTTTCCATAGATAACATATTTTCATACCATTGATTTTAAAATATATATATCTTTCGCGTATGTAATTATTAGATCAAAATTTTTTTACCATTAGATTCATATTTAAATTCTCTATAATTTGATATCACTTTTGATATATTTCGGTATACGTGAACTAGATGCAATCATTAGATATAGGCACAACATTTTAGATGCAATTAGCCCCAAAAAGTATGTGTTGCAATGAGAATCATAAAAAAAACTTGATAGAAGTAGAATACTTTGATGCAACACATATATAACTTGAATCAATAAACAAATGCAAACAAAATCAGATGCAAGATGTAATATGTAGATGCAGATCGATCGATAAACATATGTAACTCGACGTTAAAAAGATATCGTCAATATAAACAAACGCGATATAACTAAAAATATATGCATTTTACCATTCCAAACCACATACAAATGCAATCGATATTTTAAATCAACGAATTAAAGACTTGCGTCCTGAAAAACATTGATGAGAACTACACAATCAAGCTTCCAAAGCATGTACTCTACCTCATTTCAAAACCGATATTCAAAGTAATTTGTATATATCGTAGTAATATTAAAAAATTATAGAATTCATATACTTGCATCCTAATTTGTTTTTATTTATTCAAACGACTAATGCTTAGTAGGAGTAGTTGGACTTCTTTAAAAATCTAAAATTAAAACAAGGTAAAAATGGGATGGAGAGAGAATTTTTTATTAGGACTAAAATACCCTATTTTTCTTATATTCTATTTAAGGAAAACAAGAAATATATGAATTAAATGCAACCATAGATTAGAAAGATTTAGTGGCTAAGAAGTGTTCTCACGGTTCTTCAAATAAGAGGTGTTCTCATTTGATCCTACCTCTCTCTCTCTCTCTCTCTCTCTCTCTCTCTATATATATATATATATATATATATATATATATATATATATATATATATATATATATATATATATTCACGAGCATGATAAATATCTTTTAATATTTAATTCATATTATCCATATATAAGTAAAAAAAATTCTACCTATTAAACTTCTTTCAGTATTTAATTGACGAGCATGTATATTGAATAAATTCTACCTATCTTTTAGTATTTAATTCATATCTAAAAAGGTATTTGAGAAATTATCACTTGAATATTTAATTCATATTATCCATATCTATAAACTATCTAAAAATGATATTTATTTTGTTAACACTTTAATATTTTAAGAAAAATATTTATTCAAATTATTTAGTAGATACTTCTACCTATATTTATGGTTATTTATGTAAATACGTATTTCAGTTGAATTACATTAAAAAATTTAAATTTGATTATAAAGTGGTTTTATAAAAAAATTGGTAATCTTCTAATATAAATAAAAGGCTAATTAGAAAAAATTTATTGGACGATCTAAACCATTTATTTAACAACAGATTTAATCTTGATTATTCATTTACTTCAAATTGAAAAATCAATTTTGACTTTTTAGATTCAAATTATTTTAAACTTATCCTACTAAATTAATCCATATAGTAATTTTAAACTTAGATATATAGATTTTAATTATCTTTATTTTTCAAAATAGTTATACCTAATTAATAGTAATATAATATTTAAACATACATATTTGAAGGGACTATTTTACTTGTCATACTTTTAAATTATTAAAATTATTAATTCAAATCCTACTAAAAATATGTATCATGAGCTATATCAATAATAGAATATTATATACATTAAAATCATTGTGCTTATCTATATTTATTATCTATATATATACTATCATAATTAAATTTTTACATCTTTCTTAA
The DNA here is from genome assembly GCA_947179395.2 of Pulicaria dysenterica. Classification (NCBI taxonomy): domain Eukaryota; kingdom Viridiplantae; phylum Streptophyta; class Magnoliopsida; order Asterales; family Asteraceae; genus Pulicaria; species Pulicaria dysenterica. Next base: position 17,095,027 of record OX359293.1, on the reverse strand, counting down.
AATTATCAGTAGATCGGGCTCTTATTCCGTTCATAAAATGCAAACATATATTTAACTATACGAATACAAAATAATATTTTCGTATAAATAATTATAACTACCCGTATATATACACGGGTATCTAAATTAGTTATTTAATAGAATAATAAGCAATATACATGTATAGATATATTATTAAATAATGATCTAATAGTTTATATAAAACCATTTTACAGATTTTTGGCATATTAGTCTGTTTAACGAAATTTTGATCATTTCACGTATTTATTATAGTTAATTTATCTTTTTTTAACTAGCTTGTTATGAATATGATCCAAAATAAAAATTATCTATTTTTATAGAATGTATTAAAATTACATATTTACTATACTTTTTTGGACTTAATAAACGAAAACATATTAAACTTTGTCAAAATTGTTATTGTATGCAACAACTTTATTTTGTATTAAAAATATAACTAATTTGCGATTTTAATCCATTATATACAATATGCGACATTTTTTTATCAATGAATTATTTATAGGGTTTTTATGTTCTTCACGTATATTCATTATGTTCTTCTACATTAAAACATAAAAACTTGATCGAAAATTAACCATTTTCATGAAGCCGAAGCCTAATTACAACTCGATGTGGAAGTGAAAGAGAAAATGAACATAATCTAAAGCAAAATCGTAACATATTTTGAAATCTATATCTATATATATATTAAAAGAAAATCAATGTTGGGAAAGTTTCTTTAAATAAGTTCCAATTAACCAATAGGAGCTATTAATTTTTTCAATTTTGACCAATAAACTCAATTTTGACTACCACATTTAGAAAGATCCAATTTGTAGTATTTAATTTGATATTTAAACTCATTTACTTTATACATGGATCTTTTAACTCACATTCAATTTGTTCTTTATTTTAATACTTTTAAATTATTTTTAATAACATGTATTATTTTTTGTTTATTTTTAATACATATCATTATTATTATGCTTATAATCGTTATAAATGAATATAACAAGCGTGTTATGTTTTTTTATAAAAATTATATTATAATACGTTTAACTACGAAACATAAATATTTTTCATATTCATCATTATGCAAAAACACTTTAATAAAGCATAGTTAATATATTGATATTTTTTTCATCAAAAAAAGTCACAAGCCATAATATATATAATCAATTAAGAATAGATAACATGTTTTTCATAAAATATATTATTTTTACAATATATATGAATTTTTTTCAAATTATATTACCAAGAAATTTTATAACATATTATAAAATCCTATTATGTGTTTTTATAATGAAAATGATAATTATTAAGCATGTGATATAATATTTTTTTATTAAATGTTGTTCCTAACATTTCTATTATAGATTTCAATTTTATAATTCTATAATAACATTCATATTTATTAGTTATGATTTTATTTAATAATTGTTTATTACGTATCATTCTATCATGCTTTCATTTCAACTTTAATTATAAACTATAATTTATTTTATTTCCGATTCCAAAATATTAAAGTAAGTATAAAGATACATATATATAGTATCCTAAAATAACAGTATTATAATGATTTTTTTATTCCATAATTCTCTCTTACTTTCTCAAATTAGGTCATGAGTTGTAGAATCCTTAAGTTATATATATATATATATATATATATATATATATATATATATATATATATATATATATATATATATATATATATATATATATTCATTTATTCTTAGGGGTAAAACTGTTGAGATGTTGCATTGCTTTAGAGACTATTTATTTTTTAATGACTTTAACTCTTTAAGCCAATATTATTGGTTCCATCTAATGATTTTAGTATATAAAAATGTCGTTTTTAATGTTCGCATTATGCTTAAGTAGTCCAACTTTTTTAATTTAATCAGAAAGGCGACGGAATAAATTACATACACCGCTTATAAGTTAATAACTTTTTGGAATGTAAGTACTTGAGTAGTTGGACACACTTTTACGTACTTGAAGACTCTTTTCTACTTTATATATTTCTTCGTAGCTTTACTTGTGTTTTCATTTGCATTCTCCTGGTTTGCTTAATAAACTATTGTCGAGTTTAAAAATGTAGGTGCATTTTTTTCGTTGCGGCAAGCCCACAAAATTAAAAGTTAAATAATGTTCTCCTTTAAAAAACTTACATATAACACCCGTGCGTGCACGGGTTCTAAAACTAGTACATTATAAAAAACGGACATAATCGGAACCAAAATCAATTTGTAAAAATTGATTAACCCTTTCTGAACCAAGATAGAACATACTATATCTGTATAATTGCTATAAACGAAGATTTGTAGGAATCAACCAAAGATCCTTGATTCGAGAATCACAAACCAAGAAACCAAATACAAATCTAAAATCAGCTAAAGAACCTTCAAGTGGAAAGTAAACGATTTGTATCTACGATTTCACACAAGGTTTAGTTTCCAACCCAAGCTTTTATTTGTATATGGGGTTCTCGTAGAAATTGTTAATGAAACTGTATCCGTCGAACCCCATAAATCAGTAAAAGCTCTGATGGTGAATGATGAAGCTCTGACCAATGATTTACATCGGTCTGACCCCAGAATGGTGAAACTTCGATGATGAAGGGAAGAATCTTGTAGAAACAAAATCGGCAAATTTAAATCGCAGAAATCAGTAAAGCTTTGATGGTGAATCTTGTAGAACCAAACCATATGTTCAAGGTTAGGAAAAAAACCTAGTTGGTAGCCGGTAGTTAGAGAGGTAACTTGCATATAATTAATCGAAATTATAAATTTGTTGTATTTCTAGGTACAAAATAAAAGTAATTATATACAAGAACAATTTTAGTAAAGTTCGTTGTATTTTTGCTTATTAACTCATGTATTTGACATATATACATGACAAAAGAAAATAAAATTCTAGTCATATACCTAACGAGTTTAGTTCTTCAAATTGATTTAAATTTATACGTTTTGCAATTGTATATTTCAAGCTTACAATTTAATGCATTAAAATTTTAAAACCTTAGAAGTTCATGCATCTGGCTTGAAATTTCGATACATATAATAGCAACATATGTAAAAATAAATACATAAAATATTTCAAAATTTCTTTTACTTTAAAACAAACTACAAAAACATGTGTTATAAAAATGGATATAATATATAAAAGATAAAACGTGGCCTACTGGTTAGGGCACATGTCTTTCTAGAGATCGTGGGTTCTACCCTAAGTAAACACCTGGGAGATGGTATATTCCCCCATCAAAAATGTTTTGTGATTCCGATATGATAAGGGAAACTTTGTGAAAATAATCTCGGGTTTAATCCCGACCACTTAGTGATCATTGTCTGCGGACCGGTCCTATGGAAAGGGACAGTTCAGATCCAAAGGATCCCGAACACAGGGTTGGCTCGACGTAAACAACTTTTTATTGAGATATTTAAAAGATAAAAGGAAAAAAAACATTTTTTCTCTTATTAATAAAGAAAAAGAAAAAAAGAATGAAATAACATAATAATGGAATTTTTGAAAGCAAGTTATTACATTTTTTCTAAATAAAAGAGGTCATAGTATATATCATACTCACCCCCATTTAACTCGAAATGTAGTGAATATACTATCTATCATCGTCATCGTTAGTAGACTCGAAGGAGGAATAGTCGATCGATAAACGGATGAACGTATATAACGGAGAAGATGGAATTCTAAAGAGAAAAACTCTATGTAAAACAAGAAGTATGACTAAACAAAGATTGTAAAACATCAATTATGTCACACGATCATCTATCAGTATCCGAGCTTCGAGTTGTTCTAGTGGTCAAGAAAAATACAATAAGGTCATGAGTAGCACCTATTCTGATATAAATTAACCCTAATATTACATTACTTTTTTTTCCTTTTCTCTTTCTTGCTTAAAACCCAAGTAACACTCATCCCAAATCAACTCAAACAACCTAAATATTTTCTCTCTTCTTACTCTTTCTATAAAACAAAAAAAAAAGTGAAAAGAAAGCATGCGGGTCTCTCGGGTGTAGGAAGCCTAAAAGGAAAGAAGGTTGAGAACCTAAAAGGGGTAGTAGTAGTGTTCTCACTTTACCCAAATTTACCCGTAGGCATTTGGGTTGCCCGCTACGGCTGGCATAAAAACCTATAGTTAGGATTAGACTATACTTATATACTTTTAAAAAATGTAGCTCATTATAATGTAATCTTAGAATTTTATTAGTTAAAATTAATAATAAATATTAATTAGAGTTAATTACACATGTGGTCTCTGTGGTTTACCAAATGTCCCATGGGCAGTCCCTAAACTTCAAAAATTACACCTATAATCTCCGTGGTTGTCATTTTGTCCCGTGGGTGGTCCAAAACTAACTGAGCCGTCCAAATGGACGTTAACCCCTCCAATTTTGAAGGTAAAAAGACATTTTTGCCCCTAAAAGAATTTAAATTAATTAATAAAACCGCCCACCCACCCCACCTGCCACCAACAGACCCACCCAACCCCCCTCTCTCTTTCTCCTCTCTCCTCTCTCATCTCTCATCTATAAACCCACATAGATTTGGAGGCCATGGATGGTGAAATTAAGAACCCCACAGCCGGCTGCAAGAACAAGAATCCAAATTTGATTTCGATTTCTTAAACCAACCCCATGAAAACCCAAACATTCGATTTCTTAAACATTGAAAACCCAAACCATGGTTCGTTCGATTTCGAAAACCCAAATCACATGAAGTGCTACGGTGGTGGTTTATGGTTTTCAGATCTTTTCTTATGTGGTTTTTTAAGGTTTTCAGATCTTTTCAAGGTTTGATTTGAACGGTGGCGGTGGAGAGAATATGTGCGGTGGAGAGAGAGAGAGAGAGAAAAAAAAAGGTGAGGGAGAGGATGTGCAATGGATGGTGATGGTGGTAGCTTGATGGTGGCTCCGGTGGAGTGGTAGGGGAAACCCACAAAGACACAGAGTGAGAGAGAGAGAGAGAGAGAGGAGGCCATGGGGTGGGGGTGGTGGTGGTGGTGCTAGGGCGGCGTGGGTCTTGGGATTGAGAAGGAGGTGTAGGTGACTTCTAGATGGAGATGAGAGAGAGACTGAGTTGACTAAGGTGGTGGTTACGGTGGCGGTGCACAGACGGCGACGGTGCAAAAGGGACGGCGACGGTGCAAAAGGGACGGCGGAGGTGGTGGTTTCATGGTGGTACGGTGGCAGTGAGAGAAAAGAGATGAGAGTGTAGAGATGAGAGAGAGAGATAGAGTTGACTGAGGTGGTGGAGATGGCGGTGATGGTTACGGTGGTCTGGAGGAGGGGTGGTGGTGGTTACGGTGGTCGGGAGGTGGAGGAGGTGGTGGTGGGTTTTTTCTCAGAGTGAGAGTTAGAGAGACTGAGAGAGAGAGACCGAGAGAGATGAGAGAGAAAGAGTTTGACTTAGATTTTTAAATGATTTAAAAATAAAAAAAGAGTAAAAATGTCTTTTTACCCTTCAAAATAACAGAGTTAACGTCCATTTGGACTGCTCAGTTAGTTTTGGACCACCCACGGGACAAAATGACAACCACGGGGATTATAGATGTAATTTTTGAAGTTTAAGGACTGCCCATGGGACATTTGGTAAACCACATGAACCATCAGTGTAATTAACTCTATTAATTATAAGATGTTAACCTTTTATTTAATTAAAATTAAATCTTAACTATAAATTCAATATCTAAATTTTGTTCTAAATTTAAAATCACCATATATATTTAAAGTCAATTACATGAATATTCAAATAATTTAGTAAATACAAATTAAATACCATTTTGTATTAATTTAAAATTAATATAAACCCCTTAATAATCTAATAATATTAATAAATAAATGAAATGTTTGTGTATTACACGGGTTCATTATATGATAGTTACAAAAATTTATAAAAATGTACTGAATAATTATATAACGCCAAAATAACGAGAATTTAAAAACTAAAGTCAAAATTGAATCTAATTTTGACCAAGGATAAATTAAAATTGGATTTCGGTTTTTAAAAAAGGTTGGTTCAGATCCAATAATTAAAATTTTTATCTCTGTCGTAATCCATGTCAGGTTTGACACTACAAGAAAATCAGGCATCGGAAACGGAATTCCCATTGACCAAATTCCGTGGGAAGTTTTCAACGGATTTCCCACGGATTTGAGTCAGAAAACCGATTTTCAACGGATTTCTCACGGATTCCGTGGGAAATCATGGAAAATCAGAGGAAAATGGTTTTCCCACGAAGCTTTTAGATGCAGCCGATTCTGTGGGAAATCCGAGAATAACATCATTTTTCCCACGGATTTGTCCGACAGAAAAGGGAGTGTTGTGTTGTAGTGTGATTTTATATGTTTTACAAATCTTATTGTAAATAAATTTTATATTTCTAAAGTTATGATCATTTACTTTTCTATGTCGGCCGGAAACTTTTTTTTGATTTAAAGAAACTCTAAGTTCAGTCTATTATTTCGTTTGTACAAAACAAATATATATATTTAACAAATCGATTTTTACATAAATAATTATATCGGACTCGTGTATTTATATGAACATTTAAAGCGTTTTTGACCAAAGTAATATAATTAAAAAAATATTTACCAAAGTAGTGTTGTTTTCAAAATATTTACCAAAATAGTGATAGTATATCCATACACCCTCTAAAACCCTCTTCAAAACATACCAAACACCATCTAAAACACTTCTTACCATTTCTCTATCTCTAATATTGCTGCTCTCGCCGGAACTAGCCGCCACTGCCATCGCCGGAACCTAGTCGTCGTTGTTGCATGAACCCTAGCCGCCGCCACCGCTGGAGAACCACTACCATAGAATTGTAATTTAGACCACTTTTGTTACCTCCCCGGAGATCTAACCACCGGTCACCGCCATCCCCAAACCAACCTTCTTCACACTCTTGTTTTAACCGGCGATAACACCGCCGCCGAAAACCATCACCATCACACCATCACCGCAGGAACCTCTTACCGGCGATAAATTTACCACAAGTTAGAGAGAGAAAGAGTTGAAAATGATAAGGATCTAAACCTCCGTTAGTTGCCCATTAACCACCGGCAGTGGTGGTCGTCGACGGGTTGGAGGCGGTAGTGGCTGTCCTCGACAGCCGACCGGTGTGAGGCGGCGGTGGTTGTCCTCGACGAGTGTGAGGCGGCGGCGGTTTGTTATCAATGAGTGTGAGACAACGATGGTGTCCGGCAACGAGTGTAAGAGGCAGCGGTGGTGGCCAACAACGTGTGTAAGACGGCAGTGGTGGCCGGTGACGAGTGTAAGGCTTCAATTATGGCCGGCAGCAGTGGTGGTCAGCAGTAGCTGTGAGGCGGCAGGGTAGTGGTCAGCGGCGGCTGTGAGGTGGCAGGGTGGTGGCAAGGAAAGAGAGAGAGAGAGAGAGAGAGAGAGAGATTTGGGAAGGGTTCAAGGGTGGGGGAGATGGAACTGTTGTACTTTAGGGTTTTAGTATGTTTAGAAGAAAGTTAAGATGGTGTTAGGATATACTACCCTATGTTAATATTTTTTTTGAAAACAATACTATTTTGATAAATAATTTTTAATAATACTAGTTTGGTCAAAACTCACATTTAAACTAGTTACCATTATTATGAGAGTAGTCTATAAGTAACCTACTAGGTCGGGTAAAAAATAATCATATAAACCAGTGTCTTAAACCCAAGTTGATTCGTTCGGTTAAACTAGTACCATGTTAAAAGCAGGATTTAACTTGTGGCCAAGTAGATTTTTGATTTATCTATTTCTGCCAAAAACCTTGGATTAATATAAATGAGTTGTGAGAAAGTCAACTCCAATAGAAAGAGTTTGTTGCGGTTTCCTTATCTATCAGCAATAGAGATAAGGTGAATAATTGTCCATGCTACAAGACAAGAGCTTGATTCCAATCTTTGAGTTTTGATTCCAATCAACTTTGGCAAATGTTGTGAACCTGGTCCTCTAACTTTTCTTAATTTCAACTTATCGTCTATCACTTTGTAAAGGGAAATGATTTGTATACATAAGATTTTTGTTATTTACAATAATTAGTTATTGTATGAACCATCATACTCTTGAATTTGTGGATTAGAGTAAAAGATAATGGGATTCTAGAAACATAAAAGTCATAATTGTTTTGCTGGCAAAAACTTGTTGTATAAAAATCAACTTTCCTTTGTAAGTGCACAAATATACACCTTGGAAAAGGTGATGGAACAGCTCTTCAAAAGATCATGACATCTAGAAGTATAATTGAGACAAGATATCTCGTGAGTGACTCGACATCTGCTAAAAAATATTGAAAATTGACTTGATATTAACTGAGTTGAGCTTGAGCTACTCGAGTAGAGAGCCGAGTTAAGCTCTAGTTCCAAACTACTATGCTCTTTCTGGAGCCAAATCGAGTTTTTACGAAATTACGTTTTTACCATTTCTAAATACATATATTACATAAATATCTCTACTACTGAGTATCATTCAGTCATATAGTGGTGTTTAAAAAGGAAGTTACTACTTTTTCAAATTAAGCCGAGCTCGAGAGTATCATCTAGTTCATTGAGTTGAGCTCGAGCTTGAGATTTATTCAACCGTGAATTGTATTCGAATTAATTGTTATTAATGATTGCCTCTTGTTTATAACCTCCTTTGATGTTCAAAACCCATTATAATAAGTTAATTTTTTCTCTAAAGTAAAATATGATTTAACCTCTAAACTTTGTGTTAAAAAATAGTTTAACTTCTATTTTAATAAATTTTTTAATCTCTAAACTAATTGTTATTACTAATTTAAGACTTAATCTTATTTACCTAATAATTTCTACCCTTAACCTAAATCTAAAATATCTATTATCTTCTCAACCGATAACCATATTCAAGTTGAATGGATTCAAAATAATATTGCTGTATAAATAGGAATTACAAATGGTACCATTTTCATCCGGTAAATTATACTTATGTATTCAAAAAATTTGTTTAAATTCTCAAGTTGCAAATAATTTGTAACCAATACCTAACTCTGGGTTATTAAATGAGAAAATAAATCAAAATTATAGTCGGTAACCCATCAGGAAAAACCTAATTAAACTTGGCGATCAAAACTTACCTAAAACATCCATTGTACCTATCAATTTACTCCCTACGTTAATGGTAGCTCAATTGCACATGTTTGTGGATCCACAGGTTCTTCAATTGGGAAGACAATCGCACTCATTTACGTTCTTCGATTGCACTGATCGAAAAGGTTCAACCGTTCATGATTACATAGGTTTGTATGATTCAAGCCCTTTACGATTGCACTATTCATGATTTGTACACATACATACCTGTACAGGGACACATGACTTCATGATTGCACAGGTTCTTAACAATCTAAAATACATATACACGCAAACGTAAAACCATGTAAGCTGATTTTAATCGAGGCTAATACAAAGACTAGATGTTAATGAAATAAAGTCACTTTTAATTTTGGAAGGTAAACTTTACATTTTTCTTTTTGAAGGTGATGGTTAATAAATTAACATAGTAATCACTACAAGAAAATCAGGCATCAGAAATGGATTTTCCACGGATTAAATTCCATGGGAAATTTTCAACGGATCATGATTTCCCACGAATTTGAGTCAGAAAGTCGATTTTTAATGGATTTCCCACGGATTTCGTGGGAAAATCCTAGGAAATCCGAGGGAAATGGTTTTCCCACGAAGCTTTTAGCCATGGTCGATTCCGTGGGAAATCAATGAGAAACATCTTTTTTCTACGGATTTGTCCGACACAAAAGGGAGTATTGTATTGTAGTGAATGTTAATTTGTAACAACAATAGGTACTGGTAACTTGGCAAACCTACAAAGTTCATATGCTCTTTAAAGTTGCTTATTTGGAGATGATAGTTAATTTACATTCTCTTTTTTAGTATTGCTAGAGGAAATTTGGTGACTTTATTTTTAATGTATGTTTATTAGAGTAAAATATAATAAGATTAAATCATTATGGGTTAAAACATTTACGATGGCTGTCGTCAGCTCGTGCCGTAAGGTGTTGGGTTAAGTCCCGCAACGAGACAAGTTTAATTAGGGATTAAACTCTTTTCTAATTTTTTAGTAACCTGTTATAATAAGTAAATGATTAACAAGTTTAAGATTGAAAACAATTATTAATTAGAAGTTAACCATTTTTAAACACAAAATTTGAAAATTAAGATAAATTTTACTCTTCTATTGATCTACTTAGACTATTAACTTCTACTTTTTATTTGAATAAAAGTAGATTAATTTTTATGAAAAATGTTTAATATAGTCATACTTAATTCATAGTTCTGAGGGACTAATTTCAGCTTTTGAGTCAATAACATCAATGGTCAAGATTGCATTTTAAAATTTTGGACAGAGTGACATTTTCGTAATTAAATGTGATGTTTTTACAAATCACATGCGATTGTATACTGAATCACCTGTGATTGAATATTAAAATTTCAGGACTATGTTTTTTATATGGACTTTATTAAACACAACTCTAATTTTTATTTTTCCCTTAATTTATGAAGAGATTTATGTTTTATATCAAATAGAAGCGTAAGACGACATTAATACATCTAAATCTTATGTAGCTTTTTATTGTCACTTTTTTAGTTACAGATGTGGCAAAATCTTGTGCGATATTAGTGAAATTATTTCAATACTCTTATCATCGGATAAAATAAACAAAGAATATAAGAAATATTGAAAATATTAGTACAAAACGTAATTTTTTTTATACATCTGAGAACTATTTTCTTTTTGGTTATGTAAAAGATCTCGCATATAGAATTTCCGTATTTGCCAATGGGGTTTAGCCCATTTGGTAAGGCGCTCCCCTTCCTCGCAAAGGGTTGGGAGATCAAATCATGCTGTATGCAGTGAGTTAGAGGTTTTCCCTTAGGGGTTTCCTCCATGGAGTGAAAGTGTGATGCTCGAACCTTGGTTAAAGCCATATAACGAGAGACGGTTGAAAATTCGCCAGCAAACAATTCGAATCCACACTGAAACCCTTTAATCTCGTTAATAGTCATAATTAAAGAGGGAAGGAAGCATCGACCAGAAGTCCAGCATGAGGTAACAAATGTGAATGGGCCTGATACATCACATAACATGGGCCACATTTTGATTATTTTTCTCAACTTTCAAGTTAAGCATACTGAATGGGCTTCGAAAAGACAAAAAGTATAGTGGATTTTAACTTAAAGTGTGGCGGTTTTTGTCATTAAAGAAAATGTTTGAAACTATGGGTACTTCAATTTCATTAACAACGAGATAGGCTATCACGTGTATTGTGGAGAGAAGCAAAATATAATGATTATCTATACTATATTATAAAGCATTTAACTTTCTCTTTTTAAAAAATTTTAAGACTACTTAAATTTAAGTAGTACAATTTTTTTTGCTTAAGATACAAACACTTAAAGCAATAGTTTAACCAATCATTCCCTTGATTATCTCAACTAATTTAAGGCAATTATTACTTTAATAAATCATTAAACATCACAAAAATTATTTAATTTATCTCATTATGACTAAATTACTTACATCAATACAATTTTAAGTCTATAATATCATTTTCTCTAATTATTCAATAATAATATTTTTTTAGTTGTTTTTCAAAAACTATTTTAACAACTAATAAAATGGTAGAAAATACATGGATAGATTGACTAACATTGCATTTCACATACCATACCATACTTTTTAAATCAAACATGTTATCGAGCACAAACTATTGTCATCGCCGCCACATTGCGCGGGTGCAATGCTAATACTTAATAATGTATCATTTATATAGTCCTCAAGTTAGGTTTTTATTATTTTTTGTAAACTGGACTCATATTTTGTGTAGTAAAACTTACTTCATATAATATAATGGAGATTGGAGAATAAGATACAAATACTTAAATACATTGTAATTAAAAATGCAATCACCATCTTCCGATACACTTTGTTTTCTAAAATTAACTCTCTCGTTTCCTCCTTTCCGACAAAGATATCATTACTTCGTCACCAGCTACCATCTATATTAATTTTCTTTGTTAATCACTAATTTAACATTAAATGACATTTTCTATTTACTATCATATTACAATAAAATTTATATCGAAATGTAGATAAAAGTAAAAATAGTCACAAGTATATATTTGTATTTACATAACATATCATCTATTAAAAATTGTTACAATAAAATAGATAACACAAACAATCAATTATTGAAGGTAATAATAATAAAACTAAAACATAAAAATGTGGCATGTCAGCATATGCGTCCGTAGGAAAAATAGATAAAAGAAATTTAAGAATAGAAAGGCTCGAACATAGTACTTCCTGTTTAAAAAAGTTGATTCCTATCACTTAACCAAGAGAGCAACACATTTTGTATTTTGCTGCTGACACACACACACATACATATATATATATACTAGTTGTTGTTTTTGGCCGTGCTTGATGAATTAAGTTGACTTTTTATGACGGTACGATCGATCTTTTACTGCATTTTGTTTACTTTATATTTTCTAACCATCTTGGTATATAGGAGACTTATCACGTTTATACTTTATATAATTCAGCATATCCAGATCATAAGAACACAATATAATCTTTAGTCTAATTAGAAAATACGGATAATTTTTACATCATTATTTTAGATATTTAATTAGTTAAAAACATACAAAGAGTTAGATATATTTTGTTTATGAATTTCTATACCTACTAAAAAACAACCATGTTGCACAACTGGAGCAATATCCATCATTCCATATTCCTATACAACATTCGGCAATTCACAATCTAAATCAGAACATTATATTTAGTTTTTAAAATAATGTTATTAAAAAGAGTTGATCGAGCGATGAAAAAATATTTCACAATATCAACCTGTTTATTATATAATGAAGTAACAAAAACAGTAAATAATTTCGACGAATCGTAAAAGGTCATCAAAAGTAAAAAAAAAACTGAGAAAATTGAAAAAGAGTACGAAAAGCATGAATATTTAGAAGAGTTGCAAAATGCTTATAAAATAAAACAAAATGAGAACAAAGGTGATGGTTTTTTGTTGGTTGATGGAGTAAAAAAAAGAAAAAGAAAAGGGAATTAAGATCAAGAGATGAAATAGTTACAAACTATTGTGAACACATGTCACTTATATAGAGTGTGTGTGCTTTTTATATACAATGAAGTAACAAAAACAGTAAATAATTTCGACGAATCGTAAAAGGTTATCAAAACTAAAAAAACTGAGAAAATTGAAAAAGAGTACGAAAAGCATGAATATTTAGAAGAGTTGCAAAATGCTTATAAAATAAAACAAAATGAGAACAAAGGTGATGGTTTTTTGTTGGTTGATGGAGTAAAAAAAAGAAAAAGAAAAGGGAATTAAGATCAAGAGATGAAATAGTTACAAACTATTGTGAACATATGTCACTTATATAGAGTGTGTGTGCTTTAAATATATATATATATATATATATATAAGAAAAAAGGAGGGTTACTGTTCATTGAACAATACCCTCCTCCTGGTAAATGTTATATATAGTAATTCCGCTCATTATCAACTAAAGGAATGTTGTTAATGTACTCTTTACCCAAGTTCAGGTTTGTTTCCGGGGATGTTTACAGTTCTTGCTCGGATTACATGTTGTTTCTTTCTTCGATAACGGGTTTACAGGTGTTTTTTTTCAACTAGATACTAGTGTGTGTTTTATAGATTTTAATATATTTGTTATTTTTTCTATCTTTTTTAGATTCCTTTATGCTCTTATAATATTCGAGTGTTTATAGTATATTCTACAAATTTTTAAAGAAGAAAAGTGAAGGAATAGAAAAGAAAGAAAATAATTGACTAGTATTCTTGAGTTGAAAGAATTCAATAAAATGAAAGGAAATTGAGGAGGAACAAATGAACAATCATCTCACTTCAAAATAAACCCTCCCCCGACTCCATTTCCTTTTCTTCCACTCCGACAAAAAAACTTAGAAACACACAATTTTAATGTTTCTTCCATTCTCTTCCAAATAATAACTCAATACACCGTTAAAGTTGGATAAAAATATTATGGCTCAGTTAAGTATCTACTAATAATATTGGCATCTTCCTCCTTAAGTCAAACATCAAGCTCCTACAATCACAAACCTAAGGTTTGTAATTAGGAATGATAACAGGGCAGGTTAGGGGCGGGAATTGGACCCCTCTACATGTTTAAGAAAATAGTCATCGTCCTTGCTTAAAAAGCCGTGGGGATCTAAACTGGAATCCTCATCGGGTAAACTGGGAAAACTGCAGGGATACGGGTATCCTCGTTTAATATATACATCTAATTAAACGTGTAATTTTCACCACGGAGATACTTTTTAAAGTAAAACTGTTGATTTTTCACCACGGGGAGGGGCCACGAGTTTTAGGAAACGCATATACTAAATTATGCAACATTATCGAATACAAACATATATGAACAGATAATGAAGCCTTAAAGAGCCGATACCCGATTAAATCAAAAACTAAACAATCCAAATAAAGACAACGATTAAAATTATGTTATATGAAAGTGTATAAAGGGTTATATATTTTATATTAATTTTTATGTATATATATAATATTAAATATAATCGGGTATAGGATAATCGGACCGGGTATCGGATAATCAGGGCAGAGATCATCAAAGTTGTTCCCGTTTAAAATTAAAAATCGGCTTTCCCCCCGGTTTATCGTCCATAAACCCGTCCTATTTATGTCGGTGTTCGGTTTTTCTTGTCGTTTCGGTTTTTTTTCACTTCTCTGTTTGCTATCTTAAGGACTCATAAGGACCTTCACATATTGTCGTTTTATGGATGGAAGAGAACCTATTAACAAGATTTTGTGGCTGCCAAAATTTTAAGTGAAGCTTATAGAATTAATGTTCAATTAAAATACAATTGAGTTTATCAATTACATTCATGTGCAATAGTACAAAGTCTCAATTAAACTTGTCCCGATCAACGACTTGCAGCAATCAAATCTATTCTAACAACTACAGTCGAGTTGATCACATCTTTAACAATGTGAATGTTTACGCAAAGGCAGATTGCTGACCACTTATGTAACATTTTGATTATCAACCCAATAAAAACTTTTTCAAAACAACATAAACAATAAGTGTTTTTTTTAAACTATTATATTGTGGAAGCGTTAAAATAAACCTTTAACAAGTTTTGGGTCAGAAACATTTACAAAATATATACATAGAACTGTATAAAACCAAATAATTGTGCTCCAAGTACAACATAAATACAAGCTAAATATCAACAAGGTGTTATTAAAAAAGCTTGTTCCAACTCTTCAAAAATCAACTAGACAACATGGGCCCCGAGTTTTTCACAACCAAGATCACCGGCTAGCTAATTATGATCGTCTGTAGATACTGTAACATCTCAAATTTTGACCGGTAGTATTACATTATATGATTAATGAAGTTATTTGAATAAAGTGAGACAGGAATTTAGCTTATATTCCTTTTAGATTGATGTGGACTTTAATATGTGATTTTGGTAGGATTGTGTATTAGTTACTAATTAAGCTTCAAGTATTTAATTAGTAACAGTTTTAACTATCTATTTATTTTTCTAAAGAAAGTATGTTTTTAAAGAATAAAAATATATGTCATTAATTGGAATAATATTTTGGTGATATATTTGTGGCTTAACTGAGTTTCAAAAATTTAAGTGTTTAAACTTTATTATATTAAATGTTAGTATATTTTGCAATACCTAATGATGAAGTTATAGCTTGAGTGAGTTGTAGGAAGTTGTTGGATAAGTACAGAAGAATTATCTCATCTAAGAAAGGGTGTTGATTCGTAAATAATAAAAATTGTTTAAACATAATAATCTATATATTATCTAATTGTATCATGTTTTGTTAAATGTTTTACTTGTTATATATGAATGGATTTTATTATGTACAAATCACTTATCAGCTCACATTCAGTTTTCATGAGATATTATGTATGTTTTTGGCTTTAGCAACTTGATAGCCTTTTAATAAAAAAAATTCTACCGTTCAAAAGAGACCTCCCATTAAGAAAATATTTACTACTTTATTAAATTTGATCTCCACCGTCCATTTTTTCCCAATCAGATCTAGCCTTACAAATGAGAAATAGGGTTTTGAATCACACGCCACCATGCCTCTCGATGGATCACCTCTACCATTCGACATTCATCAGGAGCATCTTTTTGCAACTCATCTTCCTCATTAGGGTTTCACACCTCACGTTTCGTTCAGTCCTTTCACTCCAACAGCGATTGTCACCAGCCCCTTCAATGGCTGCGTTCTGCTCTTCCAAAATCGCCTCACATTTCGTTCAGTCCTTTCTCTCCAACAACGATTGTCACTATCCCCTTCAAAGGCTGCATTCTGCTCGCCGGTCTGACAGTCTCCGGCTACTGTTCCCGTTCATTGGATGCAATCTCTGATGGTCGACCACCCTTGCCTGCCCCTTCGACTTAGATGTTTTCTGCCCTTCGGTCTCCGACGGAGATCTAGAGTAAGAAATCCAGATCCTGATGGTGGTTGTCGAGGCCAACAAACAAATAACCCAATATTCTAACACAAATAATAGTGTAAAGTGGTAAAGGAATCGAATCCACGGAGACTGGCTCAATTTAAATTTCTATGCATTCCAAAAGTTTTGATGATTTTAGTAACAACAATAAAATAAAAATAAGGGGGGTTTGAGATTTGATTGATTAAAACTAAATATGACAAATAAATAAAAGTTGCAATTAAGCAAGATGGTTTAAATCAATGAGATGTGAATTGGTCAACATTGGTTTCATCACATGAACAACTAGCTAGGTTTATCATCAAGGAATATGGTGCAATACTTGAACTTTAATTTAATTTGGCTATAGCAATTTAAAAGCTTAAATCACCTAGACTCTTCTTAATTAGTATGGAGGTTGAAGAAGCTCCTAACACACCTTCTTAGTCAAAGTCATGAACCAAACAAGCATCTAATTCACAAAAGTTGACTAGCATTATAATCTAAGAATCACCAAATCCAAGAGGAGTCAAAACCTTACACTACCATGTTGGAGAATACATTTCCATGGTTTGAGAGATGCATAAACATTCATGAAACCACTTGTTACTTGTAGTTTTGAAGATCTATTACGTAATCAAGAAAACAACTAACATAAATCACTCAAATACTTGCACTCATGACATACAAACGTAAGAATGCAGTAAAGATTAAACTAGGAATCATATTCATAAATTTCAAGAACAAGTTCATAAACCGTTCAAAACCCTAACTAAATGTTCAAGGAATCACCAATGTCATCCAAAATGAAGCTTAGCTACACATAACTAAAGCAAAATGGAATTGAATAATTGTACCAAACATGTAAAAAATTGATTTAAAAGAAAGAAATCTTGAAGAATGCTCCAAAACCATTCAAAAATGGTCTCCTCCTTGCTCCAAGTCGTGCCCCCTGTTTTGCTGTAAAAAACTGCAGAATATTTGACCTAAACCCCTTTGAAAAAGGCAGTCCCAAAAGCAAAATGTCGAAATTAGCCCTGGAGGTCTCACGCGGGCCCTGCAGAAGACAACGCGGGCCGCGTAAACGTGTATGTCAGCGTTTTTAAAGCCCAACGTTTTAAGCCCATTTGTCATTCCCTTTAGCCCAATCTTGCAATTTTCCATCCCTTCTTGATCCAAATGAGTGAGCCCACATGCTTTAAAGTCCATATCCTCTCGATTGATACCCGATTAGCATTCGCTCTGCCATAGTCTTCTAAAAATCTAAAATTAAACACGAAGACTAGAAAGTACCCGAAATAGGCCAAAGCAAATAAAAGAAAGACAAATGAAATATAATACAAATGCAAAACACCTAAAATGTCAAAATAAACTATAAAAAAAAGTAAATAAAACAACCTATCAAATCACCTCAAGGTTAATCATTTCCTTGTCCTCAAGGAAAACAAGAAAAATGATAAGTCGGGAATGATCAAAACACAAAAGAGAAAAAGAATGAGCACCCTAAGTAGTAAACCAAGATATTCTAACATAATTAAAGGTAGGTAACTTGAACTCTATGCATATCACATCAGGTCCATTTTCAAAACTAAAGATCACAATTAGGAACAACCATATGTTAGGCAATATCACGAAAGCGGTAGAAATAAAGCATAAGCATGACCTATACATTTTACAACTAAGCACGACAAACATGGCACAATCCAAAGGGCGGGCTTACAATTACACAAACGCTCGTGTATGCACTCTTATCACAAAAGATGTGTGATTTCCTCATATTAGACTTGCTCTCGTTTTATAGTGAGGTGCTCTCAGGGATCGGTATAAGAATGGCTAAGGCTAATTTAACTTTGCAACAAAACTTTCAAAGACAAAACCTTGCATAAGGGTACTAAACACAAAGAAGACACGAAAAAGACACAAAAATACCACTCGAGCAATACTAAATATGGACTAACAAAGCTATTTATTGACATCCAACGTGTGACAAGAGAAGAGACAAAAGTGTCCACATATATGGAACGGTCACACGACTAAGCAAAAACAAGGATTTATGCACATGTACTTGTGCAAGTCAACTTTTCTATAAAACAACTCATAATAACTAAAGTGATATTCTGTTCTTTTCATTTTTCATTTTTTTTTTTGTTTTTGTTTTTTTAACAGAATATTACCCGCAAAAAATTTCTGGAATTTCACCATAATAATAAAGACTCAAGTGGAGAAAAGAATATAACTAAATAGTGTAAAATCAAATGGGTCAAAATAAGATGAGAGTGTGACCCTAAGACATAAGATATACTAACACATGACAAATATAAGTCACAAAATATCTCGCAAACGGCGCGAGTAAAATCACGAAGAAAGAACTAAGAAGACAGAGGCCACATGAACCTAAGACGACAACACTCACAAAAGAGGCGAGATAAAAGAAAAGAACTTATGAAAGTTACTATCTATATTCGAGTTCTAAAGAGAAGTCTGTAGCACAAATACATCCTAACCGATTACACACAATTATAAAGTACTCACGGGTAATAGTCATTGTGCCCTTTGTTTGACATAATTTGTCGCGACTAGTTTCATTTGCATAGATCATTTTCTGGTGCACACATGTTATCACAGTCCCATGTAAAAGTTCTTAAGGGTGATCCAAAGTTTCAAAAATGATCGTGGTGTCATTAACATAGCGGTCAAGGAATCCTAGATCAATTATGAAGAAATTTAATGGTTCACAGTTAAGGGTGATTTAGATGAGAAGAAAGAGAGAACAAAAACATGCCACTAAATGCAAACAATCTAATCTAAATGCAACTAATATGCAAAAAAATTGAAAAAGAAGTAAACAAAATAAACTAAACTAGCAAATATATACAATCTAAAATGCATGCAACTGACAACTAACTAGACAAAAGTACCCCACCCAAGCTTAGAAATA
The DNA here is from genome assembly GCA_947179395.2 of Pulicaria dysenterica. NCBI lineage: Eukaryota > Viridiplantae > Streptophyta > Magnoliopsida > Asterales > Asteraceae > Pulicaria > Pulicaria dysenterica. The sequence goes on along the minus strand of OX359293.1, from coordinate 17,075,536 downwards.
AGCATTGTCCTCAATGCTTAGGGAAAGGGTAAACAGGCAACTATAACGGGGGCTCGGGCGATGAGAAATGACCACTCCGGTGGTGGTACTCCCAAATGTCGGCTAACTGGTGGTTGGTAATCTCCTGCTGAGCACGAAGGTGCTGCAGGTCCATGGTGTTTTGTTCTATTAGCCAATGATGGATTCCGAGCCACGGAATGAATCGAGGAACTAAGGACGTTTCCAATACTGATAGCAGCTCCGACCCCTATTAGTTTTGCATCTGGGGTTTTCTCCTACTTATTCATTAGGGCGAGTGGATGTCAAGGGAGGGGATCATAGTCTTTCAACTCATTTGGAACGTGCCTAGCGCTCTCATCACGGAAAGTGAATCAAACGGATGTTCGGGAGAATTTTGGAAGATGCCCAGATTCCCCCACGGAAGACGATTACTTCTGTTGGCTCGAGCAAGGAGAAAGAGTGAAAGAGCTATTGAAGTCTACCCGGGCGCGCTTCTTCATTCATCCATTTAGGCCCGACTAGGAACAAGTGCCAAACAAGGGTATCAAAGCGGGAAAAGAAGCCTGGTGGAAAATGCGGTGGTGGATGTGAGGCCGATGGCTGGGGACCGGGAGGCGATTCGGGCGCCTCGTCCATGGGGATGTTCCCCTGCGAATCGTATCATAAGGGCACGCCACTCATAATGGTACTATCTATTATCCACGTATCTGGATTCAGATGGTTGAACTCCCTAATCCTAGGATCAGGTAGTATGAGATAGGGGATGGAATGAATTGAGTGAAGCCACACATACTGGCCGGAAGTTCGTGGCCGGATTTGCTTGGAGCGTGTTAGAATGGAAATATTGAGGAGCGAGGCATCGGCGATTGGGTCATATGGTGGGGATAGAGATATGTCAAGCCCGGCGGCTATAGCGGTGATAAGTCCCCCAAAACAGATCTCCCATGCGGCTTTAGAACGGGTGGAAATGCATTTGTAGGTAAAAAACGAGGTGAAGTCAGGTTTGGGGCCATCTTCTCGAGTCATGCACCACAGAAAGAACAATTCGTCCACTGTGATTTGTCCATGCTCTTGGCGAGCAAAGATAGTGCATGACAGGATACGATGGGCGATCCGGAAGCATGGGTGAATAATAGCCGAGGCTTTGTCTCGATCCGTAGCAAATAAGCTACATTCGGATATATGTCGCCACATTTGAGCCGTGTTAAAAGCATCGGGGTAATCTAAGTCATCAAAGAATGTACTTTTGGTGGTTATTCCCATGAACATATTGACTTGGCCATACGTGAGCTCATAAGGCTTGCCTAGAAGTTGGAATTTTATCTTGTGCTCTATTTTGTCTTGGTCAAGTGTGGCCAAGAACTCAAGAGTAGGCAGCCTAAAGGTTGGAGCTCTAAGGTTGAGGTAATTGCCCCATCCTATGTTTTGAAAATGCACAGAAACCCCATCAAGTATCTTAAGGGTGGCCATTGAACTATGACATGGGGATTTGGTTGGTTTGATGGGCCTATCCTTAAGAGCTTGATAACGACTCTTACTATGCTGGCCAGTGAGTTTAGGGACATTAGGGTCCTTGTTTGAACCCTCTTTGGCTTTTTTAAAAATAGCGGAACGTTTAGTCCCGCTAGTAGACATAACTACTAGCCAACTCTAACCAATCCACCAAAATAAATTTGCTACCCGATGCAAAACAACCCAAACAAATTACATATTATTCACAAATATTGCAACTCCAGATAGTATATAATTCAGCGGTTAAAAACACTAAAACAGGAAAGAATTTACCGAAATTAGGAGACCCTGCTGCCGAATTCTGAAAATCGCGTGCTAAAAATCTGAAAATCGCGAAAAACACGCGTATCCCGCACCCCAAGCTTAAATATGACAGTGTAGTTGTAGTAGAAGCTTTTTCTGGCGAAAATTTCGCGCTTCTACTGTTTTCCGGCGAGTCCGACGGCGGCAGACGGTGGCTTAGCGGCTGTTCTCGGTTTTTGAAATAGATCGGAGCAAGGGAGAAGCAGATGGTTCACGGTCAGGGGTTCTCGACAGCTGTGATTCGCAATGGTCAGAAGAGGTGGCTGGTCGTCGTGGTTTTAGGGTTTTCGCGATCTGAGGTTTAGGGTTTAGGGTTCGCGACAGAGATGGTGGGTGGGGTGTTCGAAGGTTGTGAGAAGGCTGGTGGCAGTGGTAGTGGTGGACTAGGTAGGAGTTTTCAGTGGTGAGGTCGAAGGTTTTGGCAGAGAACGGCGGTGGTGGTGGTTATTGACTGTTACGAGGGGAGAAAGAGAAGGATAAGAAGGTGGATGGTGGTCTAGGGTTTTCGTCGATGGGTTCGATGAACAAGGAGGGAGAGAGTGTGGAGCGGAGGGTGACTCGCGAGTGAGGAGGCGGTTGTTCTGCGGTGGTGCGACGGAGAGGTGGTGCCCCCTGTTTGCTTGGAGGGCTTAAAACTAGGTAGGAGAAGCAGATGTAAAAAATTGATTTAAAAGAAAGAAATCTTGAAGAATGCTCCAAAACCCTTCAAAAATGGTCTCCTCCTTGCTCCAAGTCGTGCCCCCTGTTTTGCTGTCAAAAACTATAGAATATTTGACCTAAACCCCTTTAAAAAGGCAGCCCCAAAAGTAAAATGTCAAAATTATCCCTGGAGGTCTCACGTGGGCCGCGCAGAAGCCCACGCGGGCCGCGACGTGTCTGGTAGCATTTTTAAAGCCTAAAGTTTTAAGCCCATTTGTCATTCCCTTTAGCCCAAGCTTGCAATTTTCCATCCCTTCTTGATCCAAATGAGTGAGTCCACATGATTTAAAGTCCATATCCTCTCGATTGATACCCAATTAGCATCCGTTCTGCCATAGTCTTATAAAAATCTGAAATTAAACACGAAGACTAGAAAGTACCCGAAATAGGCCAAAACAAATAAAGAAAGACACATGCAATATAATACAAATGCAAAACACCTAAAATGCCAAAATAAACTATAAAAAGAAGTAAATAAAACAACCTATCACCTAAGAAATGCATGTCGCCGAGACTCCTACCAAGGATTCTCTTAAAAACGTAATCACTTGTTATTTGACTTGCTTTAAATCTATTTTTTATAGTTTTAATCTGCATCTGCTGGTGTTTAAAGTCGTTAATTGAGTATAATCGATGTTAATCGTTTGTTAGATCTGAAGAATCATTTATCTTGATTCGTTATGATTGAAGTAGTTGCTTGACGTAATCCCTTGATATTTGACTTGCTTTGAACCTATTTTTTATAGTTTTAATTTGCATCCGTTGGTGTTTGAAGTAGTTAATGGAGTATAATCGATGTTAATCTTTTGTTAGATCTGAAGAATCATTGATCTTGATTCGTTATGATTGAAGTAGTTGCTTGTTTTAGTTAAGAGACATAGGTGTGTCTAATCTAAGCTGATCAACAATTTTGAACTGATGTTTCATGTTTGTTGTTAACTAGGTTTCAAGCCCGTGTAAACACGGGCCAAAATGCAAAATCTTCGATATGATTTTATATTTCTATATAAGGTAAAACATGTTTGGATACACATGTATGTTTATGTAAAACATGTTGCGTTTGTGTTTGAGTGTTTGTGTATACATCATATTACATGTGTGTGTGTGTATACAACATGTTGTCTACCATGTTGTTCCTTCTTCATCAATACTATATGTACTTCTTATTTAATTTCTAGTAAAAACACCATAACAACTCGGACAAGGATAAGACAAAAAAAAAGGAAAACCTACAAGCTTATAGTTATCAGTTAAGTAAAAATGAGACACGTGAAACCACGATAGATATAAAAAAGAAGTTGTTTTGAAATAAATTGTAATATTAAAGTGAAGTGTTAAATGAAGGTATGTAGGAATAGGGGAGAAGGAAGAAGCACAGTTTTTCTACTATTTTGTAGAATCAGAAAGGAACCCAGAAGAGGATCCGCTGATATTTTATCTGACCGGGGGTCCTGGCTGTTCTGTTGTTATTACCTTCTTCTATCAGATCGGTATGTATCTATATATATGTATGTAGGGGAAAGTTCATGCGAGAACCGTTGTTAGTGCGAGAACCGCGAGAACTGCGAGAACCAATCTCAGCCGTTCCTTGGATGTGGGAAGTTTCATGGATGGTGAGCGTGGAGGGATAGAGTGTGGCAGGGTGCATGTGAGGAATTCATGGGTGGGCAATGACATTGAAGAAGGGGGATTCGACGACTCAGATTGGTTCTCGCGGTTCTCGCGCTAAGAATGGTTCTCGCATAAACTTTTTCCTATGTATATATATCATTATCATCATCTTTATATATATTTCTTTATATAATCTAATTTTTATGTTAAATACCTAATTAACTTGTGTACGTGGTTAATTTCTATATATCACCAAATATTTAGATCTATTAATTAACTCATTAATTAACCAAAAAAATATTACGTATTCACCATGCCTACCCCTCCTACAATTCCACATCTTTACTATGTAGTACGTACATCCATCACATTGATATATCGACAGTTGCAGCCTATTTGACCCGGTTTTTCTCTACAATCTAAATTCAGTCAAGCAAAACACATACAAACTACTTCATCACATACCTGTATTTTGTATAGTTGCAATAGCTTCAACAACACCAGCAGCTTCTATAACGTGACTAATTTTTTATTTTGTAGAGTTTACCGTCAACTGCAATGTATTAATTAATGACATATACATCTTGCAAAAGAGAGATGCATAAGAGAGTTGTTTGATCTACCTTATAGGAAAGGCTTTGTCATAAAGCATATGATCTAAAGCTTCTTTATTAAACTTAATTCAGTTATGCATAAATATAAGCACCTCGTTTATGGCCGACAGTAAAGTGTGATGACATCATCACCTTATAGCTTCTATATTGAACTTATAGCTTCTATGTCATTTGTAAAGGAACCTCTCTGATAGGGCAGATAGGCATAACTTCCAGTGCCCTCTCGACATTCACATCCAATGCAATAAAACAACAACCAAAAGCAAATAAAGTCATGTGTGAGTGGTTATTAATTTCAGGTTCTACATACTAATAGACAAAGTTAATGAACCACAACTTAGGTAACAAATAATACATGAGCCTATGATTTCGAATCGGAAGAGATTCGTAACCTATATACGTAATTTGTAAAGAAAACACTAAAAGTAAGAATAATATATTTGTAGCTTGAAGTACCTCACTAATGACCTCATATATTGAGGTGACCACATTTTTCAGAAAATATTCAGGATCCTGCTCATTTGCAGGCACCAAACTTGTACCAGTTGATAGAATGGTAGCTCCCTTCAACATACTATGCAACTCAAATGCCATCTATGAAAAGAAATATGAAATCATGATGGCATAAAAAACGATAAATATTGAATTATGGATTGGCGGTAAAGAAGGTTAAATGGGTGGGTCTGGTAAGTTCAGTAATGTATTAAAACTTGTAACTGACAGTAACGAATGTATCAAAACTGTTGGGCAATATTCAATCAAGTAATTCTCCACCTTCACACAAGCTGTTTGTTCAAGAAAGTAAGAAGAACACTTAAACAAACAAAATAACTTGTCATTTTTGAAGATATTCAGTTGAATGAAAATAGGCATATGTACATACATTATTAACAGCAGACATAGTAGAGTTATTTAGGAAGAAGGGGAAAAAGGCAAAAGACAGACGTACTCCACTATGTATACATTTTTTGCATCTCACATGCATCGTGAAAACTGATCAGATGCTTATAACTGAAAGAGCTCTTAAAATTTTACTTTTCTACAAACATCCTCAATCGAAAGTGAAGTTGTCATCTGCAATAACAATACCATGAAAACTTTTAGTAAATGCTAGGTTATAAATGTATACCATTATAAACTTTTAGTACACACATCCACCAAGAACTTCACCTTGCTTGCACCAGGCCCTGGCTACACCTGTGGACCAGCTGTAGTTGGTAAACCAACAAAGTTCATCATAGCAGATGGCAGAAGAGTAACTCAAGCTATGAGTAAGCATATACATACAAAAAAAAAACTCGTAAGATATAAGCTTTACACAATTCTAATGTCTTAATCTTCGTGTTGTTATTTTTATTTAAAAATATATAGTAGGCTAAGCTAGATAATTAATATTATTGTTTGCAATTTAGCATACATTGTTTGACAAATTTTTTGTCATCACATGCATAAAATCTTTTATATCTGATTAAACAGACTTGCATTGCGGCAAGCTAAAGAGACCCTTGTGGGCAAGAACAGAAAGAATAGCATACAACTACCCAGATATGACACACATCGGAGACCAAAGCAGATTGCAAGATCCTATTTAGCATACCAATAATCCAATATAAATAGTTTAAGATCAATTTTAATACCCTCGGTGTAACAACATAGATTGTACAGTAGACTTATACCCACAGACATTAGACACCAGATATAACCATCGATATATATATATAAATAAGCTCATGCATCAGTGATGCCCCTGTATCCTACACTCATGTTCAGTAGCATCGGATATAACCATTAAATAACCAAACACTAAATATAAACTTAGAAAAAGATAGCAATACCTTAAAACTGCAGATGATCAATCGTTTAGGCATTTTATCAAACACTTGATGTGCATTTAACGCTACCTACTACTCAAATGAGTAAGCTCTGGAAAATACCCTAAAATTGTGTTAGGGACTTCAAAGAGAAGAATATTGATGGAAGTACAAAAAACACATACCTTCTCTTAGCATGGAGAGTCAATCGACTGACAATCTTTGTATGAAAGTTATCATTGTGTGTCAAACACATACTATCATCCCTTCGAACATGATCACCATATGTTCCTTCAAAAGCCTCATAAATGATCGGAAATCACAAAACGAAGAGAATATATGATATACAACTGCAAAATAAGTGAAAGTCACGATACACAATCAATATATTGATATTAATTGTTGCTAAGTTTGATAACCTATCAAGGTTTAAGCATCAAGGGGCAAACCTGGACATTTGAAGGGTGGAGTTGAGCTGCAATTCTTGCAATTCGGTGATTGGCGTCCATATTCAGCTGCAGATTGTAGAAATTGAAGAAGAGACGGAGATCTAAAGCTTTTGACAAAAGACATTAAAGAGCTGATATGAAGGATCGGGGCCTAACAATGAAGAGCGGCTATAGGTGAATTGATTTTGGAGGTGTAACGAACGCCTCTTCTTCTACCCCGAGAACTCGAAACAACAAAACAGAGCCAAGTCCGTTCTTTAAGCCCAACAGTCAAATTTCCCAATTGCATGACACGTCAGATCTTTAGTATCTCTAATTGAACTTGATTCAAGATTTAAAGATCAAACACAAGTGACACATGGGATTCAGTTCTTGTTTTAGTATATATATAGATAGAATTTAGGTTCACTGATTAGAAGCTTAGGAGGAAAGAACAAAAACTAAAAAAGAGGAAAGTCAAAGCTAACCCTAGGCTTTCTTTCTGGGAAGATTTTGAGAATGGGGAAGAAGAAGATGGGGAGGATACTGAGTATGGTTAAATTTTTCCATATTTTCTTATTTATTATTATTCTTTTTTGTTATTTACTACCATTGGCTGATACACTTTCTTGTTATCGCAGATTCTCTTTGGTTTTTTCTACATTGTGAATCTTGGAATATTGTGAAGACCGATGTGGTATGAAGAATTTATGTTCGTTTACATATTGTTAACCAGTGATATTTTTAAAGGCTCTTACCTTGAACAGTCAATTTGATGTACATTTAAATAGTTACTTTAGGAGCCAGATTTCTCCTTTTTGTAGCTACCTTGGTGGGCCCTCACTTTGCTTTCTTTATCTAAAATACTGCATTCAATCTTTGTGTTTCGTTTGTTCAATGACTGTTTTGCTATATATGACTCTTCTCCATGGGTCGTTGATTCCACTTCTCTATCAGAAATGGCATCTGGGCTTGATTATTTTCAGGTTTTGTTATTTCGTAGCCATTAACAAAAATCCTGATCCATTGTGCGTTTTAAATTTATGAAACTAATACGCGTTTAGCTATGCTTTTGCTTTCTGTTTTGTAGCGCAGCCGTTTCATTGAAAATGAATGTGCTTCTTTATGCTCCGCCTTTACTCCTTCTCATGCTTAAAGTACGCTAAACGATTCTATCTAAATCATTACCTTTGTATCTGATTCCTAAGATATTTTAGTCATTTACTTAAGCTTTTTAGTCATTTACTTACGCTGCCATTTATCTGTTTTAGTGTATCACTTTTAATACAGGCTATGGACATTCTTGGGGTGATTTCCGCTTTAACAGGTGCAGCATTAGTGCAGGTGCTTATGATGACTCATGTTACATAATCATATTTATTTGTAATAAGAAATTGCGATGTGTTTTACCAATTGTACATTCTAATTTATCGATCTTCTAATTTCTATCTTTTGGTGGTCATTCTGCAGATTGTGTTGGGGTTATCGTGTCTATGGTCATATTCAATTGCTTATCTATGTAAAGCCTTCAATCTTGGACGTGTATTTATCCACTTCTGGTAACATTTTAAGCCCAAATCTTGCAAAATTATGCAATCAATCAGAATCTTTTTAGTTTTTAATTAATATTACATTTAGTCATATAAATATGTTACCTCGTAACTTTTTGAAATTTTCCTAGCAGATATATTACAGAGTTACTAAATATAGTATTGTTTGTACTTTATCAGGTCTGTCAACTTCAAATTTGTAACATTCCAAATTTGGGCCTAGTCATTTAGAAAGTATTTCTTTTAGTTGCTAATGTGTTTATTTTAAAAAGCATGCTTATATGGTATCGTTAGATTCGTATTTAAATAAGGATTCCAAATATTACTTCGTTAGTAATTAATTATTTGTTATTGGTCGTTTATGTGACAAACTGTATATCCGAACGTAACGTTTTAAATACTGAAATTTGTATATGTGTTAGGGGGGCCGAATTTAAGGTATAATTGTACCTTTACGTTGAAAGTCTTGTACTCTTATGTGTGTGTACTTGAAGGTTAACTTAAGAGAAGAACTACAACTTGCAAACTTGTTCTACCATATTTGACTTTGTTATTTAGATTCAAGGTAGAAACATGATCCATGGTTACTATTAACATGACTTAGAAAGGTTACTATGTCCAAATCTCCTTAAGAACAACATGATAGAAGTTGATGATGAATTTGAAAAGTTGGTTTCTTGATTTGTTGATTTTAAGAGAATCTGTGTTCTTGATGTTAAGAAACCATGTCATATATGAATTTCATGAGTTTATGAGTTAAAATGGTGATTTAAAGTGTGTTAATGAAAATCAAGAAGTTGGAAATGGAGGAGCTTGTATGTATGTTATTCTTAGGTTCTTATGTTCTTGAGTTTGAAGAAGATGAATTGGAAATAAAAGAGTTAACATTATTAAGTTTAATAAGTTGGTGATAATGAGTTTACTTGGAAAAATACAAAATCTTATCACATTCTTGACTTAATTGACCTATTTGCTTAGATTGTATAAATATGTTTATTTATTTATGTGGGGGGTTAGGATCGATTATATTTATATATATTGGTGAACGGATCGATTTTGTATGTATGAGTGTAGGGGATCGATTCTGTGAGTTAATGTGTATATATGCATGGATCGATTTGTATGTTAGTATGTATATTGTGTGTGGATCGATTATGTTTATGGGTGTATGGATCGACCTTGTTAGTGTGTGTGTGTGTGTGTGTGCGTATAAGTCCAATCGATTGTGTGTGTGTGTAGATAATCGATTATGTGATTATATATGTATATATGCCAATCGATTTTGGAGTTAGTATAAGAGTATGGTTCCAATCGATTTTATCTATGTGATTATGTACTCATGCCAATCGATTTTGCTATGTATGTGTGAATCTATTTTGGACTTGTATATATATATATATATATATATATATTCAATCGATTTTGGACTTGGTGCGAGTATGTGTATTCAATCGATTATGTGGATATATATATATATATATATATATATATATATATATATATATATATATATATATATATGTGTGTGTGTGTGTGTGTGTGTGTGTTTATATCATGATATTAATAGAAAGTATTGATGTAAATATATTTAAGAATATATTTCTGAACCGAGAACTGATTCGTATGATTTTGTATTCTCAGGAGTTTCAAAGGCTCAGTAATTATTTGACTGAGTAGACTGCGGTTTGGAAACGAGGTGAGTGGACTTAACTCAGTGGTGGTTTTAGTTGTAACTGTTATGGCTACTTGAATTGTACGATTAATCATGCGATAGACTAGTGTCTAGTCTGATATGATTGTTTAATTGGATATTTGATGTTTTTGTGATCGAGTCCAAGATAAGCTACATCAAGGGATTGAACTTGTGCGCTTGATTGTTGTGACAGAGGTTAGCTAAACGTTTGTATTGGGCTGGGCTAGATGCTTCTGGATGAACAATTATAGATCTTTTGTTGCATTTGGTTTAACGGAAGAGATTTTCCTATGCCAGTTAGCAGAAGGCTATCGGTAGATCATTGCTTTGGCCGGATTTGGTCGTAGGTTCGGTAGAACTGCCGGTCCTTTGATATTAGTGGTTACCTATTCTTGTGATCGTTGTGGTTATGCTAATTGTTGCTTGTGCTTTGATTTCAATTCACTTAGTTTTGTGCTAATTCCCCACCCTAATCTGTTGCAGGTTTTTGAGAGCACGGTAGGTTACTGCTTTTGTGTATAGGGGAAGTTTGACCGTCGCTATGATATTTTGGATTTTGAGAAAAAGATGAGCCATCTTTGTGAACTGTTTTGTAACACAAAACGAGATACTGTGTTTTGTACAGTGTTTGTTTAGTTTATGAGTGTTGCTATTTCTTAACTATTTATATTGCAATACTTCCGTTGTGATTTTAAAAAAATAGCTTGAGTTTTATGGTGTTACAAAAATTTTCCCAGAACTTCAGATATATCAATTACATACTACTGTCTTGTTAATGCAGAAAGTGAAGAATCAAATTTGTTTGGCCAAAGAGGCTTCAACAAAGATCCTACTATAGAACTAGCTTTCTCCCTGACAGGTGTGACATATCTCTGCCCTTTTTCACCACCAAAAAAAAGACTTAATTTGGTAATTCTTTTAAGCTGATTAATTGCCACCACTGTGGTGTGAAGTACACTCTTTGAGTGTGAGGGAGGCTGAGGAACAAGCTGAGCGTGAAAGGTTGTGTAAACAGTGGCTACGCGAGCAAGAGCAGATTAAAAATAATCTAGAGTATAAGAACTTCAAAGTTGTTGTTAAGTTTATAATAAAATGATATCTTCAGTGTAATATATTTTGATTAATTGTTTCGCAGATGAGGCTCTTGAAATCACTTACATTTACGATGAGTAATGCAGGTAGTTATTATATCTAAGTTTGCATTCGTTTTATTCTTGCAAAGTGTAATTATATATCATTACCAACAATTGGCCATATATTTACTGGTTAATGATTCCAAGTTCCAAAAGGCGATACAATTGGTGAATTTCTACGGGTTGTCCCGCAGCAACTTGCACCTGATTTTCGAGAAATACGTACGACTTCAGTTGAAAACCTTTTATATGTGAAAGAAGATCTCATCATTCCACATGTAACAAATATATACTCTGCTCACAGTTCTGTTTATTATGGGTCAATCCTGCAGTAAAGGCATGATTTATCGGCTTATTGTAAAAACAGAACTGGCTTTTAGTTTAGGCATGTAAAAGCATGATTTCTCTTAAGAGAGGTCGTTCATAATTATGTGCGTTACTTACCTTCTCATACTTGGTGCAGTTCTATGCAATTGGTCTTTGCAAATATGGAGAATCCTGTAGATTCATTCAGTCACTCCAAATCAGAGGATGAAAAATCTCAACTGCAACTTAACGTTCTTGATTATCCAAAAAGTGGTAAATTATTTCGCCATATATTATTTATCTGAATCTGAATTGGTGTCATAAATTATTTGTCATTTATCAGTAAACTATTACTATCTTCTTAAGCACGCAAGGTTAACTGTTATTTCTAATATATTACTCTCATCTGTTCTTTCTATCTTCTTAATCATTTATGAGTATTCTTTTATCAGTAAATTATTTGTCATTTATCTGAATATACGATTTGTTTAATTTGAAACAAATTATTTATATTAAATTTGGAATGAGGTTGTTGACTTATCTAATTTAAATATGGAATGAATTTATTATGTAGAGTTTCCGTGGATAAAAAATATTTTATTTCTATTGTAGTATTATATATAGACCATGCCCATTACCTACAAAAAATAACATTGTTCTTTTATTAGCAATCTACAATAGAAAAGGTAAACAACCACCGTTTGTTTCTCTTTTATTTATTATCGATCTATTTTCCTGTTGTTTATTAACACCTTGCTCTTCTTTTCTTTCATAAATTTGACAGCAATATGAACTCCGAAATGAACATCAACGTTGTTGAACTGTTTGAAGACACTCATATGTTTGAAGACACTCCTGCTCCTATTGCTCCTATTTTTCCTGTTGTTTATTAACACCTTGCTCTTCTTTTCTTTCATAAATTTGACAGCAATATGAACTCCGAAATGAACATCAACGTTGTTGAACTGTTTGAAGACACTCATATGCTTGAAGACACTCCTGCTCCTATTGCTCCTATGAGTGAAGACACTCCTTTTGTTGCCATGAGTGAAGACACTGCCTCGAAGACATTGCTCATTTAACCGTTGTGACAAACGATGTCATTCAGGTAAGTACATTGATCCATGTTTGACATTTTTTTTTCCATTTTGACAATTTTTTGCTTTGTGCCGAGTTCTCTACCCACTTCGATTTGTTTATCATTGCCATGTGAACAATTATTTTCTTAAACCAACATTTTATTCAATTGTATAGTAATTTTCCCTTACAAAATTGTTTATACAATATGATTTCGATAATTACTAACTGTAACATCCATCCAATACTTTAATAAAATGTAATAATTTATTTCTAAACTTTATATATACTGTAACATAACAGTAATTAACAATTAATAACAGTTACAATTAATATATATAAATTGCATATAATACAAAGTTTTTTATAAAATATATCACTATCCTTACACGTATTAAATTCTTTATAATTAACGATAATATTAATGACTTAGAATGATATATGTGTACCTCATGCTGTTGCAATTACTTGTATGTAAAATATTATATGATTTCGATAATGACTAACTATAACATCCATCCAATACTTTAATAAAATGTAATAATTTATTTCTAAACTTTAGATATACATTAACATAAAAGTATCAATTAATAACAGTAACAATTAATATATATAAAGTGCATTTAATATATAAATTTTTATAAAATATAACACTATCCATAAATGTATTCAATACTTTATAACAAACCAGAATATTAAATGACTTAGAAAGATATGTATAAATCATGCGTTGCTAGTACATGTATGTAGTTTTCCATAGAAAATCGTTTATATTATATGATTTCGATAATGATTAAGTGTAACACCCATCCAATACTTTAATAAAATGTATTAATTTAATTCTAAACTTTATATTTACTGTATCATAACAATAACAATTAAAATATATAAAGTGCATATAATATAGAAATTTTTATGAAATATAACACTATCTATACAAACTGTAAAATTTCTTCTTAACTCAATACTTTATAATAAACCAAATATCAATTAAAATTATGTTACATATATATGTAATAATTTATGTTAGAATAACTTCGGCCCCTCCAAGAAATCTATTCAAGTTCCGCCACTGTACAAGTGCATGTTGAATCGAATGCAATTATATAGATCTGTTCAACTTTAAAATTACATTGTAAATAATATATATAAAAAGTAACTAATTGATTTATAAACCTTATAATTTTATAAGTTGCACCATATATTATATTATTATCAACCATTTTATGTACTACTCTACTTCCTTTGCTACTTTATTTTTTTGTACAATTTAAATGAGTCATATTTAAATATTTTTATAGTGGACGGATCCGTATTCCTATGAAGTATTTTCAGAATTTCAACCACGTAATGGTTGGTTCAAAATCAAAGCAGTTAGGGTTCAATTTGTCTCTAAGGATGTTCGAGGCAACCAATTGCATTTATTTTTACTCAATAAGAACGTAAGTAATTAGACATTTATTTGGAGTTATTTTTAATTAATATTATATTGTATGCACTATTTCTAATAAATTTAATAAAATATATATTATAACAGAGAGATAGAATTCTTGCGGTTGTTCCTTCCGGTTTGATGGAAACCTATGAGGAAATGAATTTAGAAGGCAGTATATTTTCAATAGTCTTTTCAACTCTATCCAATTAGATGTGATGACTTTCCAAGGTATCAAACTTACTCTCTCCATCTTGACGATTAAGAACTTCGGTTTTACAAAAAAAAAAAATGCTTACATCGTTGGAGAGTACATCAGTTAGGTTCGAGCTTCCATATTATCCGAAGTTTTATTCATTTGGGTATCTTCAGGGTGTGAAAGTAAAGATGTTGATAGGTATAATAATTTCCTTTTCCTGTTCATTTAAATTTTAAACTTTTTAAACATAGCATATACTTTTTAAACATAGCATATATACTTTTGAATTAATGTTATATGGTATTTCCTTATCTAGAATTAGTATTGATGGACTTTTCGTAAGTTATTTAATATATATATTTTATAATTTCTTCACACGAGGATTATTATGGTTTATAGTACACCAAAACAAATATATATTGATAAACTAGAACTATTTTATTCATGTATAGGGGCCAAGAGTTAAAAGTGAAAGTGTATAATCCATGGAGTTTACATCTTCCGGGACCTCTTGCACGAGCAATAAAAAAATCATTTGGTAATATTTATTACAAGAATAAAACTTAACCCTACGAGAAAGTAAGCACTACATTACATTTGATCAAACCCTTCAAAGTATTGATTGTTAACTAACAAACAAGTATAGTTTATCTAACAATCACTTTTACTTTCAGAAAATGTATTGATTTGCACGGGTTTGTCTACTATAGAGCTTGAACCGACGATGCCGGAAGCGGATGACATGGGATGTCTTTTGATATAAGACATTTGTTTTATATAAGATATATTTGAAGAGGTGTCCTAAACCATTTATGGCCAATAAGCTTCACCGTTTTGTTGTGAACTATATTGATTTATGTATGCTTTCTTTTGTTTTCCGAAGTATTCGTTTTTTAGTACATTTTTGGATTGATATCTATAACATAATTTGGAATTTTATGTTGCAATTTCTTCTTCGTATAAGTTACAAAATTAATGTTCGACTCCTATTAACGTTTCGGTTTGATACTATATCTTAATTTGGTTTTCTTCTTTATTATCCAATTACTATCATGCATCTAAATATTTACCGCTCAATTAGCGAAATCAACAACTGAAAAATATAAATCTTGTTTATTTAATATGTATGAATTTAATAAAACACTCTATAAATTTTCAAATTGCAGTTTTGATAAAGTGTGAACCATATTGAACAAAAAAAATTTTTTTTTTTGGAGAATTAACTGATTCTTATACATAATAATTATACATCATTGACAATTGATAAGTATATAAAATACCATTTAATAAGGTATACTTTGTGTATTTTAAATTAAGATTTCAACAAATGAAATACCTTATATCTATCCAAATCCCATCCATAAACATGTATTCCGAGAGAATAAAATAAATATCTTGCCAACTTTGTTGTGTTGTGTTGTGTTGTGTTGTGTTGTACTTTCAGATGATGACGACAAATGATGGAAATGCTAACGGTGATAACACCCAAATTTATTGTAACACAGGAAAAGGTATTTTATATAATCATGCTCAAAATTTATGTTATCTTGGTTACAATATGAGACAATATATATTTAAAAAACACATGTCAATAAAGAAATACGTTGCAGAAAAACGAAAAGAATACAACAAACAATTTTATGATCCGAAAAAGGAGAAGAACAAATTGAGAAAGACTGTTGGCGGGGATATATCACAAGTTGATGTAAACATAGAGAAAGGTATGTGTAAAAAGTAAAATGACTAATATTATATATCTTTACATACTTGTAGTGATTTTGATTATATGTTTTCTTGTAACCAAATTCCATTTAGAACATCGAAAGGAATATAGTAGATGGTTATGCACAACAAAAGAAGAAGATTCAAATGAGAAATTTGGCCAATGGTGAAGGAACTAGAAAAAATCCGAAACCTAGGCCAAATATGACATCGGTAAATATGACTCGCATGAATTTAGCACAATCTGAGAGGGCTCCATTAACAACATTGCAAGATACAACAAGAACACCTGATGTGTCCCTTTTTGCTAACGATCAGGAAAGATGTGGTACAACATTAAGGATAAAAAGTACGACCGCTTCTCCTCATATTTTAGCGGCAAACAAGAAAATATTGGTCCATCTCCGACAAATGTCATAAATGAATAAGGATGTGTACAAACCCATGTCCATTCACATAAAGCTGCTGACAAGAAAAAAGTTTATAATAGAAACTATTCCCAAAGCAGTAAGGAAAAGAAAAATATGGCAACAAGTGCTAACAATGTCAAGAAGAATGATACAAACACAAAAGCATCACCCCGATGGAATCAGGATTAACACATGAAAACAGTAGGGTAACAAAACCACATGTTTAATTTATTTTTCATCGGATATTTTTAATAACTTATGGTCTCTTTAACGTAATATATGTTTCCCGAATACAGACATCCTTCGACAATGTGGTATACTTCTACCTCTATTGGATGAAGTCACCGGTCACTCATCAACAAGTTAGTACTTAAGTTATTGTTTTCTGTATTAGAAAGTTAAATCCAAAATTGATTATGCATGCTCCGGTATAAATTTCCCATTGCATTAATCATTAATACTCAACATTACTCGATTAAAATAAACATCATACTAATAAATAATATTAAACTCAAATGTCTTAGATGTTGAAAGACCTGCTGATATATAATTGTCAATCCATCAACCAAGGATGATATCATCCAAGAGGATCCATACGATTTTGTTTATAATGGTATCCCTAAACAACATTATGTCTTGAAGAAACAAAAAAAATGTGTTAAGTGTGGAGATAAGCGGATAAAGTTTGAATTCCCAACGTTTGTTGCATGGGCGGGAAGACAAAGCTGACAGACCATCACATTTCTGAAGAATTATCCAATCTATTTAGGGCACAAGATGAGGTAGGAAAAGTGTTTAGGAATATTATACATGCATACAACACAAACTTTTCTTTCGCATCAATGGGTGTATCTTTGGATACCACGATGAACAATATGGCAGCCGGAGTTTATACTTTTCGTGTCCAAGGAGGGATTTATCATACAATTGATCAATTAGTTCTAAGGGATGGTCAACCGAGGTACTTACAATTGTATTTTTATGATTCTAAATCCAAGTTTGATCATAGGATTAAATGACCAAATCTAGATAAGAATATAGTCGAAAGATTGACCGGTGCCCTTCGTGAAAACCCCTATGTGAAAACATTTCGAAGTCTTTCTGAGCTTGGACCCCTTGACAACTACAAAGTTACTCTGAATGCATCGATGGATCTTGACCAGAGGGTCTACAACCGTCCAACTACTTCCGAGGTTTGAACATTTGAAGCCAATAATGCATAATTACATACCTTGTATATATAAATCATAAACGATGTTGAGTTATACAAAATTGTAAGTTGTTGGTATTTGGGTTGAAGGTAATGATAACATCACTGTATACAAGAGAAATATTGTGGTCTAACTATAGTCAACAGATTCAACCTTACCATGCTTGTTATGATCCGTTGTGTTATCCTTTGTTCTTTACAAACGGACAACCCGGATGGCATCCAAAAATACCAAGGGATGGGGTCTCCATCAATGAGATTATCAATGATAATCAAAACATTGAAGATGACTCATAAGGTATGAACACAAAATCTTACTTTTGGTATAAACATAATTGCTCCTTTCTGAAGTGTACATATAATTACATTAGATATTATTTTTAAAATTTCTACATCATACAGGGACTAACACTAGAAGTCATAGGAAGACCGTAACTATGCGGAAATACTATTGCTATAAATTTCAAATCCGGTCCAATGCAAACTTGATTCTTTTAGGGGGAGACTGTTACAACAATTTGTGGTTGATGTATACATTAAGATTGAGACTTCACATTTGGTTTTTCTTGCTCAAAATCAATATAAGATATGAGCGGATTTGTACAAGGGTATTGTGGATTGCGTTAATGCCGGAGAGGTTCAACTGAATAGAATTGGTCAAAGAGTTGTGTTGCCCGCATCTTTTATAGGAGGGCCTCGTGATATGTGGAAACGGTTCCTCGATGCCATGACTTTAGTTCAAGATGACGGGAAACTTGATTTTTTTCTTACTATGATGTGCAATCCAAATTGGGATGAAATTGTTAGTGAACTCGAGCCTGGCCAGACTTTACAAGATCGACCAGAACTTGTAGCAAGAGTGTTCTGAGCCAAATTAGAGGATCTAAAGGAACAAATCTTCAAAAATTATATTCTTGGTGTGGTCGAGGCATATGTATATGTCATCGAATTTAAAAAACGTGGTCTGCCGCATGCTCATTTCCTTCTCATAATGAGACTAGAACACAAGATGACCAATCCAGACCACTATGATAAGATTGTATGTGCTGAAATCCTAGACCCACTAAAGTATCCGCAATTGCATGAGCTGGTCCTTAAGCACATGATTCATGGTCCATGTTGTCATTTATGAGAGTCAAGTCCTTGTATGCAGGGTGAGCCAAAAAAGTGTCGATGTAGGTATCCAAAGCAATTCAATGATACTACAAGACAGGCATATGACTCATACCCATTGTATCGTAGGATGAATAATGGAATGAATGCAAAAGTACATGGAAAGACTTTGGATAATAAATGGGTGGTTCCATACAAACCAAAATTGCTAATGATGTACAACGGTCACATAAATGTTGAGGTTTGCTCGAGTATTGTATTAGTGAAATATGTCATCAAGTATGTTTATAAAGGTCATGACAAACAACTTATCCGCATTGATCCGGACGCAGAAGGCGTTGTTGTTAATGAGATAAAAAGGATTCAAGATGCACGTTATGTCTCTCCACCTGAAGCAATGTGGTAGATTTTTAGCTTCTCACTTGCTTCTTTGATGAGCAAGCTGGGAATGATCAATACTAGAAGTCCGCTAAACACCCCTAGCCCCGGACCTTGCTGGAGATTTAAGAGATAGGAGGTGAATAGTTCGGCAAGAGCCATGTATTTGTTATATCCTTGTGTTTTAGCAACTTCTCCTAAGGTCTCCTCGCCAAGAGACGTTCTTGCTCGGGAAAAACATAAGAGATCAATGTTGACTTCTTTCTTTGAGAGGAATAAATTGGACGTGAGTGCGAGACAATACTTGTATAAAGATTTTCCAAAGCACTACACATGGAATGGGAGCTCGCGTCAATTAGATCCTCGTAAAAAGGGATCAATGATAGGGAGATTGGTGTCTGTTAATCCTGCTGAAGGTGAAAGGTACTACCTACGACTACTTTTGACACATGTTTGTGGGCTACAAGTTATGATGATCTCTACTGGGCGAATGGAGAAACTCAAAAAACTTTTCGAAAGTCGGCTCTAGAGAAATGGTTAATAGAGAGTGACGATAGCTTGTCACAATGCCTTGTTGAAGCCTCCTTATTTCAGTTTCCTACCACTCTTAGGAGGCTATTCGTAACTATATTAATTTACGGTGAGCCGGGAGATGTTTGCAAGTTGTGGGATGACCACCATGATGCACTTTCAGAGGATTATAAGAGATGGTGGAAAAGTGTTGAGCAAGTCCGCGATATGGTTCTTACAGACATCACAGTCTTTCTCTAATCTATAAGTAAAAGTCTCAATGACTTTGATCTTCCGCATGTGAATGTAGATATGAATATAGAATCTGGAGGTTTTCATGAGGTACAAGAGGAGTACTGAATAGTTGTTGAAGACGAATATTTACGAGCCCGCGACTCTCTAAATGCTGCCCAGAAATCCGCATATGATGTTATCATGAGACATATGGATGGTGATTATCTTGGAGTATTTTTCATAGATGGTCCAGGTGGAACTGGAAAACATTTTTTTACAAAGCATTACTTGAAGAAGTTCGCTCTCGTGGCTTTATTACATTAGCGACCGCCTGCAAATAACATGCCGGGGGGAGAACGACTCACTCCCGATTTAAGATTCCTATCAACCTTAACAACAACTGTGCATGCAACATTAAAAAACAGAGCGGAGCTGCTAAACTCCTTCAACATGCAAAAATAATCATATGGGATGAAGCCTCAATGGCTAAGAGGCAAGTGGTAGAGGCAGTCGATCGCACAATGCAAAATCTTACTGGGGTGACACTTCCATTTGGAGTAAAAATAATGATTTTGGGGGGAGATTTTAGACAGGTGTTACCGGTTGTGAGACGTGGCATGCGAGCACAGATTATAGACTCCAGCTTACGGCTGTCGTCACTATGGCCATTAGTTAAAAACTTGCGGTTAACCATGAACATGAGAGCAAAAACTGATCCATGGTTTTCAGATTTTCTATTGCGAGTCGGTGACTGAACGAAGAAACGATTGAGAAAAGCTTTATTCGGATACCCGATGACATGACTATTCCGTACACTGATAAAGCTAAGTCTGTAGATGCTTTGGTCGATGCTATCTTTCCATCTACGCAGTTGAACGGAAATTGTTCTGATTATATCATTTCCAGGGCAATACTATCAACCAAAAGTGATAATGTTGATGAGATTAATGATCAGTTAATTGACCGTTTCAGTGGAGAGGAAAAAACAACTTTTACCCAGTGGAATTCTTAAACTCGCTAAGTGTTAGTGGTTTACCCCCTCATGTTCTTTGTCTTAAAATTGGATGCCCGATAATACTGCTATGGAATATTGATCCTTCGGATGGGTTATGTAATGGTACTAGATTAATATGCAGAGGTTTTCAACAAAATGTCATTGATGCTGAAATAGCCATTGGCCAACATTTTGGTAGAAGGGTATTTTTACCAAGAATTCCTCTTTGTCCATATGAAGATGACATGTTTCCATTCAATTTAAAGAGAAAGCAGTTTCCTCTTAGGCTTAGCTTCGCTATGAAAATTAATAAAGCTCAGGGACATACAATTTCTAAGGTCGGTGTATATCTACCACAATCAATACTCTCGCACGGTCAGCTTTACGTTGCGCTCTATAGAGGAACATCCCGTCATAATACGAAGGTATTAGTTAAACCCGACACAACAGTCACTCAAGATGGTGTTTACACATCAAATGTGGTCTACAAGGAAGTTTTGCGTGACGAATAAGGTAATATTTACTTTTGATTCATATACATCTTTTTCTACCATCTATATATAATAATCATTATATTTATCTTGTAGGATATATGGTGTTTATACATCTTTTTACACAATGATGGATCTTGCGGATAGATTTGACAGTGTCGATATTTATTTTTCCTACTTAGAAGTAGATAATTTATACCAAATATATGGTAACACCATTTCGCCGTCAGACATCATTTGCAACTGTCATTGCCATATCCTATCTATTGCAGACGATTACCAAAATTTCTCTTTATTTGTCACCGCGGCTGCATTGCGCGGGTACCCCACTAGTTATTAATAATGTTGTGACAAACTTGTAGATAAGGGAAACTTGAAGCCTAGTTAGTGATGGGAATTTAAAGAGCTAGTCAATAGGAAAGTCCAAGCCATTTCTTCTACTCTTGTTTCCCTGCCCGATTGATCGAGAGGGCTCATAACTACGGATCTAGAAAATATATTTAGTGGGTTTGTCACTGAGCTGGGTCATTTCCTGTATTTTGCCTGTCAACTATTTTCCAATTAGAACATAACTTTGCCATTGATATGGAACATTCTAGCGCTAGCGATGAGTTTTTAGAGTAGAAGATGAGAAGAATGTGTGGAGACATCGTGTAAAAACGGTTTTAGAAAATGACAATTAAAATTTTAATCTCGTTTTCTTTTTTTATGGGCTGTGTAATTGAGTTTACAATCTCACGCCAATGGATTTGTGGGTTAACATCCAAAATTTAGTTGATTCTCGTATAAATTTTTTAAACATTTTACATATATAATTGATTTTTTTTTAAATGGTGGGTTCACCGCCACCCGGTGAACACCAATGGATCCGCCCATGCTCATAGCTTGGTCTTGACTCTTGAAGGCCGTTCTTTTTGGGGTTTCATGTAGATGAATTGTTCAAGTTTCTTGATCCTTATGATAGTTCTTATGTTAAACTAAGGTTATGAGTTGAGTTTTTGCCTAATTTGAGTTTATCGAGTATAAATGTGCTATGCATGTAGGGTGTAGCTAGGATTTTAGTATAGCGGGGGCCGGTCTTACTATACATAACACTAATGATACACATATATACAAAAGAAATAAAAAAAGTTTCATTACTTGTATAGATAAATAAATTACGTGTTAAAGTAACGCTTAAAATTTGCCGAAATCAATCATGAGGGTTTTTCATGATTGACAGTTTGTTTCTCATAATTTAGCGTGCTATATGCATAATATTTACTAGAATGATAACTTGAATGTTTTATCTTGATAAAATTTCAATGAAACCAAATAATAATTATAAGAAAATCATACTTCGTGTGTATGTAGTTGGACATGTCTTTCTTTTGTTAAATATAACTCTTATATTTAAATTGTCTATAGAGAAATTATCAGCAATTCACTCTCAATGTAAAAAACCAACCAATTTTAAGATAATCATCACTATGCTATTAGGAAACCTTATTGTCAAAGTTTTCATTGTTAAAAAAACTCTTTCAAAAATCAGAATTGACACTTTGAGCCTTCCATTATTCGTTTCCGTTTTGACCTATACATTTGCTACTAATTAACTCTAATAAGGGGGGTTTAACAAATATGTGTTGGACGTAGAATTCTGGACTCATTAGAGGGGGGCTAGCACCCTTTAGCCCCCTTGTCTCTACCCCTGATTGAATGTAAGTATCAAGAGGATCTTTGTTATAAGGATGTTGTTAGGAGTCTAAGTTTGTGTTTCTGTTGAATAAATTGCAAATATTGTGAGTTATTTGCAAATATATAAGGATCAAAGCTTTAATTTGAGTTTAAACCCATAAGATAAAGTTTGGTTAATATGTTTTTTTATAATTCATCAACAAAATAAAGCTTAAGCAGTACTGTCCATAGTGGTGAGGGTTGGGAGAGGTGGAGGGTAGAGCTTGCCGCTAGGCTGGTATGTGATAGTGTGAAGCCTAAAATGTAAGTTGGTCTGTAAACTAGGAACCTGATTTTTTTTTATTAAACAAGGATGACATAGGCTAGCCAATCATGTAAGTAGATCATTATTGGGGTAAACTAGGTTTATCATGAGGACTTGGGAAAAC
Source organism: Pulicaria dysenterica (assembly GCA_947179395.2). Lineage (NCBI taxonomy): Eukaryota > Viridiplantae > Streptophyta > Magnoliopsida > Asterales > Asteraceae > Pulicaria > Pulicaria dysenterica. The sequence continues at coordinate 17,052,001 of OX359293.1, read as the reverse complement.
ATACTTCATACACACACTTGAACCTTTTTAGGAGGCCCATAAAACTATGGGTCCTGTGCGGTTAGGCAATCCACACAGACCCAAAATTGGTCGTAGTCGTTACTTGTTAGTGAACTAGAGCTTGAAAATGATCGAGACACGAGATAAGATTACGATATAGGGAAAAAACCAACCCATTAAGATCATAGAAGATGTAATGATGTTTTGTAGCCGAAATCATCGCCTAAACTTATGAAACACTATTCACCGACTATTAAAAGGAAGCTAACTTGTTCGTAACCGTATGTGAAACTTTGTTTGAGAACTTTACAAAATTGAGAACGTAAGAACACTTGTGGACCCTTAGATTAAAAAACGAAGGACCTCGATGTAATGTGTATACGTATGAATAAAATATGAGTTGATATTCTCAAATTTTATAGTGTCCATAGAGAACTAGTCTTATTAATGTTTATAACCCTGTTATCTCATGTAAAAGAAGACTAATGAATGCTTTCTTGTGGAAAACGACCTTAGGTGGAATTAGGGGTGTAATCGAGCCGAGAAAGTTTGCAAGCTACTCGAGACCGACTCAAAAAATAACTGAAATCGACTAGAGGTGAACCGAGTCGAGGTCGAGCTAATCGAGTAGGGTTTCAAGCCGAGCTTGAGCTCTGAAATACGTACTCAGCTCGCCAGGCTCGCGAGCTTAATCGAGCTTTCAATAAATTACCATTATACCCTTTTACATATACACAATTTACTCTTATATATACCCTTAATAGTAGATCGTTAATTGTTTTTTGAAAATGTGAAATTTGAATTTCGGAATGTATTTTAACATTTATTGCTACAAAATTTTAGTAAATTAATTTTCACCGAGTCGAGCTCGAGAGTGTCAATTATTTACTCGAGTCGAGCTCGAGCTTGAAAATTAAAGCTCGACGGAGCTCGAGTTAAGTTTCGAATATCGAGCTTTGGAATCGAGTCGAGCTCGAGCTTAGCGCTGTGTCGACTCTGCTTGGCTTGGTTACGCCCCTAGGTGGAGTTGGCAATTTTGAAATGTTTGAGAAGGATGAAACTCTGTAATAGTTCATCTATGGGTTGTAGAAGTTATCCAGAACCCAAGAGAGTACTAAATTCTTTAAATATATACTCCAAGGAATATCACTTATTTGATAAAAATATAATTAACAAACAAAATTACAAAGGTAGCAACAATCCATACAAATAGAACTGTTTGACATCCTCACATAATTAGACAAATACTTCTTGTCCTTAATTCCCTTGATGTTTCCAAATTTTTTTAAAATTTGTAAGTGCAGCTTCCATCATCACTTCTAGCTGTTGGGTCGAAATTCTCTGCACCAGGGTCAGTGCACCCTGGGGGAACCGGAACCTGCACCTGCTGCGCGGCTTTCCCTGCACCCAACCACACCACATAAACCATAACCATCATGTATAAAAACGTACAAAAACAGTTGGTTTTAAGGATCAATTAGTAGTACTAACCGTAGAACGCTCCTTGGTTGATGGCATCCTTGTTAGCATCTCCAAGTGCAGCCGAGTCCAAATAGGTCTCGGCCAACTGGACTCTCTTTACGTTCTCTTGCTCTTGAACCAACATGTTTCCGTACTCCAATAGCTTAGCTAGTGTTATCTTGGGTTGTTCAAATGTTGGCGGGCCTTCTTTCGAGTTCACGAGCTTCTTCCCGATCATTTGGACCCCCACACCTGAGATCCACTTTCTTACTTCATCGTCGTATACTCTAGCCCTCAATGCCCCAAAGAAATCTGAAAATACATGAAAAAGAAACAGTTGAAATGCAGTGCAGAGGAATTATATATAGAAGGGTTAAGATTATCTCATGTTTTGTCAAACATGACATATCATGTTCTCTCACAAATATAAGAGTGAACCCTACAAAGAGGACTCATTCATGGCTATACAAGGGACGCACTCTCACGTTTGTGAGAGGGCATGATGGATCCTAACCCTATGTAGAAACATTAACAAATAGCAAGTGCAAGTATCTGGTGTTTAAGTGTCCTACAAGATTGTGAGTTCAAGTCCTGCTATGGATTAAACATCTCTAAGATTACTTCAACCTTTTCAATGTGTCAATCAATTTTGTGCAATTGTAGATAAAGCATAGAATCAACGCCACATACCTATGGATTGGCCGGGGAAAGTGTCGACCAGCTTGGTAACATCTGCCTCAGAGACACCATCAGTTCTGAAGATACCTGTGCAGACACCGATTCTATCTTCTCTGGTCGGAGCCCAGTAGAATTTCTCCATACGCCCGTCACGGATCAGGGGAGCATACAGGGTTGAGAAGTCGTTACCGGTGACGATGATCGGAACACGGGGGTTATCTTCTTTGTTGTACATTCCGGGGAGTTGAACGTTGGTGGGGTTATCGGCGATGTTCATGAGGGTGGCGTTCACCATCTGGTTGTTGACGGTGTATTGGGTGGTTCCACCCATTCTTCCTGCTCCGGCGTCAAGATCGTTGATGAAAAGGCAGCACATTTTCCCCTTTTTGATTATGTCCGCTGCTTCACGGTACCTTTGTCTGATCAATTTTGCTGGTTCTCCGGCGTTTCCACTTTCTAATTCTCCGGCACTCATCATAATTGGGCTGGAGTTAATTAGCCGTACACATAGTCAATTTCAGGAACAGTTTTGACTTCAAAGTAAAAGTAACTTGGTTTCAGTCTCAAAATTGACGCTTTTCGTTTACATATTCGAGATAATAATTGGCAGAAACAGATTTAGATAAGGAGTTAACCCGTAGAAAGTTAAATCTATCGATCTTTCGATAAAACCCATGTCAATTTTGAATTAGAGAGTTAAAGGTTATGACTTTTCATAATTGACAGTTAAAGACTTACGTGATTCCCATCTTGGCAAACACAAGCTCACATTGGAAAGATTTACCCTGTCCTTTGCCTCCCCAGACACCCAAAATGAGAGGAACCTATACAATTAAAATGAAAATCAGATCAAATTTCTTGAAATTAATCAAACAAAAACTGCATAATTAACAAAATTATGAAATTAATCTAGTCAAAAACCTTGATGTTGGGCAAAGTCATGAAGTTCTTGGTGATATGAACAACAAGTTTGTCCATGAAAGCAGGAGCAATGTAGAATCCATCCATATTGTTGTCCAAGTATCTAAAGATTCAACAAAACATTAAAAGTCAAAACAATATTCAGATTATCAGAATATACTCAACTAAATTGATGCTACACAGTTAATAATAGATTGGTAGATTGATAGACGCTTACGTGCGAAGACCAGTGCTAAGGTACTCGTATGAACTCATGACTGCATAATGGGTTCCATCATTCATTGGAGCTTGGAAAAGGGAATCAACCATACCCTTTCCTCTGGTAATATCTTGTTGATCATCAGAGATATCGTATGCGAGTCCCTTCCATCTGTCCTTATCGGTCTGTTGGCTCTCCTCGATCTCTTTCTCAGCTGCAAATACTTTAAAGGACAAAGATTTGTTGTTGTTTGTCAATCTTGAATTCACTACCTTCTTCAAGCTGTTACCCAAGAAACTTGAGTTTGGTACTGCAGTACCGTTACTGCTTCCATTCAAGCTCAACTGTAAGAAAGATTGCAAATTTAACAAATTAAAGCAAAAATACAAACACCCAGTTCGAGATCCACGATCTAAACAACATATTTGGACAAAATTAAACTGATTCATGGATGGATCACACTCTTAACAATCTTGATTCGTGTGAAATTGTTAAAATATAATGAAATGAAAAGGAGTTGAGATGGAGAAAGGAGTACGTACCGGAACACGATTGACGGCTCCGATGGTGGAGACGGCGGTTGCCATTGATCTCGAGAAATTAGTGGAAGTGAAGATGAATTGCAGAATGATTTGAGGGAATCAAAGAGAAGATAACTTATAGGGGTGAAGTTAAAGGTGGGAGAGGATTAGCTTTTGAATTGTTAACGGCCACACAATCAAGATTGCCCGCGATGCCACGTGGCTGCCAAGTACTGATTGTTGGTTTAGATTGGGAAATGGGTTTTTGAGGTTAGTATTTAACATTTCATCTTCACCACTTGTATACCTTTTGTCTACATCTTTACCTCATATCCTATTTTTCTTTTTTGTGTTTATCAATATTTTTGTACTTTCTGGAAAATAATTGACCTGCATTGTAGTATTGGAAATGTTTACCCTAAAATAGACTTCAAAATATGAAAGAAAAATAACAACATAATAAATACCACTTGGACAAAATTGAAAGTTTGAAACCGAGGTTTTATATCCTTGTATAAATTATTTTTACTTATCTTGTTACTCATTCGATTAAAAAATGTTAAAATCAAGAAGGGGATGGGGAAAGTTATTTATTACTAAGAATGTAATTTAGGGTTTAGTATAGTTAGGTTTGGATCGATTAGGATTTCATGTTAAGGTTTATACCTTACCTTGATACTTTATATATAGTTGTCATTGTAATACATATTACCTACGTGGTTTTCATTATTCAACATGGTATCGGTTCTGGCCATATCTTCTCCTCTCCCTTCCGGTGCCTCTCCGCCATCGCCGCCACCACCGAACATCGTTTGGCCCGCACCGCCTCTCTTCTCCCTGTCCTCCCCCTTGTGTGACGACTTTCTTACTTTTCCTTACCCTCTCGTCCTACCCCGGGGATGCCATGTAAATAAATTTTTTATTAGTTATCTCCTCCTCCTCCTCCTGCCGCCGCCATCGTACCTTTTCTTGCTGCCGCCACTGCACCTATTGCCGCCACCGCATCTCTTGCTGCCGCCGCACTATCTCTTGCTGTCGCCGCACCTCTTGCCGCCGCTGCTCTTCTTACTGCCCTTTTCGGCTGCTCACCCGTCGCCGCCTTATTGCCATGGTGTTTTTTCTTTTCTACATATCTATGTTTTTTTCTACTTATTTCTTTCTTATGTATTTCATCTGCTTCATTTATTTATTTGTATTTTTTGCTCAAGTGTGAGCGTCCGATCTTCTCCCGCTTTCACTGCGGGGGACTATTAGTAAGAATGTAATTTAGGGTTTAGCATAGTTGGGCTTGAGCTCATTAGGGTTTCATATAAGGGTTTCTACCATATCCTTGTATTCTATATATAGTTATCATTGTAATACATTTTACATACGAAGTTTTTATTATTCAACATTATTAAGTTGGTAGGAAAAGAAGTAGAAAGATAAAATAGTGGAAAATATATTTTTTGAAATTGAAACTACACACAAAAAGGTGGGATCATAAGACTTCAAGACCAAAAAGTAAAAAACTAGTGTTGATTTTAGATGTAAATTTGACTATTCTGGTACTGTTTTATATATGTACCACACAAACGTAAAAGAATAGTTAAAAAAGTTGGTTTTTAGATGTTATTTGATTATTTTGATACCTAGTTCAATACCGAAATAGAATGAGGTTGTTTCTTTGTTTTAGCTATTAAGATGTTGCTTTGTTACAGTCTCTATGTTCAAAAGTATGTAATTAATAAGGGTAAACGACATACTAGTCTCATACCTCGAGTGGCTGGGATGGCATATGTGGTGTGATCGGCTACACTACTCCAGCCTTCTCGATCATGAGCTAGCCCAATAACTTCAAAATTAATTATAAACCATAATGGAAGTTTATAGTATCCCATAACTTTGAACATACAAAGTGCTTCAAACTTCTTTTATCCATCTACGTGGGATAATGAGTTGTTACAAACTCCCCCACTTAAACACTTGACATCCCCGCGTCAAGCCGACAGACCCAACATCCAAACCCCAGTAGATGTATGAGTTCTCCACTCACTCGTAACACCCGCAGTTCAAAGCCATGAGTTTGCCCAATAACTTTATAATCAATTAAAAATCATAGTGGAAGTTATCAGTAGCCCATTAAACTTATAAGGTGCTTTAAACTTCTTTCTATCAATCTATGTGAGACAATGAGTTGTTACACATCGCACCTCGAAATTGTTCCCACCCTTCCGTCATTGAATAACTAATGTTTGTTAAATCACTTTAGTTTTAAATATATTTTAGTGAAGTTTAATGGTATATATACAACATTAGTCATAGTTTAGGACATTTTGTATAAATATTGTAGAGGTTCTAAATAACTGTGCATGAGTTGCTTCGACAATAAGTCATCCTTTACCTCTACAACGAAATTGTTGACCTACCATACAGCATGGTATCAACATAGTTCTCGAATGAACTCGGCAGTGAACACACTAAAATAAGGGCAAGATCTTCATCTTCAATTTTAACATTTACCAAAAATCAAGGATGATACGATTAAATTTATCAAGATGATATTTTACCTGGGTGCCTTCTGAAATCTTGAAGGTATACAACCTTTCCTTTTGATAAAGCCTGTTCGTGAAAGTATTTTTCTAATATTCTTACACAGTTTCTCCTATAGACCAGCAACCATTGTTTGATCCACCACCTCCCTCAACACCTCATGAGTTAAACATAGCAAAATTGCAGAGTATGCTTTTGCTAGAACATCTCTTTTCATGTCCTCCTTAATTTATATCCTTCGGCAACTTGTCTTGACCTTCTAACGCCACCGCGTAAGCCTGATGAACTAGAAGAGCCCTCATCTTTACCCTAAACAGTGTGAAGTCATTTGAGTCATTGAATTTCTCCAAATCAAACTTTGTAAATGCATAAATTGTATAGAAATAGGAGTTTCTATGTATTATACTCATGGAGTATATATAGGGATATTGCTATTGTAATAGCTAAGGTTTTGGGCAGGTGCTTTCTATGGTGTAAATCATATTCTCTCTAGTTTACATATGCAAACCTTCAATCTATCCTACATATTACTTGAATCACTTGTTATATGGGACTAACAAGTGGTATCAGAGCTAAGGGAGTGAATATTAGATCTGAATTCAACAACAAAAGTCGCTTTTTTGAAGATTTTTGAAGAAAAAGGGGTATTTTCGGGTTTGAGATCAAATTCAAGATTTAATGATGTTTTTGAGTGTTAATTGATTGGATTAGGGTCGCATTTATCATAGCACCACTCGTTGATCAAAAAGGAGTCAATTCATTCACAAATCAGTGGCCAAATTTGAAGATTTTTGTATTTTCGGGTTTGTGAAGTTCTTGAAGAAAATCGATCGAATCTGCTCATTTGATCGAATCTGCTCAGTTTTTCTCGGAATCCTTGATTTCCTCGGATTCTCTGTTTTCTCGGATTCTCTATTTTCTCGGAATTCTATATTTTCTCGGATTTTCTTTTTTCTCGGAATTCTATTTCATCGGAATTCCCTCCATGCTTGGAATTGTCAAGTTTATCGGAATTCAAGATCACCCGGATTTACACTCATTTTTCAAAATTTTAAGATTTCTGATCATTTTTGCCACAGCATTATTCTTCATTTTCAAAAAATTTCAAATTTTTAAGATTTCGACCCCAGCCAGGGGCTCTGCCCCTTGGACCCCGCCAGGGGTTGCCACCCCTTGGACCCCGCTATCAGGGGCGCTGCCCCCGAACCCCCGTCGTCGTTGTTGTGACTGAATTATCTTGTCACCTTGATTCCTAAGTCAAGTGTTTGGGTTTTTTGGCTAAGTCAGATGTTCTCAAAGTTTCAATTATCATTCTGATGCTTCTAGATTCGGGTTTGCTTTGGGTCATTGTTACCATGTATTGGAATGTCTAGTTCCTTATGTCTAGTCATCCGGCTCTTTCTTAACTGATTTTTGGGTCTTCTTTCTTAGTGTCACCAATTTTTGGTCTCAAAACCAGATTTTCGTCATCCATCCCTTGTTTCTTTTGAATCTTGGTTATCTTTTATCAATCATTATATATCTAGAGATATATGCCAGGTCATCTATGCCATGTCATCTTCTAAATGTGGGACATGTGGTGTGCCATGTGATGGGCCATGTCATCTAGTTTGTTGTATCTGTAGTCTCCTATATATAGGAGATCTTATTTTCTCTGTTGTAAGATACTGAACATAATATACACATACAGATGCTTTCGATGCACTCTCCTTCTCTCTTCTCTGTCTATGTAATAATCCTTGTACCATGATTCATTATCCTACATATTACTTGAATCACTTGTTATATGGGACTAACAAACTTCAATGATGACATCTTCAATTAACAAATGCATAAGCCAAGGGAAAAACCTAGATCCAGATACCACGTGTTAGGGATCGAGACACCCTTCAAGCGTTAAAAATGTGGATAACAAACAAGTAAAACAAACACAAGAAATAATGTGGTTCGGTCAGAGTAACGACCGATGTCCACGGACAAGAATATAGATTTCTTTATTAACTCAGAGTGTTAGATATACATATAACTGAACCCATACTTGATATTTATAACTAAACAAAAAACCCTAATCTCTAATTAGGAAAACCTTATTAACATAGTTAGAAAAGTCAGCTGCCACACTAACACCAAAACTAACTTGCGGCTCAAGGAACCTGCTCCATGTCGTGGAGCAAGGGCCAGATCGAGGAGTATCGAAGGCTCCATGCTGAGCACTTATTATACACGCCAAGCACCTTGTTTTTTCAGTTTCGAATATCTTCCAATCCATTTCAAGTCATATTCCAACAAACATGATTCAAACATATGCATTTAAGAACAAGAGTGAACCAATAAATCAATCAAGAAAAGGGATAAGAACGATCAATTTCGTGAAGAATAGTAGGCTTCATTGATGAACAACATGCAAGAACTTACAATTCCATGAAGAACAAAAAATCCCTTTCTTTGATTACCCGAAGAAAAACGATCTCAAAAACTAGGGTTTTAAAAGTGGCGGCTTGAAGTGAGAAAGGAAATGGAAGGAAGAGGAAATAGGTGTTTGTTTGTTTCTTGCTTCAGAATTTCAGCACGATGGAGTACATGATCATCGAAACTCAAATGCCATTTTCTACTCCATAGACAGCCATTCATGAGTTGTGACGGCAGAAAATGGGAAGGGAACCGGCACTTACGGTTTTTCTTTTTCCTTATAGTATATGAATGCATATGTAATTTGTGTATATAACCAAATCACAAATTGTGTTATCTGATGGAATTAGAAATTGGAATACATAACCAAATCATAAATTGAGCCCAAGTGAAGAGCCGCAAATTGGTTGAGTCTAATTGGGAGGATCCCACTAATAAATTGATCTTAAAAGGCAATCACAAATTCATCTAGTTATTGTAATCGCAAATTGGGCCTTATGTTATAATCACAAAATAAGCTTGAGACCTAAATCATAGAATGGGCCTGAGACCCGAATCTCAGTTTACATGTTATATTAATCACAAATTACAAGTGGGAGTGGATTGAAAATTAAGGACTTGGAATACAATCACAAATTAAGTACTTCATAATCGCAAATTAGGTAATTAAGTGACCAATCACAAAATGGGGCTTAGTGGGCTGAATACAAATTGGACCAAACACTTAGAAGCACGAATTATATGATTATTGTATGCAATTGTGGAATTATGATGGTGAATGGAATACAACTATAACTGTAAGTGTTTACCGGTAATTATTGACTTATTTTCGAATACTCGTGACGCTAATCGTAGTTAATACCTAGACCACGAATTTGATGAGTTTCACTGACTATTATCTTTTAATGTGCCCTATGTATCTATGATAAATGTTTGTATGTTTGATATATTATTAATTTTGTTTTTTGTTTAACTGTGAACTGGATTACCGAGGGGCTATCTGCTTATGGCATCAAGGTCGAGTGGACCGTTATAAATGATGTACGTGTACATCGTGGCCAAGTAGGTCTGGCCACAAGGGGGCCTTATGTTGGATTATGTGCAGAGATAATTAATAAGTACATTGTATCTAATGTTATAAGAGACTAAATGGTCACACTGCTACACACCCAATTAGAACAGTTGGAATTTACAATAATTTTGTGTGGAAATAATTAACCAGTTGGATTAATTATTAGAGAGAAAAGTAAATAATTAATCAGTGGAATTAATTATTAGAAATAAAAGAAATAATAAATAGTTATTTATTATTTAGAGGGAAATTAAATATTAAGTTTAATATTTAACGGACCAGTTAATTAATAGTTAATTAACTAGTAAAGTCCAGGGGGTCAAAGTGAAAGGAATGAAACTTCAATTAAATTCATGGGCTTTAATTGAACGGGCTTCGGCTTAAAGGAGGTTTAAGTATTTAAACCTAGATAAGGCTAATTTAATCCTTATGCATTCAAACTTGAATAAAAAAGGAACCCTAGCCTCCCTCCTCTCCCTCTGCGTCGACTTCTCTCTCCCTCTCGTCGAGTTCGACCAACACCCAAGGGGTGTTCGTGTTTTGCTTTGCGTCGATCACCACACACACACGCAAGATTCGCGTGCTTGATTCTCGGGTAATTCCAGGAGCGGTCTAGCAGCCAGTTCGTTGGTGGTGCAGTAGTGGTGGACTAACTTTAGCAATCCCAAGATCAAGCAGGTATTGTTTTTTATATATGCGTTTTTATGCATGTTTTACATGCTAGAATACCCCGTACTTAGCCCAGTTCCAAGGTGATTCTTGTTATAATTGATCGATATTGCTTAATATTCACCATGCAGGTTAAAAAGAGCTTTAAGTAAGATAAATGGGCAAAACAACGGAAGAATAGAAGAAAAATGAAAATTGGTGAAAAATAATCCCTACGCCCGTAGTAGGTATGTCCTACGGCCGTAGGAGTTATTCTTCTAGAAAGTTTAACCAGACACCCTACGGCCGCAGAAAGAAATTGCTACGGCCGTAGGACCACCTTATCCACAATCATCATATCCTGGCAGATTTCTTGCGTGTGTCGGATGAATGCCATAATCTTGCGTGTGGAGAAACACCGTTGCATGATTAGCTACGGCCGTAGAGGATACTTCCTACGGTCGTAGGAAGTTCTGTTACAGCAGGTTAAATGACAGAATCTGCCATTTGCACAAGAGTTCAAATTTTTACCACATATCGGACCAACACCCCCAAACACTCTCCCCAAGCACTTTAACACTCCAGGAACATTTCTTGGTGATTCTAAGGTGGAGAGATTGGATTTGAAGGCTTGGAACAACATCTTGGAGCTTGGATTCATTAGTTTTATCATTGCTTAGCTTGGGTATACTCTTTCCATTTCTGATTTCAATTATGTACCCATGTGTTCCAGATGTTGTAGTACTAATCTTGATGTATATGGATAACTAAACTCATTTCACTTGGGCCAAGATGATTCTTGGCTAGTTATGGCAATATATTTGACTTTTATGTTGACTTGATTCAAATATGCATATTTGATCTTGAATACAATTGTGTTTTATCAACTTAGTATGTTTAATCTTACCATGTTCATGTGTGATAATATGTATAGGATAACTCCTTCATGTTTAAGCATGTGGATATTCAAGAATGATGGTTGATTTTTTTTAATTCCATGTTAAGCTTGTTATTAGAAATGATACATCTTGCATGGTTGTCATTAGATATCATTGTTTGGATATATTTTGAATCATTTTAGGTTCATCCATTATTGGTCATTTTATTCATATGTTGGTTTTATGCATGCCTTATTATTGTAGATGAAAATCTTGTCATTTGGTGTATTTATGGGTCAAACATGCTACTAATAATTAAAGGATTCACAAAGATGTTTGTTGGTATATTTAGATGGTGAAATGAACTCACATGTATGCATTTGATATGCTGGTCTTGGTGTTCTATGTGCTTATCACATGATTCATGTTTTAAGAAGTGTTGGCTTTACTAGAAATGGTAGGTTTAACATGTTCATATCTTTAGTAATCATGTGGATAAATATTAAAATCCCTTAATTGCGAGGTTTGAGTTTAGAGGAGTTTGTGACCCCATTGTACCAATTTACATGTGTTTATGATCTGAGATTAAAGTCTAGATTGTAATTTGTTTATGAATGCCTTTATGTTAGATCTGACTGTTCTGTCGTATTGGTTCCTATGGCCGTAGGAAGAAATTCCTACAGCCGTAGGACAGTACAACTCCTACGACCGTAGGAAGAAATTACTACGGCCGTAGGAGGCATTTTTACCACAGTGTGCTATTTTTGCTTGTTTTAATTAATTTAACTGCTTTAACACCTTTTTGAGTTCTGAAGACTACCATACATGTCATTTGAAAAGATGTTTGTCTTTGTATTCTTATTTGATCAGTAGTTGAATCTGATATGTCGTTACTTGCTTAATCATGTTTAAGTGTTGAATCTGAGTCTTGATAACTCGAGTGATGATTTGTGCGTGATAATATGGTTTTGTTGAGTATTAGAACAGCATGCTATGCGCTCAATCTATTCAAGTCTTCATATTATGTTTTGTATTGTGTTATTGCCATGATTAGTCTAGATGATTCGAAAGCCCAAGTGATCTGTTATCCTGCTATCTGCCTTCGGTGTTAGTCTGTGTTAGTTACTGTATTTCTTGATTAATTTAGTTCATTCTTTTACTTGCTTTAATTAATTCTGCTGATCAAACAACAATGAGACTTAAGTATTGGTAGCTTCCAGTCCTGGTGGAACGATATCCGGTCTTACCAAGTCTATACTACTATTGACCAGGTTATACTTGTCTGATTCGTGTGTAGTATCTGCTTAGTAACATCGTTTTTATAAATTTAAAACGAGGTTGTGTCACAAGATTTTATAACAAGAAAAACCCGCAGTATAGAGCACACCAGTTTTTCTAAACCTTTTATCTGGATTGTTGTTGAGAAACTCAAATGATCATTAGTAAGATCCTAACCCTTTTGGGGTTTAGACGGTTGTGTTCAATATGTTTCCGCTTTAGGATTGAACCAGTAGAATCAAACCCAGGGCTTGGCCAGTTTGTGTCATAAGGTGGTTTGGTCAGATCAAAACCATTCACCTTAGATGTTGTGTGATGATGGGGTACGCCCCCAGACCAGACTCAGAGGAGCCAAAGCGCCATTCTTCTGGGCATGTTACAAACAAACCCTCAGGAGAAATCAAGGGCCCTGGCCCCACAGAGCTACACACAACCTCCCTAGGAGGTCACTTGACTTTGGCCTACCAAGGGAAAGTGCACAGACAGGAGGGCCTCCTGCCTCTGGAAGCAACACACCCGCAGGAGGACCTCCGGCCGTCTGACTCTGGTCGAATAAACCTCGTTTTCCCAAGACGCAGGTTTGCCTATCCAATCATATTTAATGATAAGTACGGAGAGTCTGATACGCAAGTACACTTCGCAGGCTTTTTAAGGATACTTGTTGGTAAGATCCGTTACTAGTACAATCATCAAGAACGACCGATTCTGGACACGTGTGTAACAATCCAAGGGTCCAGGTATGAATTCCTTCTATTATAAATATCAAACACCCTAGCACCAATATACGCATGTAACACATACTTCCTCAAACACATTCTCTACATAAACTAACTTGAGCGTCGGAGAGAAATACGGGGATCATTCCCCGTCTTCCTCTAACGTTAGGTGTTAGGTTGTTTTGTAGGATCTCTTGTACAAACGCATCCGAACAACAAAGGCACTCTCGCATCTGACCATCATCCAAGAAGGTCTTATGCGCAATCAAATGGCGCCATCCGTGGAACCGGCAATTCTTTAAACTCGTCTATATTGCTTCCCGATATTCGTGACCTGCAATAGCCAAATGGCTACACCCGACCCAGCATCATCTAGCCAAAACGTTGTAAGCACCACAGGCCCCAACCTAGGTACCAGTACCGTGAATCCAGCAGTTAGTCAAGAAATGATAAATCCCCTGGACCCATCACTCGTAAGGCAGAGGCCAGCGTCACTAGCCCGCCCTTTTGGATCACAACGGGGAGGGTTAGGGTACCTCAATAACGAAAACTGGGAGATAGTCACTCCTGATCCATCTCCAATGAATCAAATAGCCCAGCCGTCTCGACAGGCCAAAATATCCCGGGTAATACCCACAAACCTGTTCAGCACACCCAACACGCAAAACAACAACACGGGGTTAACCATGCATACACAGACACACCTACACAATATGCTCTTAGCCCAGGCCCAAGCACAAGCTGCATACTGGCAAAGTATAGCAATGCAGGGGCTGAATGGAGAAAGGGTAACGCATGCAGGACAACATCCGCTCACTGGAATCCTCCCATCACCCAGTACTACCCCGTTCTCCCGTCACATTGAGGAACATCAAATACCTGACAATGTTAAAATCCCGACCATTGTAGGGACTTACGATGGTCTAGGGGATCCTGACGACCACATGAATCTCTTCCAAGGGGCTATGAAGTTTCAGAAATGGGATGCAACTGTAGCATGCCATGTGTTCCCCATGACGCTGAAGGGGAGTGCACGCGAATGGTTTGCTGGTCTCCCAACAGGGAGCGTACAAAGCTTTGATGACTTACGAGAGAAGTTTAGAAACCACTTCAGGCCACAGAAGATTCATGCTGAATCTCACCTCAGGGCCCACCTCATAAAACAGGAGGTAGACGAGAATATTAGGGATTACATTCCAAGATACAATAAAGAAAGAGCAAAAATCCTCAATCTCCCAGAAAGTCAGGTAATATCCGGATTTATCATGAGCATCCGGCCTCCTCAGCTCATAGAGGACCTATCCACGAGGGTTCCCTTGACCTTACAGGAGTGTATTGACAGAGCATACGCTTGGGTCCAGGGGAAGGAGACGGCCAGCCAAGTCAGGGGACTTAATAAAAAGGAGATGCCTCGAAACAGACAATGGGGAGGAGAGGGCTCTGGCCCAAAAGGGGGCTTCAAAGACAGGACCCCCAGGAAGTTCCAAGATTCAAGAAGAGATAGAACCTCTGATGGCAGAAACCTACTCATATCCCGTCTCTCAAAGACCCCTAGAGAAATTCTAGCCACTGAGGGGGCCAGAACAGGGTTCAAACCTCCTTCCCCAATGACAGACCATCGTCATCTCAACAGCAGGCTGTATTGTAAGTTCCACGAGGATATAGGTCACGACACAGACAACTGCAGAGAGCTCAGGAAGGAAATAGAGCTGGAAATAAAGGCAAGAAAGTTGGATCACCTAGTACAGGCTATCAAAGACGGGAAAAGAGGAAGCAGTAAGAAGGATCCATCCTGGAAGAAGCCGGTGGCACCCACGGAAGAACGAGCACCAGAAGGAAGAATCAACATGATTCAAGCCTCCTGGATGGAGGGAAGGAAAAGAAGAAACCAGCCGGAGTCCCTATCCCCTTACCTCAGGATACCCGTCATAAACGTGGAAGATTTGGGAGAAGAACCCGTGATCACCAACATCCGAGTGGCAGATTATGAAATATCCAAGGCTTACTGGGACGGAGGAAGCTCTGTCGACATCATGTATGATCACTGTTTCCAACAATTACCTTCAAAGGTCAGGGCCAAAATCCAACCCTCTGGGGCTCGCTTATCTGGATTCTCTGGAGAAGTAGTATAGCCCATGGGACAGATAAGGCTACGTTCCATCATTGGCACCTACCCACATACAGCAGCTGCTGATTTAGACTTTGTAATAGTCAGGGCTCCTTCGAAGCACAACATACTTCTGGGTAGGCCGGCGATGAGGAAGCTGGGTGCGATAGTCTCTACCATTCATGGATTAGTCTTATTTTCAGCAAATGGAAGTACGGTCACCCTCCACAATCAGGCCCCCAGATGGAGTGTGTGTTCAGAGGTACAACCCAGGTTCGAATGGTGGGACAACCATCCTACAGAGGTAATGATTAACCCTCGATTTCCCGAGCAGAAGGTAACTATATGCAGGAGCATCTCCAGGCGCATAAGGGCCCAGCTGATACAACTATTTCGGGATAATCATTCGGTCTTCGCATGGGAGCCCTCAGACATGACCGGAGTTCCCAGAACCTTGGCAGAGCACCGCCTGGGGGTACACCCGAATGTATCCCCTATACGACAGAAAAAGAGAAGTCTCGCCCCCGATCGAAGCCGGGCAGCTTGTGAGGAGGTGAAAAACTAGCGCAGGTAGGTATCCTAAGAGAAGTACAATATCAAATGTGGGTGGCTAACCCAGTAATGGTAAGGAAAGGGGATGGATCCTGGTGTATGTGCATTGATTTCAAGGATATCAACAAGGCGTGTCCTAAGGACAATTACCCCCTGCCTGAGATTTCATGGAAAGTGGAGAGTCTTGCTGATTTTCCCATAAAGTGCTTTTTGGACGCATATAAAGGGTATCATCAAATACAGATGGCAAAGGAAGACGAGGATAAGACAGCCTTCCACACTGACATAGGGATCTTCTGCTATCAAAAGATGCCCTTTGGTTTAAAAAATGCGGGGGCAACATACCAAAGGTTAGTGGACAGAACCTTTAGTACACAGATAGGGCGTAACATGGAAGCCTATGTGGACGATATGGTCATCAAGAGTAGAGCAGAAGAGGAAATGCTTAGAGACATACAGGAAACGTTCGATAACTTAAACAAAATTAACATGAAGCTGAATCCCAGCAAGTGTTCATTTGGGGTACCAGAGGGCAAATTCCTGGGGCATGTAATAACGGAGAAGTGAATATGAACAAACCCCGCCAAAGTACAGGCCATATTAAGCATGGAACGCCCCAGGAACAAGAAGGAACTCCAGAAGATGAATGGCTGTTTGGCCGCGCTAAATCGTTTTTTATCCAGAACGGCAGATAAGTCCCTTCCATTCTTTGCTATCCTAAAAGGTTGCATCAAAAAAGACGACTTCCGATGGACAGCCGAAGCTGAGGAAGCCTTTGAAAAGATAAAGAAATGCGTCAGTGATCTCCCCATTCTATGTGCACCAAGAGCCGGGGAGACGCTGGTATCATACTTAGCGGCATCCAGGGGAGCAGTAAGCGCCGTCCTGCTAGCAGAAAGGGGAAACAAGCAAGAACCAATTTATTTCACGAGCCGGGCGCTCCAGGGGCCGGAGATCAACTATCCCCTAATTGAGAAGCTAGTATTGGCTTTAATTTTCGCAGCAAGAAGGTTAAGGAGATATTTTCAAGCTCACCCGGTGGTTGTTTACACCGACACTCCCATACGACAAGTATTACACAAGCCAGAGGTATCTGGACGGTTGGCCAAGTGGGCCATAGAATTGGGAGAACATGAGATATCGTTCAAACCAAGAACGGCTATCAAAGGACAGGTTTTAGCAGATTTCCTAGTGGAGGTCGAAGGAGTGGAAGAACGGGAGAATGTAGAAACGCAACCGATAGAAGAGCCAGGTGAGTGGTCGCTATACACCAATGGGGCATCTAGCGGGGAAGGGGCCGGAGCTGGAATAGTTCTGATCAGCCCTGCCCCAGACGAGAAAGAGTACACCTACGCCTTAAAATTCAATTTCACTGCATCTAACAATGAGGCTGAATATGAAGCCCTTCTCGCCGGCTTAAGGTTGGCAAGTTCTCTGAAAGTAAAAAACCTGAGCGCGTACGTTGATTCGCAGCTGGTGGCAAGCCAAGTGGAAGGGGCCTTCGAAGCTAAGGACGCAAATATGAAAGCATATCTCGAGAAAGTCCGCTCTTACCTAGGACATTTCGATCGATGTAGTGTGATACAGGTATCAAGGGGGCAGAACAGAAAAGCAGATGCCCTAAGCTAATTGGCATCACTAGCCTATGAACACTTGACGAAAGAGGTGCTCGTAGAGGTCCTGGTAGAGAAGTCCATCTCCAAGACAGAGGAATCCTTAGAGGTGGAAGAAGAAGAAGAGGGTGAGAATTGGATGACACCTATAGTAAGGTTTCTAAAGCAGGGAAGTCTTCCCCAAGACGAAACTCAAGCGCGGAAGATCAGAATGAAAGCAGTTATGTATGCGCTACAGGGGAAGTCCTGTATAGGAAATCTTATAGCGGGCCATGGTTCAGGTGCCTCTCCCCAGGGAAAGCCAAAGAATTACTGCAAGACCTACATTCAGGAACCTGTGGAGTACACGCAGGTCCCCGATCAGTAGTGTCCAGGGCATTACGTATTGGCTACTTTTGGCCAACCATGCTCAAGGATACAGAAGACGAGCTCCTGAAATGCGACTCATGCCAGAGACACGTACCTCTATTCAAAACACCTAAGCAGGATTTCATACCAGTACGGGGGGCTTGGCCCTTTCACAAGTGGGGCATAGACCTAGTGGGACCATTCCCCACTGCCCCAGGGGGAGTCAAGTTCCTAGTGGTGGCAATAGATTATTTCACAAAGTGGGTCGAGGCCAAAGCTCTAAACACTATCACAGGAAAAAAGATAAAGTTGTTTGTCTGGGATAACATAGTCTGTAGATTTGGTGTTCCACACGAGATAATAAGTGATAATGGGAAACAGTTTGCAGAGGACCCATTCAGATTTTGGTGCACGGCCCTGAGCATCAAACAGTGTTTTACGTCAGTGGCCCATCCTCAGGCCAACGGACAAGTGGAAGTAACGAATAGGGATATAGTGCATGCCATCAAGACACGCCTGGTAAGAGCCAAAGCAGGGTAGACAGAAGAGTTGCCAAACGTTCTGTGGGGTCTCCGGACCACACCCAAAAGAAGTACGGGGGAGACCCCCTTCAGTCTTGTCTACGGGACGGAGGCAGTGCTACCTCCGGAGGTGACCACCAGAACCTACAGGACAGCCCATTTTGACAAGATCACAAATGAAGAAGAGCTTAGAACCAATCTGCTCATACTGGAGGAAAGGAGATAACTGGCTGCTATAAGGGAAGCAGAAAGGAAATCTCGTATGGCTCAATTATACAACAGAAGAACCAAACCTGGAACATTCAAGCCTGGGGATTTGGTCTTGAGAAAAAACGAAGCAAGTAAACAAGAAGACCTTGGAAAATTGGGACCTAAATGGGAGGGACCCTATGTGGTCACAGAGCCTCACAGGTCAGGTTCATATCTACTACAAAGTCTGGAAGGAGAACACGTGCCACGACCCTGGCACTCGTGTAATTTACGTAAATTCTATGTATGACAAACAGTTGTAACAATTGCAAGCATGCTATGTATTGTATACTTTGCCAAAACGCAGCAAAGAAATTTTGAACAATTCTAAAACAGAAATTCCCTATTTCTGACTAAAGCACAACATCCTGTTGGACGCAACATGATACGCTTAAAAATAGAAGGACACCGGTCCTTCCACATGCATCCCAATGGGGTGTACTGTGTAGACAGGGGACACAAAGCCCTTGCCAGCCTAAAGTTAACCTCCATAGAGACAACTTAGGCAACTCTCAGGAATTAACTTGAAGAGTATAAATCGCAAGGTCATGACATAAATCCAAACATGACATACATTAAAACGGACAGTAATTTTTGATTGTCTACAAACAAACAGGCCACATGGGCCAATATTCAAGCAACATCATCAAAAGTCATTACAAACATAAGTAGTAGTTTCAAATAAAAAAGTTCACAATGAACAACCATAAATCACTGAGGCTCCAAACCTCGAAGCTCTTCCACTGACAGCTCATAGCTGCTTCCTATCTGGTCAAGATAGGGGAAAGGAGAGTCCTTCACCGCATCATCAGTTGCTTTCAACTGAGCATCCACAGTCTCATCAATATCAACAAAGAGGGATGGGTCTGCATCGGGTAGCTTCCCCTGAAGATCCTTGCTCGCAAGATGCTTGCCCAAGCGAACACAGCAACCCATAACTCTGCCCATAGGGCGAGCAAATTGGTCAGAACCCAAGAAGGCCCTCACAAACTGAGGGATGGAACTCTGAAGATCCCTACGCTCCATGGCCAGGGCATCTTTCTCCTTACATAGCAAATTCACCTGTTCCAATAACTTCGAGTTGTCAGCCCTCAAGTCAGCTACCTCCCTCAGAGCGTCAGCCAAAGCTCTTTCCGCTTGGCTCAAATTTCGATCCTTTGATAACAGATCATCGGACAACTTCAATTCGCGCTCCGAGGAAGCCTGCAAGGAGGACTTCACCTCTTTCAGTTCCTCCGAACACTTGAGAGCACCCTCCTCCAGATGATGCACCTGCTCCTTCAACCCCTGCACAGTATCTTCACTTACGCCCAGCCGATACCGAAGTTCAGGAACTAGAGTGATGCTGGTAAAGAGAGATTGATCCAAATGGGCAAAAAAGCGGTCGCGCCCCATGGATCGTAGACCAGCAGCAACGACAGGGGGATAGAGATGCTCAAGATAATCTCGCTGATGGGAAGCATCATCTCCCAATGCGTCTCGGGGGTAAGACCAGCCGGGGTACCAATTATCCGTGAGGCCCTCAAAGATTCCGCCCCCGGTGCTAGAACCGGTGTGTGGAGCACCTACAGAAGAAGACCTCCCCAAGGCAAGCAGATCCCCTTTTCCAGACACAGGGGGAGGCACATCCCCCCTTTTGATAAGAATACGACGCATGGAAGCGTTACCGGAAGGAGGATCCCCGGGAGCCAAGTCTTTCCCAGCAGCAGCAGCGGAGGACCTAGTCCTTCTCTTTCCAGTCACTTGGACAGTCGGACGACGGCGATCGATCAAAGGACGATCATCTAGAGTATCATCTGCAACAAAATACCCAGATAAATACAATACATATGGTTAAGCAACAAGATAAAAGCACTGAGACATACCAGTAGAACTTTCAACTGCATGGACTACAGGAGAAGTAGCCCCAGGAGCAGAGGTAGAGTGAGCAGCCTCGGAAGTATCTTTCTCTTGGTCCTGACCATCGACAGGGGACGTGTCCCTTTCATCATTACCCTCCGGCACGACAGGAGAGGGAGAAGGAGAGCGTTCTCGAGACCCCAGATGTACGCCAGAGGAAGAGCCTAGGGTCAGATATCGCGTCAAAGATATCTCTGCAAAACAAAAAGGAAAGGTATAAGCAAAAGGACAAAAACAACACAATACAAGAAGTGAGATATTACCCTCCTGTCCATGATATATGGCAGGGACTTTGTAGGGATCACCCCAATGATGACTTAGGCCAGTAATCACCATGACAGGTTCGGGAAACTCTCTGATGGTTATCCGGAGTCCATCCAACTGAGAGAAAAGCACCATATCCATAAACCGATTATCAGGGATTTTAAAAATGCTTGGAAGAAGATCTTCACGAAAGCCAGCCAGGGCAGCGTGTCGCTGAGGGATTATGCGATCAGAAACAAAGATAAAATGCTCTCGCCAATGTTTCATAGAAGAACGAGGCTCGTAGAAGAGGGTCCCCCCTTGCCCCTTCTGGCGAGGATCAAAGGTTAACCAACTGCTACTCTTCAGGGGCCTATAGTAGTACAAAAAGCATGCGATATTGGGACGACACCCAAACGAAGAACAAAGAGCGATATAATTGGTAACTTTACGCATGGCGGAAGGATGGAGTTGGCATAGACCAATATGTAGGTAAGACAGCAAGCGAATGATGAAAGGGTGAAGAGGAAATCGGATATTGCAAATTTCTAAATAATGACAGTAGATTCCCACCTTCCCAGGGGGAGGCCTTACCAACACGTCGTTACTGGTAGGCCTCACCGGTTCATAATCAGAGAGATTGGGAACGACGCGACACACAGCCTCGAACTGAACATCTGACAAATTACAAGGGGTTTGCTCGATGCCAAGCACCACCATGATCATTCACGAAGAAATAAAGCAGAAAAATGACGAATACGTGGAAAACAAAAAACAGAAGAAGGATTCGAAAGAAAGAAGAGCTACGAACCTTTAGGCATGATCGGGCGATTTTTGGCAGACAGAAGAGAAAGGCAGCGACCACCGATTGAAATAGCAAAGTGGAAAATTTGAAAAGGGGAATCGGTTTAGGGTTTTCTAAAAACAGAGCAGAGAAAGGAAGAGCGGGATGAATGAAATCACCATTATATATAGGGAATTTTTTCAAATAAAAGAGAGATCACAGCCGCACACGTGTACAACGGTTAAAACTAATCATGAGACTATGAAACTGACAACTGACAAATAGCAGTTACGCATGCGGCACACTCAAGGAGGCGTTAATTAATGGCGTAGCTGGACAGAAGAACAGTGCCAAAGGAAAAGCAAAAGACCACAGGGAACCAGGACAGCAAAGAGACAGGCCGGGGAGCCGGAGAGAAAGAAAATAAAATTATTAGTCTGCCAGCACAACGACAAGCCTTATACTACCAGACTGGGGGGACTTGAGGGGGTACGCCCCCAGACCAGACTCAGAGGAGCCAAAGCGCCATTCTTCTGGGCATGTTACAAACAAACCCTCAGAAGAAATCAAGGGCCCTGGCCCCACAGAGCTACACACAACCTCCCTAGGAGGTCACTTGACTTTGGCCTACCAAGGGAAAGTGCACAGACAGGAGGGCCTCCTGCCTCTGGAAGCAACACACCCGCAGGAGGACCTCCAGCACAACTCTCCTAACTCTGGTCGAATAAACCTCGTTTTCCCAAGACGCAGGCTTGCCTATCCAATCATATTTAATGATAAGTACGGAGAGTCTGATACGCAAGTACACTTCGCAGGCTTTTTAAGGATCCTTGTTGGGAAGATCCGTTACTAGTACAATCATCAAGAACGACCGATTCTGGACACGTGTGTAACAATCCAAGGGTCCAGGTATGACTTCCTTCTATTATAAATATCAAACACCCTAGCACCAATATATGCATGTAACACATACTTCCTCAAACACATTCTCTACATAAACTAACTTGAGCGTCGGAGAGGAATACGGGGATCATTCCCCGTCTTCCTCTAGCGTTAGGTGTTAGGCTGTTTTGCAGGATCTCTTGTACAAACGCATCCGAACAACAAAGGCACTCTCGCATCTGACCATCATCCAAGAAGGTCTTATGCACGATCATGTGATATCATAAGGTAAGAGCTAGTGATGTGATGCTCACTAAGCTTCTGGATTACCCGTTGTTGTTTTATTTCTTTCGGGTTCTTCGGAAGGCTCCATCTTGACAGCAAGTTCGTAGTTCTTTTATTTTTAAACTTTAAGTGAAACAATTAATTGTAGCTTTAATCCTATTGACAAGAAAGTTTAAACAGTTAGTTTGAACGATTAAAGGATTACAACTTTTAAAGAAACATGTTTTAAATCAAGATAAATTAAACAGTTTGTTTATTTGATAGAAACCTAGTTAAATCTATTTGTTTGATTCGTTTAAATTATATCATTGTCCTCTTCATCTAGTTTTTCTTCTTGTAAAAATCGAAAACCAAAGGGATAAGAAAAAACAAGTTTCTGTTTTTTTCTAAGATATAAAAGATTAACTTTAATGAGATAAGTTTAAACAAATTTTATGTTTAAACGGTTAAAAGATAAATCTTTTATCTTAAAACTGATCTTGACCAGGATTTTAAACAAGTTTTTGTTTAAAGGTTGAAATCTAATTTTTTAGAATTAATAATTATTAATGGAACAGTTTTTAGGTCACATTAATGATTAAAAGGTTTGGTTTTTGATTAAATCCAATTTTTAATCGGGATACTAGAACTAGCTAGTTTTAATAGATTAAAAGGGATTAGGATTTAAATCTTTTATTTTTAATCGGAACAAATAACCACCACCACCGGCAGCGACAGCGGCGACGGCCCAGGTGCGGCGGTAGCAGGTCGACGGCAGCCGAGTTTTCGGCAGGCGGTTGGCGGCGATCATTGGCGGCGTGGTAGGCGGCAGTGGCGTGGCTTCGGCCCAGGCACCATGGCCTAAGTGGGCTTCGGCCCAAGCAGCACAGACCAGGTGGCTCTCGGCCCAGAGGGTTCTCGGCCCAGGTGGCTTCGGCCCAAGTGGGATTTCGGCCCAGGTGGCTCTCGGCCCAGGTGGCTTCGGCCCAAGTGGGATTTCAGCCCAGGTGGCTCTCGGCCCAGGGGGTTCTCGGCCCAGGTGGCTTAGGCCCAAGTGAGTTTTTTCCGATTAAATACAAAATTATTTATTTTAAGTATTAAAATGAATAAAGTTTTATATTAACTAGCATTATATATATTTTAATGAGTTTCAGTTAAAATATATATTTTTGGATGTTTTGTTTATAATGTCCAGTTGAGACATTATAAATAAACTCTAAAAATGATTAGTTTATATAAGGAGAAGCAAAAAAGATGATGTTATTTAAGTTATGATCAAGTTTTTGTCGTGTTTAAGTTTTTGGTAAAACTAGTGAAAACTCGACATAGGATTTATTCAAGTTTTTTAATAAGGTTATGTTTTTCAAAGTTTATTGAAAAACTATTTTTGATCAAGTTAATTTAAATATTTTTAGATGATCATAATTCTCATTTTTGATTAATAGTTATTAGTCAAAAAGGGTAGATGAGAATGGTTAAATGAATCAGGTTTTATGTTTATTGCATAGTTTACCTTTCATATATATAACTGCGTGTTTGTTGTATATATATATATATATATATATATATATATATATATATATATATATATATATATATATATATATATATGTTGCTTATGTATATTGCGTGGTTGTGATATATAGCTATTGTTTTGCCGACTTAGGACTCGCTTTTATTCTTCTTCTTTTATTTTTGGTTTTGGGAAGACTTGCGCTTTTTTCAATTGTAATCTTGTATTGGTTCGGGGAGGCCTGCGTGCCACTTACAACCCTTTTATTATTGTAATTATAATAGTAGTAGTTATAGTTTTGGCCCATTATCAAGACGGTGTTCAAGAAGATTTCCAAGATGATGGCTTGCGCAGTGCTCAGAAACTTCGGAGGAGGTGTCAAGGCAAGTGGGAGCAATGCATCACGAAGGCGAATCCAAGTCCTTTATCCTTAGGATTGACCTTAGGATTAGTTGGCAAACTATAGGTTTTTATCTGCTTATTATCTGCGTGGTTGTGTTCCTTTTTATACTTGTCCATATTTGTATGTGATGTTGTGAAAAGGGGTTTAATAATAGGTAATTAGTAAGCAGAGAAAAACCACGATTTATGACAAACTAGAATACGACTTCAGCTTGTTAGTCGTATTAGTTAAATTTTTATAAATTTAAAGTTTTGTCAAGATTATAAGTTTGGAACTTATAAAGCCGTTTTGTGCACCTAGTATAGGTACACATGTAAATAGTATTTTTAAAACAGATGGTTTTAAAATGGTTTTTCAAAAACTGGAAAATTAAGTTTTTATTTTAAACTTAATTATAAAACCCACGAAAATCTTAGATCAGTGTGTTACCCATCTAATGGTATACCTTTGCTGGTAAATGGTACTCAGGTGTCGAAAGTAACCAAACCTTGGGCATCCGGGTTCAAACCATTGCGGCAAAGGGTATGAAAGATTCTGCGATAATCGGGAGTCCCGGCCAGAATTCATACTGTCATAGGTGGTGCGATCTATTTTGGTGATAATCGGGAGTCCCGGCCCAAAATGCACTAGAGTAGAGTTAAACATACTAGACTGGGTCTAAGTGCTCTACGAGGTTCTAGGATTTGTACCAGCTAGGTACGATTGGTACAGGGTGTTACCTACCAGAAATAGAATGACTTGGCGGGAAGTGACCAAACCTTGCGTCAAGTATGTGAAATATGGGTCCTAGGTCTGATATATATTATTTATGGGTTTTGATGATATATGTTAGAAAAGTTTATTTGCAATTACTAATTAAACCGGGTTTTTAATTTGTAGATGGCAACCAACGTTAGCAACACTAACAACCTCTCTCTTCACTCTATCCTAGAGAAGGATAAGCTCACCGGACCAAACTTTCTTACTTGGGATAGAAATCTCCGGATCGTGCTGAGGCACGAGAGAAAGTGGTACGTCCTAGAACAACCTCTGGGGAACCCTCCTGCCAACAACGCTAGGGCAGAAGTCAGGGAGGCTTTTCAGAAGTGCTCCAACGACGCCCTGGACGTGAGTTTCCTCATGCTTGCAACGATGAGTCCTGAGTTGTAGTCACGCATGATGGAAACTCCTTCTTACGACATGATCCGTCGGCTGAGGTACATGTTCCAGGAGCAAGCCCGCACGGAGCGTTATGATGCCACTAGGGCATTTAACTCGTGCAAGATGGTGAAGGGGACATCGGTCAGTAACCACGTCATGAAAATGAAAGGGTACATGGACCACCTAGAGAGGCTTGGGCACCAAGTATCGTTGCAGCTAGCAACGGATACGATATTCAACTCGTTGTAAGACGACTATAAGCCTTTTATAGTCAACTATAACCTGAACAACATGGAGAAATCCATGGTTGAGTTGCACTCTATGCTTAAGACAACGGAGCAAAGTATCGGGACCAAGTCTAAGGACGTCCTCATGTTGGGCAATGCAGTTATAAGAAGAGGAAGGGGTGCAACGGAAAGGGAAAAGGTAAGACCCAGCCCAACCAGAATGCACCCAGGGCTACTGATAACAACAAGGGCAAGAAGCCAAAGCCGAACAAGGCAAGAACCGAGAATCGGTGCTTCAAGTGCGGCGAGACCGGACACTGGAAGAGAGATTGTCCGAAGGCTCACGAAGCAGGAAGCAAGTCTGGCTCC
The DNA here is from genome assembly GCA_947179395.2 of Pulicaria dysenterica. Lineage (NCBI taxonomy): Eukaryota > Viridiplantae > Streptophyta > Magnoliopsida > Asterales > Asteraceae > Pulicaria > Pulicaria dysenterica. The sequence goes on along the minus strand of OX359293.1, from coordinate 17,025,574 downwards.
TATGGTATCGTATGACTAGCTTCTTTGTCACTTTCCACCTGTAAAGTTTCTTACGAGTTTTCTAATATCTTGCAATCGTTTATTGCAGGAGTTGATGGAAAGTGAAGCAGCCCAGCAGTTGAGATCCCACGTGCAGCTCGGATATTTAATAATTCTTTTTCGTAGTTATTAAACTTTTTTGTTCAAAGTTTTTGGATTTGTTTGGTATGGTTTGTTTAAAACTTTTTGGTTGACATTGTGGTCTTAATATTTAATGAAAATTTGAATTATTTAGTTTATATCCGTGCACATGTGTTTGATGAATCAGGTTAGTCCAGTTGTGACTAAGGATACTAATAAGTCAAGTTTGGACTTAATAGGTGATTCACAGTAATCTTATGCAAAAATTGTTATAGTTGCATAAATGCTAGTCCCACTGTATAAATACTTAGATAAACAAGTTGTGAAATTAGAAAGTCTTTCTAATTTACAAGTATTTAAGAATTTTATGAAAGACAAATGTTCAAGGCTTTGAACATGATCAGATAAGAAATAATAGTTATTATTTCTAGATAAAAGTTTTTGGACAAAACATTTAAGAAAGTATAAAGGTGATTATAATAGTTATTATGATCAATGTTGTTTTATACTAAATGTTTTAGGCAAAGAAATTTAAAATAATTTTACAAGTGTTTTCTACTTGTAATCGTGTTTTGGGTTTAATGAAATCGTTTTCCTTAATTGGAAAGGTGGATATATGCGAAATCCAAGTTCTGGTTTCATAAAACGTTTAAATTTCTCAAAAACTGTTTTTAGAGCAAGTGTTTAAAAACACAAGTTTTAGGCATATTAGTCAAGGATTGACTGAGTCTAAAAGGGTGTTTTAAGGTAATACACTTTTTCATAAAAGATAGTAGGAGCACCAGACTAGTATATTTATCAAGTTATCAAGGTTGATCTAACTAGTATGATAAATACAAGTATGAACTTTTAAAGTATATAATTGTCGGATTATTTTAGAAGTGATCTAAAAAAAGGTTCTTGAAAGGGAACTAATCCGGGGAACGCATGACTTATTGAAAGGTTCTCAATAAGGGTGTCGTTGAAAGTTTTTAAGTCAAGTTATGACTTAAAAAGAATTATATATGATTAAAAGGTTCAAAAGTCAAAATAGTTAATGTTGGTGGTTGATTAACGTTAGAGATGATAAAATAGGATATTTTTCGGTATCCTTAGTGATGAAATTAGATAAGTGTTAGTGTACACTGGGAATCTAATCTCAAGTTTACAAGTATGTGTAAATGGATTTATCGTTTCAAAAAGGGGACATGAATCTAGTAAGATTTATCACATCTACAAGTGTAATTACAGTTTTAATTACAAGGGAATTATTTTATAAACTCATAAACTTTGGAGTTATTTTCCAGTTCTCCAAGTTTAAGGAATTTATAAAATAAGTAAGTCTAGAATTGGTTTTTTAGGTTGCAAAACCAGTTTCTAGCAAAACCAAGAAGGAGTACCTTAAAGTACTAGTCTTGAGTTTTAGGTTTATAAACATATTATTTTCTCTGTAATCCGTGATAAGTTACAATGTAAAATAATAAAGTAATTCAGATAAACGCTGTGAATTGAGTCAATGAAATGGTAGAAATTGTGCATCTTTATTCCAGGGTGGAATATGGAGGGTGCATAAATTAGTTTCAATGTTCTTCACCATTTTGTATGTTTTAGACCATCCAGGAATAAACTTGGTTTATTCAAAACATTATCCGTGACTACTTATCTTGGTGGGAACCTTGATAGGGTTGTAAATTCATCGTAATTTTGGGGTAGATTCGAAGGTATATCGAATATAGCTGCAAAAGTCTTTTGCGGACCAAAACTACGTTCTCGTCTTGGTGCCAAACTAATATATAATTATTAGTACTTCTTATAAAAAACATTGAGTATCTTAAATCGGAAATTGCAAAAAGTTTAGGCTGTGTTTCGTTGTAATTTTTCTATTCATTTTTCTTGAAAAGTTCTCTGAAAAGTGAATTTTTCATTTTCTATTTGAAAATTACGAAAACACATTTGGTTAAGAAATTGTAAAGATGCTGGAAAAAGAGATGCTACAAAGGGATTTCAAATCTTAATTAGACCATCAACATTTATAATGACGTTTAATAGAGTTATCCACTATCACATTAGCATTTACATCATCTCTCAGTTTTAACCCTCTCTAACTCATAAACCACCACATCCAACTCAGAGCAACCGACACCTATTATTAATTATAAAATAAGGCCAAAGAAAATATTCGTGAACCAAAACCTTGTAATACAATCACAAATTACAAGTGGGACCAAAACCTTGTTAATCACAAATTACAAGTGGGAGTGGATTGAAAATTAAGGACTTGGAATACAATCACAAATTAATTACTTCATAATCGCAAATTAGGTTAAGTGACCAATCACAAAATTGGGCTTAGTGGGCTGAACACAAATTGGAAGCATGAATTATATGATTATTCATTATTGTATGAAATTGTGGAATTATGATGGTGAGTCGTATTAATTATGATGGTGAATGGAATACGACTGTAATTGTAAGTTTTTACCGGTAATTGACTTATTTTCGAATACTAGTGACGCTAATTGTAGTTAATACCTAGATCACGAATTTGATGAGTTGCATTAACTCTTATCTTTTAATGTGCTCTATGTATCTATGATAGATGTTTGTATGTTTTAAATATTATTAATTTTATTTTTTGTTTAACTGTGAACTGGATTACCGAGGGGGTTATCTGCTTATGGCATCAAGGTCGAGTGGACCGTTATAAATGATGTATGTGTACATCGTGGCCGAGTAGGCCTGGCCACAAGGGGGCCTTAGATGTTGTGTGATATCATAAGGTACGAGCTAGTGATGTGTTGCTCACTAAGCTTCTAGATTACCCGTTGTTGTTTTATTTCTTTCGGGTTCTTCGGAAGGCTCCAGCTTGACAGCAAGCTCGTGGTTCTTTTATTTTTAATTTTAAGTGAAACAATTAATTGTAGCTTTTCATTATTGAATCTTGACCGTACTAATTATTCGGGGTGACTGTAACTACATTTCAAATATTGATGGTTGTGTCGGATGATGACTTTACAAAATTTAGGTTTGTTAGGTTCTTGCACTTCTAGAAAAGAGGGAATTGGTGGCGACGCCATTAGTGGAGGCGCTAGCAATATTGGTGACATCTGGTGAACCGGACCAGGTGTCGCCACTATTGCTAGCGTTGCTACTAATACCATTTAAAAAATGCCCGCTTACTTTCCCCACAAAAGAATTAGGCATTTTCAGATAACTAATGAATTAGTACGTAGTAGTTGCGGATTTATAAAAATTCTGACATTTCTATTCTTTGGTTGAAATATTAAATATACAGGTTTAATACAAATAAGACAATAAAAAATTAAAAGTTAAAACGTATTAGTGGTGTCGCCTTTAGTGATGACAGAGACTTTAGTAGCGACACCTAAAAAGAAATACAAATAAATAGAAAATAATTAAAAAAACAATAGTGACGACACCTTAATTTAGTGGTGACACTGGACAATAGTGGCAACGCCAATATCGGCTACATATCGGCAACAACGGCGAGGCAATAGTGGCGACACTTACTATTCCTTTAGTGGCGACATTCGAAAGTTTTAGTGACGACGTCCATTGCCGCTAAAGCCCAGTTTCGTGTAGTGTTGGTTGATTCCTACGTGCTCGTCTTGTTGCCAAACTAATATATAATTATTAGTACTTCTAATAAAAAACATTGAGCATCTTAAATAGGAAATTGCAAAAAGTTTAGGCTGTGTTTCGTTGTGATTTTTCTTTTCAATTTTCTTGAAAAGTTCTCTGGAGTTTTCATTTTCCATTTGAAAATTGGGAAAACACATTTGGTTAAGAAATTGTAGAGATGCAAGGAAAAAGATATGCTACAAAGGGATTTCAAATCTTAATTAGACCATCAACATTTATAATGGAGTTTAATAGAGTTATTCACTGTCATATCAACATCCACATCATCTCTTAGTTTTAAACCTCTCTAACTCATAAACCATCACATCCAACTCAGAGCAACCGACACCTATTATTAATTATAAAATAAGGCCAAAGAAAATACTCGTGAACCACTACTAGATAGGGAACCAGCTTGGGTTGGAGTCACGCCCCATCTAGTAGGGGTGTGATCGATGGTGTTGAGGGCTAGATGATGTCATGAAGAACTAGCCAGAGCTGGTTCATCCCTGATACAAATGGTCTTAGATCGAACATAGGAGGAGATAGGGTGATTTGGAAAAGATATTAACGCAGAAAAGTAAAAATTCTCTTCTCTTAGAAGAGTTTGAAAAAAAACATCAACCAAACATGCATGTTTAAAAGTTTTTATAGATTTTTCTTAACCAGAAAATATATTTTTGTACAATTTATCTTTTAAATTGTAGTTTAACAAAATATATTATACATAATAGAGCCAAAGTGTAATAGGAGGAGAGTATATTTCTTATATAGTTTTACGTCAAACCAACATCAATATTGTCTATATTTGATATATTTGATGGGTTGTTTGGAGATATATTGCCTATTGGTCCATTGAACATTGGAAATGGCCCTGTGGCTTGTGGTGTAGGGGCCCAAGCCTAATTAGTTCACCACAAGTCCACAAGTTGTAGTACATATTAGCCACATCTGGCCCTGTGTCTCAATTGTTATCTCACCACAACTTTAAAGACCAATCTCACTCGCTAAGTTCAATTTCAAAAGTTTTTCAGGGGACAATCAGCAGATAGTAGACATGATATACTGGTAACCAAGCTTACATATATTTTAAAAAATAAAAGGACACCTAATATTGTACCAATTATTATATAATAAAAACCCGAATAAGAAACCCAGAATAATCCCGGCCCGTTTGTATTTTTCTTTAAATTGCATAGCAATCCACAGACTAATCTTCTAAAGATACATCTTTTATCCTCAGCGGGAATATCCATGACCATAGTCCAGGAGAAACACATTTCCACTATACAACAACTATAGGGATGACAGGTAAGAATGGAAACTCGAATAAGAAACTCAAACGAACCTGGCCCACTATATAACGACAACAAGGATGGCAAATTGACGATGAAAGCTAGCTGCTTACAAAGGTTTTTCTCCACGGCCCGTGTAGCCAAATAGCTTTGTGGTTAACCAACCAGTGTTCATTTACCATTTAATTACATCATATGTAATCTTGTGATCGAACTTTTTCTCTGAGTGCTAATGAAATAAAGAACAGTACTCAGCAATTTGAGTGTTAACATATCTAGTTGAATTGTAGCCCTACAATCATTTGAGTTGGTCTGAAATAGTGTCTAGCAATTATTGTTAGTACTCGAGATAGTCATAAATGGAAAGCCTAGGCCCTCATCAGGTACCTTATTAAATGTTTAATAATGGAAAAAAAGGCCTTTTAGCTTGCTTTAATGCACAAATTGGGAAAGAATCAACAAAAGTGAGTAGGCCACAAAGGAGACCTTAAAGAATTTACTTTAAGCTAATGTAACACTGTCCCCAGCCACCAAAATGATAATCACTTTTTTCAGGTGGATATTAATCATGACATTTGAAGTAGTGTTAATGTTAAATATAAGCTCTAATAAACCTCTTTATATATTTATTTGATCAAGTCATCATAAACTCGGAAAAGAACAAGGAAAATGACAGGAACTGGTTCTGCATGTGGAGCATGCAAGTTTCTGAGAAGAAAGTGCACAAGTGAATGCATTTTTACTCCATACTTCTGTTACAGCCAAGGAGCAGACCACTTTGCAGCTGTTCACAAGGTTTTCGGTGCAAGCAATGTTACTAAACTATTGATGAAGGTTCCATTGCAAAACCGAAGTGAAGCTGCTATCAGTATATCTTATGAAGCTTTGGCGAGAATGCACGATCCTATATATGGTTGTGTAGCTCAAATCTTCGCTCTTGAACAACAGGTTTCATCATGTGAAAATAAACATTCGACAGATGGAATATGATTGAGATCATCTCAAGTTGACAAGAAAATAACTAGTCATGCATGTTCCATCGCAACAAAAATCAGTGGGCCCTTGTTATAAGTAAATCCAGACCGTCTGTACACCCGCTGGTTTTTGTTGTAAGACAACATTAGCGATCAATTTCTCCTCAATTTGAGAAGATCTCAATCCTATAGAATAATATTAGGATTTTGTGTATGATTGCCTAATATCAATATTTTATCTATCTAATATACATATATACACACACAAATGACAAAAGCCTAATATCATCCTATCTATCTAATAATGAAATGCGTTCTTTTGTATTGTTGGTTCATTTTTAGTGTAATGTGCTCTTGCAGGTGGCCAGCTTACAAGAGGAGATTGATCAGCTAGCAAATTACATGGCTTATGATTCCTTCTGTCTCTCAAAACATGCAAGTTTTCAAGAACTTAATAACACGAACAGTGGATTACCAATCTCTTTCCAGTTTAATGATCATGTAAACCAACAGACTTTGCCATCGTTTGCTGCACCTGATCAAGCTTCTTCTTTCTTGGGTAATTTGGAGATTCAACACGATCATTTTTACAGTTTTTTTGATGATCCAGTGATGGATCACAACTGTAAGATCTTAAACACATAGTACTATCAAGCTTTTTAATTATCCCAAAAAACTGGATTGGTGCTAGTTTGTTAGCATATATAATATATAGGAAGCGTTTTGTTTCATGCATGCATTACTGCCAGATGCATATATATTCGCCTATCTTGCAGCCTTAATTATTCAAACAACTTGTAAGATATACCTTATAAAACTTGTATTAGGACCAGATTTGAAAGCAAACTTGGATCTGAAAATAAGTTTCAATCTTTGTATAGCATTTATTCAGTACTTCCATATGTCTTTAAACTTAATTTTAAAAGTTATGTCCCATTTGTTTGACTGAACGTATATGTTATTCTTGTTATGAAGATGTAGATTTGTCTCATCAATTTAATCATAGTTCGTTATGTTGCTAATGTAGTATGGTAGGTACTGATATATAATTATAGATGCTTTATATATATTTTTATAACAATTTTATATATTCGAAAGTAATTTTCAGAACAATTATTATATATCTAACTTTACTACATGTTACATGAATTTCGACCACTACTTTAATCCAAATCGTTTATATTATATTCATTGGTAATTTCCCTAAAAAGTAACAAGTTTATAAATAGTTTCCATTTAAAGAACTTCAATTCTTTTTTATTATTCTTTTAAAGAATTAAAGTAATCAAGAAAGGAAACTCAGGAATAAATACTTGGAAAATTGTTGTTCTATATCACTACTAAAAAAAGAAATCTACAGACATATATATTTACTACTCTATAAAACATTTAGCTCTTTTTTAAGTCAATTTTTAAGTTAAGTAGTACAAGTAATATAACATGCTTTACAATAACTTTGAACAACAATCTTAACACTTTTAAAATAGTACAGCTGTCATTAAATTCAGGACATTAATTTGTAATTAATTTTTTGACAGTTTTTAAGTATTAATTAAGTATTTAAATTCTGACAGTTTTATGTAATTAAAGTATTTAAAGTGTTTAAGATCATTGCTAAAACATATTGTAAATAATGTTATTTGAGTTTTTAAACTGAATTTGAAAACGGTTTCAGTTTTATGTAATTAAAGTATTTATGGTAATTGGTTTCGGTTTTTAAACCGAATTTGAAAACAGTTTCGGATTTTTTGGTTACGGAGCGGTTCGGATTACGGTTAAAACGGTTTATATCCGAATTTTGAACACCCCTATGTCGACAAATGAAACTATTTTACCCCGCCGCATCGCGCGGGTAAAATACTAGTACTTGTTAATATATGGACACAATTGAACAGACACGCCCCTTCAATATAATCATTCGTTGGAGGGCATAACTGCTCATAACCACCATCGAGCCGGCCTCCCTTCAACTAGGGACGGCAAAAAACACCGTAACCAACAGAGAATCCGTTCTCTGATCTTGATTTGATCAAGGATAGGGATTGAAATTCCCCGAACTTAGAAACGGAGATATGGATACCCCTCATTTTATCGAAGCCGTAACCAACCCGAACCCGCACATATTATATATAGTTAAATTTTACATATAAATATGCATTTGTATCCAATTTAATTTTCTTACATTAATAAGCGTATCATTAAGTTAGTTTTTTGTTTGAAGAAACATGATGGTTTCATATGATTTATTAAACATAGAGAAAGAAAAAAACTAATATGATGAAATTACTAAAAAAGTTTTTCATAGAATCATTTATAAAAGTATTATAATTGTCTTTCATGTACAAATATATTATAGAAATCATCTATTTGATAAATAATGTTATGTGTATTATAGAACAATTTAGTATATTATATCTTTTATCTAGAACATGATATATCTTACAAAGCTATTAAAATACTTGATTGACTACATTTTGATGTGAACTAGTTGGAAGGATTAAGTTAGATTTGTAATTCTAGTTTTGCTTGAAAATTATCATGTAAATCTATTTTAAGTAATTGATTTTGTAGACCAAGAAAATTACTAATTATTTGGAGGGATCCCCGATACCTAATGAAAACGGGGCTGAGGATACAAGTCAATTCCATGGCGGGGATAGGGACGGAGATGGGGACCGAGGATTGAGATGGAGAGAGCAATCCCAGATAACCCCGACCCCCTTGTCATTCCTATCTCACTACAAAAAAAGACTATTTAGTTGCACGCATTTTTAATGGCATTTAGTTTTTGTACTACTAATTGTATATGTTTAATGGCACTTTGTATATATGTTATAAAAGAACTAGTTATATTTCATGACATTTAATTTTATGTCATTAATTTAAACGTCAATAATGACACAAATATAAAAGATATCATTAAAAGTTTTCTATCTAACTATTAGAAAACAAAAACAAAAACCAAAAAAAAAAATTTGGTTTTTGGTTCTCCCTCCATTCTACATTTCTACCTAGGGGTGAGCATTGTACCGGACCGGTACCGATTTTACCGAATACCGAATTTGATTTAAAGATGGTACCGAATACCGTACCGAGTTATTCATATACGGTACCGGTACCGGTACCGAGTACCTATTTTAACTAGTTAGTTCGGTACTAGTCCCGAATACCGAAAATACCGAGTCCCGAATACCGATTTAGCAATAATTCAAGTACCGGATACCGGACCGAATGCTCTAATTCGGTACCGGTTCCGGTACGGTTCGGTATTTCCGGTACACATGCTCACCCCTATTTCTACCCCCACCTTCTTTTCCCACTCATAGAAAATTTACATTCCCTCCCTTATACTGAATTAGCCTCTTTCTCATCCCATCAAAAATTTACATTTACCCCAAATCTACATTTTGAATAGATATGATACGGGTCCTTCCTAACCGAAAGCAAATCCTAGAATTACTAAGGCCACGTCATCGTAATTTCATAACCGTGCGTATCAAGTCCTCGTTAATTTACCTAGCCTTTTGGCTATTTTCATACATGCATAAACCATTGTTTTCCTTTTAATTAAGCCCACATAGCTAGTTGCTTATTGGTTTTAGTATTGCATTTGTTTCTATAAATATGTAATTCAATTCAGTAATGAGGAAGTAGAGAAAATTGTTTCAAAGTTCCTTGTTTCTTATTCTTAATTATTGGAGTTTAGCCAACTCGAATCGGCTTCTATCAAGATACCTCCCAACTTTCTTCATCTTCTTCCTTCACCTTCAACGTACGAGTTCCCTAGTTCAATCGATTGGAACCAACTTTCAAATTCGCTACCGTTGACTAACATTGAACATAAAAATCGACTTATTGATTTCAAGTACACATATTACAGCTTCTTCTTCAGTCGATTTTGCTTCTGCCGACTAACAATCAACTAATTTCGGGTCTTGACCGGTTGCTTCTCTTCACCTTCAGTCAACCCCTTTTTCGGCTGTCAAAAAGCGCTCAACCTCAGTATGAAGGCTTGAGTAGCTTTTAATTTTAGGTATGTAAATATCCATTTGAGTTTGTAATGCTTAATGTGTAATCTGCATAATCCCTAGATCTATAATCGATTTTAATTTTAGTAATCGATTTGAAATTCAACATCGATTTTAATTTATATATGCTTCCAATTATTCTTGATAAATATTAATATACAAGAATTAAAATCCTAAATCTTAACCTGAACACAGTGAAGCAAAAAGTTCTCCATCGTTGTCATCACCATCTGAATCTAAACATGATAATTTTGATGGGAACTAATAACTTTCATCATCACCATAGTTTCCATCCAATTGGTTCCTGCATAACTAGCCTGTAACTATATCGAAAGCTAGTACTTACATCTCACAACTATATCTAGTTCATGTGAAAGAACAGAAAAAATGATAGTAATAATGTTATGTTTGAGTGACTTAGAACTTATTGTGATTGAAGTATGAGACTGAGAAACATACATAGTCATACTTAGCAACGATGAAAAAGGCATGAGAATACATTGAACTTATTATAGCTAAGTTAGTTCACAAGTTAAAGTGTGGAACTACAAGTAACACAACTAGCTCAAACACCAATTTTTTCCTAAACCATAAAATTCAAAAGCACTTAAACCGTAACCAGTCATAATACGAATGACAATCACTGTACTTTTCCACATAAATATAGTACAAGGAAAAATGATCAGTTGTCAATATTGAAAGATTTTTATAGCTTAATGAATATGTGGACATGTAGTGAACAAGAATTACTCGAGCGTTTGTCACAAGTGAATTCTTGATCCAAACTCTATTACCATGGATGGCTACGCCCCATCCATCTTCTCGTTGTCTTTTTTATGGAGAAGTTCATAAAATAACCATTTTTATTGCTAAAGACGTGAAAAACAATCTTAGCCATCAAGTTCCCCCTCCTTTAATTTCATGACCCACCCATAAATTCATCACAAAGACCTTGATAACACCATGGCGCTACCAGGACGCGCCTTTTAGAACACTGCTTGATACCATTTTTTACCAGGTTTCTCATCGATATCCTTTCTATTTTACTTACCAAGATGATACCATTCTTGCTGACCAGATGAATATGTCAATTTTGTAATTAGATTTATAAGATTAGCAACCAAATGTACTAAAACCGCATACCCTGAATAGTTTAAAACCGCAACCAAATGTACTAAAACCGCATACCCTGAATAGACATATAGTTTAAACTGAAATTTTTGGTTTGATTTCGTTTTATGGAAAACCGAACCCAATCCATACCGAGAACACTCTTATTAAAATTTGTATCAACTTTATCATGCTTGATCGATTTTCCGGGTCATGAAAGATGATGGGAAGACGTTGATAAGAGCTAGCTCTTGAGAAGTTGATATATTATGGCATGGAAGGCCATATGGGAGTTGGTATAGAGCTCTTGTTCAAGAATTTCCTTAATTTATTATGTTAAGCTTTTTATTTATTTATTAGTAAGTAGTTTATGTATAATACAATTGCCGTCTTGTTAGTTAAGTTGAATATCGTTGGTCAATAATAGCAGGAAATTAACAAAAAAATAAACAATATTTTTTTTAAAACCCTAAAGATTGAGATCCGGTTTATTAACCAAATAACATGATTTAAATGCTAAAATTTGGACTTTCTAAGGAACCATACATATCATGTTTTTACATAAGAAAGTGGGCTTAAAAGTAACATTCAGACACGGTCTTTTAACTAGGTTTGAATTACCTGACTTTCGAACTCCCCTCTTCAGACCCTTCACTAAAACCTAGCTTGATGGCCCTAAATAACAGGGTCTAAGGACTTTTTATGTAGTAGTGTTCATAATTGGATCATTTTTTGTTTATTAACATACACGTGGAGAGTTTCATCCATCATCAACAATGTATTATCATCATCGAAATAACATCCACATTTTCATTTGGTATGTTAATCATCCGTAAAAACCGTACAATTATTCAAAGAGTCTTCTTCAACAATCATATCTTCTAAAATATTTTCATCACGGCTTGAATCAAACTTCAGCATATTGTTTTACCCTTGTTAATTTGAGTCATTCTCTTTTAACATTTATACCATACATTATTGATATCATTAACAATCTCCCATGTAAATAAGTGATAATTCTATCCATGTGTTCTCATATTTGTCTTGCAAAGTAAACACCATTTTTTTAAGATTGGAATGTAAGTTGTATATTCACCACTTTTCTGGCCAATTGAAAATTACCGAAGAACAAGGGAGATTCCATTTCTTTGGACCATACTCTTCTAAATGTTTAATTAGGATACCATGTTCTTCCTTTTTCCATGAAATGGGTTTGGTTTTGGGTTTGGACGTGCAATTACTTTGAAAGAGGAGGCAGGTCTTCAAGATTTTTAGTAAGAGAAACAAAAGGTGAAATAGGAGATGGAGTATTAGTGGTAGAAGAATGACGAGTGCTTGTATCGGTGTAATAGGGGGATTGTGTGTTGTTTGATGAAGGTGTGAATTATGGACAGGAAGGAGTAGGGTGTGATGTGGGTGGGAAAAGTGGATTGGGGAAGGAAGTATTAGTTCTAGGGGAATGATGAGTGCTTGTACTAGTGTGAGAGGGAGATTATGGGCTATTTGATGAAGGTTTGAGTGATAGGCTAGATGGAATAGGGTCTGATGTGGGTGCAAAAGGTGGATTAGGAGAGGAAGTAATAGTAGTAGGACTGAGGAGTGTTTGTACTGGTGTGAGAGAAGGATTTTGGGTTATGTGAAGGTGTAAGTGATGGGCTAGAGGGAGTAAGGTGGTGTGTGGGTGAACAAAGTGGATTGGGATAAGAAGTATTAGTGGTAGAAGAATGAGGTGTGTTTGTATGAGTGTGAGAGGGCGATTGTGGGCTGTTTGATGAATGTGTGAGTAATGGACCAAAGGAGTAAGGTATGATGTAGGTGAGCTGATAAGTGGAATAGAAAAGAGGAGCCAGTGATCTAAATCGACCTTAGTGGAAGATGTGGAAGATTTAGTGTTTCGGTAAATGAAACTCATGCTCAATGAAAACAATGTGAGAAGAGATATATGTTTAGACGATGCAGGGTCATAAGTGTTATAAGCACTTCGATTTGAGGAGTAACGAATAAAGAAACAAGTGGTCGAACATGATTGTAATTTGTATGGTGAGTATAGTCTAAGCCAATATAGACAACCAAAGCTTCTTAATTTGGAATAGTGGTTCTTTTTAAAAAAAGGCAATGAAAAGGAGATAAGTCATGTAAAGTGAAAGTGGGTAGGCGATTTATGAGGTATGTGGTTGTGGTGAAAGCACAAGGCCAAAAGCTGTTCGGCATATGAGCATGAGAGAGTAGGGAAAGACCTGATTCGACTATGTGTCCACGATGGTGCTCGATGTGTCCATTTTGTTCTGGAGTATGGGGTGGAGAGGTGAGGTGAGAGATACCCGAGGATGATAAATGGGTTTTGAGTTTCAAATACTCACCACCGTTAACGAACAATAGTTGTTTTATTTTCCTTTTAAAAATGTTTAATACTACAATATGGAAGCGCATGAGTATGTTAAGGTGGTCGGATTTCTTTTTGATGGGATAAAATCATGTTATTTTCCTTTAGAAAAAGGTTTATACTTCAATGGGGAATTAATTGTAATATATGTCGGAACCATTGTTGATAGTCCTTGTGGGGGTGGTTGTACCATCTGCTGCAGTTGTGGGAATCGGTGTTGGGTGAGTTCCATCAATGAACATTTAGATATCGAGGCTATATAGCAAGGCTTATACTGTGTTTTCAACTCTAGGTAGTTGGTGGATCTCAGCATCAATGTTGCAGGAAAATTAACAATAAATAGCTCTTTGAGGAGGGTATTGGTGGTGCGGGAAGAGTTTGTTTCACCATTCATGGTTGAGTAAGTGTTTTGATGAGCTTATGAAAATTAACCAAGGTCAAATACCATATAAAGAAAAAGGATGGAGTTGATAGGAGAAAAATATTGAATTATTTTCACTATTACGGTAAGTACATAGAAATACAACAAAGATTATTAATGGACTGGAGCTAACTAAGGAGATATAGATGGAATACTACAACAAACATTTGGATGTGAATAAATGTAGATAAGAGAGAGAGATGGCGGGTAATATCTTAATATATATTTGTCAATAGACAAAATTTAACATGCATCAATTTGTTGGTATGGTTTAACATCTTCGAAATTATCCGATCTAAGGGCGAGCTATAATCTACTCAATAGATAAGAAAGATGTAGCGCCTTAACCATAATTTTTTTTTTTAACTTTGTAATAAGTGTCTTGATGTAACCAATATATACCTGCCTAAAACCATCATGGCACTAGTCATCCACATGCACTTTTGTTTTGTGTTCATAAATACTATTACTGTGTTCACCTATAAACTAGTCTTGGATTGATATATAACTAGGTATAAATAGCCAACGCGTTGCGTTGGGAGAGTGTTAATTAATAAAATAGTTTTTATATTTATCTTTTATTTACAAAGATTATATCACATGATATAAAATAATTTTAATATATTTACACCTTTACTCAATCATTACTTTTCATATACCACTTTAAAATTTACTCTTGATCTTGATAATAACAAAGTTACCGTGTTCCAATAATTCGTCTTAGTTTCAGGTGAAGATTGTGTTTTAAAAATAATTTTTAGCTTCTTCAATTTGTAAACACTAAAAAAAGTGGGTTTTTTTTGTTATAATAGTTTTCTATATTTTTTTTCATAGTTCTCTGATACTATTAAAAGATGTTTTTTATGTGCTTATAAAGTTAATCTCATTATTTTGTTATGTATACACAAATTTGTTAAATGTTTGTTACAAAATAATACTAAAAATGTGATACTTTATTAACTCTTTTATCTCTTTAATACATTGTCTCTAAATAGAAATTCATATATTTTTTTCGTGAAAGAATGCACTAACTACAACCCACCTAATTCCACAAATTATATAATATTACAAAAATTTAACAAATCTTTACATTTACCATAACCTACATATGTAGGTAACCAAAAGTGACCCTCTCTCTTTTCACTTGTAAACCTACGATTCACGAACCCTTCAAATTTTTTATTTTAATCTCTGTTCTTAGTTACCTCCGCCTCTCGGTTCTTCCATTTTTCACTCTTCCTCCACCCACAGATTGTTTCCGCCATCATCGCAACCGCCTATTGTCTCTACCACCACACATTTTTATCGGAGCCGCCACATCACAACCCACCACGTTGCCATGGCAAGAACATCATACCACCACCAGCTTCCCCTTTGTCATCTCCTCCTCACTGCCTCACAAATTGAAACCCAATCGCCTTGCCTATCCGTATGTGGACACCCTCTCTTCTGTTAGCATCAAATTTTGTGGGTAAGTTTAATTTTATATTTTGTGAGATAGATAGTCATTTACCTTGGCTTAATCGGGAAGCATAAGACAATCGGAATTGAATCGCATATGCACAATAGCGGAAATAGAAGCAGATATTTGAAAATAGTCGGGAAGTTCAATTGCACTCGTAATAAGCTGTGACGCTGTGTGTATCTTCGGTCCAGAAATTTAAAAACATCAGGTTGTAAGAGGAATGCAGTGTTTAAAATTAATCTTGTGAGATATCAAAAGTCTTTGAAAATCTCACTACCGATAAAATCGTGAGATAAGTTGCTAATTACTAAAATACCCCTGAATATCTCACGATAAATTGCTGAATCTTTTTGTAGATTGATATATATATAGTAATGGGTGTTTTTTGACCCACGCATCGTGCCGGATTTATATTGTATTTTATAATTATTTAATACTTTTAAATTTTTAATATATAATATTTTTAAAACTAATTCTTGTATTATAGTATTATACACACAAATAATCTAGTATTTTAAATAACACAACAAAAAATAAAAAATTTCAAATCCAAAATTGGTATCGTATATTATGTTAAATTAAAATAGTTTAGTATATCATGTTACATTATTATACAAAATATTATACAATAAATACAAGCAATATTATAATAAGAGTATATTGTCTAAAATGATTTATTATTATTTACTCTTTACTTAGAAAAAGTAATTATTTATATTCTATTGACCCAAATTCAATTGAGAGAAAAATCTTGTAACTCTAGTTGACTCCCCCTCTTCAGGTTAGAGGTCGATTTCCCATATCTGATTTATTTTATTTTTTTCCTGCAAGAGAGAGAGAGAGAGAGAGAGAGTAAGAAAGTATTGGGTTGTTTGATTAGGTTATATTTGCGTTTAGGTAAGAAAGAAGAAAATTAATATAACACTAATATGGTATTTTAAGTAAAATAAAATTATAAGTATATATGTTATACTCATGGTCTAATCGACCTCATAATGTAAGTTATTAGTTTAGTTGACTTATCGCATACCAACCAACATCGTGATTCATTTGATTTATTGAGATAATAATATATAAAATTATCTTTTTAACATATGTATATGTTTGAGTTAACACAAAATAAAAGGATTAGCTCTCACCCAAGTTAGTACAATAGTACCTGACAGGCTGACATGAGCCTGTAATCCCTACCTATTCGGCTATCGGGCTTATTAAGACTATCCGCATTCAGCCTCCCACCCGTTAGCTTCTGCTGAGCTGGCTCCTAGAAACCGATGGGTACACCATCGCCTTAGGTTGGGTGGTGGCGGGTCCCAACCCCATCCAGTCCACCAACCCAATGGCTACCCCATTATTTTTTTTCTTTTTTTGACCGTTGGCTGTAGATATATATATATATATATATATATTTACTTCTCCTATATATACACACTTTCACCATTTAAAATTTTTACACCATTCCTTTATCCTTCTTCATCTTTTCAACTTTTAATATCTTTTTAAAATTATGGACAAGGGGAAACAACCTCAAGGTTTCAAAACCCCACGTCGTACGTCAAAAACGCAAGGCACGAACTCGCAACCCTCTCCTCCCGAAAATATGTTCGGGTTTTCATCTCCACCGTCAACTTACCAAGGCATTCAAAAAATGCCTTTATATTCTCCTACTCCTATGCCCGGAGGGTTCCAACATGGCGGGTTTACACAATACAACCTCGGGTTTCAAAATTATGATGTCGGGTATCAAGGAGGCTTTCAAGGAGCCATTCAAAGAGGCTTTCAAGGAGCCATTCAAGGATTACTTCAAGGGGAGGATGATGACGAGGAGGAGTTTATTCCCGAGACCCAACCCGAACCGTTCTTGAAACCCAACCCGAAACCGTTCCTGAAACCCAACCCGAAACCGTTCCTGAAACCCAACCCGAAACCGTTCCTGAGACCCAACCCACCAAAAGATTCGCCAATAGAAAAAAAGCGGTGGCGTGGACTTCGGATCAAGAGGCTTTGCTAGCTTTGTCTTGGGTTACGATTTCTGAAAATTGTGTGGTTGGAAACGCACAAAAAACATGTACGTCTTAATTTTATATATTTATATACGCCATCTTAATTTTATATATATGTATACGCTAACTTAATTTTATATATTTGTAGACAACTTTTGGGGAAAAGTTTGCGACTATTTCAATGCTCGAAGCCAAATTCAACGCATCCGAGACTAATTGCACTCAAAGTGGTCTGACATGAACCGTAAGATTATGAAGTTCAACGGAATATACAATAACTTCGTAGCAAATGCTCGATCCGGATGGAGTGATGTGGACGTCCTCACGAAGTCGAACGCCCAATTTCGGGTTGAAGTACCCAATCACGCGACTTTTCCTCACGAGGCGGCTTGGCGTAAATTGAAAGACCATCCAAAATGGTCTATGGTACCCATGATGGAGGAGGGTATTGAAAGACCATCAAAAAAGACGAAGACAACGTCTGATTCAACCCCGAACACGGTGTCTTCCGATGCACGTGTTCGCTTCAACCTCAGCGACGACAATGATGATGATGATGATTATGAGATTCAAATCGAGGAACCTCAGCGGCCGACTGGACGGGACAAAACAAAACGTGCAAACCGAGAAAAAAATACGACTAAAGAAGACATGATATCGGCTGTCGATAGGTTCACCTTAGAGAGCCAAAAATTAATAAACGTGGAGCAAGAGAGGCTACAAGTCAAGAGGGAAAAAGCTCAAGCGGCAAAGCTAAAAGCGGAGGCGTCCCTAAGAAAAGCGGATGTCTTACAGCAGCAACTGGATTTCTTCAAAAGTCGAGAGATGCGAAAAGATCGCGAGTTTTACTTATCCTAAACCGCTCATCTCTCGGGAAAGCAATTAAAGTTCGTTATGAAACAAAAAGAGGAGATTCGACAAAAATACGGGTGGGAGGAGGAGGATGACGATAACTAGTAGTTTTTTTATTTTTTTTAATGTGTTTCCTTTTTTTTATTTAATGTACTTCGAAAATATGTAATGAAATTTATAAAATATTATTAATTATTTTAAATTTTATTGAATTTTAAATAATTAAATTATTTAAATAATTCTACTAATTATTTTATATTAATTGAAAAAATAAAAAAGAAAAATAGAAAAGATAGAAGGTTGAATTGGGTTGAATGTGGGAGTTGTAAGGTTAAGTTGGGTTGAAAATAAAGGATGATGTAAATGCTGATGTGACAGTACTTTTGGTTGGGTAAGTTGGGTTGGATGCTGATGGTCTAAATCAAGAAGCCTTTCCAAGACCCAGAGTATTGCTAACGTGTGCCTCTCTTTTTTATCTCTTTTTCTTTTTTTAATTCAAGAAAAATATTTAGACTTAATTTCCTTCATTATTTGAAACGTTTTATATAAGTAATAGAGTTAATTACAAATTTTTATTTTCATGGTTTTGCCCAAATTACTAGATTCATCATATAACTTTAAAATAATATCAATGATTCCTTTTACATTATATTGTGAGTTCAATTATATTCTCAAATGTTAAGGTAAAATCCATCATATGCTTTGTATACGAGGATAATATTAGTTATTTCTACTTTTATCCTTTGGCAAACAGTTTTTTCTTTTGTATATATCAACCTTCATCTCTCTTGTATCAATCTCTTACTACTTGCCTTACACAAGTTATTTACTTATTTGATCACGCGGCCATCACCATTATTGGCAGACGATGCAACCACAATCAACGATCAGCATCAGATGCTCACGGCTACCTTTGATCGTTTCCCTTGTAATCCAGGGGCGGACCTAAGGCATAAGAGGTGGTGGCACGGAACACCAGCCAATTTTATCCCCGTATTGTAATTAAATTTTAAATTTTTAGAGAAGGTGCTACCATTTCATAGTGTAAATTTCGATTTTTTTGAGTCAGTGCTACTATCCATTTCACCCATTTCTAATGAAGGATATTAGATATAGGGTTTCCAAATGACACCATCTTCACTGATTTTTCCATTGAACTCCTCCATGCTGCTCATACGACTAGTAGATAGAAGCCCCCAAAGTGTGGGTTAACGTGTTAACTTTGTTTCCATGATACCATCTTGCCATTTTGTAGGGAACTTTTGTTGTCATTAATTACTTCATCTCCAATATGACACGGTCTCTTATTAAGATTTTGACGAATATAATCAAGGAATCTATTGCAAGCCTGCTTGTTGCAACTAATGCTCACCTAAATGATTGCTTTGTTTCCAAGCCGACATACCAATGTAACATTTTCAAACATGCCTACTGTCAACGAAACATGGAACACCCAAAAAAAATAAAAAAAATAACCATAAGAAATTTTTACATCTAATTTGCTCACCAAGACCCCAAGCTCCATCAGACAACATGTTGAAAGTGTTTTACAGAAATTCAAGTTAGATATAAAATCATGGTCAAATACCGACACAACAATTAAACAAGAACATGCATCAGAATCTCAATCGTAATCCCATACCCGGCCTACTCGTTTGAAAATTTATCTTGAACCTAGGTTCAAGCCAAAACACACCACTCGTGTATTTGATTCTCTTAAACCAAAACTCAGATACCAAGTTGTAATGCCACAATTTTTTTATAAATAAATTCACCATTAAATATTCATTCAATCAAAATAAATAATAATATTATTACAGTCATGCCAAATAAATGAATATTAAAATCTCAGTAGAGGAAGCTATAAAATAAAGGTTATAGTAAAATGTTGAATTGAAAAGCTTTTGTTCACTGTCATGTTGGTGCCTTCCCCTTGTTGCCCGATGAACCTGAAAAGAATAAAATAACAACAGGTAAGCTAGAAGTTTAGTGAGCAACACATCACTCATATATTATAATCATCACATAGTACCACGTAACTGCATATAAGGCCTCATCGGCTAGGCCTACTAGGCCACGATATCTAAAGGCATCTATCAAGTTGGTCCAGTCAACCTTGATGCCATAGGTATCAGATAACCCCCTCAGTTATCAAGTATACAAGTAAGCAACATCACGTCAAACAACACATAACACGTAAAGATAGGCATCACAGATACCAATATATATATATATATATATTATATATATATATAGAAATTGGATCAATAAAAACCCCCCCTTAAACAAAAACCCCAAAGTCTAATTTCTGGCCGTTAGATCGATCAAATCAATGGTTAAGATCTACAATGACATTATTGTAAATAACTAAACAATTATAAGATTTAGTTAGAGAAAGAGGAGTATTATGGTCAAAGCCCCATTTTTTTTTTACCTCTTTGATCTTTAAATGACCATAACTATTTCATTTTTTTTTGAATTTGAGCAAAAAAATTATACCAATCTTCTCATTTTTTTTAATCCTCTTCAAACGAGACCACTCTTCCTATATTTCTGGAAAAAAAAATTGACGAAATGACGAAAATGACGAAATTTATCATTTTCGTCACCTGCTGTTATATCATGTAATAGCAGGTCCCGAAAATGATAAATTTTGTCATTTTTATCATTTTCGTCACCTGCTGTTACATGATATATAAGAGGACACGAAAATGATTAAAATAACAAAATTTTTATCATTTTCGTGCCCCTTGTATAACATCTAAGAGCAGGTGACGAAAATGATAAAAAAAATTCATTTTTATCATTTTCGTATCCCCTTATATACCACTAAAATAGTATGTCCGAAAATGATAAAAATGACAAAATTTTTATCATTTTCGGACCTACTGTTTAAGTGGTATATAAGAGCATATGAAAATGATAAAAATGACAAAATTTTTATCATTTTCGGACCTGCTGTTTAAGTAGTATATAAGGGGATATGAAAATGTTGTTTAAGTAGTAGTATTTAAGTAGTGCACTACGGTAGCATTAAGTATGATTTGACCCATAGTTAGTTGTACAGTAGATTTCGGGGACAAAATCGTCCCAAGTAGGGAAGAGTTGTAACGCCCCAAAGTTTGAAAGTTTCTTAATTATAGTTGAGGGGTTGAAATTGCCAAATGATGAAAGCTGTAAGTCCAGGGGCTGATTTGTATTTGCTTGAAAGTATTAGATTTATATGAGTCTTGTTTGACTCATGTGTAGTCAAACCATCAGTAAGCATTTACACACTCACGTACACATACTTATACCCTTTGTTCTTGGCTGATTTTGATTTCCAAAGTGAAGTTTAACCATCAGAAATCGATCTTAAGGTGATCTAGAAGCAAGAGGTAAGAGTTTTGATGAAGTTAAGTTGAGTTCTAGGTCAAGAAAATGGATTCATGAGTTGAATCCTTGAAATTTATGCTAGCCTTTGAATTTGATGTTGTTTGTTGATTCAAAAGGTCTTGGTATGTGGTAATAGATGTTTTTGGTCAGAAAACTTGTTTAGAATCGTTGATTGAGGGTGAAACCTCGAGTTGCAGCTTCTGTCGTCGAACAGAGCACTGAATCTGCTGTACCGACTGTTCCTACGGCCGCAGGGGTTATTCCCTACGGGCGTAGGAGCTTGTCAATTGGTTTTGGTCAGTTTTGTCTCCTACGGCCGTAGGTAAAGGTTCCTGCGGGCGTAGGACAGTGTTTTAAGAATTACCGTCTAAGGACAAAGGAAATGAACCTACGGGCGCAGGGAGGATCCCTACGGCCGTAGTTAGGGAAACTCCTGCGGGCGTAGGGTTCATTCCCTACGGCCGTAGGGAGGGCCAACAACAGGTTTTGTTGTTTGTTGTTTGATGTTCAGTTTAAGTTGCCGTAGGGCGTATAGAAATTAATGTAGCACATGTTATTGCTTGTAGGCAATAAGAGACTGACGTTTCTATGAGAGGAGTATATTTCTTAAATGCTGCTAAAGTGAGTGTACTTACCTTTAATCAGATTAGCATAGGTACGTGCACTAAATGAATAGTATATCAATTGTATGTTTGATATGTGAAGTTAAAGGCTGTTGTTCAGAGGTTCAGTAGCACTATGTTATAGTCTTTGATATGATTAGTATGCAATTATGCATAAAGTGAATAATATGATATATGTGTTTTGATTTGTGATAAGTTTGTGCACAAATATAGCAGGTACATGGCTTAGAGAAGCCTTGTACAAAGAAAATCGGATACTTGTATCCAGTCAAGTGAAAGGGGTATATTGAGATCCTTATACCCAAGTAAAGCGTCAGGGGTTTGGTTACACGCAAGGTGTGATCATACCCCGGGACAAGTTAACAGTTTGATTGTTTTGCAGACTATAAATTGGATGTGAGACATCCAGAGAAGAGTTATTCATGCTTTATGTGTTTATTAGTTCAGTGGTATGCTCACTAAGCGAAAGTTTACGTTTTAGTATGTTGTGCATGCAGGTAACCAGTTTCCAGCAAGAGTAAGGCCCTAGTGTTTTGCAGAGTTGGATAGCTCCAAGCTTTTGAAAAGAGTACTTTTAACACTACTTTTACGAAACCGTTAGCACTAAAGTGATGTAAGCTTGTTTTCCGCAAACTCCGATGTTTTAGAGTGCTAATCAGTAGTTAATGATTTTAAAAGCTATTTTGGAAAAAGTGGTGTTACAACTTGGTATCAGAGCCAAGGTTTGAGAGATTTGGGCACACATGAGTGTGATGTCTGAACTTAAACCCTGGTTTTGAGGTAAAGTGGAGCTATCCCTGGGGCAGTAACCTTGGTGAGCATACAGTAGTAAGAAGTTATGAATTGTTATTTGTTTTACAGTTTGAGCATAAGTAGTAATGTTTATGCATGAGTAGTTGACTTTGCAATACGTGACCTAAGCTTGTGAATCGGGGTATTCCATGACGGTACCAAGAACAGTTGTGTATAATATGTCCCTTACAACACCTGGCCAGTGTATGTAAAGAACATATGGTATGAAGTTGAGCTTGAGATTGTTATGGCAGTGCTTTGTGATTCAAGTGATGGGTAATACGTGACTGTATATAGTATGTGAAAAAGACAAGAATTGAATATGAGATAGATGTAGTATTAATAATATTACATACCATGTTATGAGAAATAATGAAAGAAGTTATTGGATAGTATGTTAAAGATATATGATTATAAGAAATGAGTATGTGAAAGGAGTTAGCATGTGTCGCTATAGTAGTCTGAGGCTAGTATACCTCGGGAGACCAGAGATACTTATGTTTCAGATGCAAGTTATATTTAAATTAATAGACTTATGAGTAACCCTGTAGAGGGAGTTGTTACAGAAGAGTTTGCAAGATTGAGAATGCGATTCAGTAAAAGAGATAGTAGTATTAAAGTTGAGTAAAGTCCTATAAGCAAGCGTTTCAGATAATATCAACCCAGTGGTTGATCAAGTTACAGAAAGAATGAAAGTCTTGTGATAACAGCACGTGGATGCAGCCATACAAGCTATGGTTAAGGCACCAGTAAGAGTTAAAGCTAGAATTGACCCGTTGTAGGGGTGCACGTGTAAAGACTTCAGAGTGCGAACCACCTCTCTTCGAAGGGGGGGTTACAGATTCGATTATGAGCAGTTGACGGTTAGTAGAGACAGAAAGAGGTTTCCCGCACTAGTAGGTGTCCACCAGAGAGAGAGAGAGATAACAATTATAAATGTTTATAATTTTATGAGTAGAACAGTGAAAGACGGGTGGACCATATTATTGCAGAGAAAGGTAGAAGCCCAGATTGAGGCCATGACTAGACTTAGTTTAAAGAATTGTTATAGTTGCACTAGAAGATTGTGTAGACCAGATTACAGATTAGTTTCAATATTGATGACAGATGATAGAGTTGGTGAATGATATCACCAAGAAGTTGTTAGAAATGTGACGTTTTATTCAGAGTAAGTTAGTGCAGAGGTTATGTAAATATAGTGCTATAGTTTGGTGTTAAGCGATGTGTATGAAGCTTGATGACAGTTACAAGTAATACAGTAGGCGAGATAAAAAGTCTTGCACAAGAAAAAGAATAATGGAGTGAGTAAGAGGAAGAATAGTAAATGAAGAGAGAAAGATTGAGCTGACAAGTGTGTTAAGTAAAAGCAGCGGTTGTAATACAACAAGGGAGATTGATTTCCCCACCCAGATGTGCAAGGTGTGAAAAGAAGAGACATGTGACCAAAGATTTGAAACAGTTCGCTCTAAGTGTGATACCAGTTTACTAGTTTGAATACAGTAAGTTTGTTGTTCTAAGTTATCAGCGATCGGGAGAAAGTCAATGAAATATTTACCCTAGTTTTGGCACAATGACGGTCAGTACTAGAAAGCAGAGGTGCCCTGGCCAAATGGCATAGTTTTTCAGTTCACAAGTAAAGAAGTAAAGGTAGAACATGATGTGATTACAGGTAGACGCGGTAGATAAGACTACTATTGTAAATAGTATGTGTAGATGAAAAGTGATAGAGATAGAAATTGCCAGTTTCCATTGAATATATGTCAACCGTGATGAAAGAGTTTCGAGCAGTTATTGAGATTGATTGTTGAGTTAGTAGCAAGTTCAAGTATATAATGAACAGAGAACAGTACGGGTTTAGACCCCAAGTGGGGAAGAACTATTGAGTAGAAGTAACAGTAAAAGAATAAGTATTCTAGTTTCTTGTTAGTAGAAATGAGAAAGTATTCGGGGCATAAATGTATAATGTTTGAGCTTATGTGAAACAAGGTAGCATGAAAAGAAAGTTACAAAAGAGTTAAGAGATACAGGTAGTTGTGACTACACAGATGATTTACCAGAGATTCCACCGGCTTGATAAGTGGAATTTAGAATTGATGTAGTATCTGGAACGACACCAGAAAAGTTAAGGCCCCGTATAGATTAGCCCCGCTAGAGATGTAAAAGTTGATGATTCAACTGCAATTAGTTGACAGATAAAGGTTTCATTTGACTTAGTAGTTTACTGTGGGAGCTTATTAGTACAAGTTGTGAGAAATAAAGGTAGTGCGTAAAGAATATGTCCAGATTGTAGATAGTGTAAGGAGGCTACAAGCAAGAACAAGTATTCACTTCTCAGGATAGATGAATTGTTTGATCAGCTTCAGGATACATTGTGATGTTCAAAGATAGATTTGTGGTCAGAGTACCATCAGTTAAAGATTAGAGAAAAGAATAGGACCAAACTAGTGTTACCCCTACGTGAGTAACCATTAGGGATGAAAATTTGAACTGAGAAGGTGAATAGTAGGGAATATATGATACTTTGAAACATAAGTTATGTGATGCTTCAACGCATATGTTTATAGATGAAATGAGAGACAAAGTAGTTGTTGTGATACGTTACACAGAGTAGTAAAGCTATCACTTATGTTTTTCCATCAGCTAGATATAATTAAAAGTGGTTACCCTTCCCAGAAATTTGAATTGAAATGCAAGATTCTGAACAAGCGTTAGAAACGCTGGTTAGAGATTTTAAAGGATTAGTAAAGTGTGGTTTTAGACCACCTAGATGAAGTTAGTATAGTGATAGATGCTTTGAACAGAAAGTCAGGCACCGTATAGATAAGGAAGTATCGAGTGAGGAGGTCAGTTGTCACTAAAATAATTGATAAGATTAAAGTAATTAAAGATAGCAGCCGAAGATTCAGTGTATCAAAGATCAGACGGTAAAGTTAGTAAGAGATGGTTGAGATCTATTGATCCGGTATGACCAGGTATGGGTACCCATTTAAAGGAATGTGTGAGACAAGTTCTTTTAGAGGAAGCAGATTGCTCTCAGCTTTCAACGCGCCCAGTATCAATAGAGATGTACATAGATATGTAGATGAATTCTTGGTGACCAGGGATGACGCATGATATAGAGATGTGCTGATTGATGTTTGACCTGTTTATAGATAAAGACAAAACATCAGAATTCTTTTAAAGAGTTACAGTCACTTAATATTCCAGCTTGAGAGTGAGAACATGAGTTGCCGCCATTTGAGTAGCAGGTGATAGACTCATGAAGAGGTACAAGTGAAAAGAGATGATAGCTAGACAGGAAGTTTCAGTTATAGTTGTTCCAGAGAGATGTTCGATTTACCTCCAGACACTAGAGTAAGTTGAAAAGATATATGGGGACTGAGTTATATGTTAATAGAGTGTTCCACCCTCGGAGGGACGGACAGAACGAGAGGATTATACAGATACTAGAGTATATGTTCAGAACTCAGAGTTCTTATGTAGTAACAGTTAGCAGTAGAGTGTCGGTATGCCATGATAGCAGATGTTGTATGTTACAGAATGTCAACCCTAACTGTTAGGGTGGGATTGGTCAGAAGAAGAATTGAGTAGATGATTGAATGTAAAGATAATACAACAGTTATATGAGCGGCTTAGGACTGCACAAGATAAACAAACCAGTTATGTGAGTAAGAAGAAATTATTATTAGAGCTCCAGAGTGGAGGCTACGTATAGTTGAAAGTGTCAACATGGATATGGCTTATCAGATTCAGAAATAAGGGTAACTTAGGGCCTAGGTTTATAAGTCCTTTTGAGATTATTGCGAGGGTAAGGGAAGTAACGTATAGACTGGAATTTCCAGATGAAGTGATTCAGATTCGTGACACCTGTCATGTATCCTACCTTCGTAAGAGTCCAGCTGATGTTTTAGTAGTTGTCCCTCTGTAAGATGAGACATGAGATGAGAAGTTCAGTTATATAGCAAAGCCAGTGGCTTTAGTAGAGAGAAAAGTTAAGGGTTGTGTAACAAACATATGAGATTGGTAAAGATAAGGTAAAAGCACAAGGAGAGTTCAGATTACACTTAGGTGTATATAATATGTTTTAATAAGTGAATTTATGTTCAGCATGTTATAGTAAACCTTCTACGTTAGTAGCGGGTAGATGTGTGATATAAGACTATCATCAGTGCGCGGCGATAGCATCCAGAGTTGAGGAAATGTAAGACTGCCGTTAGTGCACTACGGTAGCATTAAGTATGATTTAACCCATAGTTAGTTGTACAGTAGATTTCGGGGACAAAATCGTCCCAAGTGGGGAAGAGTTGTAACGCCCCAAAGTTTGAAAGTTTCTTAATTATAGTTGAGGGGTTGAAATTGCCAAATGATGAAAGCTGTAAGTCCAGGGGCTGATTTGTATTTGCTTGAAAGTATTAGATTTATATGAGTCTTGTTTGACTCATGTGTAGTCAAACCATCAGTAAGCATTTACACACTCACGTACACATACTTATACCCTTTGTTCTTGGCTGATTTTGATTTCCAAAGTGAAGTTTAACCATCAGAAATCGATCTTAAGGTGATCCAGAAGCAAGAGGTAAGAGTTTTGATGAAGTTAAGTTGAGTTCTAGGTCAAGAAAATGGATTCATGAGTTGAATCCTTGAAATTTATGCTAGCCTTTGAATTTGATGTTGTTTGTTGATTCAAAAGGTCTTGGTATGTGGTAATAGATGTTCTTGGTCAGAAAACTTGTTTAGAATCGTTGATTGAGGGTGAAACCTCGAGTTGCAGCTGCTGTCGTCGAACAGAGCACTGAATCTGCTGTACCGACTGTTCCTACGGCCGCAGGGGTTATTCCCTACGGGCATAGGAGCTTGTCAATTGGTTTTGGTCAGTTTTGACTCCTACGGCCGTAGGTAAAGGTTCCTGCGGGCGTAGGACAGTGTTTGAAGAATTACCGTCTAAGGACGAAGGAAATGAACCTACGGGCGCAGGGAGGATCCCTACGGCCGTAGTTAAGGAAACTCCTGCGGGCGTAGGGTTCATTCCCTACGGCCGTAGGGAGGGCCAACAACAGGTTTTGTTGTTTGTTGTTTGTTGTTTGATGTTCAGTTTAAGTTGCCGTAGGGCGTATAGAAATTAATGTAGCACATGTTATTGCTTGTAGGCAATAAGAGACTGACGTTTCTATGAGAGGAGTATATTTCTTAAATGTTGCTAAGGTGAGTGTACTTACCTTTAATCAGATTAGCATAGGTACGTGCACTAAATGAATAGTATATCAATTGTATGTTTGATATGTGAAGTTAAAGGCTGCTGTTCAGAGGTTCAGTAGCACTATGTTATAGTCTTTGATATGATTAGTATGCAATTATACATAAAGTGAATAATATGATATATGTGTTTTGATTTGTGATATGTTTGTGCACAAATATAGCAGGTACATGGCTTAGAGAAGCCTTGTACAAAGAAAATCGGATACTTGTATCCAGTCAAGTGAAAGGGGTATATTGAGATCCTTATACCCAAGTAAAGCGTCAGGGGTTTGGTTACACGCAAGGTGTGATCATACCCCGGGACAAGTTAACAGTTTGATTGTTTTGCAGACTATAAATTGGATGTGAGACATCCAGAGAAGAGTTATTCATGCTTTATGTGTTTATTAGTTCAGTGGTATGCTCACTAAGCGAAAGCTTACGTTTTAGTATGTTGTGAATGCAGGTAACCAGTTTCCAGCAAGAGTAAGGCCCTAGTGTTTTGCAGAGTTGGATAGCTCCAAGCTTTTGAAAAGAGTACTTTTAACACTACTTTTATGAAACCGTTAGCACTAAAGTGATGTAAGCTTGTTTTCCGCAAACTCCGATGTTTTAGAGTGCTAATCAGTAGTTAATGATTTTAAAAGCTATTTTGGAAAAAGTGGTGTTACAAGTTATAGTCATTTAAAGATTTAAGAGTAAAAAAAATAAAAAAATGTGGGTTTTGAGGGCTGGAAGGTGAACGTGAGTTTTAAGCCCTTGGATTTCATTTTTCCATTTTGCCCTTTTAGATGAGTGGCTGAGATTGGGACTTTGGGGTTTTTGTTTAAGAGGGGTTTCGTAAATATGGGAAGTTTAATGGATGATGAGCGTGGAGGGATAGAGTGTGGCAGGGTGCATGTGAAGAATTCATGGGTGGGCAATGATATTGAAAGAGGGTGAGTTGGACGGCTCAGATTGGTTATCGCAGTTCTCACACTAAGAATGATTCTCGCATAAACTTTTTCCTATATATATATCATAAGATAAGGGTTAATGAAACTCGCTTGAGTCATAGTCTGTATCGACTACATGCACGCAACAAATTATTAAATTCAGTTCATTCCGGTAATCACCTACAATTAAATCATAACTTCACACTTACAACAAATTTAATTAGTTGAGATTCTAACATAAATTAATTAGTGATTCCTTTTCTTATATCTTAATTTATGATTGGGTCACTAAGCTTAATTTGTGATTGTCAGTTTGTCACCTAAAAGGTTCAATTTGTCATTTTTCAAGTCTTCATCCATTTTCCGATTGGGCCGGCTAGTCCAATTTTCGATTGGAGTCTCAATGCCATTTTATGATTGTGATATAATGCCCAATTTGAAATTGACGCCACTTGTGATTTATGATTCAATCCTCCCAAAACAATTTGCAATCCACAAAAGATATCAATTTGCGATATATATATATATATATATATATATATATATATATATATATATATATATATAGGATAAAGTTATTTAAATAACCTCCCTTAAATATAAAACGTAAAGAATCTTCCTAGTGATGACACGTGGCATTATTAATAGGGGAAAAATTGTAAAATAACAAAAAAGAACTCATCTCACGCGTCTCCTTCAACACCCTCTAGCCAAACCCATTTAAAAAAAAAAAAAAAAAAAACTCCACTCAACTTTAATTGATCATAACTCGTTCCTTTTTTAGCGTTTAAGTAAGAAAATTATATCATTAGATTTAGTTTTTCGTCATCTTTCATAAAAGATCAGGCTTGATATATTTCTGAAAAACTTTTTTTTTTAAAATGCAAAGTTTGCATTTTGAACTAAGTTTCATTCCAAAATGCAAAATGCTAAAATCGAAAATGCAAATATTTGCATTTTGAAACTGGGTTTCATTCCAAAATGCAAAATGCAAAATATGAAGATGCAGTTCATGAAAATGCTTCCAAAATGCAAATTATGAAAATGTATAATGCAAACTCAACATGATTCAATTAAAATGCAGCTCAAAATGCAAAATACATATTCAAACCCCAAAAATGCAAAATACGTAGAACGTAAATGCAAAATACGTAGAACGTAAATGCAAAATGCAAAAAACGAAAACACAAAATATAAACATGCAGAATGCAAAATCCGTACAACGTAAACCCGTAGAAGCAAAAAACATGCAGAATTCAAAAACGTAAATCCGTATAAACATGCATAATGCAAAAAACGAAAAACGCAAAATATAAACATGCAGAATGCAAAATCCGTAGAACGTAAATCCAGCATGATTCAATGAAAAAAGCAGCCAAAATGCAAAATTACACATTCAACCCAAAATGCAAAATCCGTACACAAAAACACTACATGCTGCCAAAATGCTAAAAAAAATCGTGTTAAAAAAATTTAGAAAAATATGGTAAGAGTGATCTTGTTTGAAAGAGGATTAAAAAACTAAAAGATTGGTGTAATTTTTTTGTTTAAATTTACAAAACTTAAAAAAGTTATGACAATTTAAAGTTTTTAAGGGTTTTTTTTTTTTTAAAAATCGTGGGTTTTGATGGGGGGGGGGAGGATTTTCCATTTTTGTTCTTTTCTTTCTAAATTAATACGTATATAATAATTACAGTTTTGTAATCGTTCAATCTCATCCATTGATTTTGATGATCCAATGGTCCAAATTTGTTACTTTAGGTTCTTTGTTCAACACATGGTTCTTTATTAATTTATTATATATATATATATATATATATATATATATATATATATATATATATAATTCGCGATTTGAATAAAATAACCAATTTACAATTCGGTAATCCCTACTCAGTTTGCAATCCCATTAATATCACAATTTGGATTACCCACATATATAAAATAACTAATTTGTGATTTGGCCATCTTGTGCAATTTGTATTTCAACTAATTCCCCCTAATTTGCAATGTCACGAAGTTCAAGAACAAAGGGCGACTGTAATCCAATATTTAACCAAATCCCATTCATTTTTCATGATTTTTAATTCCATGCTTACCTAACCCTATCAAAACAAGGTACAATTGTTTAATTGCATTTTCATGTGGTTCTAAATGTTCCGTCCCCCCAAACACCCTCTCGGCCGAACAGGACCTTCGGAACCACGGCCCCTCCCACCGATCACCGATTCAAATCCAAAGAAAACATAAGCATTTCATAAAATCATTCACCCTGACGATTTTCCAGTGATGAAAGCTGTTGAAATTATAATATTCTCCAAGACCAACGTTAGGGTACATATTAATTTATTGTGTGTTCTCTAACTTAATTTGGTTGTGTAGGTTTTCGAGTATAAGGAGCTGTGTTGGGCTGTTTAAGTAGTTGGGCTGATAAGGATTGGATTGGATAAGCTTAGGCTGAAGGAGGTGGGCTTGAGACCGGGTAGAAACCGGGTCGGGTGCGCACCTAGTACGGATGTGGTCCGGTTTAAACTCTTAGCCGCCTTGAACCTTGATTAGGCCTGTAAACGAACCGGACGAACACGAACGAGGCATGTTCATGTTCGTTCGTTTAATTTTAACCGAACACGAACGGTTAACCGAACGAGAATTCCTGTTCGTGTTCGTTCGTTTAAGAGATGAGGATGTTCGTGTTCGTTTGTGTTCATTCATTTAAATGCTAAATGAACATAAACGAACGTAAATGAACACAAACGAACATGAACGAACATAAACGAACCTGAACGATCATAAATGAACATAAACGAACATAAATGAACATAAACGAACACAAACACTGAAACGAGCAGAAATACAGAACTTAAAACGAACATTCAGGTACAAGAACAGTCAATAATACAATCACGTAGCAAAACACATGTCCAGATATTAAATTAGTATGCATTTAACATAGTTCTTCAAATAAAAACGACGCGAGAGAGAGAGGTAGCTGCCTGGAGGTGGACGACGCGAGAGAGAGAGAGAGAGAGAGAGGCAAGGGCTAGGGTTTCTAATTCAAACGTGTTGCTTCTAACTTTTTATTACTTATATTTACTTATTTAGTTTTTTATAAATGCAACTTAATTTAATTTAAATATAATTTAAATTACTTAATTACAAATTACAAATATATGTATTATATGAATATACAAACGAACATAAACATACGAACATAAACGAACAGTTCACGAACAGATAACTGAACGGTTCACAAACATAAATGAACGAACGAGATCTTTGTTCATGTTCGTTTGTTTAACTAAACGAACGAAAAATTTTGTTCATGTTCGTTCGTTTAATAAACAAACGAACATAAACGAACTTCCCGCCGAACAATTTCGCGAACAGTTCATGAACGTTCGGTTCGTTTACAGCCCTAACCTTGATGTCATGAGCTTTATGACACACATTCCTAGGCTTGTTTTTTACGCTGCTTTATAACTCATTTTTTAGTTGTATGTTTTAGTCTACACAGCCCTCTCTCTTCCTCACGAATGGTTTTTGTTTTCCTCAAATAGTTTCGTAGGCCTGTTTTCGTTAGGAACTTGATGTTCTTCTTGAGAGAACGATTGTTGTTGTCTATTGTTAGTTCGTGGACCGGCTGTAACAGTACAGTAGTTGTTGTATTGATTCGTTTTTTGTTATACCATATTTTGAAGGTTTTTTATCATGGTATCAGAGCTACGGCTCATGTATTGATTGATTCTCTAATCGAGTGCTCTTGTTCGTGTGGTTCAAAAACCCTAACCGGATTCATTGCTGGTTTCATCGATTGGTTCCAATTCATCGATTGCTTCGAAAGATCGATTGCCTTCTTTGTACTCATTGTTTGGGTGAGGATTCTGAGGTAATTGCGCTTCCATTCTGATTTGTTGATTGAGATGCGGAAGATCTGAGAGATTGAAGAATCAGGTTTGTTGTTCTTGTTCATATCAATCGAGCAAGACACTATAAGTTTTCTTCCCCCTTTCTTACTGACGCAATCTTTGATTCACTAGTAATGATTTGGTTTTTGTATACTGTTCTTGAGTGTTGTTGTGCGTTTGTATTCCGCATCTACTGATTTGCAGGTCACGTTTTGTGACTCTGTCCTTTTGCAGGTCACGTCTTGAGTGTTGTAGTTTTTATATAGATTGTGGCTCTTAGATTGATGTTTCGTTTTTTGACCGATGGTTTATTCTGATTGTATGATCAAGAAGCTCTAAATTGCTGTTTGTACCAATTGTTTGGATCTGCAATCGTTTGTATATTGGTTTGGTTCTCTAAGAAGCCCTAAAACACTGATACAAATTGATTGCTATGTTTTCGGTTTGATAGATTAAAGATCGTTTGGATCTTTGATTGATTATTAACACTGGTTCTGTTTTGCATTATTATCATCTGTTCTTCATAATCTTTTTTTTTCTAATCATGTTGTTGTTTGTTTGGGCAATGTTCCTGGTGTAATCACGCTTCCGGATGATGCTGATTGCTGATTTCTGAGGAAAAATCTATGAGATAAGTTGTTGTTTTTTTGTTCTTGCTCGTATTGCAGGCACGGTAAGTCCTCTTTCTTTTACTCTTTAGTTAATTGACTATAATGTAACATCCCAATTTCGGGCCTAGTCGTTTAATGAGTTTCTAAACTATTGATACGTGTTTATTTTAAAGCATGTTTATATGGTATCATTAGATTCGTTTTTAAATAAGGATTTCGAATATAATTTTATTAGAAATTTACTAGTTGTTACTAGTCGGTTAAATGACAAACCGTATATTCGAACGTAGCGTTTTAAATACTGATACGTATGTATATGTGGAGGTAGCCGAAAATAAGGATGCATATATATATTATTACATGCCTTAGTTTTATGTTTTATGTGTGTGAAAGTTAAGGTGAAACTTGAGAGAAAACTTCCAACTTGCTACTTCATTCCACATCCTTGCTCTTGATTAATAGATTCAAGGTAGAAGTTGATTTATGGTTACTAATAATATGTATTAGAAAGATTACCATGCTAAAATTTTGTAGAAACTATCATGTTAGTGATTTTCAAATAATCTTGAAAAGTAGTTATATGAGAATCATGTTTTTATGATCTTAAAGTGTTAGAGTTTGTTCTTGAAACAAATTAACATGTTATATGTAACTTCTTGATGTTCTTGAATTATTATGATGATTTAAAGAAGCTATGGAAATCAAGAAGTCTAAAATGGTGGTGTATGTATGTGTGTTTAATCAAATCGTAGAAGAGGATGAAGATGAAATGATTATAAGAATTTAAATATTAAAAATAATGATGATTTTATGAGATAAGAATTATCAATTTTGACTTTCTTGACATGCTTGGTTACTTTGATTGAATATATTTGAATATTTAATAAAAAGAGGGGCTAAGGCTTATAGAAATGTACTTGAATCTTGGATTGGAAATATGACTAAGTGTTAGTATGCTATAGATCAATGCTATAAGCCTTGTTTTCTATAGAATGCTATAAGCCTTGTTTTCTATAGAATGCTATAAGCCTTGTTTTCTATAGTCCATGCTATAGACCTTGATTCTTTTATGGTGTGTTGGATGCTATAAGCCTTGTTTTCTATAGAATGCTATAAGCCTTGTTTTCTATTGTCCATGCTATAGACCTTGATTCTTTTATAGTGCAAGTGTTGGATGCTATAAGCCTTGTTTTCTATAGAATGCTATAGACCTTGTTTTTTTAATAAGTGTTGGATAGATCTTGTGTGTTAGTATATATGTTTGAGATTGAAGACCATGAATTTGATTATATTCACGAGATCAATGAAGGCTATTTAATTTATTTATGTATGTTAATCGATTGGGTGTTTTAATATATTTATCTATTTGATCGATGATAATTTTACATGAGTATGTACATGAATTTGACACCGAATACGTACTTAATTGTGTTATTATAATTTGTTCGTTTCCATGAGATGTTTAACGGTTATAAGTATTTATAACGCGATGATGATGATTATTGATATAAATATAATTGAGAAAATATTTATGAACGGAAAAACTAATTTGTGTGTTATCGTGTTCTCAGGAACGACAAAGGCTCGGTTCTTAGACAACTGAGTGGAACGAAGTCTGAGATTGAGGTGAGTGGACTTTAACTCACTGGTGGTATTAGTTATGATTATGATGATTATCTGGATTCATATTAGTTAATTATGCGATAGATTGTTTAATCTGATATGATTGTTCGTAGATTGGTATGATGATGGTACGGAGATTGAAACTGTGATTGTATGATGATTGGCACTATGATTGTGCGGTGATTGAAAATTGTGATTGTTTGATTGGTTGTTTATTGATTGCAATAGAGTCCAAGATATGTGCGCGGTGAAGATTACTTTGTGCATGCTGTCTTTGAGGGAGGTTAGTCGGTTTGTGATGGGCTGGAGTGGGTTGCTTCTGGTTGTGCAGTTGTTCACCCCCTGTTACATTTGTTACAGCAGATGTGCCAGTTAGCAGACGGTCATCGGTAAACCTATGCTTTGGCCGGCATATGGGTTGCAGGTTCCTGCAGAACCTCCGTGCCTCTGATTATACGTGGTGCCCCGCTCTTGAGTAGTCCTTGTGGGTCTAGTTTCTGTGATATTTGTTGTGATTATGCTATTGCTGTTTGTGGCTTGAATTCCAGTCACTTAGCTTTGTGCTAATTCCTACCCTAACTCTCTGTTGCAGGTTTTGGTAAGCTTCGGTAGGTGTTAGTTTGTAGAGGGAAAGTTTGACCGTCGCTCTGATATTATGTTTTAGAAAAGACGAGCCATCTTTGTGAATCCTTTTGTAACACGAAACGATATATTGTGTTGTCGGACAATATTGGTTTTAAGTTTTTGGATGTTGTTATCCTTACTATTTTCTATTGAAATACTTCCGCTGTGATTTAAAAAAAAATGACTTGAGTTTTACGGTGTTACAAGTTTGGTATCAGAGCCCTGGTTTGGCATGCGAGCACGATTAGAGTGTTCAATTCCCAAATCTTGGCTCGAGGTTGGTCAAACATTTCCTGTGAGGGAATTAGAGTATTTGGATTTGCTGTGTGTGCTGTGCTTAGCATGTGTGTACTAACTATTTATCTAATAAGTGTTGAGATGTTGTGAGTATTACAGATATGACTGACAACGATATCCCGACTGAGACTCCTGTGACCCTCGCAAGAACTGGAACTTCAACAACAAGTAATATGGAAACACCTACTTATGTCATGGCTTACGATGTTGAAACTAAACCGGATCAGTGTGAATATATCCATAAACTGGAAAATGAGATACAAGAACTTCGAGATACATTTCGTAGTCTGGAAAAGCAGAAATTTATACAGAATGAACAAACTCAAATATATTCGACTGCTACTCCTTCAACTACAATTCCGTCACAAGTGACACAACAGCCATTGTACTATCCTTTTATACCTCAGGGAGTTTATCCTTATCCGTACATGAGATTTACACAACTTTGCGATAATAGGCCAGCTATGGATTATCAATCGTCTGAATATCATGGTATCCCAGATCTTAATGTAACCTTGAGTTATTTGCGAGAAACGCTAAAAGTTTTGGAGGCATGTAACCCTGAGAATAAATTGAGAATACAATATGCGATTCAAATGCTAGAAGATGAGGTCAAAGCTAAAGATAAGGGAAACCGAGATAAGACTTCTCAACAGGAGTCGAGTTTAAAACATTATAGTGTTCAACATGAGCAGAGAGGGCAAAATAGCCAGGACCATGAAAATCAAGAATCACAATGGTGTCGCAAGTGCAAGTCCTTTCATACTGAGCTTTGCACACCCCAAACGGTACGTTGTGTTCGATGTGGAATGTTTGGTCATGAACTCAAGAATTGTACATTTTGTCGCAGTGTTTGTTGGAATTGCAAGAAAGAAGGTCATCGGGCAAATAATTGTTTAGTTGAAAAGAAAATTTGGTCAAGGTCAGGAGCGGGAGATGTCGGGGAATCTTCGTCAGCAGTTGGACAGAAGAGAAAGAATCCTCTTTCACTTGAGGGTATAACATATCAAAGATCAACAGATAATGCTACTACTAATGAAGATGATATAACGGGTATGTTTTGTTAAGCCTTATACTTATACGCATGATTATTTGATGATAGAGTTGATTACTCTAGTGTTTATGTGGCTGTATGTGATGATTTGAGCATGACTACTTCTGATGTGACTGTTTCACTACAAGTAGATATAGCTGATGATAACCGTTTGTTAGTTCACTTTGTTGATGCTTATATCTGAGATTGATATCATGTTGAGTATGTAATAGTTGAGCCAATTTAGAACGAGTATTAAATGCCATGAGAAGTTGTTTTCTGATTATTTGAATTACATGCTGCATGATGTAATATGTGTAGATAAATGTTAGAGCACTGCTAGTTTCATCTTTGTTTTATGAAGATTTGTCTTCTCATGATGGATTAGTATGTATTTATATTTTGATTGGAAAAGAGGAGTTGGTTCTGATGCTTGAGGGATCTAGCATAACCAGAGATAGTTTCAAAGAAGATACGATTGATTTTTGTACCAAGTGTAGTCCTTACGAATTTTTATATGCTATTCGATGTGATTAATGCTCCTGCAATATTGACGGATTTGATGAATCGGGTTTGTCCACCATTACTAGATGAGTTTGTAATCATGTTTAGCAAGGATGTATCTTGAACTATTCGAAAACTAAGTCTGAACACGGAGTTCACTTGAGATGAGTTCTAGAAATTTTGAAACGAGATCAACTTTATACAAATTACTTAAATGCGAATTTTAGTTACGGGAAGTACATTCTGAGACATGTGGTGTATATTGAGGGAGTTAAATCTTACGATAGTTGAGACCGTGATGAATTGGAATGAACCGAAGTCGTCTTCTGAAACTAAAAGTTTTCTGGGGTAAGCAAGTTATTATTGGGGAATTATTAAAGATTATTCTAAGATTGTGAGTCTATTGACAAAGCTAACTCGTGACGATGCGTAATTTCGATGCTGACCAAAAGGAAGCGTTTCAGACTCTGGAGTTGTTGTTGTATCAGACTCCTATCTTAACATTACTTGATGGATTTGATAATTTTGTAGTGTAATGCGATGTTACATTTGCAGATTTGAGTTGTGTATTGATACAGCAGGATTGAATAATTGCTTATACTTTGAGAATGATTAACCTCGTGGAAATAATTATCCAATATATGAATTGGAACTTGAGATTGTTATCTTGGGTTAATACTATGAAGACCTCATCTACATGATACGAAGTGTGCGATTTGTACTGATTATGAGAATTTATAAAGTGTGTTTACACAGATGAGTCGGATATGTGGCAGAGACAGAGGATAAAAATTATCAAAGATTATTATTGTGATATTCCTTATCAATCTGTAAATTTAATGTGATAGTCTGTGCTTTGAATTGTAAGGGAATTAATTGTAATGTTCGGATTATGGGAATTGAAACTGTCCTTGACTTAGTGGATGAATTGAGACTTGCTTAAATAAAAACTTGAAGGATGAAGATTTGAAGCTAGAGACTGTGACTAAAAAAAAGAAGATTTAATCATTGATTATCGAGGACTAAAGATTTACAATTCTAATATTTGAGTTCCTGTACTTGGAGAATTTTGATATATTTGAGTTTCTGTGCTTGGAGAATTTTGACATATTTCAGTTTCTATGCTTGGAGAATTTTGACATATTGGAGTGCCTATGCTTGGAAAACTTTAACAGTTAGTTTTATCGGAAGCCCGTAAATACGGATCGTCTGTTTATTCTGGTAACACCAAAATGTATAACGACTTGAAGGTGTTGTAGAGTTAGAAACACCTGAATGGAAATGGGAACATATTACGATGGATTTTATGACTAATATTCCTCGAAAGCAGCAAAATCATAATATGAAGGAGTAATTGTCAACCGATTAACAAAGAATGCCTAATTTTGCTACAAGTGAGACGGTGTCATTTACGATTAGATACGACAAGTGGTTAACAATCAGACAGTGTCATTATGATTGGATATGATGAATGACTAATGATCAGATAGTTACTTTTGATTTTCCTCTTGAGTTAGCAGGAATTTGTGATATATTCAACGCGCGTCATTTGCGAAAGTGTAAAGATGAAAATAATAATCAGATACTTGTTGTGCATAAGATTGAAAGTTGATTCAAAGAAAGGATTAGTAGGAGAACATGTTGAACTGTTGGATCATAAAGTTACTAAGATTCGCAAGAGTCATATTTAAGTGGTGTTAGTCTCGTGGAAGCATAATTTGAGTCGGATTTAACTTGGGAAACTGAAACTGATATGAGAAATTCGTATCCTCGGTTGTTTGATCACTACGGGATTCCGAGGACGGAATCCTCTTGAGGAGGAGAGATTTGTAACATCCCAATTTCGGGTCTAGTCGTTTAATGAGTTTCTAAACTATTGATACGTGTTTATTTTAAAGCATGCTTATATGGTATCGTTAGATTCGTTTTTAAATAAGGATTCCGAATATAATTTTATTAGAAATTTACTAGTTGTTACTAGTCGGTTAAATGACAAATCGTATATTCGAACGTAGCGTTTTAAATACTGATACGTATGTATATGTGGAGGTGGCCGAAAATAAGGATGTATATATATATATATATATATATATATATATATATATATATATATTATTACATGCCTTAGTTTTATGTTTTATGTGTGTGAAAGTTAAGGTGAAACTTGAGAGAAAACTTCCAACTTGCTACTTCATTCCACATCCTTGCTCTTGATTAATAGATTCAAGGTAGAAGTTGATTTATGGTTACTAATAATATGTATTAGAAAGATTACCATGCTAAAATTTTGTAGAAACTATCATGTTAGTGATTTTCAAATAATCTTGAAAAGTAGTTATATGAGAATCATGTTTTTTATGATCTTAAAGTGTTAGAGTTTGTTCTTGAAACAAATTAACATGTTATAAGTAACTTCTTGATGTTCTTGAATTATTATGATGATTTAAAGAAGCTATGGAAATCAAGAAGTCTAAAATGGTGGTGTATGTATGTGTGTTTAATCAAATCGTAGAAGAGGATGAAGATGAAATGATTATAAGAATTTAAATATTAAAAATAATGATGATTTTATGAGATAAGAATTATCAATTTTGACTTTCTTGACATGCTTGGTTACTTTGATTGAATACATTTGAATATTTAATAAAAAGAGGGGCTAAGGCTTATAGAAATGTACTTGAATCTTGGATTGGAAATATGAATAAGTGTTAGTATGCTATAGATCCATGCTATAAGCCTTGTTTTCTATAGAATGCTATAAGCCTTGTTTTCTATAGAATGCTATAAGCCTTGTTTTCTATAGTCCATGCTATAGACCTTGATTCTTTTATGGTGTGTTGGATGCTATAAGCCTTGTTTTCTATAGAATGCTATAAGCCTTGTTTTCTATAGTCCATGCTATAGACCTTGATTCTTTTATAGTGCAAGTGTTGGATGCTATAAGCCTTGTTTTCTATAGAATGCTATAGACCTTGTTTTTTTAATAAGTATTGGATAGATCTTGTGTGTTAGTATATATGTTTGAGATTGAAGACCATGAATTTGATTATATTCACGAGATCAATGAAGGCTATTTAATTTATTTATGTATGTTAATCGATTGGGTGTTTTAATATATTTATCTATTTGATCGATGATAATTTTACATGAGTATGTACATTAATTTGACACCAAATACGTACTTAATTGTGTTATTATAATTTGTTCGTTTCCATGAGATGTTTAACGGTTATAAGTATTTATAACACGATGATGATGATTATTGATATAAATATAATTGAGAAAATATTTATGAACGGAAAAACTAATTTGTGTGTTATCGTGTTCTCAGGAACGACAAAGGCTCGGTTCTTAGACAACTGAGTGGAACGAAGTCTGAGATTGAGGTGAGTGGACTTTAACTCACTGGTGGTATTAGTTATGATTATGATGATTATCTGGATTCATATTATTTAATCATGCGATAGATTGTTTAATCTGATATGATTGTTTGGAGATTGGTTTGATGAAGGTACAGAGATTGAAACTGTGATTGTATGATGATTGGCACTATGATTGTGCGGTGATTGAAAATTGTGATTGTTTGATTGGTTGTTTATTGATTGCAATCGA
Source organism: Pulicaria dysenterica (assembly GCA_947179395.2). NCBI lineage: Eukaryota > Viridiplantae > Streptophyta > Magnoliopsida > Asterales > Asteraceae > Pulicaria > Pulicaria dysenterica. Next base: position 16,984,133 of record OX359293.1, on the reverse strand, counting down.
GTCCAAGATATGTGCGCGGTGAAGATTACTGTGTGTATGCTGTCTTTGAGGGAGGTTAGCCGGTTTGTGATGGGCTGGACTGGGTTGCTTCTGGTTGTGCAGTTATTCACCCCCTGTTACATTTGTTGCAGTAGAGGGGGTTTAACTGTGCCAGTTTGCAGATGGTCATCGGTAAACCTATGCTTTGGCCGGCATATGGGTTGCAGGTTCCTGCAGAACCGTCGTGCCTCTGATGATACGTGGTGCCCCGCTCTTGAGTAGTCCTTGTGGGTCTAGTTTCTATGATATTTGTTGTGATTATGCTATTGCTGTTTGTGGCTTGAATTCCATTCACTTAGCTTTGTGCTAATTCCCCACCCTAACTCTCTGTTGCAGGTTTTGGTGAGCTTCGGTAGGTGTTTGTTTGTACAGGGAAAGTTTGACCGTCGCTCTGATATTATGTTTTAGAAAAGACGAGCCATCTTTGTGAATCCTTTTGTAATACGAAATGATATATTGTGTTGTCGGACAATATTGGTTTTAAGTTTGTGGATGTTGTTATCCTTACTATTTTCTATTAAAATACTTCCGCTGTGATTTTAAAAAAAAATGGCTTGTGTTTTACGGTGTTACATATTAAGAGGATGTTTGTGTGGTTTTGTTGAATCATCTGATATATTCTGTATATTTTGTATATTGTCTCGTTCATCTGATAATCTGCACATTTATTACTGTAATTCTTATATTGTCATAGTTGTTCTGATCACATCATTGTTGTAACCAGTAGGTTGACTTGATAATCTGTATATTGTCTTGACTGTTCTGGTTTCATTATGTCCTGTCCTAAGGGGTCTGGTTTTAAAGGAACCAAAGGTGTTATCGATTTTGATGATCCATTGTATTTGCATCTGTCTGATAGTGCGATTGTTTCAATTGTTAGGATTAAATTGGCTGGTTCTGATAACTTTAGAGTATGGAGAAGTTCTATGATTAGAGCTTTGAAAGGTAGCAACAAATTGTGTTTTGTTGACGGCTCGTACAAAATTCCTGATGAGAAAAACGAGAAAGACTATAATAGATGGGAAAGAGTAAATGCAATTGTTTGTTCTTGGATACTTAGTTCTATATCTGAATCTATCTATTCTAATCATGCATGTTCTGAAATTGCCTGTGAGATCTGGGATGAGTTTACAGTAATCTACCAAAAGTCAGATGGATCTGTTATTTTTAATGTTCATCAGAGGATAAACAGTTTAATTCAAAATGGTTTAACTCTTTCTGAATATTTTTCGAAACTTGATTCCTTGTGGAAAGAATTTGATTCTCTCACAAATTTAACTAAGTGCACCTGTGACGCTAATACCAGTCTTAAAAATCATTCTAAGATGATGAAACTTATGCAATTTTTAAATGGATTAGATGAGGGGTACAATCATGTTAAGAGTCACATTCTTCTTATGGAACCACTACCGTCTGTTAGAACTGTTTTTTTCAATTATATCTAGAGAGGAATCGCTTCAAAAAGGTGGTTCCTTATCTTCTAGTTCTAGCAAGTTTGTTTCTCAACCTTCTGCTTTTATAAGTAGGTTCAATGTTTCTAAGAAGAATATCCAAGGAAGGAATTTCAATAATAATAACAGTTCATCCTTTAACAATATGCAATGTAAACACCGTGGCGTTAAGGGTCATACTATAGAAAGGTGTTTTAAGCTCATTGGGTATCCAAAGTATTTTAAGTTTAGAAATGGAAATAACTCTCAATACAAATCTGAGTCTCAAGGAAATAACAAATCCTTTGCTAATACTGCTGTAGAGGGTGTCACTGCTAATATGGTAGGTGTGTGTTGTTCTAGTAATGTTGTATGTCATGTTAACAAGTTTGTGTGACATTGTAGACTTGGTCATCCTTCTGACCAAGCTCTAAGTTGTGTTAAAAATAGACTTAAGATAGGGAACGAATTAGTTTTACCCTGTGATGTTTGTCATAGAGCAAAACAGACTAGAAATTCGTTTCCTGTTAGTGATCATAAGGCTTTCAAGTTAGGAGATATTGTTCATCTTGATATTTGGGGGCCTTATATGAGAGCTACTTATGATGGATACAAATGTTTTTTAACCATTGTGGATGATGTCACAAGTGTTGTTTGGGTTTATCTTCTAAAGTCTAAAGATGAAGTTTTCTATTGGTTTTCTGTTTTCTATAATATGCTTTTTACACACTTTAAGACCAAAGTCAAAGTAGTTAGGTCTGATAATAGAACCGAGTTTTAAATCGTAATATGAAAGAATTTTTTAAGGATAAAAGGATTTTGCATCAAACTAGTTGTGTCTATACTCCACAACAGAATGGGGTTGTGGAGAGGAAGCATAGACATATTCTTAGTGTGACTAGGTCCTTGTTGTTTCAGTCTGCTCTTCCTTTGAAGTTTTGGGGTGAAACAATTTTAACTGTTGTTTTTTTAATAAACAGAACACCAATATCTTTGATAAATGGAGTTACTCCGTTTGAAAAGGTGTTTAAGTACCCTCCTAAATTTGATAATTTGAGAGTTTTTGGGTGTTTGTGTTACTCTACTAGACTTAACAATAGTGACAAGTTAGAATCAAGAGTTGATCAGGCTGTTTTGTTTAGATATTCAAATGAGAAAAAGGGTTACAAACTTTTTAGTCTTGACTCAATTTTGGTTTTCTTTTCCAAGGATGTGAAATTCTTTGAAGAGGTGTTTCCCTTTAAAATGAGATCTTCTGATCTCGGTCTTGGGTCTGATTGTCTTAAAGATTACTGCAATTTCTTTGATGATGAACAAAAATGGTCCTTAGATCCTGAAAATTCTCAGTCTATTCCCAATGATGATAAACATTTTAGTTCTGACCCTTTCTTTGAAGAATCATCAATAGGTGGTACTGGTGATAGCCACCAGGTTGGTGGAACTTGTGCAAAACACTCTTTGGATGACCAGGGTGTGGAGATACTAATTCCTCAACCTCAGGTAGGTAGTCCTACTACTCTTGCTCAGTCTGAGGGAACTAGTTCCGGTAGTGCTAATTCTTCTGGTGGTAGAATGCATGGTAGTGCTAATTCTTCTGGTGGTAGAATGCATGTTGGACGACCAGGGTGTGGAGGTACTAATTCCTCAACCTCAGGTAGGTAGTCCTACTACTCTTGCTCAGTCTGAGGGAACTAGTTCCGGTAGTGCTAATTCTTCTGGTGGTAGAATGCATGTTAGTTCTATTAGACCTAGAAGAGAGTCGAGAATTCCTGCTAGGTTTAATGATTTTCTTGTGGAAGGAAAATATAGATGTAGGTTGAAAAGGTCTCTTTGTGGATTTAAACAAGCGCCTAGAAAATGGAGTGAAAGTTTATGTGCTGCTTTGTTTGAGTATGGTTTTGTTCGGAGTGTTAATGATTATTCTTTGTTCGTTAAAGTTGAGAATGATATTTCTGTGTTTTTGCTGGCATACGTTGATGATATTGTTCTGGCAGGTAATAACATTAATGAAATTGAGAAGGTTAAGTTGTTTTTGAGGTCCAAGTTTCTGATTAAGGGTCTTGGTAAGCTTAAGTTTTTTTTGGGAATTGAGGTAATTGGAGCTCGTAACGGTGTTTGTCTTATTCAAAGAAAGTACTGTTTGGAGTTGCTTCGTAAGTTTGGTATGCTTGCATGCAAACCTGTGAAGACTCCGTTGGATTCTAATGTTTTAGTTACTGATCAAGGTGTTGGTGACCGAGATGTTTTAATTAAAAATGTTACTGTTTTTCAGAAGCTGCTTGGAAAACTTATTTATTTAACCATGAATAGACTTGATATTTCATATTCTGTGCAGACTTTGAGTCAGTTTATGCATAGTCCAGGAAAGTCACGTTTTGCTATTGCTTTAAGAGTTTTGAAGTTCTTAAAGAATAGTCCTGGTAGTGGAGTTAATTTTGTTAGAAGTGCTGTAAGTCATATGTCCGTTTTTTCTGGTGCTGATTGGGCTAAATGTCTTGTGACTGGGAGGTCTGTTACTGGTTATTGTGAACAAATATGGATTCATGGAAAAGTAAGAAGCTGGAAACTGTTTCTCGTTCTTCTAATGAATCTAAATATAGATCTCTTGGTTGTGTTACTTGTGAGGTTATTTCTTTTTTTTTTTTGAAACTTCTCTTTGATTTGGGAATTAAGAGTCTAAGTCTTGTATCTGTTTTATGTGATATTAAGTCGGCTATTAAGCTGGTTCGTAATTCTGTGTTTCATGTGAGGACTAAACACTTTGAAACTGAGGTTTGTTTCGTAAGGGATAAGGTTGTTAAGGTAGTGTTAATGTTGTTAAAGTTCCTTATGCAGAACAGGTTGCAGGTGTTTTTACCAAGTTGTTGCCTTCAACGCAGCATAGTAACCCATTTCAAAAGTAGTCGTAATTCCCCTATTGGTCTTGAGGGGAGGGGGTGTTGAAATTATAATATTCTCCAAGACCGACGTTGGGTTACATATTAATTTATTGTGTGTTCTCTAACTTAATTTGGTTTTGTGTAGGTTTTCGAGTATAAGGAGCTGTGTTGGGCTGTTTAACTAGCTGGGCTGATAAGGATTGGATTGGATAAGCTTAGGCTGAAGGAGGTGGGCTTGAGACCAGGTAGAAACTGGGTCGGGTGCGCACCTAGTGCGGATGTGGTCCGGTTTAGACTCTTAGCCGCCTTGAACCTTGATGTCATGAGCTTTATGACACACATTCCTTGGCTTGTTTTTACGCTGCTTTATAACTCATGTTTTAGTCGTATGTTTTAGTCTACACAGCTCTCTCTCTTCCTCACGAATGGTTTTTGTTTTCCTCAAATAGTTTCGTAGGCCTGTTTTCGTTAGGAACTTGCTATTCTTCTTGAGAGAACGATTGTTGTTGTCTATTGTTAGTTCGTGGACCTGCTGTAACAGTATAGTAGTTGTTGTATTGATTCATTTTTTCTTATATCATATTTTGAAGGTTTTTTTATCAAAAGCTAATCCCGTGATCTCCCGTTATCAACGTCGAGGCAACACTCTCGCAATTTGCTAGGGTTTAATCCTTCTTTGATAAAACTTAAATATGTCTTTAAGAGCATGGGGTGTACAATGCTTGAAACATCACATGCTTCAGTGCCACATCAGCATCACATAAACATAACTCACTCCATGCTTCTGCAATGTTTAAACCACAGTATTACCCACGATTCACACGCTTCAAACTTTTTTTATTTCTTTTTTTTTATATTAAACTTAATTTATTTAAAAAACATTATTTATACAATATATTAAAAACCGTGGTTGCCTATGGTTTTGTGCCCGGATCCGGGTTTGGGTGAGAAACCGGGTTTGGTCTGGATTTCATTTTTGGGCTTTTTTTTTTCGAATTTGTTTTTGGGCCGGGCATATATTGGCCCAATCGAGGTAGCCATTAATGGAGATTAGAACCGAAGTTTTTGGGTCTCGCTTAAGTATTTTAAAAACTGAAATCGATGTCATAACTCCTTAGAAATATGTTTGGTATGGATGGAGAAGTGTTTTTACAATATTAATCGAACAAGAAACGAAGTTAATTAAGGAAAACAGAAAACGGGTCGAAAACCGGGTTGTGGGGCAGAGTCGGGTGAAGAAGACGAGAGGCAGGAAGTTGTAGATTACTTTTCTAAAAGTTTTCAGTTATGCCCCTAAACTATCGAAAACATTGCAAGTTTAATTTTTTTAGTTTAGATATTTGATACTTTCACCCTTACAGTTTCTTTATTATTTAAAAAAAACCCGTATTTTATTATTGAAGCACACCTGCTAATATCTTTGTTTATAAGAAAGCGAAGTGATTTGCACACAACATAAATTAACCATACATAGCAAAAAGTGACTGTTTGGACTATTATACCCTTGAATTTGTGGATGAGAATAAAAGATAGTGGGTTGGTAAGGACATAAAAGTCATGATTGTTGTGTATGACTAATTTGTGTTGTGTACAAATCATCTCCCTATAAGAAAAGGTAATATTTTTGTTTAATCCTTTTAAATTATTAAAATTAATAACACTTTTATGACATACAGCCATATGTATTTATTTCTTTAGAAATTATAAGAAAAGGTAAGTGTTTATAATTTGTTTATAATTAAAGTCTACGTAATGTATATATATTTATAAGCATGCAATCAATTTTGGTTAGTTAAGAATATAATATAATTTGTTATATATTTATATACAAGTAACGTAGTTATTTATTAACTTTGATTCACAAAGTTAACGAAACAAAGTTTAAAAAGAAAACATTATTATTTGCGAGTTCGGGGCATGGGGGAAAATAAAAGGTAGTAAAATATTGTCCAATTCTAATTATAAGGAAATTACTCGAGTGTATATTTTCTTGAGGACTTTGGTGAACCTTCTTGACTTTAGGTGCACTTAGAGGCTTACTCAGGTACGGATGTCTATCCTCACGTTCTTGATTCGTAAGTTATATTCGTTACTTCCTATTCATTGCTACTCTCTTGGTGTGTGATACCGTTTTTATTATCCTTGTGGTACTCGATTCATTTGAATAAATGTATATACGATATTGGATACTTATGCAAATTTTTGAGAAATAGATGTTTGATAAATTTGAGGCATTTGATGCGACCTCCTGTTCCGTTTGGGATGAGGGGGTGTTACAAGAATGTCCTATGTGGCAATGGTACCGATTAGCACACCACCACCCCATTGTTGGTACTTAAATTTTGTAGTGATTCTTGGCATTTTAATACCTAAGGAGAGAGAAAAGGGAGGAGAAATAAAGAGAGAAAAGAGATGTGGGGATCAAGAAGAGAGAAGAAAAAAATTATTATTTAAAAGAACACTTTTAAAGATATGTAAATATGAAACATAAATATTTCATATATTGAAATATAGATAAAGTATGAGCGACGTGATGATAATAGTCCTAACATTAATCATAAGAAATATGAGTGTAGGTACTCTTAGAATCTAAAAAAACAAGTAGATACGTTGTTGTGATATAAATATTTTAAAGAAACATTTTCAAACTTAAATTTATTATAAAATGTTTAGAATTCATTAAAGAAGAGCATTGTAAAAAGGTATTGGTCAAAGCTGAAAAGGATAAAGAGTTTACAAAGGTCAATTTTCAGAAAATTGTCAAAAAGGGGTTAGTACGAAGAATCATGTCGGGGTTATAGTACCGTAAAAGGATCATTTTTGGACTTCGTATTTTCCTCATTTCCATCCCACTAATGGTCTTACTATTATCATCATATAAAGAAAAGAATAACCTAAGAGCATAAGGAGTACCTTAAGCATGAGCTCGGCATGCTGAGGTGTCCATGCGGTATCGTATGGAACACCACCCCCCCCCCCCCCCCCCACCTTTAGGTAACGAAACAAAGCATCTATGTTTGATATTTAAGTGCCGATGGATAGAGGTGAGAGAGAGGTGAGAGAAAGAGAGAGAAAAAGGAGAGATGAGAGAGGAGAGATAATATTTTTTTTAATAACATATTCTTGAAGTATTGAATCATGGGTAGTACGGGGGTTTAAGAATTGCTAAAACATGAGTGATGTAGCGCTAATGAGGCGCTGAAGCATGGGATGCTTCAAACACCAACTCCCCATGCTCTAATCGATTTAATTAGACAATGATAACATTATATTTAGTAAAAATTAAATTTTACTTATTCATTTTAATTAAAATTGAAACTCAATTTTAACTTTAAATGATCAAACCAGAAGTGCAGGCCTATTTTATTATGTTGTTCTTTTCATTATGGATTTTGTGAGTTTTCACCTATTTTTTTTTCATTTCGAGTTTACAAGTAAAATAAAGTTTACCTTATACAATAGTTCCTTAGATGAATTTTATGTATCTTAAACTATTTTTTTCGTTACAACTGGTCGGTTACGGGTTTGGGTTTTGAATTATAATTTTTTTTATCGTGCTCTTGTGAGACCGGGTCGGTTTTTTATTCTTTTTTTTGGTCGGGTAAGAGCCGGGTTTAGAATGGGTAGGCTCGGTCAACCCAAGACCCGTGCACTCTTATCACAAACCGGGTTTACGTTTTCAGCCACGATCAGATTTTAGCCCTCCCACACCCGTGCGGAGCACGGGCTCAAACTAGTTTATATAATAAACCGTTGAAAATTAAAAATAAATTAAACTATAATATGTATTTAATTACTTAAACATTATATAAAGAAATTCAAGATTACGTTAATTTATTTAATAAAATGTTAAAAATTAAAAATAAAATAAACTCTAATATCTATTTAATTAGCTATACATTAGATAAAGAAATTCAAGATTACATTAAACCTACATATTAATAAAAGATACATAAACAATTGAAAACGGTCTGTATGAATCCTCATCAAAATATGATGAAGAAGATGAAGTAGAAGAAATGAAAATTGGTGACATTTTGGTGTCTTTTTTCTTATAGAAAAGGAGAAATAGATTGTATAATGATGACTATAATAGAAATAGTTTGTGTATTATATATAGAGAATAAAATGTAAAAAAACAAATAGTCACCTACCAATTCATTCTTTCTCCTCAATCTATACTCTTTCCCTCTCTCTCTCTCTCTCTCTCTCTCTGTGTCTCTCTCTCTATCGGCATTGGACTACCGAAAATCAAAGGGGGGTGGTGTTCCCTTCGGTACCACTATTCTACATAAGTAGAGGTGCACATCTTCGGATTTTAATCCGATCCGGATCGGATAAAATCCGGACCGGATTTTTTCGGTTTTTTTTTTACCGTATTTTCGGATTGTAATCGGATTTTCTCGGAAAGAAGTGTAACCGGTTTTGTACGGATTAAAACCGGATTTTCTCGGACAAAAGTGTAACCGGTTTAACCGGTTTCAGATTGGATTAAAACCGGATCGGATCGGATAAAACCGGTTAAATCCGCTCCGGTTTGAAAAAAACCGGTTTTATAAAAAATCGGTTCAGATAGTTTTTGCACAAAATCGGATATTCGGATTTTTTGTGCACCTCTACACATAAGCATACCGATGGAATGCCAAACCCAGGCCTTAAGTGGCCTAACACCACTAACAATAACTCAATAAGTCTTAACCCAAGTCCTTCCTCTCTAGCCCAACAACAATAAACATTTCTGTTTCTCCTTGGCCCAACTAATAAGAGTTACAATCTTACAACATTAGATCTTATGTATCAATTCTTTAGCCCAACAAAATAACCACTATAATATATATATATATATATATATAGAGAGAGAGAGAGAGAGAGAGAGAAAGAGAGAGAGAGAGAGAAAAAAGAGAGAAAAAGAGAAAAAGAGAAAAAGAGAAATTTATGTTACCCCTTGGTCTAACTAATAAGAGTTACAATCTTACAATATTAGATCTTATGTATCACTCCTTTAGCCCAACAAAATAACCATATATATATATATATATATATATATATATATATATATATATATATATATATATATATATATATATATATATATATATATATATATATATATATATATATATATATATATATATATATATATATATATATATATGGGAGGGTTTATTTGAGAACCGCTTTTAGTGCGAGTACCGTGAGAACCAATATCAGCCGTTACTTGAAAATGAGAAGTTCATGGATGGAGAGCGTGGAGGGATAGAGTGTGGCAAGATGTATGTAAGGAATTCACGGGTGGACAATGAGATTAAAGTAGGGGGTTTGGACGACTCATATTGGTTCTCGCGATACTCGCACTAATTATGGTTCTAAAATAAACTTCTTCATATATATATATATATATATATATATATATATATATATATATATATATATATATATATATATATATATATATATATATATATATATATATATATATATATATATATATATATATATATATATATATATATATATATATATATATATATATATATATATATATATATATATATATATATATATATATAAAGGCTGGCAATTACAGACCCAAACCGAACTCGACACGAAAAAAGTGACACAAACCCGACACGAAACCGAAATGTGTTAAAAGCAGGTTGACACGAAGTTGACACGAAAATAAATGGGTCGGGTTAGGGTCAACCCGACAACCTGAAATTGACCCGTATAAGGGTAAAACTAAAAATTATAAAATTTTCTTTAATACTTAAAATGTTAATTTCAAAAAGGAGATTGCGAATTTAAATAAGGGAGTGACATCTTAGGCAATAAAATCTGATAAACACAAGTCTAAAAACTTAAATAAACAATAAAAGATATAAACCTAAATAATATCACATCATGGTTTAAATCCGAGAATACAACGGAAAAGAGGAAAAAAAGACTTGTCTTTTGAATTTAAATAATTTCCTTTAGGTTATTTAATTTCATAGTTTGTTCACTTGTTATTACTTTGTATTAAAGCTACTAAATTGTATTGGTATTCGATATTTCAATATATGGTTATTCGCTAGTTAGTAGAGAAATTGGGAACAGACAAGGAATTCAAAAAATTTATAACGAAAACTGAATTTGAATACCGTAATCGAAAACCGTAATTGAAAACGGTATTCGAAACCCGTATTTGAAAACGGCATTCGATACCCGTGATCGAAAACGGTATCAAAACCCGTAATGGAAAACCGTAACTGAAAATGGTATATCAAAACCCGTAACCGAAAACCGTATTGGAAAATCTTATTTAAAAATACCCGTCAAATACGGTTGACCGAAATGGGTCGACACGAAACACAACCCGAACCTAACACGAAAAGGTGACACGACTCGAACGTGACACGAAAATGGGTCGGAATTAGGTCGACACTCGACATGAAACTGACTCGAACCCGAACGACACGAACCCAATAACACAAACCCGACCCAAATCGCCAGCCTTAAATTATATATGGGAGGGTTATTGTGAGAATATATATTTAAGTGGGAATGGAAGAATAAATCCAGGCTATTAATTAGATTTTGATCTATTAAATCTAACGGTCATCATTCACCCGTTGCAATTCATCGCCAGTTTGGTAATAAATATTAGAAGGGCAAAATGTAAACAATTCAATCAAATCAAATCAATTGTCATGATTAAGTCTCCCATTATCATATAACTATATATATATATATATATATATATATATATATATATATATATATATATATATATATATATTCTCATTTGAGCCTTCCAACACACACACACACACACACACACATATATATATATATATATATATATATATAGGGGAGGGTTCATGCGAGAACCGTTGTTACCGCGAGAATCAATCTCATCCGTTCCTTGGATATGGGAAGTATCATGGATGGAGAGCGTGGAGGGATAGAGCGTGGCAGGGTGTATGTGAGGAATTCATGGGTGGGCAATGACATTGAAGGAGGGGGAATTGGACGGCTTAGATCGGTTCTCGCGGTTATCGCGCTAACAACAGTTCTCGCATGAACTTTTGTCTATATATATATATATATATATATATATATATAATTACCTCAACAATAAAAATAACTCAAAATAAAAAAATAATGATAACCATAGCGTTTAATAATTAATATCTTTACGAATTACAAAATAGGTATTACAACACACACCCACTTAAACTATACATATCTCCATAATACTGAACTTGAACTCTCAATCTCTATAACCACATGTTTTGATGTATGCATTATGTGATAAAAAAACTACTTGATATATAAGAAAAACAATCCCTACCCTAACTAAAAATCTTATGATTAGAAGACTTATTAATAACTATTAGTTATGGTGAGGTCTTAGTCAGATGTTAGGCGAGACTCGAACAATATACATTTGAAACTAAACCAATTATCTAACAAATTTAGTTCTATTCTAATCTATGTTACAAGAGTTAGGTACTTATGTATCTCTATTTATAAAATTATCTACATTGACTTAGAATATAGGTGCTAATACCTGATTTATTTCCATCATATTAACATGAAGACCTTCGAAGAAGCTATTCATGCAAAGCTTGATAATTGTTGAAGATCCATCATGGAAGCTACCATTAACTAAAGACTTTCAAGACGTGTGTACAGAGCCTGATTTATTATAAACATTTCTTTATTTAAAAAAAAACATTATATAAAACTCAGTCGTAACCCTGGTACAAAAATCATGTCATTTACAAAAGTCAATATGATTAAAAACTCGCAAAGGTCACACCTTGTTCTACGATACTTGTTACTTGAGTGGGGCCATCATTGACTTGGGTTGGTCAAAGTTGGCAGGTGGGTGAGTAAATTAACCATAATTCGAATTTGGTCAATAAATGTAAACCTTGGGCTACCGAAAGTGGTTCGGTGGTTTGGACTTTGTACCCGGACTAATTCATTCACCTCATGTCTTATTGTCTTATCCGATATTTGAAGTCGTAACATGGAGGCCATATCCCCATTCTCAATAATGTTGATAACGTGGAAAGCTACATGCCGAAAACAACCCATAAAATGTCCATACTCCCAAGTCATATCTTGCTTCTTCAACTAATTATCATTAATCATGATCGATTAATGTATATCTGTAAGTTAGAATACATTTTTAACTAGTAAATGTGTCATCTGAGAAAGATCAAGGAAGAAAATCTTTTCAGGAAAAAAATCATGGTTATTAATAAAGTCTTGATCTAAGAGCTATAAGAATATAAGGCATGTGCTATATTTATCATTTTTTATATTTGTTTTTTTATTATAATTTAAAACCTTATTGTTTTATATTATTGTGAATTAGAAATAAAGATAATTTTGTTAATTTTTTATTTTTACAACGGTTTTTGTCTTTCTTAATTAAAAATAAAAAAAATACCACAAATTTTTGTTGATTCGTATCTCTCTCTTTCTCTAATGCACGCATGCACACACTCATCTCTAGCCACATCTCAACAGAAAGAACTAAAGTTTCATTTGCTTATTATAAGGGATCACATATATAATTCACTCAACTCTATATATCATTCGTTGGATTATAACATCTCAATGGTTCGCTTAAAACCATGGTATATATTGCCTGCAAATTTATTACAAGGTGCCCTAAACTTCTACAGTAACAAGTTTATATTTATTTTCAAAATGAATTGAAAATCATAACTCAAGAACATAATCACTCTCTATTAACACTCATATCACTGTGATTGTCAAAAAATTCATGACCATGAAGAAAACTTAAGTTCTATAGAACAGTTACATAAAACTCATGATCATTATTTAATCAAATTACCCAAAAATAAAAACTAATAAAAAAAGAATAAAAAAAACCAACCACAGTAAAAATTAAAATTTCTTCTTTTCATCCATTAATAATGGTCATGTTAGAATAGGGCTTCTTCATGCAAGGCTACGCCATCTTACTAATTTCTCCTAATTATTATCATCTAACGCTGGAAATTTAGAAGATTTCATGAATCTTCCTGATAGAACGGCCAAAAAGATGAGGATAAATTAAACATTGTTGATCAAATTATAGGGTATTTCATGTTTGATTTGTACAAGCGCTCTGATGATTCATCCTTTTTGCGTCTTATGTACATCGTTTTGTTTACCAACTTTAGTTGGTCGTTGTGACTGTTGAGTAAAATCACACATCAGACAAAAAGTGACTTTGTAATAAGCTTAATAAGGGTCCAGAGCTACTAATCCCATAACCAATTTGTTTTGAATTGGAACCCCACAAACTTAGATGGTATTAGAGCAAGGTTCACCTGTGATTGGTCAAAGGTCACACAAACTCCACGTAACCCATAAGTATCCACGTGTTAGGCGCAAGAAAGTAAAATAACGCCACACGTCAGGTTGCGTGTTGAGTAATGTCACACATCGGATAAAGAGTGACTTTGTAATGAGCATTATAAAGGTCCTGGGCTACTCCTCTCATAATTAATTGGTTTTGAGTTGAAACCCCACAAACTTACAGTGACGACTGGCGAAGCAAAGAAACACAAGGGTGTAAAGGGCTTCAAACGGATGTGGTTTGTCAAAATCGCAAGCGAAAATATATGATGCAAAGTCAAATTAAAGAAAAAATTGGGAGAAGCAATCGGCAGTTGTTCAATTGAAGATGGTAGTGAGTTGAACGAAGAGCTTTCTCTTACAAGACCGGCCCATAGATAGAAATGGAGCTCTTACTATATATAAAGCATTTTTACGCTTGAGTTACATTCATGAAAACAGTATTTAGTAATATTTTACATCCTAGTAATTAAAGTGCTAGCTATGATCGAGTAAACTATTCCACATGATTTTTTATTCTATACCGAGTTTTTGTCTTTTGGTAATTCGATTGCTTTGAAGGGTTCTTACTTCAAAAGAGCCTTTGAAGGGGTTGTTTTTGTTCTCATATGGGAAGTGTGGAACTAGAGAATTAAGATAGTTCACGCTGAAGACTCGGTGAAAGAATCAATCGTGTATGAAGACCTCTTCTCACTGATTCAACAGTGGTCGTTGTTAATTTGATTTCAAAATAGATCTAAGCAACGATCCTTTAATTGGTCAGGTTTGTCTTCAAATCTCGTAAGCTGCTGTCACAAATCCTAATAGAGCTGCAGTAGGTTTTGACAAAATTTTTGATGTTATATGTATTCTAGACTTCATCTTGGTCTTCCTCCCTCTTTTGATTTAGGATGTTGTATTCTTTGTCCATGATAATGTTTAAATAAAATTTCAGCTTTAGAAAAGAGAAAAAAAACCATTCCACATGCTCTTAAGAAAAGTCAGAAGTAAGCCACTGATTATAAATACCTTTATTAAAACTAGAGTTTAATTTACTAAAATATATCTAATTTATCATGTTTTGATATTATATGTATCAAATTTTTAATTTTTATTATATGTATACAAATTTTAATTTATTGTTATTGTATATATTTTACATATATAAAAAAATTAATGTATAAGTTTTGTACATATATAATAGAAAATTTAATATATACTAGTATTGCACCCGCGTAATGTGACGACGATGACAATAGTTTGTGCTCGACAATATGTTTGATTTAAATAGTATGATATATTATGTGTAAAATGTAATGTTAGTCAACATAATCATGTTTTTTGTCTCCTTTTTCTTATTTATTCACTTTTTTTTACAATCAACCATTTTATTAATTTTTAAAATAGTTTTTAAAAAACAATTAAAAATATTATTATTAAATAATTAGAGTAAAAAATACTATAGCCTTAAAATTGTATTAATATAAATAATTTAGTCAAAATTAGATAAATGAAATAGTTGTTGTGATGATTAATGATTTATTAAAATAGACAAAAGTTCATGCGAGAACCGTTGTTAGCGCGAGAACCGCGAGAACCAATCTAAGCCGTCCAATTCCCCCTCCTTCAATGTCATTGCCCACCCATGAATTCCTCACATGCACCATGCCACACCCTATCCCTCCATGATCTCCATCCATGATACTTTCCATATCCAAGGAACGGCTGAGATTGGTTCTCGCGGTTCTCGCACTAACAACGGTTCTCGTATGAACCCTCCCCGATTAAAATAATAGTTGTCTTAAATGAGTTGAGATAATTAAACGAATGATTGATTAGGCTATTGCTTTAAGTGTTTGTATCTTAAGCATAAAAACTTGTACTACTTAAAATTAAATAATTTTAAAATTTTAAAGAGAGAGAAAGTTAAATATTTTATAATGTAATATAAATAATAACGATAAATTAAATCTTTAATACATATAATAAAAATTCAAAAAACTGATATATACAATAGTAATACATAATAACTTAACTTGATACATATGCGCCTTTAAACTATTATTTTATTTTTTTAGCATAATTTCACAACCAAGTTGGCGACACTCGACAAAAGGGTTGAGTTGCCATAAATGTACATAACAGATGGGCCCCATTCATACATCTTGTCATTCTTTTCCTACTTTTGGCAATTTCATTAAAAGAACCGCCCAGTTTCCATTTTCAGACCGTCCGCATCCATGGGATGGGATGGGATGGCTCGGGATCTCCATGGGTTCCAACCCAAACCATCGCCCCTCTCTCGGGCTATCTCGGGCTCTCTCTCTCTCGGGCTGTCCATCTCGCTCGGTTTCACCCTTTTCTTTTCTTTTTTTTTTGCTTTTTTCCTTTTTTAATAAATAATATGAGATGGTGTGAGATGACTCAAAATGGATGCTGGTGTTTGTGGGATGGTATGGGATGAGAAGAGAAAAATGATGTGGCGCTGACGTGGCATGGGTTAGCTCAAGATGGATGCGGATAGTCTCAGAACTGAAGTCCATACAAGTATACAGCTCTATTTTATTAAATCTCGTAGTTATGAAATAGACTAAATTATATTTTTGTTATCCGTACTTCCGTAGTTTCGTTAAAGTTATAAATTTGGTTTTTAATTATAATTTTACGGGTTTAATATCTTTTCACCCGACTTTCTTACGACATTGATCTCGCGTCAATTTGAAAGGATCATATTATCCTTATTTCTGTATTTATACTTTTTCTTTTTATTTTTTTCTGAGTTTTAATATGTTAAATAATGCTAATTCATTTAAAAAAACATATAAACCCTCATATCTCTTGAAGATATGATATCTTTTAATCTGTGTCTTACTGTCTGCATATTTATCTCCATATTTTTCTGACGAGAGAATACCTCCTCATTTCCATAACCTAAACTTCCTCCGACGAGACACAACCGACAACGATGTGCACCTAAGGTGAGACACCTCTGACGATGATGACACATACACTGAAATGCGCCTCCTACGAGGCATCTTTGACGACGACACCCTCTCAAAGACTGTGATCACTCTCTCAAGAAACTAGGCCACCCTCTTTGTACTCATATCTCTCATTCTTTGACGAATGTATCCATTCTCTGTGGTCTGGGTATTCAATTGTGGGTTTGTGATTTTAAGGTTTCTTCTCCTCGTCTCGACAATCGACAACCATATGCACCATTGGTTCCATTATGTAAAACCACTTTTTCAGTTTAACATATAAAACATCTTAACTACTAATTAGCACCAAAAGATCAAAGTTTACAAATACTAGTTCATATTTACATATGTGCTAATAGTTTCACAAAAGTAGAGTTCAAACTTATCTTCTCAATCTGGAGCCATCTTGCTAATCACTATGTTTGGACTTTACCCTTGTTGGAACCTGAACCACTTGCATGCACAACAACACTGAAATATAAGCTTTCACCTCAGTGTTCAAATATATGTAAAACATTGCTAACTCAGTTGTATAGAGCGAATACGTCAACACTTATTGCTTACAAGCAATATACAATCAATGCATCAAGCTTACAACTTTGCTGAACAACTTAAAACTGGACAGGGCATAGGCACACCCATACCTTCTTGCAGGCGTGGCCGTGCTTCACCCTCAGGTTTGGTCGTGACCTCTGCAGACAAAGGCATATCTGCAGACACGCACGTACCTTTCATAGGTACGTCCGTACCTAGCACGCCCGTACCCCAAGAACTAGGGTTTGTCGCAAGGCTCTAGGCACACCGTACCCCAAGAACTAGGGTTTGTCACAAGGCTCTAGGCACACCGTACCCTCCTTAGGCACGTCCGGGCCTCTTGAACTACAACAGCAGATTCACGACTGCTTTGTCGTTTTCCAACAAAATAAGCAAATAAACACAATACAAGTGTGTTAGAACCTAGAGAGGGGGGGGGGGGGGGGGGGGGTGAATAGGTTCTTTAACTTAGTTTACCAATTTTCACACTTATAAAAATTTGTAAGTTGTGTTAAAAATATTTTTCTTGAAGTTTATAACACAACAAATATATATACTTAAAATAAAGAGAGTAAGGGTAGAGAGATATCACCAATTAGTAGACAAGAGATTTATAGTGGTTCATGCAAGCGTTAACAAACTTGCACTACATCCACTCCTTGCCCTCACCCACCAAGAGTTTGCTCCACTAGCTTCTCTCTTTGAAGGTAGAGATAAACCTTTTACACTTCTCTTTTTCACTTGCAAGAATTAACACTTCAAACTTGCAAGTAAGGTAAAGATAACCTTGCTTCACTCTAATTCTATAGGCTAGAGTTGATCCTCACTTCTCTCTAATTCTAAAGGCTAGAGATGATCCTTACTTCACTCTAATTTGGAAGGCTAGAGTTGATCCTTACTTCACTCTAATTAGAAAGGCTAGAGTTGATCCTTACACTATTACAAATATGTAGATTGATAATGTAATGATTGAGCTTTGAAGACTTTTCACTCTTGCTCTTGATCTTGATCTTGATCTTGTAGATGATATATCTTTTGATTGGAATATAAGCTCACAAGATCTTAGAGTATGTTCTGTGTTTTTCTAATGTCAAGAGTTAGTAAATCACAAGACTTGAGTTGCTTTAAACAAGACTTGAGTTGTCTTTTACCAAAATCACACACAACCCATTTTTACCTTAAAAAATCAGTGAAAAGAAGCTTAGAAAAAGGTGGGTTGTGACATACTTCTTATGTTTGAATTTAAACACCAATATGGAAGTTTAGAAAGTAAATGTATAAAGCATGTTGGATGTTTGCTTCTTTTGGAGATTCCATTTTCTAAATATGGTGTTGTTTGATTTCAATGCTAGATCATGTTTGATATTTGCCAAAATAAAAAAGTCTTGTACTTATTTAACCAAGCTTGTGATTTTTATAAAAAGTTTGTTATTTTTTATAGAAGTTTTTATAAAATAATTTAAAAAAAAAACTTAAAATTGTTTAATTTATTATTCTTGTAAGCTCATATTTTCCGAACTCTTGTTTGTAGTTTTCTTCGCCACCGGCTGTCGGGTACGAGTTCGGCTGACTTCAAGAGGAACGATGTTTAAGAATAGTGAGCTGTGTAGTGACGGTTGATACACGGTCGACCGTGGGATCGACCGTGAACACTTTACGCTTTCTTCAAAACTTGTTTTCTTCATATTTTGTTGAGTTAAATTCTTTTACTTGTTTGTACTTCACTTGATCATCAATTTGAGGCTTGTTAATTTTCTTTAAGAATATAGATATGAACATATGAATAATTTTGATAAGCAATAGTATCACATGTGTATATTTTTATCATCATCAAAACAAGGAGTGCACTTTTAAATGTATGACCATGTATGCACCAACAATCTCCCCCTTTTTGATGATGACAAAATATGCAACATATAATTAAGATTGCTACACAAAATTATTCATGTTAACAATGTTGCATAGCTATATTCTTCTCCCCCTTTTGTCAAATCAAAAAGGAATATTCTTCTCCCTCTTATTATCTAGCACAAAATAGTTGATGAAGCTCCCCCTTGATCAAAGCTCCCCCTTGATCAAAGCTCCCCCTTGATTTATGATCCTTTTAAGCTAGCACTTGACAAAAAGACAAAACAAAACAAAAGTGCAAGATATACAAAAGTATTTGCATAAACTTAATTTAGGAAAAATCAAATATACTCAAGTAGGAATCATGAGAGATTTATGCATCATTATCTTGTATTTATGCTAATGATAGGAGGCGATAGTGTGAATATATATGAAATTTTCTTTTTGGTTGGTGACTCCCCCTTAAAATGTGCATATTATGTTAGGGACAACCAAAATCCACAATCCTAATCTTAAGTTAAGTATCAAAAATTTCTTAGCTCTAGATTGTGAAGATTATCTCAATATTTGTCTATTCATTTCTAATTGATATTTATTTATATACATTATGTAGCAAATGGATGATTTAATCAAGTAAGTGACCAATGTGTACACTAAGTTGACAATTATTCTGATTTTATGTATGAAGCACATGATGTCATGTATATTATCTTGATCTTCAAATAATAATGCATTGTATATGTAGATCAACATATCATGAGAAATTTGATATAGAATTGATCTTTTCATGATTACGATCAACATTGATATGTATATTTCTTAAGTATCACATATTTGAGTTAATTCTATACCAACATATACTCACTAAAATATACTCTCATTATTACTAGTACACAAAAGTTTTCTAATTTCAAGCAAGTCAAATAAAGATTTTATAGTTACATGTTTGGTTCATGATTTCTTAAGTTTATCTTCTTTTGATAGATCAACTAGGCTTAAGTATAAGTTTATTTATGTGTATTCAGTATTCAACAAGATTAGGATGATTTGAGAAAAGTGTTCTCATGAGTACAAAGCATGCAATACCAATGCTTCAATCATTATTTATGCATGTATGCCACATAGTTTCATGTGTCAAGTGATAATCCAATTAAGTATGTGACACATGAGATTAGTCATTTAAGTATATAGGCATACTCAAGCATATATCAAGATGACAAATAACATGATTTCTTATATGAGGCATAACTTGTCATCTATTTTAACTATCTTGATTACAAAGAGTAATTCATTAAGTACCATGACAAGATAGTAAGAGAGAACCACTTAAAACAATTAATATGTTAATTTATATTTCTTCACCATGTAATCATCTTCATATATCTTTCATCACAAACTTATTTCAAAGACTCTTTTGATAATGATCTTATATGAAAAGTACATCCATAAGATATCTTGACCATAATTCATTACATGATAATTATTCAACACTTGATAAGCATGAATGACATATCATAATGTTACATATGTTTAGTGATATTTCATGTAAGAATCACATATGTAATTTGATAACATGAAGAACAAGGATATGTCAAATATGAACCAAGGTATTATCATTTAGCGTGTATTGATGTAAACAAGATATTGTGAGCACCACAATTAAATTGCATGTAAGCATTTTACTTTTTCAAACCATGTAAGATATAGAATTTAAGCATAAGATTTGTAAATTCACTTTATTTCTTCATGCATGAAATTACTTAGTGAGTTTTTTTACAAAGTTTACTATGTCATCACCTTTACAAAAACATCTTGTCTTTTCGAATGAAGTTCTTGAAATTGAGACCCAAGATAAGAAACTCAAACTTTAACATCATAAGGAGTTGCATGTTAGCATATTGTTGCACTAAACCAATGTAATATAATTTATTTAATGCACAAAGGTTTAGGCATAGTATTTTAGTACCATAAACATGCTTTTATTCATTTGTTTACGATGTTGTTCAAAAAGTTTGTATAAGTTCTCAAAGTAATAGGTGATGAAGTGATGATGATTCATTTTATTTGAAACACATATGTGAATGTAAACTTAACATGTATGTGTATACCAATTTGGTTCATGTGTCCTAAATGTTTTAAGATTTCGGAAGACAATTGAATCACTTATGTTGCAATGATGTATGTTTAGTATTAAGCAAGAGTAAATCTATGTATGAGCCTTAAATAGAAAATTATTAAAAGTAACATCAAGCTCAAGGTCGAAGTCACGGTCGACCGTGGTTCGACCGTGGAGTACCTGATAGATTTAGAATTTTGGAAACCTCCAGAGGGTCGACGGTCGATGCACGGTATCGACCGTGTATCGACCGTGAAGCATCTGTTCACTTTTTCTTTATTTGTTAGACTTTTCAACAAATAAATAAATAAATATATATATATATATATATCTCAGTTATGTTTTGTCACAAACCCATTTTTCATCATATTAGTTTTCCTTCATTATTTACCCCTAAACTCAAGGCTTTAAACATTACACAAAATTTGTTCATACATGATTCATGTTAAATTTATGTGTAGAGTGGAACCCTAAGAAGATAAAGAAGAAACAATGGTGAGAATTTTACCTTTAGTGAAGAGGATTCATGAATCAAGTGAGAGATCTAGAATGAAGAAGCTTTCACTTGTAGATGGACTATGAATCTAACCCGGGCTTCAACCATAGTTTCAATCATAAGGTAAATTCTTGTTTCTTGCAATAAATTTTAAGCTTTTTGAGTGTCTAAGCAAAAATGGAGGCTAGGGTTTTTGTGAGGAAGATGGGAAAAGTGATAAAGTGGTGAGATGAGAGAGAAATAGGGCTAAGATTGTTCTCGCAGTTCTCGTACGAAAAACAGTTCTCGTTTGAACTCTCCCCTATATATATATATAATTTGGTGTAAAACGTTGACGGCAACTCTTTGTTGCTATGTATCTATGCTTGATTTAACAAAATTGAGTTATGTCGGATAGTGTGATAGTCATGCCGAAACACTTCTCCAGTGTATCTCCTCTTGCCGTTAAAAAAAAACAATGATCATGGCATAGATCGATACTCACAAACTCAATCAGTAAAAATGTATGCGTCTTTGATATGTATATAACCGCTAGCCACTAAAAAGGATCCTTAATAACGTAGATATGAATTGTAATTTTTAATATTAAAGTAGTTTAGAAGTGTAAAACTTATCCGACACAACGTTACTCCGTGCAATGAATAAAAGGGAGATGATGGCTTTAAAAAAAAAAGGGAGATGATTTTCTATAAAAGAAACTGGTTCTTTGTAACATTCAAGGTTAGAAATGGCTCGTTTTATTTAATTAATTAATTATTTAAATTTATAGTATGATATTTAAAAAGTTTATAAGTGTGTGCTATGCCTTAATGAAGTTTAGGGGTTGATTATGTCAATTTATTAGTATGATTTATACTTATACCAATTCAAGGGCTAGAATTGTTAAATTTGAAAGTTGAAATAAAGTGCAAGGTCTGAATGTGTTAATATGGCAAAGTTATAATTATTTATACACACAAATTAGAAATTTAGTCACTTTTGCATACTCAAACACAAGAGAAAGGAGGCTGACGATTTTGGAGCTGTAATAGGACTAAATTCTGCAGCAATTAAAGAAATTTAGTGAAGTAAAAGAGGATTAAGATATGCATGTATGTTTATTGTATAATTATAGCCCTTGTATAGCATAATTAAGCTTAGACTAGCTTGCATGTGTTTGATTATGGCTGGATTGATGTTATGATGCTAAAAAAACAGCTAAATAAGTTGTTATTAGTGTGTTGGATGCACTATTAGAAGTATCAATGTCAAAATTGAGGTTTTTGGGTTTAAACACTGCTGTTCGAATGCTGTATAATGGCTGTGTACGAGGGCTACACGGCTCGAGTAGTATAAGTAATGCCGTGTAGCCATACCGTATAGATTAAACACGCCCCGTGTAGGACCCTAACCTACACTGGGCATGTAGTCTTCTATCCGGTCATGTAGATTTGAGGTACACGGCCTGTGTAGGATACACGACCCGTGTAGGGCCCTAACCTACACAGGCCATGTACCCTCATATGGTATTGTAGAGTAGAGGTACACGGCCCGTGTATGTTTACACGGGCGTGTATATTAATTTCTAGTGTCAGAAATTCAGGGTAATTGTATTCTTTGATTATTGTGATTAGGTTAACACCATATTGTAAGCAACAGAGAAGTGTTATTTTGAGTTGATAACCACTGTGAGTAACTAAATTCTTTTACTTGTATTGAATAAGGTTCTTACGTGTTTTATGATCCCTGAATTATATTGATATGATATATTTGCCATGTTTATTTGGTTAGCGAGTTATTATAATTAAGTGATAGCATTGGTTAACAAACAAATTGTAAAGTTTTAGAATGCTATTAAGTTTAAGTGCTCAGTAGGAGAGTAGATGTTAAATTTTTTATAGATATGTGTACGGAGTAAGCTTAGAAGTGTTGGTTTAGTATAAAGTTGCAAGATGAGTATTAGTATAGATTAGTAATTAAGGTTAATGGGATGTTAAAAAAAAAGTAATTAAGGTTAATGGAATGGAGTACAAGTGATGAATTGATTGTGTAGATGATATTGTTGTACTATTAAAGCACGTTGTTCTAGTAAGATGGGAAAACAAGTTCTATAATGTGATTAATTAATAAGATGAGTTTAAATAGAATAGATCAATGGAAAGAAATAAATTGTATGGGATTGGTAATTTATATGTCTAATAATTTTATAAGTGGTTAGATACTTATGCTGAGTTAAGGGAGTTAACAATTGGATTAGAAGGGTACAAAGACGAGACAAGTTATGCTTGTTAGATTACAAACGAAGTTATGAGGAATAAAAGAAGCTCTTGATTATTAAAACTAACTTAAGAGAGAAAAGTATGCATGATTGGTTAAAGCTATGATCTAAAAAGGAGAAGCATTGTTGTAGAAATAATTAGGCCTAAGCGATAGTAAATATGAAAGTTGTTATGGATTGTAAAGAATGATTATGGAGGAAAAGGTCAAATAATCAAGAATTAGCAATGTCAACCCACCCATCAAATTTGAATAAAGAAAACACAAACTGTTTTACCTAATTAAATACAAATGCATAAACAAGATCTGAAGCATTACGAACCCTAAAACAGTATATCCCTAAATTTCATTTCTCAGTTTCTATAAACCCATGGAAGAATTGCAACAACACTAAAAAAAAAAAGGCTTTTGCGACGACAGGTTTGACTTTTTGCGACGACACACAACGGACCCATCAAGTGCCACGTGGACAATTTTTTGCGGCAAAATATCCTTTTTTGCGGCGACAATTTTAATTTATTTTAAAAAATAAATTATAACTTTTAGCGGCGACGTATGATGATTTTGCGGCGACATGTTTATTTAAATTAATTAATTTTTAAAATATAATTAAACACTTTTTGCGGCGACATGTCGCCGCTAAAAGTCTAAA
Organism: Pulicaria dysenterica; assembly: GCA_947179395.2. Classification (NCBI taxonomy): domain Eukaryota; kingdom Viridiplantae; phylum Streptophyta; class Magnoliopsida; order Asterales; family Asteraceae; genus Pulicaria; species Pulicaria dysenterica. The sequence goes on along the minus strand of OX359293.1, from coordinate 16,959,560 downwards.
ATTATTTTTTCAGCATTTTGCTGTATTTTGCGTTTTCCACCCATTTTAAACCGGGCAATTACAAAAACCTGCTGTTTCAGAACTCAAAACAACTGTAACACGACATTTTAAGCTATATAAAACAAATATACATACCAATCAATAGTTTCAAAGTTAACATAAACGTTTTTAGACAATCACAACGTCGCCTAACAAACTAATAGACTAATCCTCATGATCCCTAGACGCTTCATCACGAGAAGTCAAATCAGTGCTTGGTTCATGTCGGGAAGTTGAGGGAATATCGACATTTATACCTGTCGCACGTAATGCTTCAAATATTGCTTGTGTACGTTGAGAATTAGTATGCATCTCCTCCCGGACCTGCTGGATATCAGAAGAATGAGACGCAAGCATGACATCTACCTCGGCTTGTGTATATAATCTCCCTGTAGGCTGGGATTGTGCGGTAAATTGTGCAGCAGATACGGATGAAGAACTTAATGTTCTTCCCATTCCACGAACATGTCCTCGGCGTTCACCCAACACCGTCTTCAAGATTTCTTTAGCGGCGACATGTTTCAATCAGATGGTTGTGGGCCCAATTTTTGTCGTTTAGCGGGGTTTTAGCGGCGACATATGTCGCCGCAAAACGCTTAAGTCGCAAAAAAACATTTTTTCTTGTAGTGCAAACAGACCGAAAGTATAGCTACTAACTTGAAATTATGGAACCCGTGTGCTTAAAATTGGAACCGTCAACCCATTTGGGATTTTTTTGCGCTTCATCTTTGGAAACATTATCACTTGTGCGCATCAATTGAGCCTTTCAAATCGACCACCCAAGAGGAGTATGGGAAGAACAACATTCTTTGAAGATGATCAATTGTGCAAGTAAAATGACCAAAACACTCTTGCATTAAAAGACAACTAACAGCCAATTTGGATGACTATTAACAAAACGACCAAATAAGTAACAAAATACAACCATAGGGACATGTAATGTAATTATTGATCTTAAATGGCTAAACCAGTAACTTTGATGAAACCACGCAGACTATTTAGTAACCGTACCAAATAACTGGTGTTTTTTATGTTCGGTTAACCAAACCGAAATAATTAAAACATTCAGTTTGGTTAACCTAGATTTCGGTACGGTTTTTTGGTTTTTAGGTTCGATTTTTTGGTTTTGGATATTTTGATCACCCCTAGATGTGTGATGCTCCTGCATTAATGCTATAGGAACGGTGAGTTTACGAGTTACGGATTTGACCCGTTCAAGGGAACAATATCCCAACAATCATTCTACCTTAAAGCAAAGATTAATTCTAGTTCTTATGCATTCATTAAAGTATATAATGGGAAAAAACGTGTGCTAGAATCAAACATTATGGTATGTGTTTTTACACTTACAAAAACTTAAATGAGTAAATAATAAATATGTAACATACTTCTCATTTAAAATTTATAAGTATGAAAACCTATAGAGTATAATACTACTATAAATATATATCCTATGCCCGTATATAATTAAAAGAAACATATGTAGTTTCGACCATTGTTAATATCATCGTCCCTAAATAAATACCCACCCTTTTACTTTAGTTAATTCTAAAAAGAATGTCTCTTTTCAAGATTAATGATATATCCAAGTTTACAATTCTACAAGTACTCCGAAATTTTGTAAATTTTGTAACACGTGCAAACTCCAGATTTTATAAAGCTTTATACATTTCACAGGATATGATCATAGAACTTCGATCAATAGTTCAATGCAATACTCGTATATTTAAAATATATATTACCTCCTTTAACTAAATCATTCTATTTTATTCTAGCTTTTACTCACTAAAATGACAAAGCGTAATTAATTCATTTCTTATCTTTTTTTTTCATTTTTATCATTTGTCATGATCTATTTGTATTTTACAATAAATATTTCTGGACCTATGGTCACACATATAATATAATAGTATTTGTATCTTCACATACATAAAATAATTAGTTTAATTAGTTCCTTAAACAAAACAAAATAATTAACAAAGCCCAAATAATTAAGATATATTATCCTATATATCATATACTTTGTAAACTAACTAAAAAAAGTTTAACGTGTCATGTTAATATTATGTCTCAAGACACTTTTTTATTGAACCATATTCCATCACTTTAAAAGTAGTGTAAACACATATAATAATAAGATTAACGAAGCTTTAACTACTAAATTAAATACCTTTTTTCCCGTCAACCAAAAACATAACTTTATAGAACTTCTAATATATTTCTATAAATAATTATATGATTAATCTATTTCTTACTTTAGTTATTTATAATTATAAAAACATGTAAAATAAATACTGCTAAACATATATCGTATATATGTAAGTATTTTAATAAAAAAACCATTTATGTCGATGTAAAATAATAATAGTGTGATAACTATTATTGTCTCCTTGTGTGCAAGTGGATGAAATCTTCAAACCAAAGCAAAAGACTTGGTGAAATCTGATTGAACCTCCAAATTATTTTTTCAGATAATAAATAAAATAAAATAAAAACATGAAGCAATGTTCATCCTTTTCTAAGGAGATTTAAAGAGGGTTCTGCCATTGCTAACTATGGAAGCTTCTAACTCAACCTTTTATTTAATGCCACAAGAAATAAAGAAGAAAATAAGTAAATTTCTAAAAATAGTAATTTAAAACTAGCTTCAAAAGATATTAAACCCAAAATGGAAATGTCACAGTGAAATCACAACACAACAACAAAGTAAACATTAAGGAAACATTTCTATTCCTACCCCTAATTAAACCATCATTCAAGAAAATAAAATAAAAATTCTAACTTTCTATCCCTACCAATTGCAATGGAAACCGCTAGAAATTTGATGGGGAAGGGCGTGGGGGAGTTGCCCAATACATATCTGGATGCATTTGCCCATTTGGTAAAAGTTTGGGGGGTTGATTGTAAATTGTCATCGAAGATGATGGAATGTTATCCGTTTGTGGAGCACCTCCCCCAGATTTAGGACTATTACCAGCATTCACCCCTGATGTTTGCTGTAATTGCATTTCACTACCTTCTCCCGTTGCTCCACCCTCGTCTTCCAATGGCAGCCTCTCGTAAGTCGCGTTAGTGAACGTTGCTGCAATCACCATCACCGGCCCAGACGCCATCAGCTGGCCCATCACCGTCCCACCCACCACCTGACCTTGACCACCAGCTAAGTACACCGTCAGCCCCGTAGCACCAGGCGGAGACGGTGCAGGAAGGAACGCACCTGACAAAGATAATATCTCAAACCTTCCTTGGAGCGTCAGCACTCCGCCGGGGGCAGCGGGCTGGCGGAGGGTGACGTTGGTAACGACGCCGCTGCCGCTCAGTACCGACACGCCGCGGTGGCGGCGCTGGGCAAATGTTGCAATACACTCGGAAATATCACTTCCACTGCTGATTTCCAGCACGTGGCTCCGTAGAGCATTTGGGCTCTCTTTAGTAATCACTATCGGCGGTTTGGGTTTATTTTTAGACCCCGGTGGCCTTCCTCGAGGTCGCCGACCTCCACCGGAGCTCGTAGGCTCAGACATCTCCAACGAGCCGCCGCCCCCAACATTATTATGTTCTTGATCCCCAAACTCTTCATCATTATCTTCATTCTGATCATCATTCATTCGGTTAGGGTTAGGGTTATCTGTACTATTCGTCGCGTTTTCCAAGAACTCTTGCTCCATTCTAACTTGCCCAACCCTGTTCATCCCGGACTTCTCTTCCTCCGCCGCGTGCCTCAAGTGAAGCGACGGAGGCTGGCCGGACGATGTCATCGGATTCAATCCCACATTTCCAGCCCACCACTGATTCGCCATGGTCCAACAAATCAATAGATTAAAACCACCTTTAATTCAATTACAGCTTGACAACAATATCCCTTTCAAGATTTATCCAACTTGTCCTCTTTACTTTGTCAGGTAGCTACAGCAAATTAGATCACCGCCCAGTAGATAGAATCTGAAGTAGAAAACAAAACGATAACAGTTATCCGCTTACAGAACCCATTTGCATGAAGAAAAGTTAGAAAACCCTAATCCTCAACATATAACCCAGATCTGTACCAAAGTTAATAACTAACATACACCCAAATTAAAGCCCGCAACTTGAAACACCGAACCCAAAAATTCTTCACAAATCAGGCAAGATTTAAATCGTTGAAGCCTGCTAAATTAAGCCATCTGAGTATGCATGTATTTAAGTATATATGTGCAGGTAGACAAAAGGAGAGAGAGAGAGATGGATACAGAAGGTGATAGATAGAGTAGCAGTCTACTGGTTGAAATTGAAGAAACTAGGGTTTGAGGTGTGAGTTGATGATGATGATGATGGGTTTATTTATTAATTAATTGTGTAAGAGAGCAGAGAAGAGAGTGAGAGTGGGGTGTACGTTTAGCAGAGAAAGGCAGAGAGAGGCGTACGATAAGAGAAAGAAATAGTTATTTTTTTAGGAATGGCGGTTTGAAAGGTTTATTTGATTGTGCAAAGTGTTGGAGGTACTTGATGGATGTTATCCTGTGTGGTGATGTCTACGATAGAGCCAATAGGGCGTTGGGGAACACACACTACAGCTGGTGGTAAATTTTGAGATTTTGTGGTATTACGCGTTGCAATTTGCAGCGCCTCTTCTTGGCTAATAGTTGACCAGTCTCATTATGCTTTTTTTGACCATGAATTTTTTTTGCGAGGACAAAAATTACATGAAAGAGTCTTCTACTTTTTAATTTTACTTTATCTTTTTATTTATTATATGATGATATTTGTATTTTATTAATTATTATTTTTTACCTCCTTACATGATTTAATATTTGTTTTGTTCAAATTAGTAATAAAAATTATGATTAGATATAATTTTTAAAAGAGTAATATTATTTGGTCCTCATTCTCTCATATTATTTATATGCTAAATCTTTCAATTACAAATTTTAATATATAGACTTACCCTTTATAAAAAACCAAACAATGTGTACTCATCACCTGAATTTCATTATCATGTCAAATTTAAATTACGTTTTTTTATCATTGAAATTCAATCAATAAAAAACATATGTTTAAACAAAGAACCTAAAGAACAAATCTGGATCGTTAGATCATCAAAATCAATGGATAAGATCAAAAAATGGCAAAATTGTAATTATGATATATTAAATTAGGAAGAAAGGGTAAACATGGAAAATCCCTACCCTCCAACAACCTTGATTTTTAAAAAAACCCTAAAAACTTTAAATTGTCATAACTTTTTAAGTTTTGTGAATTTGAACATAAAAAGTATACCAATCTTTTAGGTTTTTAATCCTCTTTCAAACAAAATCACTCTTCCCATATTTTTCTAAATTTTTTTTAACATGAAAATTTTGTTTGCATTTTGAGCAGAATGTAGTGTTTTCTGTGTACAGATTTTGCATTTTGACAGCATATGTTTTACGGATTTTGCATTCTGCATTTTGGCAGCATGTAGTGTTTCTGTATACAGATTTTGCATTTTTGGCAGTATATGTTCTACGGATTTTTGCATTCTGTATGTTTATATTTTGCGTTTTTCATTTTTTTGCATTTTGTATGTTTATACAGAATTACGTTATGCATTCTGCATTCTGCATGTTTTTTGCATTCTGCATATTTTTTGGTTTCTGCATTCTTCATTTTGCATGTTTTTTGCATTTCACATTCTTCATCTTTTTTTCATTTCTGCATTCTGAATTCCGCATTCTGCATGTTTTTTGTATTTTGCGTTCTTTCATTCCGCATGTTTTTTGCATTCTGCATTTCTTCATTCTGCATGTTTTTTGCATTTTGCATTCTGCATGTTTTTGCATTCTGCATGTTTTTTGCATTCTGCATTCTTAATTCTGCATGATTTTTGCATTTTGCACTTAATAAGAACATTGCTCTAAATGCAAATTTTGCATTTTGAATTTTTTTTTCTGAAATATAGCAAGTCCGGTCTTGTTTGAAAGAGGACGAAAAACTAAATCTAACTGTAACACTCGCGTTTAGGGCCCAGTCGTTTGTGGCAGGTGGTAAGTGTTTATTTAATTGTTTTTATTTATATAATTACTTGTTTTAATTAATTGATATTTATTTATATATTTGTTTGATGATTACTTGGTAATTAGTTGGACCGCGAGATAAGAGGTAAAAATATTAGTTTAATATTTTTATAAGATATTGGTACATTATGATTCGTTTTTACACGAGGGTCCCGAATAATACCTTGTTGCTTGTTAATGACTTGAATAGGACCGCTTTAATTAGGTTCCTGTATATCAGATATCAGTATTTTGCACTGTGTGGTGTTTAATTTAAATTCACAGCCGACCTTAAGTTCTGTTTGACTCTTTAGAAGTTAATATTTCATGTTGTTGTTCCTGTTTGTTCTTGGTTGCGTGGGTTAAGAAGAAAACCAAGAGCAATCCTTGATTCAAACCTATAACCTGATTTCTTGCTACTGATTTGCTGTAACTAAGGTATGTTGATGCGATTTTGATAAGTTCTTGTCAACCTCATGTTGTATTCCTGCCAATTAAACCATTAATTGATTTCTAGGTTTTGAGATTTAGTTGGGTTTGTACCAAATCCGAATTGGATACATGTTCTATATGGATTACTAAATGTTGTGTGCTGATTTTGATTAAGAATCTTTGTGATTTCAATGTTCTTGATAAACTTGAGCTCCACACCCATTAATGGAGATTTTGAGTTCAAATTGAGAATTAGGATACATGATTTGATGATTAGAAACGTGTTTGTTGTTCCTGATATGTTAGTTGATGTTATTTGGATGTTAAGAAGTGTTTTTGTTCGATTTAGTAACAGGGAAATAGAGTTACATGTGGGTTTTGGCTGCTGGTGCGAACAAAACAGAAACAGCAGGTCTGCTGTGCGTGAATTTCCGCGGCGCGGAGCTAGGGGTGTTCCACGGCGCGAGGCCCTCTGCACAGCTCTGCAACTTCTGTTTTGCTTCGTGTTTTCTTGTACGCTGTTATATGCTGCTAGTACCTACTACATACATGATTATAGGATATATATGAATGGTTTTTGATGAGGAAACATGTGTAGAAAGACTTGAATTAATTATGCTCAATTCATGATAAAAGGCTACTTGAATTTTATGAATTAGACTAAATGACTCGTGTTCGTGTTTTATTGATTGATACATGTTCTATATGATATGCGAATCATTCCTAAATAGTGTTTGATATATTTTAAGTTGATTTGATACATGTTAGGTATAACGGTTAAATTATTACCCGTTTGTGTAGCTACTTGATTTTTGGAGTTAATTGGAATTTGATTCACTAATCTATTTGTATTGTGTTCTCAGGGGATCCGAAGCCTCAGTGACATTAGACAACTAGGCTTGGTGTTTGAAGGACACAGGTGAGTGGACTTTTAACTCACGAACTGTATTAGTTGTAACGGTATTAGTTGCAGCAGGTTTTACTGTTTTATGTATTGATAGACTTTCTAGTCTAGTAATTGATCTGTTGGTGCTATAGGCATACGTTGTAATTGGTTAACAACTGTTTGTTGACACTGGGTTGTTTTGATGAGTTCAGCCATGTTAGGCTGGACTTATTTGTCATCGACTAATCAGTATTAGACCTTTTGATGCATTTGTTGCAACTTAAGGAATTTACTGTGTGAGAATGACAAGTGGGTTATCGGTAAACCTATGCTAGGCCGGCATTTGGTTGAAGGTTCGGCCGAACCGCCGGTCCTCTGAGATATTTGCTTATTTGCTGTTGTGGCATTGATTGTTGTCTCTGATGCTTGTCGTTTGTTAAACTTTCATTCACTTAGCTTTGAGCTAATTCCCCACATTAAACTCCAATTTGCAGGTTGTTGTAGTTCTTGCTGGTTGCTGGGAGTTTTGATAGTTTTTGGGAATGTCTGACACACACTCTGATATATTTTGTTTGAAGAGCCGGTTAGTAATTAGGTAACACTGGCCTTGGATATACTGACCCTTGTGTCAGTCGTCGGTTGTTTTATAACATCCTTGTGAATAGGTTTATATTTGTTTATTCGCTTCCGCAGTGAGAACTCTTTTTAAAAAAAATAGCGGTGTTACAATTTGGTATCAGAGCATCGGTTTGGGTTTGCATGCACTTTTGTGTATACATTTCTCAAATCTTGGCTCGAGTTGGTCAGACATTCCTTGAGTGCGTGGGGATTAGGGTGAATGCAAGTTTTCTTTTCTTCTAGTTGTTGTTAGTATGTTGTGTACTAACGGTTTATCTAATAAGTGTTGAGGTGTTGTGATTGAAACAGATATGGCCGATAATGAAAACCTGACTAATGCCCCCTTGACCCCAAGAGGAGTTGGTACTTCCTCGGCAGGTCCTTCAGAGATTCCTGCCTCAGCGGGTATTGTAGTTACAGATGTTGATACTGATCGAGAGGAATATATTTATCAGTTAGAGGACCAGTTGCAGGAGCTTAGAGGAGAGGTACGGGAGCTTCGGCAATAGAAACAGGTACAGGCTTCTCAGGCACAGATTCCTCCAGTGATTTCTACTCAGTCTGAAGTTCCTCCAGTATCGGTACCTATTTTCTCTACATATCAGCCAACTCAGCCTCAGTATTTTTATCTTGTCACATCCCAGGGGCCCTATCAGTATCCTATGTTTGGGTTTCCACCTCAAATGGGACCCAAGAAATGTCAGTATAAAGAATTTAGGGATTGTAAACCAAAGGAATACCAAGGGAGTACAGATCATGCTTAGACTTTAGATTGGGTGAGAGGGATGACTAAAGTTTTGGATGCTTGTAACTGCGAAAAGGAGCTTAGGGTTACTTATGCCACCAGGATGCTCATAGGGGATGCTTCGGTTTGGTGGGATTCGTTGACAGCTCACCTCACCAAAGCACAGATGGAATCTATTACTTGGGAGCAGTTTCAGAGTAAAGTTTGTGAACAGTATTGTGGTGCATTTGAGATGAATAAAATCATAAAAGATTTCATGGATTTGCATATGACTGAGAGGATGACGGTTGATGAGTTGATTAGACAGTTTAATGAGAAGTTGAGGTTTGTAAAGCAGTGGGTGCCAGATGAGCCTTCCCAAATACAACATTTTGTTGGAGCTTTGTTACCAGAGTACAGAGGTAACACTCGTTTAGCCAACACTTTGTCACAAGCCTTTACCTTAGCTAAATCAGCAGAGGGTGACGTCAAGGCACGTGATTAGATGAACAGGGATAAAGCTGCCTTGCAAAAATCAAAGACAGAGCAGACTGATACTCAGCAAAAGAAGAAATGGCAGGGTAACAGGGACAGGGTAGGCAGAACCCTAGAGCGGCTGTTGGTGGCTCGGGTCAGAGGTTACTGTAGTGTAAAAACTGTAAGTCTTCTCACACCGGACCTTGTACACTCCAGACTTTGTGATGTATCAGATGTGGTGCATTGGGACACGAGGTGAAAGATTGTAAATTCACTCGTAATGTGTGCTGGAACTGTCAAAAGGAGGGTCACAGGTCAGGAGATTGTCCTTCTGTAAAGAAGACAGGGTCAGGTTCAGGGGCAGCGGCGGTTGGGGGATCATCGTTATCAGGTCAGAAGAGGAAGAACCCTCCTGCACCCGAGGGTAGAGCCTTTCGTATGACAGTAGATGATGCTACTGCCACCGTTGATGTCATCACTGGTATGTTTCTCATAAACTCTGTACCTGCACGTGTGTTGTTTGATTCGGGGGCTAATCGCTCCTTTATTTCGGTGGCTTTCTGTGATAAATTGAAATTGCCTACTTCAAATGTTACTGCTCCACTAGAAGTAGAGATAGCTAATGGTAAAATGGTTCCAGTCACAACGGCTGTGTCTGGAGCTGAAATTGACATTGATGGTAGTTGTTTTCCAGTCTCTTTCTTGTTAATGCCTATATTTGGATTTGATGTTGTTTTAGGTATGGACTGTTGAGCCAGAATAGGGCTAGCATTAAATGTCATAAGAAGCTGATTTCTTTTCCTTTATCTGACGGGTCACACGTAGTGGCTCGCGGAGAGAGGCTTCATTCTGCTTTTCCTATTATCTCGTTTATGAAGGCTAGAAAATCTCTAGCCAAAGGGTGTGAATCTTTACTTGCTTATGCTATTGATGTCAAAAAAGAGAAGCAGATTATTCCTGATATCCGGGTGGTTTCGGAATACCCGGAAGTGTTTCCTGATGAATTACCTAGGTTACCTCCGGTTCGTAAGGTAGAATACAGAATTGATCTAATTCCAGGTTCGAGTCCAGTGGCTAAAGCACCTTACAGGTTAGCTCCTTCTGAAATGCGAGAAATGATGACTCAGATTCAGGATTTGTTAGATAGGGTTTTATTCGTCCTAGTTCTTCTCCGTGGGGCGCACCGGTTTTATTTGTTAAAAAGAAAGATGGTACTCTACGTATGTGTATTGACTACCTGGAACTGAATAAAAGGACGGTTAAAAATAAATACCCTTTACCCAGAATTGATGATTTATTTGATCAACTGCAGGGTGCTTCTTATTTTTCTAAAATTGATTTACGCTCGGGTTATCACCAGGTACTTGTTTCTGATGCTGATATTCCTAAAACCGCGTTTCGTACCAGGTATGGTCATTATGAGTTTTTAGTTATGCCTTTCGGTTTAACTAACGCCCCTGCTGTATTCATGGATTTAATGAACCGGATTTTTCGACCGTTTTTGGATAAACTTGTGATTGTATTTATCGATAACATCCTGGTATATTCTAAAACTGAGTCTGAGCACGAGCTTCATTTGAAGCAAGTTTTAGAAACTGTTGGAACCTAGAGGGGAGGTGAATAGGTTATATGTCCAATTTTTGAAGTTTTTACAAGTTCTTGCAAGAAAATAAAAGATATAGAGTTAGAGAGATATCACCAATCACAAGTTGAACACAATGATTTATAGTGGTTCATGCAAGTGTTAACAAACTTGCACTACATCCACTCCTTGGCCTCACCCACCAAGAATTTGATCCACTATCTTCTCTCTTTGAAGGTAGAGATAAACCTTTTACACTTCTCTTTTTATACTTGCAAGAATTAATCTTCAAACTTGCAAATAAGGTAAAGATAACCTTTCTTCACTCTAATTCTCAAGGCTAGAGTTGATCCTCACTTCACTCTAATTTGGTAGGATAGAGTTGATCCTTACACTATTACAAATAATATGAAAGTATGGAGTAGTGTTTAAGCTTTGATGGCTTTGACTCTTGCTTGAATCTTGAACTTGAAAGATGAAATAATATTCAAAGATATGAGCTCAAGTATTAGAGAGTATTCTAAATGTTTTGTGTTTGCAAGAGGTGAATAATGAATGAGGTTTGAGTTGGTTTAAATAAGGAAAAAGGTCCAAGTCTCAAAACTGTCCAGACTTCCCACAGTCGAACCACGGTCAACCGTGGCATCGACCGTCAGTCATCTGGCATTTCTTGTTCTTTGCAATATAGACGTTGGGCTTTATTTAAAACCACACTCAACTCATTTTTACCATAAAAATCAACTGAAAAGTAGATGTTCAAAAGGTTGGTTGATCCCATACTTCTAATGTTTGAATTTAAACACAAAAATGGAAGTTTGGAAACCAATACACAAAGCATGTTGGAATTTTACCCCTTTGGGAGATTCCTTTGCAAATTATGGTGGTGTATTGTTTCAAAGTAGGATTGTGTTTGTTATTTAATTAAAATGGGAAATCTTAGATTTAATTACCCAACACAAATGAGTTTTATAAAAATCTTTGTCATTTTTATAAAAGTTTTTATAAAAATAATTTTATAAAAACTTAAACTACTTTAATTATTTTATTTGTATGCTCATATCATTTGAATTTATTCTTGTAGGAATCTTCGTTGAATGCTTCATCTTGAATATTGATGGCGATTTATCTTGGACGATTTGGATTTTGACGATATATACGATGTAATTTGTAACAAATAAATTTAAGTATTTATTTGCTTGATTATATATGTATATGTGCACATATGTTAATGTTAGTGTATACAATTATATAAACATATTGTAAATCTTTGTATTAACAAAAGAGGATATAAATTATATTCCTATTTTCCCAACAATCTCCCCTTTTTTGTTAAAGACAAAAATTCACAATTTGTGAACAAATTGTATAAACAACTTTATCATGTTAACATGTGAATTTATACATATATATACCTTCTCCCCCTTTTTTGTTTTAACAAAAAGGACCCCCCTAGACTTGTGCTCCCCCTTGAAGAGAAACTCCCCCTTGAAGAGAAACTTCCCCTTGATTGTAGAACTCCACTTCTTGAATTCTATAAAATTGTATGGAGAAACTACCAAGGACTTGCCATGGAGGGTGAGTACATAATATATATAAACCATCCAATTTGTATAATATTTTTAAGCATGTCAAACCAATGCAATAAGACAAGCATACATATCATTAGAAGAGCAAAACATACAAGATAAAAGCATAAGTCATCCATGATCATACGCGAAAGTCATACAAGTCCAAAGCCACACATAAAAAAAACATAGTTAATTGTTCTTAAAACAAACAACCCAAAGAGAAATTGTTTTCATACATATCAAAACATGACATAATCAAATAAATCATCCCCGGTGAGATGGCTCACCCGCGTCCTTCCCGGCGTTACATTTAAGAGCATTCATTATCGTCCTCAACATCCCTTTTATGCCCTTGACCTCCTTTTGTAAGGATCGGTGCTCATTGCGCAATTCATTAATGTTGCGATTAAGAGCCACAATTCTTTCATCAGTAGAGCCTTCACCTAGGCCATAATCCGGTGCAAGCGTGCTTTCCACCTCCGCGTCTCCTTCATCATCTTCTTCAAAAAATCTCTCAATGTCCTCCTCCGTGTCATGAGAGGAGGAATGTGCCCTCTTCTTCCCTTTTCGGGAATGAGATTCCATCTTGCGTAGGGTAGCAAGATCGATCGGCAAGGAAGTACCCGGAGTTCGGTTGAGAGCCGGAAGGTTCGGAAGTTGTTGAAAGAGAAGTGTAAGAAGTCGACCATACGGAAGATCCCGTCGGCTAGAGGGGAGACCAACCATCCTTTTGGCAAGGATGTACATGATGTTAATCTCTGAACTCGATTTTAAGGCATGGAGGAGGACGGCTTGTGTTACACTTATTTCGGAGTGGTGGCCGGATTTAGGAAAGATGTTGGAATCAACGACTTTATTCCACACATTGCACTCACTTAAGAGATCTTTGCCTAAGATGTTTGTTTTATTACGAGGGACATTTGAATGATTAGAATTTCAACCAGGCAAAGGGGACTTGCAACATATCACCTAGTTGTGCAAGAGTGAAAGCAAACTCTTGGGTGGCAATTTTAAATGTGATTAGATCATTATCCTCGTCATACGCATAAGATGCATAGAACTCTCGAATGCGCCTCGGGAAAATGTTGCTTGGGAGTCTTAGAAAGGTTAACCAATTCATTTGGTCAAAGGTGGCTTGCAAGTTAAACTATTGCAAGTGGGCAGGTACGACCAAGCGTCCTTCATTAATGGGGCGCTTGTTGAGGTTAGCCATGATATCCCTTGGAGAGGGAGCGGCGGAGCGAGAGGAAGATGTCTTTAGGCGTGGCATGTTAATCTATTGATGCAAAAATTCGTATATTATTTACAAATAATCGTAATGAATGATAGGGAACCTAGTGTGTGTTTATGGTGTAACAAATGTTCATCCAAGCTTGTCAAGACACTAGAATTATAAAAGACACTTTGTTTTGCAAAATTATGACAAGAAGATGATAATTCAATATATATAGAACATATTTAGAGAGTATAGTCAAGTGATATAACAAACTCTATAGGAATATGTTCATACATTGTGTGTGCATGTCCTAAACGTGAGAAGATTTTATGAAAATTGTGAATCATGTGAATACTATTCTTATTTATACTACAATAGGCCTAAATAAGATTGATTTGGAAATTAAATGTCAAAAAAATAAAAAATTTGAAAAATTAAAAAAAATTCAGAACATGCTGATCTTTTTTTTTTAATTCAGAACATGATGGTTTTTCTCACGGTCGACCGTATGTTGACCGTGATTAGGCTGTTCGAAATTTGTACTTTTTATCTAATTTTATAACAGAACTTTTATCTAATACAAATATATCACATATCTTTGTGTTAAACCAAATTTTCTATAACCCCCTCATTAAACAAAACCCCCAACCATACCCAAATACTTCAAGTTTTTCACCAAAACCCCAAAGAAAAAGAAACCTAAAATCACATGATTTTTAGTGCAAAAACGAAATCCTAATGAGGAGGAAAGCAAGAATGGTGAAAAATATACCTTTGGAGATGAAGATTTCGTGAAGGTGAGAAGAGAACAAAAATCGGAAAAAGAGTGAAGAAATCGCAACTTTTCACCGTAGATCTTCCGAGAAAAGCTTTGTGGATTCGACCGGATCTTCAACCGTAAGTTAATCCTTAATTTTTTTGTGAATTTTTGAAGAAAAAATGGACTTTTTTTTAAGCTCTAAAATCGGCTATGGCGGCTAGGGTTTGAGAGAGAGAGAGTTGAAGTGGTAAAGTGAAAGAAGAAAGAGAAAGAGGGCTTAAATAGGGCAGTCTCGTCAGGTACCCGACGGCCGATATGTTCCTTTTATTATTTTGGACAGTAACCCCACGGTCGATACACGGCTTCGACCGTGGTTCGACCGTGAACATTCTGGAAATCGATTTTTGGCATTTTTCATACAATCATTCATAATTTTCTAAGGCACATGCTCCATCATTCCTAAACCAAGTCTCAATAAATCAAATGTTTCTCTCTTAAGTGGTTTAGTGAATATATCCGCAATATTTTCACATGAATCAACCTTTTCTAAGCTAATGTTTCCTTTTTGCACATTGTCAGGTAAGAAATGATGTCTAATATCAATATGCTTAGTTCTAGAGTGCAAAACAGGGTTTTTACTTAAGTCAATAGCACTTTTATTATCACACATAATAGGAATATCACTTAAGTGTACCTCATAATCCAATAAGGATTGTTGCATCCATAGTGCTTGTGCACATGCTTTTGCTGCAGCTATGTATTCGGCCTCGGTTGCTGATAGAGCTACGGATGTTTGTTTCTTTGAAAACCATGAAGTAAGGCAATATCCAATGAATGCACATACTCCACTTGTACTCTTTCTATCCAAGTAACATCCTCCAAGATCCGAATCCGCATAACACATGATGTCAAGTCCACCCATCTTTGGATACCACAAACCTAAATTGATTGTTCCCTTTATATACCGGAATATTCGTTTAACGGCCTCATAGTGTGATTTCTTGGGATTTTACGAAAGCGTGCACAAACACAAACACTATACATAATATCGGGACGACTTTCCGTTAGATAAAGCAAGCTCCCGATTAAACCACGATATTTTGTACTATCAAATATTTCACCTTCTTCATCGAGTGTCAAGTGTGTGTTGGTGGCCATAGGAGTACACATAGGTTTCACATTCTCAAAATCAAACTTCTTAAGCATATCCTTGATGTACTTAGATTGGCTAATGAATGTTCCATCTTCATATTGTTTTATTTGAAGTCCAAGAAAGTAATTCAATTCACCCATCATGCTCATTTCAAATTCATTATGCATAAGAGTTGAAAATTCATCACATAAATCTTTACATGTAGATCCAAATATAATATCATCCACATAAATTTGTACAATCAATATATCATTTTTCTTCTTCTTTGTAAACAAGGTATTATCAACTCTTCCCATGATATAGGCATTTTTCAACAAGAATGATTTTAATCTATCATACCATGCTCTAGGTGCTTGCTTAAGACCATACAATGCTTTTCTAAGTTTGTATACATGAGATGGATTAATTGGATCTTCAAATCCGGGAGGTTGACATACATAGACTTCCTCTTTTATAAAACCATTAAGAAAAACACTTTTGACATCCATTTGATATAGTTTAAAATCATCGGCAGATGCATAAGCAAGTAGAATCCTAATGGATTCCAATCTAGCAACCGGAGCAAATGTTTCATCATAATTTATCCCTTCTTGTTGATTATATCCTTGGGCGACTAATCTAGCCTTATTCCTAGTAATGACTCCATTTTCATCCACTTTGTTTCTAAACACCCATTTGGTTCCTATTATGGTATGACCACTAGGTAAAGGTACTAAGTCCCACACTTGGCTTCTAGTGAATTGGTTTAACTCTTCTTGCATTGCCATTACCCAACTTTCATCCTTAAGTGCTTCTTTAATATTCTTGGGTTCTATGTGGGACACAAAGGCAAAGGATGTACTAAGGTTTTGTGCTTGGGATCTAGTGAGTCTTTGGTTTAGGTCTCCTATAACTTGAGTTATTGGATGGTTTCTATTTTCCCTAACCTCATTTTGTTCACTAGTGATCTTATCATTTACTATAGGATTTTGGTCACTAGGTTTATCTAAGTCAAGTCTAGAGAGTTGTGTTTCAATGGCTTCTTCTTCTAGTTTGTCATCATCTACTAGAGGTTGAGTCTTAGGTGGTGGAGATTCATCAAATGTAACATTAAGGGATTCCTCCACAACCATAGTGGATTTGTTTAGTACCCTATAGGCTTTGCTATTTAGAGAGTATCCTAAGAAGATACCCTCATAGGCTTTTGGGTCAAACTTGGTCAAATAGTCTTTGGTGTTAAGGATAAAACACTTACTTTCAAATACTCTAAGGTGACCTAAGGATGGTTTCCTACCTTTGATAATCTCATAGGGTGTTTTACCTAGCATAGGTCTAATCAAAACTCTATTGAGTATGTATGTGGCCGTTGAGACCGCATCACACCAAAACTTTTGGGGTATGGATTGTTCATTAAGCATAGTCCTACTTATTTCTTGTAAAGTCCTATTTTTCCTCTCAACAACCCCATTTGATTGAGGAGTGCGAGGAGCCGGAAAGTTGTGAGAAACTCCATGTTTATCACAAAATGCTCCAAATTGCGCTTCATTGTCAAATTCTCTACCATGGTCGGTACGAATTGAAATAATCGTACAACCAAATTGGTTTTGAATTTTCTTTCCAATAATTTTAAACTTGTCAAAAGCTTCATTTTTTGTTTTCAAAAAGGATGTCCATGTATATCTTGAAAAATCATCTACAACAACTAGTGTGTAGAAGTTTCCTCCATAGCTTTGAATTGATGAAGGTCCAAAAAGATCCATATGCAAAAGCTCAAGACATCTCTTAGAGGATATGACATTTTTAGACTTATGAGATGAATGCACTTGCTTACCAATCTTACATGCATCACAAAAATGATTATCAAGTTTTACAATAGGCATGTCTCTAACAAGATCACTACTAGACAATTTATGCAATAATCTCATGTTAGCATGTCCTAGTCTTCTATGCCACAAAGTTGAGTTATCAACAATAGATGCAAGACATACTTGAGTGTTAGGATTGTCACCAAGTCTACATGTATAGAGTCCATTCCTCCTAACACCTTTTACTAGCACATGATCATCTTTGCATATAACACTTTCATTCTTTGAAAATCTAACATTCAAATCTTTATCACACAATTGACCAACACTTATCAAGTTCTAAGCTAGACCATTAACATGCTTAACATTTGTAAATTTAATATTGTCATGAAGGATGTTACCTCTACCAACCACCTTTCCTCTTAGATTGCTTCCAAACACCACATGTCCTCCATCATACTCTTTGTATGATGTGAAGAGTTTTCTATTTCCGGTCATGTGTTTTGAGCAACCACTATCAAGTATCCATTCATGAGACATAATCTCATTTTTGTTGCAAGCCTACACACATGGAATAATCATTCAAACTTTTGGTACCCAATGTTTCATGGGTCCAGGATGGTTAGCATAAAAAACTCCTACTCTAACCCACCTTTGAGTAATCTTGAAACCTTTATGATACCATGTGTTCAAAGAGTTAGTAGGTTTGATGAAATGCTTTGGTCTTTGAACCACATTTGACTTAGGTTTCTTGAATCCAAGTCCATGCCTTATGGTTGGAGTGTAAAATCTTTTTGCTTGTTCATTACTTGCAACTTTTGGTCTACAAGTGGAAGAACTAGAGCCAAGGGACAAGTTTTGAAAATTCGAAAAATTTCCAGTGGGTCGACAGTCGACCCACGGCATCGACCGTGGTTCGACCGTGTGGTTCCTGGATTTTTTCCTTCCCTTTTTCTTTCACAAATTGGATTTGTGTCACATGGCTCTTAGGCATGTTGTTTGAAAAACTTGAGAAACCAAGCCCACCCTTATCATTTGATAATTTTTGAACTTTTAGCATTTCATCCAACTTATGTGTGCTCTCTTCAAATTTTGACAAGGTGGAGTTGTCAAAGTTTGTCTTTAGCTTGGTCTCCAAACTTGTCAAGCTTGGAGATGGATGAGAAACAACTTGACTTTGTAAATCTTTAATAGTCAAGTTTAACTTTTCAATCTCCCTTTTTAAACTTTTGTTTTCAATTTTTAGTTCCTCATTTTTTGCAAGAATTTTTGAGCTAAAGTCACACAATTGATCATATTGGTCATTATCACTATAATAACTTGAATCGGATTGTACCTCACTTGTCTCAAATGCCATGAGACATGTTTCTTCCTTGATGTCATCTTGATTTTCATCACCACTATCACTCCATTCTCCTCCTAGGAATGCTTTGTGGTTTTCTCTCTTCTTTGAAGCAACTTTTGGACAATCACCAATGAGATGTGAAGAGTCACCACACCCATAGCATTCTCTTGATGGTTTCTTGTCTTTCTTTGCATCAATGCTTTGCTTGTACTTCTTTGGGTCAAAGGGAGCCTTTACATGCTTACCCTTTCTCTTGAAGAATTTCTTGAAATTTCTCACCATCATAGCATATTCTTCATCATCATCACTATTACCATCATCTTCCTCATCACTTGAGGATTCTTTAACATGTTTGGCTTTGAGAGCAATAGATTTTGACTTCTCCTTCTTTAATTTGGCTATTTCATCATCTATTTTGCATGATAACCTCATACACCTTGAGGTTTCCAATAAGCTCATCCATTTGGAGTAGATTTAAGTCCTTTGACTCCTCAATAGCCGTCACCTTAGCTCTCCATTTTGGTGAAAGAGCCCTAAGAAACTTTCTCACAATTTTCTTGTTAGAATAACTAGTCCCAAGTGACTTGAGACTAGTGACAATAGTATTAAACTTAGAGAAAGCTTCATCAATGCTCATTTCATCAAGAATATTAAATTGCTCATATTGTTGTACAAGCAACTCAACCTTGTTGTCTAGGACTTAAGCATTTCCTTGATGGGTGGTGACAAGAGATTTCCAAATTTCATTTGCACTATCTAGCATAAAAACTCTTTCATACTCTTTTCTAGGTAGTGCATTGTATAAAAAGAGTTTTGCTTCAAAATTTTTGGAAATCATCTTCTTCTCATTTTGAACCCATTTGTCCTTAGGAGTTGGTACATATGCATCAATTTTAGAATCAAAGGTTTTTGGCACATGATCACCATCCTCTATGATTTCCCAAAGATCAACATCTTTGGCTTTAACATATGTCATAAACCTTTGTTTCCAAAAGCAAAAACCTTCTTCTTCAGGAAGTGGAGGTCTAACCATAGAATTCCCCTCTACAAAGTTTTGTCCCATTTTCAACTCAAAGAATTTTTGAAAAAGGTTTTAGAACACTTCAAAGCAAGTTTTCAAAAATTATCAAGAGCAACTTGCTCTGATACCAATTGTTGGAACCTAGAGGGGGGTGAATAGGTTATATGTCCAATTTTTGAAGTTTTTACAAGTTCTTGCAAGAAAATAAAAGATATAGAGTTAGAGAGATATCACCAATCACAAGTTGAACACAATGATTTATAGTGGTTCATGCAAGTGTTAACAAACTTGCACTACATCCACTCCTTGGCCTCACCCACCAAGAATTTGATCCACTAGCTTCTCTCTTTGAAGGTAGAGATAAACCTTTTACACTTCTCTTTTTATACTTGCAAGAATTAATCTTCAAACTTGCAAATAAGGTAAAGATAACCTTTCTTCACTCTAATTCTCAAGGCTAGAGTTGATCCTCACTTCACTCTAATTTGGTAGGATAGAGTTGATCCTTACACTATTACAAATAATATGAAAGTATGGAGTAGTGTTTAAGCTTTGATGGCTTTGACTCTTGCTTGAATCTTGAACTTGAAAGATGAAATAATATTCAAAGATATGAGCTCAAGTATTAGAGAGTATTCTGAATGTTTTGTGTTTGCAAGAGGTGAATAATGAATGAGGTTTGAGTTGGTTTAAATAAGGAAAAAGGTCCAAGTCTCAAAACTGTCCAGACTTCCCACGGTCGAACCACGGTCGACCGTGGCATCGACCGTCAGTCATCTGGCATTTCTTGTTCTTTGCAATATAGACGTTGTGCTTTATTTAAAACCACACTCAACTCATTTTTACCATAAAAATCAACTGAAAAGTAGATGTTCAAAAGGTTGGTTGATCCCATACTTCTAATGTTTGAATTTAAACACAAAAATGGAAGTTTGGAAACCAATACACAAAGCATTTGGAATTTTACCCCTTTGGGAGATTCCTTTGCTAATTATGGTGGTGTATTGTTTCAAAGTAGGATTGTGTTTGTTATTTACTTAAAATGGGAAGTCTTAGATTTAATTACCCAACACAAATGAGTTTTATAAAAATCTTTGTCATTAAAAATAATTTTATAAAAACTTAAACTACTTTAATTATTTTATTTGTAAGCTTATATCATTTGAATTTATTCTTGTAGGAATCTTCGTCGAATGCTTCATCTTGAATATTGATGGCGCTTTATCTTGGACGATTTGGATTTTGACGATTTATACGATGTAATTTGTAAAAAAATAAATTTAAGTATTTATTTGCTTGATTATATATGTATATGTGCACATATGTTAATGTTAGTGTATACAATTATATAAACATATTGTAAATCTTTGTATTAACAAAAGAGGATATAAATTATATTCCTATTTTCCCAACAGAAACTTTAAGACATAAGCATCTTTTTGCGAAATTTTCTAAATGTGAATTCTGGATGCGGGAGGTTCAGTTTTTGGGGCATGTTATTTGTAAAGATGGGGTTAAAGTCGATCCAGCTAAAGTTGAAGCGGTTATGAACTGGAATGCTCCTAAATCACCATCTGAGATTAAAAGTTTTCTGGGACTGGCGGGTTACTATCGCCGATTTATCAAAGACTTTTCGAAAATTGCGAGTCCTATAACAAAGTTAACCCGTAAAGACGTGCCATTTTAGTGGAATGATGAACAGGAGTTAGCTTTTCAGACTAACAGCTATTGTGTCAGGCTCCTATTCTTGCACTACCTGATGGATCTGATGATTTCATAGTATATTGCGATGCTTCCTTTGCAGGTTTGGGTTGTGTTTTAATGCAGCGTGATAGGGTTATTGCTTATGCTTCTCGTCAGTTGAAACCATACGAGAAGAATTATCCAACCCATGATTTAGAACTTGCTGCTGTAGTTTTTGCATTGAAGCTGTGGAGGCATTACTTATACGGCACTAGATGTGTTATTTGCGCTGATCATAAGAGCCTGCAATATGTATTTTCCCAGAAAGAGCTTAATATGCGGCAGAGACGGTGGTTAGAATTGATTAAAGACTATGATTGTGAGATTTGATACCATCCAGGAAAAGCAAATGTTGTAGCAGACGCTTTGAGCCACAAGGGAGCAGGTGATAGTATCCGATTCATGCGTATTGAGATTATTTTTGACTTGGTGGATAGACTTAAAGCTGCTCAGTTGGAGGCTTTGAAAGATGGAAATCTGAAGTCAGAGATCATGGTAAAGAGAAAAGCTGAATTAATTGATGATCCATGCGGATTAAAGACTTATCAGTCTCGTGTTTGGGTGCCATTACTTGGGGAGCTTCGAGGTTTGATTTTGTCAGAGGCTCACAAGTCGAGATTATCTGTTCATCCTGGTAGCACTAAAATGTATAATGATCTTAAAGTTCTATATTGGTGGCCTACAATGAAGACAGATGTTGCAAAATTCGTGGAATCTTGCCATATTTGTGCACAGGTCAAAGCAGAACACCAGAAACCTTACGGATCTTTGAAACAGCTAGAGATACCAGAGTGGAAATGGGAGCATATTACGATGGATTTTGTATCCAAACTTCCTTGTACTCAGCGGAAACATGATAAGATTTGGGTGATAGTTGACCGTTTGACGAAGAGTGCTCACTTTCTTGCCACCAGCGAGACAGCTTCACTCAGCAGACTGGCTCAATTGTACATTGATGAGATTGTATCCAGGCATGGTATTCCACTTTCTATTGTTTCTGATCGAGATCCTAGATTTGTTTCTAATTTCTGGGCGAGTTTACATCGTGAATTGGGGACGCGTGTTAATTTGAGTACAACTAATCATCCTTAGATAGACGGTCAGACTGAGCGTTCCATCCAGACACTTGAGGATATGTTACGCGCCTGCGTGTTAGAGTATGGTGGGTCTTGGGATTCACACTTGCCTTTTGATAGAGTTTGCGTACAACAATTGGTATCACTCGAGTATCGGTATGCCACCTTATGAGATGTTATACGGTCGTCGCTGCCGTACTCCTACTTGTTGGTTAGAGGTAGGTGAGAAACAGTTTGCGGGTCCCGACATTGTTCAGATGACAGCTGAGAAAGTCGCTATTGCCTGAGAAAAGTTGAAAGCTGCCAGAGACAGACAGAAGATGTACGCAGATCCACGCCGCTGACCAGTTTCGTTTGTTGAAAGTGAGTTGGTCTATCTGAAAGTTTCTCCGTGGAAAGGGGTTATTCGCTTTGGGAAGCGTGGGAAACTAGTTCCACGATACATTGGTCCGTTTCGGATACGACAGATAGTCAACGACCAGAATGTTACTCTTGATCTTCCACCTGAGTTAGCGGGTATTCATAATACTTTTAATGTCTGTTATTTGCGTAAATGTAACATTGAGGATGAAAGTCAGATTCTCCCAGTACATGATCTGAAAGTGGATTCGAAAAAGCGGTTGGTAGAAGAACCCGTTGAGATAGTTGATCGTAAGATAACGAGGATTCGTAGAAAAGAGATTCCTATGGTTTTGATTAAATGGAAGCACAGTTTGGGTTCAGATTTGACATGGGAGACCGAGGCAGATATGAGGAACCGCTACCCTAGATTATTTGAGAGCGATGAGATTCCGGTGACGGAATCTTCTTTAGGGGGAGAGATTTGTAACACCCGCGTTTAGGGCCCAGTCGTTCGTGGCAGGTGGTAAGTGTTTATTTAATTGTTTTTATTTATATAATTACTTGTTTTAATTAATTGATATTTATTTATATATTTGTTTGATGATTACTTGGTAATTAGTTGGACCGCGAGATAAGAGGTAAAAATATTAGTTTAATATTTTTATAAGATATTGGTACATTATGATTCGTTTTTACACGAGGGTCCCGAATAATACCTCGTTGCTTGTTAATGACTTGAATAGGACCACTTTAATTAGGTTCCTGTATATCAGATATCAGTATTTTGCACTGTGTGGTGTTTAATTTAAATTCACAGCCGACCTTAAGTTCTGTTTGACTCTTTAGAAGTTAATATTTCATGTTGTTGTTCCTGTTTGTTCTTGGTTGCGTGGGTTAAGAAGAAAACCAAGAGCAATCCTTGATTCAAACCTATAACCTGATTTCTTGCTACTGATTTGCTGTAACTAAGGTATGTTGATGCGATTTTGATAAGTTCTTGTCAACCTCATGTTGTATTCCTGCCAATTAAACCATTAATTGATTTCTAGGTTTTGAGATTTAGTTGGGTTTGTACCAAATCCGAATTGGATACATGTTCTATATGGATTACTAAATGTTGTGTGCTGATTTTGATTAAGAATCTTTGTGATTTCAATGTTCTTGATAAACTTGAGCTCCACACCCATTAATGGAGATTTTGAGTTCAAATTGAGAATTAGGATACATGATTTGATGATTAGAAACGTGTTTGTTGTTCCTGATATGTTAGTTGATGTTATTTGGATGTTAAGAAGTGTTTTTGTTCGATTTAGTAACAGGGAAATAGAGTTACATGTGGGTTTTGGCTGCTGGTGCGAACAAAACAGAAACAGCAGGTCTGCTGTGCGTGAATTTCCGCGGCGCGGAGCTAGGGGTGTTCCGCGGCGCGAGGCCCTCTGCACAGCTCTGCAACTTCTGTTTTGCTTCGTGTTTTCTTGTACGCTGTTATATGCTGCTAGTACCTACTACATACATGATTATAGGATATATATGAATGGTTTTTGATGAGGAAACATGTGTAGAAAGACTTGAATTAATTATGCTCAATTCATGATAAAAGGCTACTTGAATTTTATGAATTAGACTAAATGACTCGTGTTCGTGTTTTATTGATTGATACATGTTCTATATGATATGCGAATCATTCCTAAATAGTGTTTGATATATTTTAAGTTGATTTGATACATGTTAGGTATAACGGTTAAATTATTACCCGTTTGTGTAGCTACTTGATTTTTGGAGTTAATTGGAATTTGATTCACTAATCTATTTGTATTGTGTTCTCAGGGGATCCGAAGCCTCAGTGACATTAGACAACTAGGCTTGGTGTTTGAAGGACACAGGTGAGTGGATTTTTAACTCACGAACTGTATTAGTTGTAACGGTATTAGTTGCAGCAGGTTTTACTGTTTTATGTATTGATAGACTTTCTAGTCTAGTAATTGATCTGTTGGTGCTATAGGCATACGTTGTAATTGGTTAACAACTGTTTGTTGACACTGGGTTGTTTTGATGAGTTCAGCCATGTTAGGCTGGACTTATTTGTTATCGACTAATCAGTATTAGACCTTTTGATGCATTTGTTGCAACTTAAGGAATTTACTGTGTGAGAATGACAAGTGGGTTATCGGTAAACCTATGCTAGGCCGGCATTTGGTTGAAGGTTCGGCCGAACCGCCGGTCCTCTGAGATATTTGCTTATTTGCTGTTGTGGCATTGATTGTTGTCTCTGATGCTTGTCGTTTGTTAAACTTTCATTCACTTAGCTTTGAGCTAATTCCCCACATTAAACTCCAATTTGCAGGTTGTTGTAGTTCTTGCTGGTTGCTGGGAGTTTTGATAGTTTTTGGGAATGTCTGACACACACTCTGATATATTTTGTTTGAAGAGCCGGTTAGTAATTAGGTAACACTGGCCTTGGATATACTGACCCTTGTGTCAGTCGTCGGTTGTTTTATAACATCCTTGTGAATAGGTTTATATTTGTTTATTCGCTTCCGCAGTGAGAACTCTTTAAAAAAAAATAGCGGTGTTACACTAACGGTATAACTTTTTTTGTTAAAATTGTAAAAACGAACGAGTTATAATCATTTAAAGTAAGTGGAGTTTTTTTTTTTAATTTTGGGGGAGCTGGGAAGGGCTGGTGAAGGCGACGCTGATTTTTTTTTAATTTTCCTTTTTTGCCCCTAAAGTATGTGCCACGTGTCATCAACAGAGGAGGTTCTTTAGGTTCTATGTTTAAGAGAGGTTCGTTGTTTAACCATACTCTCTTATCGTTTATCTTCATTATTTATATTACTCTAAACCCACATCAATCCATCTTAACAACACACACATACACACACACACATATATTTTTATGAGAATGGTCAAATGAGAATAAGAAATTAATTGAGAATGGGAGACTAAATCTTAGCCGTTCATTTTGTAAGTCGAATTAATGGATGGAAAGCATGGGAATCGAGTGTGGCAGGGTGCATGTGAGAAATTCATGGGTGGCCAATGACATTGAAGGAGGGAGAATTGGACGGCTAGGATTGAGTCTCCAATTCTCAATTAATTTAAGGTTCTCACTTGAACCTCCCACTATATATATATATATATATATATATATATATATATATATATATATATATATATATATATATATATATATATATATATATATATATATATATATATATATATATATATATATATATATATATATATATATATATATAAGAGATCTAGAGAGAACACCTCTTAACTAGAGAACAGTGAGAACAATTCTCCACCACTCACCAATAAGGGCAAACTAGGTATTTTGAACATTCTCCCTCCCTCCTAAGAACTTTCCTTAGATAACATTTTTTTTATCCCATTGAATTTAAAATCTTTATATCTTTCATATATATAATTATTAAATCAAAAAAATATACCATTGTTTTCATGTTTAAATCCTCTTTAATTTGAAATCAATTTTATTATATTTCGGTACACGTAAATTAGATGCAATTGCTAATAATACAAATGCAAACAGATGCAATTGAACCCGATATGCAAACACACATAAAATTAATGTAATCATTTGATTCACACCACAAAACAAATACAATATAAATCGTTAATACACAATCTAAGATACAACCAACCATTTGCAAAAACTAAAGAACCATAAACATAATCAACACTAACATATGCAATTGGCACATGTAAACTTCCTTGACGAACATACATATACAACTTCGATGTAATTTACCCATTGCAATCGACACTAATTGAAACTCTAAATAAACAAGATAGATTCGAATTCATATACAACTCATCCTCGATGCAACATATAAAATTAAGTAGCACCAAAACACATGCTAAATTCACTTAATCCATTTTAATTTAAAATCAAAACCATGAATTTTTCCTTAACAAAAAATGATGAATCTTTCGATTAAATCCATTAGCATGCATCAAGAACGATCTCGCTACTAGATGTAATGCAAAACATCCTAAGATTAATACATAGATAATATAAACACTAATTTGCACCAAACGGTGAAGATGCATATGTAACCCCAAGATGCAAATGTAATAATTACATAATATATTATATAAACACTGATTTACACCAAACAATTGGTAGATGTTGTTTGCATAAATTATATAATAGTGGCTCGTAAAAAAGATGCAATCAACCATAAAAAGATGCAATTAACCATTTTAATCATAAAAATGCAATCAAAATGTTATAACTTTAACTTCACATCAATTTCAAACCAAAAAGCACCAGCAACCAATAGATATAAATCCCATTTTAATTTCACACATGTTCAGCGACATCAGTACAAGTTTTAAAAAACAATACCAAAAAAACTTGAAGCACATGTAGTGATAATAAAATTCCCTCCAATCTAATACACTTGCAGTGAATATAAAAAAAAATATAGAGTTTTACATTACTTAGAATCTTTAACAGCATGCTTATAAAAATAAGATCCTTACTTACATTCACTTTTGAGTATTGTTGTGTTTTGGGACCACTAATTCATCGCCATATTTGAGAACAATGGGTCAGTAAAATCCTCTAATGACTTTGAGACCGTAGCAATTTGAGACTACCGCAACCTCATTGAACTTGAATTGAAGGAAAAAAACAGAGGCGGGTTCCTACTAATCTGGATAGACAACTCGGAAGAGAAACACACGTGGGTGGTCGGTATGGCTTCAATCAACGATGGGGGTGAGATTAGAATGATGGGAAAGGAACGGAGCAGACGATCGGAAGCAAATGGAGCAGACGCCGGAAAGGGACGACGCCGGCGATAGAAAATCATATCGGGAGTGAAGAACAAAATTAAATTTGTAAATGGTGAGAGATCTATTGGTATATGGAAAGACAGCCGAGAGAATTTTTTTTATTCCTATAATACCCTATTTGGCCTTGATGAGTGTAAATTCCATACTTAAAAATCTAATTTAATTAAAGCCATTGATTAGGATAATCCAAGGGTCTAAGGTTGTTCTCACCATTCTCCAATTAATAAGTGTTCTTATTTGATCCCATATATATATATATATATATATATAATATGGGGAGGGTTCATGCGATAACCGTTGTTACTGTGAGAACCGAGAGAACCAATCTCGGCCATTCCTTGGATATGGGAAGTTTCATGGATGGTGAGCGTGGAGGGATAGAGTGTGGCAGAGTGCATGTGAGGAATTCATGGGTGGGCAATGACATTGAAAGAGGAGGAATTGGACGGCTCAGATTAGTTCTCGCACTGAGAATAGTTCTCGCATGAACTTTTTCCTATATTATATATATATATATATATATATATATATATATATATATATATATATATATATATGTTCAAATGAAAATGAGAAATTAATTGAGAATGAGAGACAAAATCTTAGCCGTTCATTTTGTAAGTGGAATTCATGGATGGAAAGCGTGGGGGAATCGAGTGTGGCAGGGTGAATGTGAGGAATTCATGGGTGAGCAATGATATTGAAGGAGGGGGAATTGGACGGCTAGGATTGAGTCTCCCATTCTCAATTAATTTGAAGTTCTCATTTGAACCTCCCACTATATATATATATATATATGTGTGTGTGTGTGTGTGTGTGTGTGTGTGTGTGTGTGAGCCGTCCTATTTTACCCCCTTTAATGTCCATCACTCACCCATGAATTTCTCACATTCAACCAACCACACTTGATCCCCCATGCTCTACATCCATGAATTCCACTTAGCATATCAATAACTAAGATTGGTTCTCGCAGTTCTCGTACGAAATAACAGTTCTCGTTTGAAATCTATATATATATATATATATTAGGCAAAAGTTAAACGAGAACTGTTTTTCTTACGAGAACTACTTTTGAAGCAATTAATGACTCTTTAATGGGGGTATTTTGGTAATCTATATATTTACCTAACCGCGAATTTGGTCCGGTTAAGCCGTCATTGATTTGCAAGAGTCGATTCACGTATTAACCCTCGTTAATACGTCATTAATAAGCCATTAATGAAGCATTAATGAGCCGTCAAAAATTTTTAGCCATTGATTAACTTTAATCAATGACTAAGTTTAGTTCTCGCAGTGCTCGTAAATAGAAAATAATAATCAAATCCAGCGTGAGCACAAACTAGCTGAGGGTTTAAGGAGTGTAGGCGATGGTGTAGATGGTTTAGCACCAACTATCCATTCAGCAGGTTAGATGCGCCCACTCTTACCAATATACTAATGGTGAACACATACAAGTACATGTTACTAAGCAAGATTAATTCGGGTTGGTTTCGTTTTGTTAGAGTTTGGGTCAATTTTGTGTAGACTTATTTATTTTTGTGTCAGGCTCGGGTCGTGTCATTTTTATCGTGTCGGGTTTGTGTCGACCCATTTCAACAAAATGTGATCGACTAGTATGTTTTCGGTTTTCGAATACAATTTCCAATCACGGTTTTCATTTCGATTACGATTTGTTTTATCAAATTTTTAAATGCAATATATGTTTCTGTTTTATTCGAACTTTAAGCTCGTTATATGTTTTGGTTTGGTTTGAATTCTGATTTTACGCTTTCAACTTATATAAAGTAATATAATAAAATATGATTTACTATTGTTCTACCAAATACTAATAAAAAACCAAATAAATCTACCATTAAATAGACTTATAAATCGATTTCAAAATACTAAATTATCACATATTAAGTAATCAAATATCAAAGTACCAAAATCAAATAGTCAAAATAACAAATACCAAAACGATGTATTATTGTTTAAATTATAAATCTTTTATTGTTTTATTTTACCTTTTTCAAGTTTAATGATTTCGTACTTTTGTTTGAAGGGTTTTATTGCTCTAAGATGTCATTCTCTTATTTAAATTCATAAGATTATTTTCAAAATTTAAATTTCAAGTATTAAAGAAAATTTTACAACAGTACAGTTTTACATTTAAACGGGTCACTTTCGGGTTATTGGTTATCCCGAACCTGGCCCATTTATTTTCATGTTGATGTGCTTTTGATCCGTTTTGGGTTCTTGTTACTTTTTCCGTATCAGGTTCGGATTAGATTTTGTGTTAATCCAATAATTGATAGCCTTAGTTACAAGGAATCAAGAAGATTACACCTTGTTAATAGGGCTATATATTACCCATGTAGTATAAAATAAAATAGACTTTGAATTGAGCTAATGGGATCAAAATCAAAATCATTTGATGGAAAGGCCACCTTATTTGGAGACTTCTATATTACCCATAGAGAATGCTTCAATTTTTTCACTTTTAAACCGGTCTATTCTCCAATGTAGTAAGGAATCACTAGAATCCTCTTCTGGGCTTGCAACTTCCTACCAATTAATTATCACAACAGCAATAATCTCTCCAGATATAAACAAAATACATGTCAGTTTTGTTTCAAAGTCATCCCCGCAAAAATAACAACTTGATGAACCAGTGTTTATACCGCTTCTTAACAGATTGTAAAATGTAGGAAGTCGACCATATACAATCTCTTTACAAAAATATTAACTTGGCTAGAAGCTTACCTTAGCCAAATGATTTCACCAGCGGATACTGATTACTGCCTTATCGGTTAGTTCTTATTGTTAATCTTGCATTCATGGTTATTGGTTTGTTCCTGTCTTAACTCATAGTACATAGTACGAGTTCTGATTTTTAACCACGTAGGTGTAAATTCTTGGTTTTTGATTTTTGCCTACTAACTTAGTATGTATGTATGTATGTATGATTTCTTGGTGGTTGTTACTGATTCTTAGTAGTTAATCTTAATATTGATTCTTGGTTAGTTACTTAGTATGAATCGTTAGTGTTTATCATTAATTTATCTTAAGTTCTTTATTCTTGGTATACTTGCTATTTTTAATCTAAATTCTAAGTTCGATTCTAGTTTTGTATGTATGAATCTTGAGTTAGTATAGATAATCTTGATTCATAATATTGGTTCTCTAAACTATAGCTGTAAAGAAAGACAACTGTGACATAGTGTTGACTAACAAAGAGAAGGTAAAAGAAGAGAGAAAAGATAATCCATATTAGACCATGTGCATCTAACCAGGACTTATGCTCTCAAATCCACTGCCACATCAGCATCCACATCATTTCCCACCTCCAACCCTTTCTAACCCTCTACCCCACATCCAACCCTCTTCAACCCATAATAAATATTAATAAAATATATATAATAATAAAAAGAGAGAAGCGAGAAGAAAAAAAAGCTTACTAGCGCTAGTCAAGAAACCCGAGATAGAGGGAATTGAAGGGCAGTTGAGCCAGCTGGTGCAGGGGCGGACCCATGTACAAGGGGGGGGGGGGGCACGGGACACCGGTCTTTTGACGGTTCGTAGTGTTAATTTTCGACTTTTTGAGGCGGTGCTACCGGTAAATTTTCGGGGTGCACCGGAGATGCCACCAAAATCAAAGGAAAAATGAAAGTTTTCTAAAAAAATGATAAAAAATAGTTTAATCTTTCAATTTATACCTTTAAAATAGCATTTTAGTTAACAGGTCTTCATATAAATTGTGTTTTGTTTTAAAATTTGGCCTTAAAATACCAGAAAAACAGCCGAAACCTCGTTAATCTGACCCGATTAACCGGAAACCCGAAAAAAAACCCGAACCAGACTCTCAAACTTATTTAGTTTTTTTCTCGCATTATATGGTGCTACCGGTCCCCAGAAATCCTGGGTCCGCCACTGAGCTGGTGTGCAATGGAACAAGCGTGGGTAGGGAGCCAACCAACGCTGGTCTCCCGTCCAATGCGCATAAGCTTTCTTTTTATGTTTACTATATATTATAATGTTTTCATGTTCACAATTTTCAAATGCCCAAACATAGAATAAGTATAAAAGTCAACAAGAATTTGCATAATTATTTCACGTTCCAAATTCTTGAAAAATTATATGTTGTTTGTTAAAAATTTAATGGGAGCATTTTTCTTCTATTTCGTCCACATCAACATAATATTTAGGACATACCCTATATTTGTTATTAGGGGTGTGCATATAAACTGAAAAACTGAAACCAATCCATTAAAACTGACAAAACTGAAAATCACAAGATGTGATAAAGATGAATAGCTTTGATGATTCTTGGATGAACTTGAAAGTATATGAGTATGAATGTTTGAAGAACAACCAAGAACAAATGTTGAACACTTTGCTTGAATGAGGAAAGGATTTCTCCCACGTGAATACAATGTGTAGAATGCAAAGGTTAACCTAATGAATTAGATTTACATGGCTTATATAACCAAGGTTTCATGGGCCAAAAAGCCTCATGGGCTCTATGATGGATTAAACATTTAAACATCATGGGCTTAACTAAACTATGCTCTTGGACTCACCATGAAACATGTTGGTGACCAAGTTAATTTATTCCTATAGGGCAAAGCCCTTACACAAGATGAACTAAACTAACTAAAACAATAATAACAATATAATTAAGATACAAGGCCTACAAACATAACTAAATTCTAACAATCTCCCCCTTTTGTAGCCTTGTGTGTGTGTTCATCTCTCTTGTTGGCTTTGTTGTATCTTTATCAATCTCCCATTTTGATTATGCAGATATTGTTTTTCTTTCGGAATTCTTTTGAAGCCTTATGGGAATAAAGATGTGATGTCTTTTAGAAAGTCTTCTCATCTTGAGGTATCTTCAATTTGATGATGAGAGCTTGATCTTTCAGTCATTCAACGACATCTTGGTAAATCTTCTTAATTTCGCACCGATAACCTAAGGTAAGGAACCTTTGGTTGTATGAATGATTTTACATATAGTTGTTTTCAGCATTCCTTTAAACATGAGTATATCAGAAATATGTGACAATTAACACATCCTTTGTAACACCGGGATCTCATAGATTTCCCATTAATACATCAGTTTAAATAAACTGAGTGACCTACGTTCAGTGTTGGCTTGATGTTAGCACTGGTAGGATTTCCATTTGTCACCGTAAATATCGTATGATATTACTCAAGATGTTCTGGCACTGTTATAAAAACAGGCAATTGATTCCATAAGTGTCATAGCAGAGAATAATATTGCAATTGATTCTAGACTCAATAAGTACACGAAAGAAGTCACGGACCGGAGCAGTTGTCCTTCTATTTTCAATATCAACAATCTCCAAGTGAGATGTCAATAGTGTATGTGATAAATCTCCGTGTGAAGTTGAAACAATTATCTTTTTAAAGATAATTGAGTAGCTTGGTGTGGTAAATGCATTGTATCATTGTATCATTGGGTCCATGATGTCTATTTCAATACCAGTATAAAACTAGTAATAGATATGGCTACCCAGATTGACACTATTTAGTGAGGATCTTTCTTTTATTTTTATTATTTCTCTCACCCTCAGCTCTCTAAGTATTTTTCAACTTCTCCCTCGAACTCTCTTTCCAAATTGATATTTATGTATCGTGTGTTGGATACATTTGGACACTTATGATCAGTGGTATAGGCAATCAATGTGATTTTCAACAAAAAAAATTTAGTAAGGAATTTGTTGAATGTGATTGTCAAGAACGATTTGATCAATCAAGGAATGAACAAATAAGAATTTATGTATCTTAAACTTTCAGAATGATTTGACGGTCAGAACGCTCAAAGTTATTTGTTGATCATATGCACCCTCATCTCCTGTTCCATCCCTCTCTTTTTCAATTTCTCTTTGCACACCAATCGGTATCCCAAGATAACTGATTCTTCTCACTTAGAAGTCCTAGTAGGTAACGATTACTAACTCTTTATAGTATGGTGAGCTCCTGTGATAGGTCCTTCCGGTTCTAGATTGACCATAGGAGTATAACATGCCTACACTCCCTCAATCATAGTGCTTCTGATTAGTTTGTGAGTATGACAGTATGTATAACTGACACTTGAATGAAGCTTCTAGAAAGTATGAATGTGACCATGGAAAGATATCAGAATGATATGGGATGTAATCTAGGAAAAGAAAGATGATCATTCGAAAAATCAACAAGAGAGCAAGAAGGTATCAGAATGAAGCAAGGATTGAATGCCTTCTTGAACTGGAAAACAATAGTTGAAATATTAAAAAACTTTTTGTATTTTGAACATATGTATTATTTTTGGATTTTTGATTTTTCAATGTTTTTTATTTTGTAAGAGTTAACTGCTTAACGACTATCATGACAATAATAAAAACAAACTCCCCCTCGAACATAACGTTTCGAGCGAAAGAGAAAAATTAAATTTGAATTTTGTCTGATTTTTTATTTTCTCCCCCCACACGAATGCATATTGATGTATTCGTGTACTCTAATGAACGACAAAATTTTAAAGCAAACTCCCCCTAGAATAGTGTTTGTCGGATTTTCTCCCCTAGATGCAAGCATCAATATTCTTGTACACGTAACACAACCACGTGTAATATCGTTTAAAAAAATGTGGAAAACAAGAACTGAAAAATTAAAGGCGGATTAAGTGGTGAATTACATTTTCAAATTTAGCATCCCCAACTTAGAGATCAAGTAGTTGAACCTAGATTCATCTAACGGTTTGGTGAATATGTCAGCAAGCTGATTATCGGTGTTTACATATTGTAGTTTAATTAAGCCTTCTTCCACATTATCTTTCAAGAAATGATACCAGATCTCTATGTGCTTGGTCTTAGATAGCTATTGCACTTTGAGAATCACATAACAAGGGAATTTTAGAATATTTCAGACCAAAATCCCTGAGCTGGCTTCTCATCCACGGACTTTGTGAATAACAGCTAGCAGCAGCTACGAATTCAGCTTCTGCATTGGAGGTGGGCACGCAATTCTGTTTCTTTAAACTCTAACAGACAAGTCGGTCACCCAAGAAGTGTGCACCACCAGATGTGGTTTTTCTGTCTATCATACACCCGGCATAATCTGAGTCGGAGTAGGCAAGCAGTTCAAATGACGAATCTCGGGGATTTCACAATCCAAGGTCTGGTGTTCCCTTAAGGTATTTCAGGATTCTTTTGACACTCAGGAGATGTGATTCTTTGGAATTGCCTTGAAAGCGGGCATACAGACAGGTAGAAAACATTATACCAGGCCTACTAGCGGTCGGATATAGTAGAGAGCCAATCATACCTGTGTAGGTTTTTAGGTCAACTGTCTTTCCATCAAGATCACAGTTAACTTGGTTTTTGAAGACATTGGGGTTGACATGGATGAGTTGTTGGTCATTTCATATTTTCTTAGTAATTCATTGATATATTTAGACTGATTTATGAAAATGCCATTTTGAAATCTGTTTTACTTGCAATCCAAGGATGAAATGCATCTCCCTTATCATGCTCATTTCGAAATTGTTTTCCATGGATTTAGAAAACTCAAGACTACAAGACAGGTTCGTAGAGCCAAAGATAATATCATCTACGTTGATCTGGACTAGTAGATAGTCATCTCCTATTTTCTTTGTAAACAGAGTTGTGTCAATCTTTCCGTTGGAGTACCCTTCTTGCACTAGATAAGCCGATAGGACATCATACCATGCTCGAGGAGCTTGTTTGAGTCTATATAGTGCTTTGTTAAGGATGTATAAATCATTTGGTCTTTTAGAGTCAACAAATCCCTCTGGTTGAGACACATATACTTCTTCCTTCAGGATCCCGTTTAAGAAAGTTGTTTTCACGTCCATTTGATAGACTTTGAAATCCTTAAAGGCGGCATAGGCTAAGAAAACTCTTATGGCTTCTATGCGAGAAACTGGAGCGAAGGTTTCATCGTAGTCAATACCCTCCTATTGATTGTATCCCTTAGCAACCAGACGAGCTTTGTTGCGAATAACGACTTCATCTGAATCCTTCTTGTTATTTAAGATCCATTTGGTACCCACAATAGTTTTACCAGGGGGACGGGGTACCAATCTCCAAACTTTAATTCTTCTAGCATGGCAATGATCCAGTCTGCATCTTGTAAGGCATCAGCTGTGCACGTTGGTTCGAACATCCTTATGAAGCTAAAGAATTGACACTCATTGGCGGTTGTGGATCGAGTTTGAACTCGTGTTTCAAGATTGCAAATGATTTGTGTCTCAAGGTGAGCACTCGTCCATTTTCTAACATGAGGAGTAGGGATGTTGTCATTCAGTGATGTGTCGGGTAGTGTGGTGTCATTTGTTTGAGGAAAGAATGCATCCAAACGTTGTTGTATGGATGTTTCCTCATCTTGTGCTACTGATTCTGGACCGAAGTGAAGAGATTGTTCATAAAAGACCTCACTGTCAATTTCTTCAGTGGTGGTAGGTGAGTTTGATGCGGTAAATGTCTCATCAACTGAAGTAATTGTGGAGTCAACTCGTAGAAGTGTGGATTCAGTGACCGGCGGTTGTTAGACCTCTAGGGATTCTTGGAATGCAGCATCAGACCTTTCATAAGGCATAGAAGATCCAGAATCATTATCTAAGAAATCAAATATGTGTTGTGAATTAGAAGACTCATTTGAATTAAACAAATTTGTTTCTTTGCTATTAAGACCCGGTTCTGAACGGACATGTTCAAAAATGATTGCTGGTGACTCTTGTGATAAAGAAGTTGTGATGAGCGAGTCATCAAAAGTCACATTTATACTTTCAACAACAACATTTGTTCTTTTGTTTAACACACGAAAAGCTTTTGACTCTTGAGAGTAACCAACGAAAATCCCATCATCACCATTTGAATCAAATTTTCCTAGGTTAGCTTTCTCATTAAGGACAAAGCACCTATTACCGAATATATGAAAGTATTTGATATTAGGAACTATGTCATTAGCAAGTTCATATGGAGTTTTATTAAAGCGACGGTGTAAAATAGATCTATTTTAAGTATAGCATGTTGTGTTGACTGCTTCTGCCTAGTAGAAAGGTGGTAGATCAGCATAAGACAGCATGGTTCGAGCCGCTTCAACAAGGGTTCAATTTCTTCGTTCCACAACACCATTCTGTTCAAGTGTGTATACCATAGAGAATTGATGTCGGATCCCTACGAAGTCAAGATACGAATCCAAGGTTTTGTTCTTGAATTCAGTGTCGTTGTCAGTACGGGGAGTAGCAACTCTTTCATGAAACTAATTATGCACTTGCTTGAGAAATACGATGATGATTGATGGAGCTTCATCTTTCGTTCTCAAGAACTTGACCCAAGTATATCTTGAATATTCATCAACTATCACCAAGATATACTTCTTCCCAATTCTGGATTGTACCCACATCGGCCCACACAGATCCATATGTAACAGTTGGAGAGGTGCAGTAGAGCTAGACACTTGTTTTACTTTGTGAGTAGCTTTTTTCATTTTTCCTTTCTCACAGTGTTCACATAGGCGTTCCTTCTCGAATTTTAATCTGGGTATGCCACGAACTAAAT
The DNA here is from genome assembly GCA_947179395.2 of Pulicaria dysenterica. Taxonomy (NCBI): domain Eukaryota; kingdom Viridiplantae; phylum Streptophyta; class Magnoliopsida; order Asterales; family Asteraceae; genus Pulicaria; species Pulicaria dysenterica. The sequence continues at coordinate 16,922,390 of OX359293.1, read as the reverse complement.
CACCTTGAACAAGTTTGTTGATATTTTTTAAACTTAGGTGAGAAAATTTTCGGTGCCACATCCAGGTGAGTTCCGATGAGGCTTTTGATAGTAAGCATACTGAGTGTTTAGTGTGTAGATGGTCAAGATCGGTCGTATACAAATTAGATTTTCTAGACCCACTCAGTATTTCGTCACCATTTTCTGTTCTAATCGCGCAAGTATTGGCTTTGAAATTAACTTCTAGCCCTTTGTCACAAAACTGCCCGATGCTAAACAGATTGTGACCCAATCCTTCCATGTATGAGACATTTCTTATTTTTATATTTTCTTTTATAATTTCGCCGGTTCCCATTATTGGTGCTACTTGGTCATTCCCAAACCGAACATTTCCGAGTATTTTGGGACAAAGTTTGTGACAAGACCCTTCTTCCCGGTCATATGTTTTGTGCAGCCGAAGTCCATGTACCACCTGTAGCAGCCTGCACATGGAAAACAATATATGTTTAGGTACCCAGTTGGTGTTGGGTCCTTGCAAGTTAGCACAAGTAAAAGATTCTAAATTTCATCTACTACTAGTTCTATTGTTTTTTCAACGGGAACCTATATTAGTTTGGTATGTGAAGGTCGGGTTGGCGTCTTTGTTTGATGAACTTTGGATTTGATGGGTATGGTTGCATCCTTTAATGTTTCGATAACTATCAGTGTGAAGCCCATTGAGAAAGACAAGTCATCCTGAATTAATTTAAATCCTTCAGGTTTGGGTCCTGTTTTCCCATCCCATGTGACGGAGGGAGTAGAAACAGACTGTAGGGTTTTAGGTTTCACAAGATATATTGGTTTGACCTGCCATTGAGGAGTTTGAATGAGCTTGGTTTGAGCTTCCTTTTTGGTCTGAGGATGGTTCCTCACGGTTTTGTCATTGGCGTTGTTCTAATTGTTGTGATATCGACGGTTTAGAGACCAGTTATTGGAGTAAATATTATTTGTCTTTTGATAATTGGAAAACCGAGATTGTAATTTATGCACGTGTGACGAAGGCGTGTCACTTGATAGCAATCGAGCTCTGCTTGAGCTTTTCTTTCGCCAATAGGTTATCTTGTAACCCTTTTTGTTGATGAAGGAAGCTTGAGTATGTAGTGATTCAAAAGGCCTGTAAGTTGGAACTGGTTTAACTCCATGATTCTTGTGATCTCGGTCATATACACAGTGATAGGAACAATGTTCTTCCTTACAACCATCACTCATGCAAAACATTTCAGATTTATAAGAATTAACACGCGGTTTAACTCAATTAATAATCAGCACTGTCGAATTATTACAAAATTTTAAATTTGTTTGTTTAGAAAAATTAGCGGGGTAAACTAAATTTTCTTCTCGGCTTCCTTCTTCATCCTTCTTCTTTTGACTCTTCTTTCTTATCCAGCCAAGCATCTGTTTCTTCAACCCCTTCACGCTTGTACCTAGATGTATACATACGTTAGATGAAGAACACGCTAACATATCATCTTTGGTATATTGTTTGCGGGGTTTTGTGTGTTGAGTGTTTCGTGGTGCTTTTGACTGGAGAGATTGGGATGTGTTGGTAAATCGTTCATGCTTGTTCTACTAATCTTAGTGTTTCCTTTTAAAGTAGTTGATTCAAGTGTGTGAGACTTGAAAAATTCATTCTCAATAAAATTGAGTTTTGATTTAAGTTTAAAAAGTTCAGTTTCAAGATTTATACACTCCTTATGGTATGCTCTGCATTTTTCTTCAGAAATGGCTAGATCAGTTGTTGCTTCGTGGTTCAGACCGATTAACAGTTCAATTTTTTCATTGGTTTAGTTGGATATGGAATTAGGTTTTGGAAAACACTCGTTTGTGTGCATGTGGTGGTGTTTGCATCAGACGTGCTTTTTTCAGGGGAATTTGATATACGAGATTTTACAGATTCGATTTCAGCAATTTGATCCTTTAAAATCTTAGTTTCTAACTCATAATTGATTGATTTATTTAAAATTCAGTTTCAACCAATTCAAAACGGAGCTATAATTCCATGTGAGGAATATATACACGCGGTTTTCGATGAGTTTCAGAAAAAAGTTTGGCATTGATTCCATTTCTGATAGAGTGTAACTACGAAAATAGTAATTTGAAATAAGTGGCACAAATTTAGTTGTTTCATATGATCTGTTTAACTCGTCGTAGTTGTATGATGTAGAGGCCTTGTTTGAGGTACGTCTTTTGAACTCTTCCTCCTCGAGTTCTTCGGCTTGGCCAATGAAATCCATTATTGCAGTTAATCCTAGGTTCATGATATCAAACTTGTACAGTTGTTTAGCCGTAATCTTCTTGCTAATGTGTGGTTTAACAAAACCTAGACCTTCGTATGTCCATTATGTGAATTTCTCGTCTTTAGGTCTGTTTAGAAAAATGGTTTGTGCGGTTTGGTCTCGTTTAATCAACAGATCTTCTAGACTATTTATCTTTGAATACAGTTGACCTCTCGCCTTTTTCAGGAATTTAAAATCTTCTTCAGCGAATACTTTGGCTGCTTTGAGGTTGTGAATAATGACTTCGTTTTCCTTTCTTAAAATTAATAATTCATTTTCCTTAGTAGTTAATATCCGTTGAATTTCCTCTAAGTGAGATTGTGATGTGTTTCTGATTTTAGATTCTAACTTATTGATTTTCCTATTTTGTCATTCAATATGATCGACTAAGGTTTGAGGATGTTCAATACCAACCTTTCCGCGGTTGGACTCATCCTCATTCTGAGCATCTTGGAACTCTGCATCTGCCTCTGCTCCATCATCTTCATTCTCATCTGAGGAACCTTCTTCCCGAGCCATCATACAGAAGTGATCCTGAGTAGTGTCCTCTTCATTAGAATTGTCTATATCGCTCAGAAAGTGGTCTTCTTCCACCAACATGGATCTCCCGCTAGCCTTCTTCCTCATCAGCCTGCCCTTTGTTTGGTAGTACTCCATGTCTTTGGTCTTCGGTTTCCGGTAGTCTTTGATGAAGTGACCGGTCCTACCACAATTATAACACTTCTTCTCTTCATCTGGAGTCTCCTCAGGTTTCTCAACCATCTTCCTTTCACCAGTGAATCCCACTTTCCTCCTAGACCCGGAAGTAAACCTCTATTTATTGTTGGTCTTTCCGAAGCCTCCCTGATAAGCCCTTGAGATGAGAGACATGGCTTTTATGACTGCCTTCATATCATAGGGATCAAAATCTTCATCCGAGTTATCGGCTTCAGTAACTACCTGTTTTCCTTTGTTGACCCTGGTGTACTCACGGGGTTTCCTTGCAGTAACTAGGGCAATGGGATCTGGAGATACCTTGACAGGTGCCTTTGATAGAACTTCATCCTAAAACAGGTTCAGGTCTTCATAGATGGAGTGGTGAGATACTGTTTTCAGATTTCGGTTCACATGCTTGTACTGTCGCACATGTTCCTGCCATTCCGGACCTGTAGGATTGATCTAGTTAACATTGATGTCGAGGTCTGATCGGGTAACACCGTGATTTATCATTTCATTTAACAGTCTACAGAAGCGAGTGTATGTGTCTTGAAGCACCCTGTTCAATTTCCTCCATCTGTTGCCTGACCTCATCCTAAATGGCTTCTGTGGAGGTCAGACTGTCAATCTTGGAGTAGATCTCGGCACACAGACTTTGTTCCAGATAATACTTGGCTTCCCATTCTGCTTTGAACTGGTCTTTTTCTTCACCTGTGTGAGCTCAGAGGGAAGCTTTGGTCTTCTTGAGGCAGCTAGTGGCGGGTTGTTATTGGGATCAGCCTCTATAACTTGCCAAAAACAGTATCACCATTTAGAATACTGTTTTTCATCATTTCACCGTATTTATCATCGTGCTCGATGAAATCCATGAACCAAGCCTTTCATACAGTGTATTCGTTGCAGAAAAGGACGAGTGGTTTGGTGTCGGTACCGATGGCTAGAATTTCGTTGCTTGAACTCATCTTGTAACTCAGGATCTTTCTTTAAGATGAATTAAGGTTTTCTTGAAAACTTTGACTTTGGGAAAAATCAAATCAGTTTGACTTGGTGTTTTAGGTTGAAAGTCAAATTTCAACTTTGTATATTAAAGTCAAATTTGGTGATTTCTTGGGCTTCGAATTTGGGTTATGGGTTAAGTCGAAATACAGAAGTCGAATTTGGAGCAAAAGTTGAACAAATCGAATTGGAACTTTTAGAGTGCAGGTCGAATTCGGATGAGTGGCTAAGTTGAATTTGTTTTACAAGTTGGATGGTGAGAGTTAAAGTTGTAAAGGTGAGAGCTAAAATTTATAATGTTGTGAGCTAAAGTTCTAATGGTGAGAGCTAAACTTTATAAAGGTGCGGGCTAAAGTTCTTATTGTGAGAGCTAAAGTGGAATGGTGCAAGCTAAAGTTTATAATGGTGAGCTAAAGTGGAATGTTGTGAGCTAAAGTTTATAATGGTGTGAGCTAAAGTTCTAATTGTGAGAGCTAAAATGGAATGGTGCGAGCTAAAGTTTATAATGATGCGAGCTAATGTTCTAATGGTGAGAGCTAAAGTGGAATGGTGTGAGGTAAAGTTTATAATGGTGAGACCTAAAGTTCTAATGGTGAGAGCTAAAGTTATAAAGGGTGATAGCTAAAGTTCAAAAGGTGAGAGCTAAAGTTGAAAGGTGAGAGATAAAGTTGTAATGGGTGAGAGATAAATTTGAAAGGTGAGAGCTAAAGTTGTAAAGGTGGGAGCTAAAGTTGTAAAGGTGAGTGTAACGCCACCCCTAACGAGCTTAAAATTAGAGTTAATTTAAACTTTTTAAACAACGATTATCAAAAGCGTGAAGCGGAAATAAACACCAATTACAAAAGCAACGTTGTTTGACTCGGCTAATTAATTACATCAAAAATTAAGCCAAGTTTGTTATCTACAGGTGTTACCTACTAGTTTCCGACCATCGGATCCATACCTATGACGACGTGTTCCCCAAAAGGTATTTACAACAAAAACTACCACCATTCCCGCCTCACCAGGCATCTAGCATCAACCTGCGAAAAAGGTAAATCTTGCACCGTTAGCTACAACTAGCTAGTGAGCACCAATTTCACATAAACATCAATAAGCAGGCTATCATGTATCAGAACAGCACACAGGGCTATCCTATCATATTGCGGCGAGCCAAACGTGTCAGCAGGTGTCGTATATTGCAGGGGAGCCAACCCCGCTCAACAACCCAACATCAGTCCACGTGGTACGTCATGTCTTTCATGCTGGTTCCAGTCTATCAAGGAACCCAGTCCCATAGAGAAACGACGGCCTGCAGAGCCCTACCCAAGTGTATACTACTTGAGTACCGTTAGTTCCCCAATCCGTAGTCCCTAAGGTCCCTGGGATCCCAGCCAGATACTAACACCCGTCTACCTGATTGACCTCCGTATTCTCCCGTTCAGTGTCTGGACATAACTTCATAAACCAATAGCTGATCCAATAAGGATCCAATTCATGCGCGCATATAATCATAACAATATCTTTCATATCAATAATAAGCATGCTTGTACAACTCTATCATAAATTACCGCGTGTCTTACATATCAATGCACCAATCACGTGTCAACATGTACCACAAATAACTTACCTATTGAGACTCATGGGAAACCGGTACTCACCTCGAGATTACAAGAGGCAGAAATGGAATCGAGAATCCCAAGAATCACCAGAATCGTCCGAATCACCTAACAGATTAGGTTCAGGCTTAGACACCAATTAACAACACTTAACACCACTTAAAACATAAGGCTACAAAGCTGTCAACACAACAGCACAGCATGCGATCGCAAGGCAACTCCATGCGATCGCAAAGTCATATCCATGCGATCGCAAGGGATCTCCATGCGACCGCAAGGGCCCTGCCCAAACCACCCCAACTTACGATCGCATGGCTTAACCATACGACCGCAAGGGTGGTATCATGGGGGCTTACGATGGCAAGTTATGTACCTACGACCGCAAGTTATGTTTCCTTCGTCCTTAGACGGTAATTCACGATAACAATCCCATACGATCGCATGACCGATTCATACGATCGCAAAGTACACCAATACAGCATGCGACCGCAAGGACTTCTCATACGATCGCATGGACTACACAACATGTTTGCGATCGCATAGCTACCCCATGTGATCGCATGGACACCAGTTACAGAACGTTATTGCCCTGTTCGAACACAGCAACTGCAAATCGCCATTTTTAACCTAAAATCAACTTGAATCCGTATTCAAGCGTTTTTACAAGTTGTCCAACCTATACATAGACTTTCTAACACGATTTGGTCACGAAAACAATAGTACAACACATATAAATCTACACTTCTAGGTCATCTTCTCCAAATGACAAAAACCAAGTTCTTGACTAGAAAAGCTTACTAACAAGGAGAAGTAGAACAGATTGAAGCTTTCACCTGTGATTACAACCGAATTCAGAAAGCTTGCTACTGATTTCTTCTTCCAAAAGATCAAAAATCCAAGTGTGTGTATGTGTTCTAGCATATACATATGTATGTGTATGTGTAGTGTGTTTTGTGTATGTTTCTAGTTCCTGATATACACAAACAAAAGGAAGAGACCGACTTAATGACTTAATACCCCGCGCGGGTATTTCGTTCTCTTATTCAACTTAAAACACAACTTAGGGTTATCCGTTTCAACTAACGGAGATATTTTTGGAATCATTATCCAAAACCGTTCAACTATTGGTCTATCAGGTCAACTTATGACACTTCTCATATTACTACATTTTTATCCACATTTAACACCAGTTAACACCATTTAACACCAATTAGCACAAATTAACACCATTTCACGTTTAAAACACCAATTAACATATAATACACCATTTAACAACATGTATACTACATTTAACAACAAGACACCAATTAAAGTCAACGTACAACTATTTGAGCTGCATGTACTACAGTTCACAACTAGGCCCCACTTTGGGGTGTTACAATCTACCCCCCTTAAGAAGATTCCGTCCTCGGAATCTGATCGTCTACAAACAAGTGAGGGTATCGAGCTTTCATGTCGTCTTCCGCTTTCCAGGTCATATTCGAACCCAGGTTATGCTTCCATTTGACTTACACCAGTTTAATCATCTTTCTGCGCAACTTCTTGGTTTTTGAACCAAGTATTTCAACAGGTTCTTCAACTAGGCGCTTTGAAGCGTCAACCTTCCATTCCTGTAGAGGCAGAATCTGGTTCTCCTCCACCTTGCACTTACGCAGATAACACGCGTTGAACGTGTTGTGAATTCCAGATAGCTCTGGAGGCAACTCTAGCGTAACAGTCTGATCATTTACTTTGCGAATGATCCGAAATGGACCAATGTAACGTCAACAAGTTTCATCAACAAGTTGATCTTTCAGCTTTTTCATCGTTTCTGCTTTGAGATTATCATCTTGCAACGCCACTTGCTGCGCTTCCTTCAATCGAGCAATGATATCGGGAACCACAGTAAGTTTCATGAATCTAGCATCTACTGTAGAGCTCTTGCGACTCAATGCATCCCCCACCACGTTGGCCTTACCAGTATGGTTGTGAATTTCACAATCGTAATCTTTTATCAACTCGAGCCATCTGCGTTGTCTCAAGTTGAGCTCTTTCTGCGTGAACACATATTGCAAGCTCTTGTGATCCGTACAGACCACACACTTGGTGCCATAGAGATAGTGCCTCCACAATTTCAACGCGAACACCACCGCTGTCAACTCAAGATCATGAGTCGGATAATTGCCTTCATGAGGTTTCAATTGCCTTGAAGCGTAGGCAATTACTTTATCTCGCTGCATCAGTATACACCCCAATCCAGAATACGAAGCATCACAGTAGACAAAAAAGTCTTCAGATCCCTCTGGCAAGGAAAGTATTGGAGCTTCGCACAGTAGCCGTTTCAAAGAATGAAACGCTTGTTCTTGAGCTTCCGCCCAAACGAATGCAACATCTTTACGAGTTAGTTTAGTTAAAGGACCCGCAAGCTTAGAAAAGTCGCGGATAAACCGCCGATAGTACCCAGCTAAGCCGAGAAAATTTCTAACTTCAGAAGGAGTTCGTGGAACTCCCCAATTCATAACCGCTTCGACTTTTGCCGGATCAACTTTCACGCCATCGCTGCAGATCACATGGCCGAGAAAATGAACTTCTCGCAACCAGAACTCACACTTCGAGAACTTAGCGTAAAGCTTCTCCCATTTAAGAGTTTCGAGAACCTCTCGCAGATACGACTCATGTTCAGCTTCAGTCTTAGAGTAAATAAGAATATCGTCAATAAACAAAATCACCAATTTATCGAGAAAAGGACGACAAACCCGATTCATCAGGTCCATAAAAACAGCAGGAGCATTGGTTAAACCGAAAGGCGTCTCCAAAAACTCATAATGACCATAACGAGTACAGAAAGCCGTCTTTGGAACGTCTTCATTAGAAACTAACACTTGGTGATATCCAGACCGCAAATCAATCTTTGAGAAGCACGTCGCTCCCTGCAGTTGATCAAAAAAATCATCTATCCTCGGCAAAGGATACTTGGTCTTTACCGTTCGCTTATTCAGCTCCCGGTAATCAATGCACATTCTCATCATCCCATCCTTCTTTTTCACGAATAGCACCGGAGCACCCCAAGGAGAAGAACTCGGGCGAATAAAGCCTTTGTCAAGCAACTCCTGAATCTGCGTCATCATCTCGCGAACCACGGAAGGAGCAAGACGATATGGAGCTTTAGCCACAGGGGTAGCCCCCGGAACAAGATCAATTCGATACTCAACATCTCTGACTGGCACCAACCCAGGCAACTCATCAGGGAATACCTCTGGATAATCGGTTACCACCGGAATATCACAAACAACATGCTTCTCCAATTTAGCGTCGATCACATGGGCTAGATAACAATCACAGCTTTTCGAAACCGACTTACGAGCTTTCATAAGAGAAATGATAGGAACATCGGACTTTCGCCTTTCGCCACGAGCCACAGCATATGACCCGTCAGGTAAAGGAACTTTGATCAACTTCTTGGAACAGAAAATCTCAGCGTTCAACTTGCTAAGCCAATCCATCCCAATCACAACGTCGAATCCCGTAATCGGCATTAAAAGAAGAGAAACAGGAAAACTACTCCCGTCGATATCAATAACCGCTTGAGGGACATTATCTACCACTGAAACTACTTTACCACTAGCAGTCTCTACCCTTACGGGCTCAGACAACACAGATATAGGCATTTGCAGTTTATCACAAAAAGATACAGACACAAAGGAATATGTAGCTCCAGAATCAAACAGTACACATGCTGGGGTAGAGTTAATAAGAAAAGCACCATTAATCACGTCCCCAGCACCCTTCGCCTCCTCTTTCGTCATCTGAAACGCCCGCCCTTTTGCACGAGGAGCGTTATCTTTCTTCTGCCGTGAGGCAGATCCTCCAGCTCCAGCGTCTGTCTTTGACCTACAATCGGAGATATTGTGCCCTGGCTTGTGGCACTTGTAGCAGACGTTCTCCTTAAACTCGCACTCATTCACCGAGTGCCCTCTCTGACCATACCTAAAACAACGAGTAGTGGCCTTCGAACAATCACCGGTATGGTAGGTGCGACACAGAGAGCACCACGAACCCTCAAACTTAGCCTTCTTCGAAGATTCAGGCTTTCCCCCAGTCGACGACTGCCCCTTGGAAGTACCAGATTTTAAGAACTGCTAAAACTTCCTTTTCTGACCCTCAGCAGCATGATCCCCCTTACCCTGGCGTCTATCCCCATCAATCTGTCAGGCTATCTCAAACGCCTGATCCATGGTAGCCGCAGCTCTCACATGAGCGCGATAATCAAGTGGCAGCATGTTCACAAACTTCCGCATCTTGGCTTTCTCATCAGTCGCCAAATGCGATATAAATCTCACCTTATATGTAAAAGCATGGATAAGGTCTTCTACAGGCTTGTCCTGTAACACCCCAAAATGGGGCCTAGTTATAAACAGTTGTACATGTAGCTTTAATAGTTGTACTTTGACTTTAAGTGGTGTTTTGTTGTTAAATGTAGTAAACATGTTGTTAAATGGTGTCTTAAATGTTAATTGGTGTTTTAAACTTGAATTGGTGTTAAATGGTGTTAACTGGTGTTAAATGTGGATAAAAATGTAGTAATATAAAAAGTGTCATAAGTTGACCAAGTAGACAAATAGTTGAACGGTTTTGGATAATGGTTCCAAAAATATCTCCGTTAATTGAAACGGATAAACCTAAGTCGAGTAATAAGTTGAATAGGAGAACAAAATACCCGAGAGGGGGTATTAGCCAACCAAGGTCGGCCTAAGTCTTTTAAGACTTATCAGTTAACACCACAAACACACATACGAATACATACGTACGTGAGAAGAAACACACACACACCCACACTTGCTTGATCTTGGAAGAAGGATTGAAGGCAGAAATCAAGAAGGGAAACATATTGCTTCTAATTCCAGCAAGCATCCAAGTTTAGAATCTGCTCCGTATCATCTTGTTGGTAAGTTTTATTAGTCAAAAACCTTGTTCTTGGAGTTTATGATGGTAATGGACTAAATTGAAGGTTTAGATGGTGTTTTCATGTGGGTTTTATGTACAAAACATGTTAGTCAACTTCTATAGATGTTAAATGAAGTGTATAAACAATTGGAATTGAGTTTTAGTCGAATTGGTGTCCAAAAACGTAAAGAACGGCAGTTGTACGCGAACAGGGACGAAGTCTGCTGTGCAGACCCTTCCTACCCCTGTAGGAAAAAGTTCCTACCCCCGTAGGGGGGGTGTTTTTCAGATTTGTAGAAATTTAGTCCCTACCCCCGTAGGAGAATGTTCCTACGGCCGTAGGAGGGTGTTTTTCAGGGTTATTGAAATTAAGCCTTCTGTGGCCGTAGGAAAAGGTTTCTTTGGCCGTAGGAGTGTGTTTTATGTAGTTTACCACCTACGGGTGATGGAACGAAGCCTACGGGCGTGGGTACATAACCTACGACCTTAGGAACCCAAAGAACTACTTCTGCTGGTGTAGGGGATGTTCTCTATGGCCGTAGTAGTGTTGTTTGGTCTTCTGCGGCCGTAGGCCTTATCTTCTGCAGCCGTAGGACCCTGTTCAATGTTGTTAGAATTGTGACGCGTATTTTAACGAAGGCTTTTGAATGTTAAGTGATAACCCAGTGTTGTGTGATATGTTAGGCGTTCTTGAAGAACCGGAAGGCGTTGATCGTTGTGTTAGCTAATCGTGAACTTAAGGTGAGTACCAGTTTCCCATGAGGCTCAGTAAGTGGTGCTAACCATTGTTTGTTTTAAACGTGTATTGGTGATCTTAAATATGTATGCAAAGGTATGTTATGATAGAAACATACTGTGTGTTTATGAAAGACAACATAGATCGTGATAGAGATATACAGTATGCTATGAAAGAGAATACTTATGATAGAAACCATGTGGTAATTGTATGTTATGATAGAGTTGTATTAGTATGTTTGTTTAACAACATGAAAGATATTAATTGGTGTGTTTATATGCGCGCATTAACGGGATCCTTACTGGATCAGCTATTTGTATTTGTTATTATGTCCGGACACTCGGGACTGTGCAAACAGTTACCACCTAGAGTAAGGTCAGTCAGGTAGACGGGTGTTAATATCTGGCTGGGTTCCCAGTGTCCTGAGGGATGAACGGGGGAACTTAACGGTACTCAGGAGTATACACCTGGGTAAGGTTCTGCAGACCACCGTTCCTTAATTTAACGGGGATCCTTGCTTAGGCAGGAACCAGTATGATAGACAGAATTGGTGCAATTGGTTGCAGCTGATTTCCCAGCTAGGATAGTTGAGCGGGGCTCGCTACCCTGCAATATACGACTCCTGCTGGTATGATTGGTGCACCACAATGTGATAGGATAGCCTTGTGTGCTTTCCTGGTTTTCGACTGCATGCTTATTGATACTTATGTGTAATTTGTACTCACTAGCTAGTGTAGCTAACCGGTTCATGATTTATCCTTTTTACAGGTAATGATTAGGCAGCCTGGTGAGACGGGTGCTTGTGGGTAATTGTATTTAACTCTTCTGGAACACTCTGCTGTTATTTATACCTGTGATCCGATGGTCGGTTTATAGTATGGTAACACCGGTTTGTTTAGAGACTTGGCTTTTGATGTTTATATTCGCCAAGTCGGATAACAACACTTTATATTTTTATAACCATTGTTTAGTTTCCGTTGCACGCCATTGGTAAGTATACTTAAAAAGCTAAAATTATTACTGATTTTAAGCTCGCGAAACCCGGTGTTACAATTAGGTATCAGAACCTAAGTTTGAGGGAATTGGGCACTTGTAAAAGTATTCGATCTCAAACTCGGGCCCGACCATCGTGAAGTGTTCCTTGCGGGATGATTGGGGTTGAGAATGAGTGTTGTATGATTGTTATGTGTTGTGAACTAACTGATGATGTTGATAGACTGAGAATAAGTCGTGTGTTACATACTTGTTCCTTTAACAGTAGTAGATTAACATGTCGAGTCAGCAAGCTAGTGTTGAACAAAATGTCTGGCAAGTAAGGGATGAGATGGCTCGTCTTCGTATTGAGGTAGAAGATGTAGCTTTTAGTCGCCGTTCTGAAGAACTGAGGTATAATCAAGAGAGAGAGGCTTATGTTCGACGTTTGGAAGTGGAGCTGCGAGTGACCAAAGAAATGTTGTTTCATTCGATAGAGAGGGAAGATATTAAGTATGATGCTTTCCAGGATTTTCTTTCCTGTGAACCTCCTAGCTTTAACGGTAGTGATGACCCTTCTGTTGCTGCTCGCTGGCTTCGAGAGATGGAGCGGATTTTTGAGTTATGCGACTGTGCACCGAAATATCACGTGGAGTACGCGATACACATGTTGAAGGACAAGGCTACCTCATGGTGGAATGCTGTGGAAGCCTCTGTCAGTAAGAAAGTGTTGAGTACTTTGACTTGGGAACAATTTCGCGAGAAGTTGATGATAAAGTATTGCACTGATTTTGATGAAGAGTATATGGAGCGGGAAATTAATAAGCTCCAAAAAGGGAGGCAATCCATGAGAGATTTGATCTGTGCTTTTAAAGATAAAATGGAGTTTGTTCCACGGTTACTGCCAAATGAAGATGCTAAGATACAGAAATTTGCAAGCATGTTGCCGATTGGACATCATGTCTGTGTTAAAACCGCTACTAGTCTGAAACAAGCCTTTCAGCTAGCACTGCAGATCGAAGAAGAGTGTCTTCACTATAAACGAATTCATGAAAATGAAAGTAAGAAAAGGAAGTCTCGGTCTCCCTCTAAACCTGGTCCTTCAAAAGGACAGCCCTCTGCGGTTGAGAAACCTAGTTCCTTTAAGAAGCCGAAGTTTGATGGTTCTTGGTGTCCAGGATGCCACGCTTATCATGTCGATGATTGTACTGAAGCCACTGTTAGATGTTATAAGTGTGGAGAATTAGGACACGTGGCGAGAATGTGTAAGTTTAAACGAGGTGTGTGCTACTGGTGCCGCAAACCGGGACATGAAGTTGTTGATTGTACCGTGGGTAAAAAGTGTGAAAGCTAGTGGAACGTCGTCTAGCCAGAAAATATAGGCGTTTATTATGACAAGGGAAGTTAGCTGGAGGAGTAGTTATAAGTGTTTTCTTTAGTAGTTTTGTTGTAACTATGTTAGTAAGTTCGCGAGTCAGAAATTTTGTTTGTAATGTTGTAAATTAGTGGTTTGTAAGATGTCGTAAGTATTTGTTCTATGTATACTGACTCGTTAAAAGTAAGGTTTGTTAATATCAAGTAGTATTAGTTGTTGGTTATTTTAATGAAATTGTTATTGATAGTGACGAGTTTAGATATACCCTTGTCTAGATTTGTGAAGACGGTAAGAAAACGGTATTCGTGTTACCTGGTTGTTTAAATATGAAAGATAAATTAAGAAGGAATACGTAATACCATGAATAATTAAATTTGTCGTTGTATGGAGATTGAATTTGGTGATAAGTGGACAAATAATAAATAATGAAACTATCGTTAGTTGCGTTCTCTTAAGCTGTTGTTACTGTTGATGTGATTAATTTCCTTACTTTTGGTAGTTAGTACGGATTATGGAAGTCGAAGACAGTAAGTGTAAACATGACAAATTAAAGTAAACGATTAAGATAAATAAATTTTAATTAAAGTAAAGGTAGAAATAATTAAGAAGAGAACTGTGAAAATGTAGTTGGAATGATATTAAGTGAAACCTGAGTAGTTTATTAAGAAAGAAATAAGAGACACTATTCGAGAAGAATTCGACACATTGGGAGAAGAACCAAATGAGGAAAACAATAAAATGAAAAAAAAAATGCAAACCGAAACTGGAGGATCTCGACATAGAGTTGCGTGCGAGATATATGGAAATGGGTCAGGCTAGAGAGTGGTTAGGTAAATACTGTTATGAGTGTAGACAGTATGAGCACGAATTTTTGGAGTGTCCTAACTAGTGGGAAGTGTTGTGTAAGTTTCGAAAGGATAGTAAAGTTTTGATTAAGTAGGTAAGATTGAAGTATCGTGTAACCTTGAGATAGTCGCATGTAGTTTTTTTGTAGTCAAGTGAGACGTGTATAAGTAAGATATGTGTACATGTTATGTACTGTAACCTCGCAGTTAGAAAATGAATAGAGAATTGTGTTGTTAGTTTAATGTCAAGTGCGGTTGCTGTATTTTGCAACATCATAGTTGTATGGGAGGCGTTGTCGTACTCCCACATGTTGGTTAGAGCCCGGTAGAAAGCAGTTGCCAGACCTGAAATTGTGTAGATTACAGTAGATAAAGTAAAGATAGCGCGGGAGAAGCTCAAAGCAGCCCGTGACATACATAAAGTATATGCAGATCCTAAACGCAGACCAGTTGCATTCCAGGAGGGCGATCGGGTGTTCCTGAAAGTTTCTCCTTGGAAAGGTGTTATTCGTTTTGGTAGAAAGGGATGTTGAGTCCGAGATACATTGGTCCATTCCGGATAGTTCACAAGGTAAATGATTAGACTGTTATGCTAGAGTTGCCTCCAGAGCTATCTGGAATTCATAACACGTTCAACGTGTGTTATCTGCGTAAGTGCAAGGTGGAGGAGGACCAGATTCTGCCTCTGAAAGAATGGAAGGTTGACGCATCAAAGCGCCTAGTCGAAGAACCTGTTGAGATACTTGGTTCTAAAACCAAGAAGTTGCGTTGAAAGATGATCAAACTGGTGTTAGTTAAATGGAAGCATAGCCTGGGTTCGAATATGACCTGGGAGACGGAAGACGACATGAAAGTTAGATACCCTCACTTGTTTGTAGACGATCAGATTTCGAGGACGGAATCTTCTTAAGGGGGGTAGATTTGTAACACCCCAAAATGGGGCCTAGTTGTAAACAGTTGTACATGTAGCTTTAATAGTTGTACTTTGACTTTAAGTGGTGTTTTGTTGTTAAATGTAGTAAACATGTTGTTAAATGGTGTCTTAAATGTTAATTGGTGTTTTAAACTTGAATTGGTGTTAAATGGTGTTAACTGGTGTTAAATGTGGATAAAAATGTAGTAATATAAAAAGTGTCATAAGTTGGCCAAGTAGACAAATAGTTGAACGGTTTTGGATAATGGTTCCAAAAATATCTCCGTTAATTGAAACGGATAAACCTAAGTCGAGTAATAAGTTGAATAGGAGAACAAAATACCCGAGAGGGGGTATTAGCCAACCAAGGTCGGCCTAAGTCTTTTAAGACTTATCAGTTAACACCCACAAACACACATACGAATACGTACGTACGTGAGAAGAAACACACACACACCCACACTTGCTTGATCTTGGAAGAAGGATTGAAGGGAGAAATCAAGAAGGGAAACATATAGCTTCTAATTCCAGCAAGCATCCAAGTTTAGAATCTGCTCCATATCATCTTGTTGGTAAGTTTTATTAGTCAAAAACCTTGTTCTTGGAGTTTATGATGGTAATGGACTAAATTGAAGGTTTAGATGGTGTTTTCATGTGGGTTTTATGTACAAAACATGTTAGTCAACTTCTATAGATGTTAAATGAAGTGTATAAACAATTGGAATTGAGTTTTAGTCAAATTGGTGTCCAAAAACGTGAAGAACGGCAGCTGTACGCGAACAGGGACGAAGTCTGCTGTGCAGACCCTTCCTACCCCCGTAGGAAAAAGTTCCTACCCCCGTAGGGAAAAGTTACTATCCCCGTAGGAAAAAGTTCCTACCCCCGTAGGGGGGGTGTTTTTCAGATTTGTAGAAATTTAGTCCCTACCCCCGTAGGAGAATGTTCCTACGGCCGTAGGAGGGTGTTTTTCAGGGTTATTGAAATTAAGCCTTCTGTGGCCGTAGGAAAAGGTTTCTGCGGCCGTAGGAGTGTGTTTTATGTAGTTTACCACCTACGAGTGATGGAACGAAGCCTACGGGCGTGGGTACATAACCTACGACCTTAGGAACCCAAAGAACTACTTCTGCTGGTGTAGGGGATGTTCTCTAGGGCCGTAGTAGTGTTGTTTGGTCTTCTGCGGCCGTAGGCCTTATCTTCTGCGGCCGTAGGACCCTGTCCAATGTTGTTAGAATTGTGACGCGTATTTTAACGAAGGCTTTTGAATGTTAAGTGATAACCCAGTGTTGTGTGATATGTTAGGCGTTCTTGAAGAACCGGAAGGCGTTGATCGTTGTGTTAGCTAATCGTTAACTTAAGGTGAGTACCGGTTTCCCATGAGGCTCAGTAAGTGGTGCTAACCATTGTTTGTTTTAAACGTGTATTGGTGATCTTAAATATGTATGCAAAGGTATGTTATGATAGAAACATACTGTGTGTTTATGAAAGACAACGTAGATCGTGATAGAGATATACAGTATGCTATGAAAGAGAATACTTATGATAGAAACCATGTGGTAATTGTATGTTATGATAGAGTTGTATTAGTATGTTTGTTTAACAACATGAAAGATATTAATTGGTGTGTTTATATGCGCGCATTAACGGGATCCTTACTGGATCAGCTATTTGTATTTGTTATTATGTCCGGACACTCGGGACTGTGCAAACAGTTACCACCTAGAGTAAGGTCAGTCAGGTAGACGGGTGTTAATATCTGGCTGGGTTCCCAGTGTCCTGAGGGACGAACGGGGGAACTTAACGGTACTCAGGAGTATACACCTGGGTAAGGTTCTGCAGACCACCGTTCCTTAATTTAACGGGGATCCTTGCTTAGGCAGGAACCAGTATGATAGACAGAATTGGTGCAATTGGTTGCAGCTGATTTCCCAGCTAGGATAGTTGAGCGGGGCTCGCTACCCTGCAATATACGACTCCTGCTGGTATGATTGGTGCGCCACAATGTGATAGGATAGCCTTGTGTGCTTTCCTGGTTTTCGACTGCATGCTTATTGATACTTATGTGTAATCTGTACTCACTAGCTAGTGTAGCTAACCGGTTCATGATTTATCCTTTTTACAGGTAATGATTAGGCAGCCTGGTGAGACGGGTGCTTGTGGGTAATTGTATTTAACTCTTCTGGAACACTCTGCTGTTATTTATACCTGTGATCCGATGGTCGGTTTATAGTATGGTAACACCGGTTTGTTTGGAGACTTGGCTTTTGATGTTTATATTCGCCAAGTCGGATAACAACACTTTATATTTTTATAACCAGTGTTTAGTTTCCGTTGCACGCCATTGGTAAGTATACTTAAAAAGCTTAAATTATTACTGATTTTAAGCTCGCGAAACCCGGTGTTACATGTCCCCCTTACGGAGACTGCTAAACTCGTTCTCCAGACACTCTAGATCATAATCTGTACAATACTTCGCTTTCAACTTTTCAGAAAACTGCTCCCAAGTCAGAGCATCGATTACCTCCGGGCTCAACGTGTCTTTCACTGTATCCCACAAATCCAGAGTTGGCCCTTTCAACATCCGAACAACAAACTTGACGCGGAGTTCACATTCACATTCACAAGATTCGAAGACTTGGTCTGTCTCACGTAACCAACGGATAGTCTCAGAGGAATTATCACTACCCTCGTAAACTTTCGGCCCGCAAGACAAAAACTTCTTGTAGGAACATCTCTCTAGCTTCTTTCCTTCCAAAGCATTCTGCAACAGCTCCCTCGTCAGTCGGAGCTCCTCTTCTAACAATCTAACATATGCCGCCTGCTCTTGATCGTGTCTTGGCGACTCCACATTATGCTGAGAAACCTCGTTCTCAGCTTCCCGTCGTTCACTTGAGGCCTCGTCCTCCATTCGTTTAAGAGCCTCTTCAGTCGTAGCTCTACGCTCAGCCATTTCTACTCAACTAACTATTTACACGTAGACCAAAGTTTGTACACCAATTAGTCACCATTTACTAACACTACAGTTAATCTTTCACGTAGGACAGCCACATAACGCTCAACTCAACCCCAATTACCCCGATAAACACCAATTACATCAAAAAGCAACGTTGTTTGACTCAGCTAATTAATTACATCAAAAATTAAGCCAAGTTTGTTATCTACAAGCGTTACCTACTAGTTTCCGACCATAGGATCCATACATATGACGACGTGTTCCCCAAAAGGTATTTACAACAAAAACTACCACCATTCCCGCCTCACCAGGCATCTAGCATCAACCTGCGAAAAAGGTAAATCTTGCACCGTTAGCTACAACTAGCTAGTGAGCACCAATTTCACATAAACATCAATAAGCAGGCTATCATGTATCAGAACAGCACACAGGGCTATCCTATCATATTGCGGCGAGCCAAACGTGTCAGCAGGAGTCGTATATTGCAGGGGAGCCAACCCCGCTCAACAACCCAATAGCAGTCCACGTGGTACGTCATGTCTTTCATGCTGGTTCCAGTCTATCAAGGAACCTAGTCCCATAGAGGAACGGCGGCCTACAGAGCCCTACCCAAGTGTATACTACTTGAGTACCGTTAGTTCCCCAATCCGTAGTCCCTAAGGACCCTGGGAACCCAGCCAGATACTAACACCCGTCTACCTGACTGACCTCCGTATTCTGCCGTTCAGTGTCCGGACATAACTTCATAAACAAATAGCTGATCCAATAAGGATACAATTCATGCGCGCATATAATCATAACAATATCTTTCATATCAATAATAAGCATTCTTGTACAACTCTATCATAAATTACCGCGTGTCTTACATATCAATGCACCAATCACGTGTCAACATATACCACAGATAACTTACCTATTGAGACTCATGGGAAACCGGTACTCACCTCGAGATTACAAGAGGCAGAAATGGAATCGAGAATCCCAAGAATCACCAGAATCTTCCGAATCACCTAACACATTAGGTTCAGGCTTAGATACCAATTAACAACACTTAACACCACTTAAAACATAAGGCTACAAAGCTGTCAACACAACAGCACAACATGCGATCGCAAGGCAACTCCATGCGATCGCAAAGTCATATCCATGCGATCGCAAGGGATCTCCATGCGACCGCAAGGGCCCTGCCCAAACCACCCCAACTTACGATCGCATGGCTTAACCATACGACCGCAAGGGTGGTATCATGGGGGCTTACGATCGCAAGTTATGTACCTACGACCGCAAGTTATGTTTCCTTCGTCCTTAGACGGTAATTCACGATAACAATCCCATACGATCGCATGACCGATTCATACGATCGCAAAGTACACCAATACAGCATGCGACCGCAAGGACTTCTCATACGATCGCATGGACTACACAACATGTTTGCGATCGCATAGCTACCCCATGTGATCGCATGGACACCAGTTACAGAACGTTATTGCCCTGTTCGAACACAGAAACTGCAAATCGCCATTTTTAACCTAAAATCAACTTGAATCCGTATTCAAGCGTTTTTACAAGTTGTCCAACATATACATAGACTTTCTAACACGATTTGGTCACGAAAACAATAGTACAACACATATAAATCTACACTTCTAGGTCATCTTCTCCAAATGACAAAAACCAAGTTCTTGACTAGAAAAGCTTACTAACAAGGAGAAGTAGAACAGATTGAAGCTTTCACCTGTGATTACAACCGAATTCAGAAAGCTTGCTACTGATTTCTTCTTCCAAAAGATCAAAAATCCAAGTGTGTGTATGTGTTCTAGCATATACATATGTATGTGTATGTGTAGTGTGTTTTGTGTATGTTTCTAGTTCCTGATATACACAAACAAAAGGAAGAGACCGACTTAATGACTTAATACCCCGCGCGGGTATTTCGTTCTCTTATTCAACTTAAAACACAACTTAGGGTTATCCGTTTCAACTAACGGAGATATTTTTGGAATCATTATCCAAAACCGTTCAACTATTGGTCTATCAGGTCAACTTATGACACTTCTCATATTACTACATTTTTATCCACATTTAACACCAGTTAACACCATTTAACACCAATTAGCACAAATTAACACCATTTCACGTTTAAAACACCAATTAACATATAATACACCATTTAACAACATGTATACTACATTTAACAACAAGACACCAATTAAAGTCAACGTACAACTATTTGAGCTACATGTACTACAGTTCACAACTAGGCCCCACTTTGGGGTGTTACAGTGAGAGCTAAAGTTGAATGTTTCTTAACGTGTAGTTTGGATTAAAGAACTTAGGCCAAACTTTACTAACACAATAGTTCACAAGATAGTTCACAAGCAATATAGTTCACAAAAATGGCTCACAAAAAATAGCTCAAAACATAGTAAGATAGCTCATAATATGGAAGGATAGCTCACAAGTTGGCAAGATAGCCTGACAAAGATGGATCACAAAAAATGGCTCACATGGTACTAAGATAGCTCACAATATTAAGGATAGCTCACAAGTTGGCAAGATAGCTCAAAAGATGGCTCACATACAAGATAGCTCACAAAATAACAAGATAGCTCACAAGATGTCAGGATAGCTCACAAATGTCTCACAAACAAGATAGCTCACAAGATAATAATATAAACAAACTTTTCAGAGAAGTACAACTACTTCTAACTCAAATAGCATTTTGTCTTGTAATGTTTGGTACTTACTTGAAAAGTGTTTCTACAAACTTTGGTGAAGTGGAAAGAAGGTTTTAACCAATCCAAATCAAGATAGCTCACAAAAGAGGTGAGCCAAAGTGAAGATGGATCTCAAATTGGAGAATGGCGTGGGATGCATAAGAATGAGCCAATCTTCAAGAACAGCTTTGGTGCACTAGCAGGAACTTCAATGCACATTTTCCAAACTCTCAAACTTTTGCTTGTTTTTGCTAGAAATTAGCTCCAAAAAGCACACAAACACTTTCTAGCATCCTCTTAGTGTTTCATATTCATAAAAAAACACAAGATTTTTCACTTTTAAAGTGTTGTTTCCAGGTGATATTGAACAAATTTAACAAGAATTTGGCTCTAATACCAATTGAAAGTCACAAGATATGATAAAGATGAGTAACTTTGATGATTCTTAGATGAACTTGAAAGTATATGAGTATTAATGGTGTAAGGTCCCGAACAGGGCACTCCTGGACCTACACCTACCCCTCACCATACAACTCTTACAATAATATTCTATGACAAAGGTTTTGCCCATGTCCTGGAGGAACAAATATATCCAGGAGAGAAGGACTCCTGGACCAAAGATATGCTGATTCCATATTCCCGCGATGTGGATCTGCATATCTGTCCGCATTAAATGATAAGTACAGCAGATTTGACATCAAGGTACATCCGTCATACCCATTCATACGGAGGGAGATCTTACCACACCTTTATCCAGCATACCTGACAAATATACAATCATTACATTTCTCCCAGCCTTGACACCTGGAGATGCATCTAACGACTCAGGTATGATCTCTTACTACTATAAATAAAGATCACAAATCATGTAGCGGATTATCTGACACACATCTCCCATAATATACTTTCTCTTTAAAAAACTATACACTAACTTAAGCATCGGAGAGGAATATGGGGACCCATTCCCGTCTTCCTCTAACCTTAGGTGTTGATCGTTTTGTAGGAACCTTCATCAGTAGAAACCTTTACATCAAGCACTCACGTATCCAGGAGACCTAGATGTGCGATCAAGTATGAATTTATGAAGAACAACCAAGAACAAATGTTGAACACTTTGCTTGAATGAGGAGAGGATATCTCCTAGTGAATACAGTGTGTTGAATGCAAAGGTTTACCTAATGAATTAGGTTTACATGGCTTATATAGCCAAGGTTCCATGGGCCAAAAAGACTCATGGGCTCAATGATGGATTAAATATTTAACCATCATGGGCTTAACTAAACTAGGCTCTTGGACTCATCATTAAACATGTTGGTGACCAAGTTAATTAATTCCTAATGGGCAAAGCTCTTACACAATATGAACTAAACTAACTAATACAATAATAACAATATAATTAAGATAATTATAAAAGGCCTACAATCATGCATAAATAAATCCTAACAAAAACCTAACCGATAAGACGGAAACCATTCAAAACCGACGGTTTGGTTTTCTATTTTGTAGAAACCGATGGGTTAGTTTGGTTTCGGGTTTTAACTAGAAACCGCTCCATGAAGAAACTACCCCATTAATATTTTATATATCATATATATTTTTAAATTTTAAAGTTTTTAAATAAAAGTCAATGAAGACCATTAAATATTTCAATGTCTAATTATTGTTTATTAGGGCCAACAACCTTTCACTCCCTTTGTTGTTTACCTCTTTTCATATCGACGTTTATATTATGATTATATAATGCAAAATAGTTTTATTATTTGAATACTTGAGTTGAAAATTGTATTTAATGTTGAAGTATGTTAGACATTGAATTTAATGCTAGAAATTAGATATTGTGGCTAAAATTTGTATACAATGTTATAAATATGAAGGTTAGTACAAGAAATTTGATATTAATATTGAAAACCAAGTGGGTTCGGTTTTAAAAATTGAAATCAAACCGTTAATGACCAAAATCTGTCAAAACCGAAACCGATAGAAATCGAAACTATTGGGTTTAAAAATCCTAAATCTAAATTAGTGGACTTGGTTCGGTTTGAGCTTAAAACTGCCCCAAACCGCCCATGCACACCCATATTTGTTAGAGTTATACATGCTAAACTTGCTTTGAAAGTTAAAAGTTTTATTACACGTGTTAGTCATGTTAAATTTGCTATTTGCCTTGATTTAGAATTCTTATGAAGCTTTGTTGAACTTATTAGACTTGTTAGTTGAAAGTTTTGATAGTTGAAAATTGCAACAAGTATGCGTTTGATTACATATGTTTACAAAAGACTTGATTTATGTTTGTGTTTGGTTTTAGAACAATCATTTATATTTTTTTAATGAATTATGATAAGATGGATTGTAGTTAAATTGTGATAGGATGTTATTTTAGACATAATATAATTAATATAAAAATATAACATTACTAAAAAGTACTTAAATTAATCATGCATTAAATTGACGATTGATAAGAGTTGGTGTGCATAGTGATATCTCTAAAAGGTTTTAAACGGTCTAGCAAGTTGTATGGACATTGGGAAAAATGACATTGACGAACAAGGGTTACAAGATGTAATAACTACTATTTTTATTTTTTATATTCTGCCACGACACTTTGTCTCATATCGTCCGAAGAGTTTTTGGACGGTCTAGCATTTTGCTTAACAAAAGTTGAGTTAAAAACCTTATTGAGAAATTAAAATCTAAACTTACTGAAATTGACTCTTGTACGAGTTGCTAAATATGATCATGATTTATAGTGTGAAATTCACATAAAAAACTTTGATGAGAGTGAGGAAGCAAAGCTTCTAACTGGTCAATTAAGAAAGACGTGTGAGTCTTAGGTCTTGTTTGTTTTCGAAGACATAAATGTCTTATGTTAATTTCATGTCTTCAGCAGAAAATGTTGTTTAAAAGGTCTTAAATTTGAGAAGATTTGCGAAAAGAAAATGTTGTTTTTAGCTTCTCAAAATAAGAAAAAATAAGACATAATAAGATCTTATGTCTACGAAAAACAAACAAGCTTATTACAAACCTCCGCTGACGCGCAGACCTTTATTTGAAAAATCAAACAAGGTATGGCTACAAACATTTCTTTAGAATAAGATCTTATTCCCCTTATAATCTATTCACAAAGTAAAGTGGCGCTATTCATTTTAATTTCAAATTTCAACCCTTAAAAAGTTTCACTATATACCCTTTAGTTTATATAAGGTACATCTAATCTAATTAATTATTTAATTTTATTTACATATCAAATGGTGTTTGGCCTAACTATATCAAGATGTATTAAGGTATCACTGTCACTTTAAGCGTAGGAGTATAATTCATATTATACATCATTTCAATTTTTTAATTTAACCTTAATAAGTTTACACTTTTTACCCCTAAATTTTTTATAAGTTAGATTTGATCTCATAACATTACTAGGTAATGCAGCCACATATACATAATGTAATCAACGCATGTAGTAGATGCATGTTAACCTAAATGTTTTCTACACAACATTTATGCTCAGGTCTCCATTATAGTCTCACACTTTTGTGTGCTTCCATTGGACCTTGACCAGTCCAATCAATTTGTTACATAGGGTCTTGATCTTTCTCTTTAGTGTGGCTATAGGCTGCTCAACATAGTTCGGTTTATCATCAATGCTAACATCTTCCAACAGTCCAAATATAGATTCATCTGCTAAACACTTTTTAAAATGAGATACATGGAAGATGTTATGAATATGAGACAATTCTTCTGATAATTCTAATATGTAAACAACCTTTTCCATACGTGCAATAGTTTAAAAAGAGAGATTTAATAAGAGGGTGGGGTTTTGATGTCTAAAGGCCTTTATATTTGGTAAGTGTTTTTATCAAGGGGAAATAAAAAATGGATGGATGGGAATGGAAATTAATGTTATCATAAAATAGGTAATAATCTATACAAAAGATAAATAAAATAAATAATTATTAACTAAATCAAAAGTTTAAAAAGAAGAAAAGAAAAAAAATATGAAAATAGGTAAGGTTTTAACTCGGGCTAGAAGCCATAATGACCTAGCTATTAGACTATCTGACTAAGTGCACAATTTGAACAATTAAGGAAGATAATGTTATATCTATTCTACTTTATAATGTATTTAGACATTTTTACTTAATCTCCTAAACTTTAAGTGTTTTAATATTACTTATATATTCCTTTCCATACTCTATACTACACACATAGATTACTTACTTGGAACATCCATTTTTACGGTAATGCAAATTAAACAGTTAGTTGTCAATAGATTAAACACACAGCTGTCAATAGATTAAACACACAGTTGTCATATTATTAATCACAAGTGGGACCTTTTATTTTTACGGTAATGCAAATTACTGAAAGAATAAAAAGGAAATAACAATTCAGCACTTAAATACACGAAAGAATCATGCTAATAACTAAAAGAATCACATTTAGTTTCAGAAAGATAAGGAAACAATCATTCAACACCTAAATACAAGATTTTTGCATTATTACCATAATGCAAATTACCATATCAACAAAGGATTCTATAATTCAAAAACCTTTATATAAACTTAAACAGCTATCACAAAATAACCACCTACCACATAATTATCTTTTCAGTTTCAATAATTCAAGATTACCATCAACACGAGAATGAAGTCCATCAATGCTCTTGCTAGCACCAACGACACACCGCACCTGAATAAGGTAATACGGAAACGAATGTTATTTTAGTCAATACCTTTCTGTAGACAAATGAATATCGTAATGAAAACATCTTATAATGAGTTCGATTCTGTAACTATAATGATATTTTGGTACACGTAATAAAATACCTTAAACAATAAAATCATGTAATGAAATAGATGGACATTGTAATGAAATGTAATGAAACATATTCCACAAAGTTTTAATTGGAGCATCCATTAAGATTTTTGATAAGAAAAAATACAAATGCATATGTTGTAGGTTTTTTGAGTTCATGTGAGCATATGATGACACTGATTTGATTTTTAATTAAATTCAGAAAGTTTTAATTCTTAGCTACAATTCTAAAATTACTTGTTGAATCATGAGATGTTAGAATCAAGAGCTAAACTACATATAGATATTATATTTAAAAGAAGCCATTTAAAGTACTAACATGCAAATTTACTAATTTGCAAATGACTAACATGTAGTTTTATAAAATGTTAATAGAAAATGGACATAAAGGTTGAGCATGCTTTGATGGCCATTGAAGTGAATACCTATAATGCCCATGTGATTGCTAGCACCAATGACACACCACACCTGAATGAGGTAACACGGGTTCTTATGTTTTTTCAGTTTAGTTCTAATTTGTAGTTATTTTTTTAAGTTAATCTATATCGGCCAAACACTAGCATTTATTTCAAAATCATATTATTCCTAAATGAAGTTTTAAAGTAATAATCATAATTAAAAGAAGCCATTTAAGGTACTAACATGCAAAAATACTAAATATAGTTTTTAAAACATGTTAACAGGAAATCGAAATTGAGGTTGATAATACTTTGATGGCCATTAAAAGCAATACCTTCAATGCTCATGTGATTGCTAACACCAATGACACACCAAACTCTATACTAAACATATAGATTACTTACTTTGAACATCCATTTTTACGGTAATGCAAATTAAACAGATAGCTGTTAATAAATTAAACACACAACTGTCATATTATTAATCACAAGATGGACCTTTCATTTTTACGATAATGCAAATTAATGAAAGAATAAAAAGTAAACAACTATTCAGCACTTAAATACACGAAATAATCATGCTAATAACTAAAAGAATCACATTAAATTTCAGAAAAATAAGGAAACATTCATTTAGCACCTAAATACACGATTTTTTCATTATTACTGTAATGCAAATTACCATATCAACAGAGGATTCTATAAGTAAAAAACTTTTATATAAACTTAAACATCTATCACAAAATAAACACCTACCAAATAATTATCTTTTTAGTTTCAATAATTCAAGATTACTATTAACACGAAAATGAAGTCCTTCAATGCTCTTGCTAGCACGAATGACACACCACACCGGAATGAGGTAACACGGAAACGAATGTTATTTTAGTCAATACCTTTCTGTAGATAAATGAATAAAGTAATGAAAACATCTTATAATGATTTCAATTCTGTAATTATAATGATATTTTAGTACATGTAATGAAAAAACCTTAAACAATAAAATCGTGTAATGAAATAGATGGACATTGTAATGAAATGTAATGAAAAAAACACATATTCCAGAAAGTTTTAATTCGAGCATCCATTAAGATTTTTTATAAGAAAAAATACATATGCATATGATGTAGGTTTTTTGAGTTTATGTGAGCATATGATGACACTGAATTGATTTTTAAAGCCACAACTAATTGAATCTAGAAAGTTTTAATTTTTAGCTACAATTCTAAATTTACTTGTTGAATCAAAAGCTGTTAGAATCAATAGCTAAACTACATATAGATATTATAATTAAAAGAAGCCATTTAAAGTACTAACATGCAAATTTACTAATTTGCAAATGACTAACATGTAGTTTTATAAAATGTTAACAGGAAATGGACATTAAGGTTGAGGATGCTTTGATGGCCATTGAAGTGAATACCTATAATGCCCCAATGATTGCTAGCACCCAATGACACACCACACCTGAATGAGGTAACATGGGTTCTTATGTTTTTTTAGTTTAGTTCTGCTTTGTAGTTATTTTTTTAAGTTAATTTCTATCGGCCAAACACAAGCAATTATTTCAAAATCATATTATTCCTAAATGCAGTTTTAAAGTAATAATCATAATTAAAAGAAGCCATTTAAGGTACTAACATGCAAAAATACTAAATGTAGTTTTTAAAACTTGTTAACAGGAAATCGAAATTGAGGTTGATAATACTTTGATTGCCATTGAAAGCAATACCTTCAATGCTCCTGTGATTGCTAGCACAAATGACACACCAAACTCTACACTAAACACATAGATTACTTACTTGCAACATCCATTTTTACGGTAATGCAAATTAAACAGATAGTTGTCAATAAATTAAACAGACAACTGTCATATTATTAATCACAGGTGAGACCTTTCATTTTTACGGTAATGCAAATTAATGAAAGAGAAAAAAGGAAATAACTATTGAGCACTTAAATACACGAAAGAATCTTGCTAATAATTGAAAGAATCACATTTAGTTTCAGAAAAATAAGGAAACAATCATTCAGCACCTAAATACACGATTTTTGCATTATTACGGTAATGTAAATTACCATATCAACAGATGATTCTATAATCTAAAAACTTTTATATAAACTTAAACACCTATCACAAAATAAACACCTACCACATAATTATCTTTTCAGTTTCAGTAATTCAAGATTACCATGAACCCGAAAATGAAGTCCTTCAATGCTCTTGATAGCAACAATGACACACTGCACCGGAATGAGGTAACACGGAAACGAATGTTATTTTAGTCAATACCTTTCTGTAGATAAATGAATATTGTAATGAAAACATCTTATAATGATTTCGATTCTGTAACTATAATGATATTTTAGTACATGTAATGAAAAAACCTTAAACAATAAATCGTGTAATGAAATAGATGGACATTGTAATGAAATGTAATGAAAAAAACACATATTCCAGAAAGTTTTAATTGGAGCATCCATTAAGATTTTTGATAAGAAAAAATACATATGCATATGTAGTAGGTTTTTTGAGTTCATGTGAGCATATAATGACAATGATTTGATTTTTAAAGCCACAAGTTATTGAATCCAGTAAGTTATAATTCTTAGCTACAATTCTAAACTTAATTGTTGAATTAAGAGCTGTTAGAATCAATAGCTAAACTACATATAGATATTATATTTAAAAGAAGCCATTTAAAGCACTAACATGCAAATTTACTAATTAATTTGTAAATGACTAACATGTAGTTTTATAAAATGTTAACAGGAAATGGACGTTAAGGTTGAGGATGTTTTGATGGCCATTGAAGTGAATACCTATAATGCCCCTGTGATTGCTAGCACCAATGACACACCACACCTGAATAAGGTAACACGGGTTCTTATGTTTTTTCAGTTTAGTTCTAATTTGTAGTTATTTTTTTAAGTTAATCTATATTGGCCAAACATTAGCATTTATTTTAAAATCATATTATTCCTAAATGCAGTTTTAAAGTAATAATCATAATTAAAAGAAGCCATTTAAGGTAGTCACATGCAAAAATACTAAATGTAGTTTTTAAAACTTGTTAACAGGAAATCGAAATTGAGGTTGATAATACTTTGATGGTCATTGAAAGCAATACCTTCAATGCTCCTGTAATTGCTAGCACCAATGACACACCAAACTCTATACTAAACACATAGATTATTTACTTGGAACATCCATTTTTACGGTAATTCAAATTAAACAGATAGTTGTCAATAAATTAAACAGACAACTGTCATATTATTAATCACAAGTGAGAACTTTCATTTTTCCGGTAATGCAAATTAATGAAAGAATAAAAAGGAAATAACTATTCAGCACTTAAATACACGAAAGAATCATGCTAATAATTGAAAGAATCACATTTAATTTCAGAAAAATAAGGAAACAATCATTGTTGGGGATAAACAAGCGGTAGAATGAAGGATTGCTAAGATAACTATGATAAGGTTGAGAGAGAATCTCAAAAACACCTTAGAGAACACATAGTTTATTTCTTGTAAGTGTGGCAACCCTTACATTTCCTTGTGTAGCACAAGGCTTATATACCTATAAGGTATATTTACAATAAGCACCCTCAACTATTGTTGAACTCCTATTCTATTAATATAATACAGCACTAACAATCATTCAGCACCTAAATACACGATTTTTGCATTATTACGGTAATGCAAATTACCATATCAATAGAGGATTCTATAATTATAAAACTTTTATATAAACTTAAACATCTATCACAAAATAAACACCTACCACATAATTATCTTTTCAGTTTCAATAATTCAAGATTACCATGAACACGAAGAAAATGAAGTCCTTCAATGCTCTTGCTAGCATGAATGACACACCGCACCGGAATGAGGTAACACGGAAACGAATGTTATTTTAGTCAATACCTTTCTGTAGATAAATGAATATCGTAATGAAAACATCTTATAATGATTTCGATTCTGTAACTATAATGATATTTCAGTACACATAATAAACAAACCTTAAACAATAATATCATGTAATGAAATAGATGGACATTGTAATGAACTGTAATGAAAAAAAAACACATATTCCAGAAAGTTTTAATTCGAGCATCCATTAAGATTTTTTATAAGAAAAAATACATATGCATATGTAGTAGGTTTTTTGAGTTCATGTGAGCATATAATGACAATGATTTGATTTTTAAAGCCACAAGTTATTGAATCCAGTAAGTTTTAATTCTTAGCTACAATTCTAAAATTAATTGTTGAATCAAGAGCTGTTAGAATCAATAGCTAAACTACATATAGATATTATATTTAAAAGAAGCCATTTAAAGCACTATCATGCAAATTTACTAATTAATTTGTAAATGACTAACATGTAGTTTTATAAAATGTTAACAGGAAATGGACGTTAAGGTTGAGGATGTTTTGATAGCCATTGAAGTGAATACCTATAATGCCCCTGTGATTGCTAGCACCAATGACACACCACACCTGAATGAGGTAACACGGGTTCTTATTTTTTTTCAGTTTAGTTCTAATTTGTAGTTATTTTTTTAAGTTAATCTATATCGGCCAAACATTAGCATTTATTTCAAAATCATATTATTCCTAAATGCAGTTTTAAAGTAATAATCATAATTAAAAGAAGCCATTTAAGGTACTCACATGCAAAAATACTAAATGTAGTTTTTAAAACTTGTTAACAAGAAATCGAAATTGAGGTTGATAATACTTTGATGGTCATTGAAAGCAATACCTTCAATGCTCCTGTGATTGCTAGCACCAATGACACACCAAACTCTATACTAAACACATAGATTACTTACTTGGAACATCCATTTTTACGGTAATGCAAATTAAACAGATAACTGTCAATAAATTAAACAGACAACTGTCATATTATTAATCACAGGTAAGAACTTTCATTTTTCCGGAAATGCAAATTAATGAAAGAATAAAAAGGAAATAACTATTCAGCACTTAAATACACGAAAAAATCTTGCTAATAATTGAAAGTATCACATTTAATTTCAGAAAAATAAGGAAACAATCATTGTTGGGGATAAACAAGCGGTAGAATAAAGGATTGCTAAAATAACTATGATAAGGTTGAGAGAGAATCTCAAAAACACCTTCGAGAACACATAGTTTAGTTCTGATTTGTAGTTATTTTTTTAAGTTAATCTATATCGGCCAAACATTAGCATTTATTTCAAAATCATATTATTCCTAAATGTAGTTTTAAAGTAATATTCATAATTCAAAGAAGCCATTTAAGGTACTAACATGCAAAAATACTAAATGTAGTTTTTAAAACATGTTAACAGGAAATCGAAATTGAGGTTGATAATACTTTGATGACCATTGAAAGCAATGCCTTAAATGCTATTGTGATTGTTATCACCAACGACACACCAAACTCTATACTAAACACATAGATTACTTACTTGGAACATCCATTTTTAACGTAATGCAAATTAAATAGATAGTTGTCAATAAATTAAACAAACAACTGTCATATTATTAATCACAGGTCGGACCCTTCATTTTTAAGGTAATGCAAATTAATGAAAGAATAAAAAGGAAATAACTATTCAACACTTAAATACACGAAAGAATCATGCTAATTATTGAAAGAATCACATTTAATTTCAGAAAAATAAGATAACAAACATTCAGCAGCTAAATACACGATTTTTGCATTATTACGATAATGTAAATTACCATACCATATCAACAGAGGATTCTATAATTTAAAAACTTTTATATAAACTTAAACACCTATCACAAAATAAACACCTACCACATAATTATCTTTTCAGTTTCAGTAATTCAAGATTACCATGAACTCGAAAATGAAGTCCTACAATGCTCTTGATAGCAACAATGACACACTGCACCGGAATGAGGTAACACGGAAACGAATGTTATTTTAGTCAATACCTTTCTGTAGATAAATGAATATTGTAATGAAAACATCTTATAATGATTTCGATTCTGTAACTATAATGATATTTCAGTACATGTAATGAAAAAACCTTAAACAATAAATCGTGTAATGAAATAGATGGACATTGTAATGAAATGTAATGAAAAAACACATATTCCAGAAAGTTTTAATTGGAGCATCCATTAAGATTTTTTATAAGAAAAAATACATATGCATATGCCGTAGGTTTTTTGAGTTCATGTGCGCATATGGTGACAATGATTTGATTTTTAAAGCCACAACTTATTGAATCCATAAAGTTTTAATTCTTAGCTACAATTCTAAAATTAATTGTTGAATCGGCTCTTTAGAATCAATAGCTAAACTACATATAGATATTATAATTAAAAGAAGCCATTTAAAGTACTAACATGCAAATTTACTAATTTGCAAATGACTAACATGTAGTTTTATGAAATGTTAACAGGATATGGACATTAAGGTTGAGGATGCTTTGATGGCCATTGAAGTGAATACCTATAATGCCTCAGTGATTGCTAGCACCAATGACACACCACACCTGAATGAGGTAACACGGGTTCTTATGTTTTTTCAGTTTAGTTCTAATTTGTAGTTATTTTTTTAAGTTAATCTATATCGGCCAAACATTAGCATTTATTTCATAATCGTATTATTCCTAAATGTAGTTTTAAAGTAATAATCATAATTAAAAGAAGCCATTTAAGGTACTAACATGCAAAAATACTAAATGTAGTTTTTAAAACATGTTAACAGGAAATCGAAATTGAGGTTGATAATACTTTGATGGCCATTGAAAGCAATGCCTTAAATGCTATTGTGATTGTTATCACCAACGACACACCAAACTCTATACTAAACACATAGATTACTTACTTGGAACATCCATTTTTACCGTAATGCAAATTAAATAGATAGCTGTCAATAAATTAAACAGACAACTGTCATATTATTAATCACAGGTGGGACCCTTCATTTTTACGGTAATGCAAGTTAATGAAAGAATAAAAAAGAAATAACTATTCAGCACTTAAATACACGAAAGAATCATGCTAATTATTGAAAGAATCACATTTAATTTCAGAAAAATAAGATAACAAACATTCAGCAGTTAAATACACGATTTTTGCATTATTACGATAATGTAAATTACCATACCATATCAACAGAGGATTCTATAATTTAAAAACTTTTATATAAACTTAAACACCTATCACAAAATAAACACCTACCACATAATTATCTTTTCAGTTTCAGTAATTCAAGATTACCATGAACTCGAAAATGAAGTCCTTCAATGCTCTTGATAGCAACAATGACACACTGCACCGGAATGAGGTAACACGGAAACGAATGTTATTTTAGTCAATACCTTTCTGTAGATAAATGAATATTGTAATGAAAACATCTTATAATGATTTCGATTCTGTAACTATAATGATATTTCAGTACATGTAATGAAAAAACCTTAAACAATAAATCGTGTAATGAAATAGATGGACATTGTAATGAAATGTAATGAAAAAACACATATTCCAGAAAGTTTTAATTGGAGCATCCATTAAGATTTTTTATAAGAAAAAATACATATGCATATGCCGTAGGTTTTTTGAGTTCATGTGCGCATATGGTGACAATGATTTGATTTTTAAAGCCACAACTTATTGAATCCATAAAGTTTTAATTCTTAGCTACAATTCTAAAATTAATTGTTGAATCGGCTCTTTAGAATCAATAGCTAAACTACATATAGATATTATAATTAAAAGAAGCCATTTAAAGTATTAACATGCAAATTTACTAATTTGCAAATGACTAACATGTAGTTTTATGAAATGTTAACAGGATATGGACATTAAGGTTGAGGATGCTTTGATGGCCATTGAAGTGAATACCTATAATGCCTCAGTGATTGCTAGCACCAATGACACACCACACCTGAATGAGGTAACACGGGTTCTTATGTTTTTTCAGTTTAGTTCTAATTTGTAGTTATTTTTTTTAAGTTAATCTATATCGGCCAAACATTAGCATTTATTTCAAAATCGTATTATTCCTAAATGTAGTTTTAAAGTAATAATCATAATTAAAAGAAGCCATTTAAGGTACTAACATGCAAAAATACTAAATGTAGTTTTTAAAACATGTTAACAGGAAATCGAAATTGAGGTTGATAATACTTTGATGGCCATTGAAAGCAATGCCTTAAATGCTACTGTGATTGTTATCACCAACGACACACCAAACTCTATACTAAACACATAGATTACTTACTTGGAACATCCATTTTTTACCGTAATGCAAATTAAATAGATAGTTGTCAATAAATTAAACAGACAACTGTCATATTGTTAATCACAGGTCGGACCCTTCATTTTTACGGTAATGAAAGTTAATGAAAGTATAAAAAGGAAATAACTATTCAGCACTTAAATACACGAACGAATCATGCTAATTATTGAAAGAATCACATTTAATTTTAGAAAAATAAGGAAACAATCATTCAGCACCTAAATACACGATTTTTGCATTATTACGGTAATGTAAATTACCATATCAACAGATGATTCTATAATCTAAAAACTTTTATATAAACTTAAACACCTATCACAAAATAAACACCTACCACATAATTATCTTTTCAGTTTCAGTAATTCAAGATTACCTTGAACCCGAAAATGAAGTCCTTCAATGCTCTTGATAGCAACAATGACACACTGCACCGGAATGAGGTAACACGGAAACGAATGTTATTTTAGTCAATACCTTTCTGTAGATAAATGAATATTGTAATGAAAACATCTTATAATGATTTCGATTATGTAACTATAATGATATTTGAGTACATGTAATGAAAAAACCTTAAACAATAAATCGTGTAATGAAATAGATGCACATTGTAATGAAATGTAATGAAAAAACACATATTCCAGAAAGTTTTAATTAGAGCATCCATTAAGATTTTTTATAAGAAAAAATACATATGCATATGCCGTAGGTTTTTTGAGTTCATGAGCGTATATGGTGACAATGATTTGATTTTTAAAGCCACAACTTATTGAATCCAGAAAGTTTTAATTCTTAGCTACAATTCTAAAATTAATTATTGAATCAGCTCTTTAGAATCAATAGCTAAACTACATATAGATATTATATTTAAAAGAAGCCATTTAAAGTACTAACATGCAAATTTACTAATTTGCAAATGACTAACATGTAGTTTTATGAAATGTTAACATGAAATGTACATTAAGGTTGAGGATGCTTTGATGGCCATTGAAGCGAATACCAATAATGCATCAGTGATTGCTAGCACCAATGACACACCACACCTGAATGAGGTAACACGGGTTCTTATGTTTTTTTCAGTTTAGTTCTAATTTGTAGTTATTTTTTTAAGTTAATCTATATTGGCCAAACATTAGCATTTATTTCAAAATCATATTATTCCTAAATGTAGTTTTAAAGTAATAATCATAATTAAAATAAGCCATTTAACGTACTAACATGCAAAAAATACTAAATGTAGTTTTTAAAACATGTTAACAGGAAATCGAAATTGAGGTTGATAATACTTTGATGGTCATTGAAAGCAATGCCTTAAATGCTATTGTGATTGTTATCACCAACGACACACCAAACTCTATACTAAACACATAGATTACTTACTTGGAACATCCATTTTTACTGTAATGCAAATTAAATAGATAGCTCTCAATAAATTAAACACACAACTGTCATATTATTAATCACAGGTGGGACCCTTCATTTTTACGGTAATGTAAGTTAATGAAAGAATAAAAAGGAAATAACTATTCAGCACTTAAATACACGAAAGAATCATGCTAATTATTGAAAGAATCACATTTAATTTCAGAAAAATAAGGAAACAATCATTCAGCACCTAAATACACGATTTTTGCATTATTACGGTAATGTAAATTACCATATGAACAGAGGATTCTATAATTTAAAAACTTTTATATAAACTTAAACACCTATCACAAAATAAACACCTACCACATAATTATCTTTTCAATTTCAATAATTCAAGATTACCATGAACCCGAAAATGAAGTCCTTTAATTCTCTTGATAGCACCAATAACACACTGCACCGGAATGAGGTAACACGGAAACGAATGTTATTTTAGTCAATACCTTTCTGTAGATAAATGAATATTGTAATGAAAACATCTTATAATGATTTCGATTCTGTATCTATAATGATATTTCAGTACATGTAATGAAAAAACCTTAAACAATAAATCGTGTAATGAAATAGATGGACATTGTAATGAAATGTAATGAAAAAACACATATTCCACAAAGTTTTAATTGGAGCATTCTTTAAGATTTGTTATAAGAAAAAATACATATGAATATGCAGTAGGTTTTTTGAGTTCATGTGCGCATATGGTGACAATTATTTGATTTTTAAAGCCACAACTTATTGAATCCAGAAAGTTTTAATTCTTAGCTACAATTCTAAAATTATTTGTTGAATCAGCTCTTTAGAATCAATAGCTAAACTACATATAGATATTATATTTAAAAGAAGCCATTTAAAGTACTAACATGCAAATTTACTAATTTGTAAATGACTAACATGTAGTTTTATAAAATGTTAACAGGAAATGGACATTAAGGTTGAGGATGCTTTGATGGCCTTTGAATTGAATACCAATTATGCCCTTGTGATTGCTAGCACCAATGACACACCACACCTGAATGAGGTAACACGGGTTCTTATGTTTTTTCAGTTTAGTTCTAATTTGTAGTTATTTTTTAAGTTAATCTATATCGACCACACATTAGCATTTATTTCAAAATCATATTATTCCTAAATGCAGTTTTAAAGTAATAATCATAATTAAAAGAAGCCATTTAAGGTACTCACATGCAAAAATACTAAATGTAGTTTTTAAAACATGTTAACAGGAAATCGAAATTGAGGTTGATAATACTTTGATGGCCATTGAAAGCAATACCTTCAATGCTCCTGTGATTGCTAGCACCAATGACATACCAAACATTATACTAAACACATAGCTTACTTATTTGGAACATCCATATTTACGGTAATGCAAATTAAACAGACAGCTGTCAATAAATTAAACACACAACTGTCATATACTAATCACAGG
Organism: Pulicaria dysenterica; assembly: GCA_947179395.2. Lineage (NCBI taxonomy): Eukaryota > Viridiplantae > Streptophyta > Magnoliopsida > Asterales > Asteraceae > Pulicaria > Pulicaria dysenterica. The sequence continues at coordinate 16,885,036 of OX359293.1, read as the reverse complement.
TGGGACCTTTCATTTTTACGGTAATGCAAATTAATGAAAGAATAAAAAGGAAATAACTATTTAGCACTTAAATACACGAAAGAATCATGCTAATAACTGAAATAATCACATTTAATTTCAGAAAAATAAGGAAACAATCATTCAGCACCTAAATACATGATTTTTGCATTATTACGGTAAAGCAAATTACCATATCAACAGAGGATTCTATAATTAAAAAACTTTTATATAAACTTAAACACCTATCACAAAATAAACACCTACCACATAATTATCCTTTCAGTTTCAATAATTCAAGATTACCATGAACACGAAAATGAAGTCTTTCAATGCTCTTACTAGACTGATATGTAGAGGTTTTCAACGAAACATCATTGATGCCGGGATAGCTATTGGTCAACATTATGGTAAAAGAGTTTTTTTGCCGAGAATTCCTCTTTGTCCATCTAAAGACGACATGTTCCCATTTAGATTGAAGAGAAAACAATTTCCTGTCAGGCTTAGCTTTGCAATGACAATCAATAAAGCTCAGGGTCAGACTATTCCACATGTCAGCGTATATCTTCCATAAACGGTATATTCGCATGGCCAACTTTACGTGGTACTTCCCAGGGGAACATCACGTGGGAATACAAAGGTCTTGGTTAAACCTACTAAATCATTTACCCATGATGATGTTTACACATCAAATGTGGTGTATCAAGAAGTTTTGCTTGAAGAATAAGGTACTTTCAATGGTTTATTGTTATACATCATTTTTCAATATCTATACATCATAACCACTATTTTTTTGTTGGATAAATTTGTACATGCACACTTTCAGATACGTATTTTCTTGATGCAAATGGATTGTAAGTTTTAGGTCTTTACATACATTTTCATATTTTCATAATAAGCTATAATAATATTTTATTCCAGGCTAATATTAAGAACGATTTATAGTCTTATAATCCTTTTAAGTTAATGTGAAAAAACTATTATTGTTTGAATAACATGTAGATTCTTTATATTAATGCTCTAATATAGTTTGAGTTTAGTTGATTGTAATTTTAGTTAATATTGACATATTTTACTTTCAATGTAATTTTAGATTTGCAAATGATCATTGTCTCCTATGTCCTATCTATTTCAAATGACCACGACAACCGATAACAATCCATTTTTATACGTCGCCGCCGCAACATTGCACGGGTACCCCACTATTTTATACATACATACTTTTTTTAATAGGCATGGTCTTAACTCGGGCTAGAAGTCATAATAACCTAGCTATTAGATTAACTGACTAAGTGCACAATTTGAACAATTAAGGAAGATAATGTATATTATATAATATTATTTTATACATACATACTTTTTTTAATGTCAAAACGCAAATGACAACATACATATTGTGTTGACCAACTTTCTTATAAACATGTATGTTTATACTACTTTATCTCATCTTTTTTTGTATATTATTTTATAAATATATACTTTTTTTATGTCAAAACGGATATGACAACATACATGTTTTATTGACCAACTTTCTTAAAATCATATACGTTTATACTACTTTATTTCCTCTACTTTTGTATATTATTATAAATATTTTTTTTATGTCAAAACACATATGACAACATACATATTGTATTGACCAACTTACTTAAAAACATGTATGTTTATACTACTTTATTTCCTCTACTTTTTGATACGGGGGAATTAATGAGTGGATGGGGACGAAAATGGCATGAAAGAATGGGGGACCATTGGGGATATAGTTTTCATTTTCGTTTCGTACTTTCTTGATGTTCATATATCTGGTATATAGCATAATTGCTTTAATTTCCATGATCATAAGATTTTAATATTTTTATTTTGTGATAATGTGACCAGGTGGCCCATTTATTAGTCATATAATCTTATCTAGGATCTCAAATTTTATCATATGATCGTAAGATTTCAATCAAATTTGATCTTACAATATGGTTCGAGTTGGTGACTTAAAATTTATAAATAAACAATTTTAATAATAAAAAATAAAAAATTAACATGCTTAGTGAATAACTAATATAAAAGGTAAATATTATAGAATTTAGCCATTTGGGTGAATTATTTCTAAAATATAACTTCATAAATTTTTTTTTTCAATATACGAAAAGGTTCAAGTTAAAATCTTTGTTTTTACAATAACTATGCTAAAAAAAATATAATTTCCTATTTTCCTATCTCCTGAGTTTCTAAATAATCAGTTTAAAACTGATTTACTAGTAATTTATTAATTTTACTGTTTCACACCTAAATCTTTATGAGTTTTTCATCATTAGTGAACACATTATATTATCTAGACTTTAAAAAAACATCTTTAGTTCACCAATGAACTTCTAATTGTTACCAATTAAAATCAACATTTGATTCATATTGTGCTAAATAGTTTATGGTCATTAGTGAACAAATGTAAAAGAAAGGGATCCAGACACTTTAGTTCACCAACGAACTTCGCAATTATTATTAATTGAAAACCAAATTGTAATCAGATTGTGCTAAATAGTTATGGTCATTAGTGAAAAAATGTAAAAGAAATGGATCCAAAGTGTATTCACATAAAGCAGAAGTTTGTGGTTATTCATTGAAAAAAATCATATTCACTATTTTAACAATTGGTCTATGTTCATTGATAAACAATAATAAAAAAAGACGGCTAAAGTTAACTTTAACAAACATAATGTAATTAATTGTAAATGTTATATCTACTCAATAATCAAATCCGTCTATTGAAATACATAGGATTTGATGATAACAAAATCAATCCTTCAATAAGACTTAAAATGGATTTTGAACATATGTTGTTTGAATCCTAACTTGAAGATTACTAGTAGAGTATCTATTGAAATCTTGCTAAGTACTGAATATCAGTCGAAACAACATCTGAGATCAGCTAAGGAGAAGACAAGTGTAGAAGGCATCAGCTAAACATCTAAAACCTATCAGCTGAGTGACTCCATGCATCAGCTAAGCAGTCAGTTTGATCAACTGAGCATTCTATGATTAACTGAGCATCTGAAACCTATCAGCTAAGTATACCCTTTCAACACTTAGTATATATATATATATATATATATATATATATATATATATATATATATATATATATATATATATATATATATATATATTTATTTATTTAATTTAAAAGTCGATTACTAATATGTGGCCATGTATCCTTTTATATTATTTTTACATAATTAACAAATCGCTAAATTTTTATTAATCATATGTGGCCATGTCACCATGTGGGGATATCAACCCAAACAGCAATGTAAAGTTATTATGGGAAAAAGGTGGAATGCCCTTAATATGGCGAACAAGGTTTTCATGTGATTGAGCATATGTCTTCCCATATTATAATTACTAGTTTATTGAACCGTCTACGCACGGATATTTCGTAAGTGTATTTTAGATATTAAAATTTTTAAATAAAAATAATGCAGTAAATGAAATATCACATTTGTGATGAGAGTATACCAATTTAAAAAAAGTGTCATATTACTATAAAATTTATACCAAAACGTAGATAAAAATAAAACGGTCGTAAATATATAATTATTTTTTCTCTAAACAAAATGTATAACAAGTTACTAAACATAATTTATAAATAACTTATAATTAAATTACATTAGTATACAATTTTTATAAAACCCCCTCACATTTTCTTAAAACCCCCTCTCCACGATTTTTAATCCACTATTTTTAATCTTTTCAAAATTGTTTTGATAATAGAATAATTTTACAATTGAATGTTGTGATTGGTTAATTAAGACTCAATTTATGGTTATTTTTAAAAAATTTGCATGCCTTTTATATATAGATATAGATAATAGTTATATTTGCTAGTTATTTGTGCGCGCAAGTTATTAATATATTATGGGTTTATTTATGAAATAGTAATTAGGTTTGAAAATCGTTTTATTTATCAACTTAGATGATCAATTGATCAGAGATGTTTAATTCATTATTTAGAGTGATGAGTTTATCAATATATATATATATATATATATATATATATATATATATATATATATATATATATATATATATATATATATATATAACTAATCTATCAAATTCGCACAAATAACAATATTTACTATTATTAAAATCACTTTATTTTTTATTATTATTATTATTATTATTATTATTATTATTATTATTGTTATTGTTATTGTTATTGTTGTTATTATTATTTTCTTTCTAATATGCATGTACTATCATCAAAATTCAAAGTTTAAAAGTTTTTATTATTTGTTATTACTTATTTAACTGTATTTACTGTTTATATGCAAGTTTGATATATACTGAAAGTCAGTCCAAACATTTTTTGGGTTAGGAATTAAAATAAAAAAGAACTCTAAAAAGGATTTAAATATATAAGATTAGGATGGTAAAACTTATATATAACTTAAACATTAAACACCGAATAACTAATGACCTACAATTGCAAAGATTAAGTTTTATCTAACGCTTTTTAGCTTTAAGTTTACATACACCATAACTGAAAAATTAAAAAAGCTATAATAAATGTTTGTTTTGAGATTTTCTTAATTCTACACATTAAATAATAAAATATAGATTTATTTTTATCTTAATTTTTTATTTTGATATTTATTCTATCTTGTATTCTTGTGAGTAACATGATCAATAGAAATATGAAATAAAAAAAATATAAAAGCTCACTATATATCAAGATTAATATTTTTATGTATATCAAGATAAAAGCATACTTAATTATAAGAGTAAACGGTATGCATAGATGTGGGGGTGATAACCATATAGAGGGGTAAGATTTTTGTGGGTTTAACAAGGTATTCTATCTATCTCTCTTATTATTATTATTATTATTATTATTATTATTATTATTATTATTATTATTATTATTATTATTATTATTATTTCATTTAATATTTTTATTGCTGGTAAGGTACTGAGTAGATTCCAGTATTTAGTATATTTGGGAGTAACCACTACAAACTAAGTGTTAGGTTAAGTGATAGGAGAAAATGATAGACTTGACGATTTGGTGAAATGTAAGAGTTACAAACACTACAAGCTTTGAAAAGTAATTATTTTGATGGTGAAACCTATAATGAGGCATAAGGAATCTTTGAATATAAATAAAATGGAAAATACAATTTAAATTTTTTTAATAAAATTGAATCTTATTCATTAATTTAAATTTAAAAATGCAAGTTGATTTTGACTTTTAGAAGTCTAAGTTTTTAAATTTAAATCAAAATTATTATAGATAATTTCATATATGTTCTTAAATCTTAAAATATAGTATTTACTATCCTAATGTATAAATATCATATTGATCACTTATAACATTTCAAAATAATATTTAAGCAATTTCTTTGTTTTATTATTTTAAAATATTTTATATTAATTTTATACTTTGTATTAAATATAACAAACACTAATCTTACCTTAACGATAATAATTGATGCCTTGTACAAGAAATACAATCACGTCTCTTCGTATAATGACACCACATTTTTGTCATCACATTTGTCACATCGCTTCGACTCTTCCTTCGCTAGTCTAGATGTTGATGCCGTCTGTTTCTTGTTTTAAAACCTTTATTTCTTTTGCGTTTCTACAAAAAAAAATTTTTATTAATGATTACTATTTATTATTATTTTTAAACCAATCCGTATATCGCAAAACATTTAATCTACTAATATAATGTACTATAGATAATTAGGATCGTCCCTTTATCGTAAGAGCAAAATCATGTCTTGTATGTAGAAATCAATTAAAAACTCAAATATTGATATAATTAATATTCTTTTGATCTTTGATAAAATACCAAACGACATAAAATTCAAGATTGAACATACAATATTGAAGCATACAAAGAGTTCATGTACATGATAAAGATGGAATTTAGGTGTTGTTTAGTTTATATTGTTTATTTATAGGATTTGCATTTATAATGGGATTTGTATTTGGTAGATTTTAAATCTCATTTATTGTTTGGTTCATATTTTTTTAGGTGGAAACTAAACCCCATCAAAAACTACCTTCAACTTCCATTGCCACCATCAACCACCAGTCCACCACATATGATGCCACCATCGAAGAGGAAGGACTACGAACGACGAAGGGTTTCTGAAGGTGAATTCAAACGACAGAGACAACAAAGCGACCGCGAACGACAAAGGTTTTTGACGTCGAACGACGAACAATGGCGACAACTAAACTACGACTATGGTTTCTGTCGGTGAACAACGAAGCGACGGCTAGGGTTTCTGTCAGCGACGGTGATAGTTCGACGGAAGGGGGATGACAGTGACGGCGGTGGTTTGCCGGAATTTTAGCCGGAGAGTCGCCGGAGCAAATACCTCACACTACAACAAACATGCCATTTTTCCAACGGTAAAATCCGCCGTAAAGTTTGTCCGTCTGTGAACCGTCACTAATACCTTAGAAATTTCTAACGAATTTTTTCTGTTAGAAAGTCCGTCGGTAATAGGTGCTTTTCAAGTAGTGTCATCTGTGGGTCTTCAAATTACCAGAGGGGGACAAGGGATTGAGACCCCCTTAATAATGTCTTTAGTTTCTCGAAAACATATACTTACATTTTGTATCACATCTTCTCCCACTAAGGATGATATATATATATATATATATATATAGAGTTGAGTTCAAGTAAAAAATAAGTTAAGGTACAAAATGTAAGGTGAATTAAGAGAAGGACACGTGTACAAGGGTACTTTTGGAAGTCAAAAACAAAATTTCTCTTTCCTGATATTCAAACTCACGTTCTTTCTCACCCACATTCCCTCAAAAACCCTAGCTTAGCCACGTTCTTTTTCTCGCCGTCGTCCCCTCCCCTGCTCCCGTCGATCATCGCCGCCTACCCCCTCGCAAAATCCACTTCTCCGACGACTGTTTTAATCCCCGTAGTCGTCGTCGCATCCGGTTTGCATCCCACGCTACCCCTTCGCCGCTGAATCCCTTCGCCTCTGCACAATCCATGGCCGCCACCGCCTCATCTATTCATCATCTTCTTATGCTTGTTTTTGTGCATATAGCTGATGGGAACATAGAAGACGACAGTGACTGTGCATCAGATTAGGGGTTACGCCGCCACCACAATTTAGGGTTTCACCACCATCGCACAGTTTAGGGGTCGCCGCCGCCACAGGTTAGGGTTTCACCACCATCGCTCCTTCTATCATTTCTGATGCACATAATAGGTCGCCGCTGTTCTCGATTCTTTTCTCGATGCTGTCGCGATACACATGACGCCGCCGTTGGTTCACGATGCTGTCGCGATGCACATGACGCCGCCGCTGCACCACCGCCGTTGCGCCTTCGCTGCCGTTCATCCCGTGTTTGGGCATCAGGTGTATTTTGTGCATCCAATGTTTGTAAGTTGTGCAGCAAATGTAATGTGTGAATTAATTGGGTGTGTTCTGTGCATTAAAGTGTTGTACTTTATGCATCAAATATAATTTGTGAATCAAAAGGTTGTATTGTGTGCATAGGATATTGTACTTTATGCATCATATGGTGCCCTGGCATTTTAGCCGGCGGGAACAGTTATGAGAACCAAGTTTTACGCTTCCTTTATTTTTGGTTTATGAATTGACCATATTAACCTTTTGTATTTTTTTTAATTCCGAAAATATGGTTAAAATAGTTAATTTTTTGCTTGACTTTTAAATAGATCCTGTGGTCCAGATTTCACCTTACATTTAGTACCATAAGATTTTTTGTACCATATCCCTACCCTATATATATATATATATATATATATATATATATATATATATATATATATATATATATATATATATATATATATATATATATATATATATATATATATATATATATAGAATTTGACAAGAACGTACTCTTTCAGAGTGAAGGTTATATATAGAGAATTTAAAGAAATCTAAAGAGAAGCTATAACTACGAGAAAATTTTTCTAATTACGTTAAGACATGTCATCTTTTGATAAGTTAGAGAGTCCATAGATATTTGGTTAGCTAGTTCAATGATTGTTTGTCATAGAGTATTTATATTCAGGTGTATTATTGTAATTTTGATTGTGTTATTCAAAAGAGAATCTCAAAAAGGTTTGATATAAGTTAATAAACATGAAAAAGTTAAAAGGATTTACGTGTCACGTGTGTTCTTAAATTTGTATTTAAACGTTCTACATATACTTATCGTTTAGTGACACCGGACCAACAAATAATGAAAACCAAAATCTATAAGTTTGTGAGGTTTTAATTCAAAACCAATTGATTATGAGAGGAATAACACAAGACACTTATAAAACAAATTACAAAGTCACAATCCGTTCGATGTGGGACATTACTTAACAAAATCTGTGCAAGTTGGAATTGTATGGATGTTGTAGCAAATGAGATGTTTCCCTCTTACACCCAAATACAAGTTCATGAATACAACCACTGATATACTGTTCTTGATAGCAACACAAGAAGACTTTGAAACACCAAACCAAACTTATCTTATGCATGCTCTACCAATGATCACTCCACTTGCCATTTTACCCATCACCACTCTTATCCAAAATACCCCAAAAAACAAATGACTTATATACTCATCTATATTTTATATATATTGTATATAACAAGTCTTCTTAATTAATTTTTATCTTGTCAAATTTTCTGGGGTATTTATAACTTATCACCTTTCTTCTATAATCGAATCGAAAATGACAACCTATAGCTGAATTAGAAGTTAAACAGTTTATAAATATGTTAGATTGAACAGATGGGTCGTACAATTACGGATAAGATAAAATATTATAATATACAACAAGAAGAAAAGTCGAAAGTGACTCCATTTTTAATTTTACAAAAAAAAAAGTCAACCCTGAGCTCCAAAAAATTGTATGTTAGACCAAATGTTTAACCTAGTTTCAATTAACATTTTATTCTCGAGTTTTTTAAAAAGAGAATAGAAGGAAATGAAAGTGAAAGTAAAGAGAATAAAAGGAAACGGAAATAAAGGACCAAATTATGTTTTTTAGTTAGAAGTAAAAAAGGAAAGAAATGAAAGGAAACTCTTAATTTATTTTCAAATCATCTCATATTTAAGAAGATAGGTTTTTAAACAATAGTTCTTTTCTCCCCTTACCTTTCCCTTTAAAAAAAAAACAAAACGTAACCTTAATGTTTTCCTTCCCATCCCCTCTTACTTTCCTTCCAAAAAAATAACTCCATAACACAAAAAAAAGTCAAAAGTAACTCCATACTTTGATGATCAAGAATTCAAGAGTAACTATTGTATTTTAAGCTGGATAAAACAAGGCATATGGGCCTGTCAACTGGACCTAAAGAGGCCTTGTGGGTTTTGTTAGCCCATGGGCCTACACAGTTGAAAATGAAGATTTGGGCCTCAACATGTGACAATGATTTAGCAGATGTTACTTAAAGCATTTGCAAAATTCAATTCTAACCAAAAATTTCACAAGACCAAATTCACTACAAGTAGTGAGTAGTGACCCCTTTTCTGGCAACTTAAAATTTAGTCACTACACCATCATTAGTCACTGTATATTAACTCATAACACACATACAAAACATCCCATGTCATTACTGACACGGCTATGCCCGTGTCATAGACACGCCTTGTGCTTTTGAAACATGCCCATACCTACTACGGGTATACACGTCCAGTGTTTTATTTGACACAGCCGGCCGACATGAATTGTTCTTCTAGAGTCTAGACATGCTTATGTCTAGTTCTGTTATTCTATATTAACATCCTGTACAACCCATAATTTATTAAAAACCCTTTTAAATATTTAATTAGCCACATGCAATCAAGATTGATCATTAACAAGTTGTGTAATGCACGCGCGTTACCTTGGGATCGATGCAAATTTATATATTAGTTCTTTACTTGTTTTCATTTTTTATAGAGATTATGCCACCTAATAGTAACCAACTTTAAGATTATCGTATTCGTATTTTATATACTTATGTCACGTAATAGTAACCAACTTTAAGATTATCGTATTCGTATTTTATATACTTATGTCACGTAATAGTAACCAACTTTAAGATTATTATGTTTTAACTATTTAATAAATTATTAAAACTTATTTAATAACTCCCTATCAATCTTGACAACAGTTAGAAGAAAACTTCATCCCCAAAGAGTTTATAAATATATAGATGAAATGTAAATTTAAAACTCACATATAAGAGAATTGAGGTTATATTTGTTTTCATTGTATAAATATGTTATTTTACTACTATTTTTTATTTTAAATATATCGATAATAAACGTAAGGACATAGCTTTTAGTTTTGAAATTCCAATATATATTTTATTGTTCTAAGTTATTTTGACAAAAACTATCAAAATAAATCTTATTTAGAATTTAAATGAAAAGTGCTCATGAAATTAAATAAGATAACAATAAAAATAAATAAAATTAAAATTAAAAGCCATGGCTCTTTACTTCGTGGTGCTAATAAATTAAATAATTAACTCATGAGATGTTAATTTCTCATGTTTTATTAGCATATTTACTATACTACTCTTGAATATCTCAAGATAAAATGCCACTTTACTTCATTTTGATAATTATTATACTTATCCTTCATTTAGAACCCAATAACATGAAAGATATAATATTTTATTATTGTTTAATGCTACTGGATTGCTTATGTTTGATCACTAATTCTACATATCTTTAATCTTGCTTAATCCTTCTCAATTACCCTCTCTCTCTCTCTCTCTCTCTCTCTCTCTCTCTCTCTCTCTCTCTCTCTCTCCACACACACAAACACCATACACCGTGTCAATTATCCTTTTACGCCATGATACACCCTGTGTGTGATTAGGGTATTGATCATTAATTCTACTTATCCTTCATTTAGAACTTAATAAGGTCAAGCTAATCTATGATCTAAAGATATAATGGTTTATTATTGTTTGATGCTACAGGGTTGCTTGTGTTTGATCATTAATTCTACATATCCTTAATCTTGCTTAATCCTTCTCAAATACACTTTCTCTCTCTCTAGCCACACACACACACACACCATACCGTGTCAATAATCCTTTTATGTCATGAGACACCCTGTGTAATTAGGGTATGACTCGTCCTGTGATAATACTGACACGACTATGCCCGTCTCAAAAGCACGCCTTGTGTACCATAAACATGCCCATACCTGCTAGGGGTATACACGGCCAGTGTTTCCTGTGACACGACTAGTGTCCCTTGACACAACGTACCGGCCGGCATGACTTGTTCTTCCAGAAACGCTAATGTCATCTCCTGTTGTTCTTTATAAACATCTATTCAGCCCATAATACATCTAAATTCCCATTTCAAAATATAATCAGCAACATGCAATAATTATCATAGTTTCTGGCCATAAACATGACATACAATCAAGATTGATCATCAATTCTACTTATCCTTCATTTAGAACCCAAGAACATGAAAAGAAGGTCAATATAACCTATGATCCGAAGTTATAATGATTTACGATTGTTAGACGCTACTAGATCATTGTTAATCTTTTTTTAATTAGTTTAATCTTCTTTTAATTTTCAAGTAATCCTTTGTTAATCTTTTTTTATTAGTTTAATCTTCTTTCAATTTTCAAGCAATCCTCCTGAATCTTGCTTAATCCTTCTCAATTACCCTTTCTCTCTGTTATATATTCTTGAGTTAGTTACAGGGGGTTATTAGTATTTTTGTAATAGTTGAAGGTAGTAAGGTGTCAAGTCTGATTCTTCTTATAGTTTTATAAGGAGATGCACTGCATCTTTAGTTCATATTCTTCTTTTTCGTTTCAGAACTGTACGAGTCTGTGTTGTAAAATTCTTTGTTCATAATAAGATCATTCAAGCCTATTTTGGTATTCTTTCTTGTATTGTTCTTCGATTAACAAGTGGTATAAGAGCCTTGTGCTCTCAAGGCTGGGGAAGAAGGAATCAACATCAGGGGATCTTGAAATTGAAGAAGGAATTGCGAAACGAAGCAGTGACTGTTCTTGATCTGGAAGAACAGAGCAATCTTGAGGCAAAATGACATCCACAAAGTTTGATTTAGAGAAGTTTGATGGGAAAAACGATTTTGGTCTCTAGAGGGTAAAAATGAGGGCTCTATTGGTGCATCAATGGATAGTTTGGGCACTTGGTGGTAAAGCAAATTTAACCGCAACTCTTACAGCCAGAGAGCGAGCAGAGATCATGGACAAGGCACATAGTGCCATAATTTTGAGCCTTGGTGATCGGGTGCTACGAGAAGTGGCGAAAGAGACAACGGCAGCAGGAATTTGGACCAAAATGGAGAGCCTCTACATGACTAAGTCACTGGAAAACAGATTGTATCTCAAGAAACGACTCTACACGTTTCAATTGACATCAGGTAAATCTATCGAAGACCATGTTGACGATTTCAACAAACTGGTGCTTGATTTAGAGAACATTGATGTTGATCTGGATGATGAGGATAGGGCAATAATTTTCTTGACATCGCTACCTGAAACATACGAACACTTTTTTGATACTTTAATGTATGGGCGTGAAACCCTGTCCATGGAGGAAGTATTAGCAGCTTTTAATTCGAAGGAATTAAAGAAAAGATCAGACCCTAAAGATGAGATTGGTGAAGGGTTGTTTGCTCGAGGTCGTTCACATCGAAGGGATCACAAACAGAAAGGCCCCTAAAGATCCAAATCTTCACCAAAGAAAAAGTGTTTTCTATGCCATTCAGACGGGCATTTCAAGGAGATTGCCCAGAGAAAAAGAAAAAGAAAAAGGATTATCAACAAAGAACTAGAGATGCACCAAATTCAGATGCAGTATCTGATGGTTATGAGAGTGTTGAAGTGTTGATGGTGTCAAACTGTGATTTCAGAGATTAATGGGTAATTGATTATGGTTGTTCGTATCACATGACCCCTTGTCGAGAATTCTTAAAAGAATCTAAAGAAACCCATGTAGGCACAGTTCTGTTAGGTGATGATGGGCAGTGTGAAGTAAAAGGCACTGGTACAATCATGTTGAAAACACGTAATGGGTCGGTTTACGAATTAAAGAATGTCAGATATGTTCCAAAGTTGAGACGTAATCTGATATCTTTGGGGAATGTTGAAAAAGAAGGAGGCACAATCATTATAAAGGATGGCAAGATTAAAATCGTAAGGGGATCTCGAGTTGTACTACAAGGTATTAGAGGGAAAAGTGACATATACATAGTAGACGGAGGTGTTGAACCTGATTTAGCTGCTGTGGTAGAAGATAAACAGTAGGATCTTACTATGATATGGCATAAACGGCTTGGTCACATTAATGATCAAGGACTCAAGGAGTTGAACAAGAAAGAAGTCCTTGGAGGTGTAAAGATAACTGATGTAGGTTTCTGTGAACACTGCATATTTGGCAAGGCTCATAGGGTTCGGTTTAGTAGGGGATCTCATCATACTGGAGGGGTGTTAGACTATGTTCATTCAGACCTTTGGGGTCCTGCTCAAACAGATTCTTTGGGAGGTAGACGTTATTTCTTGTCTATGGTGGATGATTTCTCTAGAAGAGTTTGGGTATACATTCTTAAGAGCAAAGATGAAGCTTTTGGAAAGTTTAAAGAATGGAAGATCTTAGTAGAAAATCAAACAGGAAGACGTGTTAAGAAACTTAGAACTGATAACGGTTTGGAATTTTGCAATTATCAAATTGCAAATCTTTGCAAGTCAAGTGGTATATCTAGACATTATACTGTTGTCGGGACGCCACAAAAAAAGGGCTTGCTGAAAGAATGAACAGGACTTGAATGAATAAAGTGAGGTGTATGTTGTCCAACTCCGGGTTACCAAAGATGTTTTGGGCAGAGGCAGTGTCTACAGCTGCTTACTTGATAAACCGATCACCATCCACTGCCATAAATCTTAAAACTTCAATGGAACAGTGGTCAGGAAAGAAATCTGATTATAGTCACTTACAAATTTTTGGCAGTGTTGCATATGCGCATAAAAGTCAGGGGAAGTTAGAGCCAAGAGCACAAAAGTGTGTATTCTTGGGTTATCCTGATGGAGTAAAGGGATATCGTGTATGGAGACTTGATAATATAAGGCCTAAAGTAATAATTAGCAGGGATGTAGTCTTTGATGAGGCTACGATGAACAATGACATACTTAAAGAAAATGTATGTGTTGACAAGCCTGCGGGTTCTTAGATTGAGGCGGAGTTGAATAATCACAGTCAAGATTGTCCAGTAAACAATGATAATGGGTCATGTTGGGAAAATGATCTCATCAGTTAAGATTTGATGAGACAAAGTTATGTTTGTAAGATAAGTTCTAAATACAACTTAAACAGAATAAAGAAGCTTAGTCAGACTGAACATTTATAGTGATTCAGACTAAGTATAAGCTGAGCATATGTTCAACCAGCTTATGATATATCTTAGTAAGATTATCAATGTGTTTGATAAGCTGTGTATGTCATCTAAGATATATTGAGCTTTCAGCTTGATGTGTTTCAAGCTGAGTGACTCAGCGTATATACTGAGTCAGCTCAACAGAGTTGCTAGATAAGTTCTAGCTAACTCTTAGGACTTCTAAGGATGAGTTTATTAATATACGTGTTAGTTCATGTTGGTTTTCGAGTTTGTTCTCGAGAACTCAGCTTGATGAGTTTCAAGCTGAGTAACTCAGTCCGAGCAAGAAGTCATCTTAAAGAAAATTTAAATATGTTTTAAATTTATCTTTTAACTCTCTATATCTACGAGAAGGATAAGAAGACTCCAGAATCAAGATTGAAGATTGAAGACTCAAGATAAGAAGATTCAAGATTCAAGATTCCGAGTTATCCGATAGTTAGTTAGCAAATTAGGATTAGTCCAGTTTGTTAGGAACCATAGGAACATGATTATAAATACTTATCTCCTGATAAGTTTAGAGGTACGACTCAGAAACAACAACGACTAAGTGTTGCAGAGCCAAATACCTCACCTCAACCGTATGTGTTACGATTCTTGAATCACTGTTTGTCAGTTCAACGTGATCAAGAAACTCACAGATTGCCAAGCTATTCGTGTGTTCGAATACTCACATTAGTTGTGAGATTGGTAAGTTTTAAATCTGTGATTAAATCCCGTTTAGAGAGTCGTCAGTATCTATAATCATAAGTTGATTATAGATAGCTAAGTTTGAAAGATTGAGAGATTTATATTAGATGTTTACATATCAAGAGTTGCTTACTTGATAGAGTCTGTAATCATCTTCTTATTAATGAAAAGCAAAGCATTCAATTGTGGTTTGATTTACTTTGTGTAACACTTTTCTTTGATTTGTTCAATTTACGCAGAAAGTGTATTCAACTCCCCCTTCTACACATCTGTTGTTTGTTGTTATTCTCACCAAGGGACCAGCAACTGGTATCAGAGCAGGCTGAACGATTTCATAAGTTGAAAGTTCAAGATTCTGAGAAAGTTTACAATGTCTACAAGTAACAATTCTTCAAACTTTCCACAGAGGTCTGCCAAAGGCTGTCTCGTATTTGATGGATCTGACTATCATATGTGGAAATTCAGAGCCATGTTGTTCCTCAAGTCCGTTGACAATCGTATGTCCGATGTCATTATCAAAGGACCAATAATCCCCAAGATCTCTGCTGTTGTCAGTGACACGTCCGCTGATAAAACAGACAAAAGTGAAAAAGAGGTAAGGAAGCCTGTTGCATCCTGGACAGATGAAGATTGGAAACTGTTCAATCTGGATGACAAGGCTAAAAGTGTTCTGGCAAATGCCCTGACTAACGAGATCTTGCACACAGTGAATGGGTGTCAATCTGCAAAAGAGATCTGGGATACTCTAAGTGTTACATATGAGGGCACATATCTGGTCAAACAGCAGAAGAAGAACCATCTGAACAGATCATATGAAAACTTCTTCTCAAAGAAGAATGAAACCTTGGATGATGTGTTTACCCGGTTTCATTGCTTGATTAATAACCTGCTAAGTGTAGGCATTAAGAAGGATGAAGCTGAACTCGTGCTGAAATTTATGGATGTGTTACCAGAAAAGTTCAATGAAGTGACTACAACACTGAGGGCTGGAGGAACATTACCTGTGTACAACCTATAGTCTATATATGGGTTCTTGCTCAATCATGAACAGATCACAGAACACAAGATAACTTCTCAACAACAACTTAAGGAGTCCTTGGATAAAGCAGAGATTGCATTAGTTGCACAGAAGAAAAAGAAAAGTTTCAAGGCATTAGTTGTTGAATCTGAGACTGAGTCAAAATCTCAAGCTGACCACTCAGACTCAGACTCATGTGATGCTGATGATGTTCAAACTATCACTGAGCAGATGGCCATGCTAGCCAAACGTTTGAGAAGAGCTCAACGGGGAAGAGAAAGATCTGACAGGGGCAAAGGAAAGAGTTCCTTTGATCCCAAGAAGGTTGTGTGCTTCAAATGTCAGAAGAAGGGACACATTGCTGCTGAGTGCAGATTAAAGAAGGAAGAATCAGCATCAGTTGCTGATAAGAATGCTTACAGGGCTGATAAGTATAAAAAGAAATATACTCGGCTCAAGAAAGCAAAGCCAGAAGACAAAGGACTTTACGCTGAAACCTGGGATACTGAATCATCTACCTAAGATGATGATATATGTCTAATGGTTCAAGAAGATAACGAGTTTGAAATTGACGAAGTTGATTATGGTTTGTCTGAGTCAACTTTTGAAGCTGACATGAAGGTAGCTGGGGAACAGTGATTGGGATCCTGCTTCCATGTATAAGGTTAGTAATTTCAACTCTTACACCGATGAAGAAAAGGGTCTTGCCTTTGACTATTTGCTAAATGATTTCATGACCATCCTTAAGTCTCAAAAGGACCTTAAAGCTGAGATAGCTAAACTGAAGAATGAGATTAAGGAAAATAAATCTCTAATTAATGTTGGTAAGAAAGCATAGTGTGATCTTGAATGTCAAAGGCACATTAATAAACTTATAAGTGAAGAACTTCAGGAAGCTAAAGTTAAAGCTGACCAACTTCAAAAGGTCACTGAGTCTTGGTGTAAGTCATCAAAGCTTGCTGAAAAGTGCATAAACCAACAAATTCCAAAACAGGTACAAGCTGTACTTGGAGGTGACTATCAAACAGCAGCTTATGTAGCTGATGATGAGATAGCAAGTACAGATTCTGAGGAGGATAGACAACTGATTGAGTCTCAGAAGTCAGCCTCATAGAAAAGACATGATCCAAACTTGAAATACAATATGTTTGTGAAAGCTAAAGATCATGAAAATGAGTGCTCAACATCTAAACAGCATAGTAAGTCTGTGCTGGACAGATTAGGCACTCAGCCTATTCAAAGAACTTCAGTCATAGAAAGGCTTAATCCAAATCCTTTCAAAAGACAACATTCTCAATCTGGCTCAGAGAGAAGTTACAAGAATAGGAAGACCACTGTAAGTCAGAGGTCAAATCACAACAATGGTAAGTCCAAAGTTGTAGATCTTGGCAAGTCCAAGAAGATCAACAGTGGTAAGTTTAAACCTGTTGAAACTGGTGAGTCTAGTAAGCATGACAAAGGTAAGTCCAAGGTCATGGAAAAGAAGTTTGTTGGTCAAGCTTCTAATAAAAAGGATAATAAACAAAGATCTGACAAAGGTAAGTCCAAAGTCAGTGAGCACCAAGTGAATCAACTTGCAAAGAAAGTTGAAAAGTTATCCACTACATATAATCCCAAGACTGAGAGCAAGTTCTCACAAGGATTATTAGACACTCTACCTCCTGTAATCATTGGAAGAAGGAGATGCTACAAGTGCAGAATTAGAGGTCATGAGGCTAAGGATTGTGATGTTGAAATCTCAAGGCCTGAACAAGAACAGGCTGATCAGCCTACATAGGACTCAGCTCCTGCTCAAGCTGAACAGTCAGTTCAACAAGATGGAGATGCTAAGTGCTCCTCATCTGAACCCACCAAGAAGTGGGTTCCCAAACAAAACTAATGTGTTTAGTTTTTATATCATGTGCAGGGTTCAAGTAAATGGTACTTGGATAGTGGATGCTCAAGGCACATGACCGGGTGGAAAGGACTTCTTAGTGATTTCCAGGAAGATGAAGGTCCTAAAGTAACTTTTGGAGACAACTCCCGTGGAAGAACTAAAGGCTATGGGAAGATGCATGCTGGTAAGGTGACTTTCCACAAGGTTGCATATGTTAAAGGTCTTAAATACAATCTAATCAGTATCAGTCAGTTGTGTGATGAAGACAATATAGTTACTTTTAGGAAGAAAGCAGGAACAATATATAATGCTAAGGGAAAGCCTGTATTAATAGCTAAAAGAGAAAGAGATGTGTATCTACTTGATTTTAATTCTGCTGATCCCTATACTGAAACCTGCTTGTATTCCCAATCTGTTCCTAAGCTGAGTTGGTTGTGGCATAAACGATTATCACATTTGAATTTTAAAAATATAAATATGCTATCCAATAAAGAGTTAGTCTATGGATTATCAAAGATCACATTTGTCAAGGACAAATTGTGTTTAGCTTGTGAACAAGGGAAACACCACAAATGGTCCTTTAAATCAAAGCAAAATTTTTCAATAACAGACCCATTGTATATGTTGCATATGGATCTATTTGGACCCATAAGTACTCCAAGCCTAAGTGGCAAGAAGTACACACTGGTGATAGTAGATGAGTTCTCACGATTCACCTGGGTAATATTCCTTAAAGCCAAAAGTGAGGCTGCCCTGGAGATAATAAGTTTTATCAAACAGGAAGAGTTGCAGAAAGGTAAGTCTGTAAAGCAACTCAGGAGTGATCATGGAACAGAGTTCAGAAACTCTACCCTTGAAAGCTTCTGTGAACAAAAGGGAATATTACAGAATTTCTCATATGTCAAAACTCTCCAACAAAATGGAGTTGCTGAGAGGAGAAATAGAACCCTAATTGAGGCTGCTAGAACAATGTTGTGTGAGGCAGGATTGAAACTCTATTTTTGGGATGAAGCTGCCAGTACAGCCTGTTATACTCAAAATAGATCAATCATTGTCAAAAGACATGGTAAAACATCATATGAGATGTATAAATCTAGAAAGCCCAATATAGGTTATTTCCATGTCTTTGGTTCAAAATGCTATGTGCTGAATCAAAGAGATCAGCTCCATAAGTTGGAACCCAAAGCTGATCCTGGAATATTCGTTGGTTATTCCTTAATCTCCAAATCATACAGAGTGTATAACACTAGGAGAAAGGCCATAGAAGAATCAAATCATGTCTCATTTGATGAAGATAGTTTTGATAAAGCTGAGAAAAGACAAGCTGACTCGGTCAGTCTGAGTGAGCATGAAAGGCCCGAGGAAACCAATATGTCAAATCATGGTATGTCATGGGAGATGATAGTGATGATGATGTGTGTTCATCAAAGAAATCATCACAAGCTCCAAGAAATTCTCAAGCTGAGAAGGATGATGAGTTCATCAACCCCTTTGGAGCTGAAGTCACTCAGACTGAAGATCTTAGTGATCATCACTCTGTTGACAATGCTTCTGTTGACACTGAGGAGATAAGTTCACCTCAGGACTCTCCACATCACTCAGATCCAGAACCAGATTCTCTAACTTCAACATTCAAATTCCTCAAAGATGATCCTCAGGATCAGATCATTGGAAACGTCTAAGAAAGGGTTATGACCAGATCAAAGGCTACAGCTAACTATGCTGCCCACTTTGGTTTTTTATCTCAAATGGAACCAAAGAAGACTGAAGAAGCCTTAGAGGTTGAGGATTGGATTAAAGCTATGCAAGAGGAATTGAATGAATTTGAAAGAAATGAGGTCTGGAGCCTTGTCCCTGCCCGTAAAGATCATTCAATTATAGGCACTAAGTGGGTCTATAGAAATAAAATGGACAAGGATGAAGTGATAGTTAGGAATAAAGCCAGGCTGGTAGCACAAGGGTATAAGCAAGAAGAAGGAATTGATTATGATGAGACCTTTGCCCCTGCTGCTAGAATTGAAGCCATAAGGCTGTTCCTGGCTTATGCAGCATATAAATACTTCAAAGTCTATCAAATGGATGTGAAGAGTGCTTTCCTAAATGGAAAACTTCAGGAGGAAGTCTATGTGAAACAACCTCCTGGCTTTGTCAGTTCAAAGTTTCCACATCATTTCTATAAGTTGGACAAGGCTTTGTATGGTCTTAAACAAGCTCCACGACATTGGTATGATACACTGTCCACTTATCTACTATCAATGGATTTCACCAGAGATAGTATAGATAAGACACTGTTTATTAAAAAGAGTAAAGGACAGGTGATTCTTGTACAAATCTATGTGGATGACATTATCTTTGGTTCTACTAACGAATCTCTATGTGAATGGTTCTCCAAAATAATGTCACAAAAGTACAAGATGAGTATGATGGGTGAGATGACTTATTTCCTAGGCTTATAGATTCAACAAAATCCTGATGGAATTTTCATCAATCAAAGCAAGTATGTTCTTGATTTGATATAGAAATATGGTTTTGATTCTAGTTCAACCATGAGAACACCCATGTCACTAGCTGTCAAGCTGAGTAAAAACTCAGATGGTAAGTCTGTGTGTCAGTCTACCTATAGAGGAATGATAGGTTCATTACTTTATTTGACAACTAGTAGACCTGATATTATGTTTGCTACATGTGTTTGTGCGAGATATCAGGCAGATCCTAAAGAATCACTTCTTCAAACTGTGAAAAGGATCTTTCGGTACCTTAAAGGTACTCCAAATCTATGTCTTTGGTATCCAAAGGACTCTGTGTTTGAGTTAGTTGGTTTTTCAGATGCTGACTAAGCTGGGTGCAAGTTAGATAGAAAATCAACAACTGGAGGATGTCAACTGCTTGGAGGGAAGTTAGTAAGCTGGACTAGTAAGAAACAGAACTCAGTAGCTACTTCAACTGCTGAGGCTGAATATGTTGTAGCAGGAAGCTGTTGTGCTCAAATCCTATGGATGCAGCATCAGCTCCAAGACTTTGGTATGAGTTTCAAGAAAACTCATATCTTCTGTGATAACTAAAGTGCTATAGCCATAACTTACAATCCAGTCTTCCACTCAAGAACCAAGTATATTAAAATTAGACATCACTTCATCAGGGACATCGTGGAAAAAGGTAAAGTTGACATTAAATTTATCTCCACTGATGACCAATTAGCAGATATCTTTCCTAAACCACTTGATGAGAAGAGGTTTATGTATCTGCTAAGTGAATTGGGTATGCTCAACCCCTAGCTAAGTGTCTAGAATCTGAGTTTTTAGTTTGACAGAGACTAAGTGTCTTACGCTGAGTGCACAGTTTATAAATAAGTTTTCATAAACTGTATAACATGTCAAGCTGACTGATGAGTTCACACGTTTGGTGAGTTCCAAACATATTTTAACTGCTTAGTGTAGTTATGATATAGTTTGAGTCAGTCTCAAACATAAATGACTAAGTGTCATTGAGCCTGAGCTATGTGATTAACTCAAACTGTGTGATTAGTTTACACGTTTGGTAAGTTCCAAACTTATTTTACCTACTTAGTGTAGCTAAATTACATGTTTAAGTCAGTCTTAAACATACATGACTGAGTGTCATTAAGCCTGAGCTGTGTGCTCTACTCAAGCTAAGTACCAATCTCAAGCTGAGTGCTCAACTTAAGCTGAGTGTTTGAATCAAGCTGAGTGCTTGACATAAACTGAGTAATAAGTTTACTCAGACGTGGTATGTCCAAAATTTGATTTAATTACTCTGTGTGATTAGGTCATTGTGCATTATGTTTGAGTCTGTCTCACATTTTGCAGTTACGCTGATTATGTATAGTGTAACATAACAAGTGAAAGTTAGATTATTGTAAGTCAGTAATATAATTCTATAAAGTTATCCATTGGAAGATGATATGTTTCATCTCAATCACTGTTCCATTGCGCCGTAAATTTGTTACGTGTAACGGACAAAGAGGGATTTCAAACGGTAACTTTTCTCTCTCCTCGGAAAGGTATATATAACGACCCAAACCGATTTTCGGAGGTTTACGCTTACAATTCGCAATTCTAAACCTCTCCTTCACTTACATACCTTTCACAAACACCTCCAATTGCTTAGTGCAATCTCCCGTTCATTTCTTTTCTAAACCCTAATCGCTCAGTGCGACTTTTGAAATTACTCAGTGTTACTCAAGTTTTATTCGACGATGGATGAAATCATTCTAAATCTCGGTGATAGGATGGTTAGAGGTGCTACGTTCAAAACCAACGGGATGCCAGTTCTTAAAGTAAACAATCAACGTGCATGTTTGGAAATCCCTGAACGTAAGAGGAACAGAGGCTATGAAGCCAGGGTGGATTATATCCGAAAATGCCCTCTGGCATTTGCTTTCACTGGAGCACCATTGCATATTGTTCCACAACACTTATTGGAGTTCTGGTACACTTGCATTTATGACCAGAACAGGGGAGAGATCGTTGGCACTGTTCTAAATGGGGATAGAACAGTTGTCATAACTGTATAGCGGCTAAGGGATGTTCTTCAACTTCCTAGAAGTGATGTGTTTGAAGCTGCTGTTACTAGGCAAGTGGCGAGGTCAGTCCTACCCAGCATGGGTCACCCGCAGACTGAGGGTGTTATAAAGAATGCCACTTTTCCTACTGGTTGGGGCTTCATGGTGTCCATGGTGATCCGTTCACTGGGAACTAAGATTGGAGGCCTGGATCAGGTGCATGAGTTTGAGATGCAGCTGATCTACAACATGTACCATGCTAGAAATCTGGACTATGCACTGCTCATCTTCAACGAGCTCAAAGCCCAAGTGGTGAAGACACCAAGGGATTTCCATGTACCATTCATACAGTATCTATCCCTCGTGGTGGAAGCTGAGTTGGGAGAACAGCATTATGAAGCTGGACAGGATGTGTTCCCTACCCCAGCACTCAACTCAAAGATGTTCAACAATGACATCTTCCCAGAGCAGGAGGGTCTGAGTGAGCCTATGCTACTGATAGCTGAGGGAGCTTCATCAGAAAGTAACGAAGAGGGATCCAATCAAGGGGGAGCTTCTCAAGCTGACACAGAGGTTCAAGCTGAGTACTCTGATCAGGCTGAACCAGCAAATATTGAAGCTGCTTCTGGTAAGACCTCTCCACTTTCTCTTTCTTCTCATTATTATCCATCCACTTTTGGAGATAAAGCTGTGGTAAACCTAACCCAGTCTAACTCATGTCCTCCACCTTCATTCCATCTACAATCCCAATCTGAAGCTACCCCTAGTATGCCCACTGCTGCTAGTGAGAATATCCGAACCTATACAAGAAAAACTGCCATAGGTGGTGCCACTCCTAAAGGAATCACTAGAGCTGAGATCACTTTGATCCCTCCACAGGCAGGAGTTGAGGGGGAGACGCCTACTCTTAAGGTGTCAACCTCGAGGCTCATTTAAACCCAACAGCCTAAGCCGGGTGTGGTGTCTACTCAGCCCACACTCTCCAGTGCCATGGGAGAGCCCGTTATTGTGCCTAAGCAGGCACACTTAGGTAACATTGAATATATGACCAATCCTTAGTGTCAATCACCCCCTCCAAACCAATTAGCCAACCACCTACCCATACACTTCACATTTCTAGCCCTATTACTTCTCTTCACTTCTCACACCCACACGCACGACCTGTCAATGTTTCATCTTCAAACCAAGGTGATTCACAGGGTCCAAACTCTGGTGCAAATGAGTTTGAGGGTATACACCAACCTTTGGATGATGCACCCAAAGACTCTCCTCACACTGACACTGCCTCCTCAGGCATCCAGTAGCTGAAGGACTACATTGCTGCTCAGTTTGGTTTGTTCCATCTCAAGCAGAAGAAGCACAAACGTCTAATATATCAAAGGCTTGAGAAACTGACTATGGATGTTAAATAGATTGCCTCTGCTGTTGCTGCTCCTCAACAAAAACATACTTCAACCCCTATTGATGATGAAAAAAAGAGGGAGAAGGTTCAAGCTGATACTGAAGGAGAGCTAGTTCGAACTGAAGCTGAAGCTCTACTAGTACTAGCTAAAGGAGTAGAGAGGCAGACTCAGGCTGGGGGGAGTTGGAAATGAACAAAGAGGAACCTGCAGCTAAGAGACATAAGGTAGTAGAATCTGAACCTGAAGCTAACAGTGTTTCTGAAACTGAAGAAGAAACAGAAGAGGAAAAAGCCACAAGGCTTATGATTGAAATGCTTGAACAAGAGGAAGCCAATGAGTTAGGTATTTCACTTGAAGAGCTGATAAAGAGAAAAGAGAAGGAAGTAAAGGACCAAGAAAAGGAAAAAGAAAGAAAAGCTTTGGCTCAAGCAGAAACTACATATACTGGTCCAAGACCTGATCAAATCCCATACTCAGATGCAGAACTGCAGGAGTGTTACTTCAGAAGAAGCTTCAACGAAGAGATAAGAGGAATGACCCTGAGCAGAGTAAATGGAGCTGTCATTCTCACTTTTGAACTTAGTGACAAATCAACAGTGGGAATGGACCTGAGATACGTTCACAGGATGGGCTACATTGAATGGCAAAGAATAATGATGATGCTCAGGAAGTTCAAAAGGAGTCAAATTAAACAAGAAATTCTATCTGAGGTCTCCAAGTTGATTGCTCGAGCCGAAGATCTAAAGTATGTTCCAGTTCCTGGTCTGTAGTGGGAGAATTTGTT
Organism: Pulicaria dysenterica; assembly: GCA_947179395.2. Taxonomy (NCBI): domain Eukaryota; kingdom Viridiplantae; phylum Streptophyta; class Magnoliopsida; order Asterales; family Asteraceae; genus Pulicaria; species Pulicaria dysenterica. The sequence continues at coordinate 16,860,319 of OX359293.1, read as the reverse complement.
TAGAATGCCTGAGGGTGTAGAATTCAAGGAGAATCAAAATATTAGCACACCTGTTCAGGGCTTTATGTTTAAGGATCAGGCAGACAATCCTAGCTTTATCAAACTGAATAAAGTATGTTATCTGAAAGGTGAGGATGCCTTGAGAATTAGAAAGTGTTGTGGTGATGATAACTCGAATCAGCTAATGAAATATAGGCTGAACAAGATCATCATGGTACAACAGAAGGAACTCAGAGGGAATGAAGAAGCTGAAAGGCTGTTAGATGAGATCAACTAGGAGATCAGCATCTGGGGGCTTCTACATCTGAGTTCATAAGATACACTGTATAATATATTAGTTCTATTTGTAAATATTAGATTACTTCTAATATTTTTGTAAGCACTTAGTGTGCATGATCTATGTGATCAATATTTTTTGTATTTATGATTAGTTCAATTAATACAAGTATAAGTTTGATATGTTTAACTGTGTTATGATATGTTCATAATTATTAGTCTGATAAGTTCAGCTTGAATGAATAAATGATTAGTTCTTATTCATTAATGTATTTAGTTCGTGTGTTCAACTAAAAGTTGGTTTGTTCCACTTATAATTGATAAGTTCAATTAATATTTGATTAGTTCAAAATTAAAATCTTGATAAGTTTAAGATTTAAAACATAATTCTGTTAAACAAACTTAATAACTGTTTGATGGTTTTGTCATCATAAAATAGGGAGAGTTTGTTGGGAAAATGATCTCATCAGTTAAGATTTGATGAGACAAAGTTAAGTTTGTAAGATAAGTTCTAAATACAACTTAAACAGAATTATGAAGCTTAGTCAGACTGAACATTTATAGTGATTCAGACTGAGTATAAGCTGAGCATATGTTCAACCAGCTTATACTATATCTTAGTAAGATTATCAATGTGTTTGATAAGCTGTGTATGTCATCTAAGATATATTGAGCTTTCAGCTTGATGTGTTTCAAGCTGAGTGACTCAGCGTATATACTGAGTCATCTCAACAGAGTTGCTAAATAAGTTCTAGCTAACTCTTAGGAATTCTAAGGATGAGTTTATTAATATACGTGTTAGTTCATGTTGGTTTTCGAGTTTGTTCTCGAAGAACTCAGCTTGATGAGTTTCAAGCTGAGTAACTCAGTCCGAGCAAGAAGTCAGCTTAAAGAAAATTTAAATATGTTTTAAATTTATCTTTTAACTCTCTATATCTACGGGAAGGATAAGAATACTCCAGAATCAAGATTGAAGATTGAAGACTCAAGATAAGAAGATTCAAGATTCAAGATTCCGAGTTATCCGATAGTTAGTTAGCAAATTAGGATTAGTCCAGTTTGTTAGGAATCGTAGGAACAGGATTATAAATACTTATCTCCTGATAAGTTTAAAGGTACGACTCAGAAACAACAACAACGACTAAGTGTTGCAGAGCCAAATACCTCACCTCAACCGTATGTGTTACGATTCTTGAATCACTGTTTGTCAGTTCAACGTGATCAAGAAACTCACAGATTGCCAAGCTCTTCGTGTGTTCGAATACTCACATTAGTTGTGAGATTGGTAAGTTTTCAATCTGTGATTAAATACTGTTTAGAGAGTCATCATATCTATAATCATAAGTTGATTATAGATAGCTAAGTTTGAAAGATTGAGAGATTTATATTAGGTGTTTACATATCAACAGTTGCTTACTTGATAGTGTCTGTAATCATCTTCTTATTAATAAAAAGCAAAGCATTCGATTGTGGTTTGATTTACTTTGTGTAACACTTTTCTTTGATTTGTTCAATTTTCGCAGAAAGTGTATTCAACCCCCCCTTCTACACATCTGTTGTTTGTTGTTATTCTCACCAAGGGACCAACAGGTCACACTATGGTCAAGAATCAATGGTGAATTATCAGTTGGCAAGGGACAGAACTAGACGACAGATAATTCCACCAGCAAGGTATTGAGGAGATGATGTAGTTGCTTATGCAGTTTCTGCTGATGAGTATGGCGATAATCGTGAACCATTGAGTTATGCAGATGCAGTAAAGTCACCTGATAAGGATAAGTGGATGCAGGCAATGGAGGATGAAATGAATTCTCTATATCAAAATGAGACTTGGGAATTGGTTGAAAAGCCTAAAGATCAGAAACTTGTGAGCTGTAAATGGATTTTTAAAATCAAAGAAGGTATTCCAGGTGTTGAGGGACCAAGGTACAAGGCTCGTTTGGTTGCGAGGGGGTTCACTCAACGAGAAGGTATTGATTACAATGAGATTTTCTCACCCGTAGTTAAACATTGTTCAATTCGAGTGATTCTAGCCTTAACAGCTATTGAAGACTTCGAATTGGAACAGCTTGATGTAAAGACTGCGTTTTTACATGGGGAGTTAGAAGGGAAAATATATATGAATCAACCTCAAGGCTTTGAAGTGAAGAATGAATCTCATAAGGTGTGTCTCTTAAAAAGGTCCTTATACGGTGTGAAACAGACTCCTAGAAAGTGGTACAAGAGGTTTGACTCGTTCATTTAACTCATGGGTTTTTGAGAAGTAGCTATGATAGTTGTGTGTACTTTAAAGAATATGATGAAGGGGTGTACATTTACTTACTTTTGTATGTCGATGACATGTTGGTAGCTTGCAAAAGTAAGGCGGAAATCGATAGTACAAAGGCTTTGCTCAAATCAGAATTTGATATGAAAGAGTTAGGAGCTGCAAGTAAAATTGTAGGCATGGAAATTAAAAGAAACAAAAGGCAGAAAATTCTAAAGTTGTCTCAGACCGGTTACATACACAAGGTTTTAATGAACTATTCGATGGAGAACAGCAAGGTAGTACAAACTCCTATCGGTCAACAATTTAAGTTGTCAGCTCAAGATGCGCCAAAAACAAGTGAAGAGATGCAGTTTATGTCAAAAGTGCCATACTCAAATGTTGTGGGAAGTTTAATGTATCTCATGGTATGAACACGACCAGACATGGTGTATGCAGTAAGTATTGTGAGTTGATACCTTACTAATCCTGGAAAGATGCATTGGCTTGCTGTGAAATGGATTTTGAAGTACTTAAATGGGTCATCAGATGTTGGACTTGTTTATGGAATTGGCTGCAGTAATGCGAGTGAAATCGTTGGATATACATATGCTAATTTTGCTAAAGATGTTGATCGTGGTAGATCAATTGGAGGCTATGTGTTTCAAGTATTTGGGTGTACTGTCAGTTGGAAGGCATCCTTGCAACACGTAGTGGCGTTATCAACAACTGAATCAGAATATATTGCTTTAACTAATGCAGTTAAAGAAGCAATCTGGCTGAAAGGTTTCATAACTGAACTTGGAGTCAAGTTGAATCGTGTTTCAGTCATGTGTGATAGTCAGAGTGCACAGCACTTGTCACGAAATCAGGTGTTTCATGAAAGGTCTAAACATATTAATGTAAAGTTGCACTTTATCAGGGATGTGGTAGAGTCTAAAACAGTTAATGTTGTGAAAGTAGATACTGAAGACAATGCAGCTGATATGCTAACAAAGGCATTACCAACAGCAAAGTTTCAGAAATGTTTGCAGTTGTTGGGAGTTGGTGATGGTTAACTGTTAAGGTGTTCAAACTTATTCAAGAATGGTGGATATTGTTATATATTCTTGAGTTAGTTACAGGGGGTTATTAGTATTTTTGTAATAATTGAAGGTAGTAAGGTGTCAAGTCTGATTCTTCTTATTGCTTTATAAGGAGATGCAATGCATCTTTAGTTCATATTCTTCTTTTTCGTTTCAGGACTGTACAAGTCTGTGTTGTAAAATTCTTTGTTCATAATAAGATCATTCAAGCCTATTTTGGTATTCTTTCTTGTATTGTTCTTCGATTAACACTCTCTCTAATATCTCTCTCTGAAGTAATAAACTAATTTCTATCAAAAAAAAATTAACACACCAGATTCACCACAAAAATTACGAGATTGATCACAAAAATTGATGAATTAAACATATACTATTCAAAATTTGATACTTGTAACCACCAATTAAAGTAACTCACAGTATTCATCAAGATAAAAATGATGAATTAACTAACCATATCTACTTTAACTAGGATTAACATAACAGATTCATCATCAACCATATCTAGTGGTAATTAAAAAGTGATGAATTAAACACCTTAAAAGATGATTAAAGGAATTTATCCTAAATTACTCACAAATGAATCCATTAGACAATAATGAATGTGTAAACAAACTAATTCATCAAGTTAACAAAAAAATAATAATAAACAGATAGCCTTCTTATAAGGCTCAAAACTTCATAACATCATGAATGAAGAAATTTGAAAACAAAACTAATAACATATTGATGAATAAACTTGTGTGTGTCTATTCTTCCGAATACCAAATCGAGACATTCTTCGAAATTTGATGCAATCAAAGGATTCTTGTTCCTGAATGCTACTAACATCCCGTAGTCACACCCCCGAGGATTAATTTGTTTTTAATCAGGTTATCGTGAATCAGAATCTCACATTTTGCCTCGATATTCTTCAAGTCGAACACCAATAAACATCAACCATGGCTTTGAATTCCCTCGTTGAATATATTAAAACAATATTTGCGGGATGAAAGAAGAGTATAGATTGTTACCTAACGCTATTTCAAGCGTACCACGAAATTTCAAACAAGATAGCTATTCCTTCCTCCTACAATATGAGCAGGAATGAGTATTAGGCTGAGAAATTCTTTTGATGAGCTTATATCTTCACAACCAACAATCATATGACAAAAATTCAATCCGTTGGTAAATAAAGCAAAAATATTGAATAATCAAACTTCATCAAGAAACATACACACTGGAGATGAAAAAAATCGCATACACGTCAATTTCAATTTTGATGAGCAAAAAACTTAATACACATAATTTATACAAATCTTATACAAATTACATCTTAAAATCTGATGAATGTCTCTAAATATGTATTACAACATGGATTTGATTAGAAAGACACTATGTGATAAATCATTTTATTTGCAAAAATAAAGTCACACGAACAAATTTAAACCATCCTTTAAATTTGTTACATCAACAAATATGGTATAATGAGTGTCTGAAGCTTCATTGATGTACTAAAAAAGAAATTGTTAGATATTGATGAAGAGGGAGGGCAACAAATATAGATCACCATCACTTCCAAATCAAAATTAGAATCAAAGCCACGGTTTGACATACCACTTTCAACCACCCCCAAATCAACAACATAAATCCCCACACACAGATCTAGTTACTAAAAATCATAAGTGAATGAAAGAGGCACGGGCATGTGATTGAAACACTAGAAATCAAAATCAAAATTTGTTATCCACACGCACATATCTTAAGACATACATATCTGTCGATTGAAACCCTAAATACCAAAATCAAAATCACAACATACACACACGGACAGAGAGAGAGAGAGGAAGAAGGAAAAAGAGAGAGGAGGATGATGAATCGGTTGATAGTTCCCTACCGTAACCGTGTGAAGTTGATTCAATCTCCAACAACCAGATCTGTGTGTGGCGGTGATTTAACCAGATCTTGTCACCAGTGACGGAGGGAGCGGAATTGATAGCGCTGGTGGTAACAAGTGATGGTGATGCAGAAGGGGAAGTGATGTTGGTGGTGGTTGTATTCTCCGGCGATGGCGGCGAGGGATGGTGTTGACCACCATTTGATGAAATCGCCATAGTGTGTACTAGTTGTTGTTCTGCACCCGAGAATAGTGAGAGAGAGAGAGACCATTTTGAATGATTTTGGAAATGCCTAATATGCCCTTTTTCAGTTTTAGACACGTGTCAAACCCATCTTCCCTCTTACACCTCTTACCTCAAAACCCCTCTTATTTGATCCCACTCATATATATATATATATATATATATATATAATATAGGCAAAAGTTCAAACGAGAACGGTTTTTCGTACGAGAACTGCGAGAACCAATCTGAGCCGTCCGATTCCCTTTCCTTTAATATCATTGCCCACCCATAATTCCTCATATGCACCCTACCACACTTGATCCTTTCCACGCTCTCCATCCATAAACTTCTCATATCCATAGAACGGCTGAGATTGGTTCTCGCAGTTCTCGTACGAAAAACAGTTCTCATTTGAACCCCCCCTCTCTCTCTCTCTCTCTCTCTCTCTCTCTCTCTCTCTCTCTCTATATATATATATATATATATATATATATATATATATATATATATATATATATATATATATATATATATATATATTTCATTATAGACAAAAGTTCATGCGAGAACCGTTGTTAGCGCGAGAACCGCGAGAATCAATCTAAGCCGTCCAATTCCCCTTCCTTTTATGTCATTGCCCACCCATGAATTCCTCACATGCACCCTGCCACACTCTATCCCTCTACGCTTTTCATCCATGATACTTCCCATATCCAAGGAACAAATGAGATTGGTTCACGCGATTCTCGCATTAACAACGGTTCTCGCATGAACCCTCCCCTTTCATTATAATATTATTTTACTGAAAAAGATGTCATACTTTTAAAGTTTAGAGGCTTAGAGCACCCCAAGCGGAATCCATATGTAGCTCATGGGCGTACTAATTTGGATCCGTAATTGATTTGTTCGCAATAAAAATTTGCCATAAAAACATACCTAATAGAGACAAAAAAAAAAATAAAAAAGAGAAAGAAATGTGCACATAAATCTTTGTCGCCTATAAATTATCATCTTTTTACATATAGTGAATTATGAAGGTGACGGAAACAGACATGATTTAAGTATATAGGTTGCCGGCCGACCAATATGCTAACCGTGACCCGTTTTGGACAATTTTCGAGTCATTTGACGGTACTAATATTTAGGTAACCAAACTTGTTGAAATACAAACGTAGCATTATGGAAAGATGTACTTGGTGTTGACTTTGACTCTTTCCCAGTAAAGATGAATCTGGCTTCGTTAGACTTGGAAATTGGGGAAAACCCATCATCAATCCACATGGAACATGTGCTCTCGACCAATTTGCCACTTTTTAGTGTTAGTGGTCCACCGGTTAAAGATGGAGAGATATCAAATCATGCATTCTACAATACTTTCATACATAACACAAATATGCATGTATCATAAATAATATAAAAAAATTACAAAAAGCTAGGGTTACAAATGATACATCCAATCTTAATCAAGATCGAGTGATAACCGCTGGTTGTAAGTAAAAACTTTGATAATCAAAGTTATATAACATGCAACGAAGGTTGCATGATAACCGCAGGTTTGACCATTCCAGCAATTGGAAAGAGGAACCTCTACATGTCTAATATATACTGTTGACCATTAACTAGTGATCGTCTCTCCATTTTTACAACTTCTAACACGTATTTCCAAACTATTATACTTCCAGCCCCTGATTTCACAGCATTGTCTCCTTGGTCCCTGTAAAACATACCATTTGCCATTATATATAATCAACCCAAAAGGATTCAAAGCTATCAATTCTCACAAAATCAATGATCAACAGATGCAAGAACTTGGAAGATGTGAATGTTACCTCAATCCAATAATTAGGGTTCATCTTGGATGCCATGACTGTAACTCTTTCTACTGTGTGTGGATAATCTCCCTTGTTGCATTTCTCGACCGATTTATCTCGTGTATACATGGTCACCGTGTCACTTCTAGTATCTTGAACGCGGGAAATGTAGTAAATTGCAGGAAGTTCACACGGGTTGGTGGAAACAGGCCGTGTATTAAACGTGAAAGGCCCGTCTTTATAACTCCGCCACGTGAGGAACGTCTGCAATGGCATCTCCAGCTCGTGAGCCGATATAATCGACGGGTATATCTGAACCGTGTAGCCCCAAGAGACGGATATCGACCATCTGTGCCACCAGGTGTTATAGTAGCACAGCGACTGTTGCATGGCTCTAGGCGGGTCAAGCCTGTAGGTCTGCATGAGGGTGTTTAAAGACTCGTATTTCGTGCGGTTCGGTAACAACGGTTTGATATAGTCAAGATGGTGGAGTGATACCAGTGGTGTCATGGGGTGTGCTGCTAGTAAACCATACGCATCTCCACGAACATCCAACTGTGATCATTTTGCATTAGTTATAATACGAGGACACGTGTAGGCATGAATGTATGATTAAGTCTTCCTAGGACGACTTTAATAACTGTGCCTGCAAAGCAGTTGAGATCCACGTCCTATACTTTCCATTTCAAATTCTACATAATTAAAATCCTCCCCACCATTTGTCTAATCATTCTTTTTCTTTTAAGAGATATCTAATACTCTAATACACTTTTATATATTTTTTAACGAGAAACTCACACATCCACTAAAATCTAGTTTATTGTTTACAGCCGGACTTGAACACACATCCTTCTAAAAGGGGGCACTATTTCACAACCAACAAATACCGCTGAGCCACAACCTCTAACACACTTTATATGTCCCCACCGATCTAAAATTTTGATTTACGAACCCCACGTTAAATCACTTAACCATAACTGTTAAAAGAAGTTTAGCGATATTGAATATGTCCACTTTCAAAAGGTTAAGCATTCAAATTCGGTGATAAACAATAAAAGTGTGTATTTACTGTTTTAATAAATCTTTTACTTGTAACACAAAAAACAAAAAAAATATTTTATACAGAATTTGATGTCACATAACTTTCTTGAAATTTATTTTAGTTAAAACAGAATTTTTCAAATAATTTTTTTTTCTCAGCTAAGGCAAAGGTCTCCCTTTGACAAAAAAACAAGGATCCTTCGACGAAACCTACATTCACTTGACACGTATATGTTTTCAAGGAGACATATGTCGTACACCACTATTTGTGATAGATCATATTTTATGTTTCATGTCTTTTCAATCTCACTCGCTAACAAATACTTTATTTTATTATCATATTATTATTTCACACAAAGAAAGTAATAAAAAACAAATTTACCAAAGTGACCTCGAATTATATTGTATTATTGCATAATTACCTGGTGGAACCCACGTTCTTTCGATAATGATACGCCAATTTCGCTCACACAAGCCCACACCCTTTGATCCGACCCGTAGAAATAACGGTATCGATCAAGACATGTGTCGAATATCCGAGCAAGCTCCTCCGCCAACGGATAACTCACGGCGAACCCGCCACCGCCAAATGCCATATCGTAAGAGTGCATTACGTCTTGTTCAACACTTTCCGAACTACCGCCGACGTAGTACATCCGCCGGTGATCGTACTTTGATAACACCGATACTAAATTCTCGGCGAAAAACACCGTATCATCGTCCCCCATCACGAACCACCTAACATCCGGTAATCCGAGATTAAACGCCTCCAGCACAATCCTGGCGATCCGAACCGCTGGGCCCGACCCGACATTTTTCAATCGGGTTAACGATTCCGATACCTTGTAAGGGGGCGAGTTTTGGTTTGAGAACAGTTCCGGGTCTGGTTCTTCGTCTAACCAAACAAACCCTCGGGTTACGTTGGGTTGCCACCAAAGCTCCGAGTAACGCCGACGGTCCCTCCATGTGCGAACCGACCCACCAATACCGAAAAGCACGTGCGAGATATCAGTAGGCGGTTCGGATTCTCCGGGTGAAGAATCTGGTGCGAGATTTTCGTACATTGGACGGAGGACACAATCCGGAGCGGCGGACCACCGTGACGGTTGGCCACGCACGGCGAAGAGAACGACGAAGGAGATCGAAAAACCTACAAAAAGTAGAAACGTTACCTTTAACGATTTGGTTATGGCCTCACTGTTCTTGAAAGGGAGGACATTTGTGAGTTCTCGAACATGGGGCATAATCTCGAGGAAAAAACCTGCGATTCTTCTCGTACGATCGAAAAAAGTAGGAAACAGAGTATAAATTGTTTAGGGTTTTTTAAAGATTTTAGATCTTGATGGTGGTGGGTTTGCGATGGGAAGGGGTTTTGGGGGAATTGAGAAGAGGAAGAGAAGACTAGAAATCTGTGTGGAAGAACAGGAAACCTTAAAATAGTGGATAGAAAGAGCAATGTAAGACACGTGTCTTTGTGCTAATTAATTTGAGCAGGTGTTGGGCCGGGTAACAACTTTTGTGAAATGAATTCCTTAGTCCTTACCATGAATGTTGCTTTAATAAAGTTTATAATATCAAAGTACCAAGAGTAAGCAAAAGCTTGATTTTATTATATAACAATTTAGACGGTAGGGATCGTAATCGTCTCATGTTCGGATTAGCGAGTTGGCTGGTCAGCGGGTTGTGACACGAATAAAGTTAGTATAATTATTCGTGTCAAGGTATATGACACAAATCCATATAAGTTGAAACACGACACGATCTGCGTAACTCTTTTAAAAATATGGGTTGGCGGATTCTCGGTAATAAACGGGTTGACGGGTCATTAATGAGTTGGCAAGTCAACACTAATTTTACTAATTCAAAATACATAATTCAAATCCATAATAATAAATAAAGATCAGCTCTATCTAAATAGTTTAATCCAGATACAAAAACGTGATGATTTTAAGAATAATTAAGCTACAAGTGAAAATGTCTACTTGTAGTAGTTTCAAAACGGCGAGGAACAAAAGGGAAGCGATGGATTTTTGTGATTAAGTTTACGGTGACTATGGAATAAGATCACCCAATAGGAACCCGCAAGCCAAGCCGAACATTACCCGTTTATTTATACGGGCTGGGGGGGGGGGGGGGGGTCAACCCGAAACGATCCGATCTCATTTATGCTCAACTCAAACCCGTTTATTTGTGTGTCGGGTTCGTGTTGTGTTTCGTTCGTGTGCTAATTGTCATTCCTAATTTAGGGGGTGCTTGTTTTAGCTTATCATGGGTTTTCTTTTCCGGCTTATTTTTTATAAGCTCATTTTTTCCTCTTATTTTTCACAAGTTCGGCTTATTTTTCTTCTAATAAATCATAATAAGCTCAAAAATAAAAAATTAAGCCAGAAAATACTAGTTTATAAAAAATAAGTCTTAAATAAGCAAAAATAGACACCCCTTTAATATTGAAAATGTTAACCACAATTTTCAAAATAGTAATTTTGTTTTATGAAAAGAAAGTTAAAACTTGATTAAAAGGTAACTATAAAGATTATGAAAAGTTAATTATTAAGACTTTAATAATAATTATCATTTTTAAAAACTAAAATTATTATTTTTATTTTTATCTATAGCCCTAAACCCTAAACTCTAAACTTATCCTTCAACGCCGGTTAGAAGAGTGAAGTCGATTCTAATAGATGGCATAAGGAGGCGTGGTCGTCCTTCTCTGAAGTGGGAGGATAGAGTTAGAGAGGATTTAAAAGTGATTTCCCTCTCCGAGGAATGATCTCAAATAAGAGCTCTTGGAGAAAAAAAAATTAGAGTTCAAGGATAACAAGGCGTAGGAACATTAATCTTAGACTTAGGACTCCGAATGAGAAGGTTTGTTTAGTTTAGGCCTTTCTAACCTAATTATTAGGAAATATAGCCTAACTTTGTGTTTTTTATCCTCTATTTATATTAAAGGGGATTTTTAGAAGGCTGTTTTATTTTATTTTTTTCTATCTAAATTATCTACACACTTTATTTATTATTTTTATTAATTTTGAGCGGGCATTATTACTTGATTAATTTTACTTTCATTTTTTTTTATTTTTAATCTTTTTATTGTTATTTTATATGTTCATTCATTTTATTTTATTTATGTACTCATTTCTTTATATATATTAGTATATTCATTCTTACTCTTTGTAGCCTGAGGTCTAGCTCAGGATGCAATTTCTCTATTTGTCGGGTTAGAGGTATGATTGTCTACTTTTTACCTCCCCCATACCCTCGCTGTTACGGAATAGAGTATTGTTGTTGTTGTTGTTGTTGTTGTTGTTGTTGTTGTATCTATAGCTCTAAAAGCTGTGGTTATCGTTCTCAATTTTATATATATTGAATATAATATGTATAACTAGCACTATTTATGTCATATGTTTATTAATATTTATTTATTTAAGTTTTTTTTAACAACAAATAGTCATTAAACCTACTACTAAATTGACTAACTATAGAATTACCCACAAACTATTGGGTAAAGACACCTTTCATAAACAGTTGATATCGTTGGGGTGTTGTGTTACAAGCCATTAGCCGTATGCTCTTTAGTTGTAAACGAGAAATGAGACCCACGCGTTGCGGCCAGATTGCGGGAAGCTGACGATTTCTTGCAAGTCTTTCATAAATTTTAGAGCAAGCAGTGGAACAAAATTTCATCTACGTGTCGATATAAATAATAATGTAACATAATACTTATTGACGAACTACATATTGTAGTGTTGAATATTGATAACTATATATATATATATATATATATATATATATATATATATATATATATATACACATATATATAGACAAAAGTTCATGCGAGAACCGTTGTTAACGCGAGAACCGCGAGAACCAATCTAAGCCGTCCAATTCCTCCTCCTTCAATGTCACTGCCCACCCATAAATTCCTCACATGCACCCTGCCACACCCTATCCCTCCACGCTCTCCATCCATGATACTTCCCATATCCAAGGAACGGCTGAGATTGGTTCTCGCGGTTCTCGCATTAACAACGGTTCTCGCATGAACCCTCCCCTATATATATATATATATATATATATTAGACATTATATGTTAATAGTTATTTAAAATACAAAAAATGTATATTATATCTTTATACACATAAGATAATAAAATTATTATATATAAATTTTTACGTAAAAGAAATTCAATTCTTAAAATTAAAATGCTATAAAGATGTATATAGGAAAAAATAGAAGATAATAAATTTGGAAAAGATTCTCAAATGGAAAAGTACTATTTAAATAAAGAAGAAAAAAAAAAGATTGAAAAATATTGTGTATTAAGGATTGAAAAAAAAGAATAAATAAGTGATTGTATGGGTTGAACCTAGGTTGTTTATGTCTATAAGGAAGATGTTAACCAACTAAGCTAACTAGAATAGCTTATCTATGTATGTCTTAAATTATAATTAATATGTAAAATTGTTTTTGCAAAAAAGGACAAAATTTCATTATTATTTCTCTGCTAATTGTTATATATATAATTATGTGATTTTTGATTTCTGTATAGACCGTGAAACCAGTCGTTAAAAATGCTGATATGAATTTAAAAAGCCTACTGAGAAAATCAATAATGGGAAAACTTAAACGAGAACTATTTTTCGTATAACAACTACGAGAACTATTTGTAACACCATTAATGACTAATTAGTAGGGGTATCAGGGGTGTTTTTGAGGGAGACTAATTTTTCAAAGTTCACTTAATAATATAGAAATAGTAGGAAACTAATAATTAATATAATTATTTTATAAGCCTTGATAATGGATATTAGTGATTTGATGACAAATCGTATTGAAATCGTACTTAAGTATGATGGACTATTAGACCTTGATGCAAATGAACTTTCATGGAGTTGATGCTGCTTCGCACGTTTATACATGATGAAACTACTAAACCTAATGTTGTGTTAAAATATCGTAAGAAAGTCGATTGCTATTCTAATGTAGTTATTGCATATAGAGTCTTGTTGCCTATTTCAATAACGTTGATATCTGTATAAACAAGTTGTTCGAAAACTTATGTTGTTAGACATCTTGCTTATTGTCCAAAATATCAAAAGAAAAGCTTAGTGGATAAAAAACAATAGCAATTAAGAATGATATCTTAGATGTGTGACATTATTTAACAAAATATTTTTTCAGTTGGCTAGACTTGACAAAATCGACTATTCATGATATATTACCTCTTTACCACCATGAATGTGAAAGACTAGTAACAAGGTACGGAGAAATAAAGGGAAACATAGACCGTATGAGAAGCTTCGATCGACGAAGCAACCAACAAACTTGTTGGAGACTTCGAACATCAACCATCTATATATGCCCGACACTCTATACATACGTAATTCATCTTCTTTTGAATGTGAAATTTTACATGTACATCCCAAGTCCTAAAACAAATTGCTAACACGAAAATTAGTCGAAATTATAAAAATAAAATCTATGTGTTTATTACTTGTTATTCTGATATAATATTCTTGTTTCTTTATGATATTTATTTCTCTAATGTCACATATGTAGATATTCGTTTACATAAGGGAATTATTTTGTTATTCTGAATTTGCTTTCTTAAGGAAGAAAATGACGACGAGTGTAATAACTTGAAATACAATGATAGATAATTGTTAAAATATGATAAAAACCTTCAATCTCTATAACACCAACTGATTATCAACACACAGTATGTGACTCACAAATACACAATGCGAAATACAAACAAACAAAGAACACTGTGATACAAAGAACTAATCTGACAGTATATTCCCAAATCTCACACTAAAACTGAAACTATAAACCTGATGTTGAACACCCTGTACGTGCAGAACACGAGAAAGAAACCAGAAGCAGGTTCGCATGAGCTGGGCCCTAGTTTCATTCACCAGTATGCCATATGCAAATAAGGCCCAAGATGCAAATTAAAGCCCACTAGTACAAATCTGCGATTTGGTCACACATAGTCGGAATTAAACGGCCACATGTTCGAATTTTTATGTGACTAAAGGTACGAAAATAAGTTCCTCGTTATTAGTTAGTCACTTATGAACTCGGATCGTGTGACCAATCGGTAATGTATCGCCACACATTCAAATATTTATGTGGCTAAAGGTTACAACTATTTTTTGGCTGATTATTTAGCCACATATGAATTTGGAAAACGTGACTAAATGCCATAAATGGTCACACACTTAATTTATTGTGACAAAAGTTTGTCACACACTTGAATTACTGTGACTAAATGTCATATATGGTCACATGAAATAATTGTTTATGTGTCTAAATCATAGATTCAAAATTGTCACACATGTGTTAAGTGTAGCCAAAATCGTACAAATGGTCACGCAACTTATTATGTGTGTCTAAAGTTTAACGGCACCAAAAGTGAAAGTATATAGTCACATTTATTTCTAGCACCATCATGTGTGACTATATGGCTTTCTAATAGCCACACATCATGACAAATGTGTATCTAAATACTGTTTATGGCCACATTAAGTGTTTGTGTGTCTAAATCATGAGTCTACATATGGTCACATGAAGTAATTGTTTATGTGTCTAAATCATAGATTCGAAATTGTCGCACATGTGTTAAGTGTAGCCAATTTCGTATATATGGTCACACAACTTATTATGTGTGTCTAAAGTTTAACGGCACCAAAAGGAAAAGTATATAGTCACATTTATTTCTAGCACCATCATGTAAGACTATATGGCTTTCTAATAGCCACACATCATGACAAGTGTGTATCAAAATGCTGTTTATGGCCACATTAAGTGTTTGTGTGTCTAAATCATGAGTCTACATATGGTCACATGAAGTAATTGTTTATGTTTCTAAATCATAGAATCGAAATTGTCACACATGTGTTAAGTGTAGCCAAGATCGTACATATGGTCACGCAACTTATTATGTGTGTCTAAAATTTAACGGGGCCAAAAGGTAAAGTATATAGTCTCATTTATTTCTAGCACGATCATGTGTGACTATATGGCTTTATAATAGCCACACATCATGAAAGATGTGTATCTAAATGCTGTTTATAGCCACATTAAGTGTTTGTGTGTCTAAATCATGAGTCTACATATGGTCACATGAAGTAATTGTTTATGTGTCTAAATTATAGAATCGAGTTTGTCACACATGATTATGTGTAGCCAAAATAAAGTACATATGGTCACATAACTTATACATTGTGACTAAAGTTTATCGTGTGTTTTCAAAATTAAACAGTTAATTAAATTTGATATTTAGTCACATATTAAGTGTCTGTGTGTCTAAATCATGAGTCTATATATGGTCACTTGAAGTAATTATTTATGTGTCTAAATCATAGAGTTGAGTTTGTCAAACATGAGTTAAGTGTAGCCAAAATCCAGTACATATGGTCACATAAATTAAAAATATTCATAATTCATTTTTGTTGGTGCATAATTGTAAATCCCTAGTTCTTATCAATCCAATACATACATGTTTACTTGAAATGTTAATTCAAATGTGTTTTGATTAATGGTTTACATGTTTATATATTCTAAGTGTTTCCTTATATTTGTCTTAAGCTTACAAGTACTTAATCATGTGTTGATTTATGTTTGGAAGTTTAAGTATGAGTGAAGAGCATCACGTGCGTGATGAGACTCACTACGTGCGTAGTGGATCTCACTACGTGCGTGGTGAGATGGTCGATTAATGTTTAATTAATTATCATTAAAACACCCGGTACGTGCGTACTGGACTAACTACGTACGTATTGCAGAGCATTACGTGCGTAGTGGAAATTAAATTAAGGAAGTGACGTGTTTAACATAAATACGCGTATTCCACACTATAAATACTTATTAACCTCGTATTAGCGCGGGGAATGGTCAGTAATCGTCCGTAATCGCATATAACTACCGGAAATCGACCTTAAGCCTCAGTGAGCCTTCGTAATCGTACATTTTCGCGAACTTAGTGTTAATCTCGAATCCAAGGGCAGCCTTAAGCATTCTGTGTGAGTTCTTAGAGTTGTTCTTCGTCTTTCTCTGTGTGTTCTTCGTGTTAACTGTGTGCCGGACACCTAAGCAGATCTTAGAATCCTTAGGAGGTTTGGGAAATAGATATTCCGCACTATTTCTCATCCTAGATCAGTCCTAGCATTAGGGTGTTTTAGTTTAGAACCCCCACGGTCCTACAAAGTGGTATCAGAGCCTTGTGCTTTGATTGATCACTTTTCCTTAGGTTTCGTGATCTAGGTGTCGTTTAGGCTTGTTAGCTTTGTCCTTTTTCCGTGTTTTATCGGTCGTTTTAATCGAAAACAGGTCATTTTTGCGTTAAAAAGGTTTATTTTTACGTAAATTAATCTTAATCGTTGCAGTTTAATCGTGCGAAGTGCCTTTCATTACGTGCGTATTGGTCTTCAGTGCGTGCGTAGTGGGTGGTTGGTCCTCTAGAATCTTTGGTAGCCTGTGTGTCTGCGCGTGCGTAGTGGGTCATCAACACGTGCGTAGTGATTCTCACTTCGCACGTATTGAGTCTGTGTGTCAAATATTTTCTTAAAAAACAATTTACTTGTTTCGTACGTAGTCAAGTCACTTCGTGCGTACTAGGTCCCCATTCCGTACGTACCTAAGACTGTGTGATCTTTTGTCAGTCCGTACGTAGTACAGTTTACTACGTGCGTAGTGTGTTCACTTCTTGCGAACCAATCTCACTTCGTGCGTAGTGTTTACGTTTATTTTAGGCTTTAATCATAATGTCTGACATGAGTGCTATGGCTGCCAAACAAACCATAACTGCCCTAAGTAACTTAATTATGGACAATGAACAAGGCGGGATAAATAAAGTACCTAGACTGCTAACCATGGAAGATTACCCATTCTGGAAACCACGTTTTGAAATATTTATCAATGGGGTTGATCCACGGTTGCACCGGGCCATTTCTGCTGATTATGTCGTGCCTAAAGGTGAAGGGAATATCGAAGTTCCCTATGATCAGATGAGTGACGATCAGAGGAAGGCTTATGATGCTGAGAAGAAAGTCTACTCTTATTTGATCCAAGCCATTCCTAATGAGATCTTCCACCAGTTCCGACGGTATAGAACGTCACGTTCCTTGTGGAATGCGCTACAAAAGAGGAACGAGGGGAATGCATCTCTGAAAGAGTTTAAGGCCTCACAGTTGAGAAAAGAGTTTGACCACTTCACCTCATACGTGAATGAAAAGCTTCCAGATCTGATCAACAGATACAACCATCTTCTCAGTGAAATGGATAGTTTGGGGGTGCAGATCTCAGAAAGACAACAAGTAGAGACTTTGTCCAAGGCACTACCGAAAAGCTGGAGGCCGTTCATTATGATTCTTAAAAATGGTGAAGGTTTTGAGGGCATGGATCTGAATGACTTCATTACTAAGCTGAAAGAGCATGAACAGGAGGAGCAAAATCTGGACAGATTGAGCAGCTATGTGCAAAATCCCTCATTATACTGTACTGGACCAATTGCTTCTCCAGTCACTTCATCAAATGCTCCACTGCAGACAACCTTTACATCTAACGTTTGTTTTTCAAGCAAGTCTGCTCCTGAAACCCCAAGTGGACCACCATATTCTGCTCCTTCAAGCAAAACGTCTATGCCTGCCTTAAACATTGATGATTTTAAGCATGGCAGCACTGAAGAAGTAAAGGAGCATATGGGGATGCTTAGTGCTTTGGTCACATCATATGATGATCTGCTAAAGGGTAAAATCGGAAATGCCTACCTGACTCAGGAAGATTATGACCAGATAGACAACGATGAAATGGAAAGACAGGACATTCTATGGTCCTATGCTAATCTGGTAAGGAGAGCAAAGGCCTTGGTCAAGAGAACTGGGATGCAGATTACAGCAACTAAGGATACAAAGCTGGGCTTCGACAAATTAGCTGTAACCTGCTACAACTGTGGCGAAAAGGGTCATTTTGCAAGAGAATGTGAAAAGCCAAAGAACTCAGAACCCAAGTATCCATTCAGGACATCTCCTGGAAAATCATCAACTTCCACTACCCCAAAGAAAGCTGAAACATCCCATGAGGGATCATCTAAGGCAATGGTAGTTGTTCAGAAAGATGAGGGGATAGACTGGTCAGTACATTTTCAAGATAATGATGCTTTCGAAGTTGCTGAGACCAACCTGGCCAGTGTTCAAGATCTGAATGATGATTCACAATCTAAAGCAGATAGTGTTCAGGAAGCTGATGATGAATTTGTTGCCAGTAAGGAAGACTCAGTGATGCATACTGATGAGCACAATGTCAAACCAGTTTCAGTGCCAGCTGCCGAACAAACGCCAGTGATTGTTCAAACTAAATCAGAAGATCTTAAGGCGTGCATGACTGGCAAACCTGTTGATTCAAAGGTAAGTAACAATTCTGGCATTCCTTGTGCTTCGTGCAATGACTATGTGCAAAATATTTTATCTTTGAAATCTCAAGTCAGTGATCTTACCTCTAAATTGCATGAAAATTCAATCATTAAAGGTAGGGAAAAGACACTAAAAGATAAAATTGAAAGCCAGAATAAACAGATTAGAGAACTAGAGGTAGCATTGCTAAACAAACAGGATGCTATAGTTTTATACATCAATCAGATAGATACACTGAAGCGAGATCTTGCTAGTTCTAAGGTGGATTATGAGACTTTAAATCAGAAACTGAAAAGTTATTCAACTTCATCTTATCTTTTTGAGCACATAATCGACCG
Source organism: Pulicaria dysenterica (assembly GCA_947179395.2). NCBI lineage: Eukaryota > Viridiplantae > Streptophyta > Magnoliopsida > Asterales > Asteraceae > Pulicaria > Pulicaria dysenterica. Next base: position 16,841,006 of record OX359293.1, on the reverse strand, counting down.
GAGACCTCAAGGTTCCGATTCAGAGAAAGACAAAAAGGCATACACTAAATGTCCACCACCAGTTTTGAACCAACTGGTGCAAACAGATGTCTTTACTAAAGCTGACCAACTTCCTCCTAAGGTTGATCAATTTGTTGCATCAACCTCAACATCTAATTTAAAGTTAAAAGGGAAAGTTGGTGAGCCTCAGAAGAAAGAAGAATGAGAAAACTTCTAGGAAATTCTTCTGGACAAGGCACGTTAACGAAAAATGTGCAAGCAGCACGCCGAACCATAGAAAAGGAGGGTGCAAAGTCTCCTGCAACCCGTCCTTATGAGGAAGTTAAATTTTTGCCAAAACAATGTGGTTTAAGAGTAGAATCAAAATGTCAAGTTGAGCAAAAAGTGTCACATAATCCTGGAAAACATCAGTCAAACAGGATTTGTTATGTGTGCAGGAGACCTGGTCACCTCAGTTATGAGTGTGATCAGCAACAACAGAGCTGCAGGGGGAAAGTTGATTTTTCTGAAAATTTTCAGAAAAATAAAACGTTTAATCAAAATAATCAAAAATCAACTGACCCTCATCAGCTCAAAAGGACTGTTGGGGAAACATCTAGTAAACCCAAACGTCCCGAGGTTAGTCAAATGGGGAAGGAACCACTTCATAAAGTGATTAACACTTCTAGTGTTTATCACAAAGCTTCTCCTCGTCAAGATTCAAAATGGACCAACAAACATGAAGTCAAAACGTCCAATAGTTCAGATACCAATGTAGACTCCAAAGCTACTGGTATGTGGATTAATGTGCAAGTTGTTGGAGAAGATGGGAAACCCATGACCATTCGGGCATGGGTTCCCAATGCTAACTAACCTTCTACTTGTTTGTGCAGGGTGCTCGCCGGTATAACACGTGGATTGTTGATAGTGGAGCATCCAGGCACATGACAGGCGATCTGAGCCTTCTTACAAATGTCAGAAAAATAAAAGGAGGGTATGTCAGCTTTGCAGGAGATAAGGGAGGTCACATCACAGCTCAAGGTTTCTTGTCTAATGGGAGAGTGAGCTTTGACAAAGTCAACTATGTCGAGCAGCTAGCAAACAACTTGCTGTCAGTCTCTCAAATCTGTGATAAAGAGTTCAAAGTGATGTTTGACGACAAACAATGCTATGTGCTAAAAAAAAATTTCAGATTCCCGAAGATATGGTTTTAATGTCAACTCCAAGACATAACGATCTCTATGTCCTGGACATGTCAAATGCTTCGGTGAAAGAGGTGGAGCATCAATGCTTTCTTACAAAGGCAACTGAAAAGGACTCCATTTTATGGCACAAGAGGATGTGTCACCTGAGCTTGAGAAATATGAATCATTTAGTTCACCATGAGCTCGTAACGGGAGTCAATCTGAAAAGCTTCCATCTACCAGACAAATGCATTTCATGTAAAATGGGGAAGCAGACGAAGAAACCCCACAAGTTGAAGAAGTATCATTCCATTTCAATCCCGCTTGAACTACTTCACATGGATTTATTTGGTCCTGTGCGGTACAAGAGCATTCATGGAGATAGGTACTGTCTGGTAGTCACTGATGATTATTCAAGATTTTCCTGGGTTTTCTTCTTAAAAGAGAAGTCTGAAACGTTTGAGACATTAGAAATCATGATCAACAAGTTAGAGACTATCTATAAGCTGAAGATCAGGAAACTCAGATCAGATAATGGAACAGAGTTCAAGAATCAGAAGATGGAGAAGCTGTGTAATGAGAAGGGTATCCAACATCAGTTCAGTGCCGTATACACTCCTCAAATGAATGGAGTTGCTGAGAGGAAGAATCGGACCTTAATAGAGGCAGCACGCACCATGCTTGCTGACTCTACTTTGCCTGTAAGGTTTTGGAACGAAGCTGTCGCAAATGCTTGTTACACACTTAACCGGGTCTTAGTGGTCAAACGATTGGGAAAAACATGTTATGAACTGTTGAATAATCGGAAACCGAATATCAGCCATCTTGAACCGTTTGGCGCTCCGTGCACAATGTTAAAATGTGAAGCTGAAGGTAAATTCAGTTCCAAGGTTGAGAAGGGATATTTCTTGGGGTACAGCATTCCGAATAAGCGGGTTTTCAACTTAACCTCTAACTGTGTGGAAGAATGATTTGAAGTGGATGTGCAACGGAATACTTCGCCTCCGACAAAAACTGGTGATGCTTGGTTATTTGATTATGATAACCTATTTGACTCATTTAATCTGCCACCAGTAGCTCTAGAAGATGATATAGCAATTCAGATGTTGTATGACCTGCAGCATTCCTCTGAGGGCACCTCACCAAATCCGTCTTCTAGTACTCACACGTCGACGCATAGTGATGCTGAATCAGACTCTAAAGATGAGCCACATACCCCACCGGACAAGGGTTCACAGGGTGTTGACAGTTCCTCAAATAATCACACTTTAACATTTGAAGAGACACCCGTGGTTACAAATTTGGAATCTAATGTTGAGGCTCAGTTGCAGAGATCAAGTAGAGTTGATAAAAACCATCCTCCTGAACAAATCATTGGTGATCCTCATTCTCATGTTCAAACCAGGAGGCAAGTGGCAACACTATCAGGATCTCATTCTTCAGAGTCCCCGGGACTGAAAAAGATGAAAGAATTCTCCGATCTGGGTGCAAATTTAGTTAAGTCTGTGGATTTTACACAATGTCTATGTTCGGGATTTCTCTCACAGATTGAACCAAAAGATCATATTGAGGCACTCAAAGATGATTCCTGGATTAATGCAATGCAAGAAGAGCTGCTTCAATTTCAAAAGCTGAACGTCTGGCGCTTAGTGAACAAACCAAAGGGTGCTAAGTCCTTTGGCTGCAGATGGGTTCTGAAGTCCAAACGGGATGATCAGGGGGTGATTGTCAGGAACAAGGCGAGGCTAGTAGTTCAGGGTTTCAGACAAATTCCTGACATAGACTACACTGATGTGTTTGCTCCAGTCGCTCGGCTGGAAGCTATACGTTTATTTCTCGCCTTCGCCTCGCACAAACGTTTTAAAGTCTATCAGATGGATGTTAAAAGTGCGTTCCTGTACGGAGAAATTCAAGAGACAGTGTATGTCAATCAACCTCCGGGGTTTGTAGATCCTATTCATCCAGACAAAGTATACTTGCTGAATAAGGCATTATATGGTCTACATCAAGCACCGCGAGCATGGTACGAGACCCTTTCTCAATATCTGATCGACAATGGGTACAAGAGAGGGACCATTGACAAAACGCTGTTCATCAAAGGTGAAGATAAAGACCTGATCTTGGTGCAAGTATATGTGGATGATATTATTTTCGGTTCTCCAAATTCAATTCTGTGTGAAGAATTTGCAAGGATTATGAAAGAGAAGTTTGAAATGAGTTCGATGGGAGAAATGAAGTTTTTCTTGGGACTTCAAGTGGAGCAGACAGAGACAGGGATTTTCCTACACCAGTCTAAGTATGTTGCTGGCATTCTAGCACGGTTTGAAATGTCTTCTGAAAAGACTGCTGCAACACCTCTTCCTGTCAATCACGGCATGTCTCCAGATACTGAGGGGGAGTTGGTGAATGAATCTCTTTACCGAGCAATGATTGGATCTCTGATGTATCTCACGGCATCCAGACCATATATCATGTTTGCCACATGTCTGATGGCAAGATACCAATCCAATCCTAACGTCAAGCATCTGATGATTGTCAAGCGGATCTTTCGCTATCTGAAGGATGCTCCCAATCTTGGACTGTGGTATCCTTGTGATGATAATTTTGAGTTGACGGCCTACAGTGATTCAGACTATGGTGGATGTAAAAAGGATCATAATCTACCTCTGGGGGTTGTCAGTTTCTCGGATCGAGACTTGTCACGTGGCAGTGTAAGAAGCAGACTGCAGTTGCGCTTTCTACGTGTGAAGCTGAATATATTTTGGCGGCGAGCTGCTGTTCTCAGGTCATCTGGATTCAACAACAACTGTGGGATTACGGTTTGCAGTTCTCTACTACTCCCATTTATGTTGATAACACTGCTGCTATAGCCATTACTAAAAATCCCGTACAACACTATAAGACCAAGCACATTGGTATCAAATACCATTTTATATGGGACTGCTGGGAAAAGAAATTAATTGATGTCTTGTCTATTCAAACTGATTTTCAAAAAGCAGACTTGTATACAAAGGCATTTGATAAACCCAGGTTTTTGTTCTTAGTGAATGAAAACGGGATGAAAACCAAGTGTGAGGTCATCTTTGATGATGCAACTTAATGTCTTTCTCGTATTTGTGCCTGTGTGGCTATTTTCTGTGTGTTTATTTTCTGTGTCTGTGTGTCTCTGTTCTTGGTATTTTTTTTTTTAGTATTTTAGGGGGAGATAGGTGCAACATAGAAAATACAAAAAAAATCAGAAAAACATAGAAAATACAAAAAAAATCAGAAAAACATAGAAAATACAAAAAAAAATCAGAAAAACATAGAAAATACAAAAAAAAATCAGAAAAACATAGAAAATACAAAAAAAAAATCAGAAAAACAAAAATGAGAAGTTGATCCAACTCAAATGGAAAATGATGGTACACTGGCTTTCAATACAAAGTATGTCTAGTAAAATTAGGACTGAAGGCATGTACATATTCTTGAGAAAACTGTCTGGAAATTTGAGTCAAATCAGATAAGAAACAGATGGCATGTAAGACATATGATGAGAGTCTAGGCTGATAAGTGGTTATGCATGTGGAAATCCATCAAAGATTCAAACTATCGAGACATTCCAAGTCTACAAGTCAATAACAGTTGAGACTAACTTAGTCTGGTGCACACACCTGTTACCATGCCAAATGTGTTAGATGACAATGAGCAAAATGTAAAAAGAGGGTGAAAAATTGACCCCAATCTGAGATGTCAAAAGAAATAGATACCTTGATCTATTAGTGTTGAATTGTCATAGAGCATAAAATGCAGTGACAAAAGCTCAACAGAAAGATCTATTAGTGTTGAATTGTCAAAGAGCATAAAATGCAGTGACAAAAGCTCAACAGAAATTATCAAAAGAGGTGAAAAATTGACCTCCATGTCAAAGAGCATAAAATGCGTTGACAAAATCACAAAGCACATAAGCATGGTGGTTGGGTACTCAAGTTGTGCAATCGACTGAGTGAATCGAAACACTGTGAGATTTTGAAAGAGATAGTCTTAACCATGTACCCAGTCTAGATAATCAGAAAATGTTGAAATCAAATCTGTTATTATCTGAGGAAAGTTAGATTGACAGACAGAAATTGAGAGAGTATGTTTGTGCCTAAGGACCTGAAATGAATGATAACTAAGTATAGATGTGCTGGTACTGGCTCCATCTTGGAACATTCTCACAAAAAGATTTAATTTCAGTAATTTAAATTTTTTGCAAATCTTTTTAGTGTTTCCATTTCCGTCTCTTAGTTTTTAGGATTTAATTTGTTAACAGTCAGCATTTTCATTTTCTTTTCATTCCGAAAAATACAAAAATATTTTTGGTATATTCTAGTTTCTTTTAGTGTGTTTTTAAGGTATTCTTTAAGTTTTTTCACGTTTCGCTTTGATGTGATTAAATGTTTATTAGTGGTCTTGAAATTACTGATCGTTTATTGCTGAGTGCAGTACTAACAGTATCAAGGTTCACAGATGAGGAACTCATCACATGCGAAATGGAGCCACTACGCACGAGCTTCAACTCAACACGTGCGTAGTGCAGGTAAGGGCATAACGAAAGGATTCTTATATTTGTTTTGCTTTGTGCATTTTGCTTTGTGCATTTTGCTTTGTGTATTTTGCTTAGTGCAATGTTTGTTGATAGAACTAGGTCTTAGGGGGAGTTTGTTGGTGCATAATTGTAAATCCCTAGTTCTTATCAATCCAATACATACATGTTTACTTGAAATGTTAATTCAAATGTGTTTTGATTAATGGTTTACATGTTTATATATTCTAAGTGTTTTCCTTATATTTTTCTTAAGCTTACAAGTACTTAATCATGTGTTGATTTGTGTTTGGAAGTTTAAGTATGAGTGAAGAGCATCACGTGCGTGATGAGACTCACTACGTGCGTAGTGGATCTCAGTACGTGCGTGGTGAGATGGTCGATTAATGTTTAATTAATTATCATTAAAACACCCGGTACGTGCGTACTGGACTAACTACGTACGTATTGCAGAGCATTACGTGCGTAGTGGAAATTAAATTAAGGAAGTGACGTGTTTAACATAAATACGCGTATTCCACACTATAAATACTTATTAACCTCGTATTAGCGCGGGGAATGGTCAGTAATCGTCCGTAATCGCATATAACTACCGGAAATCGACCTTAAGCCTCAGTGAGCCTTCGTAATCGTACATTTTCGTGAACTTAGTGTTAATCTCGAATCCAAGGGCAGCCTTAAGCATTCTGTGTGAGTTCTTAAAGTTGTTCTTCGTCTTTCTCTGTGTGTTCTTCGTGTTAACTGTGTGCCGGACACCTAAGCAGATCTTAGAATCCTTAGGAGGTTTGGGAAATAGATATTCCGCACTATTTCTCATCCTAGATCAGTCCTAGCATTAGGGTGTTTTAGTTTAGAACCCCCACGGTCCTACAATTTTCCCCAAGTTTAACTTTAGATAGTCAAAATGGGAAATCTTGTAAAGTCAAAATTGGAACCGTTTTGAATTCGAAATTGGGAATCGTTTTGGTTAGTTCAAAAGAGGATGTTGTTTGTTTTCAATTGAACTACACAACAACGAATATTACAGCAAACAACAGACAATATTCATTGATTAACATCTGTGAATTTTCAAAACATTGTTAGATTATTTGCAGAGATAATTAATGGACACATTGTATTCAATGTTATAAGAGACTAAAGGGTCACACTACTACAAACCCAAATCGGAACAGTTGGATTTCACCATAAATCTGTGTGGAAATAATTAATCAGTCAGATTAATTATTAAAGAGAAAAGTAAATTATTAGAAAGGAAATAAATTAATCAGTTTGCATTAATTATTAGAAAGGAAATAAATAATAAATAGATATTTATTATTTAAAGAGAATTAAATATTAAGTTTTAATATTTAACGGACCAGTTAATTAATAGTTAATTAATTAACTAGTAAAAGTCCAGGAGGCAAAGCGAGAAGATTGAAAGTTTAATTAAAACTAGTGGGCTTTTAATTAAACCGGATTAGGTCCATCTAATCCTTATATATATCCTTAAGCCTAAAGGATTAACATAAGATTAAAATAGGGATTAAGAGGATAACCCTAGCCACCACAACTCTCCCTCTCTCTCTCGTCGCACTCACTCTCTCTCGGCTCTCTCTTTCTCGACGATCGCAAACCACAAGAACACAAGGTGTTCTCGTTTTTTCCTTGTATCGATTCACGCTTGTACATACAATCAAGGTATCGATTGTTGAAGCTTTGGTAATCCAGGAGTGGTCTAGCAGCCAGTTCCAAGGAGGTGCAGTAGTGGTGGACTTGTTTTAGCAATCCCATTGTTTCTGATCAGGTATATTATTATCACCTTGTCTGTGGATTGTTTTGTTAGAAGCTATGTTTGATCATTAGTTTTAAAGATCCTAACCTTTTTGGGGTTTAGAGGGTTGAGTTCAATCCAGTTCCGCTTTAGGATTGATCCAGTAAGATCAAACCCAGGTTTGACCAGTTTGTGTCATTGGGTGGTTTGGTCAGATGAAAACCCTTCAGTGGTATCAGAGCCTCGGCTCTATGATCCATAGTTTCTAGTTTTATCTGTTTTTAGATTAAGGTTTTTGTTCTTAATTCTCTACTTGTTCTTGAGATTTTCGAAAATCAAGTAGGTAACAAAACAGTTTGTTTTTGTTATCAGGTTTATCCTATTAATCAGGAATTTCAAACAGTTAGTTTGAATGGTTAAAAGGATCATGATTTTTTTTGGATAAGGATAAGTTTCAATTAAGTTTTAAATTAAACAGCCTGTTTAATTAGTTAAACCTAGTTTATCTAATTAGTTGGTTTGTTTGATAGTTGAATGATCTTCTTCATCTTGTTCTTCTCCATACAGTTTTTCGAAAACCATAAGGTATAAAAACAAGTTTTCTGTTTTTATCCAGATTATAAAAGGTTTGATTTTAACCAGTTAGGTTTAAACCAGGTATGTGTTTAAACGGTTAAAAATGATAAACCTTCTATCAAAAACTTTAACTTAACCAGTAATTTTTGAACTTTTTGTTTAAAAAGGTTAATGTTTAGTTTTAGGATAATCAATTGTTAATAAAACTAGTTTTAGTTGATATTAATAATTGATATTTTTTGGTTTTTGAAATTAAATGCAATTTTTAATCAGTATATTAAAACAGTTAGTTTTAATAGGTTAAAAAGGATTTAAAATATTTTATTAATCGGAAAATGGGAACCGAGATCATCATCGTGTTGGGTGGTGGTCGTTAGAAGCACTAAAAGGTTTTAGCGGCACTAAGGCCTAATGGGCTTCGGCCCAAGACAATTCGAGGCCCAAGGAGGTTCACGGCCTAATGGGCTTCGGCCAAAGGGGTTTCGGCCCAAGAGAATTCGAGGCCCAAGGAGGTTCACGGCCCAAGTGGCTTCGGCCCAAGGTGATATGTGACCTAAGGGGTCTCGGCCCAAGAATTGTTGGCCCAAATTGTTTTTCGGATTAATACAAAAAGGATTATTAATTTTAAGTTTTAAAATTAATAAGCTGTTATATAAACTAGTGTTATATGTTTTAATTAGTTTAGTTAAAATATATATTTTAGACTTTTATTTATTATGACTAGTTTAGTCATTTTTGAATAAATTCTAAAAGGATAAAGTTTATATAATATTATGGAGAAACAAATAAGATAGTATTTAATTGACCAAAGGTTGTCGGTTTTAAGTTTTTGGAAAACTAGTAAAGAAACTCGACATAAGGATTTCATTCAAGTTTTGAATGAGATCAAGTTTTTAAAGTTTTTGTTGAAAAACTATTTTTTGGTCAAATAAATTTAATTAGAAGATCATAATTCTCTTTTTGGTTAATAGGTATTAATCAAAAGGGTAAATAAGAATGTTTAAACAAATCAGGTTATGTGCTTAACAGCACCGTTTTTTGTTTATATTTTATAACTGCGTGGTTGTCTTTTATATATATAGTGTTTATATATAATTTGCGTGGTTGTGACACATATAGCTATAGTATTGCCGACTTAGGACTCGTTTTTCTTTTTTTTTCTTTCTTTTTATTTTGGTTTTGGGAAGGCCTGTGTGCCAATTACAATCCCTTTCTTATTTGTTATATTGTACCGGTTCGGGGAGGCCTGCGTGCCACTTACAACCCCATTCAATATTGTATTTGTAATAGATTAGTAGTAGTTTAATCCCTCAACCAAAATGGACTCCAAGAAGGTGATCAAGAAAATGGTGTTTTCACACGAAGCATGGATACTTCGGGGAGGTGTCAAAGCTGGTGGGAGCAACACATCAAGAAGGCGAATCCAAGTCACTTTATCCTTAGGTTTGACCTTAGGATTAGTTGGCAAAACTATTGGATTCATATGCTTTTTATTATCTGCGTGGTTGTGGTTTATTTACTGCTTTTCATATATGTGATATATATATATGGGTTAAATACGGAATAACCCTCAAAGTTTTATTTGTTTTACGGTTTAACCCTCAAAGTTTTTTTTAACACATAATAACCATAATGTTTCATTTAAATTATGTTTTAATCCTCAAAGTTTCACTTGTATTTCGGTTTAACCCTCAAAGTTTATTTTTAAATGGTTTAACCATAAAGTTTAGTTTGGTTTTTGTTTAAATCCTTCAAGTTTTACTTTATTTGCGATTTCACCCACTTTTCTTAACACGTAAAATTTATATTTTTTGTTTATTTTTTATTTTTATAAATCTTGTTTTCCTCTAGATTCGAACATAATTAGTCATGTGAAATAACCTTAAAGTTTTACTTGTATTTCGGTTTAATCCTCAAAGTTTTTTTAAACGGTTTAACCTTAAAGTTTTATTTACATTTGGTTGCATCATCACCGGAATTTGAAGTTCATCTGAAATACCCGTCTCCTTCAAATTGTGTGCATCTGATTCATTTGTGTATCTCTCTCTGTCCCCCCTTTCTCTTTCCAGATTGATTTGAATACTCATCTCAATAAGATGTTTTACGTAAAGATTTATTTTGCATTTGACATTTTGAAGATATTACAAGTTTCATATCGCAAATTGCGATTTTTTGTTCATTCCGTTGATAGATTTTGGTTCCAAATGCGTGTTTAATGAATGGATTTTGATATTTGAATGCTTGATAGTTAACTAATTATGTTCGAATCTAGAGGAAAAAAAGATTTATAAAAATAAAAAATAAACAAAAAATATAAATTTTACGTGTTAAGAAAAGTGGGTGAAATCGCAAATAAAGTAAAACTTGAAGGATTTAAACAAAAACCAAACTAAACTTTATGGTTAAACCATTTAAAAATAAACTTTGAGGGTTAAACCGAAATACAAGTGAAACTTTGAGGATTAAAACATAATTTAAATGAAACATTATGGTTATTATGTGTTAAAAAAAACTTTGAGGGTTAAACCGTAAAACAAATAAAACTTTGAGGGTTATTCCGTATTTAACCCTATATATATATATATATATATATATATATATATATATATATATATATATCGTGTGATGGTAAATAAAAGGGGGTTTAATAACATGTTGTTATTAGACAGTGAAAAACCACGTCTTATGACAAACTAGAATACGACTTCAGCTTATTAGTCGTATTAGCTAATTTTTTTTATAAATTTAAAGTTTTGTCAAGATTATAAGTTTGGAACTTATAAGAGCCGTCTTGTGCTCCTAGTTTAGGTACACATGTAAATCGTATTTTTTAAAACAATTAGTTTTAAAATGGTTTTTCAAAAACTGAAAAATTAAGTTTTTCATTAAGCTTAATTAAAAACCCAAGAAAAATCTTAGATCAGTGTGCTACCCACCTAATGGTACACCTTGACTGTTAAACGGTACTCGGGTGTCGGAAGTGCCCAAACCTTGGGCATCCGGGTTCAAACCATTGCGAGAAAGGGTATGAAAGATTCTGCGATAATCGGGAGTCCCGGCCAGAATTCATACTGTCTTAGGTGGTGCGATTTATTTTGGTGATAATCGGGAGTCCCGGCCCAAAAAGCACTAGAGTAGAGTTAAACATACTAGACTGGGTCTAAGTGCCCTACGAGGTTTTAGGAGTCGTATCAGTTAAGTACGATTGGTACAGGGTGTTACCTACCAGAAATAACATGACTTGGCGGGAGGTGCCCAAACCTTGCGTCAAGTATGTGAAATATGGGTCCTAGGTCTAATATATATTATTTATGGGTTTGATGATATATAATTAGAAAAGTTTATCTGCAATTACTAAATAAACTAAAATTTTAATTTGTAGATGGCAACCAACGTTACTAGTACTAACAATCTCTCTCTCCGCTCTATCCTTGAAAAGGATAAGCTTACCGGACCAAACTTTCTCACGTGGGAGAGAAATCTCCGAATCGTGCTTAGGCACGAGAGAAAGTGGCATGTCCTAGAACAACCTCTAGGAAATCCTCCTGCCAGTAATGCTAGGGCAAACGTCAGGGAGGCTTTTCAGAAGCGCTCCAATGACGCCCTGGATGTTAGCTGCCTCATGCTTGCAACTATGAGTCCAGAGTTGCAGTCTAGCATGATGGAGACTCCTGCCTATGACATGAACCTCCAGCTGAGGGACATGTTCCAGGAGGAAGCTCGCACAGAACGTTATGATGCCACCAGGGCATTCAACTCATGCAAGATGGCTAAGGGGACCTTGATCAGTAACCACGTCATGAAAATGAAAGGTTACATGGACCACCTAGAGCGACTTGGGCACCCAGTACCGTCGTAGCTAGCAACGGATACGATACTCAACTCGTTTTCAGATGACTATAAGCCTTTTATAGTCAACTACAACATGAACAACATGGAGAAATCCTTGGCTGAGTTGCACTCTATGCTCAAGACAGCTGAGTAGAGTATCGGGACCAAGTCCAAGGACATTCTCATGGTGGGACATGGCGGACATAAGAAGAGCAAGGGGTGCAACGGAAAGGGAAAGGGCAAGGCCCAGCCCATCCAGAATGCACCAAGGGCTAATAACGACAACAAGGGCAAGATGCCGAAGCCGAAGAAAGCAAGAACCGAGAATTGGTGCTTCAAGTGCGGTGAGGTCGGGCACTGGAAAAGAGATTGTCCGAAGGGTCACGAGGCAGGTGGCAAGGCTGGCCCCTCAGGTATCATGTGAACAACTTCTTTATCACTTTCCACTTGTAAAAGTTTTTTACGAGTATTCTAATGTCTTGCAATCGTTTATTGCAGGAGTAGATGGAAAGTGATGCGGCCCAGCATAAAGAAATCCTACGTTCAGCTTGCGGATATTATAATAATTTTATATTTCCTAGTTTATTAAACTCTCTTAAGTTTATCTAAACTTTTTTTTGTCTTGTTTGTTTTTGGAAACTTTTGGATTAAGTTTATGGAAATTTTAATTATTTAGTTCATATCCGTGCGCGTATTTTATGAATCAAAGATTGGTCCAGTAGTGACTAAAAGAATACCAATAAGTCAAGTCTTGACTTGATTGGTGATTCATGGTGATCTTATGCTGTGATTTGTTGTAGTTACATAAATGCTGGCTCTACTACTCAAAATACTTATTAGATAGTTTTTCTAATTTAACAAGTGTTTAAGTTTTTGTGAAAAGTGAATAAATGGAAATAATAGTCATTATTTCTAAGTGAAAATAGTTTTTGATAAAACATTTAAGAAAGTATAAAAGTGATTATGGTAGTTACTATAATCAAGGGAATTTTATACTAAATATTTTTAATGGAAAGAAATTTAAAATGCCTTCACAAGTGTTTTGCACTTATGTCAAGTTTAATGAAACCACTTTCTGTAATTAGAAAGATGGATATATGGAGATCCAAGTTTTTGGTTTCATAAAACAAATTTCTTACAAAAAACTAAGTTTTAAAACATGTGTTTAGAACACAAGTTTTAGGCATGTTAGTCAAGGATTGACTAAGGCCTAAAAGGATGTTTTAAAGTAATGCACTTTTTCATTAAAAATAGTGGGAGCATCTGACTAATGTATTTATCAAAGTTAAAAAGTTTTTCTTTTAACTAGTATGATAAATACAAGATTGAACTTTTTAGAGTATATAATTATCGGATGTTTTTAGAAGTTATCTAAAATAGTAAGTTTTTAAGAAAGGACTAATCCGAGGAATGCAAGACTTATTGAGAGGTACTCAATAAAGATATCATTGCAAGATTTTGAGTCAAGTTATGACTTGAATAAAATTATACACGTTTTAAAATGTTCAGCAAGTCAGCTTAATTGATTGTTGGTTGGTCAAAGTTAGAAATGATAAAATAGGATGTTCTTTAACATTCTTAGTAGTGATATTAGATTAGTGTTGACATACACAGGGAATCTAATTTCAAGTTTTTTGCAAGTAGGTGTAAGAAGGTTTATCATTTCAAAAGGATAATAAAATCCAGTATATCTACAAATGTAATTAAATTTTTTATTACAGGAAGGTTGTTTTATAAAATCAGAAACTTAGGAGTTATTTCCAGTTTCTCCAAGTTTAAGGAATTTTATAAAATAAGTAAGTCTAGAATTGTTCTTAGGTTGCAAGAACGATTTCTAGTAAAACCAAAAAGGAGCACTTCAGGGTGCTAGTCTTGAGTTTTAGGTTTATAATCATATTAATTTTTTCTTGTAATCTGTGATAAGTTACAATGCAAAAGTAATAAGTAATTCAGATATACACCGTGAATCGAGTCAATGAAATGGTAGAAATTATACATCTTTATTCCAGGGCGGAATATGGAAGGGTGTAGAAATTAGTTTCATTGTTCTTCACAAATTTTGTATGTTTTGGTTCATCCAGGAATAAACTAGGTTTATTCAAAACATTATCCGTGACTACTTATCGTAGTGGGAACTATGACAGGGCTATAAAGTCATCGTAATTATGGGGTAGATTCGAAAGTATGTCGAATATAGCTGCAAAAGGTTTTTGCGGACCAAAATTGACGGATATTCGTTAGGGTTACGAATATTGGATTGACCTACTGTGAAAAATACTTCGTGGATTCATGTCAAAAGTATTTATCACATAGGTTATCCTTAAGCCTGAGGTATTTGGTTTGGGATGCAGTAATTGTTGTCTTCTTAGCGCGTTTTAACGCCACACCGTAACAGGGTGGTCATAAGGAACGTGTCTAGATTCAGTGGGAGCCGTATTTCCAAATGCAAATATGCAAGATGGTAATTGCAACTTCTTTTTAGAAGAGATATTTTCGGGCCCCTTGACTGATTAGAGAAGCTGGTAAGTGCACGACCGTGCCCAAACGAACTGATATGTTCTTTGTCGTTTATCATGCAGTTTTGAAATCAAGTATGTCATGAACCAATTTTTGAGTCTCTGAGTTGACTTTCTCCATGCTCATGCTCAAAATTGAAATATCGCGCTGCAAGGGACAAACCTATATATATGCATGTATGTATATATAAAAACGTACCCATTCATGAACAGGGAGTTTATGATAGTTTAGTTTGTAAACAGTTAGTTTATAACAGGTTACTTCTAAGCAGGTTGCTTATGAAGTTTTATCACAAGTTACTTTGGGGTATAAGAGTTCTTATAACCTGGTTACCCTAAGTTTCTGGCTAGGGACCTCCTTAGTCTAACAATGTGCAGTAACTATTACTTATCTTGCACAAATGAGAGTCTGTTAGATTATGTGCAGAGATAATTAATGGGCACATTGTATCCAATGTTATAAGAGACTAAAGGGTCACACTGCTACACACCCAAATCGGAACAGTTGGATTTCACCATAAATCTTTGTGGAAATAATTAATCAGTTAGATTAATTATTAAAGAGAAAAGTAAATAATTAATCAGTAAGTATTAATTATTGAAAAGAGAGAAATGAATAATTAATCAGTTTCCATTAATTATTAGATAGGAAATAAATAATAAATAGTTATTTATTATTTAAAGAGAATTAAATATTAAGTTTTAATATTTAACGGACCAGTTAATTAATAGTTAATTAATTAACTAGTAAAAGTCCAGGGGGTCAAAGCGAGAAGATTGAAAGTTTATTTAAAACCAGTGGGCTTTTAATTAAACGGGCTTAGGTCCATCTAATCCTTATATATATCCTTAAGCCTAAAGGATTAACATAAGATTAAAATAGGGATTAAGAGGATAACCCTAGCCACCACAACTCTCCCTCTCTCTCTCGTCGCACTCACTCTCTCTCGGCTCTCTCTTTCTCGACGATCGCAAACCACAAGAACACAAGGTGTTCTCGTTTTTTCCTTGTGTCGATTCACGTATATACATACACAATCAAGGTATCGATTGTTGAAGCTTTGGTAATCCAGGAGTGGTCTAGCAGCCAGTTCCAAGGAGCTGCAGTAGTGGTGGACTTGTTTTAGCAATCCCATTGTTTCTGATCAGGTATATTATTATAACCTTGTCTGTGGATTGTTTTGTTAGAAGCTATGTTTGATCATTAGTTTTAAAGATCCTAACCCTTTTGAGGTTTAGAGGGTTGAGTTCAATCCAGTTCCGCTTTAGGATTGATCCAGTAAGTTCAAACCCAGGTTTGACCAGTTTGTGTCCTTGGGTGGTTTGGTCAGATGAAAACCCTTCAAACATTACATCAAGAGACAGATTATAAAAAAGGAAAAAAACTAATCTAGATAATCAATAAGCCTATCAGAGTACAAGTTTTGAGAGTCAAGAGACTTGATAATCTGCTCACGTAATTGGTTATTCGTAGCATACATACTTGTGTGATGAGCCAATTGAGAATTAAGAAAATCAATATGGGCCCTTTCGAAAACCGAAATCTTCGATTTAGAATTAATCTGAGAAATGCGGAGATTCAATTCGTCTATATTCATCTGAATATCGGTAATAGCCATTTCAACATCTGCAAGTCTTTTCTTGTCCTTCAAGATGTATTGATCAACCTCTTTCATCAAGAAACTAAAGTCTGTATATTTTTTTCTGTTGCGGTTTGAAGGGTTTTGTGATTCAGGAACATCCATTTTTTTGGAAATGAAATCAGATGAAAGGGCAGTATGTTCGTGAAACAGATGGAAGATGAAATATTTATAATAGATGGAGAGGATGTATCTTCGTGTAACAGATGCAATATATTGGAAGGCATATAAATACCAAAAAATAGAGGCAAAAGTGCGGGAAAAAATAGGGTGAAAAAGGCGCTAAAACATTATGAAACATTTTGACTGAATTGACCTGATTAATATCCCATTTCCCCGAATTTTGACTTTAGATAGTCAAAATGTGAATTATTTTGAAGTTAGTTGCCGTTTTGTTGATTTGACACAGATAAAATGGAACTGTTGTAAATCTAATATCTTGTTTCTGTTATGATCAACAGATTTCGAATATATTATGGTAATTTGCAAGTAATAAATGGCAATATATGTACTAAAAAGATACAATTTATCATCTATATGAGTTAAGCAAAAAATACAATAAACTTTAGAGTGTGCCAACTTCACCAAGAGATACCGCAATTTTCGTATAACAATACCGCCACAGTCAGTTCGATAGTAATCATCTTGTGATTCATTACCCAAGTCACGTCGATCTACATGTGGCAATATGTTATCATTGTGCGGGTGAATGACAGTACTAAATTCCTCATCGACTTCGTCATATGTATCTTTGTAATTCTTGGGAGGTGTCTTAAAGACAATAGACAGTTTTTTATCTAGCTGATCTTTCAAATAAAATACTTGTAGTGCTATGAGGCTAATATGAACGGATCAACCTTGTGGCCTAAATTATTCAGGTCAACCAATGTATAACCAAGATTAGTTAGTATCGCGTTTGACTCCACCAGCTCTATGATTAACCCAATCACATTTGAAAAGAGGAATTTTCTTGAAACGATAATCTAGTACCCATATTTCTTGTAAAACCCCATAAAAAAATCTTTGTCTTGTGGTTGCAACTTCTTTGGATATGTGCAGATCTATTGCCTCAACACTAACCCCACTGTTCTGGTAAACCCTGCCATCATGAGATTTTGTACGAAATGCATACCCATTGATGTTATATGCGTCGTATTTAACTACGGTGGCGCGTGGTCCATATGAAATCCACCTTACGATTTCTGATACACTTTCTTTGGAGATCGCTAACTCTCTCACAACCTGAATTTTATTAATATATTACAAGTATATATGAGCTTCAAATTTAAGGAACAACAAGCAACAACTATAAATAACATACGGATTACCTCATTGTGTAACCAATTAGCAAAAGATTTACTATGCTCATTCTCCAGCAATGCTATTCGTTTACCCGGGTTTTCTGTTTCCAAAAGCTACTTGTGTCTCCTGAAACAAGGTGTTTGATTAATAATTATATATGATAGAACATTATAAGTAACAAAATAGACATGTGTTAGTAATACTTACTCAATATACAGTACAATTTCATCTGTATTATGTATTACATACAAATGTGCTTTCTGAAAGAGTTCCGCGGAAACTTCACTTAATTTGCTGGCCGACATTGGTTTTCCTTCCTCATCTTCATCAGTTTCATGTTTATCAGGTGGGATACCAATAGTTTTCATTGATTTTTGATATTCGCTGAAAAACTCAATTGTTTCTTCTGCAATAGTCTCCTCAGCAATGCATCCCTCTGGTCTATTTCTGTTTCGCACATGTCCTTTAATAACCTTCATACATTTTTCGAAGGGATACATCCACCGAAAGCATACAGGACCACATAATTTTACCTCCCTAGTTAGGTGCACAGTCAAATGGACCATAATATCAAAAAATGACGGAGGAAAGAATTTCTCCAGAAGGCACAATGTCACACAAAGTTCTTCTTACATCTTATCTAGTTCTTGTAAATTGATTTCTTTGCTACATATCGATTTAAAGAAAAAGCAAAACCTGATAATAGTATATCGTGTGGCTTGAGGCATTATTGAACGAATTGCAATGGGAAAAAACTCTTGCATTAGCATGTGATAGTAATGCGATTTAAGGCCAATGAGCTTCTTTTCCTTTAGGCTGACCAAACTAGAGAAATTTGAACAATAGCCTTGTGGTACTCTGATGTTGTATAATGTTTCACAAAATATGTCCTTTTCATCATTCGTTAATGTGTAACCTGCTGGAGGTAGTGTTGTTTTGTCTGCTTCTTGCCTAGCAAACAACTCTGGTTTTATACCCAACTCAACCAGATCCAATCGAGCATTCAGTCCATCTTTTGTCTTTCCCGAAACATTTAGCAAAGTTCCGACTAGACTCTCACCAACATTCTTTTGTATATGCATGAAATCAATACAATGTTGAACAGAATTATGCCTCCAATACCTAAGTTTTAGATACAAAATGTTGAATTTCTTCCAATACGCACCGTTTTCTTCATTTACTTGGCTTGAACTACCCTCTGCTTGTTTTCTTTTTCTTTTCTGCTTTTGAATCTTTCCACCTCTGCCTCTCGTATCTTCTTGGTTTTCTGATGTCTTATTGTTTGTTTGTTTTCCTTTTCCCCACTTATTTTCAATATGTTGTACCTCGTTGTATATTTTTTCCCCGGTCATTGGATTTGGAGAGCAGCCAAATTCTTGTTGTCCATTAAATGCCTTCTTTTGCTTTCTGAACGGATGGTTATATGGTAGATATCGTCTGTGACCAGCATAACTTTGTTTTGATGAGGCAGGATGTCTAACACAATATGTATCTTTCCCACATACTACACAACCTTTGAATCAACTGCTTGGGCAGCCACATAATGTACCAAGTATAGGGTAATCATTTATTGTCCATAACACAACGGCACGTAGATTAAAGTTTTCTTTTGTGGAAGCATCATATCTATCAACACCTTCCTCGAATAAGCGTTGCAGATCATCAACTAAAGGTTCCAAAAAAACATCAATATCATTTCCCGGGTATCCTGGTATTAATACCGAAAGCATGATTAACTTTCTTTTCATGCACAACCATGGAGGAAGGTTGTATATGACAGTTAAGACTGGCCATACACTGTGATGCCTATTTCCTCTGTTGACGTCAACTCCATCAGCCGATATTCCTAACCGTAGATTTCTTGGATCCTTACCAATTTCGGGGAATTTTTCATCTATGGTACGCCATGCCTGTGAATCTGCCGGGTGACGTAAAACACCATCTGTTATCCTTCTTGTCGCATGCCATCTTAAGTCTTCTGAAATACTTTGTATCTTGAAGAGTCGTTGCAGTCTTGGTATAACTGGGAAGTACCACATTACCTTTGCTGAAATGTTTTAGTACACTTTATGTGTCTTATTATCCACCTTCCATCTTGATATCCCACAAGTTCGCACACAGTCAATTTCTCGTCCTTCTTCCAGTAAAGAAGGCAGTTGTTGATACATACATGTATCTTTCTGTATCCTGACCCCATCAATTTCATAATTTTTTTGGCCCCATAAGTGTTTTCCCCCAATTCTTTACCATCAGGGAGGAGCATCTTTTTTAACAATCCTAGTAACTCAGTAAAGAACTTATCTGAACATCCGTACTTGCTTTTCAAGTTGAGTAGTTGGACTATTGCAGACAACTTTGTAAAGTCAGGACATCCTTTGTAAAGTGGCTTCTCTGCGTCTAATAATAGTTCTTGAAACTTGACATGGTCTTCCTCATCAAAATTATCTTTAGTAGCATTAACCATTTCTACTGTTTCTAGTCCATCTGTTGGAATTTGTGAACCAAATTCCGTGTTTTCAACAAACTATGCTGTAACATTATCAGGTTTTAGCCCATTTGTTGATGGCTCATCCTTTTCCCCATGTTTAATCCACTTCGTGTAGTTTAGATCAATCTCATTGCTGAACAAATGGTGATGCACTTCCTCCACTTTATGCTCTATGTGGTTTAAACATTTGGAACACGGACATGACATTTTTAGATGTTGTTTATTCACTCGTGGTTCAGCGTTCCTCATCTTCGTCAAGTTCTGCAATGCGTAATTAATAAACTCTGATACTCCTTCAAAATAAGGTCTCATGGTCCTATTTATACCCATCCAAGACTTGTCCATGTTTAAAAATGTCAATGAACAAGAAATAGAGAAGAATTAAACTGGATGAAACAATTGGAAATTTAGGGATTTAAGCCTTCGAATATCGTATACTCTTTGCGGCGTATTTAATTACAGACAAACAGGTTAAAAGAATTCTCCGTAATTAATGTGTGTTTAATTTAAAAAGGAAACGATCATTTATTCTCACCGGTTGATTTTTCAAAGAAGATTGTGTAGTTTGAATTAAGTGTTTTTACAAAAATACCTTGACTAATCAATTATAGCATTTTATTTATAAGGGGAAATAAAGTAATTTTACACACTACACAGTCTAGGCGCCATATTTCCCCACGTACTGCACCTGCACGTCGTTTCAGTTATCGGCGTTTGCAGAAGATCTTTTGATCATAAAAAAAAAACAACCCAAGCAGTTTCAAACCCTAGTATCACTAGTCATTTTCAACGATCACAATGGAAGCTTCTACTCCAAACAAACGGCAAAAAACTGAAAAAAGAGAAACAACATTAAGTGATCTTCCTATAGGAGTTATGGAGAAATTTTTTGTGCACTTGGGGGCCATCTCTGCCATCGATTGTGTGTGGTACAGATGCATGTAAGTTTTTAATACAATCTGTCTATTTTTTCGTCTATTTGGTAAAATTGTTAACTTGTATATTAAGAAATAAATTTTGTGTGTATCTTAATTATTACAGTAGCCACGCTTTTTTGGAGGCCTCTAATAACGAAGAGGTCTACAGAAGAATGGAAGTAGATAGTATACAAAGGGTGAGAAGGGGGTTGTTTAGCCTGGGTAGAAGTGAGCTCGTCAACAGATGTAGAGTAGCAGGAAACCCAAACATCATTTATAGAGATGGAATGGTATATATACGTATATATTTTCTGTTTATTATCTATTGAAGTAATTAAGTTTAATTATACATTTTATTAAACTTTGTTTTTTTTAATTTTGTGTTATACGTACATTTCAGATGAAGCTATTCAACTTTGATGAAGAGGAACAAAAGAGGGTAGGGAAGGAGATGCTTGAGAATGCATCTGCCTTAGGACAAATGGATGCAAAGTTTGTTCTAGGGATCATAAAGATGGGAGAAAGCGATGACATCAGCCTTAAAGAGGAAGCTATTGGCATGTTGAATGATGCCTTCCCTTCCGATAGAGCTGAGATTTTGAAGCGGACGTTAAACACGATACAAGTCATAATGAGGGTTCGGCCGGACGATTTGCAAGAAATACATTTCAGTTTGTACAATTTCGGCTGTCCCGACCACCGTATAGATACTTCAAGGCTAAGTATTGTAGATAGGGGTTTTGATAATGACATTCCATGGGTCTTTAATTGTAAAGTTTGTTTGGGAATATTGTAATCCAATACTTTTTTGGTATATATATATATATATATATATATATATATATATATATATATATATATATATATATATATATATATATGATCGATCATTAGATTGTGAATTACTATATTAATGTTTGTGAATGAAAATGGAATTATGATAAATGAAATACTAAATTTTAATAGTCAAACTATGAAACTATGATAATTGATAATGGAATACTGACTTTTGATAGTAAAAAAAGATTGTGTTTGTTTGAATTAAGTTTTTATTACAAAAATACCCTTACTAATCAAATATAGCATTTTATTTATAAGGGGCAATAAAGTAATTACGCACTACACAGTCTAGGCGCCATATTTCCCCACTATACGTCGTTTCAGTGATCGGTGTTTGCAGACCATCTTTTGATTCTCCAAAAAAACAACCCAAACAGTTTCAAACCCTAGAATCACCTGTCATTTTCAACGATCACCATGAAAGCATCTACTTCTTCAAATAAACGGCAAAAAATTGAAGTAAGAAAAACAAGATTTACTGATCTTCCAATGGCGGTTATTGAGAAAATAATTACACACTTGGGGAAAGTCTGTGCCATCGATTGTTTGAAAGTGAAATGCGTGTAAGTTTCTAATACAATCTGTATGTTTTTTCATCTATTTGGTAATATTGTTAACTTGTACATTAAGAAATAATTTTTTTGTGTAACGTACAGTTGCCAAACGTTATTGGAGGCCTCTGATAGTGAAGAGGTCTAGAAACATATGGAAGTAGAGAGTTTATTCAGTCATAGGTTTTGGTTTAGTGAGAATAGACGTCAACTGATCATCAGATGTAGAGCAGCAGGAAACCCAAACGTGATGTATAGAGATGGAATGGTACGTATTTAAACCTTGTGTGTACATTTAATTTACTGTTTGTGTTATTGAAAGTTAAGTTTTTTAAATTTAATTGTGGCACTCAAAGAGAACAAGTGTTATTGCTTTGGGTACCGTATACAAGACTGATGGAAAACAAACTCTTCATAACGCACCACTTTCAAAGGATTGCTACGTAGTTTCAATTGACCAATCGTTAGTGGATGCAGCATGCATACCGGACGTTGGAAAGAATGGTTTCAAAACAGTCAAGGACGTAGTAGGTGGATTTTACGCATGGCCAATGGAAGAAGTTATTTTTGATGAAAAAGGTACATACATACATCTGTTTTATCAACGTAGCTATATATAGTATTCTTCATTGTTGGTCCCTTAGTGAGAAGGTCAACAAGCAAATAATGTGTAGAAGGGGGGGTTGAATACACTTTCAGCGGAAAATTGAACAAATCAATAAAAAGTGTTAACACACATCAAACCACAAGAATTGAATGCTTTGCTTTTCATTAATAAGAAGATGATTACAGACTCTATCAAGTAAGCAACACTTGATATGTAAATTGTAAATTAATAAATTGTATAGAAATAGGAGTTTCTATGTAATATACTCATGGAGTATATATAGTGATATGACTATTATAATAGCTAAGGTCTTTGTCATAATCCTACTCTTAAGTGTGTGCTTAACATAGTGTTCTTGATTCTCTCTCTACATTCATGATTATGTTACATTGATCTTCATTACATTGTTGATACCTTAATCACTTGGGACTAACAAGTGGTATCAGAGCCAAAGGTGTGTGATTTGATTCTGAATTCATCATAAACAAATCAAAATTAGAAGATTTTGGCAAAATTGATAAAACTTTCGGGTTCATAATCAAAGTCAAGATTAAATGGAGTTCTTGAGTGTTATTTGGTTGGATTAGGGTCGCAGTGTTGGGAAAATGATCTCATCAGTTAAGATTTGATGAGACAAAGTTAAGTTTGTAAGATGTGTTCGAAAGATAACTTAAACAGAATTATGAGGCTTGATCAGACTGAACACTTACAGTGTTTCAGACTTAGCGTAAGCTGAATATAAGCTGAGCATATGTTCGATCAACTTATACTATATCTTAGTAAGATTATCACTATGTATGATAAGCTGTACGTGTATGTCACCTAAGATATATATTGAGCTTTCAGTCTGATGTGTTTCAAGCTGAGTGACTCAGTGTATATACTGAATCAGCTCAACAGAGTTGCTAAATAAGTTCTAGCTAACTCTGAGGACTTCTAAGGATGAGCTAATTATTATACATGTTAGTTCATGTTTGTTTCAAGTTTGTTCTCGAAGAAATCAGCTTGATGAGTTTCAAGCTGAGTAACTCAGTCCGAGCAAGAAGTCAGTTTAAAGAGAATTTAAATATGTTTTAAATTTATCTTTTATCTCTCTATATCTACGGGAAGGATAAGAAGATTCCAGAATCAAGATTGAAAATTGAAGACTCAAGATAAGAAGATTCAAGATTCAAGATTCCGGGTTATCCGTTAGTTAGTTAGCAAATTAGGATTAGTTCTAGTTTGTTAGGATCCGTAGGAACAGGATTATAAATACTTATCTCCTGATAAGTTTTGAGGTACGACTACTATTCAACGAGTTACAGAGCCAAACTCAGTTTTCACCTCAACATATTGATCGTATGTGTTACGAGTCTTGATTCACTGTTTGTTAGTTCAACGTGATCAAGAAACTCACAGATTGCCAAGCTATTCGTGTGTTCGAATATTCACATTAGTTGTGAAATTGGTAAGTTTTCAATCATGTGATTAAATCCTGTTTAGAGAGTTGTCTGGTATCTATAATCATAAGTTGATTATAGATAGCAAAGTTTGAAAGATTGAGAGATTTACATTAGGTGTTTACATATCAAGTGTTGCTTACTTGATAGAGTCTGTAATCATCTTCTTCTTAATGAAAAGCAAAGCATTCGACTGTGGTTTGATTTACTATGTGTAACACTTTAATTTGATTTGTTTAATTTTCGCATAAAGTGTATTCAACCCCCCCTTCTACACATATGTTGCTTGTTGTTATTCTCACCAAGGGACCAACACGCAGTGATCATAGAAACACTCGTTGATAAAAAAGAAGTCAATTCATTCACAGATCAGTGGCTAATTTGAAGATTTTTGAGTTTTTGAGTTTTTGAAGTTCTTGAAGAAATTTGATTGATTTGGCTTGATTGATTGATGTTTATGATAATTGTTGATTAAGAAGTGTAAATCAGGGGTAGGCGAAGTGATCTGGGCAAAAATTTATCAGATTTAGGCAAAATTTCGAGATTTTTGAATCTGAGCGGGATGAACTTGAAGCATGCGGATTTCCAGGGTTGAATCATTCGGATTTGTGGTTGAATTATTCGGATTGTCTATAATCCGAATAGAAATTAGTCAGATTTGCTGTAATCCGAATAAAAGTTGACCAGATATCAAGATTATTCGGAATTCAACTTTGATCGGATATCATGTTATTCGGATTTCAAGATTATTCGGAATTCAACTTTGATCGGATTCCAAGATTATTCGGAATTCAACTTTATTCGGAATTCAAGATTGTACGGAATTCAAGATTATTCGGTTTTTGATGTATCCAGATTTACACTCATTTTGATCATCCGGATTTACACTCATTTTGATCATCCGGATTGGCCAGGGGTTGCAACCCCTTGGACCCCGCTATCTGGGGCGCTGCCCCCGAACCCTCGTAGTCGTTGTGACTGTTTTATCTTGTCACCTTGATTCCTAAGACAAGTGTTTGGATTTTTTGGCTGAGTCATGAGTTCTTAAAGTTTCAGCTATCATTTTGATGTTTCTAGATTTGGGTCATATTCTGTTTTCCCGTGAACCAGGTGCTGAATGTTTAGTACCCTTATGTCTAGTCATCCTTGCCTTTCCTAACTGATTTTTGGTTCTTCTTTCTTAGGGGGTGTTTAGTTCATTCTTTGATTTTGAGGGGAATGAGATTTATACATGGGAATTGCATTTGGGGGGAATTCATTTGGTGGGATTTAAAATCCCATTCCCTTGTTTGGTTCACCTCATACATCCAACACAAACCCATTAACTCCGGTCACCATGCGAACGCAGGCCACCATGCGAACACCGGCCACCACCTCACCTCCGTACCACCTCACCTCTTCACCGTCTCACCTCTGCCCTTCTCTGTTTCGAACCTAGGTCATTGCCGCCCTGGTTAGCTCACTGAAGAAGACTTAGAACCAGAGGGAGAGGAAGACTCAGCTTGAGCTGTCTACTCAGCTTGATGATCTGGTTCAGCTTCAGATGCTCCCCCTTGATCCGACTCCTCAGCTTCACTCTCTGATGAAGCTTCCTTAGCTATCCATCGCATTGGGTCACTCAGACCTTCCTATTCAGGGAAGATGTCATTGTTGAACATCTTTGAGCTGAGTGCTGGGGCTGGGAACACATCATATCCAACTTCATAAAGTTGTTCTCCCAACTCAGCTTCCACCACCAGGGATAAGTACCTTATGAATGGTACATTGAGATCCCTTGGTGTCTTCACCATTTGGCCTTTGAGTTCGTTGAAGATAAGCAGTGCATAGTCCAGATTTCTGGCATGATACATGTTGTAGAGCAGCTGCATCTCGAACTCATTCACCCGATCCAGGCCTCCAATCTTAGTGCTAAGTGAGCGAATCACAGTGGATACCATGAAGCCCCAACCAGTAGAAAAAGTGGCCGTATTTATAACACCCTCAGTCTGCGGGTGACCCATGTTGGTTAGGACTGACCTCGCCACTTGCCTAGTAACAGCAGCTTCGAACATATCACTTTTAGGTAGTTGAAGAACTTCCCTTAGCCACTGCACCGAAAGGACAACTGTTCTATCCCCATTTAGAACAGTGCCAGCGATCTCTCCCCTGTTCTGGTCGTAAGTGCAAGTGTACCAGATCTTTAACAGGTGCTGTGGAACAATATGCAGTGGTGCTCCAGAGAAAGCGAATGCCAGGGGGCATTTACGAATGTAGGCTACCCATGCCTCATATCCTCTTCCTTGTTTCCTTGCAGGGATTACAAGACAGGCCCGTTGGTTGTTGATTCGGATCAACATCGCTCCATTGTTCTTAAACTGAGCACCTCGTAACATTCGTTCACCGAGAATAAGAATGGTTCTGTCCATCGTTAAATTACACTGAGTAATTGTTGAATCTGCACTGAGCAAATTAAGATTCCCACTGAGCGTTCTGAAAATCGCACTGAGCAATTTAGGGCTTGAATGTGAACGGATGATTGCATGAAGTAAAAGAGGTGTTTGCGAAAGGTATTTGATTATATGAGAAATTGAGAAGTTAGAATTGTAAGCGTAAACCTCTCTAAAGTAGTTATGGTCGGTATATATACCTTTCTGAGGAGAGAGAAAAGTTACCGTCGGAATCCCTTTTTATCCGTTATGCCGAAGAAATTACGGCTTGATGTAACAGTAATAGGGTAGAAACACATCATCTTCCAACGGATAAATGTGTAAAATAATATTCTTGACTTATAAAAATATTATAAACATTGTTGTATTATACCAATACAGAATTGGCATAAAACGCGATTTGAGACTAACTCAAATACACAACTACACATGAATTAATGACACTTAGTAATTAAATCATAGTTTGGACACACCAAGCTGAGTAAACTAATCACTCAGCCTAAGTCAAGCACTCAGCTTGAGTTGATCACTCAGCTTGAGATTGAAACTCAGCTTGAGTGGAGCACACAGCTCTGAATTAATGACACATAGTCAATTTCGGTTTGAGACTAACTCAAACTCATATTCTAACTACACTAAGTAGTTAAACTATGTTTGGAACTTACCAATCGTGTGAACCAATCACACAGCTTGAGTTAAGCATATAGCTCAGACTCAATGACACTTAGTCATTTCTGTTTAAGACTAACTCAAACTTGTGAACTCATCATTCAGCTTGACAAAATATTCAGTTTATGAAAAGTTATTTATAAACCGTGCACTTATCTTAAGACACTTAGTCTTTGTCAAACTGAAACTCAATTTCTAGACACACAGCTAGGGGTTGAGCATACCCAATTAACTCAGCAGATACATAAACCTCTTTTCATCAAGTGTTTTTGTAAAGATATCTGCCAATTGATCATCAGTGGAGATAAATTTGATGTCAACTTTACCTTTTTCCATGATGTCCCGGATGAAGTGATGTCTAATTTCAATATGCTTGGTTCTTGAGTGGAAGACTGGATTATAAGTGTTGGCTATGGCATTTTGGTTATCATAAAAGATAGGAGTTTTCTTGAAACTCATACCAAAGTCCTGAAGTTGATGTTGCATAGCCACTGAGTTCTGTTTCTTCCTAGTCCAGCTTACTAACTTCCCTCCAAGCATTTAACATCCTTTGGTTGTTGACTTTCTATATAACTTGCACCCAACATAGTCACCATCTGAAAAACCAACTAACTCAAATACAGAGTCCTTTGGATACCAACGACCTAGAATTGGTGTACCCTTAAGGTACCTAAAGATCCTTTTCACTGCTTGAAGATGTGATTCTTTAGGATCTGACTGATATCTTGCACAAACACATGTAGCAAACATGATATCAGGTCTACTAACTGTAAAATAGAGTAGTGAACCAATCATTCCTCTATAGGTAGACTGACATACAGACTTTTACTCAGCTTGACACCTGGTGACATGGGTGTTTTCATGGTTGAACTTGAATCAAAACCATATTTCTTTATCGAATCAAGAACATACTTGATTTGATTGATGAACATTCCATCAGGCTTTTGATGAATTTGTAAGCCTAGGAAGTATGTCATCTCACCCATCATGCTCATCTTGTACTTTTGTGACATTATTTTGGAGAACTATTCACACAGAGATTCATTTGTAGAACCAAAAATAATGTCATCCACGTAGATTTGTACAAGAATCACCTATCATTTACTCTTTTTAATAAATAGTGTCTTATCTATACTACCTCTGGTGAAATTCTTTGATAGTAGATAGTTGGACAGTGTATCATACCAAGCTCTTGGAGCTTGTTTAAGACCATACAAAGCCTTGTCTAACTTATTGACATGGTGTGGAAACTTTGAACTAACAAAGCCAGGAGGTTGTTTCACATAGACTTCCTCCTGAAGTTTTCCATTTAGGAAAGCACTCTTCACATCCATTTGATAGACGTTGAAGTTTTTATATGCTGCATAAGCTAAGAACAGCCTTATGGCTTCAATTCTAGCAACATGGACAAACGTCTCATCAAAATCGATTCTTTCTTCTTGCATATACCCTTGTGTTACTAGCCTGGCTTTGTTCCTAACTATCACTCCATCCTTGTCCATTTTGTTTCTATAGACCCACTTAGTGCCTATAATTGTGTGATCTTTGGGGGTAGGGACAAGACTCTATACCTTGTTTCTCTCAAACTCATTTAATTCCTCTTGCATAGCTTCAATCCAATCCTCATCTTCTAAGGCTTCTTCAGTCTTCTTTGGTTCCATTTGAGATAGGAAACCAAAGTAAGCAGCATAGTTTGCTGTAGCCTTTGATCTTGTCATTACTTTTTCTTGGACATTTCCAATGATTTGATCTTGAGGATGATCTTTGAGGAATTTATTTGTTGTAGTTGGAGAATCTGGTTCATGATCTGAGTGATGTTGAGAACTCTGAGGTGAACTTACATCCTCAGTCTTAATAGCAGCATTGTCAACAAACTAATGATCACTAAGATCTTCAGTCTGAGTGACTTCAGCTCCAAAGGTATTGATGAACTCATCATCTTTCTCAACTTGTGAGTTCCTTGGAGCTTGTGATGATTTCTTTGATGGACACACATCATCATCACTATCATCTCCCATGACATACATAGGATTTGATATATTGGTTTCCTCAGGCTTTTCAAGCTCACTTAGACTAACCAAGTCAGCTTGTCTTTTCTCAGCTTGATCAAAATTGTCTTCATCAAATGAGACATGAATTGATTCTTCTATTGCCTTTCTCCGTGTATTATACACTCTGTAAGACTTGGAGATTGAGGAATAGCCAACAAATATTCCAGGATCAGCTTTAGGTTCCAACTTATGGAGCTTATCTCTTTGATTCAGCACATAGCACTTTGAACCAAAGACATGAAAATAACCTATATTGGGCTTTCTAGATTTGTACATCTCATATGCTGTTTTGCCATGTCATGTGCCTTGAACATCCAATATCTAAGTACCATTTACTTGAACCCTGCGCATGATATGAAAACTAAACACATTAGTTTTGTTTGAGAACCCACTTTTTGGTGGGTTCAGATGATGAGCACTTAGCATCTTCATCTTGTTGAACTGACTGTTCAGGTTGAGCAGGAGCTGAGTCCTGTGTAGGATGATCAGCCTGTTCTTGTTCAGGCCTTGAGATTTCAATGTCACAGTCCTTGGTCTCATGACCTCTACTTCTGCACTTGTAGCATCTCCTTCTTCCAATGATTACAGGAGGTAGAGTGTCTGATAATCCTTATGAGAACTTGCTCTTAGTCTTAGGATTATATGTAGTGGATAACTTTTCAACTTTCTTTGCAAGTTGATTCACTTGATGCTCACTGACTTTGGACTTACCTTTGTCAAATCTTTGTTTGTTATCCTTTTGATTAGAAGCTTGACCAACAAAATTCTTTTCCATCACTTTGGACTTACCTTTGTCATGCTTTCTGGACTCACCAGTTTCAACAGATTTGGACTTACCACTGTTGATCTCCTTGGACTTACCTAGATCCAAAACTTTGGACTTACCATTGTTGTGATTTGACCTCTGACTTACAGTGGTCTTCCTATTCTTGTAACTTCTCTCTGAGCCAGATAGAGAATGTTGTCTTTTGAAAGGATTTGGATTTAGCCTTTCCATGACTGAAGTTCTTTGAATAGATTGAGTGCCTAATCTGTCCAGCACAGACTTTCCATGCTATTTAGATGTTGAGAACTAATTGCCATGATCTTTGGCCTTTACAAACATATTGTATTTAAGGTTTTGACCATGTTTCTTCTCTGAGGCTGACTTCTGAGACTCAATCAGTTGTCTATCTTCCTCAGAGTTTGTACTTGCTATTTCATCCTCATCAGCTGCATAGACTGCGGATTGATAGTCACCTCTAAGTACAGCTTGTACCTGTTAAGGAATTTGTTGGTTGATGCACTTTTCAGCAAGCCATGATGACTTACACCAAGATTCAGTGACCTTTTGAAGTTGGTCAGCTTTATCTTTGGCTTCCTGAAGTTCTTCACTTAGATGTTTATTAATGTGTCTTTGACATTCAAGATCACACTGTGCTTTCTTACCAACATCAATGAGAGATTGATTTTCCTTAATCCCATTCTTCAGTTTAGCTATCTCAGCTTTGAGGTCCTTTTGAGACTTAAGGCCAGTCTTGAAATCATTTAACAAATAATCGAATGCACGACCCTTTTCTTTATTGGTGTAACAGTTGAAATTACTAATCTTGTACATGGAAGTAGGATCCCAATCACTAAGTTTGCTGTTTTCCTCAGCTTCCTTCATGTCAGCTTCAAAAGTTGACTCGGACAAACCATAATCAACTTCATCAATTTCAAACTCTTCATCTTGTTGAACCATTAGACAAATATCATCATCATCTGAGGTAGATGATTCTGTATCACAGGTTTCAGCGTAGAGTCCTTTGTCTTCTGGCTTTCCTTTCTTGAGCTGAGTATATTTCTTTTTATACTTTTCAGCTCTATAAGCATTCTTAACAGCAACTGATGCTGATTCTACCTTCTTTGATCTGCACTCAGCAGCAATATGTCCCTTTTTCTGACAGTTGAAGCACACATAATTCTTGGGATCAAAGGAACTCTTCCCTTTGCCCCTGTCAGATCTTCCTCTTCCCCGTTGAGCTCTTCTCAAACGTCTGGCTAGCATTGACATCTGCTCAGTGATAGTCTGAACATTATTAGTATCACCTCAGTCTAAGTCTGAGTGGTCAGCTTGAGATTCTGACTCGGTCTCAGATTCAACAACCAAGGCCTTGGAACCTTTCTTCTTTTTCGGTGTAACTAATGCAATATCAGCTTTATCCAAAGAATCCTTAAGTTGTTGTTGAGAAGTTCTCTTGTGCTCTGTGATATGTTTATGATTGAGCAAGAACCCATAAATGGACTGTGGGTTATACGTATGTAATGTTCCTCCATCCCTCATGCTGTAGTTACTTCATTAAACCTTTCTGGTAACACATCCAGAAATTTCAGCACCAGTTCAGCTTCATCTTTCTTAACGCCTACACTTAGCAGGTCATTTATCAAGCAGTGAAACCTTGTGAACAAATCAGGCAAGGTTTCATTCTTCTTTGAAAAGAAGTTTTCATAAGATCTATTCAGGTGACTCTTCTTTTGCTGCTTGACCAGATCTGTGCCCTTATATGTAATATTTAGCGTATCCAAGATCTCTTTTACAGTTTGACACCCAGTCACTGTATGCAAGATCTCATTGGTCAGGGCATTTTCCAGAACACTCTTTGCCTTGTCATCGAGATTGAAAAGTTTTCAGTCTTCATCTATAGAGGATGCAACAGGCTTCTTTACTTCTTTTTCACTTCTGTCTATTTTGTCAGCGGACGTATCACTAACAACAGCATAAATCTTGGGGATGATAGCTTCTTTAGTGATGACATCATATATACGATTATCAATGGACTTAAGGAAAAGCATGGCTCTGAATTTCCACATAGGATAGTCAGACCCATCAAAGATGGGACAGCCCTTGGCAGACATATGAGGAAATTTTGATGAATTATTGCTTGTAGACATTGTGTACTTTCTCAGAATCTTGAACTTTCAGCATATGAAATTGTTCAGCCTGCTCTGATACCAGTTGTTGGTTCCTTGGTGAGAATAACAACAAGCAACAGATGTGTAGAAGGGGGGTTGAATACAGTTTCTGCGGAAATTGAACAAATCAAAATAAAGTGTTACACATAGTAAATCAAACCACAGTCGAATGTGTAAAAGCGGGGGGGGGGGGGGGGGGGGGGGTTGAATACACTTTCTGATACCAGTTGTTGGTCCCTTAGTGAGAAGGTCAACAAGCAAGTAATGTGTAGAAGGGGGGTTGAATACACTTTCTGCGGAAAATTGAACAAATCAATAAAAAGTGTTAACACACATCAAACCACAATAATTGAATGATTTGCTTTTCATTAATAAGAAGATGATTACAGACTCTATCAAGTAAGCAACACTTGATATGTAAACACCTAATGTAAATCAAATCTCTCAATCTCTCAAACTTTGCTATCTATAATCAACTTATGATTATAGATACCGGACGACTCTCTAAACGTGATTTAATCACATATTGAAAACTTACCAATTTCATAACTAATGTGAATATTCGAACACACGAATAACTTGGAAATTTGTGAGTATCTTGATCACGTTGAATTGACAAATAATGAATCAAGCTTCGTAACACATACGGTTTAAGGTGAAACTGAGTTATGGCTTTGTAACTCTTGTAGTCATAGTAGTCGTACCTCAAAACTTATCAGGATGATAAGTATTTATAATCCTGTTCCTACGGATCCTAACAAATTAGAACTAATCTTAATTTCCTAACTAACTAACGGATAACCCGGAATCTTGAATCTTGAATTTTCTTATCTTGGGTCTCCAATCTTCAATCTTGATTCTGGAATCTTCTTATCCTTGCCGTAGATATAGAGAGATAAAAGATAAATTTAAAACATATTTAAATTCTCTTTAAACTGACTTCTTTAATCGGACTGAGTTACTCAGCTTGAAACTCATCAAGCTGAGTTCTTCAAGAACAAACCCGAAAACAAACATGAACTAACATGTATAATTATTAACTCATCCTTAAAAGTCATGAGAGTTAGCTAGAACTTATTTAGCAACTCTGTTGAGCTGACTCAATATATACGCTGAGTCACTCAGCTTGAAACACAATAGGCTGAATACTCAACATATACCTTAGGTGACATACACAGCTTATCAAACACATTGATAATCTTACTAAGATATAGCCTAAGCTGATCGAACATATGCTCAGCTTATATTCAGCTTATGCTCAGTCTGAAACACTCTATGCGTTCAGTCTGATCAAGCCTCATAATTCTGTTTAAGTTATCTTTAGAACACATCTTACAAACTTAACTTTTTCTCATCAAATCTTAACTGATGAGATCATTTTCCGAACAAACTCCCCTTATCTGATGATGACAAAACCATCAAACAGTTCTTAAGTTTGTTTAACAGAATTATGTTTTAAATCTCAAACTTATTAAGATTTTATTTTTGAACTTATCAAAAATTAATTGAACTTATCAATTATAAGTGGAACATACCAACTTTAATGTTGAACAAATCAACCAAAAACATTAATGAATAAGAACTAATCAATTATTCATTCAAGCTGAACTTATCAGACTCATAATTATGAACATATCATAACACAGTTGAACATATCAAACTAATACTTGTATTTATTAAACATATCAAAATACAAAGGTTTTGATCACTCAGATCATGCACACTTAGTGCTTACAAAATTAGAACTAATCTAATATGTACAATAGAACTAATCTATTATCTTATGAACTAATCTATTATCTCATGCACACTTGTGTTTTTTATTTTGTTTATATATATATATATATATATATATATATATATATATATATATATATATATATATATATATATATATAATTCATACTGTGACACAAATTATTGATTTCTTAAATGTGACTAAAAGGTGCCACACTTATTAACACTTTTGGCCACTTTTTTCTTAATTCGTTGTGTGACTAAATATTACATAAAGGCCACACAAACATATTTTCATGTGCCATTGGATGAACAATAGTCACACAAAATACACATTTACTTGACTTTAAAAAGCATATGGTCACACATTTTAACACTTTTGGTCACTTTTAATTTATTATATGTGACTAAATCCTCAAAATTAAATGTCTTGTATGACTGAATATTACAAAACGTCACACAAATATTAAATTCATGTGACCATTGTGTGAACAATATTCACACGAAATAGACATTCAGTTGACTTTAAAAAGCATACGGTCACACATTTTAACATATTTGGTCACTTTTTAATTACAACTATGTGACTAAATCCTCAAAAATAAAATGCCTTGTGTAACTGAATATTACAAAACGTCAAACAAATATTAATTTCATGTGACCATTTGGTGAACAATAGTCACACGAAATACACATTTACTTGACTTTAAAAAGTATATGGTCACACATTTTAACACATTTGGTCACTTTTTAATTAAAACTATGTGACTAAATCCTCAAAAATAAAATGCCTTGTGTGACTGAATATTATAAAACGCCACACAAAAATTAAATTTATGTGACCATTGGGTGAACAATAATCACACGAAATACACATTTACTTGACTTTAAAAAGTATATGGTCACACATTTTAATACTTTTGGTCACGTTATAATTACATCTATGTGACTAAATATTACAAAACACCACACAAACATTAAATTCATGTGGCCATTACATGAACAATAGTCACACATACACATTTATGCTTGACTTTAAAAAGCATATGGTCACACATTTACGATCTATGGTCACTCGACCTTTGGTGACATATGCGCTGAAAAAGCAAGTGTAACTATACGCATATCGTCAAACATTTTTGGTGTGACGAAATCGCGTTTTTCTGCCAGTGGCCCAGCAACGTTCAAGATACAAATCGGGCCAAATTGAGCCAAATAAGACTGAATAAATCAAGGCCAAATTAAAGACTACATTATTACATGAGTTATGTAATATGTCAAATCAAAAGGCAGCTAAGGGGAGAATCCGGGCCACATCCGCACTAGGTGCGCACCCTACCCGGGTCTCAACCCAGTCTCAAGCCTGCCCCCTTCAATCCTTTTGCAAGACCAACAGCAACTATCAGACTACGTACAACCTTCATAAGCCCAGTTACACTTAACCTACACAAAACAAACTAACTCAGATAACAAAACACTACACAATAGATAAATAAATAAAATGTACCATTGTTGGTCTTAGAGAATATCATAATTCCAACACCCCCCCCCCCCCTCAAGACCAACAAGGGACTTAATGTCACTCTTGAAAAAGATTAACAAGACCCATTTCAGAGCAAAGGACACCAAGTTGTACTTAAGATAAAGACTTAGTTTTTTTTTTCATAAAGCACCGGATCATGAAACCAATTTAATAGCAGACTCATTGTCACAGTAAACTACAACAAAACTCAAAGCTTTTTATACCCAAAGAAGTTTCAATATCCAAACGACTTCACAAGTAACAAAACCATGAGCTATGTACTCGTGACAAGGCATATAGCCCAATCTGCATCAGATTAGCAGTCATATGATTTATACCACCTCTCATAACATTTACATCACTGCCAGGACTACTTTTCAAGTATCTCAGAACTCTTAAAGCAACAGCAAGATGCAACATCCTTGGACTATGCATAAACTAACTCAGAGTCTACACCATGTAAGAAATATCAGGTCTAGCCATAATCAAATAAATAAGCTTCCCAATCTGGATCAGACGCAGCCTCATTATAGTTCCTATGCTCAAAAGACTTATCAAGGTTAGACATAAAACAAAAATTCTCAAAATTAAGACATGAGTGATTTATTGACTTCTCAATATCATTCTTATGTTTCCCTTCTACAAGAAAGTCATTAAACCTAGCACACATTCTTGATTCTCTTACAGACCTAGTAGACCTAACAGGAACACTACCACTAGATAAACCTCTATTACCAGAAACAATTCCCTTAAAAATAACAGAAGCAGTTGGGACTACCAACCTGAGACTGAGGAGTAAGTACCTCCACACCCTGGTTATCCACCGAGTGCTCTGCACTAACATCCTCAAACTGGTGTGTTGGGAAAATGATCTCATCAGTTTAGATTTGATGAGACAAAGTTAGGTTTGTAAGATGAGTTCTACGTATAACTTAAACATAATTATGAAGCTTAGTCAGACTGAACACTTATAGTGTTTCAGACTGAGTATAAGCTGAATGTAAACTGAGCATGTGTTCGATCAGTTTATATTATACCTTAGTTAAATTATTAATGTGTTTGATAATCTGTGTATGTCACATAAGGTATATACCGAGTATTCAGCTTGATGTGTTTCAAGCTGAGTGACTCGGCTTAGAAGCAGAGTCAGCTCGACAGAGTTAATAAATTTGTCTTATTTAACTCTTTGGACTTCTAAGGATGAGTTAATAATTATACGTGTTAGTTCATGTTTGAATTCGGGTTTGTTCCCGAAGAACTCAGCTTGATGAGTTTCAAGCTGAGTAACTCAGTCTGACTAAAGAAGTCAGTCCAAGAGAATTTAAATGTGTTTTAAATTATGTTTTAATTCTCTATATCAACGACGCGGATAAAAAGACTCCAGAATCAAGATTGAAGATTGAAGACTCAAGATAAGAAGATTCAAGATTCAAGATTCCGAGTTATCCGATAGGTAGTTAGCAAATTAGGATTAGTCCAGTTTGTTAGGAACAGTAGCAACAGGATTATAAATACTTATCTCCTGATAAGTTTAGAGGTACGACTCAGAGACGAATACAACTATGTGTTGCAGAGCCAAACCTCACCGTATGTGTTACGATTCTTGAATCACTGTTTGTCAGTTCAACGTGATCAAGAAACTCACAGATTGCCAGATCATTCATGTGTTCAAATTATCACATCAGTTGTGATATTGGTCAGTAATCATTAGTTGATTCAATCTGTGAAAAATCCTGTTTAGAGAGTCGTCAGTATCTATAATCATAAGTTGATTATAGATAGCTAAGTTTGAGAGATTGAGAGATTTATATTAGGTTATTATATATCAAGAGTTGCTTACTTGATAATTAATGTGATCATCTTCTTATTTAAAGCATTGTAATCATCTTCATATTAATAAAAGCATTGGACTAGTTGTGGTTTGATTTACTGTGTGTAACACTTTTATTTGATTTGTTCAATTTCCGCAGAAAGTGTATTGAACCCCCCCTTCTACACACTGTTTCTTGTTGTTATTCTCACCAAGGGACCAACAACTAGTATCAGAGCAGGCTGAACGATTTCATTAGTTGAAAGTTCAAGATTCTGAGAAAGTTTACAATGTCTACAAGCAATAATTCATCAAACTTTCCACAGATGTCTGCCAAAGGCTGTCCCATATTTGATGTGTCTGACTATCCTATGTGGAAGTTCAGAGCCATGTTGTTCCTCAAGTCCATTGACAACCGTATGTCGGATGTTGTCACAAAAGGACCTATAATCCCCAAGATTCCTGCTACTATCAGTGATACGTCTCCTGGCAGATCTGAAAAGGAAACAAGAAAGCCTATTGCATCTTGGGCTGATGAAGATTGGAAACTCTTCAATCTGGATGACAAGGCAAAAAGTGTTTTGGCAAATGCCCTGACCAACGAAATCTTGCGCACTGTGACTGGGTGTCAAACTGCAAAAGATATTTGGGACATACTGAGTGTTACTTATGAGGGCACGGATCTAATCAAGCAACATAAGAGAAGTAATTTGAATAGATCTTATGAAAACTTCTTTTCAAAGAAGAATGAAACCTTGTCAGATTTGTTCACAAGGTTTCACTGCTTGATAAATGACCTACTAAGTGTGGGTGTAAAGAAAGATGATGCTGAACTTGTGCTGAAATTTCTGGATGTGTTACCAGAGAGATTTAACGATGTAACTACAGCACTGAGGGCTGGAGGAACACTGCACGTGTACAACCTGCAGTCCATTTATGGGTTCTTGCTAAATCATGAACAGATCACTGAACACAAGAGAACTTCTTAACAACAACTCAAGGAGTCTTTGGATAAGAATGAAGTTGCATTGGTTGCACAGAAAAAGAAGAAAAGTTTCAAGACACTGGTTGTTGAATCTGAGACTGAGTCAGAATCTCAAGCTGACCACTCAGACTCAGACTCAAGTGATACTGATGATGTTCAGAATATCACAAAGCAAATGGCAATATTAGCCAGATGTTTGAGAAGAGTTCAAAGGGGAAGAGGAAGATCTGACAGGGGCAAAGGAAAGAGTTCCTTTGATCCCAAGGATGTTGTGTGCTTCAACTGTCAGAAGAAGGGACACATTGCTGCTGAGTGCAGATTAAAGAAGGTAGAATCAACATCAGTTGTTGATAAGAATGCTTACAGAGCTGTTAAATACAAGAAGAAATACACTCAGCTCAAGAAAGGAAAGCTTGAAGACAAACCCAGTGCAAAAGGACTAATTGCTAAAACCTGGGATACAGAATCATCTACCTCAGATGATGATGTATGTCTGATAGCTCAAGAAGATGAAGAGTTGGAGATAGATGAGGTTGATTATGGTTTTTCCAAGTCAACTTTTGAAGCTGACATGAAGGAAGCTGAGGAAAACAACAAGCTTAGTGACTGGGATCCTGCTTCCATGTATAAAGTCAGTAATTTCAACTCTTATACTGATGAGGAAAAGGGTCTTGCTTTTAATTATCTGCTGAATGATTTCAAGACCGTCCTTAAGTCTCAAAATGACCTCAAAGATGAGATAACTAATCTCAAGAATGAGATTAAGGAAATTAAGTCTCTCATTGATGTTGGTAAGAAAGCACAATGTGATCTTGAATGTCAAAGACACATTAATAAACTTCTAAACAAAGATGACCAACTTCAAAAGGTTACTGAGTCTTGGTGTAAGTCATCAAAGCTTGCTGAAAAGTGCATAAACCAACATATACCTAGACAGGTAAAGGCTGTACTTGGAGGTGACTATCAAACAGCAGCTTATGTAGCTGATGATGAGATAGCAAGTACAGATTCTGAGGAAGATAGACAGCTGATTAAGTCTCAGAAGTCAGACTCAGAGAAAAGACATGATCCAAGCTTGAAATTCAATATGTTTGTGAAAGCTAAAGACCTTGGAAATGAGTGCTCAACATCTAAACAACATGGTAAGTCTGTGCTGGACAGACTAGGCACTCAGTCTGTTCAAAGAACTTCGGTCATAGAAAGGCTTAATCCAAACCCTTTCAAAAGACAAAACTCTCTTTCTGGCTCGGAGAGAAGTTACAAGAACA
This sequence comes from Pulicaria dysenterica, assembly GCA_947179395.2. Taxonomy (NCBI): domain Eukaryota; kingdom Viridiplantae; phylum Streptophyta; class Magnoliopsida; order Asterales; family Asteraceae; genus Pulicaria; species Pulicaria dysenterica. The sequence goes on along the minus strand of OX359293.1, from coordinate 16,801,411 downwards.
GAAAGACCACTGTAAGTCAGAGGTCAAAACACGACAATGGTAAGTCCAAAGTTGTAGATCTTGGTAAGTCCAAGAAGATCAACAGTGGTAAGTCCAAACCTATTGAAATTGGTGAGTCCAGTCACCATGGCAAAGGTAAGTCCAAAGTCATGGAAAAGAAGGTTGTTAATCAAACTTCTAATAAAAAGGATAACAAACAAAGACCTGACAAAGGTAAGTCCAAAGTCAATGATCATCATGTGAATCAACTTGCAAAGAAAGTTGAAAAGTTATCCACCACATATAATCCTAAGACTGAGAGCAAGTTCTCACAAGGATTATTAGACACTCTACCTCCTGTAATCATTGGAAGAAGGAGATTCTACAAATGCAGAAGTAGAGGTCATGAGGCTAAGGACTGTGATGCAGAAATCTTAAGGCCTGGACAAGAACAAGCTGATCAGCCTGTACAGGACTCACCTCCTGCTCAAGCTGAACAGTCAGTTCAACCAGATGAAAATGCTAAGTGCTCCTCATCAGAACCTACCAAGAAGTGGGTTCACAAACAAAACTAATGTGTTTAGTTTTCATATCATGTGCAGGGTTCAAGTAAATGGTACTTGGATAGTGGATGTTCAAGGCACATGACTGGGTGGAAAGGATTTCTTAGTGATTTCCAAGAAAATGAAGGTCCTAAAGCAACATTTGGAGACAACTCACATGGAAGAACTAAAGGCTATGGAAAGATGAATGCTGGTAAAGTTACATTCCAGAAAGTTGCCTATGTCAAAGGTCTCAAACACAACCTGATTAGTATCAGTCAATTGTGTGATGAAGATAATGTTGTTACTTTTAGGAAGAAAGTAGGAACAATCTATAATGCTAAGGGAAAGCCTGTATTAATAGCTAAAAGAAAAAGAGATGTGTATCTACTTGATCTAAATTCAGCTGATCCCTATACTGAAACCTACTTGTATTCCCATTCTGTTCCTAAGCTGAGTTGGTTATGGCATAAACGTTTATCTCATCTAAACTTTAAAAATATAAATATGTTGTCCAATAAAGAGTTAGTCTCTGGATTACCAAAGATCACATTTGTCAAAGACAAATTGTGCTCAGCTTGTGCACAAGGGAAACACCATAAAGGGTCTTTTAAGTCAAAGCAAAATTTTTCAATAACAGACCCACTGCATATGTTGCATATGGATCTGTTTGGACCCATAAGTACTACAAGCCTGAGTGGAAAGAAGTACACACTGATGATAGTAGATGAGTTCTCACGATTCACCTGGGTAATATTCCTTAAAGCTAAAAGTGAGGCTGCCCTGGAGATAATCCGTTTTATCAAACAGGAAGAGTTGCAAAAAGGTTTGTGTGTAAAGAAACTAAGAAGTGATCATGGGACTGAGTTCAGGAACTCTACCCTTGAAAACTTCTGTGAACAAAAGGGAATATTACAAAATTTCTCATCTGTCAGAACCCCACAACCGAATGGAGTTGCTGAAAGGAGAAATAGAACCCAAATTGAGGCTGCTAGAACAATGCTATGTGAGGCAGGATTGAAACTATATTTCTGGGATGAAGCTGTTAGTACAGCCTGCTATACCCAGAATAGATCAATCATTGTCAAAAGACATGGAAAGACATCTTATGAGATGTATAAGTCTAGAAAGCCCAATATAGGTTATTTCCATATTTTTTGTTCAAAATGCTATGTGCTGAATCAAAAAGATCAGCTCCATAAGTTGGAACCTAAAGCTGATCTTGGAATATTCGTTGGTTATTCCTCAATCTCCAAGTCTTATAGAATATATAATACAAGGAGAAAGGCAATAGAAGAATCAATTCATGTCTCTTTTGATGAAGACTGTTTTGATCAAGCTGATAAGAGTCAAGCTGACTTGGTCAGTCTGAGTGAGCTTGAAAGGCCTAAGGAAACCAACTTATCAAATCCTATGTATGTCATAGGAGATGATAGTGATGATGATGTGTGTTCATCAAAGAAATCATCACAAACTCCAAGGGATTCTCAAGCTGAGAAGGATGATGAGTTCGTCAACCCCTTTGGAGTTGAAGTCACTCAAGCTGAGAATCTCAGTGATCATCAGTTTGTTGACAATGCTGCTGTTGAGACTGAGGATGTGTGTTCACCTCAACGTTCTCCACATCACTCAGATTCAGAACCAGAGTCTCCAACTACTGTTAGATTATGTGCCTAGATAATTAATAGGCATGTTGTATCCAATGTTATAAGAGACTAAAGGGTCACACTGCTACACACCCAATTCAGAACAGTTAGATTTCACCTTTTGTCTGTGTGGAAATAATTAATCAGATAGATTAATTATTACAGATAGATTAATAATTAATCAGTAGTATTAATTATTGAAAAGAGAGAAATAAATAATTAATCAGTTTGTATTAATTATTGAAAGGAATAAATAATAAATAGTTATTATTTAAAGAGAATTAAATATTAAGTTTTAATATTTAACGGACAGTTAATTAATAGTTAATTAATTAACTAGTAAAGTCCAGGGGGTCAAAAAGAGAATAGTTGAAAGTTTAATTAAAACCAGTGGGCTTTAATTAAACGGGCTTAGGTCCAAGTTAATCCCTATATAATATCCTTAAGGCTTAAGGATTAAGATAAGTGACACAAGGGATTAACCCTAGCCACCACTCTCCTTCTCTCTCTCGATCTCGCTCTCTTTCTCTCGGTCGCACTCTCTCGGCTCTCTCTCTCACTTCGACGATCGAAGAACACCAAGCAAGGTGTTTGCGTTTTTGTTGATCGACGCAAGAGGTATATACACACAAGGGTTTCAAGGTTTTTTGAAGCCTTGGTGATCCAGGAGCGGTCTAGCAGCCAGTTCAATCGGAGGTGCAGTAGTGGTGGACTATCTTTAGCAATCCTAAAGTTTTTGTTCAGGTATATTTCTTGTAACCTTATCTGTGGATTGTTTGTTAAGAAACTATGTTGATCAAGTTAAAGTTTAAAGATCCTAACCCTTTTGGGGTTTAGAGGGTTGTGTTCAATCCAGTTCCACTTTTAGGATTGAACCAGTTGAATCAAACTCAGGATTGACCAGTTTGAGTCATAAGGTGGTTTGGTCAGGTTCAAAACCATTCAACTACAACATTTAAATTCCTCAAAGATCATCCTCAAGATCAAATTATTGGACATGTCCAAGAAAAGGTCAAGACCAGATCCAAGGCTACAGCTAATTACGCTGCACACTTTGGTTTTCTATCTCAAATGGAACCAAAGAAGTCTGAGGAAGCCTTATAGGATGAGGATTGGATTGAAGCTATGCAAGAGGAATTAAATGAGTTTGAGAGAAATAAGGTCTGGAACCTTTTCCCTGCCTCCAAAGATCATTCAATTATAGGCACTAAGTGGGTCTATAGAAATAAAATGAACAAGGATGGAGTGATAGTGAGGAACAAAGCCAGGCTGGTAGCACAAGGGTATAAGCAAGAGGAAGGAATCGATTATGATGAAACCTTTGCCCCTGTTGCTAGAATTGAAGCCATAAGGTTGTTCCTGGCTTATGCAGCTTATAAAGACTTCAAAGTCTATCAAATGGATGTGAAGAGTGCTTTCCTAAATGGAAAACTTCAGGAGGAAGTCTATGTGAAACAACCTCCTGGCTTTGTAAGTTCAAAGTTTCACATCATGTCTATAAGTTAGACAAGGCTTTGTATGGTCTTAAACAAGCTCCAAGAGCTTGGTATGATACACTGTCCACTTATCTACTATCCATGGATTTCACCAGAGGTAGTATAGATAAGACACTCTTTATTAAAAGAAGTAAAGAACAGGTGATTCTTGTACAAATCTATGTGGATTACTTCATTTTTGGTTCTACCAATGAATCTCTGTGTGAGTGGTTCTCCAAAATAATGTCACAAAAGTACAAGATAAGTATGATGTGTGAGATGACATATTTCCTAGGACTGCAAATTCAACAAAAGCCTGATGGAATATTCATCAATCAAAGCAAGTATGTTCTTGATTTGATAAAGAAATATTGTTTTGATTCAAGTTCAACCATGAAAACACCCATGTCACCAGCTGTCAAGCTGAGTAAAGACTCAGATGGAAAGTGTGTGTGTCAGTCTACCTATAAAGGATTGATAGGTTCATTGCTCTATTTGACAGATAGTAGACCTGATATTATGTTTGCTACATGTGTTTGTGCAAGATATCAGGCATATCCTAAAGAATCACATCTTCAAGCTGTGAAAAGGATCTTTAGGTACCTTAAAGGTACACCAAATCTAGGTCTTTGGTATCCAAAGGACTTTGTATTTGAGTTAGTTGGTTTTTCAGATGCTGACTATGCTGGGTGCAAGTTAGACAGAAAATCAACTACTGGAGGATGTCAAATGCTTGGAGGGAAGTTAGTCAGTTGGACTAGTAAGAAATAGAACTCAGTAGCTACTTCAACTGCTGAAGCTGAATATGTTGCGGCAGGTAGCTGTTATGCTCAAATCCTGTGGATGCAGCATCAGCTTCGGGACTTTGGCATGAGTTTCAAGAAAACTCCTATCTTCTGTGATAACCAAAGCGCTATAGCCATCACTTACAATCCAGTCTTCCACTCAAGAACCAAGCACATTGAAATTAGACATCACTTCATCAGGGACATCGTGGAAAAAGGTAAAGTTGACATTAAATTTATTTCCACTGATGACCAACTAGCAGATATCTTTACTAAACCACTTGATGAGAAGAGGTTTATGTATCTGCTAAGTAACTTGTGTATGCTCAACCCCTAGCTAAGTGTCTAGAATCCGAGTTTTCAGCTTGACAAAGACTAAGTGTCTTAAGCTGAGTGCACAGTTTATGAATAAGTTTTCATAAACTGAATCTTATCAAGCTGAACAATGAGTTCTTTTGTTTGGTGAGTTCCAAACACACTTCAACTACTTAGTGTAGTTATGATATAGTTTGAGTCAGTCTCAAACATATATGACTAAGTGTCACTGAATCTGAGCTATGTGCTTAACTTAGACTTTGTGATTGGTTCACACGTTTGGTTGGTTCTAAACATTCTTTAGCTACTCAGTGTGGTTAAAAGGTTCGTTTGAGTCAGTCTCAGACGAAAATGACTTGGTGTCATTACCCATGAGCTGTGTGCTCTACTCAAGCTAAGTTTCATTCTCACGCTGAGTGCACATTTCAAGCTGAGTCATTGAATCAAGCTGAGTGCTTGAGTTAAACTGAGTAATATGTTTACTCAGCTTGGTGTGTCCAAACTCATGTGTTATTTACTAAGTGTGATTAATTCATGACCACTGCGTATTTGGGTCAGTCTCAAATCGCGTATTATACTCAATTGTGTATAGGTATAATACATCAGTGTATATAATCTTATTGTAAGTCAATATTATTATATTACATTAGTGTCCGTTGGAAGATGATTGGTTCTACCCTCTTACTGTTACATCAAAATTTTACGGTGTAACGGATCAAAAGGGGGATTTCTAACGGTAACTTTTCTCTCTCCTTGGAAAGGTATATATACCGATCAAGTTTGGTTTAGAGGGTTTACGCTTACAATCCAGCCTTCTAATCCTCTCAAATACCTTCCTTCCTCTCTGCTAAGTGCATATTTTCGGTTCCATCGATCTCAAAACCCTAAGTCGCTCAGTGCGCTATAGACAATCGCTTAGTGCGCATTCCAAAGTAATTACTCTGTGTAATCAAAATTTAATCGATGGAAGGAACCATTCTAGTTCTAGGTGATCGAATGGTCAGAGGAGCTGCGTTCGAAACAACGGATTGCCGCTGATAAAAATCAACAATGAGCGCGCTTTCCTGGCAATCCCTCTATGCAAGATTAACAGAGGATATGAACCATGGGTCAATTACATTCGTAAATGCTCATTGGCTTTTGCTTTCACCGGAGCACCTCTGCACATGGTTCCTCAGCACTTGCTGGAATTCTGGTATTCGTGTACTTACGATCATATCAATGACGCAATCAGAGGCACAGTGTTGAATAGAGAGAGAACCATTACTCTCACAGCTAACAGGCTAAGGGAGATTCTTCGTCTTCCTGAACATGACGAATTCGAGCCTGCTGTGACGAGACAAGTGGCGAGGTCTGTTCTGCCACAGATTGGTCACCCTCAAACTGAAGGGGTGATCAAGAAGGCCACTTTCCCAACCGTATGGGGTTTTATGGTGTCCACTGTGATTCGTTCACTTGGTACCAAGGTTGGAGGACTGGACCAGATCAATGAGTTCGAGATGCAGTTGCTGTACAACATGTTCTTTGGTAGAAATATCGATTTTGCACAGCTCATCTTCAATGAGCTCAAGGTCCATGTGATGAAGGCCACAAGAGACCTTCATGTACCTTTCATAAGGTACATGTCCTTAGCATTTGAAGCTGAGCTAGGGACAGCACTCTACGAAGCCAATCAGGAGCTGTCGCTAGTGTCAACACTCAGCCCCAAGATGTTCAACAACGACATCTTCCCAGATCAAGAAGGACTGAGTGAGCCCATGCTGTTAATTGCTGAGGCTTCGTCTTCTGAGAGTGAAGCTGAGGGGTCGAATCAAGGGGGAGCTTCTCACGCTGACATAGAGGTTCAAGCTGAGCACTTTGCTCAAGCTGAGCCAGCTCATTCAGAAGTTGCTTCAGGTAAAACCTCTCCTCTCTCACTCTCTTCTCAATTTTCTCCATCTACATTTGGAGATAAGACTGCAGTAAACCCAACTCAGTCTAACCCATCTCCTTCACCTTCTTTTCATCATAAATCCCAATCTGAAGCCACCCCTAGTATGCCCACTGCTGCTAGGGAGCATATCCTAACATACCACCGAAAAACTGCCATTGGTGGTGCCACATCTAAAGGCATCACTGGAGCTGAGATCACACCGATCCCTCCACAGGCAGGAGTTGAGGGGGAGACGCCTTCTTTTAAGGTGTCAAACTCGAGGCTCATTACTTCCCAACAGCCTTACCTGGGTGTGGTGTCTACTTAGCCCACACTTACTCGAGCCATAGGAGAGCCTGTTACTGTGCCTGAGCAGACACACTCAGGTAACATTGAAAATCTGACCAATTCCCAGGGTCAATCACCCCCCTCTAAACCAATTAGCCAACCACCAACCCATACACTTCACATCTCGAGCCCAATAACTTCTCTTCACTTCTCACACCCTATCGCACGACCTGTCAATGTTTCATCTTCAAACCAAGGTGATTCACAGGGTCCAAACTCTGGTGCAAATGAGTTTGAGGGTCCACACCAACCCTTGGACGATGTACCAAAATCCCTACCTACTCAAGCTGACTTGGATGATTTGCTAACATTCTTCAAAGGTCATTTTGATACATTGCACCTCAAAAGGAAGAAAGCAAAGAAAGATATGCTGATGATTCTTGATAATCTGGATGAGGAGGTGTTAATGTTGAAATCTGCAGTTGCTGCCCTATAAACACAAAAGACTTCGACCCACATTGATGATGACAAAAAGGGGGAGAAGGTTCAAGAAGCTGAAGCTGAGTCAGTCAAAGCTGAAGCTATACTATTATTGGCAGAGGGAGCAGATCAAGTTGAGGGGGTGAAAGAAATGGAAATAGAAGCTGGACTGACTGAAAAGGCTAAAGGTAAAAGACCAGTAGTAGTCAGCTCAGATGAATCAGAAGCCCCTCAACAGAAAAGAAGGAAAATGATTCTAAGTGAATCATCAGCCTCAGATGAAGACTCTGCTGACAAAATGACTCTACAAGAAAGAGCTTCACTGATGGCAGCTAGGAGAATGGAACAGGAAGATGCTGATCAGCTTGGGATATCGGTTGAAGAATTGAGAAAAAGACAAATGGATGCTCAAGCTGTGTTAGCTAATGAAAAAGCAGCAAGAGAATTGGAATGGGCTGAACAAATCAAAAAGCAAAATGAAGAGTTAGCAAAACTCAGACTGCCAATCGTGCCCAAGGAAGAAGAAGAGGAACTTCCTATCCAAGATCAAACTGAGGAAGAAGATATAACTCAGTGTTATGAAAGAATGTACTTATCTTCTCAGATTGATTCACTCAAGTTGAATTCAACTCAAGGAATCATCATTCTAGATTTTGTCTTGAGAAATGGTGAGACATCATCTTTGGAGCTGAATCAAATGCATAGACTGGGTTATGAGGAATGGAAGCAAGTGGCAGTGCTCATTAAGCAGATGAAAAAGTCCTCTGAAAGAAATCAAGTTAAAGATGAGTTGCTGAGGTTACTTGCAAGAGCTGATTTAATGAAAGCCATACCCAGAACTGAGATAGCTACCCTACTTACTTCCTTTCATAAAGTTGGGAAGAAGAAGCTAACAAAGCCAGCTGGATTAGCAAATCTAGACTCGTACAGTCTTAATCTTCCTGAAGGCATGGAGTTTCAAGAGAATACATATGTTGAAAAGCCTCAGAAAGGGTTCATGTACTTGGACAAAAATGGTGAAAAATGCTTCCAAGCTGATGCATCAATTTATACATGTAGGGTATCTCAAGTATTTGCGCTCAGAAAAATTGTTGAAAAGACTGAACAGAATGCAAGATTCAGATACAGAACCAACAGAGCAATCAGATCACAACAGGATCAGCTTCAACATATACCTAATTTGCAAGAAATCCTTCAAGAAATAAATAAGGAGATTAAGGAGTTTGAAGAGCTGCATCCAGAATAGATTAGTTCTAATTTTGTAAATATTAGATTAGTTCTAATATTTTTGTAAGCACTATGTGTGCATGATCTAAGTGATCAACAACTTTTGTATTATGATTAGTTCAATTAATACAAGTATAAAGTTTGATATGTTTAACTATGTTGTGATGTGTTCCTATTCATAAGTCTGATAAGTTTAGCAAAAATGAATAACATATAAGTTCTTATTCATTTATGTAATTAGTTGGTGTGTTCAACTAAAACTTGGTGTGTTCCAGTTTAAATTGATAAGTTCAATTAAAATTGATATGTTCAATAAATATTTGATCAGTTCAAATAATAAAATCTTAATAAGTTTGAGATTTAGAACATAATTCTGTTAAAAAAACTTAAGAACTGTTTGATGGTTTTGTCATCATCAAATAGGGGGAGTTTGTTGGGAAAATGATCTCATCAGTTTGGATTTGATGAGACAAAGTTAAGTTTGTAAGATGAGTTCTACGTATAACTTAAAAAGAATTATGAAGCTTAGTCAGACTGAACACTTATAGTGTTTCAGACAGAGTATAAGCTGAATGTAAACTGAGCATGTGTTCGATCAGTTTATATTATACCTTAGCTAAATTATTAATGTGTTTGATAATCTGTGTATGTCACATAAGGTATATATCGAGTATTCAGCTTGATATGTTTCAAGCTGAGTTACTCAGCTTAGAAGCAGAGTCAGCTCGACAGAGTTACTAAATTTGTTTTATTTAACTCTTTGGACTTCTAAGGATGAGTTAATAATTATACGTGTTAGTTCATGTTTGAATTCGGGTTTGTTCCCGAAGAACTCAGCTTGATGAGTTTCAAGCTGAGTAACTCAGCCTGACTAAAGAAGTCAGTCCAAGAGAATTTAAATGTGTTTTAAATTCTGTTTTAACTCTTTATATCTACGGCGCGGATAATAAGACTCCAGAATAAAGATTGAAGATTGAAGACTCAAGATAAGAAGATTCAAGATTCAAGATTCCGAGTTATCCGATAGTTAGTTAGCAAATTAGGATTAGTCCAGTTTGTTAGGAACCGTAGCAACAGGATTATAAATACTTATCTCCTGATAAGTTTAGAGGTACGACTCAGAGACGAATACAACTACGTGTTGCAGAGCCAAACCTCACCGTATGTGTTACGATTCTTGAATCACTGTTTGTCAGTTCAACGTGATCAAGAAACTCACAGATTGCCAGATCATTCGTGTGTTCGAATTATCACATCAGTTGTGATATTGGTAAGTAATCATTAGTTGATTCAATCTGTGAAAAATCCTGTTTAGAGAGTCGTCAGTATCTATAATCATAAGTTGATTATAGATAGCTAAGTTTGAGAGATTGAGAGATTTATATTAGGTGATTATATATCAAGAGTTGCTTACTTGATAATTAATGTGATCATCTTCTTATTCAAAGCATTGTAATCATCTTCCTATTAATAAAAGCATTCGACTAGTTGTGGTTTGATTTACTGTGTGTAACACTTTTATTTGATTTGTTCAATTTCCGCAGAAAGTGTATTCAACCCCCCCTTCTACACACTGTTGCTTGTTGTTATTCTCACCAAGGGACCAACATGGTGGCTATCACCAGCACTACTCACAGGTTGTCGTTCAAATACAAATCAGAATTAACATAATTTTCATCAATGGGAAAAACAGGAGGGACGTCAGAAACAACAAACATATTACTTTAACAATCTTTATGAGACTCGGAATCATCACCAAGACCAGTAGATCTCATCTTAAACGGAAATATTTCTTCATAAAACTTCACATCCCTTGGAAAGATAACAACATCTGAGTCAAGACTAAGAAGTTTGTACCCTTTTTTATGATTTGAATAACCTAACAACAGAGTTTTCTCAGCTTTAAATTCTAACTTGTCATTATTGTTTAATCTAGTAGAATAAGACAAACAACCAAACACTCTCAAATTATCAAATTTCGGAGGATACTTATAAACTTTTTCAAACGGAGTAACACCATATAAAACAACCGTTGGGGTTCTATTTATTAAGAACGCAGCAGTTAAAACTGCTTCACCCCAAAACCTCAAAGGAAGACCAGAATGAAACAATAAAGACCTAGTAACATTCAGAATATGCCTATGTTTTATCTCCACAACATATTTCTATTGTGGAGTATAAACACAGCTAGGTTGATGTAAGGTCCCTTTATCTTTAAAAACTCTCTCATACGATGACTTACAAATTCTGTTTCATTATCAGACCTAACAACCTTGACTTTTGCTTTAAACTGTGTGAACAAAATATTACAGAAAACATCAAACCAGTGGAAAACTTCATATTTAGATTTCAATATATAGACCCAAACAACCCTAGTAAACTCATCCACAATAGTTAAAAAATACTTATATCCATCATAAGTAGCTTCCTATAAGGCCCCCACACATCTAGATGAATAAGATCCCCTAAACCGAAAACCTTATGATCACTAACAGGAAAGGAATTCCTAGTTTGTTTGGACCTATGACAAACATCACAAGGTAAACTAGGCTCATTTCCTAACTTAAGCTTATTCTTGATAAAAAAAACAGAGCTTGATCAGAAGGATGACTAAGCATGCAATGCCACCAAAATTTAGAGGCGTGACAGATAACACTAGAGCTTTTAGACAAACACTTACCCCTAGGAACACTCTCAAGATAGTAGAGTCCTCCCATTTCGTTACCAGTCTCCATAGTCTCCCTCGACAGAGAATCCTGAATGTTGCAAGAATACTCATAAAAACAACCTTACATTTACTATCCTTACACAACTTATGGACAGACAAAAGATTCACATTAAAGTCAGGCACAACAACAAGATCAACAAGATTTGATTTAGTTCTAGCCATATGTTGGTTAGCACCTGAATCAACAACCCATTTCTTATTCCCTGAATCATTAAATCCATCAATATTACTAGAACATCATATACCCGCCATATTAGCAGTGACACCTTCTACGCCAGAAATAGCATTGATCAAGGCTAGGAACTTAGCATATTGTTCACCAGTGAGGAAAATTTTATCTCTGTCAGAACCCTTAGCAGAATCAGAATTGTCAGATAGAGCAGAAGTGGAAACACTATTAGCAAAGGATCTATTATTGCCTTGAGACTCGGACTTACTTTGAACATCATTTCCATTTCTAAACTTGAAATCCTTTGGATACCCAATAAGTTTAAAACATCTCTCTATAGTATGACCTTTAATACCACAATGTTTACACTGCATATTATTAAAAGAGTGATTTCTATAGCCAGAATTAATGTTTTTTCCTTTGTTATTCCTTTTAGTATAATTGAATTACTGGAAAAAGTAGTTGGTTGAGACACAGACTCGCTAGAACTAGAGGTTAAGGAACCACCCTTTTGAAGTGATTCCTCCCTAGATACAATTGAAAACGCAGTTCTAACAGATGGCAAAGGTTCCATAAGAAGAATATGTCTTTTAACTTGATTATATCCATCATCCAAACCATTTAAAATTGCATTAGTTTCATAAGTTTAGAGTGATTTTTAAGACAAGTATTAGCCTCACAAGTACACTCAGTTAAGTTGGTAAGGGAATCAAACTCCTTCCACAAGGAATCAAGTTTAGAAAAATATTCTGAAATAGTTAAACCATTTTGAGTTAGTGCATTTATTTTTTGATGAACATTAAAAATAACTGACCCATATGATTTTTGATACGTCTCAGTTAACTCATTCCAAATCTCAGAGGCAACCTAAGAACAAACATGACTATAGTAAAGAGACTCAGAAATTGAACCAAGAATCCATGAACAAACAATAGCATTTACTCTCTTCATTTACTATAATTTTTTCCATATTTTTCATCAGGAATGGTGTAAGAACCATCAACGAAACAGAGTTTACTTCTTCCCCTAAATGCTCTTTAACATAGAACTTTTCAACATCCTAAAGTTATCAGACCCAGTCAACTTAATACTAACAATTAATAGCACAACACTAACAGATGGATGCAAATATAAAGGATCATCTACATCCACTGTATCTTTAAAAACGGATTTTTTAGGACTAGTGTCTTTAGGACTTGACATAATGAATCAAACAAACAATAACAATATACAGATAAAAAACAGTATGAGCAACACACACATTGCACTAGCAAGAAACTAATGTTCATGAACAGAATACAGATCAATGAAAAAACAGTATACCAATAACAGTATACACACAAAAACAGGATACAGGTCACAATAACCGTATACCGAAACAGGCAAGAATAAACAAGAACAAGCGGACTATGACAATATCAATGTGAAAAAACAGTACCAGCTAATGTCCAAGAACAATATACGAACCATATCAAAACAGTAACAATATACGTATCATATAAACAACAGCAACAGCTAATGTTTATGAACAATATATGAATCATATCAAAAACAGAATAGAAACAGTAGCAACATATGGATCATATGGTTCAAAACAGTAGCAGTATACGAGTCATAAAATCCAGTATCAACAACAGTATACGAATCAACAAAAAACTCAATATCAGTGAGTTCACAGAAGAACAAAAATACGATTCAAGCAGCTATATTAGCTAGTTCACTGATTATATCAGATGAAAACAGCCAAGAACGATAACAAGAATTAACAAAATAATCAACAATAACAAGAGAAGAAGAAGAAGACTTACAGAGTCTTGCTCATGTTAATATGAGCAAGAACTACAAACCTACTTACTTTTGTCTTTCGGATTTTCAGTAAACGAACCAGCACATCAGAATCAGTCAGAAGAGCAATCACCTCAGGATCATCGCCCAAACAAATCGCAAATGAATACTAGGGTTAGGGTTTATACGAAGCCCCAAGTGAAGAAGATAACACGATCGTCAGTCTCACATGAAACGGAAAGAAAAACCACCAACGAATCGGTTTAGGGTTTCTCCAACTCACGATCAGGAACCAAACGACCAACAATCAATCGATCAAATGAACTCACGAACAAGAAACACCTGATCAGTCAATCAATCGATCCAAGAGCCGTAGCTCTGATACCATGATAAAAACCTTCAATCTCTATAACACCAACTAATTATCAACAGAACCACAGTATGTGACTCACAAATACACAATGCAGAATACAAACGAACAAAGAACACTGTGATACAAAAAACTAATCTAAAAGTATATTCCCAAATCACACACTAAAACTAAAACTATAAACCTGATGTTAAACACCCTGTACGTGCAGAACACGAGAAAGAAACCAGAAGCAGGTTTGCATGAGCTGGGCCCTAGTTTCATTCACTAGCATGCCATATGCAAATAAGGCCCAGGATGCAAATTAAAGCCCAGCAACGTTCAAGATACAAATCGGGCCATATTGAGCCAAATAAGACTTAATAAATCAAGGCCAAATTCAAGACTACGTTATTACATGAGTTATGTAATATGTCAAATCAAAAGGCAGGTAAGGGAAGAATCCGGGCCACATCCACACTAGGTGGTCACCCGACCCGGGTCTTAACCTAGTCTCAAGCCTGCCCCCTTCAATCCTTTTGCAAGCCCAACAACAACTATCAACCCACGTACAACCTTCATAAACCTAGTTACACCTAACCTACACAAAACAAACTAACTCAGATAAAAAAACACTACACGATAAATAAAAAAAATGTACCAATGTTGATCTTGGAGAATATCATAATTAAGATATTAGACTTATGATTTATGTGTGTGGGGGCTTTATAAAATGTTATTTTACCATGTAAATCAATTCTAGCCATTAATCACATGATGAACGTTAAAGTTGAAAAGAATAAAAGTTTATTCGGTAAACATAAAAACTAGAATCCAATCGTACATTAACCAAGGATATCAATAAATAAGTAGAAACGAACGAGTATAACTGTAGAATCTAACTTAAGTGTTATCATATTCACATACTTATTTAATAACTGTATTTTGTGATTCCGGTAATTACAGATTAAAGAAGCATATTGTTAGATTATGAAAAGTGAGGGTGCAAATATGTAAATATTGTAACTTGGGCAAATGCTATAAAAGACATTTTCCCCACTCATTCTAATCTAAGGTTTGCATTATTTCACTCTTGTGTTTGTGAACTCTCTAACTCTCGGCTCTCTCTCTCTAAACCGAACAACACAAACACACACTAACAAGATAATCTTCCAAGCATAGCTTCATCCTTTATACATTAAAGGGACCATCAATTGGTATCAGAGCCAAACTTGTTTTTGGCTCGTGATTGTTCGAAAACAACAAGCAAAATCTTGAAGACTTCAAGCTCAAGGTAAAGAACAAGCATTTGGTCTCTACATAGCATACAACCATACGGATTGTTCAAGAAAGGTGCGAGTTCTAGTGATTCCCGAAGGTAGAAACACATCTAAGGTATAAACAATACTTTTTCTACCATCTCTTCGGGTTTGTTCAAAGGCTTCTACTGTTTTATACGGTTTTTCTTGAAGAATATCTAAACCGAGTGGTGTTTTAAAAAGAAAAAGCTCAATGGTTCATTAAATGTTCGACTTTTTAGCATTTAATTTTCTGGGCTTTCAAGCATTTATGGTGTTCTTGAAGCTGTAAATGCAGTCTTGAAGAAGAAGAAATCGTTTTTTGATTAAAAATGATTATTAATTCTTCAAAGATTAAGTGTTGAACAAGGTAACTCAAGTACTACCCATACCAATCAAGGTACAAGTGGGTAGACACCATAAGAGGTAAGGTCATCAGATTTGATAGTGACACATCTGATAGTGACACATCTAACACTTAGTAGATATCAGCGATTGAAGGTATTACACGGCTTATAAAGTCCTTCAAAGCTGATATCTACTAAGTGTTACTCTCAGTGCTATCAGCCGGTATAAGATCATGTAGGACCGTTGGGG
Organism: Pulicaria dysenterica; assembly: GCA_947179395.2. Taxonomy (NCBI): domain Eukaryota; kingdom Viridiplantae; phylum Streptophyta; class Magnoliopsida; order Asterales; family Asteraceae; genus Pulicaria; species Pulicaria dysenterica. Next base: position 16,785,836 of record OX359293.1, on the reverse strand, counting down.
GAACGGGGTTCTAAACTAAACTAAAACACCCTTACGCTAGGACTGATCTAGGATGAGAAATAGTGCGGAATTTCTATTTCCCAAACCTCCTAAGGATTCTAAGATCTGCTTAGGTGTCCGGCACACAGTATCACACAGAGTAACACACAGAGTAGAAGCAAGAACAAACTCTAAGAACTCACACAGAATGCTTAAGGCTGCCCTTGGATTCGTAATGAACACTAAGTTCGCGATTTAGTAGGCTTAAGGTCGTATATGGTCGATTACGTAAGGCTCCCGGTTGATTTCTAGCGATTACCCTCGAATCCCCTCGCTAATATGAAGTTAATCAGTATTTATAGAGTAATTAATTTCACTGCGCACGAAATGTATCTCACTTCGCACGTATCGCGTCCAGTACGCACGTACTGGTTATATTAATAATAATTAATTTAACTTTAACTGACCTTCTTCACTACGCGCGTAGTGAGCTCCACTACGCACGTAGTGAGTCTGCCTTCGCACGTGGTGATCTTTCACCTAAACTTAAACTTCCAAACACACATCAACACATGATTAAGTACTTGTAAGCTTAAGATCATCACAAAGAATCACTAAGAATATATACACATGCAAACCATTAATCAAAACACATTTGAATTAACATTTCAAGTAAACATGTATGTATTGGATTGATAAGAACTAGGGATTCACAATTATGCACCAACAAACTCCCCCTAAGATCTAGTTCTATCAATAAAAATTGCACTAAGCAAAATACACAAAGCAACATGCATAAAGCAACATTAACAAAGAAAAAATGCACAAAGCAACATGCACAAAGCAACATGCACAAAGCAAAATGAACATAAGAAACAAATATAAGAATACCTTTCGTTATGTCGTTACCTGCACTACGCACGTGTTGAGTTGTAGCTCGTGTGTAGTGGCTCCATTTCGCAAGTGATGAGTTCCTCATCTGTGAACCTTGATATTGTTAGTACTGCACTCAGCAATAAACAGTCAATAACTTCAAGGTTACTAAAAACATCTAAATACATCCAAGCGAAACGAGAAAACCTAAAGAATAGCAAAAGAGTACATTTAAAAAAGCTTAGAACCACCAAAACTCTTTTTGACGATCCTGTACTCACCACACAGCGGTTAGAAACTTCAAAGCAAGTCATAAACTTTTAAGCACACGAAAACACAAGAAACTATAAATAAAGAAAATAAACATACCAAAAGAAATAAGAACACACCAAAAATCTTTTTGTATTTTTCTGATTATAAAGAAAATGAAAATGCAGACTGTTAACAAATTAAATTCTAAAAACTAAGAGACAGAAATGAAAACACTAAAGATTTGCAAAAAGTAAATTACTGAAATTAAATCTTTTTGTGAGAAGGTTCCAAGATGGAATCAGTACCAGCACATCTATACTTAGTTATCATTCATTTCAGAACCTTGGACACAAACATACCCTCTCAATTTCTGTCTGTCAATCTAACTTTCCTCAGATAATGACAGATTTGATTTCAACATTTTCTGATTATCTAGAACTGAGTACATGGTTAAGACTATCTCTTTTAAAATCTCACAGTGTTTTGACTCACTCAGTAGGATGCACAACTTGAGTACCCAACCACCATGCTTATGTGCTTTGTGATTTTGTCAACGCATTTTATGCTCTTTGACATGGAGGTCAATTTTTCACCTCTTCTGATAATTTCTGTTGAGCTTTTGTCACTGCATTTTATGCTCTTTGACAATTCAAAACTAATAGATCTATCTGTTGAGCTTTTGTCACTGCATTTTATGCTCTTTGACAATTCAAAACTAATAGATCTATGTATCTATTTCTTTTGACATCTCAGATTGGGGTCAATTTTTCACCCTCTTTTTACATTTTGCTCATTATCATCTAAGCACATTTGGCATGGTAACAGGTGTGTGCACCAGACTAAGTTAGTCTCAACTGTTATTGACTTGTAGACTTGGAATGTCTCGATAGTTTGAATCTTTGATGGATTTTCACATGCATAACCACTTATCAGCCTAGACTCTCATCATATGCCTTACACGCCATCTGTTTCTTATCTGATTTAACTAAATTTTCAGACAGTTTTCTCAAGAATGTATGCATGCCTTCAGTCCTAATTTTACTAGACATACTTTGTATAGAACGCCAGTGTACCATCATTTTCCATTTGAGTTGGATTAACTTCTCATTTTTATATTTTCTGATTTTTTTTTTTACATTTTCTATGTTTTCTGATTTTTTTTTGTATTTTCTATGTTTTTCTGATTTTTTTTTATGTTTTCTGATTTTTTTTGTATTTTTTATGTTTGCTGATTTTTTTGTATTTTCTATGTTTTCTGATTTTTTTTGTATTTTCTATGTTTTCTGAACTATCTCCCCCTAAAATACTAAAGAAATAAATACCTAGAAAGAATAGAAACGGAAAAACACACAGAAAATAAACACAAAGACAAACGAGATATAACCACACAGAAAATAGACACACAGTCACACGAACAAGGACACTAAGTCGCATCATCATGGAAAACCTCACACTTGGTTTTCATCCCGTTTTCATTCACTAAGAATAAAAAACGGGGTTTATCAAATGCCTTAGTATACAGGTCTGTCTTGGAATCTGATGGCACCTTGCACAAAGAGCAGATAATTAGTTAGCATTAGGAACCCATGACGGAATGGTCATGGGTTTCCCATCTTCTCCAACAATTTGCATGTTAATCCAAATACCAGTAGCTTTGAGGTCTGCATTGGTATCTTGACTATTTGACATTTTGGGTTCACGTTTGTGGGTCCATTTGAAATCCTGACGGGAAGGAGTCTTGTGATAAGCACTAGAAGCATTAATCACCTTATGAAACGGTTCCTTCCCCTTCAGACTGACCTTGGGACTTTTGGGTTTACTAGATGTTTCCCCAACCGTCCTTTTGAGCTGATGAGGGTCAGTTGATTTTTTATTATTTTGATTAAACGTTTTATTTTTCTGAAAATTTTCAGAAGAATCAACTTTCCCCCTGCAGCTCTGTTGTTGCTGATCACACTCATAACTGAGGTGACCAGGTCTCCTGCACACATAGCAGACCCTGTTTAACTGAGGTTTTGCAGAGTTATGTGACACTTTTTGCTCTACTTGACTTTTTGACTGAACTCCTAAACCACGTTGTTTTGGCAAAATTTTAACTTCCTCATAAGGACGGGTTGCAGGAGACTTTGCACCCTCCTTTTCTATGGTTCGAAGTGCAGCTTGCACATTTTGCATTAACGTACCTTGACCAGAAGAATTGCCTAGAAGTTGTCTCATACCAGATTCAGGCTTTTCTTCTGGTTTGGCCTCTTTCCTCTGAGGCTCACCAACTTTTCCCTTCATTTTTAAATCAGGTTTTGAGGTTGAAGCAGAAGGTGCATCAACCTTGGAAGGAAGTTGGTCAGCTTCAGTAAAGACATCTGTTTGCACCAGTTGGTTCAATACTGGTGGTGGACATTTAGTGTATGTCTTTTTGTCTTTTTCTAAATCGGAACCTTGAGGTCTCCGGTCGATTATGTGCTCAAACAAGTAAGATGAAGTTGAATAACTTTTAAGTTTCTGGTTTAAAGTTTCATAATCGACTTTAGAACTAGCAAGATCCCGTTTTAGAGTATCAATTTGATTGATGTAAAAGACTATAGCATCCTGTTTATTTAACAAAGCTACCTCTAATTCTCTTATCTGTTTATTTTGACTCTCAATTTTATCTTTTAAAGTCTTTTCTCTACCTTTGATGATAGAGTTTTCATGCAGTTTAGAGGTAAGCTTAGTAACTTGAGATTTCAGGGATACTATATTCTTTACATAGTCATTGCACGATACACAAGGAAGACCAGAAATTTTGCTTACCTTTGAGTCAGCTTGTCCAGTCATGCACGCTTTAGGATTTTCTGATTCAGTTTGAACAATCACTGGCGTTGGTTCGGCAGCTGGCACAGAGGCTGAAGTAACATTGTACTCATCAGTAGACATCACTGAGTCTTCCTTACTTGCAACAGATTCATCATCAGCTTCCTGCACACTTTCTGCTTCAGATTGTGAATCATCATTCAGGTCTTGAACACTGGCCAAGTTGGTCTCTGCAACCTCAAAAGCATCATTATTTTTTAAATGCACAGACCAGTCAATCCCCTCATCCTTTTGAACAACCGCCATTGCCTTGGTTGAGCTTTCAGGAGATGTTCTGAAGGGATACTTGGGTCCTGAGTTCTTTGGCTTTTCACATTCTCTTGCAAAATGACCCTTTTCTCCACAGTTGTAGCAAGTTACAGCTGACTTGTCAAAACCCAGCTTTGTATCTTTTGTTGCTGTAATCTGCATCCCTGTTTTCTTGACCAAAGCCTTTGCTCTTCTCACCAAGTTAGCATAAGACCATAGGATGTCCTGTCGCTCCATCTCATCGTTGTCGATCTGGTCATAATCTTCTTGAGTCAGGTAGGCATTGCCGATCTTACCCTTGAGCAAATCATCATACGAGGTGACCAATGCACTAAGCATCCCCATATGCTCCTTAACTTCTTCAGTGCTGCCATGTTTAAAATGCTCAGTGTTTAAGGCAGACATTGACGTTTTGCTTGAAGGAGCAGAATAAGGTGGTCCACTAGGAGTTTCAGGAGCAGACTTGCTTGATGAACTAACGTTAGAAGTAAAAGCTGTCTGCAACGGAGCATTTGACGAAGTAACCGGAGAAGCAACTGATCCCGTACAGTATAAAGAAGGATTCTGCACATAGCTGCTTAATCTATCTAGATTAAGCTCCTCCTGTTCATGCTCTTTCAGCTTGGTAATGAAGTCATTCAGATCCATGCCTTCAAAACCATCTCCATTCTTCAAAATCATTATAAATGGCCTCCAGCTTTTAGGTAAAGCCTTGGACAGAGTCTCCACTTGTTGTCGTTCCGAGATCTGCACCCCCAAACTATCCATTTCACTAAGAAGATGGTTGTATCTGTTGATCAGATCTGGAAGCTTTTCATTGACATAAGAAGTGAAGTGGTCAAACTCCTTTCTTAACTGTGAGGCCTTGAGCTCTTTTAACGATGCATTCCCCTCGTTCCTCTTTTGTAATGCGTTCCACAAAGAACGTGATGTTTTGTACCGTCGGAACTGATGGAATATTTCGTTCGGAATAGCTTGGATCAGGTAAGAATAGGCTTTCTTTTCTGCATCATAAGCCTTCCTCTGATCATCACTCATCTGATCATAGGGAACTTCGATGTTCCCTTCACCCTTAGGTACGATGTAATCGGCGGAAATGGCCCGGTGCAACCGTGGATCAACCCCATCAATAAATATTTCGAAACGTGGTTTCCAGAAAGGGTAGTCTTCCATGGTTAGCAGTCTAGGTACTTTATTAATTCCACCTTGTTCGTTGTCCATTATTAAATTGCTAAGGGCAGTTATGGTTTGTTTTGCAGCCATGGCACTCATGTCAAACATTATGAATAAGACTAGAAACAAACACACACACACTACGCACGAGGTGGATAGAAGTACGTACGAACTCACAGAACTACGCACGTAGTGAGATATCTACGTAAGGACTGACAAGAGATCACACAGACGCAGTACGTACGAACTAGACACTCACCACGCACGGAATGGATTTACTACGCACGAAGATTGGAAAGGACAAAATTCACACACAGAATCAATACGTACGAAATGAAATCACTACCCACGTGTTGAGGACCTACTACGCACGGACAAACACACAGCCTATCGAAGATTCTAGAAGATCAACAACCTACTACGCACGTACTGAAAGTCAATACGTACGTACTACAGGACACTTCGCACGGGTAAAACTCAAACGATTAACGTAAAAACACAACCCTTTTTAACGCAAAAGTGACCTGTTTTCGACCAAAATACCAATAAAAAAACCGACGAAAAGGACAAAACACACAGGCCTAATCGACACCTAGATCACGAAACCTAAGGAAAAATGATCAATCAAAGCACAAGGCTCTGATACCACTTTGTAGGACCGTTGGGGGAACGGGGTTCTAAACTAAACTAAAACACCCTTACGCTAGGACTGATCTAGGATGAGAAATAGTGCGGAATTTCTATTTCCCAAACCTCCTAAGGATTCTAAGATCTGCTTAGGTGTCCGGCACACAGTATCACACAGAGTAACACACAGAGTAGAAGCAAGAACAAACTCTAAGAACTCACACAGAATGCTTAAGGCTGCCCTTGGATTCGTAATGAACACTAAGTTCGCAATTTAGTAGGCTTAAGGTCGTATATGGTCGATTACGTAAGGCTCCCGGTTGATTTCTAGCGATTACCCTCGAATCCCCTCGCTAATATGAAGTTAATCAGTATTTATAGAGTAATTAATTTCACTGCGCACGAAATGTATCTCACTTCGCACGTATCGCGTCCAGTACGCACGTACTGGTTATATTAATAATAATTAATTTAACTTTAACTGACCTTCTTCACTACGCGCGTAGTGAGCTCCACTACGCACGTAGTGAGCCTGACTTCGCACGTGGTGATCTTTCACCTAAACTTAAACTTCCAAACACACATCAACACATGATTAAGTACTTGTAAGCTTAAGATCATCACAAACACTAAGAATATATACACATGCAAACCATTAATCAAAACACATTTGAATTAACATTTCAAGTAAACATGTATGTATTGGATTGATAAGAACTAGGGATTCACAATTATGCACCAACAGATCAATCACATGCGATTAGGAATTTCAAAGTGATCTATCAGCCGCACAAACATCTGTGCGATTCTAAGTTATTTCATCAATCGCATTAAGTTGGCCCGTGCTATTCAAGGTTCCTAGTTACTTGGATATCAAACACATCAAAGGCAATCGCTTTCGAATCAGTGACTTGATAAGCATTCGATTGACATTACTAACTGTTTATTTCTAAGTGTTTGGTGCCACAGGGATCAATCGCACTCTATTGGTTACTCTATTAATCACTACCAAGAAGTTACTCTGCTCAATTTTCAAGGGTTTCTACCAATCGCATTAAAATCATTCGCATACCTTGAATCTATTGGACAAGTGATAGAACCATTGGGACTTGACTTTTTGAACAACGAGGACAATCGAACTTAAAACTACAAAAATCTAATTTAAAATTGAATTTAATCTAATTCGGATATAATTCAAAGTTGAATTAAATTAACCTAATTCTATCTAATTCAAAGTTGAATTTAATCTTTACAAGATCTAATTCAAAGTTGAATTAAATTGACTTAGCTCCTCAATCATCACCGAGAAGTTTTCAAAACAAACTTCAAAAGAATAATTATTCTTTCTTGTCGGTAAAGTTTTCGAACAATCAAATCAAATCATATAACAAGTGAACAATCATTTCTTAACTAAAACTCTCACAATGTCAAGTTCAAATGAAATGATGTCCATCGGCACCGATACAAAACCTCTTGTTCTATTCCGAGGTGAATATAATGTTTGGAAAGGAAGGTTCATGGACTTCCTAGAGCACAATGAGACACACAGAGAAATGATGATCAACTGCATCATGAACGGGAACAAAAAGTTCATCAAAGTTGTTGAAGCTGATCCTAACAACAATCCCACCATTCTCCGTCATGAAAGGGAAAATACTGCAGATGAGCTCACAGCTCAAGAAAAGGAGATCAAAAAGGCTGAACACTTGGCTAAGTACTATCTTAAGCAAGGACTCTCCTCAGAAATCTACACCAAGATAGATAGCTTAGCCACTGCTAAGGAAATATGGGATGAGATTAAGAAACAGTTGCAGGGTACTGAGAAGGGAGAGTACATCAAGCGTACCCAACAACAGCTATCATGACTTCAGTGTCAGAGAGAATGAACTTCTTTCTGAAACTTATGGTAGATTTTGTAAACTGCAAAATAAGATGAGGTCCAATCAAATCATCAGGACTGACCTAGATCTAAACTGTGTTTTTCTGAAGTCACTAGGTCTAGAATGGAAAGAATATGTTCGACTGTACATGTAAATCAATAAAGACCTTACCACAGTCACCTTCCACAACATATTCGAAGACCTCAATCAATATCAGGATGAAATACTGAAGTCTCTTCCAAAACAGCCAGCTGCAGATCCTATGGCCTTGGTAGCTACAGAAAGAATTCGAAGGGAATCTTTATCAAGATCAATGAAGTTCAAGCAGGTGATTCTCAGTGAATCGGAACTGGATGATGATGATGATGAAGACTCAGTAGAAGCTGCCATTCATGCTCTCTCTGTTGTTGGTAAAACCTTCAGAACTTGTTTTAATAAAACCAACAACAGACAAAGATTTACCTCTAGCTCCAGAAGACCAGAAAGGCTTGCTCCTGTTGACAAGCCTAGATTTCAAAGGGATGAGAGAAAGGAGGAGAAAAAGACAGGTTTGAAGTGCTACAATTGTGGGAGATCTGGCCACATGATCAGGAACTGTCCACAGAAGAAGATCAAGGATGCTGAATACTACAGACAAAAGTACCGCCTGTCAAAGCAAAAGCAGGCTGGGAATGCTATTATGGTCGAGGAAGACCAGTTCCTGGAGGACACAGACTCCGAGAGTGATCTAGATGGTGAGGATCACGCACAGTTCTGTTTCATGACTACTAATGGAACAAGTGATAGGGATGAAGATGGTGGCGATCTCTCCGATGCTGAGGAGGGGATCGTTGAAAGTGGAAAGGTATTTTATAGTTCTAACTCTAACATGGGTTTTAACTTTGAACATATACAAACCATATTAAACCGCATGAAAAAGTTAGAATTTAAGGTGACCAAACTAACAAGCAAAAATCAAGTGTTAAAAGAGGCCATTCATACACAAGACAAAGAAGCACAAGCTACAATTGAACAATTAGAGAAAAACATAAATGAATCTAAGGTTCAATTAGCTGTGAAAGAATCTGAATTTCTAGATTTAACTGATAAAACAAACATCATCATACACAATCTCATAGCAGAACGTATTGGTGCAGAAAAAGATCCAGAAATTCTTAAAAATGATCAGAGTGCTCTTTGTTTAAAAATTAAATAACTTGAAGACCTTCTAATCAAAAGAGGGCAAAGTGAACAAACCATCTTTCTGTATAAACAAAAGGAACGACCTTTTTCTACATGGACATTCGATGGACTTGGTTTTGAGAATCCAAGTGTTCTGAGTAAGGTATCTGCCAAATAATTATACAATGCAAATCTATTTGGCGAAGGACTAACTAAACGAATGGTATTTGTTGGTCAAGAGGAAGAATGACTTGAAGAGGATGTCAAACGGACCTTACATCTCAAAACCGAAACTCCCTTCAATTACTCTAACCTCAATGACTCATACTTCACTTACCCACCTCCAACACTGAATTCAATTGTCACCTCTCCAATCTATACAGATGAGGAACTGTATGCTCCTGAAGTGCCAAAACCCCAATTTCAATATATTCCCCACAAAGAATTGCAGTGAAGGTTTCAAACCTTACAAGAGTTTTGCTTCTCCCATCTGATACAAGGAGATATTACCAAAGTTTTCCACTCCGAAACCACACATGAAACAATCTCAGTTTCTTCCCAATCACCTGAGCTCACTCAATTAGCTCAAGAAAATGATGTCCTTCACAAACGAATCAAAACCATTTTTAATCATGATGAAAAGATCATAGATAACTTGTGTAGGGAAAATACAGCATTAAAAGAACGCATCATCCAAGTCAAGCAAGAGATGCAGGCTCCCACTCCATTCACTTTCTCTCCATACGCAGAAGGAATTGAGGATTCTAAGCATGCGTCTACATCTTCCCAAGATATCCAACCCAAGATAAAATCTGTTAACAATTCTACTTTGAAAAATTTAAAACAAAAACAGATTTTCAAACATACACCAACTTCCACTTCTAGTCACATTTCTCGTATGATCACTGACATACCTGAATCTTCAAAAGCAGCTGCTAGTCGACCACGACTCCATTCTAACGTTTTATCTTCTGCTGCAGATGTTAAAAAGCTCGGGAGTGAAGAGCGTAAAATAAACATAACATGGAAGAGAGTCATTCCTAGGTCGTCTAGGAAATGTTCTAACACTATACAAACATGTGAACAAATTTTGATGTTTGATATAGTCTGTAATCATTCGAGTTTACATGATAAAATTGCCTCTTCAATATTTTGTATTAGTGATGGTTGTCTCCATGGTCATTGTGAATTTAATTGTGAATATGATCAATTAAGAAAACAAATTGGAATTAAACCATATGAGGACTGGACAGACTTTTACACTATTCAAATCTGTGTTCCATTTATAAATTCCAACGGATACATCATTCATCAATGGATCACCACTCGTCAGTCATATGCACTTAAACGTTTAAACAAATCAAAACGACTGCTGACGATCAAAGAACTGGAAGTCTACAGACGACAGGGTTATGAAGCATTAAAAAAGGCACGGATTGCTCAAGAAAAACACTTGCATTCTCAAAAATGATTTCGCAATCCACCTTTCAAACATGCCAAAACTTCCAAACCCAAGCCTTCATCCAATCAACGAGTAGTGAAAACTACCACTCCCAACGCTCCAGTTCAGCAAAAGCAAGTTGATGTACTGAGGCCACAAGGAATTCTTAAGAATTCCTCGTAAACATGGCTTCGCAAACATAACGCTTCCGCAACTCTATCGAATCCTAAACCTCCGATTCCATCAACTGTCAAACCAAAGGTGGTACCGAAACTTCCGTCTAAGCCAATTCTTTCTCAATCTATTCATTCTCGAAAAATGATTAAACCCACATGGGTACCTAAGGATAGATCATTAGAATTTTCACCACCACCTGTAGAAATAGTCAATACTCAACCACTTCTAGGAACTAATAATCAAGGATCCATTCATATATGGGGACCTAAACGTGCTTTATTCTCTTTTTGCAGGCGCCTAACTTGTGGTACCTGGACTCCGGTTGTACCAAGCATATGACTGGCAACAAGAGTCTTCTAAAAAATTACGTTCCTAAGTACTCCGGGAATGTACTTTTTGGGAACGACAATGTTGCACCAATAATGGGGTACGAAGACATAGAGAATAAGCACATCAAAATCAAGAAAGTCTCCTATGTTGAAGGGTTGGGTCATAATTTGTTTAGCATCGGACAGTTCTGTGATAAAGACCTGGAGGTAGTATTTAAGAAGAACAAATGTTCTGTATTAACTGAGAATCGGGATGAATTACTGGCAGGTGCAAGGAAATCTAACCTATTCCATTGATTTCCAAAATTACGACTCTCCTACCTCCGTGTGTCTATTGTCTGAAGCATCATCAGATCTTACTTGGCAATGGCACAGAAAACTCTCTCACCTGAACTTTCAGAATATCAACAAATTAGTCACTGGTGACTTGGTGAGAGGCATTCCCAAGTTAAGATTCAAGAAGGATCATCTGTGTGCAGATTGTGAGAAGGGTAAAATGAAAAATGCTTCCCACAAATCTAAACAAGTGTTCAGCACTACCAAGCCTTTGGAACTCCTGCACATGGATCTCTGTGGTCCTATGAGAATTCAATCTAAGAATAGGAAGAAGTATATTCTAGTCATGGTGGATGACTACTCTAGATATACTTGGGTCAAGTTTCTACGATCAAAAGATGAAGCTACTCCAACCATCATTTACTTCATCAATCAACAGCAGAATAAGCATAGTCAGAGTGTTGTCTCCATTTGTACAGACAATGGAACTGAATTCAATAACAGTATTCTGAAGAGCTTTTGTGACCTTGTTGGGATAAACCATCAGTTCTCAGCTGCATATACTCCACAACGAAACGGTGTAGTGGAAAGACGAAACAAAACTTTGGTTGAAGCTGCACGTACCATGCTATCATACTCCGGGCTCCCACCTTCCTTTTGGGCTGAAGCAATCAGCACTGTCTGCTATACGTAGAACCGCTCTTTTATTAATAAACTCTTTAATAAAACTCCATACGAACTGGCCAATGGAATAGTGCCTAATATCAAATATTTTCATGTCTTTGGTAATAGGTGCTTTGTGCTTAATGACAAGGATAATCTAGGAAAGTTTTCTCCAAAAGCTGATGAAGCTATTTTCCTAGGTTATTCCACTGAGTCCAAAGCCTACCGAGTTTTAAACAAACGAACAAAGAGCATTGTTGAAAGTATCAACGTAACATTTGATGATGCATTGACTGTTACAGATTTTCCACCTAAATCAACAGTAAACGCTTCTGAACATACCAGTTCAGGACCGGTGCTTCAAAACAAAGAATCAAACAATCCGTCCAGTTCAAATACTAATCTAGACTTTATGTTTGATTTCTTTAGATCTGAATCTTCTCCTGTTTTAACTAACAACAGGAACAACACTACAGTACAAACAAGTGTTACTATAACGGCTCCTACGGTCACTGAGAAGAATCCATTTGCCGATCTATATGCTGAGGATTCTACATCTGTATCTGTCACTCGTCCCCCTGTGACTACTCAGATTCCTGACCAAGAGAGCCCTCCTGTGTTTGATTCAGACCCAAATTTCTCCCGCGAAGATGAAGAGGAAGCGCGACACTTGCAAGATCTTATTCCTTCATCTTCTACTTCCCACGAGATAAAGTGGACCAGACATCACTCTCAGGATAACATCATAGGAGACCCTTCAGTTAGCGTTCAAACACGAGCAGCAACAGCAAACAAATGTCAATTTTTGGGTTTTCTAAGCATAATTGAACCCACTACGACTTCTGAAGCATTAGATTATCCGGATTGGGTAATTGCAATGCAGGAAGAACTACACCAATTCGATCGTCTCAAAGTCTAGAGATTAGTTCCTCTTCCATATGGCAAATCTGTTGTCGGAACTAAGTGGGTGTTCATGAACAAAAGGGATTCGGATGGAGTGGTCATTCGTAACAAAGCTAGGTTGGTTACTAAAGGCTACAATCAGCAAAAGGGCATTGACTATGATGAAACATTTACCCCCGTTGCTCGTATTGAAGATATCAGACTCTTTCTTGCATATGCAGCCTCCAGAAGCTTCCGTGTCTTTCAGATGGACGTGCAAACAGCTTTTCTTAACGGTGTTCACAAAGAAGAAGTATATGTCTCACAACCTGAGGGTTTCATCAATTCAAAACATCCAAATCATGTCTATATCTTAGATAAGTCCTTGTACGGGTTAAAGCAAGTTCCAAGTGCATGGTACGATGTCTTATCTGAATATTTGATTGGTGAAGGCTACTCAAAAGGAAAGACTGATACCACTCTGTTCACAAAGACTAAGGGTTGGGACAAGATTTTAGTTCAAATATATGTGGACGATATCATTTTTGGGTCTACGAATCCAAAATACAGTGACGAGTTTGCTAAGATCATGGCAAACAGATTTCAAATGAGTATGATGAGGGAGATGTCATTCTTTCTCGGACTCCAGGTGAAGCAGTTAAGTTATGGCAGTTTTATTTGCCAATCCAAGTACATCAAAGGCCTTCCCACGAAGTATGATATGATTAACTGCACACCCATATCCACACCCATGGCTGCTAAGGCACAGCTATCAGCAGATCTTGATGGTTCTCCAGTAGATCTCAAAACTTATCATGGGATGATTGGATCGTTACTGTATTTAACTGCAAGTCGTCCAGACATCATGTTCTCTACCTGTCTATGTGCCCGATACCAGGCGAATCCTAAAGAGTCACATCTTCTGGCAGTTAACCAGATATTCGGATATCTTAAAGGATCTATGGATCTTGGTCTGTGGTATCCCAAAGATTCAAATATGGATCTCCATGCTTACTCCAATGCTGACTATGCTGGTTGCAAGATCGATAGGAAAAGCACTTCTAGCAGTGCACACTTTTTGGGAGATCGTTTAGTCTGCTGGACCTCAAAGAAACAAAACTGCGTATCCACATCTACAGCTGAAGCTGAGTATGTTGCAGCTGCAATGTGCTGTTCACAAAGTCTCTGGATAAGTACACAGTTATCAGACTTTGGCCTCAGGTATGACAAAATTCCTTTGTTATGCGATTCCCAGTCTGCCATCGCTATCTCCTGCAATCCGGTACACCACTCTAAAACTAAACATATTGATATTCATTATCACTTCATAAAAGGTAACGTAGAGAAAGGTCTCATTGAGCTACGGTATGTTCCTACTTAAAATCAGCTAGCTGACTTGTTTACCAAACCATTAGACGAATGTCGCTTCACTGAGTTGGTATCCAAGTTAGGCATGCTCAACTTGAAAATATAACATATTGTTTCTTCATTTTTCCTTTCTTTCTTTTTATTTAGAGTAGGTGTTATACTGTTTGTTCCTTGTGTAGATAACTGGTGCACTAATCAAGGCGGAGTGAAATTCTGGTTATACACATATTACATATGTGTAGGGGGAGAAAAACGTACACATACTGCACATGTGTAGGGGGAGAAGTATACAACTGACACATTCCCTAAATTTTGAAAATTTTCATAAACAGATGCAAAATTCTAGGGGGAGTGTGTCAAACAAACACTCAAATCAAGATATCTGGGAAAATCGAGATATTTTGAAATTTTAAGAAAACTTTCAAGTGTTGGGTTCGACTGAACACAATTGCATACCATGCTTCAATCGCATGGGATTTCTTTGAACCCAACAAATTACATTTTCTAAGTCTTGGTTCACACACAAGGAAGTACAATCGCATGGATTGGAATCGCGTGGATTGTCAATCGCATGGAATTACAAGTTAACTTCACTAGGCCTCAATCGCATGCGATAGACCATCTGTGAACCATGAACCAAGTACCAATCGCATGCCATAGACTATCAATGTACAAATGAATCAATTGTCAATCGCATGCGATTGACAAAACAAGGGGAATCGCATGCGATTCACCAAGTGTTAGCATTTCTGCTTCACTTCAAGGCCAATCGCATAGATCTATAAGCCGCGTAAACTTGCCATGTGATTTCCCTATCAGCCGTTTTACCACCGGTTTGGTCCATTCAATGCGCGACACGTGTCCCTTTCACTTTATAACCGTCCCATCCCTCATATGTCCATTCACGCGATCAGATTTCAAATTCACTCAAGTGTTCTCTCGTTTTTGGTTACTTGAAAATACGAACTCTCTCGTTACTCTGCCAAAATTTGCAATTTTTATCTCAAAATACTCGTGGTCATATAGGTAACAACTTGTATGATTTACATTATGAAAAATTTGAGTTAAAATGGTGATTTTTGGCTCTAGAACAACCACTTGCGATGGACACT
Source organism: Pulicaria dysenterica (assembly GCA_947179395.2). Taxonomy (NCBI): domain Eukaryota; kingdom Viridiplantae; phylum Streptophyta; class Magnoliopsida; order Asterales; family Asteraceae; genus Pulicaria; species Pulicaria dysenterica. The sequence continues at coordinate 16,770,544 of OX359293.1, read as the reverse complement.
TTCGTAACTTTGGATGGATTTTTGGGACACAAAACAAACTTGTTTGATCAATCCAAGTTTGCGATGGGTAGTTTGAACACATGGGGAACACTTTGGTGCAAAAATATTTTTAAAATCTCAACAAGTGTTCTTCATGTTCTTGAGATGTATGAACTTGAACTTAAAACATACTTTTTGGTTCTAAAGAGGGTGTTATGATGATTTTTGGACTATACTCTAGTACTACAAAGTAACGTGGACTCAACTTGCCCTTTCTACCAAAACGAATCACGCCTTTCCAAGGAGAAACTTTCAGGAACACCCGATCGCCCTCCTGGAATACAACTGGTCTGCGTTTAGGATCAGCATATACTTTCTGTCTGTCACGGGCCGCTTTGAGCTTTTCCCGCACAATCTTTACTTTATCTGCCATAATCTGAACAATCTTAGGTCTGGCAAACTGCTTTTCCCCGGGTTCTAACCAACATGTTGGAGTACGACAACGCCTCCCATACAACATTTCATAAGGTGGCATCCCAATACTAGAGTGGTACGAGTTATTATAAGCAAACTCGACCAACGGCAAGTGAGAATCCCACGCACCACCAAATTCGAGAACACATGCGCGAAGCATGTCCTCCAACGTCTGGATCGTTCTCTCTGACTGGCCATCTGTCTGCGGATGATACGCCGTGCTCAGATGAACACGAGTACCTAGTTCATGTTGCAAACTCTGCCAAAAATGCGAAGCAAATCTCGCATCACGATCCGACACAATCGAACATGGCAAGCCATGTCGTGACACCACTTCATCTACATATAACTTTGATAACTTCTCCAGCGGAGTAGACTCGCTGATAGCAAGAAAATGAGCGCTCTTGGTCAATCTATCGACAATGACCCAAATAGCATCATGACCCCTAAGGGTCTTCGGCAACTTTGTCACAAAGTCCATCGTAATATCATCCCACTTCCATTCAGGGATCTCTAGTTGCTGCAAACTTCCATAAGGCTTCTGATGTTCTGTCTTAACTTGCGTGCAGATCTGACATTTTTCCACAAAAGAAGCAATATCTCGCTTCAAAGTAGGCCACCAATACAATGCCTTTAAGTCATGATACATTTTTGTGCTGCCCGGATGAACCGACAACCTAGATTTGTGAGCTTCCTGCAGTATCAACTCACGATTATCACCATGAAGAGGTACCCACACGCGAGACTGAAAAGTCTTAAGTCCGCGAGTATCATCAACAAGTTGATCTTTCAGCTTTTTCATCGTTTCTGCTTTGAGGTTTTCATCTTGCAACGCTACTTGTTGCGCTTCCTTCAATCAAGCAATGATATCGGGAACCACAGTAAGTTTCATGAATCTAGCATCTGTTGTAGAGCTCTTGCGACTTAAAGCATCCGCCACCACGTTGGCCTTACCAGGATGGTAGCGAATTTCACAATCATAGTCTTTTATCAACTCAAGCCATCTGCGTTGTCTCATGTTGAGCTCTTTTTGCGTGAACACATATTGTAGGCTCTTGTGATCCGTACAGACCACACACTTGGTGCCATAGAGATAGTGTCTCCATAATTTCAACGCGAACACCACCGTTGCCAACTCAAGATCATGAGTCGGATAGTTGCCTTCATGAGGTTTCAATTGCCTTGAAGCGTAGGAAATTACTTTATCTCGCTGCATCAACACACACCCCAATCCAGAATACGAGGCATCACAGTAAACAACGAAGTCTTCAGATCCCTTTGGCAAGGAAAGTATTGGAGCCTCGCACAGTAGCCGTTTCAAAGATTGAAACGCTTGTTCTTGAGCTTCCGCCCAAACAAATGCAACATCTTTGCAAGTTAGTTTAGTCAGAGGACCCGCAAGCTTAGAAAAGTCGCGGATAAACCGCCGATAGTAACCAGCTAAGCCGAGAAAAATTCTAACTTCAGAAGGAGTTCGAGGAACTCCCCAATTCATAACGGCTTCGACTTTCGCCGGATCAACTTTCACGCCATCGCTGCAGATCACATGACCGAGAAAATGGACTTCTCTCAACCAGAACTCACACTTCGAGAACTTAGCGTAAAGCTTCTCCCGTTTAAGGGTTTCAAGAACCTCTCGCAAATGCAACTCATGTTCAGCTTCAGTCTTTGAGTAGATGAGAATATCGTCAATAAACACAATCACCGATTTATCAAGAAAAGGACGACAAACCCGATTCATCAGGTCTATGAAAACAGCAGAAGCATTGGTTAAGCCAAAAGGCATCACCAAAAACTCATAATGACCATAGCGAGTACCGAAAGCCGTCTTTGGAATGTCTTCGTTAGCAACTAACACTTGGTGCTATCCTGACCGCAGATAAATCTTTGAGAAGCACGTCGCTCCCTGCAGTTGATCAAACAAATCATCTATCCGCGTCAAAGGATACTTGTTCTTTACCGTTCGCTTATTCAGCTCCCGATAATCAATGCACATTCTCATCGTCCCGTCTTTCTTTTTCACAAATAGCACCGGAGCACCCCAAGGAGAAGAACTCGGGCGAATAAAGCCTTTGTCAAGCAACTCCTGAATCTGCGTCATCATCTCGCGAACCTGGGAAGGAGCAAGACGATATGGGGCTTTAGCCATAGGGGTAGCCCCCGGAACAAGATCAATTCGATACTCAACATCTCTAACTGGCGGTAACCCAGGTAACTCGTCAAGAAATACCTTTGGATAATCGGTCACCACCGGAATATCACAAACAACACGTTTCTCCAATTTAGCGTCAATCACATGTGCTAGATAGCAATCGCAGCCTTTCGAAACCGACTTACGAGCTTTCATAAGAGAAATGATAGGAACATCGGACTTTCGAAACAGACACAAAAGAATACGTAGCTCCAGAATCAAACAATACATATGCTGGGGTAGAGTTACTAAGAAAAATACCAGTAATCACATCCCCAGCACCCTTTGCCTCTTCCTTCGTCATATGGAACGCCCGCCCTTTAGCACGGGGAGCGTTGTCTTTCTTCTGCCCTGAGGCAGATCCTCCAGCTCCAGCATCCGTCTTGGATCTACAATCAGAAATCCTGTGCCCAGGCTTGTGGCACTTGTAGCAGACATTCTCCTTAAACTCGCACTCATTCAACGAGTGCCCTTTCTGACCACATCTAAAACAACGAGTAGTGGCCTTCGAACAATCACCGGTATGGTAGGTGCCACACAGAGAGCACCAAGAACCCTCAAACTTAGCTTTCTTCGAAGAGTCAGGCTTTCCCCCAGTCGACAACTGCCCCTTGGAAGTAACAGATTTTGAGAACTGCTGAAACTTCCTTTTCTGACCCTCAGCAGCATGATCCCCCTTTCCCTGGCGTCTATCCCCATCAATCTGTCGGGCTATCTCAAACGCCCGATCCAAGGTAGCCGCAGCTCTCACATGAGCGCGATAATCGAGTGGCAACATGTTCACAAATTTCCGCATCTTGGCTTTCTCGTCAATCACCAAATGCGGTATGAATCTCACCTTATCCGTAAAAGCGTGGATAAGGTCTTCTACTGGTTTGTCCCCCTTACGGAGACCGTTAAACTCATTCTTCATTCTTTCCAAGTCATAGTCTGTGCAGTACTTGGCTTTCAACTTTTCATAAAACTTCCCCCAAGTCTAAGCAGCGATTACCTCTGGGCTCAACGTGTCTTTCACTGTATCCCACCAATCCAGGGCTGGCCCTTTCAACATTCGAACAGTGTATTTTACACGACTCTCTTGCTCACAATCACAGGACTCAAACACCTGATCCGTCTCGCGAAGCCAACGAATCGTATCCGAGGGATTATCACTACCCTCATAAACCTTAGGCCTGCAAGACAAGAACTTTTTATACGAGCACTTCTCTGGTTTCTTTCCTGCCAGAGCATTCTGCAACAGCTCCCTCGTCAATCGGAGCTCTTCCTCTAACAGTCTAACATATGCCGCCTGCTCTTGATCGTGCCTAGGCGGCTCCACATTATGCTGAGAAGCTTCGTCCTCAGCTTCCCGACGTACACTCAAAGCTTCGTCCTCCATTTGTTTAAGAGCCTCTTCTGTCGTAGCTCTATGCTCAGCCATTTCAACTCAACTTACTATCTAAACGTAGACCACAGTTAGTACACCATTTATTCAACCGTTATTATTACTACATTTAATCTATCACATACGACAACCACATAACGCTCAACTCAACCCCAATTACCTCGATAGGAACACTTAACGATGGTCGGGCCCGAGCTTAAAATTGAATACTTCAACGAGTACCCCAATTACCTACTTGTAACACCACCTCTAACGAGCTTAAAATTAGAGTTAATTTAAACTTTTAAACAACGATTATCAAAAGCGTTTCAGCGGAATTAAACCACCATTTACAAAAACAACAAGTTTGACTCGGCTAATTAATTACAACAAAAGGATTAGCCAAGTTCGTTTTCTACAAGCGTTACCTACAAGTTTCCGACCATCGGATCCATAAAAACAACAACGTGTTCCCCCAAAAGGTATTTACAACAAAAGCTACCATCAGTACCCGCCTCACCAGGCCTCTAGCATCAACCTGCAAAAAAGATAAATCTTGCACCGTTAGCTACAACTAGCTAGTGAGCACCAATTACACATAAGCATCAATAAGCAGGCTATCATGTATCAGAACAGCACACAGGGCTATCCTATCATATTGTGGCGAGCCAAACGTGTCAGCAGGAGTCGTATATTACAGGGGAGCCAACCCCGCTCAACAACCCAACAGCAGTCCACGTGGTACACCATGTCTTTCATGCTGGTTCCAGTCTATCAAGGAACCCAGTTTCATAGAGGAACGGCGGCCTGCAGAGCCCTCCCTAAGTGTATACTACTTGAGTACCGTTAGTTCCCCAATCCGTAGTCCCTAAGGACCCTGGGAACCCAGCCAGATACTAACACCCGTTTACCTGACTGACCTCCGTGTTCTCCAATTCAGTGTCCGGACATAACGTCATAAACAAATAGCTGATCCAATAAGGATCCAGTTCATGCGCGCATATAATCACAACAATATCTTTCATATCAATAATAAGCATGTTTGTACAATTCTATCATAACATACCTCCATTTCTACGTATCAATGCACAAATCACGTGTCAACATGTACTACAGATAACTTACCTACTAAGACTCATGGGAAACTGGTACTCACCTCGAGATTACAGGAGGCAGATATGAATGCGAGAATCCCAAGAGCACACAGAATCGTCCGAATCACCTAACACAGTAGGTTCAGGCTTAGACACCAATTAACAACACTTTACACCACTTAAAACACAAGGCTACAAGGCTGACATCATGGAACCCTTGCTTGCGACCGCAAGGGTCTTACATGCGACCGCAAGGGTCAGTTAAACACCCTCCTTGCGACCGCAAGGGTTTTACTTGCGACCGCAAGGGTCCTACCCAAACCACCCCAGCTTGCGACCGCAAGGACACAGCCATGCGACCGCAAGGGGTGGTATCTTGGGGGCTTACGATCGCAAGTTATGTACTTACGACCGCAAGTATATTTCCTTCGTCCTTAGACGGTAATCCATGACAACGACCCACTTGCGACCGCAAGACCCTTGCTTGTGACCGTAAGAACAACACACACAGGCTTACGGTCGCAAGGCCTTTCCCTTGCGGCCGCAAGCACCAATTCACAGTGACGCACAGCTCTGTTTTCCGACAGTTGCTGTTCTTCGGGTTTTTGACACCAAATCCGATTCAAACTCAACCTTAATTGTTTCTATGGTTTATTTAACATACATAGAAGCTAACCAACACATTTGTATACAAAAACCACATCAAAACAACATTTGAATCCATTAAATGGATCCTTTCCCCTTGTAACTCAAGAACTAGGTTTTTACTCAATACAACTTACAAAGATGATGGCTACAAACAGCTTGCTTCTGAACTTCAGCTTAAGAACACTTCAATCAACAACTTGCTTTCTGATTTCTATCTCCAAAAGATCAAGGATTTGTATGTATGTGTTCAAACGTGCGTATGTATGTATGTGTATGTAGTGTGTGTGTGTGTGTTTTGACTCTTCCCAGTAGATAAGGGAAGGGTTAAAAACCGACTGAGTGGTTAAATACCCCAACGCGGGTATTTCGTTCTCCTATTCAACTTAAATCACAACTTAGGGTTATCTGTTTCAACTAACGGAGATATTTTTGGAACCATTATCTAAAACCGTTCAACTATTTATCTACACGGTCAACTTATGACACTTTTCATAATACCACATTTTTATCCACATTCAACACCAGTTAGCTCCAATTAACACCAATTAGCATCAATTCATATTTAAAACACCAATTAACATTTAAGACACCATTTAACAACATTTATACTACAGTTAGCAACAAAACACCAGTTAATGTCAACGTACAACTGTTAAAGCTACATGTACTACAGTTTACAACTAGACCCCATTTTAGGGTGTTACATTATAGTGCCACCTTCTCCTCCAGTGTATCGTGGAGATCCAGGTCTGGATGCAAACAACATGTTCACTAGAAGAAGGCATGCAACCGTTATGGAAAAGGTATTATGTCAATGCTGCCAATCTTGAAGAAAGAATATCAGACATATTCAGCAGTGAACAAATACAGGTTATTCCCCCCGAGTTGCGGAACATGGATGATAAACAAAGAAGAAGGTATGAACACATCCTCACACAATCAATGACAAATCCAGAAGAAATCAAATTAGAGTACCCAATTGTTGAACTCATCAATGTCTATACTCAAACCACCTTCAAGATAAAGTATGCCATCTTTTACGTCAAAAGAGCAAACAACCTATCATACTTCCTCACCGAAGTAGATCTTAGGTTCGTTAAAGTTGAATACATTAGCTTTATTTTTGACACCCTCTCTCAGAAAAGAGGTAAGTGGCCAGAAGAAGAATTTGAGAGAGTTGCTTTGATGAAGTACTTAAGAAATCTGATGGAATTTATAGAGGAGCATGATTTGCAACTCGGAGCTGAGAACAATTACAGGAAAATCAATCTCTTAAAGCCTAAACAGAACCATCCAGATCTAGAAAAGCTTGAAGAGTTGACTGTTATTGATGAAGGGCATGAAAGCTTCAAGGGTGAACGAGGAGTCGTCTCCAAAAACACTAAAGGAGAAAAGATCTTCATCAGACTTGATGAGCTGATGTCCTACTCAGATGGCACCTTGAAAATCTTTCATCATAAGATTCATCAGAAGGTATGGGATAACCGTGAGGCCTATACTTATGAACAACATGCTCAGGCCTATCGTGCTATAGAATAGATGAAGACTACACTGTCCAACAGAAGGCAAGTTCTGAAGTGGCAAGTGGCTTTTGGGATTCGCAACAAGTCAGCCTATGAATAGATTTATTTATTTCTTTGTTGTGAGTTAGGGGGAGAATATTAGATTATGAAAAGTGAGGGTGCAAATATGTAATTATTGTAACTTGGGCAAATGCTATAAAAGGCATTTGCCCCACTCATTCTAATCTAAGCTTTCCATTATTTCACTCTTGTGTTTGTGAACTCTCTAGCTCTCGGCTCTCTCTCTCTAAACCGAACACACAGAAACACACACTAACAAGATAATCTTCCAAGCATAGCTTCATCCTTTATACATTAAAGGGACCATCACATATGAATGTGGCAGCACGAGTTAGGTGCTGCCGAGCATATATTCTTTGACAATAGTTCATGTTAAGGTTTAAATCATCTAGGTGAAACATGGAGTCCTAAGTCATAAACATCTTAGAAAACGAAAATAATAGAAAGTAAAAAGAATTATAACCCATTATAGACCGATTTTAGACATCCGAATCCATCCTACATGTGTCGTGGTCTCCCCCCTTCAAACTTTTCTCCTCTACTCGGTTATGATCGCACGACAGTCGCCAAAAAATATTACAATAATTTTCATTTTTTACTACCCTTGTATGAATTATAAAAGACCTCCCCTCCTTCTCAGAATTAGAATGAATGCATGGAGTGGGAAATGGGTGTGATGGTTTCCATACCACTATCGTATTGTGTATTTGATTTGGGGGTGAAGACGACACAAAGAGGAATGTGTGGTGGAGGTTACATGTGTACTATATCAAGGCTGTCAATTCGGGTCAGATTCGAGTTATCGGGTTCGTATCGTTCGGGTTCGGGTCAGTTTTGAGTCGACCTAATTTCGAACCATTTATTTTCGTGTCAAGTTTTGGTCGTGTCAGGTTTTCCGTGTCGATCTTCGTGTCAACCCATTTAGGCCAGATGTGATCAACGAGTATTTTTCTGTTTTCGAATACGATTTTCGAGTGCGCTTATCGAATAAAAATTTTCGTTTCAGACTACAATTTTCTTAATCAATGTTTCAAGTTCGATGTCAGTTTTCCAACTTTCGGTAAAAAATTTCGAAAATGATTTTCACTTGTATTCTAACTTCAATATTCAATGTTCATTTCCACTGTATTCGAACTTTAAATTCGTTATTTGTTTCGGTTTGATTCAGATTTTTGTTTTACCTTATATTCAACTTATATAAATGAATATAATAAAACTACCATGTACTATTTTTTATCAGATACCCATAAATAATGTCATTTCTAACCGAATAATTTAAAAAAATTAATCATTAAATAGAATTATGATTCGATTCAAAATACTAAAGTACCACATATCGAGTAATCAAATATAAAAGTAGGAAAATCGTTAAGTCAAATAACAAATACCAAAATGACATACTTTGATTTTAACTGTAAATCTTTTATTGTTTATTTTATGTTTTTAACGTTTAAGGATTTAGTACTTTTATTTGGTGAGTTTATTGTCCTAATATGTCACTCCCTTATTTGTATTCATTCTTTTTAAAATTTAAATTTTAGGTATTAAAGAAGATTTTATAATGTTATAATTTTACCATTAAACATGTGTAAAGTATAACATTGTATAGAAATAGGAGTTTAATTGTAATATACCCATGGGGTATATATAGGGATATGCCTATTGTAATAGGTAAGGTTTTGCTCATAAATGAAATAAAAAACTATGTGTTTTCATGGTGTTTTTACACATTCTCTCTAGTTCTACATATGAAAACCTTCATTATCCTACATTATCCTTGAATCACTTGTTATTATGGGACTAACAAGTGGTATCAGAGCCAAAGGAGTGAAGATTTGATTCTGAATTCAACAACAAAAGTTGAATTTTTGAAGATTTTTGAAGAAAAAGTGTACTTTCGGGTTTGAAATCAAAGTGAAGATTTAAGGAGTTTTTGAGTGTTAATTGCTTAGATTAGGGTCTCATTTATCATAGTAACACTCGTTGATCAAAAAGGAGTCAATTCATTCACAAATCAGTGGCCAAATTTGAAGATTTTTGTGTTTTCGGGTTTGTGAAGTTCTTGAAGAAAATCGATCGAATCTGCTCATTTGATTGTTGTTTATGATTATTGTTGATTGAGAAGTGTAAATCGGAGGTAGGCAAAGTGATCTAGACAAGAAATTATCAGATTTGGGCAAAATTCGAGATTTTTTGAATCTGAGCGGGTAAGATCTTGAAGCTGTCGGAATTCCAAGTTTGAAGGTATCGGAATTGCCCTTTGAACCAGTCGGAATTGCTGAATTCCGAGAATAATTTGGTCAGAATTGTCGAATTCCGAGAAGAAATATGTCGGAATTGCTTAATTCCGAGTAGAATTGGTTGGAATTGCTATAATCCGAGAAAATTGTATCGGATTTCAAACTTTCTCGGAATTCAACTTGACCGGAATTGGTGATTTTACTCGGAATTCATATTTTCTCGGAATTCTCTATTTTCTCGGAATTCTCTATTTCATCATAATTCTCTCCGTGCTCGGAATTGTCAATTTTATCGGAATTCAAGATCACCCGGATTTACACTCATTTTTCAAATTTTTAAGATTTCTGATCATTTTTGCCACAGCATTATTCTTCATTTTCAAAAATTTTCAAGCTGACCTGGCAGCTCGACCCCAGCCAGGGGCTCTGCCCCTTGTACCCCGCCAGGGGTTGCCACCCCTCGGACGGGCGCTGCCCCCGAACCCCCGTAGTCGTTGTTGTGACTGAATTATCTTTTCACCTTGATTCTTAAGTCATGTGTTTCGATTTTTTGGCTGAGTCAGGAGTTCTCAAAGTTTCAGTTATCATTCTGATGTTTCTAGTTCGGGTCATATTTTGTTTTCGCGTGAACCATGTGTTTAATTGTCTAGTACCCTTGTGTCTAGTCATCCGGTGCTTTTCTAACTGATTTTTGGTTCTTCTTTCTTTGTGTCATCAATTTTTGGTCTCAAACCCAGATTTTGGCCATCCATTCCTTGTTTCTTTTGGTTCTTGGTTATCTTTTATCGGTCATTTTTGAAGCCACATATCACATTGTTGGTGAAATTATTTGAAGAATTGACCAACATCATATTACTTCAGGTTTTTGAGAAGATTTTGTATTACATGCGCGCTTGCTCACTTCTTATCAATCATTTGGTGCTCTCAAATAAGGATGAATCCGACTCCCTGATCTTATTACAGTTCACAGTCAAATATCCTCTTATGTGTACCCAAGTTCATTTGCACCCGTATGTCTTTCAAAATATTTGTTTGTCTTGCGGTGATCTGATGAAGGTTGATTACACGGTATTGGGAGACTTACTTGCCAACATTATTCTCCAATATCAGATTATATCCAACACAGAGCTATAAATCTTCAAGAGTTCAGATCAAATCATTACCACTCCTCAACGATCAAGAGTGGTTCAAGTATCTATTCATTGTAGGATGTTCCCCATCCCTCTTCCATGTTTTTGCAACTGAATCTCATGTTGATGACTTTTGTGCATGATGCTCATGATAAATCATAATCATCATGAGGGGGAGATAAAAAGTGAAGAAATTTTACATTGTTGAAGATATTCAGTTGTTGAGGGGGAGTTTGAATCTTATTGATAAAATCATTGTGTTTACTCATGGGGAAGAGATCATCAGTCTATGTCATGTCTAGGGGGAGTAATGATCTATCATATGAAGACATAGGAACAATCTGAGCTACATTGTAGTGGGAGACAAAAAGAAGATTCTTCCCAACACATCAAAAGTGTTTATGCTTCCGCTGTCAAAAGCTCAGGATAAAGCATTGTTTCAGACTGATGCATTTGGTGGGACGCTACATCCAAAACTGTTTATATAATCTAAGGAAAACATAGATTACTGGTGTGTACACTCCTATTTCAATACGAAGGGGGAGAATGTAAAGTATAATATTGTATAGAACTAGGAGTTTAATTGTAATATACCCATGTGGTATATATAGGGATATGCCTATTGTAATAGGTAAGGTTTTGCTCATAAATGAAATAAAGAACTATGTGTGTTTCATGGTGTTTTTACACATTCTCTCTAGTTCTACATATGCAAACCTTCATTATCCTACATTATACTTGAATCACTTGTTATTATGGGACTAACAACATGTCACTTTCGGGTTGTCAGATTGACCCTTAACCCGCCATATTTATTTTCATGTCGATTCCGTGTCAACCTGCTTTTAACCCATTTCGGGTTCGTGTCACTTTTTTTAGGGGTTTGGGCCTTGTTTGGTCAAGTCAGGAATTGTTAGCCTTAGCCATATGCTAAATCTGTCTCTGTTTCTCTTCTTTTTCTTTTTTATTTATTTGATTTTAATTGGTTAATAAGTACGGACGAGTTTTATAATTTAGTATGATAAGAAATTATCATAATAATAAGACCGAGTGATCAGTTGATTAGTGAGAGAAAAAACTGATACTAATACGAATAAAGGATTGGAAACATTCGTTTAGAGTCCAACTTAGAATTATTTGTGTTTTGCGGTTGTGAAATTGTATAACGAAAAATACATAATGTTGGGCCTCAAATTAATTCTAGCCTGCCAACATATATAATATGTCGGGCTTCAGAAATGTCAAAGCCGATATTTATCATTTTTGTTTTTCTATTTGCTGTGATTGATCTCGGCTCATTTACACCAGATTTAAGGATCAATTAAATAAGGCAACCACAAAATAAATGTGACTCTTTGTCTTTATAGTCTCGATTTGAGTTCATATAAACAAGATGTGAATAAAACAGTGGATGTGTATAAGAGCGGTTAACGTTTATCATTTCTCCTACTTTTTTTACCATATTACAATACATTAAGTTTGTACCTATTTTTAGTTTTGGTCCCAACTCCATTACCCAAATGTTAAAGAACTTCGGCATTCATCCCTCACTTTTTCGTTCGTAATTGATGGAGTAGGTGTTTTCCAATATTTGTAAATGGCCATTTTACGCTTCTTCGTTAGTCATTAACTTTGTAACTATTTTTAGTTTTGATCCCTTGATGATCTTTTTATATTAATCGTATTTACTTATATAATGAACCATCCATTACTACTTACTAGTTATATCTAATTACTCATTATTAATACAACTAAATGAACCTAAATTCATAAACTCATGAGTTAATACCATGTATTTGATTTTAAATCTTTAATCTAATTTAGGACGCCCTAAACAAACCCAACATTACGAGCTATTTTTAAATGTTTTTTTAAAGAAAGAAGGAATATGAACAATTTTTTGTTTAGTTTATTTTGAACAAACACGAAACATATCAAGTAGCAACATGAATATTTTAATTAAAAGAAATATAACATAAGAAAAATGACAAATCATAAAAAATTAGTATTCAAATAAAAAGTAGAAAATCATGAAATAACATAACACAAACACATGAAGATTAATAGTTTATAAAACCGCCGATTATCATGCCAACATGAAGTAGAGATTGGAACAGGCCAACAAGCAAGATAATAAAAAAAATTGCAATTAACTCTTAAAAGTGACTTAGAAATGGTTTGATGGATTTTTTTTTTTTTTAAAGGCGGTTTGATGGATTTATGAAACTGAAAAAAATAAAACTAGTTGATGGTGCTAACCATCCAATAGTTGTCCACGAGGAGACATCCAATGCCAAGTGTTCTTGGGGTTTCTCGAAGAGTCCACGGCATGAAGCAAAGGCTCACGACATAGAGCCCAAATTTTGGTGGTCGGATTGTTTTAGGCTCTGGCGTGTGCTGCGGCAGCCCATATTAATAAATTAGGGTTTCTTGGTTTAGTTATATATAAATATCAAGTTAGGGTTGAGTCATATGTATATTAAACACTTTCAATTAATAAATAAGTCTGGTTCGTGCCTATTACGTAGGTCGTGACCCTAACGACCAAACCACGTTATATCTTGGTGTTTGTTAATGCTGTAATTGTTATCTGTATATTCTAACGTGTTCTTATCAAGGTTTCAAGTTCAGTTTTTACAAGATGATGTTTTTGATCCTTACAAGTGGTATTAGAGATAGGTTTATCTTGGCTCATACATTGTTTATTGAAGATATCGTTGATCAAGTTCGATTTGGAGAAATTAATTGGTTCAAACAATTTCACTCTATGGAAGTGACCATATGCACGAATAGTTTGGCAAATATCTGGATCTTGCACACGGGTGTAGCTCATCACATGACGATTTCACATGAGATGTTTATTTCTTGTAAGGAATGGAACGGTAAAGTGAAGGTGGGGGACGATGTGATTCGATGTGTCAAGGGTAGTGGTACGGTGCACATTAAGATGCATGAAGGTGGGGGACGATGTGATCAAACGGTTTAATTGTTGGTATCTCCCGAAATTCGAGAGAACCTGATTTCCATGGTACTTTGGCTAAATATGGGTATGAATATTCTGGCAAAGGGATGGACTAAAGGATTCTAAAGATGCTTGAGGGATAATGTAGGCAGGTCACGACGTGGTATTTATGTTCTTAAAGGCAAATCTATGTGTGGAACATCAGTTGTACAGTTCTTGGACCTAAAAATTGATCGGACGAAGTCAAGGCATCACGGACGGAGTTGGTCTTTGGTGAAATCACGTGATGCGGTTTCGGACTTCATGGCTCGTATGAGGATGTAGTCTTTTCAGGGAAGTTGGCAGGAAAGAGGTGGTTCTTTGATAATCTTATTGACAGCTTAAGAGAGCTCAAGTCACAGGGCAGATTTTTAGAATGTGAATTGAAATGGCTTGGTGGATTTATGAAACTTAATACAAATGAGATTGATGATGGTTCTTAGCGTGTAGAAGTTCTCCACGAGGAGGAGATATCCGTTGCAAAGTGTCCTTGGAGTTTTTCTTGAAGGTTCCACAACGTGGAGTGCGAATCTTGGTGGCCAAATTGTATTTTGCTCTAGTGTGCTGCGTCGGCCCATATTAATTAATTAGTTAGGGGTTTCTTGTTTTAGTTATAAATATTAAGCTAGGGTTGAGTCATATGTACATCAATCATTTTCGGTTAATAAAATAATCTCTAGTTCCAGCTCGCGGACATAGGTCGTGACCCTTATGGCCGAACAACGTTATATCTTAGTGTATGTTTATCTTGTAATTGTTATCCGCATCTTCTAACGTGTTCTTGTTAAGGCTTCAAGTTCGATCCTTACAAGTGGTGTTTTGATTCTTACATCAACAAATCAAATTTCAATGATGGGGCTAGGGTAGTTGCTAAAGAAAGGACAAAAGGTCATATTGATCGCCAAATGTTTAGTTTGCAATTTGCTAAGAGCAAAAGGAAGAAAAAACGTGAACGATGAGTTTTTGATTCCTTCTCATAAATCAATAAGTTCAATTAGTTCTTTTCTTGATCTAGTGTCGAGTATTGATTTAAGACTTGGGTTGAGAAAGTTGGTTTGAAATTTTGATGAAGATTGAAGAATCATAAAAGTCGAGAATGAAAAGTCACACGTCAATTGGTTTGCCGGAGGAGAATTGTTCATGTACCACCACTCCCGGTGCAAACTAAACCTAGTTTATGATACCTTGGCCCAAACAAAAGATGCCCCCAGTGTGATGCCCTAGGCATGCTGCCACTACCCAGTAGTTGGGCAGAGCGTAGACGTAGTTTACGTGATGTGTTGTTAGAGGATTACCTCCAGCCTTTCGATAGTTATTTGAAGAGTTTCTAGAGGTTAAACCTTTATGAACCTCGCTTTATCGTTTTGTAGTCAGTTTTAATTGATCAACTGTTTCACTAGTTTATAGTCTTATAAATCATATGAAGCATGGCATGTTACGTTGTGTGATAAAATTTTGGTATGTTTCTGTGCTTTTGATCCATGTCATATTTATCTTATTCATAATTACCAAACCTATACCTTAATGTGGCTCATGCGACAGTGCTCAATATATTATAGATTTTAGAGTAACTGTTGTTATATCTATACAACTATATAAACCATTAAACATTCTTTCTCCTCATTAACTTTAAGAGTTCTTAAAATTCAATCAAAACATCTTGACATTTCATTATATTTAAATTAATCTTAATCACTCAATTTTTAACCATTTCACACTCCCTCTCTCAATTTATTTTTAACATTTATATTTATTTAAAATATAGTCTTACAACAAACATAATTATTCACCCATATTAATACAATTTCCAAAATCTAATTTACTTCTCTCTTGTTGTTTCATAAATATAAATCTTTTTTTCTTATTTTAATATTTTTTAAATTTTAGTTAAAAAGCTAATAAAATAGTTGATGCAAACAAAAGAAAGTTTGAAAAAAAATGAACATGTTGCAGAATATTTTTTGTGTCATTGCATCACGCGAATAACATATCATTATATTATTGAAAGAGGCATGTTAAAAAAACAAAAAATTATTCGCCGCCGCAGCATTACGCGGGTACAATGCTAGTATATATTCATGCATAAGCGTAGAACTAAAAAATATAAAATATGAAGGACAATAGTTTATTACGTGACTTATATATATCTCATGTATTAAACTATTCTACTTTGCACAATTAAAAATACAGGGGCGTCCCGTGGATTTTGGAGGACCTGTGTGAAATGAGAAAATGGGCCCTTGTATACACACGCGCGCACACACACACAAACACACACACACACGCACACACTCATATATATATATATATATATATATATATATATATATATATATATATATATATATATATATATATATATATATATAAGAAGAAAATCACTAATGCTACGATATTTATTAATCAAAAACTAAAACAAAAGAAGGCTAGTGAAATAGTTTATCTTATATAATTGCATGAATCGTGAAATTCTCCTGGCATTAGTGGAAACAAAGTTATGAATCAACTCTTCATAATTAATACTCTCTTAGATATCGTTCTCAATAGCTATCATTGCTAATCCATTAAGCCTTTATTGTGACATTTTGGACCGTAAGTAGGATTTCAACAACTAAAATTTTGAGAGAACTTCTTTCTGCAGATGCAATAGGTACTGGAATAGTCAACAAAACTTCATATGCAATCATTGCATCGGGAAAACAATTAACTTCCTTCAGGTATTATAAGACATCGTTAGGTCGGATTATGTGCAGAGATAATTAATAGGTACATTGTATCCAATGTTATAAGAGACTAAAGGGTCACACTGCTACACACCCAAATTAGAACAGTTGGAATTTACCATAATTCTGTGTGTGGAAATAATTAATCAGATGGATTAATTATTAGAGAGAAAAATAAATAATTAATCAGTTGAATTAATTGTTAAGAAGAAAAGAAATAATAAATAGTTATTTATTATTTAGAGGAAAATTAAATTTTAAGTTTAATATTTAACGACAAGTTAATTAATATTTAATTAATTAGCTAGTAAAGTCCAAGGGGTCAAAGTGAAAGGAATGAAACTTCAATTAAAGTCATGGGCTTTAATTGAATGGGCTTGGGCTTAATGGAGGTTTAAGTATTTAAACCTAGATAAGTCTCATTTAATCCTAATGCATTCTAACTTGAATTAAGAAAGGAACCCTAGCCTTCCTCTCTTTCCTCTGCGTCGACCTCTCTCTCTCTCGTCGACTTCGACCAACACCCAATTGGTGTTCACGGTTTGCTTGCGTCGATCACCACACACACACGCAAGTTCGCGTTTTTGATTCTCGGGTAATTCCAGGAGCGGTCTAGCAGCCAGTTCGTTGGTGGTGCAGTAGTGGTGGACTACCTTTAGCAATCCCAAGATCAAGCAGGTATTGTTTTTCTAAACCTTTTATCTGGATTGTTGTTGAGAAACTCATATGATCATTAATAAGATCCTAACCCTTTTGGGGTTTAGAGGGTTGTGTTCAATTTGTTTCCGCTTTATTATTGAACTAGTAGTATCAAACCCGGGGCCTAGACCAGTTTGTGTCTTAGGGTGGTTTGGTCAGATCAAAACCCTTCAGTGGTATCAGAGCCTCGTCTCTATGATCTATAGTTTCTAGTTTATCCTCTGTTTAGATTTAAGGTTTGTTCTTGATCTCCTACTTGTTCTTTATGATTTTCGAAAATCAAGAAGGGCAACAAAACAGTTTGTTTTTGCTACCCAGTTATTAAAAGCTTTAATCCTATTTACCAGAAAGTTTAAACAGTTAGTTTGAATGGTTGAAGGATTACAACTTTTAAAGAAACAAGCTTTAAATCAAGATAAATTAAACAGTTTGTTTAATTGATAGAAACCTAGTTAAATCTAGTTAGTTGATTTGTTTAAGTTATATCATCTTCTTCTTCATCTTGTTTCTTCTTGTAAAAAATCGAAAACCAAAGGATGAGAAAAACTAGTTTCGGTTTTTTCTAAAATATAAAAGGTTTAACTTTAATCAGATAAGTTTAAACAAGGTTTTCTGTTTAAACGGTTAAAAGATAATTCTTTTATCTAAAAACTGATCTTGACCAGGATTTTAAACAAGTTTTTTGTTTAAAGGTTAAAAATCTAGTTTTTAGAATTATTAATTATTAATGGAACAATTTTTGGGTCACGTTAATAATTAAAAGGTTTGGTTTTTGATTAAATCCAGTTTTTAATCGGGATATTAGAACTAGTTAGTTTTAATAGATTAAAAGGATTAGGATTTAAAATTTTTATTTTAATCGGAAAAACATGACCACCATCGAGGGCGGCGACAGCCCAGGTGCGGCGGTCGCAGGTCGACGGCAGCCCGGTTTTGGGCAGGCGGTTGGCGACGATCAGCTGAGGAGTGGTAGCCGGCAGTGGCGTGGCTTCGGCCCAAGCACCACGGCCCAAGTGGGTTTAAGCCCAGGTGACTCTCGGACCAAGGGGGTTCTCGGCCCAAGGTGGCTTCGGCCCAAGTAGGGCTTCGGCCCAAGGTGGCTTCTGCCCAAGTGGGGTCTCGGTCCAAGTAGGATCCAGCCCAAGAGGGTTCTCGGCCCAAATGTAGTAGGCCCAAATTGGTTTTTTCGATTAAATACAAAATAATTAATTTTAAGTATTAAAATTAATAAAGTTTTATATAAACTAGCATTATATATATATATTTTAATCTGCTTCAGTTAAAATATATATTTTTGGATGTTTTGTTTATCATGTCCGGTTGAGACATTATATATAAACTCTAAAAAGGGTAAGCTTATATAAAAGGGAGAAACAAGATGATGTTATTTAAATTATGATCAAGTTTTTGTCGTGTTTAAATTTTTGGTAAAACTAGTGAAAACTCGACATAGGATTTATTCACGTTTTTTAGTAAGGTTATGTTTTTCAAGGTTTATTGAAAAACTATTTTTGGTCAAGTTAATTTAAATAATTTTAGATGATCATAATTCTCATTTTTTATTAATAGTTATTAGTCAAAAAGGGTAGATGAGAATGGTTAAACGTATCAGGTTTTATGTTTATCGCATAGTTTACTTTTCATATATATAACTGCGTGTTTGTTGTATATATATATGTTGTTTATATATATTGCGTGGTTATGATATATAGCTATAGTTTTGCCTACTTAGGACTCGCTTTTATTCTTCTTCTTTTATTTTTGGTTTTGGGAAGGTCTGCGTGCCAATTAGAATCCCTTTTTCAATTGTAATATTGTACTGGTTCGGGGAGGCCTGTGTGCCACTTACAACCCCTTTATTATTGTATTTGTAATAGAGTAGATGTAGTTTTGTCCCATAATCAAGACGGAGTTCAAGAAGATTTCCAAGATTATGGCTTGCACAGTGCTCAGAAAATTCGGAGGAGGTGTCAAGGCAAGTGGGAGCAATGCATCACGAAGGCGAATCCAAGTCCTTTATCCTTAGGATTTACCTTAGGATTAGTTGGCAAAACTATAGGTTTTTATATGCTTATTATCTGCGTGGTTGTGATCTTTTTATACTTTTCCATATTTGTATGTGATGCTATGAAAAGGGGTTTAATAATAGGTAATTATTAAACAGAGAAAAACCACGATTTATGACAAACTAGAATACGACTTCAGCTTATTAGTCGTATTAGTTAAATTTTTTACAAATTTAAAGTTTTGTCAAGAATATAAGTTTGGAATTTATAAAGCCGTTTTGTGCACCTAGTATAGGTACACATGTAAATCGTATTATTTAAAACAGATGGTTTTAAAATTGTTTTTCAAAAATTGGAAAATTAAGTTTTTCTTTTAAACTTAATTATAAAACCCAAGAAAAATCTTAGATCAGTGTGCTACCCATCTAATGGTACACCTTTGCTGTTAAACGGTACTCGGGTGTCGGAAGTGACCAAACCTTGGGCATCCGAGTTCAAACCATAGCGGCAAAGGGTATGAAAGATTCTACGATAATCGGGAGTCCCGGCCAGAATTCATACTGTCTTAGGTGGTGCGATCTATTTTGGTGATAATCGGGAGTCCCGGCCCAAAATGCACTAGAGTAGAGTTAAACATACTAGACTGGGTCTAAGTGCTCTACGAGGTTCTAACAGTCGTACCAGCTAGGTACGATTGGTACAGGGTGTTACCTACCAGAAATAGCATGACTTGGCGGGAAGTGACCAAACCTTGCGTCAAGTATGTGAAATATGGGTCCTAGGTCTGATATATATTATTTATGGGTTTTGATGATATTTGTTAGAAAAGTTTATTTGCAATTACTAATTAAACCGGGTTTTAATTTGTAGATGACAACCAACGTTACCAACACTAACAACCTCTCTCTTCGCTCTATCCTTAAGAAGGATAAGCTCATCGGGCCAAACTTTCTCACTTGGGAGAGAAATCTACGGATTGTGCTGAGGCACGAGAGAAAGTGGTACGTCCTAGAACAACCTCTGGGGAACCCTCCTTCCAACAACGCTAGGGCAGAAGTCAGGGAGGCTTTTTTCAGAAGCGCTCCAACGACGCCCTGGACGTGAGTTGCCTCATGCTTGCAACAATGAGTCCGGAGTTGCAGTCAAGCATGATCTGCTTACGACATGATCCGCCAGCTGAGGGATATGTTCCAGGAGCAAGCCCGCACGGAGCGTTATGATGCTACTAGGGCATTTAACTCGTGCAAGATGGTGAAGGGGACATCGGTTAGTAACCACGTCATGAAAATGAAAGGGTACATGGACCACCTAGAGAGGCTTGGGCACCCAGTACCGTTGCAGCTAGAAACGAATACGATACTCAACTCGTTGTCAGTTGACCCAGCCCAGCCAGTATGCACCCAGGGCTACTGATAGCAACAAGGGCAAGAAGCCAAAGCCGAACAAGGCAAGAACCGAGAATCGGTGCTTCAAGTACGGCGAGGCCGAACACTGGAAGAGAGATTGTCCGAAGGCTCACGAAGTAGGAGGCAAGGCTGGCTCCTCAGGTATCGTGTGACTAGCTTCTTTGTCACTTTCCACTTGTAAAGTTTCTTACGAGTTATCTAATACCTTGCAATCGTTTGTTGCAGGAGGTGATGGAAAGTGAAGCAGCCCAGCATTTGAGATCCCACGGCAGCTCGGATATTTAATAATTCTTTTTCGTAGTTATTAAACTTTTTAAGTTTTTTGATTTGTTTGGCATGGTTTGCTTAAAACTCTTTGGTTGACATTGTGGTTTTAAATTTTTGAAAATTTGAATTATTTAGTTTATATCCGTGCACGTGTGTTCTTTTGGATGAATCAGATTAGTCCAGTTGTGACTAAGGATACTAATAAGTCAAGTTTTGACTTAATAGGTGATTCACAGTGATCTTATGTAGTAATTGTTATAGTTGCATAAATGTTAGTCCCACTGTATAAATACTTAGATAAACAAGTTATGTTTATGAAATTAGAAAGTCTTTCTAATTTACACGTATTTAAGAATTTTATGAAATACAAATGTTCAAGGCTTTGAACATGATCAAATAAGAAATAATAGTTATTATTTCTAGATAAAAGTTTTTGGACAAAACATTTAAGAAAGTATAAAGGTGATTATAATAGTTATTATAATCAAGGTTGTTTTATACTAAATGTTTTAGGCAAAGAAATTTAAAATATTTTTACAAGTGTTTTATACTTGTAAACGTGTTAGGTTTAATGAAACCACATTCCGTAATTGGAAAGATGGATATATGCGAAATCCAAGTTCTGGTTTCATAAAACGTTTAAATTTCTCACAAAAACTGAGCAAGTGTTTAAAAACACAAATTTTAGACGTATTAGTCAAGGATTGACTGAGTCTAAAAAGGGTGTTTTAAGGTAATGCAATTTTTTATAAAAGATAGTGGGAGCACCTTGACTAGTGTATTTATCAAGTTATCAAGGTTGATCTAACTACTATGATAAATACAAGTATGAACTTTTAAAGTATATATAATTGTCGGATGATTTTAGAAGTGATCTAAAATAAAAGTTCTTGAAAGGGAACTAATTTGAGGAACGCATGACTTAGTGAAAGGTTCTCAATAAGGGTGTCGTTGCAAGTTTTTTAAGTCAAGTTATGACTTAAAAGGAATTATATATGATTAAAAAGGTTCAAATAGTCAAAATAATTAATGTTGGTGGTTGATTAACGTTAGAGATGATAAAATAGGATATTTTTCGGTATCCTTAGTGATGAAATTAGATAAGTGTTAGTGTACACTGGAAATCTAATCTCAAGTTTACAAGTTTGTGTAAATGGTTTTATCATTTCAAAAAGGGGACATGAATCTAGTGAGATTTATCACATCTACAAGTGTAATTAAAGTTTTTAGTTACTAGAGGATTATTTTATAAACTCAGAAATTTTGGAGTTATTTTCAGTTCTCCAAGTTTAAGGAATTTATAAAATAAGTAAGTCTAGAAGTGGTTTTTGGGTTGCGAAACCGGTTTCTAGCAAAACCAAGAAGGAGTACTTTAAAGTACTAGTTTTGAGTTTTGGGTTTATAGGCATATTATTTTCTCTGTAATCCGTGACAAGTTACAATGTAAAATAATGAAGTAATTCAGATAAACGCTGTGAATTGAGTCAATGAAATGGTAGAAATTATGCATCTTTATTCTAAGGTGGAATATGGAGGATGCAGAAATTAGTTTCATTGTTCTTCACCATTTTGTATATTTTGGACCATCCAGGAATAAACTTGGTTTATTCAAAACATTATCCGTGACTACTTATCTTGGTGGGAACCTTGATAGGGTTGTAAATTCATCGTAATTTTGGGGTAGATTCGAAGGTATATCGAATATAGCTGCAAAAGTCTTTTGCGGACCAAAATTTACGGATATTAGTTAGGGTTACGAATATTGGATTGACCCACCGTGAAAAAAATTTCTTGGATTCGTGTCAAAAGTATTTATCACATAGGTTATCCTTAAACCTGAGGTATTTGGTTTGGGATGCGGTAACTGTTGTCTCCTTAGTGCGTCTTAACGCCACGCCGTAACAGGGTAGTCATAAGGGGCGTATCTAGATTCAGTGGGAGCCGCATTGCCAAATGCAAATATGCAAGAAGGTATTTGCACCTCGTTTTTAGGAGAGATATTTCTGGGCCCCTTGACTGATTAGAGAAACTGGTAAGTGCACGGCCGTGCCCAAATGAACTGATCTGTTCTTTGCCGTTTATCACGCAGTTTTGAAATCAAGTATGTCATGAACATAATTCTTGAGATTTTGAGTTGACACTCTCCATGCTCATGCTCAAAATTGAAATATCGCGTTGCAAGAGACAAACCTATAATAAACGTACCCATTCATAAACAGGTAGTTTATGATAGTTGATCCATGAACAGTTAGTTCATGATAGATTGCTCATAAACAGTTGTTTTATGAGAGTGTACATTATCACAAAATTTCTTTGAGGTATAAGAGTTCTTATGACCTGGTTATCCTAAGTGTCTGGCTATAGATCTCCTTAGGCTAACAATGTACAATAACTATTACTTATCTTGCACAAGTGGGAGTCTGTTGGATTATGTGCAGAGATAATTAATGGGTACATTGTATCCAATGTTATAAGAGACTAAAGGGTCACACTGCTACACACCCAAATTAGAACAGTTGGAATTTACCATAATTCTATGTGTGGAAATAATTAATCAGATGGATTAATTATTAGAAAGAAAAATAAATAATTAATCAGTTGAATTAATTATTAAGAAGAAAAGAAATAATAAATAGTTATTTATTGTTTAGAGGGAAATTAAATATTAAGTTTAATATTTAACGGACCAGTTAATTAATTAACTAGTAAAGTCCAAGAGGTCTAGGTGAAAGGAATGAAACTTCAATTAAAGTCATGGGCTTTAATTGAATGGTTTGGGCTTAAAGGAGGTTTAAATATTTAAACCTAGATAAGGCTCATTTAATCCTAATGCATTCTAAATTGAATCAAGAAAGGAACCCTAGCCTTCCTCTTTTTCCTATGCGTCGACCTCTCTCTCTCTCTCTCTCTCTCTCTCTCTCTCTCTCTCTCTCTCGTCGACTTCGACCAACACCCAAGGGGTGTTCACAGTTTGTTTGCGTCGATTACCACACACACACACGCAAGTTCGCGTTTTTGATTCTCGGGTAATTCCAGAAGCGGTCTAGCAGCCTGTTCGTTGGTGGTGCAGTAGTGGTGGACTACCTTTAGCAATCCCAAGATCAAGCAGGTATTGTTTTTCTAAACCTTTTATCTGGATTATTGTTGAGAAACTCATATGATCATTAGTAAGATCCTAACCCTTTTGGGGTTTAGAGGGTTGTGTTCAATCTGTTTTCGCTTTAGGATTGAACCAGTAGTATCAAACCCAGGGCCTAGACCAGTTTGTGTCTTAGGGTGGTTTGGTCAGATCAAAACCCTTCATACTTAACCTCACCTTACACCACACACTACCACATCTCTACCTTTTACTCACCCTACCATATGACTTACCTTACTCTATAGGAGGGAAGGGTGGGTAGGGTGTGTGGGTAAGGTGTAGTGGGGGTATAGGTAGAGAAGAGGTAGATTGTGAGTAAAGAGGAGAATGAGGTAGAGTAGGAGTAGGTAATAGGTAGGATAGAGTAGGGTGGGATATGGTATATTATAGGTAAGTTGGAAAAGGGTGTGTAAGGTTAGGTAGGTAGGCGGATAGGTAGGGTTAGTAGTGGGTAGGTACGATAGGGGTAGTTTTTTAGTAAGTTGGAGTAGGGTGCATATGGGTAGGATAGGAGTATATTATGGTAAGTTAGAGTAGGGTGGATGGGGTGAGGTAGGTAGGGGTAGATAGTAGGTACATTAGATGGGCTGGGTAACGATAAGGGTAGGCATAGGTAGGGTAGGGTGGGGTTTGGTGAGGGTAGGTAGAGGTTTTGTTAAGGTAAGATTGAGTAGAGTTAGGTATGGTAAGTAAGGTGTGGTAAGTGTTGGGTGGGGTAGGTTAGGGTGAGTAGGTGGAATAGGGTGGTATAGTGGTAAGGTAGGTGAGGACGTAGATAAGCGCAAATCAATAAAAGGGTATGGAGCCAATGGTGGGGTGGGCTAAGGTTGAGTGGTAGGGTTAGGGTAGGGTACATGTAGGTAGTTTGGGAGTAGGGTAGGGGTGAGTAAGGAGGAGTAGGGTGAGGTGGGGGTGGGGGTAGGGTAGAGTAAGGTAGGTAGGTAGGGGTGTACCAGCCCTTTGGTTTGTGGTAGCACGAGACACTAGTGGAAAATTTCAATTTATGAGGGTAGTGCTACTAGTCAAATCTTCGGGTGCTACCAGCCTACCAGATATTGTTTAAATGCCACCATAACTCATTCAAAACTTAAAAAATAAGTTTAATAAATTGTTATCGTGTATCCGATTTTATACCTTTAAGTAGTATTTTGTTTTAATTTTTGGCCTTAAAATACCAAAACAGCAACTGGTGTCTCGTTAATCCGACCCGGCTAACCGGAAACCCGAAAAAAAACTCCGAACAACATCCTCAATTTTAATTATTTTTATTTTTGTCATTATATAATAACACTAGTCAAAAAATTTATTGTGTCCACCCCTATAGGTAGGGTGACGTGGGGGTAGGGTGCGTGTGTGAGGGTAGTGTGGTAGGGGTCGGTTGTGGTAGGGTAGGATGGTGGGCTAGGGTACGGGTAGGGCGATGTAATGTGGCCGGGGATGGGGTAGGAGATAAGTTGAATTCCATTCATTTGGGTACGAAATTTATAGTTCTTAATTTAAAGAATTTATTGGAATGATTAAATTTCATTCTTTTAGTTCGGTGAAAAAAACACCTTCTATAATTTAGGATTTGTTAATTCAAATTCTAACAAATTTCTATGAACCAAATACATCTTTAAAAATGTTTAGTCAGCTTGAATTTTGATAATTTTCAATAACTAAAATGCCAATATATATATATATAGCAGATACTTTATACAAGTATTTAGATTGCTTTATATGGTACGTGGGTGTTGGCGAATATATCATCAGGAATTCTGACAAGTTTTTTGTTTACTATAATGGAATTATAAAAGCCGGCCATAAATAGGGATGGCAAAAAAACCAAAACCGACAGGGAAAACCAAAAACTGATATAAACGGGACGGGGAAAACCGAAAATCGATTATTTAAACGGGGATGGGGACGGGGACGGGTTTGATGATCCCCGCCCCGATTACCCGATAACGGCCCCGATTACAAGTTAATACTAATTATTTAGATATTAATATGCATAAAATTATTTTAAATAGAAAATATACAAATTTTTATACATTTTCATACAAACTAATTTTAATGGTTGTCTTTATTTGAATTGTTTGGTTTTGATATTTTTGATGCATTTAGTTTCTTTAATACTTTATTTTAGGTTCATATATGTTTGTATTCGATACTGTTATATAAATCAGCATGATTGTTTTCTAAAACTCGTGGTAAAATCATAACCCTAACGATCTACGTAGTGAATAAACACAGTTCCACTTTAACAAGTATCTTTGCGATGAAAATTACAAATTTAATTACAAGTTTTATATTAAACGGGGATACCCGTTTCCCCGCGGTTTTCCCCGGTTACCGACGGGTACTACTACACATAAAGGAATGGGGACCGGTTAATTTATTCATGAAGACCGGTTTTAGTGGGGGTGCCTTTTAGGGGTGGTTCCCATAAAAAAACACATAAAGACCGGTTATTAACCGGTTCCGATAAGTACACATAAAGACCGGTTATCATAAAGACCCGGTCCCCATAAAAAACTAGACAAACCGGTTATAGAAAACATGAAGACCTGTTCTGGAACCGGTCCCCATAACAAACCATAAAGACCGGTTACATCTAAAAAAAGGCCGAATGGTGTTAATCAACTCATCAGCACTCCTAAGCTTAACTCGATTAAATTTGCTACTTGGAACGCCTGACAAAGAGGTTCAGTAATAAGAAAAGAGACTATAACAAGTATGATAGAGAAGATAGTTGATTCAAGCCGCGAAACAACACGGAAGGTTGTACATTCTCTAAATTGTGAATTTGTTGAAGCTGCAAATCAGGTTTTGTTTCTTTTACAATAGTTTCTCAAATTTAGATGTAATATTTGATAGTGTTATTTTTTAAACTTTATATACTTGTAGCGATAATTTACGATGTATGTTCATTGATCATATATTTATACATGGCTGAATCAAGTCTTGGATCATTTTCAAAATTGTTGTTATAGGAAGTCACTTTGAGGACATTATGTATTTTTTTGTAATATATATGATTTATACATATGTATTTTTTGATTCAACCCGTGTAATACACGGGTCTCTAACCACATAATAGAAGTACATAGTGTTCATAAGTACAAACAAGTAACAAACTCAAATCTAACTAGTTAAATCAATAAGTCATAACTCAAGTCAACAAAATTAGTTTCATCTCAACACATTGCAACTTAATTACTTAGATAACAACTCAACAACAGATCAATTTCAATATTTCAGTTGAGATATAAACCACATAAACTGCGATATAAACCACATAAACTACAGATAAGTTCATAAGATCAATTTCAATGTTTCAGTTGATAACAAAATCGAGAGACTAACCAGAGTCGGCTTCGCTGGTCGCTGGCCGCTGCTCCTCGCCGGTGGTCGACTGGTCGCTGACTAGTGAAGTGCTCTCCGATGGTCGCTGCTCCTCGTCGGTGGGAGCTTCTCTCCGGTCGCTGCTCGCCGGTCGCTGCACGCTATCGCCGGTCGCTGCACGCTGCTCGCCGGTCGCTGCACGCTGTCGCCGGTCGCTGCACGCTGCTCGCTTGGCGGCTTGCTACCGGAGTTGCATTTTCCGTAGACTCGTGGAGCGTCGAGGGGACGAAGACAGGTTAGGGTTTCAGTCGTACGTGGTAGCGTGGAGGGTGGAGGGTGGAGTGAGGACTGAGGAAGGAACGACGGCTGTAAGGGGGGTAATAGATCTAGGGTTTTAAACTTAGTTATTTATATTTTACATTTTACTAATAAATATATAAATTACAAATATAAATGGAGACCAGTTATGTAATATGGAGACCAGTTATTTAATTGAAAACCGGTTTTTATTAGTAAATAATATGGGGACCGGTTTCTATGTATAAAACCGGTCTTTATTAAGCATATAGGAACCGGTTTTTAAGATAGGAACCGGTCCCCATGTCTTTTACTCTTAAAACCCGGGTTTTTATTTACGAACCGGTTCCCATACATATAAAAACCGGTTTTTTGTTGAACTGGTTCCCATAGAGTGGTCTTTATTGTCTTTTGTGTAGTAGTGGGGGATCCCCGTTTAAATCCCCACGGTTTTTTAAGCGGGGACGGGGGGACCAATCCCCGGCCCAAAACCGCCACGTTGCCATCCCTAGCCATAAAGTTGTATTATACATCCAAATCTCAAAGGAACAGAAAATAAATCACACAAGCTTATTTACGTACCCTTTAAATTTTAATACTAAATAAGTCTCATTCCTTGCAAGGAATACTTCTCACTCTAAATCATTTCAGAATTCATGTGTATGTGTACTTATACTTGATTGATAAGATACCTTGATCTCATGTATCCATTGTATATATTCCTTGCTAGGATGTGATATTGTCTGCTTCCTCGAGAAAATTCATTATATGTATGGAAGGACAAGCTACCACCACCACTGCTGCTCATACTTGCAACTTGATAAACAACAGCAACTCAACCGAGAGCAACCACAAGACTGTGACACTCTTAGAACATAGCTTCGTGTATTGTAGCAACATGTAAAGTTAGTTGAAAGTTTGTTAGGCTGTTAGCTTCTTTTAGTTGCTTAGTTTTTTTTTTTGACCAGCAAATTAATAAGGACATTTCCCCGCCTCTCCAGTGTGGGTTCGAATTGCTAGCTTGGAGACGGGTTTTCAACCACCTCTCGTTATTTGGCTTTAACCAAGGTTCGAGCACCACACCTTCACTCCATGGAGGAAACCCTAAGGGAAAAACTCCCAACCCACTGCATGCAACAAGATTGGATCTCGCAACCTCTTGCGAGGAAGGGAGGCGTCTTACCAAATGGGTTAAACCCCGTTGGCCTTTTAGTTGCTTAGTTAGTCTAGTGTGCAATCCTATATAAGCACTCTCTCAATTCATTTGTACTCTCCTGATATACAAGATTATCAATCTTAAATCACTTTCTCTATAATATGACACATTTCTAATCCAAGACTACTTCATAATATATGTCAGTAAGGCGAAAACTGCTTCCAACGAATCATAATTCATAAGTCGTCTCCAATATTCTTACTTCAATTTGTACATGTAAATAGCTTCAACATATAGTAAGTTCATGATCGTAATATGTACACTGTTATCGTGTGATTTGTACATGTTTATGATGCTATATATGATTCATTTATATTATAATAAAGGAACAATTGCATTTACTTCTTGATCATATGTTTGTTTTTGTAAGGGTCATATATATATACAAACTGGTTAAGTTATGTTTTTTTAGTATATAGATTATGTCAAAGCTCAGTAAACATCTTTAGTCAGATTAGAAAGTCTAAGTTTTTAGTTTAATTCTGCAGGGGGTCAAAATCCTGTAATGGGTAGTTCCTAACCACCACAACCAACCACACCGGCCACCCCTCCCCCCACCTTTCCTCCTCGTTATCACAACCCTTTAATGGTGACTTGATATGTAATATTGATATTGTAGGATCCCAATAATCAAGTATTAGTTAATAAACAAAGCATCCAACACAGAACGATAATGATATTATATGTTACGGATGTGAGATGTATAATATGATCAAGAACACATTGTTTAAAGTATAATAAAAGCTTCAATTACAATTAAGCTTATTAAAATGGTATTTATACCCCTTGGTCATTTATAAATTATAATAATTGTCCTATATATACTTTACCAAATGTGATATATAAACATTAAACTTTACTAAAATAGAATAACACAACTAAGAGATCTAACAAATTAATATGTATGTATATATTACTTTTCCGTGGGCCAATTGAAGATTAGATTGCAAATATATTTCAGTGTATTCACCTCGACTTGTTCTGCTTGCATGTTTGGCAGTGATTTCATGCTCATCGAGTTGTCATCCTACCACAATTTGAACCTACTTTTTAAGCTGCAACATTAATAACTACATCTAGAAATTATAGAAATGTCCAACTCCAGTTTGGACGACCTCGATTTTTTAAAAGAATTATAAAGTTAAATAATTAAATAAATAAATACATTATCGAGTGGTTAACTAGCGACATGTCTAATTGAGTCGCTACGTTTGTTGCCAAATTTTGGAATGTAACGACTGAATTTGGACCGTTACTAATATATATGTTCGTAATCCGGCAAAAACAATTATTTAATTTATCGGTAACTAATTAATGACGCATTTTGTCATCTTCTAATTCCATTGACAAAACAAAAAGGCAAGGATTTGTGTTGATTTCAAATTCAAATATACCAGAATTGAATATCAATTAAAAGATGCCTTCTTCTAGAAGAAAATGGAGCAATTATTTATTTATTTATGAAATTCATAGCTTAAAAAGGGCTAATTAGTCATTTACTTGTTGTCTTTTGACATATCTTACTAGAGATAGCAAGAAGGTTTGGAGTACTGTAGGTCTTTAAGCAAGTCAATGACTTGAATTAACTATCAATTGTTGTTGTAGGAAAGAAGCGATGTGTCCCTTGTGTATGTAGTTTAATCAAACTTTTGGAATTTACAGTATTTAGCCTTTTATGATTAGAAGGAATCATTCAAGCAACTTTTTCAAATGCTCCAAAAATTTGGTACACTTATTGGCTTTTTGTCAATAGAAGAATAATAGTAGGTCACCATGACCTAGAAAAATAGAAGAAAAAACACATATTTGGATCATCAGGATAATTTTAGTTATATTAAGTTGCTCATCAATTAAGTTATATATGAAACAAAATCTGTACATCTAATCTCAAAGAGAAAATCTAAAGAAATGCTTCATATTTTAGAAGGTTAGTTCACCAAAATATATCCAATTTATCACATTTTTTAATTGAGTGTATCGGACTTTAAATATATCTATTACGTGTATCGAATATTAAATTTAAGCTATTGTGTGTATCGGTACAAGAAAAAAGGTATTAGACGCGACAATAGTTGCCTCTAAAGACCCAAAATGTTGTCGCTATTGTGTCGTCTCTGTTGCTTTGTCGCTATTGCCAAGAAGTCATTGCTATTGGTATCGCTACTATTGCATGTCGTCCATATTACTTTATGTTGCGGCTATTAGCATCGCCACTAACTCTTTTTTTAACTAGTTTCCTATTTAATGCAGATAAATCTTTTTTCTAATATGCAAAATAACACTGTTTCATCCAAAATTATAGATAATATGCATATATTATACAAAATTCACTAACTAATAAAAAATATAATATACTTGTTTGTTGCACAAAACAAAGTCTAATATCAAATATAAACAACTCTACATCATTGTTATCATAGTCCCTGTTTGCCGACCTATTATCATTTCGGGCTGCTAACGATCGAAATACCTCCACAATTCTCGTCGTAAACCAGCTTGCTATGAATAGCTTTAAGTTCCAGCTACAAAATTAAGATATACATTGATGGTTAAACAATATAAGTCAAAACTATTTGAACGACCCATAATGACCCGATACACGTAAATATGATCGCATATATACTCTCATGATTCATTACAAATAAATATAACTTATACCGACCCATTATGACCCGTTACAAGTAAAATACCACATACCTACCAAGTACAACCTCTTTTAAGTAGACATGACCCACATATATCAATTATGACTCGTTACAAGTAAATATAACCAATGCCTACCTATTATTACCATTACAAATATATATGTCCCATAAAAACTTACTACGGTCTATTGGGTCACACGCAAGTATTGGTTTCCGTATCAGCACTTGTTAAAGAAGACAGAAAACCAGAAAATGGTTCTGATGGGCCTAGCGCGACATGCCTTCTATAGGCACGACATGCCCATTGGCTAGGTATAGGCCCAAGGTCGGCATGCCTAGGGCGTATCATTTGGGGTTGGCACGGGCGT
This sequence comes from Pulicaria dysenterica, assembly GCA_947179395.2. Classification (NCBI taxonomy): domain Eukaryota; kingdom Viridiplantae; phylum Streptophyta; class Magnoliopsida; order Asterales; family Asteraceae; genus Pulicaria; species Pulicaria dysenterica. The sequence continues at coordinate 16,738,748 of OX359293.1, read as the reverse complement.
GCCTCTTGGAGGTACGGTCATTCCTAAGGCTAAGGTACGAAAGTCGGGTGTGACTTGGGTGTGCCTGCTTCACAGGGGTGCCAGGTCAGGCATGACCATGCCTGACGCTGTAACAACCAACTTATTTAGTCTTTTAAGATTATATTAAGTAGTGTTTATTGTTGTAACTGATCTCAGGTTTAATGTGCACGAATTTGAACATATTGTTTGGTTATATGTAACACACTTGAAGCCTTTTGATCTTGGTTACACACTTGAAAAAAGTTTAGTGACATTTCTCTCTCAAACAAACACTCTTGTTTGCAAGGCTTTGTAGACTCAAGGTGGTGTGCTTGTGGTGGTGCTTGAGTAGATTTACTCATCCTCTAGCAACGAGGAATCAAGGCTTACTTGGTGTGGACTTCATTAGAGGTGCGCCTAACTTGCACACAAATTCTTCCAAGCTTCATTCTACCACAAGGAAGAGTTAGCAAGAGGGGTATACTTTCTATCCATCTTGTTCTTTATTTTGTTGCATTATCTATGGTTAGAGTCTTGGTCCATTTGGTGAACATTGGTGGTTAAAAAGAAAAAAATGTTTTTCTACCTTTTAGCTTTCGTTGCATTTTGCTTAAAACCACCAATGCCCAACAATAATTCATTACAAGTAAATATAACCTACGTCGATAAATTATGACCCGTTAGAAGTAAAATAACCCATAAATACCCATTATGACTCGTTACAAATAAATATGACTCACCCACCTATCATTTATGACCCGTTACAAATAAATAATACATACCTACCATTACGATCCGGTATATGTAAATATGACCCACACGTATCAATTATGACCCGTTACAAGTAAATATGACAATACCTACATATTATTAGCGGTTACAAATAAATATGTCACATAAAGACTTGTTACGGGTCGTTCAAGTAATAGGACCTATGCCTAACCTTAATCATCTATTACGAGCACATATGATTTATACCAACCCATTACAAGAAAATTATGATCCATTTATACCTGTCATGATTTACTACAAGTATATAACTTATATCGATCCATTATGACCCATTACAAGTAAATATAACATATATGTACCCATTACGACCCGTTACAGGTAAATATGATCGAATTTGCTAAATAATTTATCTATGCACGTGTACGCGGTGATGATTGTGAGTGTCCCTCGGAGTAGGCACTAGTAGTCATCCTTGTAGAAGGTTTATGCTCGATGCCTTTAACATGTCTTTGACGAGAACACAAAACCTTTTCAAAAATAGTTGGTTCATCCATAGGAGTTGGATTGCTCGTGAAGGTTGAGAGTTGAGGTTGTTGAGCAAGCTTATGTACGTACTAAAGCATTATGTATTTTACAAAGATGATAGATAAAACAGATAAACATACTTCTAATTCAGGACAAATACAAAAAATTAATATATATATATATATATATATATATATATATATATATATATATATATATATATATATATAGGGTAAGGTTATATAAAGAACCTCCCTTAAACATAAAACCTAAAGAACACCCAGGTGATGACACGTGGCACATTGTTAAGGGGCAAAAATGGAAAATAAAAAAAAATTCCCGTCGCCTACAGCATCTACCCCCAACATTTAAAAAAAACCCCATTTACTTCAAATGATCATAACTCTTTCGTTTTTAAGAATTTTAACAAAAATATTATACCGTTAGATTCAGTTTTTCGTCCTTTTTCAAACAAGACCGGGCTTGATATATTTCAGAATTTTTTTTTTTTGAAAATGCACATTTTGCATTTTGAGCTGTGTTCATACTAAATGCAAAATGCAAAAAAATCAAAAAATATATAACGTATAACGTAAATGCAGCATGCAAAAAACGAAAAACGCAAAATATAAACATGCAGAATGCAAAATCCGTAGAACATAAACATAGAACCGTAGAACGTAAAATGCAGAATGCAATATATAAACATGCAGAATGCAAAATTTGCATTTTGAGCTGTGTACTAAATGCAGAATGCAAAAAACGAAAAACGCAAAATATAAACATGCAGAATGCAAAATCCGTAGATCGTAAACATAGAACAGTAGAACGTGAAATGCAGAATGCAAAATATAAACATGCAGAATGCAAAATATTAAACATCCAGAATGCAAAATTTGCATTTTGAGCTGTGTTCATACTAAATGCAGATTGCAAAAAACAAAAAACGCAAAATATAAACATAATAATGTAAATCCTAAACCGTAGAACGCAAATCCGTAGAATGCCAAAAACATGTAGAATGCAAAAAACGTAAATCCGTAAACTCAAAATGCAAAAATCAATACACAGAAACACTACATGCTGCCAAAATGCAAACAGAATTTTCATTTTCAAAAAAAATTTAGAAAAATATAAGAGTGGCCTTGTTTAAAAGAGGATTAAAAAACTAAAAGATTTGTATAATTTTTTTGTTTTAATTCACAAAACTTAAAAAGTTATGATAATTTAAAGTTTTTGGGGTTTTTTTAAAGTCGTGGGTTTTGGGAGGGGGAATATTCCATTTTTGCCCTTTTTTTCCTAAATTAATACATTATAATTACAGTTTTGCTATCGTTCAATCTCATCCATTGATTTTGATGATCCAAGGGTCCAGATTGGTTCTTTAGGTTCTTTGTTTAAGGAGGAGTTCTTTGTTGATGCAATTATATATATATATATATATATATATATATATATATATATATATATATATATATATATATATATATATATATATATATATATATATATATATATTATAATCAATAACATTTACATATTGTTCTTTAACTATTAGGTAGTCGAATTGCCCACAGTTATTCACATGAGAATCACGAAAGGCTTGTAATATACTCTAGTTTTAATAAACATTAAAAATTTGGATTACATTTAAATTCAGCAATAAACACTTACCTTTTTTGTAGCAGGTGTTGCTATATGTGCTCGTCCATCTCGGATTCTGGATGATATGCTTTGCACGATTTACTTTGTTTTGCATAGAACAATTCACATGTTTTTCGAAGTAAAAAAATTCAATGGTTTTAGAACTTTTACACTCATACCAATTGGGGGTTGATATCGTTTTCCCTCAAGTCCCCCATACGTCATCGATAACGCTATCCATCTCGTTTCTTGGAGCTACGTCATCTACAACCGGAGGAGTTTTAGTTTCATCCTTATAGACCCATCTAATATAGCGTCAAGAGAAACACAATCTTTCGATATGAGCTTTCATTAATAGAATTTTGATACGTCAATGTTTACACATTTTAGACACATACATTTGATTAAACCTCTACTGTTGACGTTTATTTCGGATCTTTTGTAAAAGCGTCAAGTCCTTTAAAAAATCAGAATTGTTACGATTTTTAATAATAATCTAGGTTTTATTAATAGACATGATGCAACTAATTTTGAAGGCTATTAATAATTAATCAATTATATGTAACAAGTAATTCTAAAGGTAACTTGAACACAACACACTAATTAATCAATAATAATACCAATTAACCTCCATAATCAAACACACATAGAACAACACACACATAGAAACACACGTAATTATTTAAGAAAATGTAATCAGTTAATATATTATTATTTTACAAATTTAATACGTAAAGGGTTTAACATTATAATCAATAAATTGTAACTCAGAATGTTCTAACAGTATAACCCCCAAATTAAAACAACAAAACTTACTTTAATCTTATAACTCATACAAGGTTCACAAGATTCAAATCTCACATGCCAATGGTACAAATAAAAATGAAGTTAGAGCACACCTAACGTGACAAATTGAAATGAGCAGGGTTGTCGGTTGCAATGGAGGCCGGAGCAAGGAGGCAAGCGTTGAGCAAGGGCAAAGACGGCTGGAGCAATGAGGCCAGTGGCGAGAAGGGCAAAGACAGTGGAGTAGGGAGGCTGGCGGTAACCAGGAGATTGCTAGTCGATAGAGGCTGAGCGGTCCGGTGGCAGGAGATGGTCGAAGGCGGTTGAGGGCTAGCGGCAGTGTTTCTAAGCCGATGAGAGGAGAAAATCGCTCAGAGGTATGTGATAGATTCACTACTAGTTGGCAAAGGCTGAGTGGTCCAGCGGTGGTTAAAGGTGACCAGTGGTGTTGCAAAGCCAGAGAGGAGAACTGTTCTTATTGCGAGTATCGTGAGTACAATTTGTAACCACGTTAATGTTCATTAAGATGGTATTTTGATCATTTATATATTACTCAATTGTGAATTGTGTTCGGTGGGATTAGTCGTTATTAGATTGACTTTTTTTTAAAGGCAAAATACTTTTATTAAATTTAAACTAGCAAGATGCTAGATAGTACAACCGATAAAAAGATACACAACAACATTACCAACGAACATACATCGGAAAATCACGAACACAGCCTAAAACGAACCTTAAACTCAAACTACCCTCGAACTCGGAACCTTAGACCCACGAACCGAAGAAACGTATCTGACCAACTGGAGCAACAATCACGAACCAAACACGAACCTCTTACACGAACTGGAGCAAACACGAACCAAACACGAGACCTTGGACCCACGAGCTAAAACAACGAACCTGACCATCTGGGGCAACAAACACGAACCAAAACGAAATGGGGTAACAAACACGAACTGGGGCAACGAACCAAACACGAACCTTCGAAACCGAACCTCCGAACCACACAATCTAACAGATCTGAAAACACGAACCTCCGAACCACCACCAAAGTCTGAAACATGAACCTCCGAACCACGAAGAACCTTCGAAACACCAACTAACAGATCTGGGACACGAACCTCCGAAACCCGAACCACGAAACACGACCCTTCGAGACCTAACCTCTGAAACATGAACCTCTGAAACACGATGTTTCACTGACCCTCTGAAAACTCGAACACGAACCAGCGATCTGAATCACACGCCACGAAAACTCGAAACATGAACCACCGATCTGAACCACGAGCCTCTGAACCTTCGAAACACAGATCTAATACATGAACCTCCGAAGATTTGAACCTCTGAACCTTCGAAACACAGATCCGATACACGAACCCTCGAAACCTAACTTGAAATGCAACCCCCAACCTTGAAACACAGATCTGATACACGACCTGATTCATGAACGAACTGACCCTCTGAAAATTCGAACAAAAACCGGGATTTCGAACAAGAAAGAGAAGACTTAGGTGAGGACCGGCTAACTCAATCTCGATCCACGAACTGGAACAACAAAACCGGCTAACGAATCTCGAACCACAAACGAACTGAACCTTGAACCTTGAATCTTGACCGGGATTTCGAACAGGAAAGGGAAAATCGAAACTTAGGAGAAGACCGGGCCGCCGGCGGAGGAGAGAGGGCGGCGGCGATAGGGTGCAAATTAGGGTTTTATGAAGGAGAGAGCGTTTTTTTCGTTATTAGATTGACTTAATTTTCCAAAAATACTCCAGTTATTAGTGATCTAATGATTAATCGTTAAGAAGTTGCCAAAATTATTAGCTATTCATTTATTTTAATTAAGGTACAAGATATGGAGAATTTCATTTAAGAACGGTTCTTATTACGAGTACCGCGAGTACCATTTTTAACCACCATTAAATCTTATTATTAGAGGTATTTTTGGTCTTTTATATATTTTTCCCAATCGTGAATTGCATCCGGATATGACATCCATATTGCTATATTGTTTTCAATAAAAAAAATTCGTTACATATATGTAACATACCCTGTAGTACTGATTACATATATGTAACATACTTTATAGTGCTAGAAAAAAAAACCCGGCAAAGACGAATTTTTTTTGTTGAAAAAAATATAGCAATATGGATGTCATATTAAAATAGCATATTTGGTATAATTTTCATAATTTAATATCTTGTCGTTTGGTATATATTTTACGGTTTAGATCGGTTCTCGCAGTTCTTGCATTTTTTTTGTTCTCGATGGAACTTCTCTCTCTCTCTCTCTCTCTCTCTCTCTCTCTATATATATATATATATATATATATATATATATATATATATATATATATATATATATATATATATATATATATATATATATGTGTGTGTGTGTGTGTGTGTGTGTGTGTGTGTGTGTGTGTGTGTGTGTGTGCGTGTGCGTGTGCGTGTGCGTGTGCGTGTGCGTGTGCGTGTGCGTGTGCGTGTGCGTGTGCGTGTGCGTGTGTGTGTGTGTGTGTGAATAAGTTCACTTAGGAATGGTTGTTATTGCGAGTACCTATTGTAAAGACCATTAATGCTCAGAATTATGAGTATTTAGGTCTTTCATATATTTTTTCATATTTAAATTACGTGCGGGTGAGCCCTCATGAAAGAGCAAGGCTAGATATTTACAAAATACCTCTCATTAATGCATAATTAATAAGACATTAATGAACCATTATTTTTATTGATAATTAATTTATTTTAACCAATAGTCAAGATTGGTTGTTGTTATATTAACAATCGATTATAAAATAAACCCCCTCCTATACATAGATATTACAAGTAGTTAGTTGGAGATATATAGGTAGAGTATGAAAAATGTCATCCACCATCACATTCTGGACGATGGATACAGATAATAAAATATTGATCATGTAATGTTCGATTGACTTAAAAAACTCTATTATCTTGAACTAAGGCAACAGAATAACATAATTTAATCATTTCAACTAATGATCCAATTCCAGTCGCATTATAATATTATTAGTATGCAAACGTACATGACAACATTCAAAGGAAGACGTCTATTTTCTTTACTTAACTAATAATCCAATTACTTTTATTATTAAAATTATCACAATATGTTTAATTTAATGTTTTCATTCATGTCCTTTTCTCTCTAGCAATCTTCTATACAGAATTTTGTTCATTGACTTTACCATGCAATTGTGGCCATTGGATTGATTAATTGCGTATATATGAATCTTTATTTATTAATTACTTTTTTATGAATTTATTAAAACCGTTAAGGTACACCAAATTAACTACATGAGCTATAACATATTAAATACCACATAGAATTAATCATAACTTAATATGAAATATACTAATTTTTTATGCAAGTGTATTTCTTTACATTTACAAGAGTAGGTGATCACCTGGGTTATATCACTAATTACATTAATTTTGATCAGTCAGGAACAGGTGTATAATATATACAACAAGCAAGTATATATTTCTTGTGTTATATATGGCACTCTAGGTTGAAGAGATGAAGAGTACTTTAGTTAATTAAGGAAATAGTATATCAAGTATATTGACAATATTAATAACACCACCCAATTCTATCTAAACGTGATTCGAAAAGGTACGTAAAATGTATAAACTCGTGCATTTAACTAAAGATAAGTAGACTATATCTTAAAAGACCTTTCGACCAATTTCCGGAGAAATAACTCTTTACGATAAATTGCCCTACACTCAAAGAGATACACCAGAGCAACTTTCACATCTTTTGTTAAAAAAACACACGTTCTCTCTCTCTCTCTCTCTCTCTCTCTCTCTCTCTCTCTCTCTCTCTCTCTCTCTCTCTCTCTCTCTCTCTCTCTCTCTCACACACACACACACACATAGACGTATCACCCTACTTGTATGTATATATATATGTATGACTATCCCTTTAAATACAAAGTAACATCAACAACTGTCTCATATATCTTTCCCTCAGCTTCAAACAAGTTTGAAATTGCAAAGTTATACAAGATCTATGGAGCAATACTCACAGTATTTAATGTGGGTGAAGAGCAAGAACAGCATCATCAACAACTCTTTTAACCATTCATGGGAAGAACAAGCTTTTGCCGAAGATGCTCGAGGACCCCTTGGAGGGTTTGTATGGCCACCACGATCTTACTCATGTAGCTTTTGTAAAAGAGAGTTCAGGTCAGCTCAAGCCCTAGGTGGTCACATGAATGTTCACAGAAGAGAAAGAGCTAAGCTTAAGCAATCTCTCAATATTTCTAATTCACAACACAACCCTAAATCAATATTGGAGTCTACAAAACCTAATTTCTTCGGCACTCCTGATTCGCCTTCTAGGGTTTCATCGACGCCGATTTTTGGAGAAGAAAGTACAACTATTGGTAGCAATTCAGATGCTATGAGTTGTGTTTGTGATGAACTGTTGGTACCTGGACCTGTTGAGACTAATTTGTATCTAGGGTTTGATGATCATTGCGAAGTTGAAGAAGTTATGAATTGCAAGAGGCAGAAGACTGTGGTTTCAAAGCTGGTCATGGGTTCCATTGAAGATCATCAAGTGGATCTTGAGCTGAGGTTAGCTAGGTGAATTCCTAAACTAGGAAAAATTATTAGAATTAATCCATGCATGCTTTCTTAATTTAGACAACAATTAAGTTAATCAATTCAAGCAGAAATTTGAGAACCTTGAAGCTATAGCTAGCTTTTGTTGTTTCTTGTATCAACAATCTGATAATTAATCTTTTTCTTGTCAATTAATTTGTTTGTTAGGATGACAAAGTTAAAGAAACAGCTTTCTTCCTTGATTATTTAAATATTTAATCTTTTGGGGATTTATTTGTTCTCTTTTTGGTGTAAATGGTTAAAGTTTATTGATATAACATATGGTTCGCATGTACGTACAATTAATCATTCGTCGAAAAAGCTTAATTTATGCCTTCTTGACCGATGGTCTGGTTCATTTTTATGAACTGTATATGTATATATGTTAAGTTGTCTGTATAATTTGTATGTGTAAGAAATGGACTTTTTTGTGCTTACTCTCTTAAGATTTGGACTCATGTGATAGAGGCCAGGAAGGTTATATATATTTGGAAATGAATGAATGATTGTCTTGCATGTGGAATACTGCAAATACATTGATAATATTCTGTTTTCTCTCTCGATTTATGATATCTTGTTTAATGGTACTAAACTAGTTGTTTTCTTGATTTTTTATATCTAATCTGCATGATTTTTTAATAGTCTCTATGCGAGTACCCGCACAGCGGGTACCCGCCCCCTGCGGTTCGGTTTCGGTTCAAAAAACTGGGCTGCGGTTCACAAAATGTTCACTACCCGCCCAGCCCCGCCCCATGAACACCCCTATTTGCGAGGGAGTTGCGAAGGCGGTATTTGCTAGGAAACATCAAGGGTAATATTTGCTAGGGAGTTGCGAGAGTATTATTTGCGAGGGAGTTGTAAGGACAAATTTATTAGGAATTTCCCGAGAGATTCCTTTTACAAGATATTTCCGAGGGAGTCCTCTTGCGAGAGATTTGCGAGGTATTATTTCCTCACAAACCCCTTAAAAATCCCTTGCAAAAATCTAGTATAATCCCAAATTTAATATAATAGTTAAATATTTAATATTTTACTTTAAGAAGCTCACATAATGTCTCTTTGAAGAATTTGATTTAGTTAACAAGCATAAATTAATTTAACACTACAGATTACCAAAATTACTAACAATCTTAACTGCTTATATTCAGCATGAACAACAATCAACACCTATTATACAAGACTTACTGATCGTAACAACCAATCATTTTAACTATCGGTTTAATTAAGTCCCTAATCAACGAAATAATCTATTCAAATTTCAACCCATATCTATAAAAAGATAGAACCGTTGGTGATAGCTTCGTGATGGTGGTTTACTAGCAGATCTGTAGTGATGGAGGTAGATTACAGTGGCGGTGTTGGTGGTTCAAGAACATCAAAGAGAGACGGAGGGGAAAATAAAGGAGACGGAAGACCTAACGATGATAGCGGCGTCGTGTTTCTTGTTCACCGATGGTAGAGATAGGCGGGGAGAAAAATACGAGAACGAACCGCTGGTGTCGTCGTGTTGAACTTTAAGCGACATCGAAAAGTTATTCGACGCTTCCCTAACAGATCTGCATCGTGTTAGTGTTGTTAAACATATTTGCTTATATGTTCAGAATTCTAGGTGTACCAAACTGAAATATATAAAAAACGATCTTGCTCCTCGCAAATCCTTCGGAATATTGCGAGGGATTTATTAGGCCTGAAATAGTTTTATTATATTTTCAATATATTTTATTACATAACACACATGGATACACTCACATTTCATTATTAACTAAATTTTAGATATACAAATTTATAAATATGTCAACGCATTCATTTACATACACGTATACACATTAATTTCATAGTTACCTTTTAATTAGATTTCAACTTTTCATAAATGAAACAAGTTTATCATTTTAAAAACTAAATATTACCTTATTTTATTTTTATTCACAGCCCTTATGGTTATCAAAATCCATATATATATATATATATATATATATATATTTAGGTTTATGTATATATGTTCATTTATATAAGTTGATCTAAATAGGCTAATATGCCAAATATTTCTATCTCATGTAAGTGTAGTTATATATTCATACGTGTTTATATGTTCAAAATTCTAGGTTTAAAACACTAAAATATATAAAAAACCGTTCTAGTCCTCGCAAATAGTGAAAGATTTCCTAGGAATTTTTGCGAGTAACTTACAAGAGACATTACACCTAGGAAATGCCTTGAAAATTTCTCGCTAATCCGTCACAAATGTGTTGGATTTAAATATGTCGTAAATGCTTAGGAATACTCTCGGAAAATTTTGTGAGGGATGTCGTTTCTCGGAAATTCGTCGCAACTTTGCGTGGAATTTACGAGAGATTTTCTTCCTCAAAATTTGGTCGCAAACTTCTCGCTAGTTTCTCATAAATGTGTATCATTCGAATATGTTGTAAATTCTTAGGAATTCTCTCGGAAAATTTACAAGGGATTTCCAGCCCTCGCAAATCCCTCGGAATCTCCGCTTTTTCTAGTAGTGAGATCTCCCTCCTTATAAGAAGGGAGAATCCCCCTTAAATCACCAATGTGTGATGCTCCTTCATTGCTACAGAAGCTGTGGGATTAACAGTCGTGGATTTGACCGACTCGAAAGAGCGATCAACCCCATAAACCTAACAATCTTCCTACAATAGTCAAGCTCGGTGTAAGAAGTTGCTATCGATATGTGATATTGCTGATCAAGAAATGGATGTCCATCTTTCTCTAGAGTATGTTTGGTAGCATGTTTTTAAAAGCTTTGTTTTAGAGTTTTTAGAAGCTTGTAGATAATCAAAAAATCCTACAACCATTAATTAGTATTTTTCTAAGATCTTATAATTAAATTACTTATGTGCCCTTCTAACAGATCACCTCCATAGATTTATTATTTATTTAAATAACTGTTTATGGTATTTTATAGTTTCAACCCATGGCTACTCATACTAAACGCAAGCTAGCTAGCTAGCATATATGTCTATCTTACAGCTTCAACCAAAATTAAGCTCCACTCTAGTTCTAGCTGGAGCTCTAGCTCCAGCTCTCCCACCACCATCCATTAATTATAAATCTTTGGCCAAATTAGCAGGTTTGATTGGTGGCGTCGCCCCTAATAACTTCTAGTGGGTCCTTTGCAATTGCGTTTCAAGTTCAAGAAAAAAGTTTATAGATAAGACACTTTAATTATATATCTCATATTATAGAACTCATTTCGTTCATATTCACATAAGAATATAAGATAAACAGAAGTAAATATATTAAGATATACCGGAAAGATTTTATATGTAATTAACTAAAATTTTAAGGCCTCGTATATATGTATGTGTGTGTATTCGAGTAGTACATCTATCTTTTTGAGTTTTAATTATACCGTCAAAAGTAATGAACAATTAAGCGTTTTTTTTTTCTTTTGTGCAAAAAAGAAAAGACTATAATAAGGGTCTTCATGTTCGTAATCATTCTACTTTTACAGTTAAGTTTATGTGTCATTCTTCACATTCGTCACCATGTACTTGTAGCATTAATATTTTTATTTGATTATACATGGATCATGATTAATAATATGAATCATAATGAATTTCATCGTGAGTTTGACTTGAAAAGCCCTTGTCTCTACCCATTTATTAGTGTACTTCGTTAAACATTTAAAGAAGATAGAATATAAACAATCATATATGTATACAATGGTAGATCAAGAAAGAACACTTTTCTCGAGACCTTCGACGACTACTAATCACATAATTAAGATGATATAGGGTAGAGACCGAATATGACATATGGAATTAATCTGAAGGCGGAGGATTCTTTGGTGAAGTAACCTCCTGGAATTAATTTGGTGGAGGTGTAATTCAATTGATTAAGTAATGTGAGAAACCAGTCTATATTTACATGTATGTTTCGATTACAATTTATAATTATCATATTTTTATTCTTTTTCATTTCTTTAAGTCATCTTATAATCTATTTTTTTAAGAATTGTTAATATATTCAACTTATATCCTTGTATAATTGGTCAAACAACTTATAAAATGTATTGTTTTTAGATAACATGTATTGTTGTTAAATATGATATACGGATATCAGACTAGATGCGATTCAAATATTGAATCAATGTGATCTCTTCTAAAAAATAAAAAGTCTTCTTACAACTAGTGTATATTGGTTAAGGATTCAAATGTTTCTCATTTTAAACCATGTTGTATATATCTAATCTAGAAACACTACATCTCATCTAAAAACACATCTTGTCTAGAAAATCATTACATCCGGCTTAAAATCACTACATCTAGTCTAAAAAACATAAAGTTCTCTTAAAGCAAGTCCATATTGGCCAAATGATTTGATGGTTTTTCATTTAAAAACCACTATATCTAGTCTAAACTCACCAAATCTTATCTAAAACATTGTATCTCATCTTCACCCTTCAAAAATATTGCCATTCGCACGTTTGTATTGGACTTATTTAATTTGTATTTAATCTCTTACAATGGAAACAGTCTTACATTATAGGCGACAGTAGATACATTACATATTCTTTACAAAATCACTACATCCGGTTTAAAATAGGGTTAAAGTTACATAAAGGTAGGAAACTTTTCTCAATGTTCCAATATGGTACTTAAAGTATTTTTTTTTACACATATGACCATTAAACTTGTTAATAACGTGTTAATATGCCTATTTCCTCAATTGTTACCTGTTGAACCGGTAAAAGTCCTAATTTAAGTTCTTTCTTCACCATTTTGGATCTGATGCTTTCAGAATTGGGGTTTAGGGTTCATATTGCAGCTTGGTGAACATGTCTTCTTCATCATCAATCAACTCAAACACAAACTTCAAGCTACCAACCGAATGCTTCTGCGAGAAACCAGTCAAATGCAGAACATCTTGGACAAGAAACAACCCTTGTCGAAGATTCCTTACATGCCCTAATTCTTTGGTACAATTTATATGAAATTACCAATGATTTTTGTGTAAGTACCCTAATTCATCTTGTAAATGCATTAACTATTGTAGGGAGTTGGTAAGAAGTGCAAATTCTTCTACTTTATAGACCCAGCTCCAAACGACTGGTACAAGAAGCAAATTTTTTAACTGACTTTGTTATCCAATAACAAAGTCAACGAAGATTACATAGATTACAAATAACTGTTGGATGATAAAGAAATTGAATTTGCTATCTAGAAGGCCAATATGGAGTCTTTGAAGACAAAAATGGAGGAAAACATGAAGCTTTGGAAGAAGATGCTGAGAAGTACAAGTGTTGTTACATATGGTACAAGAGATGCTTTATCTTGATAATAATAGTTGCAGTGTTCTACCTGTTATTCTGAAGTAATAAATGATTGTATGTTGTTTTGTGTTGTAAAAACCTTTAAACATCAATGAAATTAATGAATGCAGTTGTGATATATTCAATTCAATATTACTGTGATTCAATGCAGTTATTGTATATAGCATAAATAGTACCAAAAGGGAATATGATATTAATTCCAATTCATAAAGTGACAAAAGTTGCATTGACCCTTTGCAAGTGTGGCAGACAACATAGGTAGTACCAAAGGGGAACATGTGATAAGATTCTCCCTAAACAAAATGTTGTCCACATGAAATTCAAATTCATATCCAACATACATATTACATCCAAAAAAACAACTACACATCTTTACTGCTGCATCATCTCTTTCTTCTTCTACACTGAAGCTTTCCTAATCTTTTCTTTCTCTGTGGCTGTTGCATATCATCTTGGTTCTGCTGCATATCATCTTCTTGGGCATCATTCACAGCAACACTAATCTGGGAAACTTGGGCATCAACGGCAGTGTTTGTGTTTTCCTAAAAATTAGGTAAGAAAGTCAATTCAAAGCAAATACATATGTATGTTTGATCTCACTGAAAGTAAATACAAAGTAAATACATACCTGAGTTCTGTTACTTTTAGTTGTGCAGGATTCTCAAACCTCATGCCTGTTATGGGTTCCATTTGGTTCCATGGAAGCAATGGGTTGTGTACGGGATAAACCACACCACTCTTTGCTTTAAATTTGTCATCTACATTCAAGTCATCCATCTCATCTTCCTTTAAAGTCTCATTAACACCTTCTTCTTCATTAACATTTTCATCAAAGTTGATTTCACATCTTTTGTGTAGTTGTGCCAGGAAGTCAAAATTTATATATGAGGCATAAGCATCATCAGAACTATTAGCTTCATTAAGGTGACTCTCAACATGATCCTCTTCATTATGCAAGTCAGCAAATTCAGGGATATTTGTCTCATTATCACTAACAAGATCAGATTCTACTTCATTAGTGACCACCTCCTCTACCCAATCTAAAACATTATACCCATAATGTTCAGCAAACAAAGCAATCCTTTTCTTATTTGCATAACCTAACTCAATAAATTTCTGCACATCTTGATCACATTTAATACGCCTAATACCAGTGTTAAGGGATTGACCAGGTACACAGTAATACATATGGTCCAATGGTGAAATTACAAACCTTTTCACGAAATCAGTTAGGGCTTTGAAGTCCATGGATGCAAAATCAATATCTCTCACATTGCTTGATTCACCCATTTCATACGATATGGGATTACAGACAAATGCTCCATCATGATGAACTGTGACATTCAAAAACCCTCTGTTCTCATCCACCATTCTGTAAACAACAGATATATTGAAGAAATTAGGGTTTATGATTGTAATCGAAATGAAGAAATTAGGGTTTACACTACAAGAAATTTAGGTGTTTACCCACACACGTTATGTGTGGGTAAAACATCCATATATGTGAGTAATTATCTTTACCCACACATAAAATAAATGTAACTATGTGTGGGCTCATGCCTGTAGGTAAAGATCTTTACCTACACATAAATTATATGTGAGTATAGATTGTATGATATACCTACACATATATGTGTGCTTAAATGTAATTTATATGTGTCGGTAAAGATGTTAGAAATTCTCTCTATGATGACATGGAAAATGACGTGGCGTATGACATGGCACAACTACACTAAGTGTTACCGACACGTGTCATTCTTCATGTGTTGGTAAATGTATTTTTATGTGTAAGTAATAGTTATAGATGTGTTGGTAAAAACAATTTTTATCGACAATAACCATAATATATGTAGGTAATAATATTCACATATGTACAACCAAAACACTATTTTAATTAAAAATGTTATAACATCATAGTTTCAACCATAAAAAGGAAAAATACAAATATTTAATTTGAATAACAAATGAATCAATAGAGAAACTAGTCATTAATACCATCAAAATAGTAAACAATCGTAAATAATGATACATGTTCATAAGGTATCATCTAATACATCATTACTTTCACAAGCTCGTCATTAGATTGTCAGACTGAGTTGGTTAGAAGTATCATCTTGAGGTCTTAAATTAGCAGCAATTTATCCACATCGTGCATCTTTTCTACCACATTCACCTCGTAAAGTTTGTTATCCTCCGGTATTTTGTCATTATGCTCTTTGCAACTATAAAGAAAAAAGAAACACGGTATAACTATACCAATTATATTAAATCTAACAACAATATTCGGTACTGCAAAACAGATAATTATCAAGAAAATATAATGTAAAATAGTCATCAGCATATTGGTATTAAGAAAGGTAGCTATGATGCATTTATTAATGAAATAAAGTGTTGTCAAAAGTATAGAAGATGAGAAACAAGCCCCATGAAAAAGTATTACATTGGGGTGTATAACTCTTACCATGATCATATCCTTATATTTCAAAGAGAGTAAAAAAAACTAAGTGATAGGAATAATGTAGAACCTATCTACAAACATACCTCGCTTGAAAATTCCTCGAGGGCTTCAATAGTCATTTCTCGGTGTAGGAAAATTTTAACAACAATATACATCCTGAAATGTTAGACAATGGGAATAATGTAAAATATATCTACCAAAACAGTTCTGCTAAAACAAATTAAGTACAATAATGAGCTCACGTTTCCATGCCACTCACCAAGGTTTCTCCAGATGATCCAGCAACATAGAGGATAATATTAAACATGATCAATAAAGTTATAATAAAGGTAAAGAAACTATATAAAATCATTCACTCTTTCATAAGTTTGACTCAACAGACATACCCAAAAATATACTCCTAAATACTGTTTGTTGCTTTCCAATACATTACAATGTCATCATAGAGTTAATATCACTAATGAGACCTTAGTCTCCTAGAGCAAGTGCTTGAATTCAGCTTAGTTTATGAACTACCAGCCTATTAGAGTTACTGCTGTCAATAACAGATAATTTATAAAATAAAATTTACTGTCACAAAACATTATATAAATAAACATAATAGTATGCTTACATTTGTTGTTCATCAGAGAGCTTGTTATCCCATACCTTTTGCTGAGAGTTATGAAATCTACAAAAGATACGTAGTTAATCGTCAGACACAATATGTATGCATTTATAAAATACAATTGCTTCTCCATGCCATTATAGAAAACTTTTTTTATTACACAAACTATGAATTCATTCAAATAGTCCTCAATGTTGTTTGACCAAATTACTTAAGAGTTAAGTTCTTTTAAACCTAGAATTATTATCAACTTTAAGAAACCAATGATTCCATTTTACCAGAATCTATTATGTTTGCTCCTCCATGTTCATACCTAGTCACCATAGCAGAGAACCAAAAGAAGTCTTTATGTACTTCTCCAAGGTGATAACAATAAATAATATACAACCAAAGGTACCACCAGAATGGTTTTATGAGACATAAAAATATATAATTGTAATAATGTTATTACACACGAAACAATAATTCAGGTTAAACAAAGTAGCAAGGTATTAGAGAGAAGATAAGACAAAAGTAGCAAAGCCTGAACAACTACCTTGAAACCGACCCCATCTCTTTCGCAACTTTGCTTGCATTTCTCTAAATGCCATGCTTCGTCTTCAATCTCGAAATCAAAACGACGAAATTCTACACACGTCGATCATGGACCTGAATAGATAAATCGATTATAACAAAAAAAATTGGACAAGCGAAAATGCGATTAAACTCGTGCGACAATCAAACCAATGAACCCCTACAATCGTCAATAAGTTGCAGATCTCGTGAAATAAAACCTATATACAACGAAATTAGGGTGTGATATTATACATCGATCGTGGAGCTCGTGCAACAGACGAATTAGGGTGTGATCGAACGAGAGGACGAAGGAACCCTAAATTAGCAACAATGGTGATAGAACCTTGGATCGGCTACGAAAAAATAACGATGATGGAGATTGTTGACGATATGATGAGTATCGTGGTGTTTGAATGAGTTAAAGAATCGAAGATAATGACAATCGTGGTGTTTGAATGAGTTAAAGAAATTAATGGGGGGAAAAGTTTTTAGTGTTGGCGGCACATTGAAATTTGAAGGGATTGAATCTGACTATACAAAGTATAAATAAAATGTTTTGAAGTTTGTTAGTTTTGATTTTGTTTTAATACGTGTCTTTAATTTTTTAATTTCCATGCCATTTGTTATCTATAGAAATTAGATTATTTTATCTCTACACATATTACCAAATCATATTTTATGTAGATAATATTCCTATATTACCTATTCATGCATATATTATATTTTTAAATATGTGTAAGTATTTATAATTTCATGTCATTCTAAAAGAAAAGAATTTATGAAATTGTTTATTTTATTTAATTAAATTGTAAGTAAAAAATTATTACACGCACATAATAAGTGTTGAGTATCGCTACAAATTGAAATACGTGATTACCCACCTATATGCAAAATATGTGTGGATATTTATCCACACATTAGAATGTGTGACTAACTTATGTGTAGGTAATATTAGTTTTTTACCCACACATGTATTAAACTTATATATGTGTAGGTATATCTTTTGCCACGTCATATTAAAAAAATCAATTTATAAAATTGTTTATTTTATATACCTTCACATTTATATATAAATATTATGTGTTGGTATTATTTCAACAATTACCCACACATAAGATGATATTTTGTATTTGTGTAGGTAATCTACCTACACATTAATAGATTTTACCTTATGTGTAGGTAATTAAATTTAATATCAACCACAAATTTTAGAGGCAAAATTTCCTACCAAATTAAAGTGTGTGTAAAATGTATCACCCACACATAATAAGTGATAAACATCATTGAAAAACGAAAATTTTAATTACCTACACATAAACAAATATGTGTGAGTAACTATCCACACATATTTATGTGTGACTAAATTATGTGTGGGTAAATACCCTAATTTCTTGTAGTGTTATCACATTACAATCATGGTTTCGTTACCTGTAATGCCTAATAATCACCGATCAAGATGGATTTCGCATGAAGAAAAATCACCGTTTGAACACTTGAAATGAAGGAAAAGTGAGTTTAGAGTTTAAAAACCTTGAAGTTACCTGTTCATCCGGTAGCAGGTTAAAGAATAGGGATATTAAAACGTTTTTAACAAGTTTAATGGTCATATGTATAAAAAAAATACTTTAAGTACCATATTGGAACATTAAGAAAAGTTTCCTACCTTTATGCAACTTTAACCCTTTAAAATACATAGTCTCCTAAAAACTAGTTGATTTGATTGCAATTTCTTAAAAATAAATCAATCACAAAATGAAGAAATTAATCAAAGTTTCGTTCTATTTAACATTCCAATCACTATATTAACCACCGTCCTAACGCATATATCTCAACGTTTGCAGCGTTAGCAATTACCTTTGCGTTCGCATTCGATCCGTTACAATATATATATATATATATATATATATATATATATATATATATATATATATATATATATATATATATATATATATATATATATATATATACACACACACACACACATTAGCACGGGACCTGCACAATGCGACATGGTATCACATAGTTTCTACACGATAACTTGTCCGTTTTTTTATATACCCGTAATATGGTGACAACAAATAATTTTACTTGTGTAACATGATTATTTTCTTTATCTTTTTTTTCATTTTATGTTTTTCTATTTTCAATCACCTCTTTTATTATTTTTAATATAAACTTTGTGAGCATTTAAAAGTATTTAAAATTAAGATATTAAGAAAATAGAGTAAGCTAATTTGAAACTATTGATTATATAATCTATTCAAAAAAAATTAAAAGTATATGTTTATAAATCTGATTATAGATTATTTAGGTTTATGAGTTCTATTGTACAGTATATTTTCTAATAATTATGTTAAAATATTTATTACATGATAGAATACGTAAAATAAAAGGTTTGGTTATGAAAATATTTTTCTAAAATAATTAAGTTAATTTGCACTGACTTGAGTTTTTTTTTAATATGAAAGGTTTTATGATTATTTAAATGGAATGTAAGAATCTTATTAACTATATTTAATAGTTACTTTACCATTTAATAGTTTCCGTTAAGTTTATATGAGAGTAATTTAGTGTGTTTGTGTGTGTGTATAGATATAATATTAATGAAGGCTTGATGCTCATTAATTTAACTATTATCTTAATCAATACAATTAAAGAATGTCTATATGTCTTCTTGATTAGTCTTTAATATATTCCAACTCTCCAGAGTAAATCCAGAAACAACATCCACCATGCACCAACTTTCAATGATAATTCCATAACAGTACACTTAACGTAGAGATCTCATATAATTTTTAATTCAATTAAATATTTCAATATAGTTTCATAATTATGTATTATTCATAAATAAGCAAGCAGTTCAAGCTAGCCATTAATTTCACACGTTTTCATGAGTTACGCGTCTTTGATTAAAACACTGATTATTAAACCAACGTATATTTTATTATTCCTTCAAAAACATTCAAATTAATTAAATTAAATTATATATATAATTGAGCTAATAAAAATATTTTTAACTTTTAATCGATCGATTTGCACATTTAAAATTTAAAAAAAATAAAGATATAACTTTCTGATTGGATTTTAATTAATGTTTGAAATTGCCGAAATAAACATGGTTTGTTTTAATATTTTTTGTTTAAGTATGAGTTTAGTTCATGAAAATTATCAAACTTTTCATATTTTGTTATTATATATATCGAATTAAAATTTTTTTATTATGTATATGAAACATTATAATTTCTAATATATGTAGTACGTATTAAACTTTTTAAAGTATGTAGTAAATTTATACAATAAATCTTTTAAATTTCGATACTTATATTAGCAAAATATATATAACAAGCTAATCAGATATATGTTGACGAGTATTGAGTTATCCGATATATTTATAGGAGCATGTTATAAGTTCAAGAGACTTCAATTCATATATAAGTGACAAGTGTACTTAACTTTTTTTTCTGCTTGTCTTTTATAAGCAGTATATATACATCTATAATCTAACCTTTAAATCTATATATTATTATTATGAAATTTGAACCTAAAACGTTAAGAACATTTAATACATCAAAAATCGTTATGTTATAAACCCTTCGTTATTACTTTTTTTTTTGAAAGGATAGAAATAGTATTCAAACTAAATTAAGCAAACAGAAGTACAAATGTAGTCTACATAGGCATCCGAGAAGGAAGCCTAACCAAGAAGACTGTAATTTACAAAAACTATACAAAACGACCTGAATCGACAGTGAGTTTGTAATCCAATCTGACCAAACATAACCCGGATTTCTACACCGGTTTTTAATCCAAAACCCTTCGTTAAGTTATTACTTAGCTGTTCTTCTCAATAAGTAACGATAGATGAGGCCTCAAAACCGTCCAATAAAACACACTTAAATATGCTTCATGTGCAAGAATGTAATCACTAAGAAACAAAATTTCCATTGAGAAAATATTGTAGAGTATTTTCAACTATTTTTTAGTAAGTTTTCAATGAAAATTATATCAAAACTTGGCCCACATGACTTTCCAACTGGTAAAAGTAATAATTTAGCAGCAAACATATCGTGTATCTATTGATTATATATCTGTAGGAAAACCAAATCAAAGAATCATTGAAGACGATTATTAATTTAGCGACGAATCTATTCATTGAAGATGAATTTGTACACTAAAGAACGTAATTTTTTAGCTTGAATGGGTTAATTAAATAGTCATGCTATGGTATAATCCAATCGATCTATTGAGGTATTGTAACTTGAAACATGTTATTAAAAGATTAAAGACTAAAGAACGTAATTTTTGACTCGATTATTTTCCTTCATGAGTCAAGTTTAAAAGATTAAAGACGTTAAATTGAGTTTGTTACCTAATTATGGTATTTTAAAGTAAGTAGCAACTAGATTTGGCTTTGATCAGCAAAATTTGGATTAATTAATTTTCACATTGAAACTGTTCGAAAATGCTTACACTAGCAAGAGATTTGTGTGTCACTACAAATTAAACAGGTCATGCAATTAATTAACCCATTTGGTGAAAATGTAATGATCGCGTATATGACCTAATTACAGGTAACCCTAAGGATGTTTGTATGTCGTTAGTATAAAGAACGACGCATTCATTCTAATATCTTGATCGGAGTCATGACTAGGTGTATATATGATCATGCATGCAGATATTTATATACCTACAGCAACAAAGATATATATCATATATGTAGAGTTGTAGACGTACATGTAACAATTGATATGGATTGGCTCATAATTAAGGCCGGTAGTAAGGTATTTTATATATATACCAATAGATTGTTTAATTTGTTACGTACTTCTGATCAATAAATTAGTATTGGATAATAGATGCGGGAATCACACACACACATGTAATATATTTAATTTCTTACTTTTTATTTTATCCCTCATCAATGTAAATAGAATTCAAGTAAGTTTTTTGTTCTATTTATTTATTTATTTATTATTGTCTTATTTTCATCTATAATTCAGTATAAACTTTATTGAAATACAGTATTTATATCTTTAGTATTATAACTTCAAAGTTGAATTATAATGTTTTATTAGCAAAATTTAGAATTTATTTATAAGAGTACTCTTTATTTTCTTCATTAAAACCTTTAGTCATAAAGATTAATTTTCCTAAATGATCACTACAACAAATATGTTGATTTATCACAAGTTTTTAGTGATATTTTTACACTTTAAAAAGATTTTTAGAGAAGTGTGAAAATATATGATGTGACAAATGTTTTTATAGAGTTCATATGTAAAAATGTGATAAACATAGTGAAGGTATCACATTTATTAATGTGAATAAATAATTAAAGTTTTCACATTTTTAATTGTGAAAATATTATAAACATCTTTATGTTATAAAAAGTTCATGTTTGTAAGCGTGAACTTTTCTCAATTTCTAAAAATTACTATTTTTACACATTTAAAAGTGTGAACTTTTTAAAATCAATATAATACATTTAAAAGTGTGAGCTTTTTTATTACATTTTAAACTATTTTACACACTTTTAAGTGTGTATCTTTTTTAAATTGTACACGCTTTTAATAAAGTGTGAGGAAAACTCATGTTTATTGTAGTGGATTATGTTAGATGTAACATAAAGAATAAAACTTGAATAAGCATGAATCTAAACCAACTAGGGATTACAATCCTAAATAATCAAAGGAGTTTCACTTCACTTCAAATATTTATGCATGTATATATTATTTATATTTTAAAACCATGCCGCAACACCCGAGTTGAGCATAACTCGTTGTTAATACGTTTCTAGATTAACTATAAAAGTGTAATTAAGTATAATTGTGACTTGTGAGCTATATTTTTAATTAAAAAAGATGTATATATGAATAAATACATGTGCCATCTTTTTGAAAGGAAAAATAAAAGGATGTATTAACAATAATTTAACATTTTTATAACTTAATTGATTAAGTTGACAAAAGTAGAAAGATTCGAAGGCAATAATACCGAAGTTACGTCTAGAAGGTTTAGATAAAGCGTTGAAGTTATTAATAACCCTAGCTAGCTATCTATATATGATCATATGACCGAAGTTTCTTGCAGATTACTCGCCGTTGTTGGCGAAATCTAGCGTCATTTTAATTATTCTAGTATTTTTAGTTTGAGAAATAATTTGCACACGAAATAATTTGTTGTACGCAATAAAGCGTATGTGTTTAAACAATAATAAATTTAAATACGTGGATGTGAAAATATGGTTATATACACCAAAATATAATAAAGTATCTCCATTTTAATATTCTTTATAACAAACTAAACTTTGTTGATATTAATCTAGTAAACTATCCAAATATCCAAGCACCAACGCCTCAATTAATACTTTGTTCACACAAGTACCGAGATACTTGCACACCATGTGCCACACGAGTTACCTAGAAAACCTAGTGACTCGTATTCTTAGAAATGTTATCCTAGGACACAATAACCAACTAGGCTCGTTGCTTATATTGTAGTAGATATCGTAGAATGTCACAACTAATATAATAGGGCCGAAGTCCATGTGTGAGCAACATAAGTCTCTACCCCAACCCACTAAGTACGATAGTGCATACAAACCATAACCCATTCGTTAAATGCAACTAAGCGATTTCGTCATATAATATTAATTCCAAGCCATCATACATGTAACAATTCGCTTCACACATTTCCAATATAGCATGCATATCAAGTATCAGCATATTGTACGTATCACATACTTTACCAAACCGCCATACATATAATATATTAAGGTGTGATATATATATTAGGCATAACATACCATAAAACATAAATCGTCGAACATGCAATATATTAATTCTAACATAACAAACCCTAATCATGTGTAACCAACATTAGTTACTCAATTCTTGTACAATTATTCATCAACGTTATATGATTATCGAAAAAATCTTAGACAGATACCCGTTTCGTCTATGTACTTGGGTTAGAGAAAATCGAAGACCATAAAAGAAGACCTTAACCAAGTCAGCAACCAAGAAGATCCTAAACAATGCCACCAAGCACATTAAGCCATAAACCAAGACCATAAGAGAGAAATTAACACCAACCAACAACTAGGGTCTCGCTTTGCAACACCAATAGTGGTCCCCTTGCGACTAGGAAGTCAACAAAGTCAATGACGTAAAAGAAACTGACACATGTGCCACATCAATTGACACGTCGCAACTTGCATATTACTCGCCAAGTGACGGGCACCAAAAGCCTTACCAAGTGCCCACTCGTCAACCTTATGACGCCGTATCACCAAAAGCGACATGTCACATTAAGTAGTAACCAACAAACCCATTGTGAATCCCTAACGGATGCGCGCCGTATCACCAAAAGCGACGCGTCACATTAAGTAGTAACCAACAAACCCATTGTGATTCCCTAACTGGATGCGTCGTGACATATACAGTATCGCGTTGTTACGAAGACGAAAACAGGAAAACTAAGAGACCCTAACCCTAACAATCCATAATTTATTCCACCTACTTATGGATCATAATCTGTAACAACCGTGTCTCGAGGCTTTGTGTGTGTGTGTGTGTATATATATATATAACAAAAAGATTAATTAAAAGATAATTAAGCATAGTTTGAATAAATAACTTTTTAAACACACTCGCGAATATTTAATAAGATAAAAGTAACTCGTGTGTGAGTTAGCTTATTGATGTAAATATAAAGATGGTTTTTGATCGTACTTGGGGTTTCGTGTAATAGTTACTTTAAAAGGTTTAAACAAAGAAATAAACTTAATGACTAAGAGCATGGGGAGTACATGCCCCATGCTTTCCATGCTTCAGCTCCACATCAGCGCCACATCAGCTCCACATCAGCAAACCCCTTCCATGCTTCAGGCATGCTTCAATGTCAGTACTACCCACGCTTCACACGCTTCAAACTTTTTTTATTTTTAAATTAATTATATTTTTTAATTATTATTTATTAATATTATTATACGAAATAGAAATAAATATTTATATAATAAAAATTAAAATAATATAAATAACTTCTTTTTCATTAAAATAAAAAAAGTACATAGCTAAAAATACGATTAAATAAAACATAGAACGACGACTAAATAAAAAAAATACATCAACGGTTCACTTTTTTAGTCCATATTTTTTCCGAATGGCATCCTTTGCTCGTTGAACAATCTCGAGATCCTCGCCTTCCAAAACTTCGTCCGATTGTTTTAAAAATTGTGACGCCTTGCGGAGTTCTTTTTCTTCTTGCAAACGAAGCCTCCGTTAGTTTTGTTCGAGAAGCCTCGTGTTGTACTCATCCATTGAACTTCGAAAGCCGCCGAGATCCTTCAATAGTTGGTTAAAATTTTCCGATGAAACCCCGGTCGAGGTGGAAGAAGCCGTCCGTTTTCCTTTCCTTTTTCCAACCGGGCGTTCCGGTTCAAAAAATTCTACCTCGTTTTCGTCTTCGGTTTCTTCGTCGAGGGGGTGTGCTTGAGCGTCCGAGAAAGTGTTGGAGTCGGACGTCTTGGTTCTTTTGCTTGAACCATGGCTTGATGGTGGTGGTGGAACGGGAGCCCATTTTGGTGCAACTCGAAGGATGTCCCAAGCGTGTTCGAGGACAAAGTTACTCTTGTAAATTTGCCTATATTGTATATAGGCGTTTTTCTTGATGTCCGCATCACTTTGTCCACTCCTCCGGCTCGTCAACAAATTATTGTAGATCGCGTTGAAGGCGCCAACTTGCTTGTTCAAAGTTTTCCATTTGGAATTGAGTTGGTGGTTGGTGCGGAGCATTTTTCCCGTTTCTTTGTGGAAGTAATCCACAACACGACTCCAAAATGAAGCATTTTTTTTAGAGTTCCCAACTTGGTTATCTTCGGAAATATCGACCCACCCTTTAGCCAAAGCCACCTCCTCTTCGGGAGTCCACTTGGTGTTGGGTTCTCGTCCTTTTTTAGCCACTTGATTGTGTCGCGAACCTCCTTGGGCGTCGGTTTCGGGTTGGGTCTCGACCATGGTGTCCGGTATGGCTTCAAGACCGGCTTCATCTTGGGTCTCGGGAACCGATTGGGTCTCGTATCTAAACTCGTTGTACGCTACTTGAGTCGGGATGTTGGGGTTTTGGATTGGAAGATGAGGGTATCCCATTCCGTATTTAGGGTTGAATAGTTGAGGTGGAGCAAACATCGGGTTCGGTACATACATTTGATGTGCCGTATCAAGACGGAATGGGTTAAAAGATGAACTTGGTTGACGGGATTTTGAACGAGATGAGTTTGGAGTGTTTGAAGATGAATCCATCTCAATGATGGAAAATAAAAGAATAAAAAGTAGAAGAATGAGAAGAAGAATGAGAGAGTTTTGGATTTGGTGTGAAGTAAAATGGTATAAAATGGTGTAATTTATATAAAGTAAAAAAGTAATTTTTTTTTTATTATTAAACGGTCAAATGACCGTTGGAGGCTTAAATTCGTCGATCCATGCGCAGCATTCAAATGCCGAGGCTTGATGCTTCTGCTCGGTACCGTTGGAGGCGGGGTGGTGTTTGCGCCGGTACCGACGTGCCACCTAGGCATGCCGCACAGATGCCTCACCCACTCCCCATGCTCTAAGGATGATTTAAAGGGGCTCTAAAGGTGATTTGGAGCGCATTAGCTATAATATCCCACATTTAATTAAATTATCAAATTAGGTACCGAGTAAAACTAAGGAGATATGAATAAAAATGATTAATTTATTGAATAATTTTAAATAATGATTTCATATATATCCCCATTAGAAATTGTGGATGTCGTAGAAATAAGTTGTAAGTCGGATAGGAAACCGGGATACCCTCCAAGGAAATAGCCACCGACCTAAGTCAATGGTCCCTCCCTTTTATCCACAGTTCTTTCTTTGTTTTTCATTTAAAATTAAAAAAACACATACACACACATTTTGGAGAGCTCTAAAAGAAAGAAGCACAAGGATGGAGAGTGTAATCGTGTATTAAATTAAGGAACTCTACATGGAAATCAAAAGCAAATGGTGGAATCAAAGAATAAGTAATGTAAGTGTCTTCTTTCTCAATTTCAAATTCATGAGTTATTAACAACCCATTTATGGTTCTTGAATCAAATGTAGATTCTTACACTAAGTAAGGTTGGAATGCATTCAATGAGTACGTTCCTATAACTTTTGTAGATTGTCTCATGTATAATAAGTGGTTATTACATCAATACGAGTGTCAATGTATTTAGCTCATAATTCCTATAAACATATCTAAATCATATAACAAATCTGGATCTAACATAATCGAAATAGGAAAAATTATATACCAAACCCCAAATGAATGTCAAATGGGATATACAATGATCTAGAAACTCTCTTCATAGCCTGAATCACCTCCCAAAGCACGAACCTCCAATCATTTGGAATGAAAAAAGGAGCTTTAGAGCTCCTAGAACTAGAGAAATGATAAGAAAATCAAACCCCCTTTTCATGTGGTTTTAATATGCTTTTAAAGCATTAAATTGGGTAATAGGGTCATATTGAGATTTCATACTTGCCGCACTATATCTTAAGTCACTGTGGCCTTGATACGGTCATATGGATGTACGATACCATAAAACACGAAAAACTTAACGGAAGCAAAAGGTTTTGGATCAAAACATGCATTTACAAAACCAAAGTTTATAAACTCTTACAATGGTAAAACTTAACATACATGCATGCAAGCTATAAAACACAAAGGGAGATAAATTTATACATTTCTCTTAAGCTCCAGAAATAGTTTGATTATGTGGGATGAAAATCTTGAAGAAGAAGCCTTCAAGCCTTGTTAAACGTCCACACCAAGATGACCTTTAAACCCCTTGTGCTAGAAAGTATCCACTTACCAAACATAAAGCCTTGTCTTGATGAATATTCCAGCCCTCTAATTGCTCCAAAAACACCTCTATTATATCAGCTCTCTCTTAACTCACAAGTATGGAAGCTCTCTTAGGTGTATATGATAGCAAATTGGCAAAAGGATCAAATGCTAGATGATTATGCGTTCGGTACGTTCGAGTCTCGAATTTAATAATGAATATTAGAATTTATTTAATTAAGTTAAGATAGAATTATTATGAAAACAATTAAGAATTGGTGATATTAAAATAATAACGAAAATGAATAAAATTATTATATTAGTAAACGGTTTTGAATAAGAATTCCAGAAATATACTCGTTAGTTGAAAAGGGCAAGCGGGTATTAAGTTATAAGTTAAAAGGGGGAACAAAATACCCTTAAGGATAATAATAGAACCAGGGTCGGTTCTATCTCTTTATTTACACAGATACACACATACGCATACATAGAACACACACTCTTCATCCCTTTGGTTCTTGAATCCTTGAAGAAATTCAACAAGCTTCAATCTCAACTGCAAATTAAGTTCAACAATCTATTCTTTATCATCATCTTCATCATCTAGCTTCATCTTTGTAAGTTCTTCTCATTGTTCTTGAGTTTTGGGTATTTAGGTCAAATGGGTCAAACCCGAAATTGGATTCAAGAAGTGAATTCATGTGTTCTAATCTGTTCCTACAACTCTTAGTAGATGATTTAAGCTCAAATCAGTAAGTTTTATTATGAATTGTATTCAATTGTTTGTAAGACCCATTTGAATGGTTAAAAAGGGGATTAGGGCAAATTTGATGTTTAAATGATAAAGGTAGTAATCTTAGTGTTGGTTTATGTTAAATGATGCTAAATAATCATAGAAAGCTACTGAAAATGGATTTGGACTTAGTTTGGTCGAATTGGCTAAAAAGGGGTTGTATTTAGTCAAAAATCGTTTTTCTGGCAGCTTGTATGTACTGACTTAGAAAAATCATATAAAATCAATGCTAGATCGTTAGAAGGTGTGCCATAAGTCGTTTCGAAGCTTGAAGAACCTAGTTTATTTTATATTTAGAGACCAGCAACTAATTAAATTGATAAATGGATCAAAAGTCTGTTTTGTTACAGCAGGTCATATTTGATTAAGAAATAAGAAAAGAATTAGAAAGCATAAAGTGGTCATGTAAAGTTTGTAGCTATTCTATTTGACTTTGAGCATGGTTATAAGGTTACTAGATGAGATTTTATAAATTATGAAAAATGCATGAAAGATGAAGAGAATATGTGTAGATGAGTTTACTTGAAACGGGTAAAAACGACCCGTTAGGTGTAAACGCAAAGAATGCATTAATTCAACAAAATATGGGCATTTGGATTAACCAATGACTCTAAGAATGTTTATAAACTAAAAGTGTAAGAATTGTGGATTAGAAGTGTTAGTTTTAATGAATTTTAAGAAATGGCTTAAATTGGACATTTCCTTGTTAATTTAAGTAGGATTTTTGTTTGAATTAATCTAGTGAGTAATATGGATGTTAGATAGCTCCTACAAGTGTTAAATGATGTTAGTAAACTCTGAAAAATGAGTAGAATTGATTTGGGATTGAATTGCTAAAAATTACCGAAATCTCGGTAAAGTTGACTTTTGTTGACTTTGGTCGTCTTTCCGAGTTAGGACCTCAAAATTTCCAGATCAACTCTTCATCATAAGGGGAGCAAGCTGTCTTTAGAAAGTTTTTTCAAAAAATGTCGTTTTGGTGTCGATCCGTTAGAGTTAAAGTTGTAATTATTTGACCCGTTTGGTAAAAAATGAGCTTTGTACATAGTTTTATGTTTTGAGCAGAATTTTTGAGAGAAAACTTACATTCTTAAAGATTGAGTTATGGTTATATGATATAAAAGAGGTGGCTTAATGTTGGATGCTATATTATGTGTTAAATTAGACACTTTAAAGCATCAAGTTGACTTTAAGAAACCATAGGCATGTCAAGTTGGCTTTCACATGTTATGAATCATGTAAATAGGTTATATGCTAGTTGAATATGTATTTTTAAGATAGTTTACATAGGTTGGACATATCGGGTGTATTTTGACCCGTTTGTGAAATAGATTGGTTATTGTACTTTATTACTTAGGTGCTAAATATAAATACTGGAATGTTAGGTACATCCGAGGATCAAGAGGACCCCGAGCACTATATTTGTTTGTTGTAGCCGTTCAGGTGAGTGTCGGATAACATAAGAATTAATATAACTATATTACATATTACCCGTATGTACAAGTAATTCAACAAAAGCTAAATGATATTGTTTAATGAATGAATTATTTACAGAATGATCTGTTATGTAATTGATTGATGTACAAATTGAATCATGCTTATGATATGCATATGTATACAAGTTATGATACCCTGAATGAGTTAATTGGCCATTAATTGGCCATCATGAGGTCTGGTATAGCAAATGATGTTATTGAGTGCATGAAACATGCACAAGCTTGATCATGCTTATGATATGAATATGTATGCGCGCTATAAGGCCCGTAACGGGTCAGCTATGTGTTTGTGATCGGATCCGAGATATGGGGGCTGGTTATAGTCCTTGAACGGGGCCAGCATTTGGGCTGGGGCGCTTTGAGGCCTGCGGGGCAATGATACCGTCAACTACCTGGGGTTGCAAACCCAGCGTTCCTCGAGCAATATGGGGATCAACTGATTGTTGTACCCCAGGGAGGCTTTGGCCTCGTAACGCAACGGTGGACCGCTACCCGCTCACCCACCTGCGCGGTTGATGTGTCTGGTTTCCCCAGTTAGGAGCGTTGAGCCGGGCTAGCTACCCTGCAAGATTATGCTTCCTTCTGGCTGTGTCAGCTCATCGCGAGATGCTAGGATAGCACTATCTGATGATTGATATGTGATATGTGATATGCTTATGTTAATGATTATGCTATCTTATGCTCATTAGCTTTAAATAGCTAACAGATACTCTCCCCATGATGCAGGTGATACTTAGGCATGTGAGCTTGGGTGCCTGCTGGATGTAATTATGTTTTAGAGGAACACTTTGCATGATACTATGTTTGTATATATTGGTTTGTGATGGCCGGTGAGCAATTTCAGTAACACCAATTGTAGTTTTGTATATCGTGGCTAAATTTGCTTGTATTTATAGCCACTTTAAATATTTCCGCTGCTTATATAAGTTTTGAAAAATAGGTTTGGTTTAAGTTGTGTTTACAAACGGATCCACGCAGTTTAGATTCTTGAAATTATTGTTTTAAAAAAATCTGGTTTTCAAAAGCAGGGTGTTACACCCCCAAAGTGCCATTTGACCTTCCTTGGCCGGCCAAACACCTAGCTCTCATTGAACCAACAAGATGGTCCAATAAAATCAAAGTGTCACTTAGAATTCGGCCTTCACGACCTCTCCACGGGTCGTGAAGCCTATTTGACTCACGAGTCGTGTCGTCCCTTTGGAACTCGTGGCGTCCATGTGCTTCACGATCCGTGGAGCATCCTTCATGGTCGTGAAGCCTAGGTCAGATTGAATTTGACCATTTGGACAAGCTGTTTTTGCCTTGGGCTGTCGGGATTGAAGTTTGTCTTGTGACCCAATAGATCCGCACTTCATTGGTAGTGATACGGCCTATGTGTGTCTTTGGGCATACTCTAACAATGGAGTCCGTATCAAACCAATCTTAGCGAGTGTGTGTGCGAATTAGACTAGGATTTATATTTATAAAGAGAAATATCGACACTAGTACTGACTATCACACAAATAGACAAGTGTACATAATCACATTATAATATAGTATTGGCAAGAGAAGATATCGAACTCTTAAGGACCGAGTATGATTTCAGTATTAAATTTTTTTTATTATTAATCGGTCTAAAGAAAGCAAATAAGCTGGTGAGATTTGAGTTCTAAACTAAAAACGCAATAAAATATCTAAAATAATAAGTAGACTAAATGGAATGCAACGATTAACAAAAGAAGTATTTCACTTAATTCGATTACCCCATATCTATTGTAGATTTCATAGAAGTGGAATGGATATTATTCATCATATACCGATTTTTAAATTGGTTATATTTATTGGTCCGACTCACTAATTCTATAAATATGAGAACATCAACCCAATTGTCATATCATTAACTATTCTCGATCAGATATTCAAAATCCTTACAAATCAAATAATAAATTAAGAATTCATCTAATATAAGTGAAAACATAAAATCTAGCTCATAGAAAGAGCAAAACACAACAAAAACAATGAAAGATAGAACTTACAAACCATTATAGACCGATATTAGCAAAACGGATCAATCTCATCAAAGTTGTTGCCTTCCTCTTCAATATTGAGCTCTAAACCTTCTCTCAAGCTTCGAAATCTCCTTTGAAATATGTCACCATCATGGAACCCTAGAACCAAGTATATGTCCTTTAGGTAAAAAAAAATGGGTGAAGTAATAGTTTTCAAGTTTCGATGTCAAATCGCAGTTTCTTTGTCCGACATTATAGACTTGGACTCTTAGATGTGTCATTATCATTTCTTCGTCGCGTCGTGACCTTGTCTTATCACGACTTGATCATCGAAATGTAAATGTATCCCTTTGAGTATTAGTTTCCTTGATCGCATCAATCACCTTAATATGAGTTCATATGTGTGAGATATGATAAAGATGGTGAAAATCGGATGACTTTTGTAAATTTCTTTAGTTTTTGCTTCAACTTTTTATCATCTGCCTTTTAACCTGAAATTTAACAACTAAAGATATAAATTTAACAACTAAAGATATTAAATAATAGACCGATGAGTAAAAACTAATACATGCAAAAAATAAAACATATAGTAACTTTGTATTACAAACTTGAAGATACTTGATATCAACTGCTTTAAACTTGAACACCAATGTTATTGGAGATGTTTAGTAGGCTTTTGTTAAAAGGAGATCAATTCTCGAAAGTATATAAGTGTCAGGAGAATTAGTGGCTGATTTGAAGAAGAGAAAAAAGACAAGTGTGTTGTTTAAAGTTGATTTTGAGAAGGCTTAAAATAACGTTTAATCGTCATTCTTGTTAAAGAATTTGGTAACCATTAGATTGCTTGGATATATGAAAGCATGCATGAAATCAAATCAGATGTTGGTCCATTAACGGATCTCCATCATTGGAGTTCATATCTAGAAAAAGAATCAAACAAAGAGATCCGTTGACACCATATTTATTCTTGATCACAATTATAAGATTCAATGCACAATGGGTGATCCAAGAAATATATGAGCAAAAGTTATTCGAAGGGGTATATTTTGGAAAAGATGTTTTATCTTGTACTTACAATATGTGGACGATACAATGAAATTCGGTAGATAGAGTTCCAAAGACTTAAAGGTGTTAACTTCAATTCTCAAATGTTGGCAAGAGGCATTAATTAGGCTCGGAACTTATGAGTTTTAATTATACGAATTTTTTAATACATAAATTTAAAACATTTATTATATGATATAATATTTAAAATAATATTTCTATGGAGGTTTTTTTATTTAATTTTTAATTTGCTTAATATCTTATAGGTTGAAATTTAATTTGCATTGACTTGATATTTTTAAATATTGTTTTTTATTGAAGGTTTAGTTATTAAAATGGTAGTTAAAATATTTCATACTAATTATTCTATATATCATCTATTATATAATAAATATTTTAACTTGCTAAGAATTGTGTATAACTAAAACTAATAAATCAAAATACATATAGCCTGAATTCTTAAGTTTTTTATATGTGTAATAAGTTAAATAAAATAAAATTATGAAACCAAGACTCTTGTTGGATTTCACCGATCAATATAAAATTGTAATGTCTCATGATAATTTAGTAAAAGAACAAACCACCCATATACAAATGAAGTTGATTCTTTTATTTATAAATTTGATTCATCCACTTAAGGTACAATATCTTTAAAGCTATGTTACAAGTTAATGAAATATAAGATTACCTTAAATTAATCAACTTTACAAGTACAAACATCATCTCCCATATATAAAAAAGAGTAAACTCTTAGAATTCAATCCGACCACTCTTTGAAGACTTTGGAGTTAGGACTTTGGACCCTTTGGTTAATTGCTCCCTACAAAAGTGGTCTGTCCAACATAATTCTAAGATGGGCCGGTGCCTTTTTCATTTTAATGGGCCTAGAGGACGAGGCCCCCAAAATCGATTTAAATCTACACCCATAATTAGTATCTCGTATTTGCCTCTCCCAAATCACGGCTTACTACTCATCTCAAATGTTGAAACTCGATTGCACATGAGTATCTTAAGGGGGTGTTTGTTTTAGCTTATGCAAGGCTTATTTTTTCGGCTTATTTTTTATAAGCCCATTTTTTCTAGCTTATTTTTCAAGAATCCAGCTTATTTTCTTCTAGTTACTTATAATAAGCTCAAAAGTCTTAAAATAAGCCGAAAAAAACTAGCATATAAAAAATAAGCCCGAAAAATAAGCCTTAAATAAAGCTAAAACAAACACCCCCTAAATCTCAAGCTCTCGATTGCCGGTTGGTTTCTTGAGATCTAAAGATGTTATAATCGATAGCAGTATCTTTTTTTTTTGACCGGCAAATGGGGACACTTCCTCCCCTCTCCAGTGTGGGCTCGAATTGCTTGGTTGCGTGTTTTCAACCACCTCTCGTTATTTGACTTTAACCAAGTTTCGAGCACCACGCCTTCACTCCATGGAGGAAACCCCTAAAGGAAAAACCCCAACCCACTGCATGCAGCAGGATTTGATCCCCAACCTCTTGTGAGAAAGGGGGACGCCTTACCAGATGGGCTAAACCCATTGGCATCGATAGCAGTATCTACACATCAGAATCTCAAATGTAATCATTTATTGTTCATAAATTTTCGATGATAATTTGTTTGTTGTTTGTAATCTGTTTTTGAGTTATATCTATTCGAGGATTATAGACACTCTGTTTTGTTGTTAACTTTTGAGCCTCTATCTCTCCATCTTTAAAAGCAATCAAATTAAATTAAGTCGTTTCTGATTTATGCAAGTGTTTTTTAACAACGATTCACTCACGCTTCACATCCTAGCCCGGCTGACAAATTCCAAATTGTTGACTCGCTCTCACGCTCACCTTCACTCTCACCCACACATGTTTAGAAATTCTAAATCTTGAGGTAAATGAACTGAACTCCAACCTAAACCAAATTTGGTTGAAATTGGAAGAAGTATATAAGTATCACTTGTTATTATGATAGTATTAGATTCGTTTGTTTGGTTGAAAACTTGAAACTATAGTTTTGAATTATGATATTTTACCTAAATTCAATATTTTATGTTTTAGTTACATTTTTATCTGTTATTCTTTTTACTTTTAGCTACTAATTTGATAAATAGAATTCTTTTTTATTTTAATGTTTTTTACAATTAACAAAATTTTCGTAATATTAAATCACCATAATAACATACATGGATTGTGTTCAATATATTGTATATAAAAGACATAGTCCTGAAATTTTAATATTCAATCACATGTTATTATAAAATCATCACATGTGAATTATGAAAATACAAGTTTACCCAAAATTTTAAAATTTAATCTGGACCATTGATGACTTAATCCAAAAACTAAAATTAACCCTCAAAACTATGAATAAATTATAGATAAATTATGGAATATATTGAAATTTTATCTAACATGCATTATATATTTTTAAAAAATATATTATAATAATACTATCCAGAGAAAAGTGAAAGAGTAGATGAAATCAATTTGGTCTCCTTCAAAAGAATCGATCCAGAGCTGCTTTGTGTGTTTTGCTAGAGATATCGCCTGAAAAAAGCACACAAAAATCCGATAACATGACGACGACGGCAGCGGCAGTGGCTGAGGGTGGTTCTGCAACGAAGAATACCCGATGGTCACTGGCTGGAATGACTGCTCTGGTCACCGGTGGTACACGTGGAATCGGCTACGCTGTGGTGGAGGAATTGGCGGAGCTAGGGGCGGGGGTACACACCTGCTCTCGCAATGAGGCTGAGCTTAACGAACGCTTACAGGAATGGTCTGCTAAGGGCTTCACCGTCACCGGATCCGTCTGCGACGCAACTTCTCGTCCTCATCGCGAACAACTTCTACAGAAAGTTTCCTCAATCTTCAATGGAAAGCTTAACATTCTAGTAAGTCCTTTCAAATTCTAAGTTTGTTTGCACATTTTTTTGTTTATAGATCATATTACAACTCAAAGCTACTTTTAGGGCTACTAGTTATTTCATTAATTGCTGAGAAATCAATACAAAAATCATAGTTGCAATTTCTTTCACAATTGCTTGTTCAGTAATAAAGTAACTTATAATTCATAAATCATAGATGCAATTTCCCAAAATTTGGTCTATATACTTAAGAGTTAGCAATTAGCATGTAGGTTGGTTATCAGAATAACAAATGCAGCAAAGAATTCCTTTGATAATACTTTCCTTTATGGTTCAGATATCAGAATTCGTGTAGGATAAATGATTGATTATGATATACTTATGTTTTTAACGGCAAACACATCTACCCACTAACCTACTTCTAAATCTACTCCATTGTTCATGGCGGAAACCTCTTAGGATATATGGTATACTCTGTTAAAAATTCGAACTTTTTATTTTTCTGATAAGAACACATCTGGGAATGAAAGATCTTAGGGGTGTGTTTTCCCACTGTGATTATACAAATATTCTGTATTTCATAAGACTTGCTTCATGTAGATAAACAATGTTGGGACAAATATAAGAAAACCAACAATTGAGTATACTGCAGAAGAGTATTCAAAACTCATGGCTACCAATTTGGAGTCGTGTTACCATATATGTCAACTAGCACATCCTCTTTTAAAGGCTTCTGGAGCTGGTAGCATTGTGTTCATTTCCTCTGTTGCGGGTTCTATTAACATTTCTTCTGGGTCTATATACGGAGCCACTAAAGGTATGGATCATTTGGGGTTAGTTTAAGTCTACAATATCTCAGGGAAAGCCGGACTTAAGTTTTAGATTTGGTTTTTGGTCCACAGGTGCAATGAATCAGCTTGCAAAGAATTTAGCATGTGAATGGGCCAAAGACAACATTCGGGTGAATGGTGTAGCACCATGGTACACGAAAACCCCGCTTGTTGAACATGTAATATGTTTTTATCTTTCGCTCTTTCTTTTTCGCTGATTTTTTTATTTTTTTGGTAGAATGTAGGGCAAATGGTCGAGAAAGGTAACATATATATCAAAATTTGTCTTAAAACTAACAAATTATTGTAAAAAAATTAAATAAGAATAATTCTAAATAAACACAAATTCTTTTTTCATTTTATAATAAATATAAACAAAAATTTAGTAATGTATTTTTCTTAATTTATATATCTAAAAATAAAAGTTAATTACTACTTACATAACTACAGTAAAGTATGAAAATTAGATTTACAGATTTAGATAGCAAAGTTTTTTTTTAAATTTAACAGCATATAAAAGTATGAAAAAGAAAAACTCAAAAACCACCTACCTCTTTTGACAAAGCAATTACGAAACATAAATGCTAAATTGTATACATTCGACGTTAATGATAATGATTACTATGAAAAAAATATTACACCAAATTTGCTTTTTATTAATTCAGAATCTATTTTTTCTTAAATAGACTAATTACAGCAAGTATATCCAAGTATTCCTTCAAATAAACACCTTTTTTCCCATCACATTCTTTTTCTAATAAATTTATCTCCATAATGAATCTGCTGCTACACCATCATCTCTTCTATTTATTCTAATTTAAGAACTTTGAAATAATATAAAAGTAAAAATAAATTAAATGTTATAACAAAAACACATTTACTAATTTACGTTCGTCTCTCCTTACCATTTTAGCTGTATATATATATATATATATATATATATATATATATATATATATATATATATATAGACAAAAGTTCATGCGAGAACCGTTGTTAGTGCGAGAACCGCGAGAACCAATCTAAGCCGTTCGATTCCCCCTCCTTCAATGTCATTGCCCACCCATGAATTCCTCACATGCACCCTGCCACACTCTATCCCTCCACGCTCTCCATCGATGATACTTCCCATATCCAAGGAACGGCTGAGATTGGTTCTCGCGGTTCTCGCACTAACAACGGTTCTCGCATGAACTCTCCCCTATATATATATATATATATTGGTTAAGATTTGTTCTCTTGTTCTCACCTAAATATATATTCTCATAATAGTCTTCTCATAATATATATATATATATATATATATATATTTAAGAATATCTAAAAGGTTAAAAAAGATATAAAAGGTTCAAATATAAAGAGTAGTTTTAAAAAAAATCACTTGAAGAAAAATAAGAAAGAATTACTTGGAAGAAAAATAAGAAAGAAAGAAAATGGGGTAAATTAGAAGAATAAAAAGGGTAGCATCAAAATCTCATGAGATATAGACATCTCATGATTTTATTGTAAATTTACCAAAATGCCCTTTCAAAATCTCATGATAAATTGCCATATTGCTTCTCCAATATATATATATATATATATATATATATATATATATATATATATATATATATATAAAAGACATGCAAATTTTCTAAAGATAACCATAAATTGAGTTTCAATCAACCAATCACAACTTTCAATTTCAAAATTAATCAATTCTCAAAACAATTTTAGAAAGGTTAATGTCGATCAGAATTCAATTTTGAAATCAATTAGGAGGGGGCTGGATGAAAATTATGATGGACTTTTATAAAACATGTGAGGGGTTTTTAAGAAAATATGAGGGGGCTATATAAAAATTGTATATTAATGTAATTAATTATAAACTTTTTATAAATTATTGTTAGTAACTTTTCATATATTTTGTTTAGAGAAAAAATAATTATATATTTACGACCGTCTCATTTTTTGGTATAAAATTATGAGGGACTTTTATAAAACATGTGAGGGGTTTTTAAGAAAATATAAGGGGGTTATATAAAAATTGTATATTAATGTAATTAATTATAAACTTTTTATAAATTATTGTTAGTAACTTTTCATATATTTTGTTTAGAGAAAAAATAATTATATATTTGCGACCGTCTCATTTTTATCTACGTTTTGGTATAAATTTTATTGTAATATGACACTTTTTTTTAAATTAGCATATTCTTAATTTTTTGTTATCCATTAATAATAGTGAGTTGAGTGGATTTGTTGGGATTATAGTGATGAGTTGAGTGGTCAACTTACATATGCTATTCAAAGTGTTTAGTTATTGATTTTGACGTATTTTCAATCTTATTAGAAAGATGTATGAAATTTTTTATAAATATGGTTCAAAATAAGATGTATCATTAAAATATTATATATTATATATTTAAAAATTTAAATTCAGAGATGTAAAGATATGTGTTCTTGATGGTCATAAAACTATATTATTAGTGTAAGTAGTTAGCTAAAGAAGACAATTTTTCCTGATGATGTGTTTTGCTATGACGATTAACAAAAGTCAAGGATAGTCACTTTCAAAAGTTGGTTTATTCCTCAGGAAACTTATGTAAACTTATGTTTATACATGGTCAATTGTATGTTGCCGTTTCACGTGTTAAAAGTGAAAAAAGATTAAAAGTGCTTGAAAAAATATAGTTATTTTTTTGTTAAGCAATTTGACATATGTAAGTTTACGGTGTTATTTCATTTATTGCATTATTTTTATTTGAAAATTTTAATATCTCAAATACACTTTTGAAATACCCGTGCGTGCACGGGGCAATAAACTAGTTGATATATAGTATAATTTCAATTTTGCATAAAAAGAGATAATAAATTTTAATTTGTTATTAAAAAGAGTATCATAAAATGCTAAAAATTGGTCAAGATTCCCTTTTTTGTTAAAAATCAAATTTATGATCCTTTCTTGGCCACAAAAATTGAACGTTACTTTATTGGCAAATTTCGATATTTAGGTTACCTTTCTGAGCAATTTGCCCTTGAATCTATCAAGTTTTATTGAGGAAAAGTATTTGGTTTCATTTCAGTTGCTTGCTAATGAGGAGTTTTTGGAAAGAGTGGTATCTAGAACTCCATTGAAACGCCCTGGAGAAGCAAATGAAGTTTCATCAATGGTGGCATTTCTTTGCCTGCCTGCTGCTTCTTATATCACTGGACAAACAATTGCTGTTGATGGAGGGTTTTCAGTTCATGGTTTTTGAATGATGATTTCTGCAACTCGCTACATGGTAATGATATTTCTTATGCCAAGAACATTATTGTTCCGCATTTCTACGATTAAATGCTCAATAAAACAACGAATTCATTACTCATAGTCCTCAAAAGATGTGTCCATGTTTGTGTATCAATGTGTACTTTTTTTATGTGTTGAGTTATGGGGATTCTTTAGCGTATTGAATGCGAGATAAAAGAGAAATGGTAGCACATGTAATCACTTCTACAAGGCAGCTGATTCGTACACAACAATTTTTAGCCATACACAACAGGGTACAAGTATTTATTGAACATAGTATAAGTTAATGATGCATAATGTTGTTGTGTATGGTTATTTTTGTTGTATATGGATCACCTCCCCTTCTAGAAGCAGTTAATACATATATATGTTTGCACCCAGTGAGGATTGAACCCAATTCTCTTCCAAGGCTTTCCAAACATCGTACTAGCTACCCTAGGCTATCTTGAGATTGTTTGAAAATGGTCACATAAATAGTTAAGTCGCATATATATAGGCAAAATTTCAAACGAGAACTGTTTTTCGTACGAGAATTGCGAGAACCAATCTGAGCTGTCCAATTCCCCCTCCTTTAATGTCATTGCCCACCTATGAATTCCTCACATGCACCCTGCCACACTTGATCCCCTCCACACTTTCCATCCGTGAACTTCCCATATCCAAGGAACGGCTAAGATTGGTTCTCGCGGTTCTCGTACGAAAAACAGTTCTCGTTTGAACCCTCCCCTATATATATATATATATATATATATATATATATATATTCTCGTACGAAAAACAGTTCTCGTTTGAACCCTCCCCTATATATATATATATATATATATATATATATATATATATATATATATATAGGGGAGGGTTCAAACGAGAACTGTTTTTCGTACGAGAACCAATATTAGCCGTTGATTTGATAAAGTGGAACTCATGGATGTGGAGCGTTGGGGGATCAAGTGTGGCAGGGTGCATATGATGAATTCATGGGTGGGCAATGACATTGAAGGAGGGGGATTTGGACGGCTCACATTGGTTCTCGCGGTTCTCGTACGAAAAACAGTTCTCGTTTGAACATTTGCATATATATATATATATATATATATATATATATATATATATATATATATATATATATTGAACCAAAGTGAAATAAATTAAAGCAAGAACCAAACTACAAGCAAAGGCATTAGGCTAAACTACCAAAGGACAAACCCCTAAGGAAGCTTAAACCCAACCCTAAAACAAACATTACAAACCCAAATACTCAGAAACAAAGCTAACCCAATCCTAAAACAAATATATATATATATTTTGAACCAAAGTGAAATAAATTAAAGCAAGAACCAAACTACAAGCAAAGGCATTAGGCTAAACTACCAAAGGACAAACCCCTAAGGAAGCTTAAACCCAACCCTAAAACAAACATTACAAACCCAAATACTCAGAAACAAAGCTAACCCAATCCAAACCATAATTCAAACTAACCAAGTAATACCTCCAATAAAAAACAAAAAAACAAAAAAACAAACCAACAAGATACACAAATAAGAGAAGAAGATCCATTACCCCAAACCACATTAAAATCTCGAACATCAGCTACAGAAACCATCAAAATTCTCGCACAACAGCTGATATTCCAGACACAAACCAAACACCAAGCAGCCCCTGCTGTCAAAATCATACCATCAGCAGAATTATAATCTGAAACACCAACAATTCTTGTACTCTTACAGCCCTTCTTGTAACAAAACCAAACATCAAGCCACATCCGAAAGTACTCAAAATACATAAGCAGCTCGTATGTCTTAACATCAAAATACACAATCAGTTTGTACGACTCAAAATACCAACTACACAAATACTGCTGGTCATAAATTTTCCGAACAGTAATAACAACAGCAATATCAGCTTCAAAATTCCTATACCCATCCAACTGCTTCCAGATGAAATCATGTCTGCACTGTCTTCTTAAATTGCAATTTCCAACAATAGCATAAAACCTCCACCAACAAGATAAAAAATAGCCCATAACCACTAGAACCCAATCCCATTCAGCTTGTACTTTTTGAATACTATAAATTCCAATCAATTTCCATTCAACACCCCCCACCCCAAGATAGAAATAATAACCATGGTTACACAAAAAATATCCAACACCATAGTTA
This sequence comes from Pulicaria dysenterica, assembly GCA_947179395.2. NCBI lineage: Eukaryota > Viridiplantae > Streptophyta > Magnoliopsida > Asterales > Asteraceae > Pulicaria > Pulicaria dysenterica. Next base: position 16,696,222 of record OX359293.1, on the reverse strand, counting down.
TTACATCTAGAAATAAAATAGGGCTAAAAAAGGTAACTTAGGGTAACACTCAGGAATGATAAAATGAATAAAGGGCTGCCAACAGCCCTTAACCTCACACCCCTCTAAACACACAATACTCACTAATAATCTCACAAAACTCCAGGCAACTACATCTAGATAAAAAATAAAATTGGGGCTCAACAGTTTATAGACAAAGAAAGGAAACCCAATAACAACCAACCAAACCTCCAAACACCTCCTACAACTTATGTACCCCTGAACACCCCCCTCATTTCTCCAAGAACCTAAAAGTGCCCCTTTCCTTCCTCTACAGACATCTACCATCCTTCTTATACCTTCATCCCAAACCAAACAATCCCAATAGTCCCAAAAACAGTTAACATTGCTCTTATGCATGAAACAATCAAGCAATGGGCTAGAACATATGTTAACCCAAAGAAAAATAGGACGGTTCAAACGAGAACTGTTTTTCGTACGAGAACCAATCTTAGCCGTTGATTTGATAAAGTGTAACTCATGGATGTGGAGCGTGGGGGATCAAGTGTGGCATGGTGCATGTGATGAATTCATGGTGGGCAATGACATTGAAGGAGGGGGATTTGGACGGCTCACATTGGTTCTCGCGGTTCTCGTACGAAAAACAGTATATATCATAGCGTAACTTGATATATAAAGCTTGTGAGAGCTGAGAAGATCAGCAAGAGTTAAAAGGAAATAACACCAGGATGGGGTTTTAAGAAGTCCGAAAAAGAGGTCAATCCACCTTGTTTAAAAAGGATCAAATATATCGTTTCTTTTTTTTTCTTTAACAAACACATTTTCTTTAAGATCCGTTTTGATCTGATGTTAACGCCACTATATTTTGGTTCTTGTATTTATATGTTTTGTATGATGGGTGCAATCCACATGTGGTGATGTTTGGAACGCTAAAGGACGAAGGTGGTGATGGGTACGGTGCCGAAGGACGGATCTGAAATATTTTCTAACCGGGCTCAAACGGATATAGGTGTTGGTGGGGTGGGTACGCGCCAAGAAAAATGGTGGTTGTGCGATGGTAGTCGCTATAAGGAGAGGTGAACGGCCGAGCGGTGAGGAGAGAAAAGGAGTTGGTGAGGTTTGTGTGGTTAACAAGATTGTCTGATCTACTTTCTTTCAAAAATGGTATACTAGAAAGTAGAAAGTAGAAAGTAGAAACCATGTGCTTGGAAATGGTTTTATAAAATCACGTGCCTTACCATAGAAAAACTTACAACAATAAATCTTTTTTATATTATTTAATTAGTAATTAATATATATATATATATATATATATATATATATATATATATATATATATATATATATATATATGGGAGGGTTCATGCGAGAACCGTTGTTAGTGCGAGAACCGTGAGAACCAATCTCAGTCGTTCCTTGGATATGGGAAGTATCATGGATGGAGAGCGTTGAGAGATAGGGTGTGGCATGGTGTATGTGAGGAATTCATGGGTGGGCAATGACATTGAAGGAGGGAAAATTGGACGGCTTAGATTGGTTCTCGCGGTTCTCGCGCTAACAACGGTTCTCGCATGAACTTTTGTCTATATATATATATATAGGGGAGAGTTCATGCGAGAACCGTTGTTAGTGCGAGAACCGCGAGAATCAATCTCCGCCGTTCCTTGGATATGGGAAGTATAATGGATGAAGAGTGTGGAGGGATAGAGTGTGGCAGGGTGTATGTGAGGAATTCATGGGTGGGCAATGACATTGAAGGAGAGGGAATTGGACGGCTTAGATTGGTTCTCGCGGTTCTCGCGCTAACAACAGTTCTCGCATGAACTTTTTTCTATATATATATATATTAATTAGTAATTATATATATATATATATATATATATATATATATATATATAGGCAAAAGTTCAAACGAGAACCGTTTTTCGTACGAGAACTGTTCAGTGGTTAATTGAACAGTTCTCCCATAGAGTTATTGCTTTAAGAGTTTGTATTATTTGTATAAAAATATGTACTATTTAAAATTAAGTAGTTTTAAAAATTTTAAAAGAAAGAATGTTTAATACATTATAAGATGGTATATATATATAAGGCTTGCCAATTTACTAAAATTAACCAATTAATCAAGTTCAATTAACCAATCACAGTCCTCAATTTCACAATCCTTCATTTTTACAAAACAATTTTGGCAAGGTCCATTTTTTAAAAAACACTCGGGTTTACATAAATATAAAACTAGCATCTGACGGATAAAAATGCAAAGGATAGCCTTTCACACAAAAGAAATAAATTGCAAAAGGATAAGTACATATGTTAGGCAAAAGCCTTTTATCACATATTAATATATCTGTCAATTTGTGAAGCAGTCCAGCAAAAAATCGTGATATAATAAGGGGTTATATGGTAATATATCATTATCTCACGATATGAGATAGGGTATCTCTGTTCTCGCCTTACGACCACACTACCCGATGGAGACACCTACTTTATTCCCTATGATCGGTGAGACGGTGACCACTCCTTCCTCTTCCGCCTATAACAGCCACCCCTACCACCGTGGCTCTATTTTATTCTCGCAACCGTATCTGGAAACAACGATTAGTGTAGCTTCTTTCTGCAACCGTACATGTGATTTTGGAAGGACTTCCATCTGCGGTTCCGGATTCGTTACAACGAAGCAATGCATATGGACGTGCGGTGGTTCTTTAGACTTCTATTAGACATGGCTAATATGTAAAATTTATATATATGTAGGGGTGTTTTATGTAACTCAGTTGTATATAAATTCATGTCATCCTCATTCATGAGGATTATGGTTCATTATTTACATTATGGTATCATGAGCCTATTCACCTTTCCTCCCTCCCTGGCCGATTCTTTCTCTCCCCATTTCTCTGCTTCATCTTCTTTCTTCTGTTTTCATGGCAGCCTCTTCCTCCTCCGATTGCAATCTTCCTTTAAACACTATTTTACATCTAATTACCATTAAATTATCCTCCACAAACTACTTATTATGGAAGAATCAGATGATTCCCCTTCTCAACTATCAAGGTCTGCTTGGACACGTGGATGGCTCTGTGTTACCTCCGGCTGAATTCACTACTGATGAGAAACCTGCTCCTAATCCAGCTTTTCATACCTGGGTTGCTGCTGATCAGCGCACCATAATACTTCTTCAAGCCTCTCTCACGGAAGAAGCCTTCTCCGAAGTCGTGGGTCTTTCCACCGCACGATCTATATGGATTGCTCTTGAACATGCCTACGGTAATTCCTCCAGGGAACGAGTTCAGACTCTTCGTGATCAGTTACGTCATCTTACTAAGGGTAATCATTCTGTTTCTGAATTTGGTAGAAGATTTAAAAATATTTGTGATCAACTCTCGGCTATTGGTCAACCCGTAGATGAATCGGACAAGACTCATTGGTTTTTATGTGGTCTTGGTGCTGCTTTTGAATCTTTTTCTACTGCTGTTCGTGCATCTCGGGTTCCCTATGTCTTTCGTGACTTATTGGCCCAAGCAGAGGGTCATGAAATGTTCATTCAATCTCTACACGGGTCCTCGTCTCCTTGTGTTGCTTTTGCTGCTCATCAAATCCAGCAACAATTCCCATTCTCAACTTCACAGCAAGGGCTGATTGCGTCCCCCACGGCTACTGCCCATCCGCCCCACGTATTAAATCATGCTCCTGTTTTTAGAGGAAGAGGTGGTCGTGCTTTTCGGGGTGGTCGGGGTCGAAGACCCCCTCATTGTCAACTTTGTCGCATCAACGGGCACTACGCAAATGCATGCCCGCAACTTGCCTCGTTTGCAAAAGCATCACCATCTACTGATTCTGATCTTGCTAGTGCTTTTCATGCGCAATGTCATGTAAACACACCTGCACCAGATTGGTATGTTGATTCTGGAGCATCGGATCATATGGTTTCTTCTTCCGCATCGGTTTCCAATCCTTCCCCTACCGATGGAGATGCCTCGGTTATTTTTGGTAATGGCACTTCTCTTCCTATCTCTTCTATTGGTACCTCCACAATTGGAAACAGAATTTGTTTGCCTAATGTTTTGGTTGTCCCGCAACTTACAAAAAATTTATTATCCGTTAGTAAACTAACCCGTGATAATGATGTGGATGTTATTTTTTCCAAAAATTCCTTTTCTATTCAGGATCGACTAATGAAGGAAGTTCTAACACAAGGAAGGTTTGATCATGGGCTATATGTGTTGTCTGCCACCCCGAGAATTCAAGCTTTTTTTGTTCAACAAAAATGTAAAGGCTCTTTTGAATTATGGCATTCTCGTTTGGGACACGTTTCATATGATACTATTTCCTTATTACGTACTTTGGGACATTTGGAGGTTTCTTCTATTTTACCGAAACCGGTTATATGCTCACCATGTCAATTAGCTAAATCGTGTCGATTACCGTTTGAACTTAACTCAAAAAGAGCCTTACGGGTTCTAGACATGGTGCATTGTGATTTGTGGGGGCCATCGCCTGTTCTTTCGCTTGATGCTTATAGATATTATGTTACGTTTGTTGATGATTACTCGCGATTTACGTGGTTTTATCCACTCAAAACAAAATCTGAGTTCTTTGGTATTCTTGATAAATTTATGAAGTTTGTTCAAACTCAATTTGCAACTAAAATAAAAATATTTCAAAGCGATGGAGGAACTGAATTTTTGAATAGTAATGTCAAGATGTTACTTAGTGAAAATGGCACATTTCATCAAATTTCATGTCCCTATACCCCACAACAAAATGGTCGAGTTGAACGTAAACATCGACACATTGTTGAGACCGGGCTAGCCATGTTATTTCACGCTCATGTTTCCGCTACATATTGGGTTCATGCCTTTGCATCCGCCGTTTACATTATCAATCGCTTACCTACAAAGGTGCTTCATTCAAAGTCTCCGTTTGAAGTGTTGTTTGATCGCATTCCACAATATGCTAATTTTAAACCATTTGGTTGTCGAGTTTATCCGTACTTGCGTGACTATGCTGCCAATAAGCTTGCTCCACGAAGTATCGCGTGTGTTTTTATTGGTTATAACTCACAATATAAGGGGTATCAATGCCTTGATCCACTCACATCACGGATTTATATTACTCGTCACGCTCGTTTTGACGAGCAGTATTTTCCGTTTGCAGACATATCCACTACGAGACCTCTCTCAGATTTAAACCTCTATACTTTTCTTAATGATATACCCCTACCTTCTATACCCTCATCACTCTCACCTCCTAAACCCCCTACATCGCCTGTTCCACCTAAGCCATGTGACCTATGTTCCCCTCACCCACCAAGTACTTTTCCTAACAGCCCAACTCACGCTCCTATCTCGTCCCCCTTAGCCCAACAATCCTCGTCCAGCAGCCCAGCGTCCAGTCCACCAAGCCCACCTCTTAGCCACCCACGAACCTCCCCTCCTACCAGCCCACCCTCTTCTCCTACTCCACAAAGACCACCATCGCCCCTCGCCTCTTCCATTCAGCCCCCACCTGAAGTTTCTCAACCAACCACAACCTCGAATTCACGCACCGAACACCCCATGGTTACTCGTTTAAAAGCTGGAATTTTTAAACCGAAGCATCGAGCGGATCTCTCTGAATTTCCAGATCATGGCCTCCATCATGCGTTGTTAGCTTCTAGTGATCCTACTCACCACTCACAAGCCATGCGTAACACTAAATGGGTACATGCTATGCGTGTTGAAATGGATGCCATGTATCGCAATAATACGTGGACCTTAGTTCCACGTCCCGACAATCATAATATTGTTGGATGCAAGTGGCTATTTAGAACGAAATACCGTGCTGATGGCTCAATTGAACGTCACAAGGCTCGTCTTGTGGCTCAAGGTTTTAGTCAAGTTCCGGGTATTGATTTCTCTCATACCTTTAGCCCGGTTGTTAAAGCCACTACCATTCGAGTTGTTTTATCGTTGGCCGTTGTTAACAATTGGCCGCTACATCAATTAGATGTAAATAATGCTTTTCTTCATGGCAAGTTGTCCGACACGGTTTTTATGCAACAACCGCCGGGATTCGTTGACTCCCGTTTCCCGAATCATGTTTGTAGACTTAATAAAGCAATATATGGTCTCAAACAGGCTCCTCGGGCTTGGTTCCAACGCTTACATTCTTTTTTGGTGGCTGATGGTTTTCATTGTAGTCGGGCCGATCCATCCCTATTTATCTTCAAACGAGGGCCATGCTTACTTTACTTACTTGTCTATGTGGACGACTTGATCCTCACAGGCACTCATTCTTCGCTCATTCGGTCTTTCATTACTAAATTGCACGATGAGTTCAAAATTAAGGATCTTGGGCGTTTGAATTATTTTCTTGGTCTTGAGGCTTCTTACACAGATTCGGGACTTTTTCTTAATCAATCCAAATATGCACATGATATTTTGTCTCGAGCCGGCTTGCTTGAGTCTAAACCGGTAGCAACACCCTTATCATCCTCGACTCCTTTGGTTCTAGATGGGGTTCCCTTCTCCGATCCAACCAAGTATCGCTCTTTGGTTGGTGCACTTCAATACTTGACCATAACTCGTCCCGATATTTCTTATGCGGTCAATCAAGTAAGTCAATTTCTTCATGCTCCAACCGAGGATCATTATCTTGCAGTTAAGCGCTTACTCAGATATGTTAAAGGCACTCTCTCATTTGGTTTATCATTCTCTCGGCCTTCTACTACCAACTTGGTCGGCTACTCTGATGCAGATTGGGCTCGGTGTATTGATACGCGCCGTTCCACCTATGGATACTCGATATTCATGGGGGGAAATCTTATATCATGGAGTGCTAAAAAGCAACCTACTGTTTCACGCTCGAGTTGTGAGTCCGAATATCGAGCCATGGCGAATACGGCTGCAGAAATAGTATGGATCACTCATCTCTTACGGGAACTTCATGCCTTACCTGAAGGTCGTCCGACACTCTTGTGTGACAATCAAAGTGCTTTATTTCTTTCTCAAAATCCAGTATCACATAAGAGGGGCAAACACATTGAACTCGACTATCATTTTATTAGAGAACTTGTTGCAAGTGGTAAGCTTCATACAATGTTTGTTCCAACCAAGCTTCAAGTGGCGGACATTTTTACTAAAAGTCTTCCGCGACACCAATTTGAGTTCTTTCGGAATATGCTTCGTATAGGTCCGCCCCCGTTTCGCTTGCGGGGGGATATTAGACATGGCTAATATGTAAAATTTATATATATGTAGGGGTGTTTTATGTAACTCAGTTGTATATAAATTCATGTCATCCTCATTCATGAGGATTATGGTTCATTATTTACATTAACTTCTTTAGTCAACCGACTTGCGCCTCCATAGTACGTCCCCCCTATATCTCTCTGGTTTAGGTTTCTTTGTGCTACTATCTATTTGATGGTTCTTTTAGACTACTTTAATCGATTGATTTGCGGGTTATGGAGACAGATTCATGACGGTTAATTTAGTTTTGTGCTACTATCGGCGTGGTGGTTCTTGAGCCCTTCATTATTAATTGATCGATTTACGGGTTATGGAAATGGATTCATGATGATTAATTTAGCTTTACCCGTGTTGAAGGTTTATCTATATCGACATACGACATGAAGATGAGTTCCAAGGGTTGGTTTGTTCGCCCATTGAAGCGGTACGTGGCTTGGATACTTCTTTAAACTAGGTGTGGTATCTTTCACAGTTAAAACTTTTTGGACTTTTTTCCTTGATTTAGTCCTTTTCTCTCTTCTATGGTTGTTTTTTATGGTCTTTGGTATTTGATCAATCGATTTGTCGCTGAGAATTGATGTCTATATTATCTCCTGTTGATTTATGCATTAGGTCTTTCTTTAATGGAATTTACAAAAATTCAGAATTACCGGGTATCTCCTCTTCTATGGATTATACATTAGTGTTTCTTTTAGAAGTGAATTTCATGGAGTAGATGATGTAAATAACTTATGGCTAGGTTTGGCTTCTTTTAAGCTTCAAACTTTTAGGACTTCTTGAAAATTATGGTTGGGTTTCTTTATGTTACAATATTGATGACTTTTTTTAATTGATCGATTTATCATTTATCAGAATTGATATATATATCCTCTTTTATTGATTTCTGCATAGGAGTTTATTGAAAAAAGATTTTCATGGCTGCAGAATTGCTATCTCTCTCCTCTTCAATGATTTCTGCACTTGAACTAGAAGGGGATTTATAGATATAGACGGCGTGAACAATTTAGGAATACATATTCAATTATTTGAGGGATGCTAAATAAATGATTGCTTATGTTTCTACATGTGGAAAAAAAATACATAGAGCTTATCTCAAGATGAAACAGCTTGGATTTTTTTTCATCTGATTAACATTAGCATCACGACTTATCTTCTTAAAATTGCAGCTACTCAGATCAGGTTAAAATCCCATTGAGTTACCAATTTTAAAATGGAAAATTGGAATGGATCAATATTCTAAAGTTTGGTCTTCTTAAGTGCTTTTAATTTAGAACTACAGGTACAACAAATTGTTGGAGGATGTTTACATTTTAGATCTATCAAATTTCACTATGTTACTGATTTTTTAAACTGGAGTTTTATATAGGAGTGTTGCATCTTAAGTAATTGTTGTGAAATTGGCTTGCAGATCATGCTTTATTTGTTTTTATCATGTTTGTTGAAGATGAATTATTTTTGAAGTTGGTTAAGATTATCAAGTTGAAATATAGCTTTGAGTATAATATCTTACAATATTTTTTTCGCTTTTTTTCTATCTTAAGTTCCTTTTGGTGGTTTGTTGGCTTCTATGCAATAAGAAACTAGGTTTGCACAATGTACATGGTCTTGGTTTGTACTTTTAATGGCTTCATATATGTTTCATTGTTCTTTACTAACCTCATAAGCCCAAAAAGAACAACGGATTTGGATTTTCTTCATATTAATATATATATACATTAGCCAAGGCTTAAGTTGAGCCGAATTTACTGTTCATAATGGAGATATTCTAACTTGCGCCTCTTTTTTATTATATACGTGATATGCTGAACAGGAATTAAATTGATGCTGCAACTTGCTGGTTTAGATGTTCCCTTTAAGATCCTCATGCTGAGGAGTTCGAGACCTGCTGCCATACTTCTTTTTTTTTTAACTTCCCCCTTCCATTTTCTACCTATATTTCTCCACTTATATTCTATTATTTCTTTTTGCCATATTTCTTTTTTTTTTAAACTTCCCCCTTCCATTTTCTACCTACCCACCTCCCTAAACGGAATTTCCCTTTCTTTCTTTTTTCTTTCTTTTGTTAATTATATCCAAATATCCATTTCCCACCTCCGTAAACGGAATTTCCCTTTCTTTCTTTTTTCTTTCTTTTGTTAATTATATCCAAATATCCAACATTAGTAATTTAGTATCTTACTTTATTTCTTGATTTCTTTCTTTCTTTTTTCCTCTTCTATTTTTCTTCTTTACTAATAAAAATTAAAAATTTGTTGTATTTTCTATCTACCATTTATTTTAATATATAATTGTAGCTATTGTTAATTATTTCCTTTTATAAGTCATTAAATGTTTTAGTTTTACATACCTAATATATTGGCGCTGTTTTGTTTCTTATTTCTGAAAGTATTCAATGTTTTTGTTTGTCATTGAAAGTATTTAATAAATTAAGTATCTTAATACGTTTATTCATGAATAGTTAACTTACTAATATATAAGCATAAATAAACTATAATAACAATTTTAAAAATATTTTAAGGTCCTGTAACAATTTTTTTTAAATTTATTGGTTTAAATAAGTGACATTTACATATCATCTCTTGATTATATGAGTTAAAAATAATATTATTTGTTAAGTATGATGATAATTGTTTTGCTTCAGTTTATTTAAACATATTCAATAACTTACAACATTTTACTAGGTTTATTAAACTATAAATACATATATAACAAATTTATAAAAAAACTAAAATTTAATATAATTAGATTTAACAATCAATTCGAACAATCCGCAGCAAAGCGCGGCTTTGCACACTCGTTTATTCACATCAATTGATGGATTGTTCTCGATTTTAAAATACACATCAATCTATTTTATCTCTAATATTTAAATACAAGTAAACGACTAATTAATATGGTCTTTACTAAATAATATATATTCGTTTAAAAATAAATCTGAAGAAGAATGTTTTATATAGTTCATATTTAATTTATAGTCTTAAGTGACTAATTTTAGTATTTGGATCAATGAGATCAATTGTATTTTAAAATTTTGGGTGGAGAGGCATGATGTGTGTATAGTGTACCAGTTTTAAATTTATAAAATCCGAATTATTTACGCATGACTACAACACAAATAAGCAAGAAACCTAATCTTATTATAGCATATAAATAATTACGGGTGTCGAACACAAGGGGAGAGCGTATGATTTGATGTCAATTATGCTAATTAAATCCTAAAAATTACTAAAAAGCCAATAATAGCAAATAAAGCAATTAAACGGTGATTTTATGAAATTTGCACTTTCAATTGATCAATTACCGAACTTTATCACTAACACCCCTAAATAATACCTAAAAAAATGCAAAAGACCAAGAAAGCAATGAACTTGATTGGAATTAAACTTATATAATGAAGACTTTCCTCCCTAGATTCGATTTCACCACTTTCAAGTTGATTAAATTCAAGAAATTATGTGCAATGGCTACTAATTACCATATATCGATTCCTAAAGTGATTAGACTCTTGATCCGATTATCCAACCCTATAATTATACCAATGAACAACCTTTATGGTCAAAAGATTAATTAAAAAGTACAATTAGCCGATTTATTTCGATTCAAGAAGAGCTTTAATCTTTTTAAGTTTGTTTGGTAAAAAAAAACATTAAACTAACATATATGTTAAAATACATGTTAAAGTTTCAATCTTCAGGTGTTTAACCCTAGAATTTGGTCAATCACTAGTCATGAATCCTAATGGTCATAACAACTCATGATTAAAGAAATCATGATTAGAATGGTCATCTCAACTATGAAAACTCATATTGTAAACAACCCAAAAAACAGATTCTAAAGCATGTATGATCTTTGATTAAGCAAATCTTGATATAAATATGATAAAAAAACACCAAAACTTCATGAACTAATAAACTTTAAAAAGGGTTCATCTCCTCTAGGGAGGAAAATAGAAAACTTAGCCTAGAATATTTATGATAAAGTTTTGGAAATCAAGAATAAACACAAACATGATAGAATGGAATGAATAAACCGTAAAAGTATGAATCTATGCCTCCAATATTCAAAATAAGCTCCAATCCTCCAAGTAAAGCTCCAAGCTCTTCTGAAATGTTTCGTGGACGAATATAGGGGTGGTAGGTTGGTAAAAGTCGGATAGAAGATGATAATACCGAATGGAATGGAAGATATATATATATATATATATATATATATATATATATATATATATATATATATATATATATATATATATAGTTGCGTCCATCGTGTCGTGACTGACATATGGATGTGTCGCGATCTACATGTTTATCCCGTCTTCGTCGTTCGTTTGTTGAATTTCAAATCACGGCTTTATCCATTCCGACACGTCACGTTACCTTCACGGACGCGTCGCGCCCAAGCTGCTTTTCATCCTTTTGTATTTTGTTCGATATTTTCTCGTTTTAGCTCCATTTAACTTTAAACTTTGCATTTTTAACCTAAAAATAATAAATAAAGGTAAAAAACACCTTTTTGACATATTTCACATAATTTTCGGTTAAAAAACACTCGGATATCGTGTAAAATACATAGCTAATAAATACGATATCAAAATACCCCACACTTGAACTTTGTTTGTCCCCAAACAATTCACAACTCTATCCAGGCTAAGGTATTCACATTAATAATAGCATTCTTATAAACATTAAATATCACTTACTAATGTCAGTATGGTTGATTAGAAACAAGACATCAATTATACCTAGACTTATGCACATACCCGTATGTTAATCCTTTTCTAACTTCTCACCTCCCCTAATACTTTCTCTTTTTATGAATAACCAACCCTTACTTTATGAATTGTATTTATTTTTTATGGTTAATTTTCCCCTTAGGAATCCCCCAACGTCAAAACTTATTGTAGATTTTCCAATTTTATTTGACATATGTTTTTTCTGTTTTCAGCTCTTATTTTTTCTCATATAAGCCTATGACTTTCGATGGAACCCATGCAGCGAACATTCAACTCAACCGATCCCAAATCAGTTGGCTTTAGGTGATTGTTGGTCCCTTGTGTGAGAATAACAACAAGCAACATGTGTGTAGAAAGGGGGTTGAATACACTTTCTGCGGAAATTGAACAAATCAAATAAAAGTGTTACACAAAGTAAATCAAACCACAATCAATCGAATGCTTTTATTAAGAAGATGATTACAATGCTTTGAATAAGAAGATGATTACAATAACTATCAAGTAAGCAACTCTTGATATATAACCACCTAATATAAATCTCTCAATCTCTCAAACTTAGCTATCTATAATCAACTTATGATTATAGATACTGACGACTCTCTAAACAGGATTTACACAGATTGATAACTTACCAATATCACAACTAATGTGATTATTCGAACACACGAAGAACATGGCAATCTGTGAGTTTCTTGATCACGTTGAACTGACAAACAGTGATTCAAGAATCGTAAACACATACGGTGAGGTGAGGTTTGGCTCTGCAACACGTAGTGGTAATCGTCTCTTGAGTCGTACCTCTAAACTTATCAGGAGATAAGTATTTATAATCCTGTTGCTACGGTTCCTAACAAATTGGACTAATCCTAACTTGCTAACTAACTATCGGATAACTCGGAATCTTGAATCTTGAATCTTCTTGAGTCTTCAATCTTCAATCTTGATTCTGAAGTCTTCTTATCCTTTCCGTAGATATAGAGAGTTAAAACAGAATTTAAAACACATATAAATTCTTTTAAACTGAATTCTTTAGTCAGGCTGAGTTACTCAGCTTGAAACTCATCAAGTTGAGTTCTTCGAGAACACACTCGAAAACACACATGAACAAACATGTATAAGTATTAACTCATCCTTAGAAGTCTAAAGAATTAACTAAAACATATTTAGCAACTCTATTGAACTGACTCAGTATTCACGCTGAGTCGCTCAGCTTGAAACTTATCAAGCTGAAACTCAATATATATCTTAGTTTACGCACACAGCTTATCAAGCATATTGATAATCTTACTAAGATATAGTCTAAGCTGGTCGAACATATGCTCAGCTTATACTCAGTCTGAATCACTATAAGTGTTCAGTCTGACTAAGCTTCATAATTATGTTTAAGTTATATGTAGAACACATCTTACAAACTTAACTTTGTCTCATCAAATCATAACTGATGAGATCATTTTCCCAACAAACTCCCCCTATTTGATGATGACAAAACCATCAAACAGTTAGTAAGTTTGTGTAACAGAATTATATTTTAAATCTTAAACTTATCAAGATTTTTATATTTGAACTAATCAAATATTAATTGAACATATCAATTTTAATTGAACTTATCAGTTTAAATTGGAACACACCAATTTTTAGTTGAACACACCAACCAATTACCTTAATGAATAAGAACTTATCAATTATTCATTTAAGCTGAACTTATTAAACTTATAAATATGAACACATCACAACACAGTTGAACATATCAAACTTTATACTTGTATTAATTGAACATATCATAATACAAAATGTGTATATGTTTGCATCAGACTGGAAGCATTTTTCTCCATTTCTATCCAGATACATGAATCCTTTCTCAGGCTTTTCCACATAGGTGTTTTCTTTGAACTCTAAGCCTTTAGGAAGAACAAGACTGTACGTATCTAAATTTGCTAGTCCAGCTGGCTTTGTTTGCTTCTTCTTTCCAACTTTATGAAAAGAAGTTAGTATGGTAGCTATCTCACACCTGGGTATGAGTTTCAACGAATCAGCTCTTGCAAGTAGCCTTAGCAGCTCATCTTTAACTTGATTTCTAGCAGAGGACTTTTCCATCTGCTTAATAAGTATGGAAACTTGCTTCTACTCTTCATAACCCAGTCTATGCATTTGATTCAGCTCCAAAGATGATGTCTCACCATTTCTAAAGACAAACTCTAGAATAATGATCCCTTGAGCTGAGCTCAACTGGAGTGTACTTATTTGAGAGGAGAAGTAGGTCTTTGTATAACACTGAGTTATGTCTTCCCCTTCAGGTTGACTCTGGACAGGAAGCTCCTCTACTTCTTCCTCCTTGGGCACAATTGGCAGTCTGAGTCTAGAAAGCTCTTCATTCGATTCTTGATTTGTTCAGCCCAAGCTCTTTCTCTTCTCTCTTTTTCCTCTGCTAACTCAGCTTGAACATCCATTTTTCTTCTTCTCAGTTCTTCAACCGAAATTCCAAGCTGATCAGCATCTTCCTTTTCCATTCTCCTTGCTGCCATCAGTGAAGCTCTTTCTTGTAGAGTCATTTTGTCAGCAGAGTCTTCATCTGAGACTGATGATTCACTAAGAAGCACTCTTCTTCTTTTCTGCAGGAGAGGTTCTGATTCATCTGAGCTGACTACTAAAGGTCTCTTTCCTTTAGCCTTTTCAGTCAGCCCAGCTTCTATTTCCATTTCTTTCTCCCCCTCAACCTGATCTGCTCCCTTTGCCAATAGTAGTAAAGCTTCAGCTTGAACAGACTCGGCTTCAGCTTTTGGAACCTTCTCCCCCTTTTTGTCATCATCAACAGGGGTTGAAGTCCTTTGTTGTCATAGGGCAGCCACTGCAGATTTTAAATGCTGGCCATCTTCCTCTAGAGAATCCAAAATCATTAACATATTCTTCTTGTCTTGTTTTCTCTTGAGGTGCAGCTTGTAAATCTGACTTTTGAAGAAGTTCATTAAGTCATCCAAGTCAGCTTGAGTAGGTAGGAAATTAGGTACATCGTCCAAGGGTTGGTGTGGACCCTCAAACTCATTTGCACCAGAGTTTGGACCCTGTGAATCACCTTGGTTTGAAGATGAAACATTGACAGGTCGTGCGATAGGGTGTGAGAAATGAAGAGAAGTAATGGGGCTCGAAATGTGAAGTGTATGGGTTGGTGGTTGGCTAATTGGTTTGGAGGGGGTGATTGACCCTGGGGATTGGTCATATATTCGATGTTACCTAAGTGTGTCTGCTTAGGCACAGTAACAGGCTCTCCCATGGCACTGGAGAGTGTGGGCTGAGTAGACACCACACCCGGGTAAGGCTGTTGGGTTGTAATGAGCCTCGAGGTTGACACCTTAAGAGTAGGCGTCTCCCCCTCAACTCCTGCCGGTGGAGGGATCATTGTGATCTCAGCTCCAGTGATGCATTTAGGGGTGGCACCACCTATAGTAGTTTTACGTGTATAGGTTCGGATATTCTCCCTAGCAGCAGTGGGCAAGCTCGGGGTGGCTTCAGAGTGTGATTGTAAATGGAATGAAGGTGGAGGAGATGGGTTAGACTGAGTTGGGTTTACTGCAGTCGTGTCTCCAAAAGTGGATGGAGAAAAATGAGAAGAAAGAGAAAGTTGAGAGGTCTTACCAGAAGCAGCTTCAGAATGTACTGGTTCAGCCTGAGCAGAGTGCTCAGCTTGAACTTCGGTGTCAGCTTGAGAAGCTCCCCCTTGACTGGATCCCTCTTCTCCACTTGCAGATGAAGCTCCCTCAGCAACCAGTAGCATGGGCTCACTCAGACCCTCTTGCTCCGGGAAGATGTCGTGTTGAACATCTTGGGGCTGAGTGTGGGAACCAGGAACACATCCTGATCAGCTTCATAGAGTGTTGTCCCCAGCTCGGCTTCAAATGCCAAGGACAGGTACCTGATGAACGGTACATGAAGATCCCTTGTGGTCTTCATCACTTGGACCCTGAGCTCATTGAAGATGAGTTGTGCATAGTCTAAGTTCCGAGCAAAGAATATATTGTACAGCAGCTGCATCTCGAACTCGTTAACTTGGTCCAATCCTCCATCCTTAGTACCAAGTGAACGGATCACTGTGGACACCATGAAACCCCAACTGGTTGGAAAGGTGGCCTTCTTGATGACACCCTCTGTTTGTGGGTGTCCCATTCTTGGTAGGACAGACCTAGCCACCTGTCTCGTCACCGCAGGCTCGAACACATCAGATTGAGGGAGTTGAAGAACTTCCCTTAGCCTATCGACAGTGAGAGTAATGGTCCTCTCCCCATTTAGCACTGTGCCTCGGATTGAGGCAGTGGTTTGGTCGTAAACACACGTATACCAAAAATCGAGCAGATGCTGAGGAACCATATGTAGAGGTGCTCCAGTGAAAGCGATGGCTAATGGGCATTTTCGAATGTAATTGACCCATGGTTCGTATCCTCTGTTCAGCTTGCGTTGAGGGATTGCAAGACAAGCAAGCTGATTGTTGATTTTGATCAGCGACAATCCGTTGTTCTTAAACGCAACACCTCTTACCATTCTGTCACTTAGAATCAGAACAGTTCCTTCCATCGATGAAATTTGAAGATTACACTGAGTAATTTTTCTGTATTCACACTGAGAAAATGAAGTCGCACTAAGCGATGTAGGGTTTCGAATGCGATGGAACAGAGTATTGCACTTAGCAAAGTTGTTGAAAGGTATATAAGCAGATGAGAGGTTTAGAGATGAGAAGTGGAAGCGTAAACCTCTAAATTTCAGTTATAATCTTTATATATACCTATCTGAGGAGAGAGAAAAGTTACTGTTGGATTCCCCTTTTTATCCGTTACGCCGAAAAATTTTACGGCTTGATATAACAGTGAGAGGGTAGAAACACATCATCTTCCAACGGATACAAGTGTAGAATAATATTATTAACTCACAATAAGATTATCAACACTGTTTAAATATATCAATACACAATTGATATACGATGTGAATTGAGACATACTCAAATACGCTTTGACCTATGAATTAAAAACACTAAGTAACTAATTCATATCTTGGACACACCAAGCTGAGTAAACATATTACTCAGTCTATGTCAAGCACACAGCTTGATTCAAGCACTCACCTTGAGTTGATCACTCAGCTTGAGATTAGTACTCAGCTTGAGTTTAAACACTCAGCTTGAGTTTGAGCACTCAGCTCGGAATCAGTGACACTTAGTCATACATGTTTGAGACTGACTCAAACTTACATTTTAGCCACACTGAGTAGTTGAAATATGTTTGGAACTTACCAAACGTGTGAACCAATCACACAGCTTGAGTTAAGCACATAGCTCAGACTCAATGCACATAGTCATTTACGTTTGAAACTGACTCAAACGGACATGTTAACTACACTGAGTAGTTAAAGAAAGTTTGGAACTGACCAAACATGTGAACTCATCATTCAGCTTGACTTGTTATTCAGTTTATGAAAACTTATTTATAAACTGTGCACTCAACTTAAGACACTTAGTCTTTGTCAAACTGAAAAACTCTGATTCTAGACACTTAGCTAGGGGTTGAGCATATCCAATTCACTTAGCAGATACATAAACCTCTTTTCATCAAGTGGTTTAGTAAAAATATATGCTAACTGGTCATCAGTGGAGATAAATTTAATGTCAACTTTACCTTTTTCCACGATGTCCCTTATGAAGTGATGTCTAATTTCAATGTGCTTGGTTCTTGAATGGAAGACTGCATTGTAAGTGATGGCTATTGCACTTTGGTTATCACAGAAGATAGGAGTTTTCTTGAAACTCATGCCAAAGTCTTGAAGCTTATGCTGCATCCAAAGGATTTGAGCACAACAGCTTCCTGCTGCAACATACTCAGCTTCAGCAGTTGAAGTAGCCACTGAGTTCTATTTCTTACTAGTACAACTTACTAGCTTCCCTCCAAGCAATTGACATCCTCCAGTTGTTGATTTTCTATCTAACTTGCACCTAGCATGGTCAGCATCAGAGAAACCAACTAACTCAAATCCAGAGTCTTTTGGATACCAAAGACCTAGATTTGGTGACCTTTAAGGTACCTAAAGATCCTTTTCACAGCTTGAAGATGTGATTCTTTAGGATATGCCTGATATCTTACACAAACACATGTTGCAAACATGATATCAGGTCTACTAGCTGTCAAATAGAGCAATGAACCTATCATTCCTCTATAGGTAGACTGACACACAGACTTACCATCTGAGTCTTTACTCAGCTTGACAGCTGGTGACATGGGTGTTCTCATGGTTGAACTTGAATCAAAACCATATTTCTTTATCAAATCAAGAACATACTTGCTTTGATTGATGAATATTCCATCAGGCTTTTGTTGAATTTGTAGACCTAGGAAATATGTCATCTCACCCATCATACTCATCTTGTACTTTTGTGACATTATTTCAGAAAACCACTCACACAGAGATTCATTGGTAGAACCAAAGATAATGTCATCCACATGAATTTGTACAAGAATCACCTGTCATTTACTCTTTTTAACAAAGAGTGTCTTATCTATACTACCTCTGGTGAAATCCATTGATAGTAGATAAGTGGACAGAGTATCATACCAAGCTCTTGGAGCTTGTTTAAGACCATAGAAAGCCTTGTCTAACTTATAGACATGGTGTGGAAACTTTGAACTGACAAAGCCAGGAGGTTTTTTCACATAGACTTCCTCCTGAAGTTTTCCATTTAGAAAAGCACTTTTCACATCCATTTGATAGACTTTGTAGTCTTTATATGCTACATAAGCCAGGAACAGCCTTATGGCTTCAATTCTAGCAACAGGGGCAAAGGTCTCATCATAATCAATTCCTTCTTCTTGCTTATACCCTTGTGCCACCAACCTGGCTTTGTTCCTTACTATCACTCCATCCTTGTCCATTTTATTTCTATAGACCCACTTAGTGCTTATAATAGAATGATTTTTGGGGGCAGGGACAAGTTTCCAGACTTTGTTTCTCTCAAATTCATTCAGTTCCTCTTGCATAGCATCAATCCAATCCTCATCCTTTAAGGCTTCCTCAGTTTTCTTTGGTTCCATTTGAGATAGGAAACCAAAATGAGCAGCATAGTTAGCTGTAGCCTTAGATCTGGTCATGACCTTTTCTTGGACATTTCCAATAATTTGATATTGAGGATGATCTTTGAGGAATTTAAACGTTGTAGTTGGAGAGTCTGGTTCTGAATCTGAGTGATGTTGAGAACTCTGAGGTGAACACACATCCTCAGTCTCAACAGCAGCATTGTCAACAAACTGATGATCACTGAGATTCTCAGTCTGAGTGACTTCAGCTCTAAATGGATTGACGAACTCATCATCATTCTCAGCTTGAGAATCCATTTGAGCATGTGATGGACACACATCATCATCACTATCATTTCCCATGACATACATAGGATTTGATAAGTTGGTTTCCTTAGGCCTTTCAAGCTCACTCAGACTAACCAAGTCAGCTTGACTCTTATCAGCTCGATCAAAACAGTCTTCATCAAAAGAGACATGAATTGACTCTTCTATGGCCTTTCTCCTTGTATTATATATCCTATAAGACTTGGAGATTGAGGAATAACCAACGAATATTCCAAGATCAGCTTTAGGTTCCAACTTATGGAGCTGATCTCTTTGATTCAGCACATAGCATTTTGAACCAAAGATATGGAAATAACCTATATTGGGCTTTCTAGACTTATACATCTCATATGATGTCTTTCCATGTCTTTTGACAATGATTGACCTATTCTGAGTATAACAGGCTGTACTAACAGCTTCATCCCAGAAATAGAGTTTCAATCTTGCCTCACATAGCATTGTTCTAGCAGCCTCAATCAAGGTTCTATTTCTCCTTTCAGCAACCCCATTTTGTTGTGGAGTTCTGACAGATGAGAAATTTTGTAATATCCCTTTTTGTTCACAAAAGTTTTCAAGAGTTGAGTTTCTGAACTCAGTCCCATGATCACTTCTGAGTTGCTTTACAGACAAACCTTTCTGTAACTCTTCCTGTTTGATAAAACTGATTATCTCCAGGGCAGCCTCACTTTTGGCTTTAAGGAATATTACCCAGGTGAATCGTGAGAACTCATCTACTATCACCAGTGTGTACTTCTTGCCACTTAGGCTTGGAGTACTTATGGGTCTAAACAAATCCATGTGCAACATTTGCAATGGGTCTGTTATTAAAAAAATTTGCTTTGATTTAAAGGACCCTTTATGATGCTTCCCTTGTTCACAAGCTGAGCACAATTTGTCTTTGACAAATGTGATCTTTGGTAATCCAAAGACTAACTCTTTATTGGATATATTTGAAGTTTAGATGATATAAACGTTTATGCCATAACCAACTCAGCTTATGAACAGAATGGGAATACAAGCAGGTTTCATTATAGGGATCAGCGGAATTTAGATCAAGTAGATACACATCTCTTTCTCTTTTAGCTATTAATACAGGCTTTCCCTTAGCATTATAAATTGTTCATGCTTTCTTCCTAAAAGTAACAACATTATCTTCATCACACAATTGACTGCTACTAATCAGGTTGTGTTTGAGGCCTTTGACATATGCAACCCTCTGGAAAGTAACCTTGCCAGCTTGCATCTTCCCATAACCTTTAGTTCTTCCATGGGAGTTGTCACCAAATGTTACTTTAGGACCTTCATCTTCTTGGAAATCACTAAGAAGACCTTTCCACCCAATCATGTGCCTTGAGCATCCACTATCCAAGTACCATTTACTTGAACCCTGCACATGATATGAAAACTAAACACATTAGTTTTGTTTGGGAACCCACTTCTTGGTGGGTTCAGATGAGGAGCACTTAGCATCTTCATCTGGTTGAACTGACTGGTCAGCTTCAGCAGGAGCTGAGTCCTGTGTAGGCTGATCAGCTTGTTCTTGTTCAGGCCTTGAGATTTCTGCATCACAGTCCTTAGCCTCATGACCTCTACTTCTGCACTTGTAACATATCCTTCTTCCAATGATTACAGGAGGTAGAGTGTCTAATAATCCTTGTGAGAACTTGCTCTCAGTCTTAGGATTATATGTGGTGGATAACTTTTCAACTTTCTTTGTAAGTTGATTCACATGATGATCACTGACTTTGGACTTACCTTTGTCAGGTCTTTGTTTGTTATACTTTTGATTAGAAGTTTGACTAACAACCTTCTTTTCCATGACTTTGGACTTACCTTTGCCATGGTGACTGGACTCACCAGTTTCAACAGGTTTGGACTTACCACTGTTGATCTTCTTGGACTTACAAAGATCTACAACTTTAGACTTACCATTGTTGTGATTTGACCTCTGACTTACAGTGGTCTTCCTATTCTTGTAACTTCTCTCCGAGCCAGATAGAGAATGATGTCTTTTGAAAGGATTTGGATTAAGCCTTTCTATGACTGAAGTTCTTTGAATAGGCTGAGTGCTTAATCTGTCCAACATAGAATTACCATGCTGTTTGGATGTTGAGCACTCTTCTCCATGATCTTTAGCCTTTACAAACATATTGTATTTAAGGTTTTGACCATGGTTCTTCTCTGAGGCTGACTTCTGATACTCAATCAATTGTCTATCATCCTCAGAGTCTGTACTTGCTATCTCATCATCAGCTACATAAGCTGCTGTTTGGTAGTCACCTCCAAGTACAGCCTTTACCTGTTTAGGTATTTGTTGGTTTATGCATTTTTCAGCAAGCTTTGATGACTTACACCAAGACTCAGTGACCTTTTGAAGCTGGTCAGCTTTGTCTTTAGCTTCCTGAAGTTCTTCACTTAGAAGTTTGTTGATGTGTCTTTGACATTCAAGATCACATTGTGTTTTCTTACCATCATCAATGAGAGATTGATTTTCCTTAATCTCATCTTTCAGTTTAGCTATCTCAGCTTTGAGGTCATTTTGAGACTTAAGGCTGGTCTTGAAATCATTCAGCAGATAATCAATAGCAAGACCCTTTTCTTCATCAGTGTAAGAGTAGAAATTACTGACCTTATACATGGAAGCAGGATCCCGATCACTGTGCTTGCTGTTTTCCTCAGCTTCCTTCATGTCAGCTTCAAAGATTGATTCGGACTGACCATAATCAACCTCATCTAATTCTAACTCTTCATCTTCTTGAGCCATAAGACATACGTCATCATCTGAGGTGGATGATTCTGTGTCCCAGGTTTCAGCATATAACCCTTTTGCACTGGGTTTGTCTTCTGGATTTCCTTTCTTGAGCTGAGTATATTTCTTCTTGTATTTATCAGCTCTGTAAGCATTCTTATCAACAACTGATGTTGATTCCACCTTCTTTGATCTGCACTCAGCAGCAATATGTCCCTTCTTCTGACAGTTGAAGCACACAACATTCTTGGGTTCAAAGGAACTCTTCCCTTTGCCCATGTCAGATCTTCCTCTTCCCCTTTGAGCTCTTCTCAAACGTCTGGCTAACATTGCCATTTGCTCAGTGATATTCTGAACATCATCAGTATCACTTGAGTCTGAGTCTGAGTGGTCAGCTTGAGATTCTGACTCAGTCTCAGATTCAACAACTAGTGTCTTGGAACTTTTCTTCTTTTTCTGTGCAACCAATGCAACTTCATTCTTATCCAAAGACTCCTTGAGTTGTTGTTGAGAAGCTCTCTTGTGTTCAGTGATCTGTTCATGATTTAGCAAACATATATGGACTGTAGGTTATACATATGCAGTGTTCCTCCAGCCCTCAATGCTGTAGTTACATCGTTAAACCTTTCTGGTAACACATCCAGAAATTTCAGGACAAGTTCAGCTTCATCTTTCTTTACACCCACACTTAGTAGGTCATTTATCAAGCAGTGAAACCTTGTGAACAAATCAGACAAGGTTTCATTCTTCTTTGAGAAGGAGTTTTCGTAGGATCTATTTAAATGAATCTTCTTCTGCTGCTTGACCAGATCTGTGCCCTCATAGGTAACACTCAGTGTATCCCAGATATCTTTTGCAGATTGACACCCAGTTACAGTGCGCAAGATTTCATTAGTCAGGGCATTTGCTAGAACACTTTTAGCCTTATCATCTAGATTGAAGAGTTTCCAATCTTCATCAGTCCAAGATGCAATAGGCTTTCTTGTATCCTTTTCAGTTCTGCCAGGAGACGTATCACTGACAGTAGCAGGAATCTTGGGGATGATGGGTCCTTTTGTAATGACATCGAACATACGAATGTCAATGGACTTGAGGAATAACATGGCTCTGAACTTCCACATAGGATAGTCAGAACCATCAAATATGGGACAACCTTTGGCAGACATCTGTGGAAAGTTTGAAGAATTGTTGCTTGTAGACATTGTAAACTTTCTCAGAATCTTGAACTTTCAACTTATGAAATCGTTCAGCCTGCTCTGATACCAGTTATTGGTCCCTTGTATGAGAATAACAACAAGCAACAGGTGTGTAGAAGGGGGGGTTGAATACACTTTCTGCGGAAATTGAACAAATCAAATAAAAGTGTTACACAAAGTAAATCAAACCACAATCAATCGAATGTTTTTATTAAGAAGATGATTACAATGCTTTGAATAAGAAGATGATTACAATAACTATCAAGTAAGCAACTCTTGATATATAATCACCTAATATAAATCTCTCAATCTCTCAAACTTAGCTATCTATAATCAACTTATGATTATAGATACTGACGACTCTCTAAACAGGATTTACATAGATTGATAACTTACCAATATCACAACTAATGTAATTATTCGAACACACGAAGAACTTGGCAATCTATGAGTTTCTTGATCACGTTGAACTGACAAACAGTGATTCAAGAATTGTAACACATACGGTGAGGTGAGGTTTGGCTCTGCAACAAGTAGTGGTAATCGTCTCTTGAGTCGTACCTCTAAACTTATCAGGAGATAAGTATTTATAATCCTGTTGCTACGGTTCCTAACAAATTGGACTAATCCTAACTTGCTAACTAACTATCGGATAACTCGGAATCTTGAATCTTGAATCTTCTTGAGTCTTCAATCTTCAATCTTGATTCTGAAGTCTTCTTATCCTTTCCGTAGATATAGAGAGTTAAAACAGAATTTAAAACACATTTAAATTCTTTTAAACTGACTTCTTTAGTCAGGCTGAGTTACTCAGCTTGAAACTCATCAAGCTGAGTTTTTCGAGAACACACTCTAAAACAAACATGAACAAACATGTATAAGTATTAACTCATCCTTAGAAGTCTAAAGAATTAACTAAAACATATTTAGCAACTCTATTGAGCTGACTCAGTATTCACGCTGAGTCGCTCAGCTTGAAACTCATCAAGCTGAAACTCAATATATATCTTAGTTTACGCACACAGCTTATCAAGCATATTGATAATCTTACTAAGATATAGTCTAAGCTGGTCGAACATATGCTCAACTTATACTCAGATTATACTCAGTCTGAATCACTATAAGTGTTCAGTCTGACTAAGCTTCATAATTCTGTTTAAGTTATATGTAGAACACATCTTACAAACTTAACTTTGTCTCATCAAATCTTAACTGATGAGATCATTTTCACAACAGTGTTTAGGTGTCGAACACCCCTCAGAGTTTACTCGTTCGAGTTCAAACGAAACTTTATATTTCTTTATTCTTTTTTATGTTTAGCCTTTGCTTTATTCGTTTTTTTTCCTCTCTTTTTCAAGCATATAATTAGTAAACAGGAAATTCATACTCAACCTATTTTTGTCAAGCTTAGACTCAAAAAGGGATTAACCAATTTATTTATTTTACTAATTAAAAAATTAAAAGATGGTTACCATAAATCAAAATTTCTATGGAATGATGGAAAAACACTAAATACTATGCATAAGAACTAAATATAATCTCTGAATTTGTTTACATTTTAAACATCCTGACACTTTATCTAATATTTAACCGTGACTCGAATGATATTAAATATTTAAAAATTACAGCCTAAATAAAATAATAATTTAATCAAGGACTAAAAATTCAAGCGAGGAATCTTTTTCTAACCCCTTACCCCACACTTAAACTATACAATGTCCCCATTGTAAATAGGTAAAATAAAAATAAAGGTAGAAAAGATTAGATTTTCAACTTAAATTGTATTATATGTTTCAATCTTAATATTAAGTTTACATTTAGAGCATACTAATTAGGCAAACCAATCATATTTCTACAAAGTAAACAGATATCATAATCGTAGATATAAAAATACTAGTAATGTTCATGTATTTGTAAATTGTAATATAACTGGTTTAAATTTTCTATGCGTCGTTGCGGATGTAAATGTTAAAAATTTTTATGGAAAAATATATGTAATATGTTTATAAAAATACCAATACTTATCTATTAACAAATTTATGTATAAGAAAGTCAATTCTTACATGCCCAAAAAAATAATTTTTTACTTTATATTACATTATCACTGATTGTTCAATCATTTGTACATTAATTATATATTACCTAGAAAATTTTATAAAGGTGTAGAGTTTTTGGCTAGTAAATAGTGTTCTCTATCCTTTATTAATTATTTGAGGAGAATATTAATAATAACAAAATCGGGAGAACAAAGAAATGAAAGCTTCATAGATGAACGTAGAAAAATAATAATAGTAAAAGAGATGAGTGAAACACATAAGAAATACCTAATATATATTATTTAAGCGGCGTACTCATTACAAAACAGTAATAGACACAGAATTACCAAAGGATTTGTAATCTAGAGATATAAGGTGTTAGAAGATGTTTCCCTTAACCTTAACCTATGGTTATGGGTTTAAGTTCTTTAAGAAAATACAAACAAAATGTATCATATAAAAGGACAAAAAGAATTAAAAAGAAACTGCTTATTAATAAAATGGAAGCATGTAATAGGGAAAAAAAAGAAAACTAAATAACATAATAACAAAATTCATATAACATGATGATAAAGAAAATTAAAAGAAATAAAGAAATAAAATTGATGGATAAGACCGGCTGCATCAGTGGCCAGTCCATCTGGCTGGTTCAAGCAGGTTCATTGGTTCAAGAAGCTTTTAACCCCGGCTGATTCTCTGAACAGCTCTCGTTCCAATTTTTTATTTTTATTTTTCCTTTTCTTCTCTCTTTTTTTCTCTTAATTAATACATATTTTTTTATTAATATTTAATGTGGGTAGATGTTGGTTGTATGTGCGGGTTTGTGGGTTAGAGAGAGTTAAAGGTGGGAGATGATGTGAATACTGATGTGACATTGAGTAACTCCGAGACATATGCGGATGGTCTAAAGGCGAAAAGGAGGACAAGAGGTTTAGAACCTTTAAGACCACCCACATCCGTTGAAGAAGCTGATGGCTTGGGCTGATGTGGAGGCATGATCCCGATGGGAACACCATCGCACCCCATTGGGTGGTGGAGGGTTCCTAACTCATCCGGTCCACAGACCCGAAGTGGGTTCTATTTTATTTTTCTTTTCCTTTCTCTATCTCTCTTTCTCTCTCATATTAATTAATGTTTTATTATTATTATTTGATGTGGAGTTAAATATGGTTGGATGTGGGGGTTGTAGGGTTAGAGAGTGTTGGAGGCGAAGGATGATGTGTATGCTGATGTGACATTGCTTTTAGTAGGGTAAGTTGGGTTGGATGCGGATGGTCAAAGGATATAAGACAAATGTTATGATATTTTCTTATTATAAGAAGCTTAATAAATAATAAAAGTATATTTATGTTACTAATAAAAAATAAAGTAATTAAAAGTTACAAAAAGAGAAAAGAGAATCATAAATATATAAGAAAGTTATAAAAAGAAATAGAGCTTTAAAGGAAAGGAAAAAGAAAATCGTAAAAAGAAAAAAAAAACAAACCTCAATATGTATAAATGAGGAGAAAAAAGGGGAAAGTAATTTAAAATAAAAACAAATCACAAACAAAATAAAAAAAATATAAAATCACAAAAAAGTTTTAAAAAAGGAAAAACAAAACCTAAAAAATGAGGTATTCAAGACTTGAACCTATATTACACTCCACAAAGTAAATGTTGATAGCCAACCAAGCTAAACATCATATATGTAGCTATTTTACTAAACAAATATAGAATAGAATCTTAAAAGAATAAACCTTCTAGAAGCGAAGCAGTGAATAGTAGAAAACGACATGAAAAATCTCAAAAAGACATTATCATTTCTCACGATTGTATATATAGAGTAATTACCTACCAACTCATGTGTGAGTTTGTTTAAAATCGTTGCTACAATACTGACGTATAAATGTTAGAGGCGCACATTAGAAAATCTACTTTCAGCGTACGATATGCTCTTGGCAAATGATATGTTTGCATATGTATACAAAGAATGAATGAATATCTTTCTAAAAAGATGTCTTTGGCTTCATCAATTTTCTTATAAAATTTGCATTCGTTTATATATATATATATATATATAGGGTGAGGTTCAATAGAAACCCCCCATTAAACAAAAACCCCAAAGTTCCAATCTTAGCCACTATCTAAAAGGGCAAAATGAGAAAATGAAATCCAAGGGCTTAAAACTCACGTTCACCTTCCAGCCCTCAAAACCCACATTTTTTTATTTTTTTACCCCTCAAATCTTTAAATAACCATAACTATTTCAATTTTTGAATTTGAGCAAAAAAATTATACTAATCTTCTCATTTTTTAATCCTCTTTCAAACGAGACCACTCTTCCTATATTTCTGGAAAAAAAAATTTTACAAAAAAGACGAAAATGATAAAAAAAAATATATCATTTTCGTGCCCTCTTGTATATATATAAGAGCAGGTGACGAAAATGATAAAAATTTCGTCATTTTTATCATTTTCGGACCTGCTATTTAAGTGTATATAAGGAGATACGAAAATGATGAAAATGACGAAATTTTTATCATTTTCGTACCCTCTTGTATACATATAAGAGCAGGTGACGAAAATGATAAAAATTTCGTCATTTTTATCATTTTCGGACCTGCTGTTTAAGTGGTATATAAGGGGATACGAAAATGATGAAAATTATGAAATTTTTATCATTTTTGTGCCCCCTTGTATAATATATAAGAGCAGGTGACGAAAATAATAAAAATTTCGTCATTTTCATCATTTTCATATCCCTTTATATACCATTTAAAAAGGAGGTCCGAAAATGATAAAAATTTTGTCATTTTTATCATTTTCATATCCCCTTATATACCACTTAAACAGTAGGTCCGAAAATGATAAAAATTTTGTCATTTTTATCATTTTCGAACCTACTGTTTAAATGGTATATAAGGGGATACGAAAATGATAAAAATGACAAAATTGTTATCATTTTCGTCACCTGCTCTTAGATGTTATACAAGGGGCACGAAAATGATAAAAATTTTGTTATTTTAATCATTTTCGTGTTCTCTTATATATCATGTAATAGCATGTGACGAAAATGATAAAAATGACAAAATTTATCATTTTCGGGACCTGCTATTACATGATATAACAACAGGTGACGAAAATGATAAATTTCGTCATTTTCATCATTTTCGTCATTTCGTCGATTTTTTTTTCAGAAATATAGGAAGAGTGGTCTCGTTTGAAAGAGAATTAAAAAATGAGAAAATTGGTATAATTTTTTTGCTCAAATTCAAAAAAATGAAATAGTTATGGTAATTTAAAGATCAAATGGGTAAAAAAAATAAAAAAAATGGGGCTTTGATCATAATACCCCTCCTTCTCTAATTAAATCTTATAATTATTTAGTTATTTACAATAATGCCATTGTAGATCTTAACCATTTATTTGATCGATCTAACGGCCAGGAATTGGATTTTGGGGTTTTTGTTTAAGGGGGGTTTCTATTGATCCAATTTCTATATATATATATATATATATATATATATATATATATATATATATAGAGAGAGAGAGAGAGAGAGAGAGAGAGAGAGAGAGATGATCAAATAAGAACACCTTTTAAGGTGAGAACGGTGAGAATAGTTTATAACCCTTATATTATTTTTATTTATGGTTAATAATCAACTTGGTTTAATTAAGGTATGTTAAATTTTAATTATTTAGTTTAATTAAGGTATGTTAAATTTAGAGATTTTATTTATGTAATTAAATGATTGGCCTACAAGTGTTCCACCTTAAAAGGTGTTCTCACCCGATCCCTCATCTCTCTCTCTCTCTCTCTCTCTCTCTATATATATATATATATATATATATATATATATATATATAGGAAGAAGTTCCATTAAGAACAATTTTTATTGCGAGAACCGCGAGAACCAATCTAAGCCGTCCAATTTCCCCTCTTTCAATGTCATTGCCCACCATTATTTCCTCACATACACCCTGCCACACTTGATCCCCCCACGCTCTCAATCCATGAATTTCATTTATCAAATCAACTGCTAAGATTATAACATATATATATTGGTATATATATGTATATATATGATTATGATCAAATAAGATGTGAATTAGTGTAAGATGTGTGAGATGTAATAGGAGAATGACATGTGGCATTTATGAGTCAAGGGTATTATAGGTAATTTATATATATATTCCATTTTCTTTAATCATATTTCACATTTACCTTTTATAAAACCCATCCCCCTCCTCTCCCCTTACGTTTCAAAAACACGACCACCGCCCTAACCCTAAACCACCGCCGTCCTTTATAGGTTAAACCATCGCCGTCCTCTGTAGCGTGAACCGCCTCCGTTCTCTGTAGCTTAAACTAGCGCCGGTCTCTGTAGCCCCAAACCACTGCCGTTCTCTGTTAACCCTCGCCGCCGCTTACCCAAATCCAGCTAGCTACTTCTCCGCCGCGGCGCCGCTCACACTCCGCCTAGTCTTCTCCGACTCTGAAGCTAAAATCCACCACCATAGGAACCCTAAACCACCACCGCCGCTCCTTATCTGAACCCTAAATATCTAGCCGCTTCCTCCGCCGTCCTCCTCTCCCCTGTTAACCCTAAAATATAACCACCGCCAAATCCTAAATGTCGAACAAAGTAATAGTCCGATGAGCCTCCACGCGTATACAGATCGACTGTTGATGTGTTTTTTATGAAGCGGCAGTGGTGGGTTTGATGAAGCGGTGGTGGTGGTCGTACGTTATCCGCCCTCAGAAGCGGTGGTGGGGTTTGATGAAGCGGCGGTGGTGGTCCGACGTTATCCACCCTTGTAGACAGAAATGGGTTTCATCCTTCACACTGCATACATATTCATCATTTCTTCTCTTTTCATCAATTTTTTGTTCATTCCGTTCATCAATTTATTTCTTACAAATCTGATGATTTATTTGTTACAAATCTGATAGATTTATTCTTACAAATCTATGTATGTATTCGATGATTTATTTGTTTACAAATCTGATGATTTATTGTTACAAATGTAATGTATGTATATAAACTGAATAATTTTTTTGTACAAATCTGATTACTTCATTGTTATGGAAATGTTTCTAATGCAAAATGTTGCTGCCGGAGGTTGAATTTTTCTGATGCAAAATGTTGATGCCGAAGGTTGAATAGGTTTGGTAACGGCAGGGGGCAACGTGAATTTAGGGATTTAAAAAGGGTTAAAAGTCAATTATGCCCTTAATGGTATTGTTTATTAATTAAATCTGGAAAAAGGAAATTATTTTTTAAGTGACCAGATCTGATGAAATGGATGGTTTAGATTATATCTTACCCATCATACTACAAAATACATCTTACAATAACCTCACCCTATATATATATATATATATATATATATATATATATATATATATATATATATATATATATATATATATATATAGGACGGTTCAAACTAGAACTGTTTTTCGTATGAGAATTGCGAGAACCAATCTTAGCCGTTGATTTGATAAAGTGTGTTGGGAATAAACAAGCGGTAGATTGAAGGATTGCTAAGATAACTATGAAGAGATAGAGAGAGAATCTCGTTTCACCTTCAAAACACACATAGTTTATTTCATGTAAGTGTGACAATCCTTACATTTCCTTGTCTAGCACAAGGCTTATATACCTATAAGGTATATTTACAATAAGCACCCTCAACTATTGTAGAACTCATATTCTATTACAATAATACAGTTCTAACAATCTTCCCCTTTGGAATGGAATAGGAGTTGCAAAATAAAATGAATAGGAGTCTTGATCTTTTCAGCATCTTGAGGGTCTTGTGCTTATTGACTCGTAGTGATCCAGTAACCTAAGGCATTATCGCCTTCGGTTATATAATCAAATTAGCATATAGAGGTTTTCAGCATTTGGATCCTTGAGCATTGGTAGCATCAGCGGAAGCATATAAGGATTCATCAACAGGAGAGAATATGTTGCTTACTCCCCCTAGAATCACGAACGGGGAAACCCTCCCCCTACAATGTTGCTCTTGATCCTTGACAAAATTTGGGGCGAGAATATGACTTGCTTTTTCATCTGAGTACTTCTCCCCCTAGACTGAATACCTGCTAAAATATGTCTCAAGCAGTAACCAACTGAATAAATCTTTATATCTCCCCCTCATGATGTCCAAAGTCTTTACTGGTCATCATGAAAAATGTTTCAGTTGAGAAATATCAGTCTATTATCTTCTACCACTTGTGAGCCAAAAAGGATCGTTGAGGAGTGTATGTAGATCAGAAGTGAATACATCAACCAAATCGAAAATCTGAGAAGTCTCGTACAAGAGTGTCAACCTAGTCTGGATCACAACAAGTGACAAAGAGAATGAAAGACAAGTGGATGCAAACGAACTTGGGACGGATAATGTGAACAAGGAGTCGGATACATCCTTATTCGAAAACACACAAAAATCTATCAAACTCTTCGAAAACATGAAGTAAACGGATGTTGGTTAAGACAATCAAGCAACGATACACGAATTCTGAATGATAAGAATGACAAACGAGAATTCAGAACTGACTGATAAAAGACTACCAAGATTCTAAAGAAACAAGGAATGGATGGGCAAAATCTGATTTTGAGACCAGATATTGGTGACACTAAGAAAGAAGAACCAAAAATCAGTTAGGAAAGGGCAGGATGACTAGACATAGGGTATTAGGAATTAAGTACATGGTAGTAATGACCCAAAGCTAACCCAAATCTAGAAACATCAGAATGATAACTGAAACTTTGAGAACTCCTGATTCAGTCAAAAAATCCAAACACTTGACTTAGAAATCAAGGTGGAAACATAAATCAGTTAGAACGACGACGGGGGTTCTGGGGCAGCGCCCCTGATAGCGGGGTCCAAGGGGCAGAGCCCCTGGCTGGGGTCGAGCTGCCAGGTTAGCTTGAAATTTTTTAAAAATGAAGAATATTGCTATATCAGAAAGTGCATTTCGGATGAAAAATTTGAAATTTTGAGTGGAAATTGCAAGTCTGAGAAACCTGTTAGAATCGCATGCGATTGGATCCGTGCGATTGGATCTGTGATTAAATGTGATCGAATCGCATGCGATTGTATCCTAGTGATTGGATCTGTGGGATAGGATCTGTGATTGAATCGCATGCGATTGACTAGATGCGGCTGGTAGAACCCTTAGAATCCACCCAATCGCATGCGATAGAGCTAAACCGGCTGATAGCTTATGAGATCGCATGCGATAGGCCAAATGCGGCTGATTGAACACTTCCGAGTCACCTAATCGCGTGCGATTGAGTCAATGCGGCTGATAGCTTTAAGAGTAACACTTAGAATCTTAATTTGAACACCTCTATAAGCCGCATGCCCCTTCAATCGCATGCATCACAAATTCGGCTTATAGAATCAGAGGTGTCACTATCAAATCTGATGGCCTTACTCTGAATAGTGCCTACCCACTTGTACCTTGATTGGTATGGTGTGTACTTAATTTCCTTGTACAACACACAATCTTTTGAAGAATTAATAATTTAAAATTTTTTTAAATTAAAATCTGCTTTCTTCTTCTTCATCTTCAAATGTTCTTGACAAAAACTCAGAAATCTTCAAACTCGAGCAGATTAAAAATCGATTTTCTTGTGGTTGATCCAAGAAACGTTTTCGACCATTTCTCTTTTAAAATCCGAACCAAACCCACGTAAAAATGATGCCTTCGTAGATGAAACAATAAATTCAAGGCATGAACAATAAACCCGAGAAAACTTCGATTTTTCTGCCTTTTCGTGTATGGAATAGTTGAGTTTACCTTTTTCTATCAAAGAACAGTAGATGTTGCTCGATTCTCCAATGATAACCCCTATTTTCAGATCATAAATAGCATCTTTGAGATGAAAACCGTATGATCAACCCTTTTTCTTCGATGAACATCCCCTTTGATCTTCAAACTTCGATTTGTTGATGATAACACCCGATAGATCTTCACTCCTTTGGCTCTGATACCACTTGTTGGGAATAAACAAGCGGTAGATTGAATGATTGCTAAGATAACTATGAAGAGATAGAGAGAGAATCTCGTTTCACCTTCAAAACACACATAGTTTATTTCATGTAAGTGTGGCAATCCTTACATTTCCTTGTCTAGCACAAGGCTTATATACCTATAAGGTATATTTACAATAAGCACTCTCAACTATTGTATAACTCCTATTCTATTACAATAATACAGTTCTAACAAAGTGGAACTCATTAATGTGGAGCGTGGGGGGATCAAGTGTGGCAGGGTGCATGTGATAATTCATGTGTGGGCTATGACATTGAAGGGGGGAATTGGACGGCTCAGATTGGTTCTCGCGATTCTCGTACGAAAAGTATTTCTCGTTTGAACTTTTGCCTATATATATATATATATATATATATATATATATATATATATATATATATATATAGGGGAGGGTTCCATTGATAACCGATTTTATTGCGAGAACCGCGAGAACCAATCTTAGCCGTTGATTTGATAAGTGGAATTCATGGATGAGGAGCGTGGGGGGATCAAGTGTGGCAGAGTGTATGTGAGGAATTCATGGGTGGGCAATGACATTAAAAGAGGGGGAATTGAACGGCTCAGATTGGTTCTCGCGGTTCTCGCATTAAAAATGGTTCTCAATGGAACTTCTTCCTATATATATATATATATATATATATATATATATATATATATATATATATATATATATATATATATATATATATATATATATAAATTACTTATGGTTTTTCCATTTACCCGGTTTGCTTATTTTTAAAACTATAATCAAACCAAGAACCGAATACAATAATCGGTTTTAGTTTTCGAACTGAACCAAAAACCATAATCAAATTTGTTTCAGATTTTAGCAACTCTTCGGTTTTCTGCTTAAATAAGTACGACCTTAGGGCCAGTTTGGTTGGGGTATTTGGGGGGATTTATGGGAATGAGATTTCAAATTCCCCCCAAATGATGTGTTTGGTTTGCAAATTTAAGGGGGATTCAAATTCCCAGGAATCTTTGAAATCCTATGAATGAAAGATTTAGAAATCCTCCCACCCCCCTGGTATTTGAAATCCCACACCTAATGGATTTCCTCCGGCGACTCTCCGGCGACCCTTTTGCCTTTGCCGTTCAAAAACCCTTGCTCGTCGCCTGTTACCCTTTGCCTTCGTCGTCGTTTTGTTCGTCGCCTGTTATCCTTCGAAAACCCTAACCACCGCCGTCACCCCTTTGACGTCGATTGTTACCCTTCGAAAACCCTAGTTCGCAAACCCGTCGCCTCCGCCGTCGCCTGTTCGAAAACCCTAGACGCCGTCATTCGCAAACCCTAGTTCGCAAACCCGTCGCCTCCGCCGTCGCCTGTTCAAAAACCCTAGACGCCGTCGTTCGCAAACCCGTCGCCTCCGCCGTCGCTTGTTCGAAAACCCTAGACGCCATTGTTCGCAAACCCTAGTTCGCAAACCCGTCGCCTCTGCCGTCGCTTGTTCGAAAACCCTAGACGCCGTTGTTCGCAAACCCTAGTTCGCAAACCCGTCGCCTCTGCCGTCGCCTATTCGAAACCCTAGACGACGCCGTTCGCAAACCCGTCGCCTCTGCCGTCGCCTGTTCGGAAACCTAGACGCTGCCGTTTGCAAACCCGTCGCCTCCGCCGTCGCATACCCTAGTTCGCCGTCGATGGTGGTGGTAACGATGGGAGTAAATCTTGATGTTGTGGTTGGTGGTGGTGATGGGTTTAGTGGTGGTGCAAATCCCACCAACAAATATGAACCAAACATATGTTTGGGATTTTAAATCCCACCAAATTAATTCCCATGAAATGCAAATCCCTTGTATAAATCCCAATCCCCCAAAACCAATATTTGAAACAAACACCCCCTTAGTATTAAACATCCATATCTATCAACTTATACCTTATTTAGTTAAACACGTCACATATGTGTTGTATAAATTGTTTTAGCGGTTCCCTTATATCGGTCCGGTTACCGGTTTTAGCGGTTCCGGTTCCGGTTCGGTACCGGTTCCGGTTCGGTTTTTCGGTCAAAAAGCTCATCCCTAGATAGGGCACACAATCTATTTTTCGATAACCCCCAGTCAACTATCATTTCTAGCCGCCTCCCCATCGACCTTCTTCTAGGCATACGCCGGCAACCTTCTTCCACCCAGTCAAATATCCTCCTTCCAACGGTGACTTTCTAGTGCCGGCGATCTCTTTTCCGGTGGAGACCTTCCAGCAGCGGCGACTTGCCAGCGCTGGTGGACTGTAGCAGTGCCGACCTTTCCTCCGTCGGCGGCATCCTTCCACCACCGCCAACCTTTCTTCACGCAGCGGCGACTCTTCCACGAAGAAGACGATTCCTTTTCACCTAGAGTCATTCCCTTGCCAAGTTTAAGTTATCATACTATTTGTGACCTTTTAAGATTGAGTACGTGATTAAGCATTCTGCACATGCTAAAGTGCTCCTGACTTTTAGTCATTGACTTCAGTACTAGTGTTCGCATTACAAGGTTTCAATTATTTGCTACTATATATTGTACTAGTGTAGAGTTTGAAAGAATTTTCAACAGAGGAATACGAATTATCAAACTTGTTGGTATTGTTAAATTGATCATCAATAGAATTTGAAATATATAAAATTGGATTGTTAATTGACCAGAATGATTTTTTGTTATTGGAACAATATGGATGTAAACGATGAATTTGGTATAATTCTTCGTTGAAATCTCAATGTTACCAAACAAGAGAAATGATTTCTAGTTACATTTCTCTCTTTAAATCTCTGTGCTACCAAACAAAAGAATCAATTCACATTCTCCATACCAATTCTCTTTCTCTGCAATTTCATTCTCTGCAATTTCATTCTCTATACCAAACGGACAAGTTTTCTCTTTTGTCACATTGGAAATCGAAATACAGATATTTAGACAGAAAAATAGCAAACAGAGCTCGAGAACATGACAGCAGCTGAGAGCGGTCCTGCAACGAAAAATTCCCGATGGTCACTGGCTGGAATGACTGCTTTGGTCACCGGTGGTACACGTGGAATTGGCTATGCTGTGGTGGAGGACTTGGCGGAGCTAGGGGCGGCGGTACACACCTGCTCTCGCAACGAGGCTGAGCTTAACCAACGCTTACATGAATGGTCAGCTAAGGGCTTCACTGTCACCGGATCCGTCTGCGACGCAACTTCTCGTCCTCAACGCGAACAGCTTGTACACAAAGTCTCCTCAATCTTCGATGGTAAACTCAACATTCTAGTAAGTTCTTTTGATTTTGCTTGAACAATTTTCTTTTTCGATCTTATGTTCTGGATCATTTCAATCTGAAATTGATTGCGACTTTTCGATCTAAAACTAGTTATCTGTCGAGGTTTATATATTTGGTCGATTATCTAACATTTGTTTGAAGATTAATTCAGCTTATTTTTTATTTTATTTTTTCAGAATGATACATTGCTAGCGATTTTCTCTTTGGATTATTGACCTTTATTGATATCAGTAACTTTATTTATGTTCTTATAGAAACTATAACATTGTGTTCTTGAGTTTTTAAGTAACGAAATGAAAGGATTCAAAGAAAACTAAAAAGAGGTCTTAGAGGGTGTTTGGTTGGTGTCATTTGGGGGGATTTCATAGGATTGGGACTTCAAATCCTAGGATAGTATAAAATCATGAGGGATTTCTAAATCCCTTATTTTGAAAACCCTCAGATGAGGTATTCTCTCCGGCTAAAATTCTGGTTAAAAAATGATTTCAGTAAATACAGCAGTCCGTAGCTTGAAGTTAGTAGTAAAGGTCTAACATTTGTATTAAACATTTAAACATAAGGAAGGAAACTGCAACAAACAAGAAATTGGTAGGAATAATAGATGATTCAATAAAGTTTTGTAAGTGAGTGTGCTTCTTTCAGTGATAGAATTTTTGTTTCATGTAGATAAACAATGTTGGGACAACTATACAAAAATCTACTATAGAGCATACTGCAGAAGAGTATTCCTTTCTCATGACTACCAATTTGGAGTCTTGTTTCCATATCTGTCAACTTGCACATTCTCTTTTAAAGGCTTCTGGAGATGGTAGCATTGTCTTCATTTCCTCTGTTGCAGGTCTTGTTCATGCTTCTGCATCTATCTATGGAGCAACTAAAGGTATGTTTTTTTCCTCTTCTATTTGGTGTTACGTGAGACTGGAATTTATTAGTGTTTTGTGTGAACAGGTGCAATTAATCAGCTTACGAAGAATTTAGCATGTGAATGGGCTAAAGACAACATTCGGACCAATGGTGTAGCACCGTGGGTCACTAAAACTCCGCTTGTTGAACCAGTATTTTTACTTTCATTCTGCCCTTGTTCATCTATAATGTACTTTCATTTTGAACTCCTCTTTAAGTGATCAAAGTACATAGATTCTCATTCTTTGTTTCTTTTTATTGTTGTCTTGTGCAGTGGCTAAATGATGAGGAGTTTATGGATAGATTGGTATGTAGAACTCCATTGAAACGACCTGCAGAAGCGAATGAAGTTTCATCAGTGGTGGCATTTCTTTGCCTACCTGCTGCTTCTTTCATCACTGGCCAAATAATCGCTGCTGATGGAGGAGCTTCGGTTAACGGGTTCGCATGACTGCATATACACATTTCCCTGATGCTCAACGACTTTCACTTTTGGTGAGACCTTTTTTATTCAAGATTATTATCTTTGTCATTCCTATAAATCTATATGTGACCCTGTGCCCAATATCATTGATAATTTTGCTCAATTTTGTATGTTAGTCTGAGTAAGAATTTGGAGCATGGTTCTAAATAACATAAGGCGTGTCGTGGCGGCGAGGTCAAGCCTCAAGCTTTATGAGCCATGGCGAAGCCGTGGCGTTTTTTAAGGCGTGACTTAAGGCGTGACTTAAGGCGACAATTTTGTATATATTTTATAATTATATATATCACATTTATCATTATTAATATACTAATTACATAAAGTTACAGAAATCATGAGCAAAGTAATGTATTCAAATTAAAAAGATTACAAATTTATGGAAGTTCTATACACGCGATTGCAAAATATATACAAAAAAAGTCTATTTTTTCAGAAAATGATTTTTTGTGCGCCATGTTATAAAAAACTCACCATTTGGCACGCAAAGGCGCGACTTGCCAAACCTTGGCACGCGCCACGCCTAGCACTCACGCCTAGGGCCATTTCTTAACGGCGGAGTCACTCCTCACGCCTTGGCGACGCCATGGCGCGCCTTTTAGAACACTGATTGGGAGTGACATAGTTACCTAACTTTTCCAGATAAAAGTAGGTTTCACATGAGTTATAGACGAGTAGTATCCAAAGTTATTAAAGGCTCAAGGCGCACCGAAGCGCAAAGGGTCCTGGAGCCTTGAAGCGCTAGGTGCAAAAAAAGCGCGGGCTTCACGAAGGCGAGGCACATGATATCCAAAAAAAATTGAATTATAAGTATATACTATATAGTAATTTAATCACACTCAAAATACACTAAATAACTTTGATATTAACCTTCAATAGAGTTCATTCTCAACAAGCATAATCAAGTAACATCTTAAAAGTCATCAACAAGCATAATCAAGAACCAAGTTTAAACTTTAAACAAACATCCAAAATGCATAAAACAAAACATCAAATAATTAGTTTGTCATCAAGAATCACTCATCCTCATCATCATCAAGCGGTAAGTCATTATCCTCCTCGTCATCCATCTCATAATCACCAATGTCTCTTCGGTATCACTCTCATTGTCCTCTAACACAACAACTTCATCATCTTCATCTACTAGGTGTGGTCTAGATTTTTCCTTCGCTTTTCCTTTGGAGCTTGTACTAGCAACACTCTTTCGTCTAGTATCATGGTCACGCTCATAAGCTCCAGAAGCAACACCAACATGTCAAATCGTCATCATCAAACACATATTCCTCATTATCTTCTTCATCCTCATCCATTATACCAATCAACCATTCGTTGCTTTCGTCAATGTCATCCAAACTGATTGGATCAATCACATCACGATGATTGTATCGGCGCTTCTACCTCCTTGCTCTTTTGCGTATTTACTCTTCCTCCATTCATGAGAAGTAAACATCTTCCTTAGATTTTCCTTTTGAACTTGTATTGAAAGAGTGATATAGGCGGTGGCAAATCTGGTTATCGCGGGTCTCACCAACTCCCTTTTCCCGATAAACTTCCTCATCATGTTTACAACACCCGTACGATTATATATAAAACCATTCAATGCCATTGCTCTCTTCAATGTGACACGAACTTTCGGAATCTTTGCTATGTTTTTAAGCATCAAATCAAGACAATGAGCAGCACATGGAGTCCAATATAAATGTGGACGTTTCACCATCAATAAACGTCCTATGTACAATGTGCACGCGTATTAATATTATATAAATAAACAAGTATAGTTATATTATAGTATATTATTACTATATAAATAAATAAGAATATAATATTTTTTTATCACCTGCTGCTTTATATGCAGAAGCATTGTCTGTCACCACCTGAACAACATTTGGTGAATTGATAAAGACTGACCCTTTTGGAGAATTGAATAAAAAATTGATAATGTCTTTATGTGCAACCGAGTCTCTCCATCCATCAGACATGATCGTGTAACCATATTTAGCCCACTGCTCCTCATGTACTTTTTTCATCATCTCATGAATTGCCTTGACCGCTTTAGTCAAATAAGGAACTCGGATCTCGTGATATGTAGGTGGTTTGAAACTTGTCTCACATTGTGCCACCGATTCCATAGCTATTTTGAAGCTTTCATAATTGCTGCCTTAAACGCCAATCCAGCATCAAAGAACCAGTATGCCAAATCCATACATGCTTTCTCCCTCAATTGTTTTTTACATGCTTCATTGATGTTTGATTGTCTCATCTTCCCCTCTTTTCTGTTTTTCACAACTTGTTCGGGTGGTGGGATGAAAAACATATCTATCGGTCCTTTCACACCCTTTTGCTTCTTTGATGTTTTAGGTTGACTACTACTACCTTGTTGAGAACCACCTTTCCGAGCACAACCTACACCAACTTCATCAAATTCATTACCCTCGTCATCGCCAAACTTGTCTACATCATCAAAATCGTATAAAACTTCCGCATCTTTTTTTTAGATTTTTTCTCCATATATTCTTTAATCTCCTCGCGTACATGAAGTGGACATTTTGGACATCTTGTACTGTTTCGGTATCCACCAATTATATGTTGTTTACCCCTATAGATACCTCTAGAAGTGATTTT
This sequence comes from Pulicaria dysenterica, assembly GCA_947179395.2. Taxonomy (NCBI): domain Eukaryota; kingdom Viridiplantae; phylum Streptophyta; class Magnoliopsida; order Asterales; family Asteraceae; genus Pulicaria; species Pulicaria dysenterica. The sequence goes on along the minus strand of OX359293.1, from coordinate 16,655,616 downwards.
GTCACAAAAAATGCATTTTACTTTGCCTTTGCCTAAGTCGATGCATATACTTCCAAGCTATATCTTGCTTTGAATTGGCTGTTTGACTTTGATTTTCAGAGCTCATAATGTCAACTCAGATTTACCAATTTTAATTTTAACAACCAAGCACTGTGAAATCAGTCAATTACAAAACAGAAATAGAATGAGAAATCAAGGAAGACTCGAAGTATAATCAAGAACATTAATCCAATGAAGAGAAAATGTATAGAATCAAGAACAAAATTGAACCAGAAGTATGTAACAGAAACTTGTTTCAATATTCTACAACTTGAATGTAAGATTTCACCATACAACTTAACTGGAAAAATTAACTCCAGTTAAGACAGTGAAATCAAGACTCAACACTATAAATGTCGATCAAAATAGCAATTATAGATGAATACGGGCAGAGGGAACTGTTCAAAATTAGTACCTGTGGGAGTAGCAGCGTAGGCCGTAGGGACTGTCCACTGTAGGCAAGTCGAAGCTTTCTGGGCCTGGGGGTGAGCTGTTCGAAGCTTTCTGGGCAAAGGAACTCACGATGGGAAGCAAGCCAACGAAAGCAAAACTCAATCACAGCAGAGAGACTCTCGATAGGAAGTTGAGAAGATAGTCGACGCCTTGGTAGAAGAGTTTAGGGAATTAAGGGTATCGGCCAGAGTTGAGAATAGAGGTGCACAAACACCGGATAATACTATAACCGGTTATAGTATTATCCGGTTCGGTTTTTTTCTTGTACGGAATAACCGGTTATTTTAAAAATTGGTTATAGTATTATCCGGTTGTAAGTATAATATACTATACCGGTGACCGGTCTAACCGGATAGGATAATACTATAACCGGTTTTTAAAATAACCGGTTATTACTATAACCGATTTTGCTGCATGTTTTTTTTTTGAGTATTTTTTTTAATACATTTCCTATAATATATACTATAAATAAACATATATATGACAGAAAATTCAAATTTTGATTAATTAAATTACTTAAAAGTACAACATTCAAATTACAAAGGTCCAAACTTCCTAATTAAAAATATTCAAATTACAAACGTCCAAACTTCCTTATTAAAATACTTAAAAACACCCAAACTTCAAATTAAAATACTTTAAATTAAAAAAAGGGAAGCTAAGGAGGAGCTTCGGCATCGCCATCACCCCTACCTAGCAACCCGTTCAATAGTTCACCGCCTCCTCTTCACCGTCTTCTTCGTCGGGAGATGATATTCCAAGTTCCACTTCTTCATTGTGTATATTTGCTTCCAAATCGACGTCAATTGGGTCTTCTAGGGTGGTCATGTGTTGTTTTTTAGCCGCACCATCCAAGTATTCTTTTAAAAAAAATACACACTTCCACCGATTCGGGGCTTAACTTTGATCTTCTTGCGGATACGACCCTGCCACTCACAGAAAAAGCAGATTCCGAAGCTACCGTAAAAGCTTGGACGGTTAGTAGATCACGGGCCATGGCGTCTAGAACCGGAAATTGTTGTTCCTTATCTTTCCACCAAGCCAAAATATCAAAAGAAAGAAAGTTGTCAAATGTCAAATTTGAAAGAAAAGTACTAGCCATGTATTCCCCAACTCGCTACTTGGGGTGCTAGTACGTGCTCGTTTGGATTGAGAGTTCAAAAGTTTATTAATAAACCCGCATTAATTGAACGTCTACTAGATGATTCCGCTTGAGCTCTCATTTGATCATAATTGGCACTAGTTGTCCCGTATCTACCCAAATAAATATCAAACATATCTCGAAAACATTTGTTAAAATAAGCGGTTTGGATGGAAATAAAATTAGGGTCATCTTCGGTTAGATTAAAAGCGAATGCAATTTGTTCGATTAAAGTTTCAACTCCACCAACGTTTACACATGGGTGCAAAGCGGCGGAACAAGTAATTACCGGGGGAATTTCCTTAATATTTTAAAAGCTTTTCTGTCATTTTTTCCCCAATGTTTTTCAAATCTTCACCTTCAAACTCAAAGTCGTTTATTTTGTTAGCCTACAAAAATATTTGAGTAAGAACCAACGGGCTAGTAGGATAATAAATGTCGGATAAACAAGTTGTTGGCCTCTTGAAAAACCCGAAGCAAATCGGTAAGTTTGGCTATAATTTCCCAACTCTCATTCGGATACTCGTTTGTTACAAGCCCCTTATCTGTTAAATTTTTGTGAAAAGCTTGCAATGTGTCTCTTTGCCTTAAGGCGGTGTGCATCATCATCCAAGTACAGTTCCACGAGTTGGACAATCCAAATTAGGACCCAAAGCTTTCAAATTCACCGACTTACAATATCGTTTATAATTATTTAATAGTTTGTTGTTGGAGCAAAGAACCGATTTTATCATTTCTTTAAATTCTCTTCTTTTGGAATCAATAACCTCCGTACCGGCTTGCACGGCAAGATTAATTATGTGTGCAACGCAACGAGTATGAAAAAACGCACTGTCTAAAATCGGTGAAAGTAACTTTAATCTTGGAACCGCATTTGTGTTATTCGACGCATTATCAAACGAAATAGAAAAAACTTTCTTTCTATTTTATAAACACAAGTCACCCTTTTTAAATGCGCAAATAAATTCACACCGGTATGTGGTTCACCAAATAATTCAAACGCGATTGTTCTTTTCATCATTTGCCAATTTACTTGGTCTAGCCAATGTGCCGTGACGGTTATAAAAGAATTTCCGGTGTTATGTGGAGAACTCCAAATGTCACATGTAAGTGACATACCATAACGGTGTTCTTGGAATCCTAATATCATTTTTTCCCTAGCCGCACGCTACATTTTTATTGCATCTCGTCTAAGGATAGTAGAGGTGCACAAAAAAACCGAATCCGATTTATACGAAAAATATCCGAAACCGGTTATGGGCAAAACCGGTTTTTTTATCTGGTCCGGTTATTTTAAAACCGGATATTATAACTGGTTATTGATTTTTTTGGGAGACCGGTTTTTTTACCGGATACAAAACCGGTTATATAAAAACCGGATAAATAACCGGTTTTTATCCGGTCCAGATAGCTGTTTGAAATATAGCCGTTATTATATCTGTTGGAGCCATTTTTTGACCCTTTTTTTCACAAAAATTCACATATTTGCCACCCCAAACACTTATATATAGTTGGGGTATGTATTGGGTTGAATCATCATTCATCTCTTCCATATTTTCTTCAAGTTTCATACTTTTTTTCACCAAAAATCACCATTTTCATATTTTTTTTCATGGCGGGTAGTAGTAGCATGCCGAACAGGGTCGAATCTTCCGTAGGAGGAAACCTCGAGATGCTGAGGATTATCGAGCACAATCGAAATAAAGAAATTTGGGAACATTTCGAGTTGTGCGAGATGTCTAATGGTTTGAAAAAGGCTCGGTACAAACTTTGCCGTAAGTTTTTCGCATAAGAAGGAAACTCTACTTTGAGGAGTCATATTACCAAGTCATGCAAGACGCTAAGATCAAGGTCCGATGCAACTCAAGGCGACATGACGAATCAAGGTGGTGTATTCATTTACGACAACGACAAATTAAGAGAAGATTTTACAAAGTTTGTGATTACGAAAGCTTTGCCCTTTGACCACTTCGATGATCTAGATTTCACCGAAACCGTCCAAACACTTATGCAACCGCGTTACACCGCTGTAAGTTGTACTACCCTTAGACGAGATGCAATAAAATTGTGGCGCGCAGCTAGAGAAAAAATGATTTTAGGATTCCAAGAACACCGTTATGGTGTTTCACTTACATGTGATGTTTGGAGTTCTTCACATAACACCGAAATTCTTTTTTAGCCGTCACGGCACATTGGCTGAACCAAGAAAATTGGCAAATGATGAAAAGAACAATTACGTTTGAGTTATCTGGTGAACCACATACCAGTGCGAATTTATTTGCGCTTTTAAAAAAAGGTGATTTGTGTTTATAAAATAGAAAGAAAGTTTTTTTCTAATTTGTTTGATAATGTGTCGAATAACACAAACGCAGTTCCAAGATTAAAGTTACTACTTTCACCGGTTTTAGACTGTGCGTTTTTTCATACTCGTTGCGTTGCACACATAATTAATCTTGCCGTGCAAGCCGAAGAGAATTTAAAGAAATGATAAAATCGGTTATATGCTCCAACAACAAACGATATTGTAAGTCGGTGAATTTGAAAGTTTTGGGTCCTAATTTGGATTGTCCAACTCGTTGGAACTCTACTTGGATGATGATGCACACCGCCTTAAGGCAAAGAGACACATTGCAAGCTTTTCACAAAAATTTAACAGATAAGGGGCTTGTAGCAAACGAGTATCCGAATGAGAGTTGCGAAATTATAGCCAAACTTACCGATTTGCTTGGGGTTTTTCAAGAGGCCAACAACTTGCTTATCCGGCGTTTATGTTCTTACTCAAATATTTTTGTTGGCTAACAAAATAAACGACTTTGAGTTTGAAGATTTGAAAAAACGTTGGGGAAAAAAATGAAAGAAAAGCTTTTAAAATATTTTAAGGAAATTCTTCCGGATTTTACTTGTGCTGCCACTTTGCACCCATGTGTAAACGTTGGAGGAGTTGAAACTTTAATCGAACAAATTGCATTCGCTTTTAATCTAACCGAAGATGACCCCAATTTTATTTCGAACCAAACCGCTTATTTTAACAAATGTTTTCGAGATATGTTTGATATTTATTTGGGTAGATACGGGACAACTAGTGCCATTCATGATCAAATGAGAGCTCAAGAGGAATCATCTAGTAGAC